>CM053151.1:100955900-102205900 GCA_028571685.1 Heterohyrax brucei
TCATACCTTAAGTTGTGTCTTGGATGAAGGGACTGGAATGTTTTCTCTAATAAATGCCAGTGCTGAAAGCACGATAGAATGAAGCAGATTAGTGTACACTTAGACAAAGCACCCTCTCCTCCACCGCACTTTGGGAAACCAGGAAAGAGCACAGAAGACCAATGCATAGGACTTGGGTCCCCGTTATGCTACTACTAGTGTCACTGGAGAAGATTTTCCTCATGTCTATGTCACACTTATCAGGTGGGAAGAAAGCCATCTGCCACACACGTATATATGGTAGAAGCTCACTAGACTGTATGGTTTATGTGTGTGGTCTCCAGGGGCGAAGTGTGCCCCATAACCCAGGTCACTCTTCTCTATTATACTTCATTCTCTCTAATCATTTGACATCGTGGAGTTTGGAGACGGAATGACCACTATAATTTATGGATACCCTTCACGTTAAGTTAATATATAACTTTGACAAAATTAAGCAATATACTCCTATTTATGAGAAGGAAATTTCAGCTGATGTAGTCCCATTTTGCATGTCATATGAATGCATTTTGCTTAGCTAAATGATTTTGTGACTCAAAAATAAAAATACTCTTCAGTGTTTGTACAAAAGTATTGATTTTAAAAGTATTATTTTGAAAAGGCAATACTTTCAGTTTTTTCAACTGTAGGTCTTTAATATTTTTCTTATTTATAATTAAAGAAGTGATGACATTCCTTTGAGTAAGATAAGATGGGCCTTTTGCTTGTAATGCTTTTCTGTTCATACTTGGTTCCCTACCCCCTGGTATTCAAGGAGCTATGGAAAAACCAATGCAGGAACAGTATTTCCAGGATAATTGTCATTACAGGTCGTCCCCAACTTACACTGGGCTTCTGTTTTGAATATTTTATCGTAAAGCAGTTCTGCAGTAAATCTAATAGCTTTATTTAATTATTATTACTGTATTTTATTCACAGTGTCTTTATAAATCTGATTTTGTTTTCAGAGATTGGAAACATGGAACATAAACTTAAAGATATGTTTTAATACATACAAAAATACACATCTTTGTAGAAAAATGGGTAACACTGACATTTTATTAGTTGTGGTAATAAGTCTCCTTGTGGGAGATTCTAGTTCATCTGGATTATCCCTGGGAACAGGGATAGGATTTCTAGTTAGAAAATTAATGAGAGTTGTCTGTAAGGTCCTGTTACTTGCTTCAACATTATATGCAGTTGAGATTACTCATGATAAGATGCATTAAGAAAATAAATAAAACAGGCGGTCATAGGCATAGTCAAAGTCAAACACATCAGAAGTTGGGGACTACCTGCATTTGTTTTTATTGTGGTTTCCTCCACCCCAGTTGGTGGGACATTTTGTCCTCCTCCATCTGAAAAATCATAACTGTTACTAGAATTTTTAGTACTGGCTATCTGCCAGCTTCCATTCTTAGCACCTTGAATCTACAAAGACATTTTTATCCTCACAACAACACTCTCATTTCCATTATTACTGGTGAGGAAATGGAGACTTAAAGAGGGTGCTTGGCTTGTGGTTAGGGCCTCAAGAAGTAGAAGGCCTGGAATTGAGGTCTGTGAGGTTGTGACCTCTTGGAACCTCTGCCTGTTTCAGACCTGGAATCCAGCGGTCTTGTGTCTTCTGCCTACCTTCACCTTTAGGTTTCTGCTCTGCTTCCCATTTATGAAGATGCTTATCTTGCTTTAAACGTGGTATGCACTTTTTTGTAGTAGTAGTTATTTATTGTACATTGCACACTGTAGTCTCAAAATATGACCTTAACAGAGTAGCAGGGGCTGACATCTGAGGATCATGTTTTTGGGGGACATCTAGGTCAACTGGCATAACAATTTTTTTTTTTTTAAGAAAATGATCCACATCCTCCTTTGGTGAAAGATGTCTGGGGTCTTACAAGCTAGCAACTGGCCATCTAAGTAGCAGTGATTGGTCCTAACCCAAATGGAACAGAGGAGAATGACAGACATCAGGAAAATATGAGCCCAAGAGACAGAAAAGGCCCTATAACCCAGAGATGACATCAGCATGAGACAGAACTAGATGGCCACCACCGATGACTGCCGTGACAGAGAACACAACATGAAGTCCCTGATGTAGCAGGAGAAAAATGGATGTGCAGAACTAGAACTCTTCACTGAAAATGCCAGACTTGATGGTGCAACAGACAGGAGGGTCTCCAGAGGACAGGTCTCCTGAAGACATGTCCCCTGAATTCTTTGTTATCCTAGAGATGAAACTATTCCCAAAGCCAACTCTTCAAACAAAGATTGAATTATGTTGTAAGGCATAGCATGATCCTAGTGAAGAGTGGCTTAAGTATACACATGAGGCAAACTGAGAAGCTTCTGTCCAGGAGCAGAACAGGAGCTGGTTGAAGAGATGTGGGAAATACAGCGTGGAAAGAAGCGTGCTGTCACAGGGTAGGTAGCCGGAGTTACGTAGCAGTGTGTGCAAGGTTTTGTATGACAAATTGACTTGGATTGTAAACTTCCACTTAAAGCACCATTTTAAAAAAGTGACTTAAAAAAAAATCCAAAAACACCTTACCTTGAAACACTTTGGTCTTTCTGTTTTAAAGTCTAGAAACAAATAACTATATGTGATACAGTTAAAAACATTATCAATCTGTAGAAAACAAAATAATATTACCTGTGTTTCCATGCTGAATGGATGCCCTTTACTTTGAAAAAAAAAAATTTTTCCTGAGACCTCAGATGACAACATATGAAGTCCTTTGAGTTTGGATTGGTCCAATGTGAAAGGATGAGAAATGGAAGGGTGAGAATATCTACCATTGGTATAATTATGACAGATAAATTTAATGATACGTTTAATGAATGCATGGTCTTGCTATGAACTCTTTCTTTGTTATCTCAGTATGCCTCAAAATAAGTCTGCCAGGTAGGGTTTGTATGTCCCACTTTACAGATGCATAAGTCCAAAGAGACCAAGTGACTTGCTCAACGTCCTCGAGACCCTGCAGGCTGGGTGAGGATTTTGTGTCAGTTGAGTCTAAAGCCCCGGCTGTTTCCTCCAGGTGGTTAACTAGTTAGCCTCCTATAATCAATACTCCACCCCTTTCTTGCCCACCTTTTAGATTTCCTCAGAATGAATGACTTAAAAATATGATTTTCCATTTTCTAATAACAGCTTTTCAAAAAAGTTTCTCTCTTAGTTCAAGTCCCATTTCAAGCCCTGGTAAACTTTCAAACAGAGAATTTGTTTCTCAAGTTTTCTGTATTTCCTAAATCATCTTTTTCTGTAGAAGTATGCAAGCTAGACGTTTTCTTGGCCGTTTAAATGTTCTTCTATCCTTCCTGTTTCTTACACCACTCATCTTGGCCCTAAATCACATGTCTTTCTTTGATATTTATTGAAATATCTTAAGTGTATACATTTTATCATCTTAATTTGAAAGTTAGTGTTTTCAGGGATGAACCTATGAATTTTCTGTTTTATTTCCCAGGGCCTGATGTCATAGCTTATTGAATAAAAGTCTAACTGTGTGATCTGGGTAAAATACAGTAATTTGCAGTTATGAAATTATCTCCATCAAAGTTATTGTCAACTGCAGTTCCTCTTGATTTTTTTTAGTGTTATGGATAAACAGCTCATGGCTACACATACCCTATTCCAACCTAGCACTCCAAGTTAGAAATGTCATCGTAACAAAGACAGGTGTGGGGGGTGGCATTGCTTCTGGTCAGTCTCCCCACGTTTCAGACCTGAGACTAAGTTAAGCTGGGAAAAGATTACCTCCTCACTCTTTTTGCCCAGGGTTCAAGTTACTTTTTGTCATTCTTGACTCTCCTGATGTGTTTCCTCAAAAATAAAATGCTGTTAAATCAAGGTGACCATAACTCACGGTGACTCTGTGTGTCAGAGTAGAGCTGTTCTCCTTAAGGCTTCGGTGGCTGATTTTTTCAGAAGTAGATCACTAGATCTTTTTGCTGAGACACCTCTGGCGAGACTTGAACATCCAACCTTTCAGGTAGCGACCAAGTGCGTTAACCATTTGCACCACTCAGGGAATCCAGTGTGCCTTTTGACCTGTTACTCTCTGATTCCCAGTGGGCTATTCAAATCCGGGCTCAGAATTGCCTCTCCCTGCTCTGCCACTTCATCTTTTTCTTTCCTCCTCGATTCTCTCCTCAGATAGAGGAGGTGGCCGAGCCTGCAATCCATCTTATGGGAACCTCCTTGAAGGTTGTCTCCAATGTAACGGGACTAGAAATAGGGTCAGAGGGTTTGATTCCAGCATGAAAGCCGCGCGTCAGTGCTGATCCACCTTGTAGTGTGTGAAATCGACTCTGGCATGAGCTAAATTATTTCTGCAAGACTGAAGTATTTTGATCAAAATGGGCAAGCAAGCAAAGGGGGTTGCAAACGAATTGTGTTTTCTCGGCCACAAGCCAGGTAGCTATAAGTCCTTGTTCAGAATCCTATACTTGGGCTCCCTCTGGTGGCAAAATATAATTATAACTGCCTATTGCGTAGGAACGTTGTACCGTGAAAGAAATTCTTTGACACTAAGACCGTATTTCCAATTTATGTTTTAACCTGAAATACGTTTAGTAACCTGTCATGTATTTGTGTCTTTCTATATTTATTTGGTTGCTAATCATCTGAAAGACAGTATTCAATCATGCAATGTATCTTAAAATTATTTAGAAATATAATACCAACAGTCCCAGATTACAAATGAGTTCCATTCCCAAATCTATCTTTAAATACAAATTTGCATGTAAGTCAGAACAGTTAGGTACAGTTTGTATCTAATGTCAGTTAGTCACATATTTCTGTTAGTATATAATGTACCTTTCTATGCATTCAAAAAAATTAAAGAAACACAGCCAGATACATTAAAGTATCTTTAACTTAATAATACAGTAATAATAATAATAATGCCATGAGTCAGATCCAACTCAACAGCACTTGGCTGGCTTGGCTTGATGTATGTTGTGAAGTAGCACCTATTTGCTATTAAGAACCGTTGTATGTGCCTCATACATTTAATGTGATAGCCTTTATGAGCATAGATTCTTAACTGTGGGTTGCACATAAGTCTGATGTTTTGTAATTTAGGGACTGCCTGTATATAAATGTGCCATTTAATGTTTTATTGAAGGAATTTGAAAATACTTAAAGAAGTAAAATAAGGAGACAAAGAAGAAAAATCCAAAGATGAAAGAGCATTTAGTGCTTAAATGAATCAAAATTAACACCTAATTCTAAAGCATTCTTACTTCTAAAAGCTACATGGACATATTCTTGAATGATTTCCTGTGGTGAGTATAGGATGAAACTTAACACTTTCACAGGATGTACAAGGCCCTTCACAACAAGCCCTTGCTTACATGCATCCGGATTCAGTTCCTACAATTGCCCGCCTTGAATTTTATTCTTTGAAAATAACTAGTTAGATAGATAGGCAGGCAAGCAGGCAGGCAGGCAGGTAGGCAGACAGACAGACAGACAGACAGATAGGTGCCATTGAGTTGACTCTGACTCATGGTAACCTTATGTATAAAAGAATGAAATGATGCCTGGTCCTGTGTTGTCCCCACAACCAATGGCGTATTTGAGGCCATCATTGTGACTTCTGTGCTAATGTGTCTCTGTCACCCTGCACTGTTTTTTTTCCTTCACCAGATATGATGTTCTTCCCAGTGATTGATTCCTGCTGATAATGTGTTCAAAACAAATGAGTCAGACAGTTTTCTGTTGTGATGCGTAAGGTTTCCTTCAGCTCATTTTTGGAAACAGACTGCCAGGCCTTTCTTCCCCAGAAATAATGTTGTTGTTGTCATGTCCGACAGGGTTGATTCCGACTCACTGTAAACCAATAGGACAGAGTAGAACATCCCCACAGGGTTTCCTAGGAGAAAAGATTGCCAGGATGTTTTTCTCCCACAGAGTAATTAGTGGATTTGAATTGTTGACCTTTCACTTAGCGGCAGTGCACCTAACCATTAGGCTGCTATTCTGGCTCCTTCCAGAAATACTAGACAATAACCATTCTTTGCACATAATGATGCTTCTCACTGAGCATGCTGTGTGTTGTCTCTGGCTGGAACATGTGCCCTGTCGCTTACTTTCTTGCTTAAAGTTGGGCTTATCCTTCAAGTCTCAGCTCAAATGTCAGCTCTCTGGCAAGCTGAGCCTTCAGTTTTCCAGGTAGGCTAAAACCCTGCTTTTCCCCAAGTTTCTGAAGTACTTTATATTAAGCTTTAGTGTGTAACTGTCATTCTTTTTCTCTCTAGACCAAAATTCTGATGACAGAAACCATGATGTAGTATGTTTCTAGTCCATCCTAGCACAATGCTTGGCACAGAGGCCCAAGACGTACATGTTAGAAGGCCTACTCCAGTTCCCTAAAATGTTGAGCTGACACACAGCAAACATCAACATGCAGTTTTTTTTCAGATCGTGCTGAAATTTGTAACTCCTCTGAAAAGTGACTTTTCATTATGGACTTGGCATTTAAATCGTCACACATTTTAGTCATCTTTAAAAATTGCTGTTTGTTATTGTCATCACAGAAAAAGAAATTATATGCTGTGGCCATACAGGAACCCATAACTAGTGTGTAAAACCACATATTATAACTGAGAGACTCAAAAAAATAGAACACATTGATCCAGTGGCCTAAGTTTGTATTATGCCTTAAATGACCCCTTATAGAGTAACGGTTACAAGCAACTGCTAATCAAAAGGTCAGCAGTTCGGATCCAGCAGGCACTCCTTGGAAAACCAGTAAGTCAGTTCTTCTCTCTCTTATAGAGTTGCTGTGAGTTAGAATTGACTCAATGGCACCAAGATTTTTTTACTTTAAGGAAAACAATTTGTTCTTCCTTTGATAGTAGTTATCAGGCTGGTTGTGTGCTTCGAAGTTGGGGATGCCCGCAGGGAGCCAGCCTGCACGGTGCAGTGGATTTGCAACATAATGACTTCTACTCACTGCACACTCACATTGTGCCAGGTACCCTACCTACATTACCATAGCATCAGTACAGTTAATTCTCACTCAGAAAATGCATATTGTTGGAACTATTAACTATGCTTATTTGTGGATGAAACTGTGGCTCAGAAAGATTAAGTGGTGTATCAAGCTTGCTCAGACAGTCAAAGGCAGAGAGGGACTTAAAATCAAGCACTCTAGTTCTAAAGTCTGGCCACTCTTTATGGAAGTGGTTTCCAAATAGGAGTTATTTTTTTCCCCAGGGGACACATGGTGATGTCAGGAAACAATTTGGCTGTCATGGAAGGCGACATGTCACTGGTATCCAGTAAGTACAAGACAAGGATTTTGTGAAGTATCCCCAAATGCACGTGACAGCCCCAACAATAAAAGGTTATCTAGCCTAATGTATTAAGAGTGCAAAGACTGAGAAATTCTGTTTTATAGGGAAAAACCAGTTAGAAAAAACACAATGACTAAGTTTATTTTTAACTGGGCCTTGACTATGAAGATGATTTCTGAAAATCAAATATAGATGATTTCTCAGTTGAGTCCTGAGGCTTGCCTTGATTTTTAGCCTTATTTTCAGCTCTCAAGTGGCAGTTTTTATCTGAGTGATTTGCTGTCAGTTCTGACCTAGTATCAAGAAATTCAAAGAATCTATAATTTCTGACATTTCTTTCATGGCTTCCTCGTAAGTCGCTAGTACTTTTATTCTTCTTCTTAGCCAGGCTTGATACTCAAATTCATTTACCTTACCTTTTTACTGTCCAATTTCCTCCATACCATATCCTCTCCAGTTCATTACTCAGTGCTGATGACCATTCCCCAAATGACTTTCCACAATTAATTCTTCTGTATTTTTCCTGTCATAATTCTGACCTAGGTCTTCTTCACATCTCACAATATTGACAGTCTTCCAGCTGCTCTTCCTGCCTCCATTATTTCTGTTTTTCAGTATTATCCTGCCCAACCACCCAATTAATCTCTATCTCCTTTAGTATTGCTCGTCTACACATCAGTCAGTTTGTCATATTATGTCAGCTTGTGTGTTACTGTGGTGCTGGATGCTTTGCCATCAATGTTTCAAATATCAGCAGGACCACCCTTGATGGATAAGCTTCAGCAGAGCTCCCACAGGAACACAAACTTGGCAGTCTATTTCTGAAATAACTGGACAGTGAAAAATTTGTGAATAGCAGTGGAACATTGTCTGATATGGTGCTAGAAGATGAGCTCCTCTGGTTGAAAACATTCAAGATATGATTGGGGAAAAGTTGCCTCCTCAAAACAGAGTTAACCTTAATGATGTGGATGAAGTCAAACTTTGGGGACTTTCATTTGCTGAAGTGGCATTACGCAAAATGAGGAAAAACAGCTGCAAACATCCATTAATAATTGGAATATGGAATCCATGAAGTGTAAATGTAGGAGAATTGGAAGTCATCAAAAATGAAATGACACACATAAAGATTGATGTCCTAGGTATTAGTGAGCTGAAATGCACTGATACTGGCTGTTTTGAATTCGACAATATGCGAGCAATGACAAGTAACGTCTCGTTCATCATCAAAAAGAATGTTCCAAGATCTACCCTGAAGTACAATGTGGTAAGTGATAGAAAAATATCCACGTGCTTACAAGGATTACCAATTAGTACCACTACTATTCAAATTTATGCCCCAACCACTAAGGCCAAAGATGAGGAAATAGAAGGTTTTTACCAACTTCTTGAGTCAGAAATGTATCAAACATGCAATCAATTGGTAATTACTGAGATTTAGAATGTGAAAGTTGGAAACAAAGAAGGATCACTAGTTGGAAAATACGGCCTTGGAGATACAAATGATGCTGATGATGACGTGATAAAATTTTGCAAGACTCAAGACTTCTTCACTGCAAACATCTTTTTTCAATAACATGAACAGCATGCATACATGTGAACCTCACTGAGTAGAAAACGCAAGAATGAAATAAACTGCATCTGTGGAAAGAAACAGGGAAAAACTCAATATCATCTGTCGGGCCAACGGTGGAACAGACTATGAATTGTGCATATGAAAGTCCAAGTGAAAGCTGAAGAAAATTAAAACGAGTCCACTACAGCCAAAGTACACCCTTGAGTTTATCACACGTAAATGGGGAGACAATCTCAAGAATAGATTTGATTCATTGAACATTAATGACTGAAAAGCAGATGAGTTCTGGAAGTCATCAGAACATAATACACGAGGAAAGCAAGGAGTCAATAAAAGGGCAGGAAAGAAAGAAAAGACCAAAATTGGTGTCACAAGAGACTCTGAAACTTGATCTTGAATGTAGAATAGCTAAAGTGAATGGAAGAAATAATAAAATTAAAAAGCGAAACAGAACATTTCAAAGGGCAACTTAAGAAGACAAAGTAAAATATTATAATGAAATGTGCAAAGACATGGAGTTCGAAAACCAAAAAGTGAGATCACAGTTGGCATTTCCCCAGCTGAAAGAACTAAAAAAATTCAAGTCTCAAGTTACAGCTCTGAAGGATTCTATGGGCAAAATATTGAATGGTGCAGGAAGCATCAAAAGCAGATGGATGGAATATGGAGTCACTGGACCAGAAAGAATTGCTCAGTGTTTAACCATTTCAGGGGGTGGTATATGATCAAGAACCAATAACTGAAGGGAGGATTCAAAGCTGTACCTAAGGTATTTGTGAAAAACAAGGCTCCAGGAGTAAATGGAACACCAGTTGAGATGTTTCACTCATCTATGCCAAGAAATCTGGAAGACACATACCTGGCCAACCAACTGGAAGAAATCCATATCTGTGCCCATTCCGAAGAAACGTGATCTAACAATGCTCAAATTATCAAACAGTGTCACTAATATTACACACAAGTAAAATGTTGCTAAAGAGCATTCAAGAGCAGTTGCAGCAATATATCAACAGGGAATAGACAGAATTTCAAGCTCGATTCTGAAAACAAGAGGATGTGGAAACAGGTGTATCACTACTGATGTTAGGTGGATCCTGGCTGAAAGCAGAGAATACCAGAAAGATGTTTACCTGTGTTTCATTGACCATGCAAAGGCTTTAGTCTGTGTGAATCATAGAAAATTATGGATAATATTGTGAAGCATGAGAATTCTAGAACACTTACTTGTGTTCATGCAGAACTTGTACATAGGCCAAGAGGCAGTCAGTCATTTGAACAAAACAAGGGGAGAGGGTGTGGTTTAAAAATCAGGAAAAGTATGTCAGGATTGTTATTTTTTCATCATACTTGCTCAATCTGTATGCTAAGCAAATAATCCAAGAAGCTGAAGTATATGCAGAAAGAAAGTCGTGTGCATTAGAGGAAGACTCTTTAGTAACTTGTGACAGGCAGATGACACGACTTTGCTTTCTGAAAGTGAAGAGGGCTTGAAGCACTGTTTATGAAGATCAAAGACTATATAGCCTGAAGTATATATTATAACTGAACATGAGGAAAAAATCCTCACAAGTGGAGCAATAAACAACCTCATGATAAATGGAGGAAAGATTGAAGTTGTCAAGGATTTCATTTTACTTCAATGAATCCGCAATCAATGTCCATGAAAGCAATCAAGAAATCAAACAGCATGCTGCATTGGGTGAAAAGCAAAGATGTCACTTTGAGGTCTAAGGTGAGCCTGACCCAGGCCAGGGTATTTTCAGTTGCCTCTTGTACCTGCAAAAGCCGGACAATGGATAAAGAAGACCAAAGAAGAAATGATGCCTTTAAATTTGGTGAAGTATGTTGAATATACCCTGGATTTAAAAAAAAAATAAACAAATGTGTCTTAGAAGAAGTACAGCCTGAACCTACTTAGAAGCAAGGATGGCAAGACTTCATCTCACATAGTTTTCACATGTTATCAGGAGGAAACAGTCCTTGGAGAAGACCATCATGTTGGATAGAGTAGATGGTCATCAAAAAAATAAGAATACCCTTAACAAGATGAACTGACACAGGGGTTGCAACAATGGACTGAAGCATAACAATGATTATGAAGATAGCTGTAGACTGAGAAGTGTTTTGTTCTGTTGCACAGAGGGTCACTGGGAGTCAGAACTGAGTCAATGACACCTAATTGCAGCAACAACCTTGCCCTTCTACCATGCGATAGAGGGCTGATGGCACCTGCTATTTAAGATCCTCCATGAGCTGTCACAGTCCTTCTTACCAGCCCTACTACTGTCCTTTGAAGTAACCATCTTCTCTCTACCATGCCTTTGCTCATTCATGCCTCCTTATCTTCCCCCAGGCTGTGGTCCCCACAGGGCTTGTCTTGGTTCTTCTCCACCTGTATAGTTTTTACATTCTTCAACTCTGACTTTACCTGTTTACATTCTCTTTCTTCTTCTTCTTTTGTATATCACTCATTCTGGCCCTAAATCACAAGTACTCCCTTTTCAGTTTTACTGAAGTATTTTACATTTTAATTGCCCTAACTACACAGTTAATTTTTTCAAAGGTGATCTATGAATTTTTTATTTTCTTTCCCATGATTTAATGTCATAGATTATTGAATGAATTTGTGTGAACTGAATAAATTTCATCATTTTGAGAGTTAATCATCCATGAAATTATAAAAATATAGCACTTTATTGTTTCAACACAGCATGTTAATAGTCTCCATTTGAAAGATAATATATCATTTATAAATAAACTTATAGAGAATTCATGGAAATAATGAAACTGAAGTGAAAAGAGATTATGTGAATTCATAGCATCAAATAGTCATGATTGTTAATTTAGCCAAGAAAAAAGGAGAAAAATAATTGAAGTTGTCAAGTATTTCATTTTCTTTGGATCCACAATCAATGCACATGAAAGCAGTAGTCAGGAAATCAACGGACACACTGAATTGATCAAATCTACTGCAAAAGACCTCTTTCAAGTGTTAAAGAAAAATGTCTCCTTGAAGACTAAGGTGTATGTGACAAAAGCCATGGTATTTTCAATCACCTCTCACACCTGCAGAAGCTGGACAGTGAATAGGGAAGACCTAAGAAGACTTGATACCTTTGATTTGTGGTGCTGGTGAAGAATATTCAATATATCATGGACTTCCACAATGACGAACAAATCTGTCTTGCCAGAAGTACAGCCGGAATGTTCCTTAAAGGCAAGGATGGCAAGCCTTTGTCTTACATATTTTGAGCATGTTAACAAGAGAGATTACTCCTTGGAGAAAGACACTGTTTCTGGTAAACTAGGTCAGTGAAAAAGAGCAAGACCCTCAAGAGATGGATTAACACTCTGGATACAAGACAGTGAAGGAGTTGGCATGACAGTGCCTTGCAACAATGGGCTCAAGCATACAGCTTGTGAGGATGGCTCAGAAGGGGCATCTTCATCTTATGAAAATTTATTTTTCCATTTTTGAAATTGGACTGCATATATAATTTTGGATCTTGTGGGTTTTTTTAACTTATTGTTATAAAGTCAGTATTGTTAAATAGTCTTTAAATCCTTCATAAATGTATCAGATGCTTTGAGATGCAGCATCTCCTGATTGTGCTAGAGTCCTGACCACCAAGGGAAACATGTGACTTTAAGTCATGTGACATGTTTCTGCCTCCATGACTCCCCATTTCCTGTGCTGATCAGACTGTTAACTAGAAAATTAAGACAAATCATGTAGTATGTGTACTTTGAACTATGCAGTCTTAACCAACCTTTTTTTAGGTCTTATTTTCTAGAAGAGATTTGGTACTTATGCTTTTTGTGTTGTGTGTTTCCCATGCCATACGGAGTCTGAAATGTGAGTACTTACAAATTGTATTCCAATTAGTATATTGATGATGGAAAGCAAACAATACATGTCTGAAAAACTTAGACCAATGTTTTGGATTTTCTTGTGTCCTCCCCAAATATGTGTCAACTTGGTTAGGTCATGATTCCCAGAACTGGGTGGTTGTCCACCACTTTGTGATCTGATGTGATTATCCTATGTGTTATAAATTCTAACTGCTATGATGGTAGTTTCCTAGTCACCTGGTACTGCTCCAACAGAAAATACCACAAGTGGAAGGTTTCACAAAGAGACACTTTTATTGTCACAGTCCAGTAACCCACAAATCTACTAACAAATTACAAGTCCATTCCATATGAGAAATCATCACAGTCTGGTAGGATAAGTCCAAATCCAGTGACAGCATCTCAGCACAAGAACACTGGGTCCAAAGGACGTGCTCTGCTCTTGGTGCTGCTCTTTTGGTGGTATGAGTTTCCCAAGTTCCTTGGCTCATTTTTCTCCCTTATATTCCACAAGCTTGTAGCTTTGCTCCTGCCTCACTAACACAACTGCAAACCATTCTCCATCATCAATATCACAGAGGCAGGATTCACAACACAAGGGAGGAATGACACCATATTGGGACTCCTAACCAAGTCAAATCAACACATACATTTTGGGGGCAACAAAATTCAATCCATGACAGGTAGTGAGGCAGGATTAGAGGCAGTTAGGACAGCCAGACAGAATCAATCTGTAAGATTAGATTGTATCTTGAATCAATCTATTCTGAGATGTAAAAGGGAAAAGCAAGCAGAGAGATGGGGAACCTCATACCACCAAGAAAGTAGTGCCAGGAGTACACAGTGTCCTTTGGACCTGGGATCCCTACATTGAGTAGCTCCTAGTCCAGGGAAAGATCAGTGACATGGACCTTTCTCAGAGCCAACAGAGAAAGCCTTCCTGTGAATTTAAACTTCTAGTGTACTAGACTGTGAGAAAATAAATTTCTCTTTGTTAAAACAACCCACTGGAGGTATTTCTGTTATAACACCTATAGATAACTAAGACAACCTTAATATTTGTATTCAAATGCCTAAAAAACATATCTTCTTGCATTCTGTCTTTGTTTTGCTAACCACACTGAGATCTTTTTTTTTCCTGGGTATGATAGTTTTCTTAGTCTGCCCATTCCTATTTCAGTTTCCCTATGTTCAGTTTCTTTTTAAAGTATGCTGCTCTAAGTAAATACACTGCTCCTGCTGTAGGAGAGTCAATGGGACCTGCCTTGTGATTTGGATTTTACTTCCACCGTGAATATGGTGAGGAAGAGTGCTGGGTCTAGAGCCTGAGGGCTTGGACCCACATTCTGATTCCTGCTTTTAATAACAATGTGACATTGGACAAGTCAGATACTTCCTGTGTATTCAGGTTTTTCACGTCTGTTAGATAACAGTGATAGCCATCACGTGGTGCTGTGAAGAGGATCAGGACATGTTGTGTGGGAGTCCTGGGCTTGTAGCAGCCCACCGTGGATGCTTCCTGCTATCACTGCAATCTAATTTGTGTTGCTATTTGAACAACCAGACCTCGTCTATTGGCTCATGCTAAACGTATTACCATTTCAGGGCCCTTAAAATTGTTGTTGTTCCCATCTAGAATATTCTTTCCTAGGATAATCAAGAGGCTGGCTCCTTTTCAATTATTAACAATTTGGGTTTCACGTTCTGACACTCTGACTGCTGTATCTGGCATAGTCTGTCTTGACCCTGGTCACTGTTTATCCCTTTGCTCTATTTTATTTTCTTCACTGATCTTATCACTATTTGAAAAGATCTTCCTTATTAATTTGCTTAATAATTAGCATTCTCCCTCTACTAAAATGTAAGCAGTATGAGAAGAGATACCTCCTGTGTATCATTCACCTAGACTGATGCCTTGTATATAATTAGTAACTCAGAAAATTTATGTTGAATGTAAGTTTTCAGTCCCTGAAGCTCCCAGATACTTTTCAGGTACATTATTTCTGAAATTGATCTCCTCCATCTCATCCCAGTGAATATTTTCAACCTAGACCCAGAATCTACCTTTGCCCTTGAAAAATTTGACATCTTACTTTCTGTTTAAACTGCCAGTCTTTTTATGTTGTTTTAAATTTGGTGTTGACCTTTATAATTGTGACAATCTTCTAGTGATACAAACCTGTGCATGTATTACATGCTTACCATGTATGCCACACTCTTGTCTATACATAGTATCTCTCTTAAAAGTTAAAGCAATTCTATAAGCAAATACTATGTTTATTCTCAGTTTTAAACAGAGGCACAATGACTCCTAAAAACTTGACAAAGTCCCACAGCTATTAAGTTTCACAGTTGAAATTTGAACCAGGCCGTCTGACTTCAGAGCTTGTATTGTAGAAACAATCGTCTTCTAAGCTTTGTGTTGTTTGCAAATTTGGTATGTATTCCAACTATGCTTCTAGTCAGTTCATGGTAAGATGACCTAGGCAATGCCAAGCCTCTGTGACACTCTAGTACTGATCGTCCTGGCAAACACTGAGCCAACACACCTTTAGGACACATTATCAACCGGCTCATTATCCACATGATAAGGCTGTGGGGAAGTTCATAAAATCTTTAATAAAATCTGAGCCAAATTTTTCTGTGAAATACTAACTAGAATTTCTATCAGATATGCAATCTTACCAAACTCATTTTGCTATAGTTTTAAAAGTGTAATCGTTTCTGCATGTTCATGTTTTACCTTATTTGCTGGAGGATTTGCAGCAGCTTGTCATAGTAACACATGGACTCAAATAATGACATGATATAAATGAAAGTAAATAATTGGGTCTAAAGAAAAATAAAAAAGAGTGGAAAACAAGACTGTGGAGTGGATAGAGATTGGCCTGAGGACACATGAGGACTGACAATTAAGTTCAGGAACTCATCCTAGAAAAAGTGCTCCATACCTCATTGCTGAATAGCACTGTAGTCACCCTTGAAATAATTCCCTTGGGAAGCTAGGCACCAATGTCAGTAACTATTCCAACCTTCCAAGCAATTTTGGAACTCTTTATCTGAAATGGCCATCAGGGCTGTTATTATATTACCTTTGATGTGCTGAATGTCATCAAAATATCTTCCTTTCGATGTTTCCTTTATCTTTGGGTAAAGAAAAAAGTCCTTCAGGCCCAACCACATCAGGTGAGTAGGGAGGGGATTCCAACACAATTATTTGTTTACTGGCCCAAAACTCTGTCACAGACAACTGTACAATTAAGTTTGCAAACTTGCCACCAGGCCACCATGTGCAATGGCCATTCCAGAAAGAGTTCTAAAATTGCTTTGAAGGGTGAACTAGGCACTGGCATTGGTACATAGCTTCCCAGGGGAGTACTTCGAAGGTGATCATAGTGATATTCAGCAATGGGGTATGTAGCACTTAGAATAGTTCAGTTCGCAAACTTAATTGTCAGTCCTCATAAACACACAGACTTTAAGGAACCACAACACACACAGTTGCCTTGAACTTCATATTTGTGTTTTTAAAGCTCCTGATAGCCAGAGAAAACCAGACACATGGTCAATTCTTACCAGTGATGAAAATCATGAGTGGTCAATTCTTACCAGTGACGAAAATCATGTGAGTTATGATAATATATGAGGACTGTCAATTAAGTTTGCAAACTCATCCTAGAAAAAGTGCTACATACCTCACTGCTGAATATCACTACAGTCACCTTCAAAGTACTACTCTTGGGAAGCTATGCACTGATACTAGCACCTAGTCCACACTTCAACGCAATTTGGGGACTCTTTTTCTGGAACAGCCATCAAAGCTGTTGTCGTCATATTTCCCTTGATGTCCTGAATGTTATCAGAATGTTTTCCTCTCAGCGTTCCCTTTATCTTTGGGTAAAGAAAGAAAGTCATTGGGGCCAGCTAGATGAGGTAATAGGGAGAGTGTTCCAGTACAGTTATTTGTTTACTAGCTAAAAACTCCTTTACAGACAACTATACAATTAAGTTCAGGAACTTGCCACCATGCCACCGTGCACAACGGCCATTCCAGAAAGAGTTCCAAAATTGCTTGAAGGGTAGACTGGGCACTGGTGTCGGTGCATAGCTTCTCAAGGGGAGTATTGCAAGAGTGGTTGCAGTGATACTCAGCAGTGAGGTATGTGGGACTTAGACAAATTAAGTTTGCAGACTTAATTGTTGGACCTCATAATCTTTGTATTACATACATAAATCATGATTTCTGCATGAAACTTTCATAAGATGCATTCAGTGACATAAGGACAATGTCTTCTGAAGTTCACCTACAGTGAACTGCTCAGTTTCATGCAGCTGCTTCTTGTACTGCCTCTTGGTAAAAGCTGAAGTATAGCAATAAAATATGATTTCAGAAAAGCAAATAGGTAAGAGATGAAAATCCCAGGTCATATAGTCAGAAAATAGATAGAATTTAGAGAACTATTTATTCTTCTAATGTTTCTTCATAAATATGACTTACTTTACTGGAATTCTGAATTAAAATTGAGCTGGAAACTTTTCGAAGTGGAGTTCTCTGGAGAATGAAGGGTTCTGAGTTGCTGTTTCAGTTTCCTAAATGTAAAAAGGTACTACCCACTGGGTAGCTTAAAACTGTACTTATTCTGTCACATTCAGGAGCCCAGAAATCTGAAATCAAGATGTTGACAGTGTTGGTATCTTCTGAAGATTCTGAGGGACACTCTGTTCCATGCCTGTCTCCTAGCTTCTGGTGAGGAATGGCAGTCCTTGACATTCCTTAGCTCATGGCGGCATAACTCTAATCTCTGTTTCTCTCATCATGTGTGCGTCCTCAGTATGTGTGCCTTTCTCTCTGTCTCTCCTCCTCTTATAAGTTTACCACTCTACTGCAGTATGACTTCATGTTAACTAGCTACATCTCCAAAGACCTTATTTCCAAATAAGGTCATCTTCATAGATACCAGGAGTTAAGACTTCAGCGTATCTCTTTTGAGGACACATTTCAACCCATAACAGTGTTTTACTAGTAGATCCATATATTTTAGAAAAATAGATGAGAAGATATAGAGGATGACAACCTTTTCTGTAAACTAAGAACCTAATCAAATTTCATTTTATTTAAGATCCCTTCCTATCTCTGTTTAGAAGAGAGACAACATCAGGTTACACTGTGATTTAAAATTTTGCCAAGATTCATCACCATGTTGTCTTTATCTGATGTTGCCATTAGTTTAAATGTTCATTCCCAAACTCTGCATTAATTCTTTTAGCACATGTTAATTGAGCATCTTTGATGCCTTAGAGACTTGAATTGGAGCAGTGAGTAAGATATGCATGGTTAGATTTTATGGCAGACAGTATTAAGTTCTCTGTAGGTACATAAGCAGGGGAAAAATACAGTGTTTGGGGGTGAATAGGGTCAAGTTTCACTAAAAACAAGAGTAAGGAAAACTTCACTGAGAAGGTGACATTTGTGTAGAGACTCAAAGGAGTAAGTGATTAAGTGATACAGCTTTCTGGGAGAAGAACATTCCCGCAGTGGAAGGAGCCAGTGTAACAGTGCTGAGTCTGGGTCTGAAGTCTGAAAAACATTGAAGAGGCCAGTGCAGCTACAGTGCGTAAAAAATGAGGTCAGAAACCACTGGGGAACTTGATGATGAATGGTCAATAGCTGATTGTTGGGACTTTGTTTTTTATTCTGATGGAAGACTAAGTAGAAGGCTGACATGATTTGACTTGGGTTTTAGAAGAGCCATCCTGGCTGCTATGTGGAAAACAGAATGATGGGGTCTAATACAAGCATAGGGCATTATCTGGAAGTGGTTGTCACAAAACAGGAGAAGTGGGTCATGGAGAGTGGATAATTTGCCTAAGTAGGTCACTTCCTCTGTTACATCTGAGACGTAATGGTGGGACTAAGTGGAATGGATGGTAGCAGAGGAGTGAGGAAATAAAATGTCAGGAATATTAGAGATTGTAAACAGATGGTGATGGAGCTGATGGAAAAGAAAATACTGACTGGAAGGAGGTGTTTGTCTAAGTGTAGTGTGAATGATGACTTTGAGTCTCAACTACTATCTTTCCATTGCCAATGGAATAGACAAATGTAGACAGTCAAATACATGCAAGTAAAAATGGAATGAGAAGTGTAAAGTTTTCAGTTTGAGAGCTTCAGATATGTAGAGTCTCTATGATTTATAAAATGTAGTTATTTGGGATATCTTATAATTACATGAATGACTGAACCACCTTTTCCCTACCTTTCCCAAAATATGTGGAGGGAAAAATAGAGAAAAAGGTATAACATAGTCTAGAAGAGTCAGAGTGTTAATACGTGTTTTTCCATTTAGGAGCATTTCTTGACTGTCTAGGATGATGTGGAAAATTATCTACTGCAGATGCAAAGATAAATAAATGAAAATTCTTGCCTTTAAGGAGCCCACATTTTATTTTATTTTGATTGTGATTAAGTAAAAATTTACATTCCCAGTCAATTTGCCATATAAAGCTCCAAACAGATGCTTCTGTGAAACTATTTGCTCTCCTCACCCCGTGACAGCACATTCCTCCTTTCCTCTCTGCCCTTCTGGTATTCATTCAACCAACACTTGTCCCCTCCTCTGCACCCTCCCCTCTCACCTCTAGAGAGGAACTGGTCCAACAGCCTCATATATGTATTTAAGCCAAGAATTACACACATCACCTGAAGAGTTGGCCAGCCAAGTGCCATCGAGTTGGATCCGAGAAGCCCATATTTTTAATATGAGCTATTTTCCTACTGCATATTACAAAGTTGTTCCAGGAGCAAAGTATACAAATGATGACCATCTTAAACTATCTGTGTGTTTTATGGCTATATTATTCCGTAAAAAACCAAAATACCCAGGTTTTAAAGTGAAAAATAGTAATATTTGATAACTTTGAATTCTCAAAAGAATGTTGAAAGGTAGTTTACAGTCTTTTCATAATACAGGCAATGATGAAGCCAAAAGCTATTGCACAGATAATTTTGATTAATTAATATATGGGTAGTGATGTGGAAGAATAGAACAGGGATCTTACACAAAAGCAACTGTGACATCTCTGAGTTTATGTAAGAATGAGGGTAGTGATGAGATATGTCTTAAACCTTAAAACATCTAAGATCAGTTTAGGAAAAAGATAAAATATCATGACTACAGATTGTAAAATTAATTTCTGTGCATACAAAAACCATTAAATAATGTCCATCCCAAATGGAATGTAAGGATCATTGCCTTCATGAACAACTGCCTCTTTTGTCATGAGGCCAGAAGAATTGGATGGTGCCCAACTACCATGATTGGATGTTTTGATCAAAGGATTCTGTAGAAGAATCTTAATGAAAAGGGAAATATGCAGATCAGAATTGCAAATTCTCATGGAATTCAGACTTTCTGGAGCCATGGAGGCTGGATAAACCCTCACAACTATTGTTCTGAAATCATCTTTAAACCTTAAATCAGTATTATTCCCTGAAGTCTTTTTAAAACCAAACAGTAATTTAGCTTAACTAGTAAAATTTGTCTACTTTGAGCATTTTTCTCTTTTAAAAACTGTCTATTCAGAATCAAATTGGCAACAGCAACAGGAAAAATTCGGACACTTAGAGGACAGTGAGTTCATCTTAATGGGTAATAACAATTCAGAAGAGGAGGGGGAGAATGTATATACAACTTGAAGACTGTCATCGATGTCACTGAATTACACATGTAGAAACTGTTGAATTGCCTTATGTTCTGTTGTGCATATAATAAAAGAGATAAATTATAAAAAGTCCTTCAGAGTTGAGCTGACTCATTTTCTGTTGTCTGCAGCTTCTATTGAGAAACTCAGATTTTTTACTTCATGTCTGTCTTATTTAGTTATCTAGTGCTGCTGTAACAGAAATGCCAGTGAGTGGTTTTTAGCAAACAGAAATTTATTCTTCTGCAGTGCAGGTTGGTGACTCAAGCCACAACCTACCCTGATCCTCGCTAACATGATTTAATCTTGCCTTGTTAATGTATCAGACAATTGACTCCTAAACTGGACTATATCCACAGGCATAGAGTCTATGATTTATGACACAACACAAAATGCAGGACAGTCATATTGCAAAAGGGATACGCAATACTGAGAATCATGATCTAAGCAAGATCAGGACACAGCTCAACCCGTGGCAATATCTGCTTACCTTTTGCTTCATAATTTATTTATGTTTTTGAACTTGATGCTGTGGATTACACCTCTTTCAGTGAGATCACTTCTTAAATTTTCATTTCCTCTGGGCCTTGCTCAGTACTCTTCCTTAGGTCCTACTATGTTCAGTCTCTGTGTCCTAGAGCTCCAGCTCACATAGAGTTATAAACACTCACTTGCCTAGAATAGAATCAAGATAAAGCAGAAGGGACAGTTCTATAAACTGACCTCCAACAATGTAATGGCAGGTAATGTCACTGAGATGATGATGTGACTAGAAACTTATAATGATAAAGGACGTCTAGAAGGAGAAAGGAAGGGCAAAAATATACAGTGGAAAAAAAATCAAGGAAGAACAGGCTATTGTTCAACTAAGATCAGAAAAGCTAAAACTCCAAAGAGCTAATGCTTAAAGCAAAAGAGAATTAAAAAGCTATTTAAGCATAGTTTGTGAACAACAAATAGTAATAACTCAATTCCAACTCATACAGTACAGTACTCATATAGTACAGAGTGGAACTGTCCCATAGAGTTTCCAAGGAGCACCTATGGGAGGCTTAAACAAGTGGATGCAAAAACATGGCACCATATTAACAAGTGCTATAAATTTGATTAATTAAATTATAATTTTATTTCAAACTGTCAAATAAAACAAAAAAGTCTCTTACAAGTACCGAAGAGTTGAATACAAGATATCATGGAGTAGGAGACTTTGGGATAAACCTGTTGGGGAAAGATAGAGAGAGAAAGCCTGTAGACAGAGGGAATAATGTGAAGTGATGCCAGGAGGCCAAGGTGGAGGAGGTTATTTTTGAGTACAGAATTGGATGTATGTAAAAGAGTAATGGAAATAAAGGTGGAAGGAAGGTTGGGAGTAACGACTTTTTCTCTTGTTTCTGAAAAGTCCAACTAAATATCCTCACTTGGTATAAGATGCAGACTTTCAGTAACACCCACACGTAAGTTCCTGTTTTCAGTCTGAGAGACACCACTAGATCCAGGTCATTTTCAAAGGCTAAGGAATCCACTACCTCAGTCTGACTGAGTGACTGCCCAACCCTGAAGATTACCAACACCCACTGCTTCCTAGTGTCAGGGTTGTCTCACAGATGGAGCTGGATAAACATTGTCTTATTTAAAATTTTGGTTTTATAGGGAAAAAAATACATTATGAACATTGAGAACATGAATATGTGTAGTTTCCATCAAGGGAAAGCATGTAATTCCAAATAAAGTTGGCATGCTTCTATTAAAATAAAACAGATGCAGTCTTTCTGTACATCTGTTACATGAGAAATACTTTTTTCAAATTACATAGAGCAAATCATCTATTAATTTTCAATTAGTGGAACATTCTCTGACTACAGTTTTTGACCAGTAGGGGATTGAAACAGTTGGTTTCTGTATTTTTATCCATGACTTTGGGTCTTACTGATAGTTGGAAACTTCCTGGAAACAAGATTATTTTATTCAATTTGTAACAACATACACATTTTGGAATACAGTTGTTGAAATATGGAACCCCAAAATTAAGTTATTTCATAAAGATCATGTGTCAGCTTACCTTAATATTGGCAATTATTTTCAATATCTGTTTCCCAAGGAAGGAGACAAGCTGATACTATCAGATCAGGCAAGAGGAGAAGAATTTAATTTCAGATAAAAATTTCATTCCAGAATGTCAAACTGGCATTTAAACTGAGGGGAAGAAGGCAATCCTTATGGGTTTTGTTAGACGGAAATCATGAATAATTAAAAAAAGCACTTGTATTTTTATCATAATACACTGTACACTGATGCTTTAGAGTTTGCAAAGTATTTCATGTAAGTTATTTCATTTTAAAAATGGGTTATTTCTAATGCAGACTTTATAGATAAAAAACAGATATTAGATTAAGTGACTTGTTTAAGGTCAAGTATGAGAATGTGTGGAGTAAGTATATAGGAGTAATATAATTTATAACTACTTTGCTCATTTGACCTTATTACTGTACTGCTCATAGAGTCTCCTAGGAAATCTGGCTTTGTTATTGATTTATATATGTAGTTTCTAAAATAACTCGTAATTATAATAAAAATTAGCAGCTAACTTTATCGACCAATTATATTTATTGATAGTGCCTAGGGTCACCATGAGTCGGATCCGACTCGATGGCACTTGGCACTTGGCTTAAGCATTTGTTGTTCATCATCTAAATTACTTACTTCGAATGTGTATCATTGTCTGAAGTTTTTATGTACAGCTGTAACTTTTTGCAACAGGACATTCTACACTGAAACAATGAAATATTGTACAAAGGAAATATTTTCTATATCGATCATGATAGGAGAGGATACTCTGTGATGGAAATCAGCCACCAAGTCTCATAGATTAATGTTTTTTCTCAGTTATGCTACATCTCTTTCTCTGGTCTACTGAGAGACTTGTCCCATGATGTTCTTTCTCACTCTAGGACCCAGGTTTATGGAACAGCTACCATCTGGAATACAGCTGACCACCACAGTAATGGAAGGAGGGAGTGGTGAATCATATGCTGGACCTATAGATTGTTCCAAGAAATAATGCTAGTTGTTTTCACCAAAGCAAGTCATATGGCTATGCTGAACATCAAGGAAGTGGATGACACCATATTCTTATTACATACTTAAGATTTCTGAAAATGTTTATTTGGCAAGCCACAGATAGGCAATGTGATAACAAGACTGACAGTGTTTGTCATTTCAAGCATCACCAACCTTACCATAAGTATTTATTTTACCCTTCTGTAGAAAATCTTTACTCATTCAGTAACTTCATTGAGTATCCAGTGTGTAAAGCATAACAGAGTGTGAAGTTGCGTGGGAAATAATAGAATCTTACTCAGTGATTCTGTACCAGACACTGAAACTTTAATTCTAATAGGCGTAGGTTTGGTTTTCCATGTTCAATCATTTATTTATTAAGTCTGTCCACTCTTAGCATTTCAAGTTAGACAAACTCGTTAGAAGGGAGATTAGCCTAAAGAAGATAGTGAAAGTTGATACGAAGAGATATAGAACCTGACCTCTGTTCTCACAAGTATGTTATCTCTATATGCAGATAATATTAAAAATGAGTCAATTGGGGGTGAGATGGAAGTGATGATTGTGAGATGGGAATGACATTTGAAGCAGTTAACACTGAATTTCTGATGACTGACACACTTTTAACCCCATTTTTTGGGACATGGTCTAAGGTTAGCACATTTTTTTCTATTGAAGTACCAGAAAGTCCTTGGTAGAGGGGCCAGGAGAGCTTAGTCAAATAGAAAACATGCTTTTAGAGGGCAGAGTCAAGATGGTGGATTAAGTGCCTGTCTCCCTAAATCTCTCTGGAAACCAAGACCTGAACTGATAATTAAACGGAGCCTTCTGGCTGCCTAGTGAGCCTTAGGACATGGCATAGGGCTGTTAGTTTGGACTTCATACTACTGAACTGAAAACCTCTCTTTTGTGGACTTCTGCACCTGGCCAGTCCTGGTTCTCATGGACCAAAGGTATCTCACCATTTCAACTTTTTTTTTCTCTGCCTTGGCCAGCCAGCAAAGCTGGGTCTTGAGTAGTGGATAGTCTCATACGCACTGCTGATGGGACCGGCAGGCAAAATTGCCTTATTTTGAGAGCCTGGCTTAGGACTCTGCATTTTGCTACTTTTGGCCTCTCTTTTCCCCTCTGCTACAGTGTAGTTTGTACGGAAGTGGCGGATAGCTTATGCAGGATGCCATCTTGGGTACAGAGCCTGCAGCTGGACTTAATTCTTAGTCTGGGAGGCTGCGTCTGCCTTCAGGAGAGTGCTTTTACTGCAGAAAAGCAGTAGTTTATACAGTGTTGCCTATGGCTTGGGCCCGGCAACAGAGACTGTGGATTGTATGTATCACAGCACCTTTAGCCTCTCTTTTTCTGCCTCTGCCATAGTGTAGTTTATACGAATGTGGCAGCGACCTTGTGTGGGATGCCGTCTTGGGTATGGAACCCTCAGCTGGCCTTAATTCTTAGCCTGGGAGCCTGTACTTGCCCACAGAGGAGTGTTTTTCCATCAAAAAGGCAGCAGTTTACACAGCATCACCTATGGCTGGGGCCTGGCAACAGAGCCTGTGGATTCTGTGCATCTCGGCAACTGTGGCCTCTCTTTCCACCTCTGCAATAGTGCAGTTTGTACGGAGATGGTGACAACTTTGTGCAGGACATCTTGAGTATGGTGGCCTCAGTGAGATCTAATTCCTAGGCTGGGAAGCAGTGCCTGCCAACAGGAGAGCACTTTGCTGGCAGAAAAGCAGTATTTTTCACAGTGTATCTTACTGCTGTGACCTATCAACAGAGGCTAACAGGGCAGTAGCCTTGCTGTATTTTGAACTAGTTCATAACATTTGGGGTTGGATATAGAAGTGCTTACTTTGCCATTTACCAAGAGGAGCTTGTACACCTGAAAACCTGACTGACTTGAGAAGTGGTCAGATACCTCTTACCCTTTATTTTAGGACTACCATGAGTTGGATCCAACTCAACGGCACTTGGCTCGGCAGAGAAATATCTGTGGTCCATCCTTATAACATCTCTCCCAGCCTTTAGTGATGCACATGGAGCCCCCAAAGCAACAGATTTTACAGAAGGCAGTAACCAGGAAATCACTCATGGCTTCAGAAGGCCCCCAAATGAAACAACCAAAGAGCTTTCCAGACGAAGAAACTTTTCTGAAATTATCGGAAGATGAATACAAAAGGGCTATATAGAGAGCCCTCCTAGACCTTATACAAGATGGAGCAGAGCAAAACTAAAAGTTAAGCAAGCTTTTTCATCTGATGAAACACCAGTACTCTGAAATCCAACAGATCAAGAACAAAATGAAAGGCATAGAAACTTCAATTCAAAGCCAAGAAAATGGAACGGAACAAATGGAAAAGAGACTCTCTGACACAGAAGGCAGAGTTACTGACTCCAGCACCTATGGGGAGAAATCAGGAAAAAAGAAACAAGAAAAATGGAGAAGCATTAAAAAGCATGTGAGACTCTATGAAGAGGAACAACCTATGATTAATTGGAGTCCCTGAACAGGGTGAGACACCTGAGGACACAGAGAGTATTGTTGCTGAGCTGCTGACAGAGAACTTTCCAGAAATCATGAAAGAAGAGAATATAGATATCCAAGGTGCATATCAAATGCCATTCAATATAGATCTCAAAAGAAAGACTCCAAGACATATTCTAGTCAAGCTGTTTAACAAAATGAAACATAAGCAGAAACTCTTAAAGGCAGCAAGACTTAAAGCAAAGTTAACATGTAGAGGGAAACCCTGTAGGCTTTTATTGGATTTCTCAGCAGAAATAATGCTGGCATGGAGATAGTGGCATGAAGTATTCAAAGCCTTGAAGGAGAAGAACTTCCAATCAAGAATTATATATCCTGCAAAACTATCTTTCAAATATAAAAGTGAAGTTAAGACATTCATAGACAAACAGAAACTCAGAGATTTTGTAAAAACCAAACCAAAGCTACAGGGAATACTGAAAGAAACTCTTGGCTTTGGCATAGAAAAACAAAATCACTAACTGTATATTTTAGAAGGATATATCATTCAGAATCCTACTCAGTTAGGGCAGGCTTCTAACTCAATCAAAGCTATAATAATTAAAGAAATAATCTAGTGATCATATCATGAAAATTATGATGTCATTGTATTAAAAAGAGGGATGTACTACAGTCATTATAGTCCTTCCTGATAGAAAAGAAGTTGACAAGACTGATAGTAATTAAAATTAGGTTTATACAGTTTATTAAGTGGGATCATAGGGACAGCCATAAAGCACAATAAAGATGCAACATACCATATCAAGGAATGTAATATAGGAGTTTCAACATCTGCAAAACCAACCACAAAAAAGATGAAAAATCAACTCACAAAGAAGAATGTCCCGGAACAGATTAATAAGAACAACAGAGAAAACATCAGCACCAAAATAAACATATCATAATGGCAGCACTGAACACATAACATCAATTATTACACTGAATGTGAATGGACTGAATGCTCCAGTAAAGAGGCATCTAGTGGCTTCTTGGATCAAAAGCCATGACCCATCCATATGTTGCCTACAAGAAACACAGCTTAGACCTAAAGATATGAACAAACTGAAAATTAAAGGATGGAAGAATATATATCAAGCTAACAATGAACAAAGAAGAGCAAGTGTGGCAATTTTAATCTCAGATAAAATCAAGAAAACATACTTTTAAATTCTATCTTCTGAGTGCAGTCTATATTATACAGTTCATGGAGAATAATAGCCATGTACATAAAAAAGAGATACACATCTGTGCACATTCCAAAGAAAAGTGATCCAACAAGTTGCAGAAATGATAGAATAATGTCAGTAATATCATGGGCAAGTAAAATTTTGCTGAAAGTCATTCAAAAGTGACTGCAGCAATAAAATGTCAGAGAACTGCCACAAATTCAGGCCATATTCAGAAGAGGATATGGAACTAGGAATATCATTGTAGATGTCAGAAAAACCCTGGCTGACAGCAGAGAATACTAGAAATATGTTTACCTGTGTTTCGTTGGCTATGCAAAGGCATTCTATTGTGTAAATCATAACAGATTATGGGCAACACTTTGGAGAATGGGAATTCCAGAACACTTATTTGTGTTTTTGAGGAATCTGTACATAGACCAAGAGGCAGTCTTTCACACAGAATAAGGGGACATTACATTATTTAAAGTCAGGGAGGTGTGCATCAGGGTTGTATCCTCTCACCTTATCTATTTAATCTGTGTGCTGCGAAAATAATGGAAGAAGCTGGACCGTAAGAAGAACAGGGCATCAGGATTGGAGGAAGACTCATTAATACTCTGTGATATGCAGATGAGACAACCATGCTTGCTGAAAGTGAAGAGGATTTGAAGCACTTACTGATGAAGATGTAAGACTACAGCTTTCAGTATGTGTTCCACCTCAACATAAAGACAATAAAAATCTTCATGACTGGACCAATAAACAACATCATGATAAATGGAGAATAGTTTGATGTTGGCAAGGATTTCATTGTATTTGTTCCACAATCAAAATCCATGCTAGCAGCAGTCAAGAAATCAAGTTACGCACTGGATTAGGCAACTCTGCTACAAAAGACATCTTTGAAGTGTTACAAAGCAAAGATGTCATTTTGAGGACTACAAGGCCTCATTGCTGACCGTCACTGTGGTCACCTTCGATGTACTTCCCTTGGGAAGCTATTCACTGATGCCACTGCCTAGTCCACCCCTCAAAATAATGTTGAAACTCCTGGAATGGCCATCAGAGCTGTCGCTGTACTACCTTTGATATATTGAGCATCATCAAATTGTCTTCCTTTTGATATTTGTCTTCAGGTAATGAAAAAAATCAGTGGGAACCACATCAGGTGAATGGAGAAGGTGTGCCAACAGAGTTATTTGTTTACTGGCTAAAAACTCCCTCCCAGACAACTATACAATTAAGTTTGCAAACCTGCAACCTAGCAAACATGCACAATGGCTATTCCAGAAAGAGTTCCAAAATCGCTTTGAAGGATGGACAAGTCACTGGCACTGGTGCATAGCTTCCCAAGGGGAGGGCTTCAAAGGTGATCATAGTGATAGTCAGCGATGAGTTATGTAGCCCTTAGAACAATTAATTGTCAGACCTTGGGAGTTGCCTGACTCAGGCTTTGATATTTTCAGTCACTTCACA
Organism: Heterohyrax brucei; assembly: GCA_028571685.1. Lineage (NCBI taxonomy): Eukaryota > Metazoa > Chordata > Mammalia > Hyracoidea > Procaviidae > Heterohyrax > Heterohyrax brucei. Next base: position 100,984,579 of record CM053151.1, read on the forward strand.
TTCAAGAAAGTTAAACAATGAATGAGGAAGACTAAAGAATAATTGATGCCTTTAAATCACAGTTTTGGTGAAAAATATTGAATATACTATAAATGTGAGAGGAACGAACAAATCTGTCTTGAAAGAAATATAGCCAGAATGCTCCTTGGAAGCAAGGATGGTGAGAGTATGTCTCACGTACTTTGGATGTGTTATAAGGAAATACCAGTCCCCAGAGAAGGACATCATTCTTGAAAAGTAGAGGGTCAGTGAGAAAGGGGAAGACCCTCCAAGAGATAGTCTGATGTGTTGGCTGCGGTGATGGACTGAAACATTAACAATGACTGTGAGGATGATGCAGGACTGGGCACTATGGAACTCTGGTGTACACTGGGTCACTATGAGTTGGAATCCACTTGATGACACTTAACAACAATGCAAACAAAAATACACATGTGGACTAATGAATACAGGAAATTGATAAATCCTTTATCAATTAGTGGATAATTAACTGTAAACTAGTTATATACAAAAACTGTGTTATATTGCTTACCTTTGCTTGAATCTTATATTTAGGAGTTTTTCGGTGTACCTTCTTAAGTAATCTTAAAACTGCCTTTAGGAATCACTCAAGGAAATTTTTAAACAAATGTGTTTATCAGAAATGCTTGCATCTTTTTCCTTCTGTTTTTCTTTCTTTCATCCACCTTGCCTTCTCTCCATCTCCCAATAGAAAATTGTTAAGTTTGCTGAAGTTTTTTCCACATGACCAACACATGTAAGAACATGGAGATTTTCTTTGTGTGTAAAAAAGTAGAGTATTTCTGAATGTTTCATTGCCCAGTATGATTATTTTATACCTTTTGGGTGAACATTTCCTTTTCTGGGAAAAAAAAAAAAAAAAGCACAATCATTATGAAGCTGGGTCTGACCAGGTCAAGCTTATGAGTAGAACAAGATGATTTAACCTGTGGTTCAAACATTTTGAGCTTCCCAGACTGTAAATTGTGTGCAGAGTATACTTATCTTAGGGTCTTACTTTGTGAACTCTTGTTCATAAAATATTTTAGAGACTATAACATATTGTTAATAATTTCTGAAATGTCTTCTCCATTCTGAAGATTTAAGATTATGTAACAGAAAAAAAGAAAAACAAAAACAAAAGCTGTGAGTCAGAGAGAGGTAATGATGCCTGTGTTTGCCAGTTCAAGTTCATGCTGTTGATGGCCTTCACCCACCCAGCTCAGATACTGTGAGTATAAATAACTTTGAATATTTTACTCTTTAGCTGGTTTCTCCAGTATGTAATATATTCTTTAGTATCTTTTATATAAATGGGGCATTATCAGACATTGTCACAAAAGTCCTTGCTCACATGTATTTTTACTGAGACATTCTTGTTGTGGGTAGAAAAAAGGAGAGAATGTCTTTGAGCTGTGTAATGTTACAGAATAATACAGTCACCATTGAATTAGACACAGAAGGACCACATTTTCTTTTGTGGATATCATTGTGTAATTTTCAAAATTTTTATAAGTTAGCTCTTAGTTATTATTAGAAAAAACCTGAAATTTATTCATTTCGCTCTATGGAAAGTTAAAGTCAGCAAAAATCATGAAAGAAAAGCATTATGAGTTATTTCTGTTGGAACTAATTTATTAAGGATTCACAGTTCTTTGAGGAGTAAACATGTAAGGTTTCCTTCCTTCCAATCACTTTGAATGTACTCTGATATTCGTTTCCTATCCCTTGACTATGCCTTGAGCAAGGTCCACAACTTCTTGTTTCATTTATTAAGGCTTAATCCAATGGCATTTAAGGTTTTAATCAGACTTGGGAATTAAGAAACCATTTGACTTGCAGGCTGAGCTCCTGTGGCATCTGGAGTGTTCAGAAAGAGTCAAGAGGTAGATGGTAGGCACCAATGTTTGCTTAGGTTTCATTCGGCTACTGGAAGTTGTTCCCTTACATAACTTCAGTTTGACTCAGTCGGCTGTGGAATGTAGTGTTTTCTGCTGCAGTGTAGTATGCTTTTCAAGAGACAGGGGGCCAGTTTTCCTTGTTCCCTCTACTTCGAGAGCTCCCTCAGAGGATTCAGCCTAGTCACGTTTTAGCCCTGTCACAGGCCTCAAGTAGCTTCTCATGTTTGGTCACATTTGATTGCTTCACCTAGTGACTACCAAGGGATTTTTTTTTCTCCCTTGGCCTCTATATTTCCTTCGGTGTTGATGCAACAATGGAGGTCCCATTGGGAACCCTCAAGGTCTCTGACCGACTGGGACAGGTTTACTGTTCTCTCATCCATAGCCGTGGCCTCCCAAGTCCACTGTCCCAGGCAACTCCAGTTTTGCGTGCATTCCAAGATCTCTAGATCAGAAGCAGGTACCATAAAACCTCCATATTCCTGGGGACAAATGCCAAACTCTTTAAGTCTCTTAGGATGGTATGTTTCAGGAGTAGCAATGAGATGGACCTGATGCTCATTAGCTTAGTGAACATTTAATCAGTGTAAGGTGGCAAACGCTTCCTCCATGAGAGATTGGACTACTGCCATTCCTTACCAAAGCCAGTCATTAACTGGAGGAGTGAGGAAGAAAAAAATCTCACCCTGAAAAGCTGTATTTCAATAAGTAAAAGTACTCCTTTTCACTTTTCTCCAGTCCTGCTTTGATTCTGACTTGTGTTAGGCAGTAGCTGGCTAGATTCTCCCACTTTCCAGAAAGAGAAAGACTCTTGAAATGCTGGATTGACACAGTAGCTGCATCAATGGGCTTGAGCATAAAAATGATTGTGGACATGACTCAAGACCTGGCGGTGTTTTTTCCTGTTGTGCAGAGGGTCACTGTGAGTTGGAACCGGCTCGATAGCACCCAACAACAACAACAATAAATCCAATTTATGGCAATTTCAGTCGCCATGAGTTGGATCTGACTCGACGGCACTTGGACACTTGGCCATTAGTGGATCTATGTGGAATATTTGAGTCTTAGTCATGATTCTCAGGTATCCAAAGAGTTTTCACTTAGTGTCTTGCCAGTTTATTTTTTGTTGTACATGTCTCACCACGCCCACACTAGCTAAAGAAAGGAAACAAAAAGAGATGGAATACATTTTTGCATCTCCCATTGGTGATACAGTATGTGGCAGTCTGTTTCCTGAGCAGCTATTTCAAACTTTTGAGTATACTAGCTACTCGAAAGGTATCAGCATATAAAATAAGATGTAGGGTTGGAAAATTGCATTCCAATCTTCTTTCAAGGCCTGTGAATGATTTAGGTTATTCTTTTAGTGGCATCTCATGGAGACTGTGATGTGCAATTTTGTATGATGTCAGGTGACTAGATTTATAAAGTGAACAGGCTCAGAGAGATGGCATTCTTTAGTCAACTCTTTTGCTTGCACAAGAGAGAGAGAAATTGGCAAATTAAAGAAATGTCACAAGGTGGATGGGCATACAGGATCTTTGATGAAGCTCTTGCTTTACCACATTTCCCAACTTGAAATTTTGAAGTTAGGCTGCATTCACTGTACAGATCCAGCCTTTTACTTATCAGGTGAACATAGAACTGTGCTAATTTGTAAAATTTGGGGACTGAGGCACACATTTCTGATTTCTGTTGTCAACCTACTGCAGAGAAGTACACACTGTCTCAAGATCTGTACAGCTGAGTCTGGGTGTTCAAGAGAATAAATCTTTGATAAATTTCATCTTTCTTCATTTGAATAGCAACTATTTGCAAAGAGGAATACTCTGAGTGTTTTAACTTCAGATTTCTTCAGCAAGGACAGTATGGCATCACTGTTTCCAGCCAAGATGCCTTCATTTACTAGCTGCATGAGCTTAAATAAGTTATATATATATATACTCTCTATGTCTCAGTTTCCTGAACATGGGATAATGGTAGTTTCTACTTGATGAGTTGTTGGGAGAACTAATGAGATAGTTACATCTCTTTGTAGTGTTTTGTTTGCATAGTGAGTATACTGGTTTTGTAAAGCTGCCCTAACAAGGCACCCAAAACTAGGGTAGCTTAAAATAGCAATCTGAGAAAACTCAGTCTCAAAAGATTACTTGACCTTCTAAGATTTACCTTACCTTACACTTAGCATTGCTAGTGAGTAGTCTATTTTTCAACTCATAGTGACCCTACAGGATAGAATACAACTGTCCCATAGCATTTCCAAGTCTGTAAATCTTTACAGAAACAGACTGCTGCATCTTCATCTCAGAGATTGGCTGGTGGAGTCAAATCACTGACTTTTCACATTATTAAGTGGAAAAGTTAGATTTTAAAACTTGATCTTTCTGACTTCCAAGTTCAGTGTTTGTTTTAATATGTATTTATCTGTAGTCATTGCAAACATACTTCTTGAACACTACATGCCAAGAGCTGTATTTGATGCTAGCTAATGGGAAAGGCTCTGTCTGTTTCCTCATGGAGCCTATATTCCAGCTTCCATAAAAGCTTCTCTCCATACCATGTAGTCCCTGCATCAGGACCATTATTCCAGAGTCCCTGCTATGCTCCATGTTACCCTGTAATGTGGGATGGAGTGGCCATGACAGGGAAGAGTGTTTTCTAAAAGCACAAATGACCGGATGCTTTTCCTAAGACCACAGCAACCACAGCAGCAGAATGGAGTACTGGGGAGGTTTGGGAGGGAGGAGCAAAGACGAGAGTGACTGAGGACCACAGCCAAACTAGCACTGGCAGCTTCCTCAGATATTACAGGTATGAATGGCTACATAGCATGACTTGAAGAGTTTGGGCTCTTGAGCACAGTCTCTGAGTTAGTACTTACCTCTCTTTGTTGCTTAAACTCTCTATGCCTCAGTTTTCTCATAGCAAGATCTGGATTGTAATTATACTTGTGTCAGAAGCACTTTATAGGCAGGAAAACCCTGGTGATATAGTGGTTAAGATCTGTGTCTGCTGAACATTTTGTTGGCTGTTCCAATCCACCAAGCACTCTTTGGAAACTCTATGGGTCAGTTTTACTCTGTCCTGTAGGGCCACTATGAGTTAGGATCAACTCAACAGCAATGAGCTTGTTTTATTTGTTTTGTGGTTTTCTGGGGGTGGGGGTTCATAGGTAGGATTGCCTGAGATGCACAAGTTGTTCAATGAATGTGAACTATATGTCTGGCACTATATTACCTTATTAAATTGTCATATCATGCATGGGATGCAGATGTATTAATATTTCCATTGACTAGATGAAGAAGCTGAAGCCTGAATTTGCACAGCTAATAAGTATCAAAAACAGCGCTGAATCTCCAAATCATACTTACCGCTACTCTATTGAACTGCCTCCCCAGAGGCTGTATGTTTCTAGTCTCACTGCTTTACAAGACAAAAGTGTGAACTGTAGATGGTCTTGAAGTCCAACAGTTTTTGTTATAGAAGGGAAAACAACCGTAATATAAGGTTTACAATGTTCTAAAAGAGGTATAAATTGACTACTTTGAAGTGGTAGGAGTGCTGATTGGCTAAACATCTAGTTTGTACAGAGAAATTAGGGAGACGATTAAAGAAGTCAGCATCTGAGGTTTTGGGTAGATGGCAGAAAGTTCATGGTTTTTAGATTCAGTTAGACATGGGGTATAATTCCTGCTTAGATTACATCCTTCACCATGCCATCAACTCAACCTGGATAGAAACTGATAAACACATTATAGTAGCTTCTCTGAGCCTCAGTATCTTAATTTGAAACATTATCAAACAATGAGATATTAGTGCTTAACCTCTGTAGAAATCAGGTCCTGCATGATATTTAATAGGTACCACATCATGTCCAGTGACATGGCAAGCTTCTGCCCCTTTTCCCGTAAATGACAGGGATAAATTTGGTGGGGAAGAGCAGTACAGAGTGGGAACAGCAGAAGCACAAGTAGAAAGGTAGAAATCATAAGAATGTTTAGAAAAGTGCAAATGGTACAAATCTATGAAAGCCAAATTCACAGTTTATACAATTTATGTTTGGAGAAGAGGTGTAAGATGAAAATGGAATTGAGAATACTTTTTATATGCTGAGTGGCCTTTAATGTTCTTCTAAAAAGTTTATCAATTGCAAGAGGCATTGATAGTTTTTAGTGAGGAAATAACTAGAGACAAATTGTATTTAAGGGCATAATGGTTAAGAGTTTGGCTGGTAAAAGGTTAGCAGTTTGAATCCACCAGACATTTCTTGGAAACTCTATGGGAGCAGTTGTACTTTGTCCTATAGAGTCACTATGAGTCAGAATCGACTTGCTGGTAATGGGTTGATTTGCCGTCAGTATCTAGGGCAGATCGATATGGGAAGAAAGGATGTTGGGAAGAAGCTGCAAATAAAGGGATATGTTGGAATCATCTAGCTGGGGTTAAAGGAAAGCAGTGACCCTGATAACGGAGAGAAGAGAAAAACAAAACAAAAATGGACTGAGCAGTATGTTCACATCACTTAAGTACTGCTGGGTGGGAAAAAACTTTAATGAAACATAACTTTCTAATTTATAAGTTTGAAAATTCTCTTCTAACCTCTTTCTTAACAATCATTAATTTTCCCAAGAAAAACATACTTAGAGAAAACAGCACAGTATGCTTATAAGATGGCAAAAATGTCATACTAAATTCGAATAAACTGACATGGAAGCAACAAAACCGGAGGAGAGTGAGTCATAAAGTGAGAGAGAGACTGTGAAACAATGGACACACTGAGAAGGGACATGAAGTTAACCAGTATGCTTGGTTCAACCCTTAGGTTGCTTCTTGTACATCTGGCCATGTGTCTAGTGATGCCTATTATGTAGTTAACAGACTCAAGTACTCTTATTTGTTTCAAAGGTCAAGTGAATTACCTTGAAAGGTTCCCTATTTGACCCAACTGACTAATTTCTCTCTATAAGCAATTGCTATGGAGTCATTTTTAACTCATAGTGGTACCGTATGTATCAGAGTAGAATTGTGCTCCATATCATTTTCTATAGATGATTTTTGAGAAGAATATCACCAGGTCTTTCTTCCGAGGTAACTCTGGGTGAAGATAAAATGCCAGTTATGGAATGCACTACCTAAGCGCTCCATTTTTATCTATTAAGGAAAAAACGAAAACTGCCATCTAGTTGATTCGAACTCACAGTAACCCTATAGGACAGTGTAAAACTGCTACATAAGGTTTCTAAGGAGTGCCTGATGGAGATTTGAACTGCTGACGTTTTGATTAGCAGCCGTAGCTCTTCACCACTGTATTACCAGGGCTTCCTTTCTGTTTACGTCGTTGCTGCCATTAGGTGCAGCTGAGTCAGTTCTGACTCATACTGACCCTGTGCACAACAAAACAAAATACTGCCCGATCCTGAGCCACGCCCACAGTCATTTTTCTGCGTATGCTCATCGTAGCCGCTGTGTCAACTCATCTTGTTAGCGTCTTCCTCTTTTTCACTGACCCTCCACTGTACTAAGTATAATGTCCTTCTCCAGAGACTGAGCCCTCCAGACAACATGTTCACAGTATGTAAAATGCAGTCTCACCATCCTGGCTTCCAAGGAACCCTCTGGTTGTACTTCTTCCAGGACAGATCTGTTTGTTTTCTTGATAGTCTATGGTGCGTTCAATATCCTCCTCCAACACCACAATTCAAAGGCATCAGTTCTTCTTCTGTCTTCCGTATTCACTGTCCAGCTTTTGCATGCATATGAAATGATCAAAACTATCATGGCCTTGGTTAAGTGCACCTCTGTCTTTTAGGTAATATCCATACTTTGTGACACTTTAAAGAGGTCTTTTGCAGCAGATTCACCCAATTCAATGGAGCTTTTGATGTCTTGACCGCTGCTTCTATGGGTGTTGACTGTGGAACCAAGTAAAATGAAATCTTTGACAACTTCAGTCCTTCCTCCATTTTTCATCATATTGCTTACTGGTCCAGTTGTGAGGACTTTGGTTTCCTTGATGCTGAGGTGCAATCTGTACTGAAGACTGTGATCTTTGATCTTCATCTGTGTTTCAAATCTCCTTCACTTTCAGCATCAAAGCTGTGTCATCTGCATAAACACAGTTTGTTAACGCATTCCTCCAATTCTGATGCTTCATTCTTCTTTGTATAGTGCACCTTCTGGGATTGTTTGCTCAAAATAATTGAAAAGACCAAAAAAGTATAGTGACAGGATAGAATCCTGATGCACACCATTCCTGACTTTAAACCATACAATGTCCCATCGTTCTCTTTGCATAACTAACTCTTGCTGCATGTACAGATTCCTCATGAGCACAATTAAGTGATCTGGAATTCCCACTCTTCATGTTATACATAATTTGTTATGGTCCACACAGTCGAATGCCTTTGTATAGTCGATGAAACACAAGTAAATATCTTTCTGGTATTCTGTGCTTTGAGCCAAGATGGATCTGATATCAGCAGTGATATCCCTGGTTCCGCATCTTCTTCTGAATTCAACTTGAATTTCTTGCCATTTCCTGTCAATATACTGCTTCAGCTGCTTTTGAATGATCTTCAGCAAAATTTTTCATTGTGTGTGATATTAATGATACTGATCAATAATTTCTGCATATGGTTGCATCACCTTTCTTGGGAATAGACATAAATATGGACAGCTTTCTGTTGATTGGCCAGGTAGCTGTCTTCCAAATTTCTTGGCATAGGTAAGTGAGCACCTTGAGCACTGCGTCCATTTGTGGACACATCTCAGCTGATATTCCATCAATTCCTGGAGGCTTATTCTTTGCCAGTGCCTTCAGTGCGGTTTTGAACTTCTTCCTTCAGTAACCTTGGTTCCCGATTTCATGCTACTTCTTGAAACCATTGAACATCAACCAATTCTTTCTGGTATAATGACTCTGTGAATTTCTGCCATCTTCTTTTGATGCTTCCCGAGTCATTTAATGTTTCCTTGTAGAATCCTTCACTATTGCAACTCAGGACTTGAACTTTTTCTTCACTTCTTTCAGCTTAAGAAATGCAGAGCGTGGCCTCTTCCCTTTTGATTTTTCTATTGCCAGTCCTTTGCATTTCTCATTATAATACTTTTTCATCTCAAGTTGCCCTTTGAAATCTTTTGTTTAGTTCTTCATCATTTCTTGCTTGTGCTTTAGCTACTCAATGTTTAAGAGCAAGTTTCAGAATCTCTTCTGACGTACAATTTGGTCTTTCTTGCCTGCATTTTTAATGACTTCTAGCTTTCTTCATGTAAATGGCTTTAATGTCATTCCACAACTTATCTGGTCTTTGGTCATTAGTGTTCAATGCATCAACTCTATTCTTGAGATGGACTCTAAACTGAGGTGGTATATACTCAAGGTTGCACTTCGGCTCTTGTGGACTTGTTCTGATTTTCCTCAGTTCCAGTTTAAACATGCATATGAGAAATTGATGGTCTGTGCCACAGTTAGTACCTGGTCTTGTTCTGGCTGATGATACTGAGCTTTTCCATCGTGTCTTTCCACAGAGGTACTCAGTTTGATTCCTCCCTATTCTATCTTGCCAGGTCTATGTGTACAGTCATGGTTTATGCTGATGATAAAAGGGATTTGCAATGAATAAGTAGTTGGTCTTGCAAAATTCTATCATGCGATCTCCAGCATCATTTCCATCACCAATGCCATATTTTCCAACTACTGATCCTTCTTCTTTGTTTCCAACTTTTGCATTTCAATCCCAGTAATTATCAATGCATCTTGATCGCATGTTCGATCAATTTCAGATTGCAGAAGCTGATAACTGTTCAATTTCTTCATCTTTGGATTTAGTGGTTGGTGCATAAACTTGAATAATGTATTATCTGGCCTTCCTTGTAGGCATATAGATATTATTCTATTAGTGACAGCATTATATTTCAGGACAGATCTTGAAATGTTCTTTTTGACACTGAATTTTTTTACACCATTTTTCTTCAAATTTTTATTCCCACCTGTATAACATATGATTATCCAATTCAAAATGGCCAATACCAGTCCATTTCAGCTCACTAATGCCTAGGATATCAATGGTTTTGCTTTTCATTTCATTTTTGATGATTTCCAGTTTTCCTATATTCGTACTTCATCCATTCCTTGTTCTGATTATTCGTGAATATTTGCAGCTGTTTCATCTCATTTTGAATCATGTTACATCAGCAACATCAGCTCAGGAAGCATCAAAAGAAGGAGGCAGAAATTCACAGAGTCATGAAAGTATGATTCCATCCTGTCATTAATGTAGACTCTGCTTTGGGACCACAGATCTTTCTAGCCATCTTTTGAGTACCTTCCTACCTGGGTGACTCATTTTTCTGACAACATATCTGACAGCGTTCTGCTACTATTCATAACATTTTTCTCTTATCTGTCTGTGAGGATCTCTAAAGAATATAAATTTTCTTTACAAAATGGAAATTGTTGCTACTGATGCTAACCAAACCAAATGCAGTGGTGTCAAGTCAATTCCGACTCATAGTGACCCTATAGAACAGACTAGAACTGCCCCATAGAATTTCCAAGGAGGGCCTATGGATTTGAACTATTGACCTTTTTGGTTAGCAGCCATAGCATTTAACTACCTTGCCACCAGGGTTTCCACTATTGATGCTAGGAACGTAAAAATTTATTTTCTTTCTAATATTTTGTAAGTTTAAGACTATGTTGTTTTGTTGCCGATTGAAAGCATAACATTTTTCCCTCTGTAGCATTTCTTTGCTCTTTGCTGAAAGGTCAACATCTGTGGAAAGGAATACATATTCTTGCCAGCCCAAGAGGGCAGGCAGTACAAGAAAGCTGGTAATAGGGAACCCACGCTTAAGAAGGGAGTTTTTACCTGTTGTGAGGTTGTTAACTAGTATCACAAAACAATATGTGTACTGTTTAATAAAAACTAGTTTGTTTTGTAAATCTTCATCTAAAGTACAATGAAATTAAAAAAAATAAACCAACGGCTACCAATGAATTTTTACCTGTTGGCATTCTCATGCTGGGAAAAAATCACGTTGACAGTTACTTGGTGCCCCAGACATTTGTTTGGCATAAGCTTTGTTCCTTTACATCTTCCATACTTAATGAAAAATAAACATAGGCATCTTCTTTGTGCTTCTCCAACATTAGCTACACACCTCACAGTGCATAATAAAGCTACTGTTCAGGACATAAAGGTGGTGGGAAGGTTTTCTGGTGGTACATTTTCATCAGTTGTTGATTTATTTAGCAGGATCCCAAATTCTGCTGTGGACTCATTTATTCTAGCAGTGCAATTGATGTGAAATCCCAGCAGAGGGTTTAAACATGGGTTTTAACTGTACCTCATGCGATGTTTCATTATCGACACTGTTTAAGCAGAAGATTGGGTAATCCATGAAGCATTTCTCTTTGGCCTTGAGATGCATTTTTGTGCTTACAATTCAATAGTTGTAGCTAAATGAAATAATATATCGACAGTAGGTGTTCTGTAAAGTTTAGGAGAGTTTAAATTTGATACAGATGATTCTGGCATCCATTCAACAACTACATCATCCTTCAAACAGAAGTTCAATATCATCACCAGGGAGATATATCTGAGTAGCAAGGCTTGAGAGATGCCAGAATTTTTCTTGCTTGTCTTCTGCTTCATTCTTTTCTGCCGATCATTCCATACAGAGAGAAACGAAGTTATTTATTTAATTCATGCAAACGTAAGCTTCAGTAGTTAAGCTTGCCCTAGCTTCTTTTGTGGGTTTTACCCTCCGTGGTATAATGTGCACCTTGTCCTCAATTATCAACTCTTTTTAATCTGAAATTTCACATTTACGACAACAGTAAAAAATCTGCTATCTGACAAATTTGTGCATTAACAACGTACATGTAGCATTGGTAACAAATGCTGAGTGACAGTGATGCTGACTGATGATTAAAGGTGCCTGTCGGCTTGATTTGGGCCTGATTCTAAGTGGTTTAGCAGTGACGTGATAATGCAGTCATCCTCCCTTCTGTGATCTAATGTGGTCATCCTCCACCTTCACGTCATGCCAATTTCACAGAATGACCTGGCCTTTAGAAACCAATCGTGGCAGTCAATGATGAGAGTGTAGTGCTGACAGGCACCGTTGATGTCCTGCCCACCCATAATTCTCTCACCTTGTCTTGAGGTTTTCTGTGGACAGTTTCTAAACCAATGGCAGGAAAACTGAAGAGGCCCATAAAACAAAATGAGACTAAAGGGCACACCAGCCCAGTATAAGGACTTGACGGTAAGTGGGGACTAGAAAGCTGGTAATAAGGAACTCAGGCTTGAGAGGGAGGAGTGTTGAATTATTGTGGGTTGTTAACCAGTGTCACAAAATGTGTGTACTGTTTAATGAGAAACTGGTTTGTTCTGTAAACCTTCATCTACAGTACAGCAAAGTTTTAAAAAATAACATAAACCAATGGCTACCAATGTATATCTACCTGTTGGTATTCTCCTGTTGGGAAAGCCTGGCTAGTCATATTTAAAACAGACCAAAAGTACCAAGAAGTGAATCAGATTGGTGAATTAATGAGGCTGGAATCGATAGATGATAATGTCAGCTTTTTTGCTCCTCAGTAAGAGGATTCTAAGGTATGTTAAATAGACTATCTCAGAGCAGCCCTGGGCGGACCACAGGCCAGTTACCCACACCAATAACCTGGCCCTTGACCGAATTTCTTTCCATCTCTGTTTCACTTCTGACTCCTCACCCTGCTGCCTAGAATCACTACCCCATCCCCAGCAAATGAGGACCACTGAAAACCATATCTCAGGATCTGCTTTTAGAGGAGTGCCAGGCAAAAATGCATATTGATTTATGAATAAGTAAAAACTTCTAGTTTTTCAATTAAAGGAAATGATTGAACACCTCAGTGCTTTAATTTCCTCATAGTAATAAGAGCTGTATAATGTTTTTGTGAAGCTTAACTAAAATAATATAGATAAAGTGCTTACCACAGTGTCTGGAACATTGTAAGCTTTCAATATGTGTTTATTATTATTGCCAGTATTTGTCTACTTCAGATGTCTAAATTGATGTCATGAACCACTTTCAAGAAATAATTTATAAGATTTTAAAATTTTGGACACTTTCTCACACCCAATTAAACTCTTTGAGCTTAGGTTTTCTAAGCTCCTCCTGGCCTAAAAGCTGTGGCCTTATGTCAAAGAAGGAGGTGCATAGAAGTTAAGACAAGACAGAATTGCAGAGAAAATCAGATATCCTGTGCCTCAGTGGACGGTCCTACACAGACTCTGAGTTTGAGCTTCATGAAATGGAAATGAAACAGATTCACATTAGAATACGTGTTCCTGGCACATTGTAATGATCAGTAAATGGTGTTTTAGAGTGTTGCCAACATTTTGAAAAGCTCAGTTAGCAGTGCCTGTACTTGTATGCAGTATGGTTTGTTGCGAAGGAATATCCTTACAAACATTTGATGAATACTTGCCATGTCCTAGACAGTATCTATTACTGTCTGTAATATCCAGTACTTAAGATTGTCTTTAATACCCAGTACTTAAGATAAATTCTACTTGATCTCTACCTTCAAGTCTGGTGGATGAGATAGACATGTAACAAATAGATTGTAGCATGAATCGCTTTTGCTGTTGATATACCAAGAAATTAGGCTAAGGAAGAAACAGAGTCCCTGGGTGGTTCAAACGGTTAACCTGATTGGCTGCTAACTGAGAGGTTAGAGGTTTGAGTGCACCCAGAGGTACCTTGGAAGAAAAACCCGGAGAACTACTTCCAAAAAATCAGCCATTGAAAACTCTGTGGAGCACACTTCTACTCTGATACGTGTGGGTCGCAATGAGTTGGAGTTGATTAGAAGGCAACTGATTAAGGAAGGGCAGGGAGAAGGGAGCAAACTTTTAATCATGTTAAATCTGCACTGGAGATAGTTTTGCAAAGGAGGTCTGAGTCTTCAAGAATGCATGGTTTTTAAGGAAGCCATACAGCTGGTACATCTACTAAGTGAAGAGCTAGGACATGGACCCAAATTTTCTGTCTCCAAGGCTCTTCCCATCATATTAGGCTGCAGTAGTGATTCACAGGAAGGCTCAGTAAGCCTTATTTTTGTTTTAGTCCTTGATAGCAAGAAATCTGAGTGATTCTCTCTGCATGTTGTCATGGTACTCCAGAACACACGGTGCCTAGAAAATTGTTATTTGCACAGAAATGAATGTGAAACTGGGATAATTTAAATACACACAATTTCAGTGTAAAGAAGAAAAGGGGAGAGACATCTGTCTGACCTGCTTTTTAAAAAGAATGAAAGGAAATGTTATTTTTCTAAGCAAGATCGAGGGGATAAGATGAAGGAAATTTGATCAGCAATAGCACATAGAATCTTGCCTTTTACCTTATAATTGTTTCACAACTTTCAAGAAATCATCAAACCATTTTAAACTTAAATGTCCTGCACTGTAAGGCAGAATTAGTGAGCTCTTGTGATTTATTTAAAAGAACGCTGGTGGCACTGTGGTTGAGTGCTCAGCTGCTAACTGAAAGGTCCACAGTTTGAACCCACCAGCGGCTCCATGCGAGAGTGATGTGGCAGACTGGGCTGAGACAGTCTTGGAAACTTCACAGTCAGTGCATCTGTATCCTATCGGGTTGCCCCAGTGCAAATGGACTCCACAGCAGTGGGTTTGGTATTTTTTGTGGGTGTGATTTACTGGGGTCTCTGAGTGGTAGAAATGATTCAGTGCTAGACTACTGTCTAAAAGATTGGTGGTTCAAACACACCCAGAGGTGCCTCAGAAGAAAGTCCTGACAGTCTGTTTCCAAAAGATTACAGCTTTGAAAACACTGTGGAGCAGTTCTACTCTACACACATGGGACAGTCATGAGTCAGAATAGATTTAATGGCAAGTGGTTTATGTTTCTGTGTGTTTTGGCTGTTGTTTGTTTGGTTTGTGACTTATTAGATTATTTGGATGCAGCACTAAAGAGATTTTCTTTTTTTAAAAAAGTGAACACCTTGGGGTTATAAAGTGGACTTGGAAAGTGTAGTGGTTGGTGGCATAGTGATGAAAAGGATCGATAACACCTGATGTCTGAAGTATTACTTAGCATCCTACCAGGAATGAGAAATAGTCTCCACCCTAAGAAGACCAAATAAAAGATAAAAATAACAAAATAAAAACAGAATACAATCAACTTATGTTCAATAACCATAGGATTTTAGGTGAGAAAAAGGAGTACGGTTAATCAGAGAGGAAGGAAAGATAAGAAACCAAACTTTTCAACCTTTCACTCTGTTCCTGTATCGTCTCATTTCATCACCAATGCCTTCTTTCTATGCTGTGTTTACTAATAGTCCTGTTTCACAGATGCAGACCCGGAGGATCAGGCATCTACTCTCAAGGGCTTTATTGAAAATAGCAGTAGTGGAATTAGAACCCAGATTTGGTACTAACCTCAGAAAACTGTTGTCTCCATTATAGGCCATGTTATGTTGGCAAAAACATCCCAAAAGAACTAGAGTTGAGTCACAATCCAAAGAAAGAGAAGAATAAAATGTTACAACTAGGTGACAGGAGATTGCCCCAGGAAAACTTGGCCTTCACAAGCGAATTCTTGGGAGCAGAAGAAGATTTTTATGCTAGAATTCAAGTTAACTATTTAGCTGCCAGGGAGAAAGTGAGCTTGACAACTTGGTTAAAATGGAAACAGTAGGCCCTGTGGCAGTGGCTGGTGGACGAGATCACAGTCAGCATTTGATTATGGCCAGATTTAATAATAGTTTTGGATTCCTGGTTTTCTAAGCCAAGTGCTACAATACAAAAGTAACTCAAGCCTCTGGCAAGATGATTACAGCTTTTAGAACCAGACCCAATGAAAACGTGGTCAAGTGTTTGTATTTGAGCTAGAAGGATCTCAAAGGAAGAGGCTTAATAATGGCATGGTTGAAGTGGTGGATATAGAATTGGGGTCTGATTGTAGTAGATAAAATATTCCAATCTCACAGGATGATGAAACTTCTGCAGAAAGAATGTTATCACCATGTAGACATAAGGCGGCTTGGAGCAGGAAAAGGTATGGATACATTTGTAAAAGGTGGCTGTGAGATCCTGTCTGGACTTAATAACTTGGGCATGATGCGAGGGCCAAGACAAGTGGCATGGATCACATGCCGTTAATTCTTAACCTAGCAACTATGAGAATGCAGGAATATTTTTTCATATATTCCTTCAAGTCTTATCCTCCCCTGTTTTTAAATGAGGTAGAAACCAATCCAAGAAAGGTTCACCGAATCTGTTAAAACTGAGGTGGCTTCTTGATGCTAGCCCCTGGGTGATGCAAAGGGGTAGTGTACTTGGCTGTTTAACCAAAAAGTTGGAGGTTGGAATGTACCCAGAGGCACCTTAGAAGATAGGCCTGATGCTCCACTTCTGAAAAACCAGCCACTGAAAACTCAACGGAGCACGGTTCTACTTGGACACACGTGGGATCACCATGAGTCAAGGTCAACTCCACAAAAACTGTCTTGTTTATTTACTCATTTTCCATATATTCAGCAGAGTTGTTAGAGTTCCAGTGAGTTTCAGTTTGTGCTGCAACAGTGAGGTCACTTTTCTGTATCTGCTAGAAAACTGAAGATTCCTTGAGGTCAGTACTGTGTCTTTCTAGTTGAACTTCCTGGTATTTAACACAGAGCCGGAGCATAACTGATGTCAATAAATATTTAAATGAAGGAATTTATGGAAGAATAAAGCTTAAATAAAATTTATTTTAAAGTTGCTAAGTGCTATGTCTGCTAACCAAAAGGGTATCAGTTTGAATTCACTAGGCACTCCTTGGAAGCTCCTTAAGAGCTTGAGCTGTTAGCCAAAAGGTTGGCAGTTTGAATCCACCACGTGCTCCTTGAAAACTCTATGGGCCAGTTATTGACTCAGAGTGTGTGTGCGTGTGCGTGTGTATGTGCGTGCGTGCGTGTGTGTGCGTGCGTGCGTGTGTGTGTGTGTGTGCGTGCGTGCATGCGTGCGTGGGTGCGTGCTCACTTGGTATGGAAACCTTGGTGCATAGTGGTTAAGAGCTATGTCTGGTAACCAAAAAGCCGACAGTTTAAATCCACCAGATGTTCCTTGGAAACTATGGAGCGATTCTGTTTTGTTCTGCAGGGTTTGTTCTGCAGTTTTACTCTGCCCTATAGACTCACTACGAGGCAGAATCAACACAAAAGCACTGGGTTTGGTCTTGCTTTTGGTATTAAAATATATGGAGCCCTTGTGACACAGTGGTTAAGAGCTGTGGCTGCTAACCAAAAGATTAGCAAATCAAATTCACCAGCCACTGCTTAGAAACCCTATGGGGGAGTTTTACTCTGTCTCACAGGTCGTTCCACTCTGTCCTACAAGTCAGAATTGACCCACTTTTATTATTATTATTATAGTTTATAAAACAGGTGCAAATGTAAGTCAAGATAAACTAATGCCATCCAAGGTAGTGGAGTAATTTGGCAATTCCCTATGTATTTTCTGTAAGATAGTATGTTGAAAAGACAGCATAGATGCCCTTACTTTATGGCTGAAGAGTCTCAAGTCATTTGACATTTTTTTAAACATCTACTGTTGATATGGGAACATATTTGTGAAAACATGTGAAGTCTATGGGATATGATAATGTGGTCATGTTATGCTGTCCAAAGACCCTCACCCCCGAAAACACTGCTGTCAAGTTGATTCTGATTCATAGCAACCCTGCAGAACGAAACAGAATCGCTCCATAGTTTCCAAGGAACATCTGGTGGATTTAAACTGTCGGCTTTTTGGTTACCAGACATAGCTCTTAACCACTATGCACCAAGGTTTCCATACCAAGTGAGCACGCACCCACGCACGCACACACACGCACGCGCTCACACGCACACGCACACGCACACACACGCACGCACGCACACACACACACACACACACTCTGAGTCAGTAACTGGCCCATAGAGTTTTCAAGGAGCACGTGGTGGATTCAAACTGCCAACCTTTTGGCTAACAGCTGAAGCTCTTAACCACTATGTCACTAGGTTTTCCTGTTGAATCTGTATGGCCATGGAAATCAAATGTTATCTGAGAAGAGAACACAGGAGGGCGCCAGAGAACAAGAAAAGTAATGCAGAACGGAGGGCTCAGACATAGAGGCTTTGCTAAATTTATCCACCTTCATCCTGCAGTCTATTTCTATGAAACTCTATTCTTTAAATGCCACGAGTTATTTTTAAACATTGAAGAGAGCTTTCCAAACTTTCATTCGAGTAAAGAACCTGTCCATTTCCCCAGCCATGCAGCAAGCTCATGCACTGTAGGACCAGGGAGGAGGCCTGGGTAGAGAGCCCAGGAGTGGCCTTGTGTAAAAGATTATTTAAAGATGACCCATCAGAGCACTGTTTCTGGAGAGGAAGCTCCCCAGGCAGATTCACACACCATTTCAGCTCCACCTTTCCTGCCCTTGACTCCAGACCCCTCAGCAGGCAGCAAATCTTCCTGGTGGTGGAGATCCAGGAGTGCTATTTAAGAGAAAAGACACCATGGCTTAAATGTTGACTCACTACCACGGGCTTCCTTGTGCCTAAGCAGCTGGATAGGGGACACTTGGGAGGGGCGAGTCACACTGTAACTTGGAGGCGTTAAATTTGTATAACACAAGGCATGGCTTCCATTACATCATGAGACAGTGTTTGATGTCAGTGGAAGGTCATGGCAGTTTGTAGGTAGCAGAGATAAATGAAGCCCCAAGTTTTTGACTCAGGGTTGTGGCTGTGCATGTCTGGTTATTTACAGTCCTTTGCTGCTTCACAAACTGAATTCTAGACCCACATTTCTGGTGACCTTTTAGTTATTAGCATCTCATACTTCAGATGTCCAAAAAGAGTTAATATTTATTCTTTCTAACTGCAGTTCTCCTTTCTCTTGGTTTCATCTAAACTAAGTGGCAAGACCAGATTACCCATGCTGGAAATCCAAAAATGATGCTCCGTATTCCTCCTCTACGTCTCATCCCGTCATCTGGTGATCACCTAGCCATCTCTTCTATTTGTAGCTTCCATCCATTTCTCTACTGGTTACAACAACAACAACAAACCCAAGCCCTTTGGTGTTAAGTCAATTTCAGATGATAACATCCCTGTAGGACAGTTTCCAAGAAGTAGCCAGTAGATCTGAAGTACAGACCTATTAGTTAGCAGCCAAGCTCTTAAACTAAATTTAGAGTTTACAGACCTCTTTTCTAAGTAAAGTTAATGTCTTCTCTTTAATGTATCTGCTCTGGATTTAGTCTAATCTGCCTCATATCCTTTTTTATATAACTCTCCAAAAGCTTCCCATGGCTTACAGAATAATGTCCCATTCCTTAGCAGGATATACTGTATATTTACTATTTTCTCTCTCTCTTCGCAACCTCCATTCTCCCTACTGCTCACTGCAAAAAAAAAAAAAATACATCCTTTCATGATTTCTGTCTTCCAGCCCTTGTTCACACTGTACCTGCAGTGACCTCTGCTGAAGGTGTTATAGTATAGAGGTTAAGTTCATGGGCTCTGTAACCAGATTAGGGGCTGGCTAAGTACAACCTGCAGACCAATTGTATCATGCCACCTCTTTTTGTAAATAAACTTTGACTGGAACATAGCTACGTTCAGACATTTAATGTGTTGTCTCTGGCTGCTTTCACCTTACAAGGCATAGTTAAATAGTTGCGACAGAGACCATGTAGCCCACCAAGGCAAATATTTACCTTCTGGTCCTTTACTGAAAAAGTTTGCAAACCTTCACTAGTCTGAGTTCAAATTCTGTCTCTGTAACATTTAAGCCACATGAATTTGAATAAATTACTTAGCTCCCCTCTCTGCCTCATTTGGCTCATTTGAAAAAGGAGAAGAACTTGTACCGCATTGTGTCTGCTAGGGCATACTTCCTCAGTGCTCCCAACTGGGGTTATACTCTGAAAACCTCTTCTAATATGTGTCTTCAGACTATTAGATTTGATTTCTGTTATAGAATTTACTTCACTTGGCACTTTCTTATTTTTTTTATATGCATCCTCTCCTGTTGCATTATAAATTCTTTGAGGTCATACACTAATTTCAACACTATTGACATTTAATATATTCAGTGTATTTATTGTTAGAATGTAATTTAGGCCATTTCACCCCCTCTAAACGGAGACATCATGAGATCTGAATGTTAAATGTGTTCATTAGAATGGGCATTAATATTGAATAGCTCTTAGAATGCATAGCAATTTGTATCCCATTTGTCTGTGTGTTGAAGATGTGTGTTTTTCAGGTCACATGATTTTGGGAACAAGAGTAGGGTACCAATAATATTCCAAGAAGTAGACTCCTCTTAAGGTCCCCAGTGCAGGCTC
The DNA here is from genome assembly GCA_028571685.1 of Heterohyrax brucei. Classification (NCBI taxonomy): domain Eukaryota; kingdom Metazoa; phylum Chordata; class Mammalia; order Hyracoidea; family Procaviidae; genus Heterohyrax; species Heterohyrax brucei. The sequence goes on from CM053151.1 coordinate 101,004,882, forward strand.
TCAGTTTCTCTGGTAGCCCTCGTGTGTAGTTGGAAATATATTCCTGGGCCCTTGCAGGCATTTCTGAACAGGTACCTTTAGCTACTATAGTGATTTCTCTAGTTACTGACAATAGCCAAAGTTGAAGCCTTTTTCCTGAGATTAAGGGAGGAAAGAAAACTAAGTTTATAGATTAAACCATAATGGATAAAGAGAAATGGAAACATGTCATACAAACACTTGTACGTGAAAGTACATTGCAGCTTTATCTAAACTGGAGACAGTACACTATTAATAAGTGAGTACATTAGCAAAAACTATGAAATATCTTGCTCAGCAATTAAAAAAAAAGCCAAACCCATTGCTGCTGAGTCAATTCTGACTCACAGTGATCTATAGGATGGAGTAGAACAGCCCCATAAAGTTTCCAAGAAGTGCCTGGTGGATTTGAATTGCCAGTGTTTTGATTAGCAACCATAGCATTTAACTACAACACCCCCCGTGTTTCCGAAGAGGGCAATAGACTAATGACACATGTCCTAGCACAAGAAATCAGACAAGAAAAGACCACATAGTGTGTGGTTCTATTTATATAAAACAGTAGAAACTAATCTACAATGACAGAGACAGAATACTGGTTGCCTGGAGAGGGAGTGGGGGGCATGAAGAGATTACAGACGGACATGAGGAGATTGTGACGGCTGATGGGTCTGTTCATTACCCTGATTTTGATGGAAGTCTCATATATACATGTGTCAACACTTATCAAATTGGGAACCTTAAATACTTGCAGTTTACCTTACATCAGTTACACCTCAGTTTAAAAAATATGTGGACAACATTTAGTACCAGACCTTTCAATGGTCTCAACCTCAACTAGCTTGAAGACTTACTCATGTTTTGATAGGGAGGTCACAGAAGGAATTTCCCAGAGTCTTGGGCTCTCCCTCTGTTACTACTTCTGAAAATGTGACCAGTTCACCTTACCTCATTCGTTCTGTTACCTTCATCTAGGATGTAGACAGACTGGATTGATCATTGTGAAGGCACCTTCTAATTTTTAAAGTTCTCTAATCTCCATTTTATGGGTATCCCTATGGGGATACTTATGGGTTCACTTCATAAGTATTTGGGATACTTGATTCAAACTCACAGTGATCCCATGTGACAAAGTAGAACCTCCCCATAGGGTTTTCTTGGCAGTAATCTTTATGGAAAGAGATCTTGAGGTCTTTCTCCTGTGAAGCCACTGGATGGGCTTGAACCACCAACCTGCTGGCCACAGGACAACTTGCCTTTATGCAGTCACCAAGGCTCCTTGGCAATATGTTAATATTATGTAAATTCAGCTGCCCTATCCTTCTTAAAATTTAGGACATTGTCCTGGAAAAAGCACTTTTTTCTGAAGTATTGCACCCCTCTTTGAAGCAGTTGTAGCTTCTCTGATAAAATACTCCATCACTGTAGCAGAGAAGGTAGCCTGCTCAGTTTCCTTGCTGTATTTAATTAACCTTGTCAGTTATTCATCAGAGGATTTGGCCTCACAAGTCCATACTCCTTTTCCTAAAATCTTACAATGATAGTGTATGATTTTTAGGTTGGAAAGTCATACTTTTTTAAAAGAAAGTAATAGACGTAGGATGTTTTATGAGAATGTGAGATGCTTCAGAATGCCAATTAGTGTTGTTAGGTTGTCAAATCAGTTCAGACTCATAACAGCCCTTCATACAACAGAATGAAATGCTGCCTGGTCCTGGGGCCATCCTCAGTTGTTGCTATGCATAAGACCGTTGTTGCAGCCGCTGTGTCGGTCTCCCTCACTGAGCGTCTTCTTTTTTGCTGTCCCTTCACTTTCCCAGGCATGGTGGCCTTCTGCAGGAACAGGTGCCTCCTGATAACATGTTTAAAGTATGTGAGATGCAGTGTTACCATCCTTGCTGCTAAGTAGCATCCAGCTGTACTGCTTCCAAGCCAGATTTGTTTGTTCTTCTGACAGTCCAAGTGTATCTAGTATTCTTTGTCCATGTGGTGATTTGAAGATGTCAGTTCATTGTCCAGCTTTTGCATGTGTGTTTACCATGGCTTGGGTCAAGTGTACCTCAGTCTTCAAGAAGGGAAGCTGTCACTGGAGAATTTTCTGCATCTTAAAGAGTTGTCATCCAGTCAGTTGCAACTCAAAGTGACCCTGTATAACAGAGTAGAAGCACCCTATTAATTTCCAAGGAGCAGCTGGTAGATTCGAACTGCTGACATTTTGAATGACAGCTGAGCCCTTAAGCACTGCATGACCAGGGATACTGTCAACCTCCTAGGGCCGTATAGGTGACACTGACTTTACACATGGCCTTAAGATTGAGTTCACGCCTTCAGGAATTTGTAAGCTACTTAAGATATCCCAAAGCTCATGGCCAAACAATGTCCCTTCAAAGAAGAATGTGCAGTGGTTTCTCCGAAGCCTGACTACCTGAAATCCAAATGACCCAACACTGGACTTGAGTATCTCTAGGAAAGTTTCCTTAGCAATTACCAGCATTGTTAGGTTATTTAAGGTAATATCTTCTTAACGTTAGTATAAACCAGAGACAGGAAAAATGGAGAATACTAATCACCTTCAGACAAACAATTATGTTTGACATTGGGGTAAACTTTTGGATATGAATTGTTCGTTATTCATTTGAGTTGTTAATTATTCTATTATTCATTTATAGACCTATATAAGCTTGAGCACAGAGAGGGCAAATACGGTAGTGGACATCACCCATGCCAGGTCTGCACGGGACACGTTTCCGATGTTTCTTCCTTTGCTGATGGAGGCTCAGAGAGGGAAAGTTGTCTGTCCACGGGCATACAGCTTATAATGTAGAGTCAGGAATTTGAAGCCAGGTCTGACTAACTCACAATCCAGTGTTCTTCCTTATACCCTACTGGCTCACTTCTTACTGTAAGGCAGTTGGATTGTCATTCGGTTCTTTCCTTTGCCGGGGGATTTTTAGCGTGCTGGTTTTGGTTTCTTCAGGGCATCCTGCCAGCGCACATCAGAGATTATGGGGTTATGTAGTAACCGTGGTAAGCCATTGTCTCCGCAAGCTCTGCTGACATCCTAGTGCATTAGGAAGGGTGGATAGTCCTAGATGGACATGGGAAATCTCAACCTTCCTTTAATTGACATTAGGATTTTTTACTTGTGGATAGTTTTTACATTGACTTGTGGAGTTTTTAGGAATTGAGTTTGTGCTGGTTTAAGAGTAAAGCATACACAAACCAAACCAACGCAAACCCACTGCTTTTGAGTCAATTCCAACTCATAGTGACCCTACAGGTCAGAGTGGAGCTGCCTCATTCAGTTTCCAGGGAACACCTGGGGGATTCAAAGTGCTGATCTTTTAATCAGCAGACGTAACACTTAACCACTACGCCACCAGGGCTTCTAAAAAACTGCTGAAGTTTGATTAAAGTCTACATCCTAATTAATTATGTTGTGCCATTAGCAATTTCCTGGTTTTGATGTTAAATTTTAGTTATCATTAGTGTAAGATGTTACCTTTGGGGGAAGCTAGATAATGGATACAAAGGATCTTCCTGTATTATTTTTGCAATTTCTTGTCTGTCTGTATTATTTCAAAATCAAAAATGTTAAAAACTAAACCCCAAACCAACTGCCACTGAGTTGATTCTGACTCATAGTGACCCTATAGGATGGGGCAGAGCTAATTGCTCCATGGAGTTTCCAAGGAGCACCTGGCGGATTCACACTGCTGGCAATTTGGTTAGCAGACATAGCACTTAACCACTATGCCACCAGAAAAAAAAAAAAAAGAAAAACTAGAAGAAAGAAGGAAAAAAAAAAAAAGTAAAGCATTCAGGCCTCAAGGATGTTTTCTCTTGTGTGAGCCTGGAGGTTCTATTTCCTGTATAGATCCTCCTTTTGTGAAACGTGTTATATTTCTTTGGCTGGAAAAGGCTGCCAGGAGCTGGTCTCTCTGCCTTCAGCCTCGTTCCCCAGCCTTCTGGATTTTATACTTGAAGGATTAGAGTGACTTTTGTAAAAACAATAATTTAATTATGTTACTCCTCTGTGCTGTATGTGAAATTGCCCTGAGGCAATAGTAATCTCTTAGGGCACTCAGACAAGATTCTCCAGAAGTCCCAGAAGAGAAAGGCCCACAGGCCAAATTAGGATGTTTGAGTCACAGTGTAAGTAAATCAAGGTAAACACACAGCGGAAAGCAAACGGAAAATGACAGACTGGTGAACACATTCAGGAGAGGGTGAAAGCAGGGGGAAAGAACCATTCTACCCGCATCCTGGCTGTGCAGCATTCGTACATTTAGCTTCTCTCTGCCATATCAGCCTTCACTGCTGTCAGGGCAGTTACAAAGACCAAGGTTGAGAGATGGGAGCTGGCAGATGTCTAGACCGAGCGTACATTTGTCCTGCTAGAGAGAACCAAGAGTGATTGGTCTGGCCACAGGTGAGAAATACAGGTATAGGCTTTGCCTGTATGTCTCAAACCTAGTAAGTCTAGGGCCAGAATAAGACCATAATGGGTTTCGACAATGGGCTGACTAATTTGGGGATGGATGTAGCTCATAGCGAGTTGATGGCACTTGGCCTTGGCATCACTGTTAGCCTGGAGTTAACACTGTCTGATCTTTATGGACATTTAAGATTTATTTAGTGCTTCAGTTCCTTCTTATAAACAAGTAACTTTCATTTGCTCCATCATTTTTATCTTTGTTCCACATGGTTGTGCTCCACCTGTTTTCTCTATGTTTAATGGGCCTCTCTGGGTACCCATTTACTCTCTGTCCCTAACACATCCAATGACTTTTATTCATTGCATTTGTTTTTATTATTCTCTGCATCGGAATTGAATGTTCTTAAGTAATACAGCAAACACTTGTTACACCATGCTGAAAATATTGCATGGATTTTTTTTTTCTTTCAGCCTGGAAGATAAAACACAAAATCCTTTGCACAGCAGAAAGTCTCTTCACACCTGCCCTTGGCTGTCTCTTTGGACTCATTTCCTACCTATTAGAAAAATGTCCTGCACTTTCCCACCATGAAGAAGTGCTCGTTCTTCCCTGAACTTGCCAAGCCTTTTCTACCTGTGCAGATGGTATATAGGGAGCTCCAGTGCTTGGTCATTTTTTAAGAAGCGAAAGCTGTGCTTTGTCTTGGAAGCCTTGCTTCAGCACCTTTATATATCCAACCCCAAACCCTCCCACTCAGTTCTTAAAGTATAGTATAAAACATGTGTACTAATAGCTGTTGTTAGTTGCCTTCTAGTTGATTCTGACTCATGCCAACTCCATGTGTGCAGAGTAAAGCTGTTTCTTAGAATTTTCAAAGCTGTTACCTTTCAGCAGCAAATTGCCAGGCCTGGTCTTCTGAGGCATCCCTGGGTGGGTCTGATCCACCAACCTACTGACTAGTAAGCAGTCAAGCTCTTAACTGTTTGCAGCACCCAGGGACTCCTAGTAGTAGAGCACTTAAAACATTGTACTGTGTTTTTACGTGATTATCTCCTTGGTTAGCCTCTAAGCAACTTTGATTCAGGGATCACACTACATTCGTCCTCTTATCGCTGCTGCTAGACAGGTGCCGGTGTGTCACAGTGAGAACTAAGCATCTGAGGAGTTATTGAATGAGCTAATGAGTATTTAATAACAAAGAAATGGATGCTACCAGGCAACTGCTGGGTGGATATTTGTTCATAGAGTAAGGAGGATTTTTTATGCTTATCAATTTAAAATTTAGTCCTTACGGGCATTTCTTTCCCATCATTCCGCTCTTTGAACTTGTCTCCAAACCACTGCTTCTTCCCATCACTTGATTTTTTTGATCACTTAAACCTGTTTTTGTAAATCAGTAATAGCAGGTAGCACTAGTCTGCTGGGTGCCTACTCTACGCCACACTGTGTACAAGACCTTGTCTTTCTTCTAGTTCTGAAGGGAAACGAATCAAATCACAGCACCATGCAAGTGGTAGCTGAAGTTCTGATTCAGTAGGAGCACAGTTAGCCTCAAACAGGAGATGTAATTAGATGTAATCAATACACAGTCACATTTCCCACCTGTTTCCATGTAAGAGAATGTTGCTTGAAATCACAGTTTGAATTTCAATAACCACAAACTGCATCTTGTGTGCATTCATATAAATGCTTGTTGAGTAACTACCGTGTCTAGGCATCAGACTAGAACGTGAAGAAAATAGGCGTTCTTCATCTTTATGGTATTTACAGCCAGGAACACTTCAAAATCAGTGGGAAATAGGCAGGTTATCTAGACCACGGTGGCTCACTGAGTTCTCACACACACTGCAGGCAGGCCTCAGTCAGTGAAAGCTCACGACACACTATATGCCGTGATATACAAATGTCCCCTTCTGCAGTGGCATGATCTAGGAGCTGCAGACATTCGTCTCATCTCATCTATGCTAGCGCTTGGAATTCTCTGTTGTCTCTCACAGCCTTCTTCCTTTCTCTTTAAACCTGAGTAACTCTTCAAAGAAACATCTTTGGCTGAACTACCATGTTGCTTTCTCCAAACCTCTATTCCTCTGTCTCAGAGCTGCACTGTTGTGTTAGCTTAGCCTCAAGTCCAACCCCTGCCCATACTTTCTTTCTCTCTCCAAACAGCACCTAAGTATCAGAGCAAAAGCTTAGCACCCAGATATACCTGGCTTTGTATCTATTTACTAGCTACTGTCCTTGATCAAGATAATTAAACATCCCTGTTTCTTACTTATCATCATCTATAAAATGGGATAATACTGCTTCCTTCATAACGTTGAGAGGATCAAATATGAAGCCCCCGCACAAGGTTGTAGTTGTGGTTGTGCATGACTGAGTTCTTTCCAATTCATAATGACTCTATAGGACAGAACAGGAGTCCTCACAGGTTTTCCTTGGCTATAATCTCATTGGGAGCCAAGTACCAAGTCTTTTCTCCTATGGATCTGCTGACTGCCTAACCACTGTACCACCAGGCCTACTTCAAATACAAGGTAGCAGCAGTGATTTTGTACCTTATCATCCCCACTAGTCTGTAGCCCTTCACCCAAGTACCCCTGATGCCATTTGTGGGAATATTTAGTAGCCTCTGAAATGGATAAGGACCCCATTTTAGTCTTTCTGTGTTCTAAGTGACCCACCATTAGGAAAAGAGTTCAGAGTGGAAGCATCAATTACAGCCTTAGGAAATCTGAAAAAGTCTGATTCTGGGCCAGAGAGGAGGGGGCCTCTAAGATTGTGTTGTGGTCACAATGGACCAATGTTGAGTGGGAGGCAGTAGGTTATTTTAGTAGACTGTGTGTTGAGGAACCACCGTTGCACTGTGATACAGAGCATGGACTCTGGAGCCAGATGCAGGGTTTTTCCAAGGAGATCTACCCCAACAGGACACAAGACACAAAGCTCCTTTCCTGAAAGTGTGAAACCACCACTTTCTTCTTCAGATGCCTTTGGGGTCCTTTCCAATTCCTTTCCTCAAAATGTTACTTCCTTCTCCATCACCATTTATACTAGCAGCAACTTGCAGTAATCTTGTCTCTGGTCCATGCCAGTGTTTCCTAGAAGCTTCACCACCTTTTTTTTCTGGCCTTGAATGCTTTCTGCCTTCACACAGAGCCTCTATTCCAAGGTCATTGGAGCCTCAACAAGTGATTGCAAGTGAGAGAATCTCTAATCCCAATATGTCAGATGTGAAAGAATTTGAGAACTAAGAGTGTGTTCAAGTTCACTGTAGTTCACTGAATTATGTATTGAGATACTTCTTTCAAGCAGGATTGGGCAGTTACAAGTCGACCCAAAATAACTGAATTGTGGAAGAGATGACAGCAATGTTTGCAGGATCACCACAGTTGGTAAGAAGAAACAAAAATGAGCATCTTGAAGGAATTTCTTTAAAATCATTTCTTCCTCAAGCAATTGCCAATAAAGATATGTCATAAAAATGATAAATAGCTCTAAATTATCCATAAACAATGTGAATTTACTGATTATTGGAATTGATCTTGTGCTCATGTATTGAGTAATAAAAATGTTTGACTTATGGAAATGTGAAGTGTGTGGAAAAAAACTCTGATTTAGAATCATGGCGGTGAGTGTGAACCCTAGTTCTGTTCTTCACAACCTAAAGGACCTTAATCACTTTACTTAAATTCTCGAATTCTCAGGTTGTTTTCCTTATAAAATTGGAATAGAAACCTGAACTTTATGTAGTAAGTAGATAGGTATGCTTATGAGAGTTGAGTTATTACAAATAACCACAAAGTGCTTGGCTTGTAAGAAGTACTTTGTAGACAGCAGTCCTTCATGCTTTCTCCTCCCCCCCCCTTTTTTTTCCAATCAAATATAGGAAAAGAGAGAGTAAAAGGGACATTCTTGGAAAATATCCCTTTGCAGGTGTTGTCTTGTTCCAATCTGATTTGTTACATGGTAGAGTTATTTTAAGGATATTGCCCATGATAGAGTATGTTTCAGATGGCAGTTTACTCCAGGACTCCTGCTTCATGGTTATCATCTGAAAACATGGTACAGCCATGTGTAAATGTTGGTAAGATGCTATTAAATATTTTGCATATTTGGCTTGGTACCATGCCTACTCCTCACATCACCCTAAGAAGTAGTTACTATTCTCATCTTATATTGTACATGAAAACAGTTGAGTTTTAGTGAATTTAAGGGACTGGTAGGAAGGACATCAATGTTGGAATAGTCAAGCTAGGCTCTAAGAGTGAGTACTGGTTTTCCAGACAGGTGGAGGGCAGCAGGACTAGTGTACATAGGTGTAGATAGATGAAATAACCACATGCAACTTGGCTTGGTTGGAATATTGTGGTGAAACCTGTGAGAGCTGGTACTTGATAGGACTGCCTCGTTTTTCCAAGTCTTGCAAGTTTCTCTGCCTTTGACAGGATGCAGCCTTGCCACTTTTCTGTTACTTGTTTTAGTGGGTAATATTTGAGTTTTCCTTCTCTGACAGGTTTCTGACTTACCCAGGTTCTGGATTTTGGCGGCTTGACTGTATATGTGGTATGAGAGATGACACTGTAAAATATTATGCTAGGGCCATATCCCAAAGGGCTTATGAAGTGTCAAAGTGAATGAATGAAATGTCAAGGTGAATGAAAAGAAAACGAAAGAGGCAAGGTCATGGGGAGTGACTGTGAGAAGGAAGAAATTTGGAAAAGAGTAAAGGGAACAAGGAAAACCTGGTGACGTGGTGAATAAGTGCTGTGCTAACCAAAAGGTTGGCAGTTCAAATCCACTAGGTACTCCTTGGAAATTCTGTGGAGCAGTTCTCTGTCCTGTAGGGTAACTATGAGTTGTAATCAACTCAGCAGTAGTCACTTTGGTTTGGTTTGGTTAAAGGCAAAAAGGAAAAGGAAAAATGTGAAGGTAGATGAGATGGGGGAGATCACTGTTCAAACAATGGATGAGAAAAAAATAGAATGGCAAAGAGAAAATCAAAGGGTCATTTAGCTTTGGGTAAGAATAGGGTAACTTTCTCTGACAGTGGAAGGGAAGCTTTGAGTTCAGTATATAGGTATAAGATAGGAATTTCTCATCCACTCATGGTGATCCCACTCATGTTAGAGCAGAACTGAGTTTCAAAGGATTTTCAATAACTGTTTTTTTTTTTTTTTAAATAGATTGCCAGTCCTTTTTTCCAAGTTATCTGTAGAAGAATTGGAACCTACAACCTTTCTATCAGCAGCTGAGTGTGTTAGCCATTTGCACAATCCAGGGATTGTGAAAGGCTTAAAAGCCTCTCATATTAGGCTCTACTTATACAGTCACGGAAAATTCCTTCTACTCAGTGGAGGAGCTCGAAACTCACTTCAGTAAAATGAAGCATTATTCTCCATTTTCCCAAAGTGTGATCTGAGGATCACTTGCATCAGGAATATCTGAGCCTCATTAGAATATCATTTTCTAGACCTCACACCAGGTCTCCTGAATCAGAAACATTCAAGATGGAGTGTGAATGTGAATTCTTAACATTATCCATAGATGCTTCTTATGAAGTTTTAAATGTGAGAACCAGAGACCTGCATTAGTCCTCAACTGCTCTGAAAAAAGAAAAAAATGGAAAGGTAAAATGACAAGACCATTTCATTAGTATAGATGGCTCGCCCTTGGGTGAGTTGGTCTACTTGCCACCCTGTAGATTGCAATGAAGTTTATTCCATTAAAGTGGAGGGGGAAAAAAAAAATCCTTTTCAAAATGAATGCTTCCAAATACTTTTATTTGTTCTGTGTTCTGGAAGCATTTAAAGATAAAAGTCTTAAGAGTTGCAGTTTTTCACGACAGAGATTTTCCTCTGAGCAATTTGACAAACATTGAGATTTCTTTTAATTGGTTTTCTCCTCTATCATTTTCTCTGTAGGTTTCTCTCGTCTCCCATTTTATTTTGGATTCTTCTTTGCCTTTTTTTTTTTTTCTTTTCTATACACCCAGGAATCAAAGATATAGCCATGGTGTACATTGACTTAATAGTTCTATGTTTTTTATCCTGTAGATGATGTATAGAATATGTCATTGCATGGATTACTCTCTGCATCTGTTAGCCATCCTTGGTGTATCCCTTGGCAAAGACAGGATAATGTCATTATTGAGAGCAAAACTGAACTGGGCTGCTCAGTTTTCTCAAGTGTCGAATGGGGTTGTCACCAGGATCTGTGTATCAGTCAGCCTAGGCACAGTTATACTTCTGTAATAAATGCCTTTCCTGAAATCACAGTGACTTAAAAGAGCAGAGCTTTAGTTCTCACTCACATTGGTTCTCACTCACATCAGTTCTGCTGCAGCTCTGTCTCATGTCCTCTTCATATCAGAGTCCTAGCTGAAGAAGTAGCCCCAATCTGTCATATACTAGATTTGTGACAAAGGGAAAAGAGAGCTGGCAGAGATTTAAGAGCTGACAGAAAGCTCTTAAATCTTCTAAATGCCCAAGCCACTTCTCATGCTTTTTGACTATGAAGCAAGTCACACAGCAATGCCAGACATAGTAGGGCAGGGAATATAATCCTTTAGAAAGGATGCACATATTAGGGAGAGGTTTGTAGTAAGGGTAGCAAATGTTGTGAACAAACAATTCCATCAACCACAATGACTTCAGGTTTTTATAGCCTGAGGCTCAGATATTCCTTATACAGGTGATCTTCAGATCACATTTTGGAAAAATGGAGAACTGTGCTTCATTTTACTGAAGTGGATTTCAAGGTCCTCTACTGCGTAGAAGGAATTTTCCATGACTATATAAAGAGAGCCCAGTATGAGACGTTTTTATGCCTTTCACATGGGTATTAAGTTAAGTTAAGCACTCACAATGGGATCTAGTGAACAGTGAGTAAAATTATAGGATTAATACAATTATAGAAGTCTCTGGATAGTGCAGATGGTTGACACATTTGACTGGTAACTAAATAGTTGGAAGTTCAAGTCTACCCAGAGTTGCCCTGGTCCTGGTGATCTACAAAATTCAAATAGTGAAAACTCATGGAGCACAGTTATGCTCTGATGTTGATGAGGTTTTCATGAGTTGGACTCAAGTTGATAACAACTGGTTTTAATACATATATGAGAAGAAATGTATTAATACACTCTTTGGCTTTATTTGTGAGTCCACTACAGAAATGAAGGTCTTGTCTCTGCCTTTTGGTAGGTGTATATTCCTGCATGATAAATGTGATGAGAAAATTTTAGGTAATGGCCCTGATTTCAGGACTGACAAAGTATCTCACAACAAGGAACCTGGTACACACCTCTGTACACCCTCCTCTTACACAATTGTTTTTCATTTGTTCGTCATTGCCACAGACTGTGAATTCCTTGACTACAGTGTGTCTTTTTCATCTTTGTACCACCAGAATGTTCCATGATGCCTATATAGTGGGTCTTGAATTTTTAGATTGAATTTGTCTTACTTTATACAACCTGGATGTAGGGTAATGATTTTACCCTTTTCAATAGAAAGTTTGCTTTTTGTCCTGTGGACCCAGATTAACAGATTAATGAAGAATTCAGGATTCATAGATTAGGCAATCAACAGCCTGGTGGTCCCTGTGCCAAAGCTGTTGCACACAAGGGTAGAGGCAGTACATGGAAGTTAATCATTTTCGCCAAAGATAGCTAGTAGGCGTGATTTACATAAGTCCATCCTTGCTACTATTAGCAGCCAGTTCACTAAAGTCTTTCTTAAGGAAAGAAAAGTACTTTTGAATTAAAATGCTCTTAATTTATTTTTACTGATGCTCTGGTTTTACTTTTTTTTGTCTGTGCACTTCCCCTGCAAGTTTAATTTTAGTGGCATGAAATGAGAGTCTATTACTACTGAAATGAAGAGCTATAATTCTTCATGTTTTCAAATCTACATTACTATTTGAGGAGGAAGAAGGATCATCATCTTAGGGAACTAAGATCAGAACAGAGTGATGATTCCACTAATCCAGGCTTCTGCCTCCTGAAATTGCATAAACCAGATGTTAAGGGGATAAAGGAGCCCCACCAGGTGACAAGACCATTCTGTGTCGTAGTTGCCTTTGTCCACAATGGGTGGTCAGTTTATGAAGCTCATAAGCCAGTGGGATTTGAATCATGAGCCCAAGGAGATGGCTTGCAAAGATCACAAATGGATGCTAAAAGCATAGAGTTTGATTTGGAAATACCACTTCACAGAACTCTTTGTCTTAGGGTACTTTTAAAATCTGATGACTACATATTTATATCTAAAACAATTAGTTTGATAACATAGGGCCTGGAGATACTTTGGGTATTGAGATGATATATTTTTGGCTCTGTTTTGCATAGACTTAATGCGAGTTAAGAAAGATGGTGGTTTCACCTTCTCCAAAGCTGTCTGTGGTTCACAGTGGAGACATTGTGATTACCTAGGCACCTGTACCATTTCCTCATGATATCTCTCCTTAGAAGTGTGGTCAGATTTGGTAATGTGCAGTTATTACCCTTCAGTTTGGGGATGGTGGTGGTTCAGTGGTAGAATTCCTATCCTCCTAAGCAAGATACTCAGTTTCACTTCCTGCCTGGTGTACCTCATGAGTAGCCAAATTCTTCTGTCAGTGCTAGGTTTCCTGTTATTATAATGTGAAACAGGTTTCAGTAGAGCTTTCAACTAAGTCAAACTAGGATGAAAGGCCTAGCTATCTGCTTCAGAAAAAAACAGCCAATGAAACTCCTGTGGATTACAATGACTTGTTCTAGTTGCGCATGGGTTCACCAAGAATCTCAGCCCAACTCAGTGGAAGACAAGAATGATAAGCCCCTCAATTTGCCCTCAATGTGGATGGCAGACCACTGTCACCTGTCATTTGTTGACTTCACGGACATCAGCACGTCTACACTTATGGAAAGGCCTTTGTCCTCAGAGTCAGGAAATCTGAATTCTTGATTTATTTTTACAATTTAATTAGTTTTTTTCTCTTTTTTTCCTGGGTGTGTCACTTAATTATCACAGTTAATTAATATTACTTACCTGCCAGTATAGTTGAGCAATTTGAGATACTGCCTGTGAAGTGATGAAGTGCTATGTAAGGGTTATCTTAGTTTGAGTTTCCATCAAAGCATAGCCTGAGACAAGGATTTGCGTTAGGTAGTTTTCAGGAAAGTGTGAATGTGGAGAATGTGAATGGGTAAGCAGAGAGAGTGAGCAGTGATGGAGGGGACACCAGTGTGAAGATTGTCAAGGTTTCTGCAGGAGCCATTGCAAAAGTGGGAAATGCAGTGGGTGGTGTAGCAAATGCCTCCCAGAATTGTCATCCTAGAGGACAGGAAGTTGGGGTATTAATTCATTAGTTCAGTCCCCATTGTTTGATAGATTTCCCCCTGCGATATTATTCCCTCCTTTCTCCCGGCACCTCTGATAAAAGAGAGGCTCCAAAGGCTGGCCTAGCCTGAGATAGGGGTTAGCAGGCAGTGCCAGAGCTTATATATGTGGTGATGTTGTTGCCTAAATAGAGGCCAGGTGAGGGGAAACGATGCAAGGCCTGCCAAAGATTATGCTTCGTGTACATGAATATGATAATAAATGTACTCACTTTCTTTTTGAATGTAAACATTTTACTTCTTTTGGCTTTACTAGTAAATTCTGTCTGCTAGGCCTTGACCCTAGTTTTGCAAATAAGTAAAAACAATAATCACAAAAACAATAAAAAGCCCCAACCAAGTCCTGTTCTCATTAAATACCTTCACTTTAATTTTCTGTTTCATATTTTGCAGTGATCTCACTACTTCCTGTGTGTCCTTTAAAAAGACTCTCCGACTCAACTTCATCTTATTCTCTCAAATCCCGGGGCACAACCAATAGGAAACCAGGGGAACGAACATGGCACCACAGAAAGATTTTGCAGGCAGATGGCCCTGGTGACCTTGACGATTATGGAGCCTTGCTCTGCCTCTTGTTTGCAAAGCTGGGTAAAAAATAACAGCTTTTTAGGGTTATTAGAAAACAGAATAAGGTCATGTTGCCAAAGCAACTGGCACCTCTTTATACACTTTTATGTCCATACCAGTTTCCCAGAAAACTGTGTTTTATTTTGAAAGAAGAAAATATTTATATATTTAAAGGGACAAGTACTGTCTCTATGTTATGTAAGTCTGCTCTCTGCTGTACTTTAACTGTACATGTATCTAATTCACTCTACTGCCAAAATGCCGTGCACATCTTGGTTCTTCTTCCTCCTTCCCCCTCAGTACATCTGCACAGTCATGTACTTACTCATCCATCTCTGTACATTTTCTTATTGATTCACTTGTATTTATTATTATATTGAATCCCATCCTAAATGTGTTCAGTTCACCTTCCTGCTAAAATAATGTACAGTTCTGCTTCGCTTCTACTTCTGTTCTCTCTTACAACATGTCTGTTTATTGGTTAATTTTGCGTATTCAATTCTGTTTATTCATTTTTTCTCATACATTGAGTACTTTTGTGGCACAAAGCACTGTGTTTAGGCATCGGGAACGACACAGGTAGCGTGTTGTCTCTCAATGGGTGTCAAAGTGGAAGCGTTGGATCTAACGATATCCTCAGTGCAAGAGGCAGAGGAAACATTGACAAAATAGAAGTCCAGTTTAATCATGGGAAAGGAGAGCACTTTCAGCTGGGGGAGGCAGGGAAGTCCGAGAAAGGAGGGATGGAGGCAGACAAGTTGTGAAAGTGCATAACAGAGGACTAATGGGAGATGTACTGTGTCTTTCTTAATCCATACCTTCAACCAAGTATTTGTAATTAGGATTAATTAACTAGACCTTTCAATTCATAACTGGATATGTGTGCATAAGTGGGTGTATGTATGTACGTGTGTGTAGGGTGTATTTAACACTTTTAGGACAAAAGGATATTAATAAGAAATGAACTTAACAGGAAACTGATTTGGGATGGGAGAAAGCAGCTTCTACGTACATCCTGATTGGACTCTACTTGCTCTCTTTTAACTTCAAAATCTGTGTCTTTAGCGCCAAACAATAAGGTCGCATAATGAGAAAGACCCTAAGGCATTATAAGATCTTAAATCATCAAAGGAAAACTAATCTGTATTAATTACATTATGACATAGGAGATAAAAGTAGTAGTATATCTAAGGTAGTTCTTTTTAAGCAAAAAGCGGAATCAATACCTTCAAAAGGGTCTCTCTGCCTATCTCTGAGCAAATTGCCTTTAACTTTTGAAAAGCAGCTTTATAGAGAGAGATTATCACACAGAATCACAAGATTTTCCTCAGCTTGCCACTCCTGAGCAATGCTGTAAATATATGAATTAAGGTAGAGATTTGGCAGTAAATTGGAGGCAAGATTCTTTATCATTTGTTCCTTGGAGATGTATCTGCCGCAGATTCATTCCATTTCAAAATTGAGATACCTCACTCTCCTTGCCAAGATGACCAGATTCATTTTACACAATACAGAGATTTTATTGAAGGGATTGCTAGTGGTTTGAATTGTCATATGAGGGGAACTCCTCGTTGCAGTCCTCATAACTGAAACCATACAGGAAACAGAAGGAAAGAAGAGAGAGAGAAAAGGAGGGAGAAAGGGAGGAAGTGAGGGAGAAATGAACAGGAGGAAAGAAGGTAGGAAAAGAAGGGAGGAAGTAGAAAAAATGGAGGGAGAAAGGGAGGAAAAGAGGGAAGAAGGAATGGAGGGAAGGAGAAAAGAAATAGGGAAAAATGGAGGGAGAGATAGAGGAGGAGAGGAGGAGAAGGGGAGAGGAAGGGGGGAAGAAAAGAGGAAAGACAGTAACAGTAATCAAATAGCCTGGCCCCCGGGGTAGCCTGTGCTGGGCCAAGGTGCAAATTAACACTGTCCTGGGGAAACCAAGGAAGTAGTGCACTTTGACTCACACTTTTCAGCTGAGGAGGAAGCTGGGAGGTGCTGGTACATAGAAAAGACACAAATAAGTAATTTCCCCCTTGCTAATATGATTGCTTATCCTACTTTCCATGGAGTCTTTCTGTTTTTGGTTCATGGTGCCTACATGTACTCAGATTATCAGACCCAAACCTGTGAGTCACCCTTGATTACATACTTTCCTTTTCCCTATACCAAACTATGCCCCAATCCAATCCCCAGAGCCTGTGGGCCTCACATCTAAAATAGATCCCAGATTTTATCACTTCAATTTCTAATATTGCTTCCCTAGCCTAAGGCATTGTAACAGATTCCTAATAGATCCCCTTGTTTCTCTTACTGGCACCTTTTGCAAGGTAACCACAGCAGTTATTTTAAAGATTTGTATTAAATCATGTGACTCCCTTGCTTAAAATCTTCTAGTGGCTTCCAGATGCACTTAGAGCAGCGTTCAGTTTCTGTACCAGGTTGCCTAGGGCTTCACATGGTCTGTCCTCCACCTACTCATCAGCCTTCCTAGTGCTCTCTTTCCCTTTACCCAGCTCTAGCCATAACGGACTTCCTATCTTTCTCCAACATACCAAGCTCATTCTGGGTCTCTGATCTTGCTGGTCCTGTTCCATCAGATATTTGCATGATTGCCTCCCACTCAAATGTCACCACCTCAGAGAAGCCTTCCCTGATTATCTCAGTTAATAGTGTCTCCTTCCAACCAGGCTCAAGCCAAGAATAGGAAAGTCACCTCAGAGAGGCCTTCTTGGACTGTATTTTAAATATCTATTCCTCTGTCTCCATTGTCTAACTCTGCTCTTCACAACTACTTTTTCTCATTCTTAGGACTCAACTCTATCTGAAATTACCTCATGTATTTTTTTTTGTGTGTAATTATCCTTTGGTGTCTCAGACCTAAACTAGACTGCAAACTTCAGAAGGGCAGGAGACTTATCTATCTTGTTTATCTCTCCATCCCCATATGTACATCAGTGTCTGCCTGGTCCCATGCAGGTGGTTCAATAAACAGTTGTTACATGTATGAGTATGTAGGAACCCTGGTGGTACAGTGGTTACCAACTCGGATGCTAACCAAAAGGTTGGCAGATCAAATCCATCATCCACTCTTTGGAAATCCTGTGGAGCAATTCTGTCTGTCCTATAGGCTTGCTGTGAGTCAGAATCAACTGGATGACATTTTTTTTTCTCTTAATGAATGTATAGTTTCTTTAAAGTACTGCCAGAAGTGTGTAGAAGTGCTTTACTATTCGTATCAAGAGCCCAGTAGATGAGCCATGGGGAAAATGGACAGGGGACGGATGCTTGAGCATGTTTTCTGTGGCAGAGTACATTGACTTATTCATGTTGCGTAAATATTGGTAGTGTTTTTAGTGGATTTAACTAGAAGCAGAGTGCACGTGCTCGGCCCGAGCAGTGGTTTATTGGCTTTCCTCACCATCCACTGTGAGGCTTCTTAGTAGAGGCTTCCAGAAAGCTGTCTGTGCCTTTCACACCTATTGTAGAAAGTAGGACAGCTCTTCCAGAGACGTGAGGTCTCCAGCGTGAATGCAGTTATCTATCTGAGGTGTTTTGCCAAACTGTCTCTAAAAATAAACGTTGTAAAACTGTTTTTCAATGAAATGAATAAGTTTCTTTAAAACCAACAAAAGAAAACAACTTGCTTGGTCTCTGTCAGCTTGTATCCCCCCAAAATAATCACAACTTGAAATTTTATGGACAGAAAATAAACTGTTTTTGTTCTCATTTCCCTGTTCCACTCCTTCTTCCTTAGTTTCATTCTCCCCCCCAACCCCCCCTGGAATTTACTTGTCAAATCTATTCTCTCTGGGGAAGAAGAGTGAATGTGTGTAGTATATGGGGCTTAGTCAAGTGCATGGCACAACTCAGCTCGCCTCACCTGTGGTGCTGGTGTGAAGTCAGGTAAGTTTTCTTTTCTTCCGTGTTTTTGATGTTCTTAAATGTAACACAGTCGGTCATTTTAAGCATTTACTTGTCATTTGGATGATAATTACCTACCTCTCCCTATTCCCTTCTAAGAGGGTGAATTCCATGTTTTTAATGAATTAAAAGAATTTCAGTTCACGTGAAATGTAGGTCCGAGGGAAATTAAGCTACTGTTCGTTTTCCTTCTTGCACAAATAGAAAGATATTCAGGTAAAGCAGAATGATTATGGTGTGGGCATTGCCCTTTTCTCCTACCAGCACAAATATTTCCAAACCCTACCTGCCCATGTTTGGGGAACCGCACTTTTGAAAGATGGAAGGAACTTTTACTCCCTGCATATGAGCAAAGCCATCTGGTTTAGTTGGTTTGGTTGGATCTTGGACATGTATTGAAAAATCAATGTTTATTGGGGGTAAGTTCAGTTATATTGCTCCTGGGGGGAATAACAAATCCCTCTAAGTAAACAGTCTGGTTTTAAAAGTATAGAAAATCTAACTACATTAAACTAATTAAAATCCAAAATCCACCTTGCAAAGGCATGTGCCCTTAATAACACCCTAGTATAGATTTTTACCATACACCCCATCCCTATTTACTGAGAGAGGGAAAACTATCTGCCAGTGTCTGAGTATCATCTACCTCCAAGCGATCAGCAATGATTCTCTCAAAGAGAACTTTCCTTCTAATTTTCTATTTTGATTTTCTTATTTGTTTTGGCTTCTAAAGGACACAGGACTTCCTTAGGTTACTCTGGGACAGATTAAGAAATAAAGCCAATCTAATCAGTGTCCTTTAAACATGTCCTTTAAACCTTCTTCTCTATCTTTCTTCTTAGGAGAATGAAATCATTTTCTGTATGACAAAGATTTTATCTCAAAAAAATGGTGCCAAGTGAGTTTGCACTGAGGCAAGATTAAGCATGGCCATTTGAGCTCTCTGTTCTATGATAACTCTACTTCTATATACTTTTGCATGCAAGAAATCTTAATCTGGAATTTTCCTTCTTTGCTCCAGGCATCGGTGTTGTTACCTGGGAAATTCCACCCAGGAGTATAGGATAATTTACTAGCTGTCTATATGTAGGTGAAACTGTGATGGTCTAAGCAGTCCAAGGGGAATTAGATGATTATATTCTGATCAATAGTTATTAATTCAAATATAAAAGAAGGGAAAATGTATCTCATGCATCAATCTAATATGCCTTCAATAGCATATCATATTTCTCCTAGCCTATTAAAAAGAAAAAGAACAACAGGAAAATTGATGACTTTGAGTGTTTTTGTTGTTAGGTTTCTACCAGTTTCATTTTAAATTCCAGCTTCAAAAAATCATTTCCTCTTTCTTCTTCATATCTCAACCACTGTTTACATAGAGTGAAAAAATTCCGTGTTCATTGTTTCACTGGTACTGCCAATGGGCTTTGTGCTTGAATCTGCCAGAGAAAGGCTTTCCTAGACTAGACCATCCTTTGAAAATCTTAGAGTTTTATGCTTCAGTGTTCAACTTGTGTCTACATCTTACATCACTGGGTTACAAATTAAATTTGCTGCTCTCCATTTGCCTAAATTCCCAGCTCAGTTTAAACATCATTTTTACTGTAATGGGATAAGTTGACCATTTGGCTTGATTAAGTCAAAGCCTATTGACTTTCCACTTTTGTGGCATCAGAGTTTTGCAAAAGCTTACTGAAATATCTTTATTTGCTGCTTAAAAATGAATACTGAGTACTATTTGTTGCCTATCATTCTTATAAGATGGGTATGAATCTTCAACTTTTAGAGTGACAACAAGAATTGTTAGGGTTGGAGGTATCACATAGAATGAGAAGCATCTGAGAGGTTTCAGTTGTTTTTTTACATCTTGTGTTGTAGACCGTTACATCCTAAAGCTTTAGAATCAAGTGGAATGTTAGATGTTTTTGTTGGCTCTGACTGTGATGGACATTTCAAGGACAACCTGAGAGTTCAAATGCTTATGAAACATCAGCAGCATTTAAAACAAATGCGGCTGAGGCTCAGCTTGCTTTACGTGTCTGTGTCTAATAGTACTCTGATGTAGAAATGCACCAACACAAGCTGTCTTTGTGTTCGTCATTTGCCTTATCTTGTTCCTAATCATAAATGATGTGCAAAAATTGTCTGAAGAACAGACTCTACCTTATAGGGGATGCTTTAAATGGCCTGTATTTGTAACAGTTCTGCCTCCATAGTCAATATTCTTGACATATTTTGTACTTCTTTTGTTCTTATTGCATGTAGAATAAATAGGATAAAAACACACACACACATACACACACACACACACAAAAGGAAGATTTGTGTCTTCTGAAAACATCTCTTTTTGCTACAAACTACTTGCCACATGTGACCCTTTTTCTCCTAGTGGCCTCATAGTTTGCTGTTATAATAGCAACTGTTATATCAGTTTCAGGCCTAGATATAAAGAAATGATGGACATTATTATCTAATGATCAAAAATGGAAGGACCATCCTGATGTAATTGATAAACTGGTAATATGAAGACAGGTATACTGGCTAATCAAGGGAAGTGAGATCGACTGTAAAACAGTCTACTGTAAAATTGTTTCTTCCTGAGATTCATTGATCACATTGTATCATGAGCCAGTTTGGGGTACATTTGGTTTCCTTTAAGTTTCTTCACTGAATTTTCATAATTCTTGTAAATGTGGATTGCAGTTGGGGTGTGCATCATGCAAAACTCAAATGATTGGCTGTACATTTTGAAAATTGGTTTCTTGTTTTCAAGAGAAGAATTTCTCCAAACTTGAACTGCTACCATAATCTTTTATAAACACAAGGTAGGAATACTAATGACTAAAAATTAGAAAGTGCAGTATTAAAATTACACCAGTGAACTTATTGCCAAGAAGAGTTGATTCCGACTCATGGAGACCTCATGCATGTCAGAACAGGACTGTGCTCCATAGGCTTTGCAATGGTTGGTGTTTTTGGAGGTAGATAGACAGGCCTTCCTTCTAAGGCACCTCCAGGTAGACTCAAACCACCAACCTTTCGGTTAGCAGCTGAGTTCACTAACCATTTGTACCACGCAAGACTCAAAATCTACTCAAAGACAACTTTTTTTTTTTTTTTTAAATTTAAAACTACTTGATATAAAAGAGATCTCTACTTAGGTGGTACTCCTTTTTTTTTTTTTCCTCCTTCTTTCTCCTAAACAGTGTTTCATAACTTCATTCTTGGAGGAAAGGGAATGGAGATAGTATCTAATGAACTCTGTGTAATAAAGCTTTCTGAATGTCCTAGACTAAAAAACTGTATTGCACTTGTTTGATGTTTGCAAAGAAATATGGACCTATGTAGATATCAGTTATTCAGCGAGCACTTATCAGTCCTTTATTGTGCACCAGCCCCTGTGCTTGATATGTGGTGGAACCTAGCATGTGGTCTTCTGTATATTTCAGATGTATAATATCCACAGAAATATACTGTCCAGTGATGTATTTCATTATTTTTAAAGTCGTTTTCAGGGATAGGGCTTTCCACATGTTGATGATCTGAGCCACAACGGTTTCAACAATAACTTCTTTTAAAGGCTTTGGATATCCAGCTAGAGTGAAAAACTGTGGTCTAAGTCCTCTGGTTCTATGCTGCCTTCTTTTTCTTTTCAACATACACGTCAGTTAGTTGATGATTCATTATAAAGTACAGGGACATTTTTTGTTTTTTAGTCTTACTAGCTAGACTGTCTCAATGCCTCAGTGCCTCTCTTTATTGTTAGTGGTCATTTCTAAATACAGTTATTCTTTTTTCTCCTGATTCTTCACAAGGTGAACTTGAACATCATCTTAAATGTCTTGTGCATAAGTATCTTTAAACCATTTGGTTTCTTTCTTCCTTTGGTGGCCCTTTCTAGAGAATGTTCAACAAGTTTCAGTTTGGAATTTTACATTATTTTGTTCTTTTGGTCTTTGGATCTTTTTGGAGGATGATGAAAACTGGAATAAATCTGGGGTCTGTCATCTTCCCTTCAGGAGCATTATTTATATTGGGGTTTAATTATTGTTGTTATTAGTGTTGTGATGATTACTATTGTGATTTCTGTGGTTGATAGGGTCTTGGGTTAATGGAAATATCAGGTTAAGAAAACATACACTGCAGAATTCTTTTCTTATCCAATTGGTGGAGACTCTCTAAAAGCCAGACTGGTGTATTATGCCTAAATGGATCAAATGGTTCTCAAAATTCAGGATGAATTTCCTGTGTCTCCAAGAAATTCATCTGATTTTTGAGACTTTGTGAATCAAGGTGGAAATTGATTGCTTGCTGTAATTGTTCATTTATTGCCGTTAGAATGTTAAAACCTTGTACCCATAAGATAACGGGGGGCACTGATCTCTTCGACTCGTTGTCACTGTCTACAATGGTTTAACTAAGAGTTTTGGCTGGACATATTACAGAAGACCCTGTTGGATTAGGGTAACCAGGATGAACTTTGGGGAACGTACAGTTATATGAATGCTACGGAGTCATGTGCACCAATGTGGCTTTGACAACCCTGATGCCATAAGCCTGACTTCTAGAAGTGATTCTAACTTTGGCACTTACCACCGTCCTTAGGCAAAGGACCTGAGACCCTGTATGCGGGACAGAAGCTCAACGACAACGAATGGCACACCGTTCGGGTGGTGCGGAGGGGGAAAAGCCTTAAGTTAACCGTGGATGATGATGTAGCCGAGGGTGAGTATAATCATGCTGATGTTTTCTCTTTTTGCTCTCAGTGGTCTCCGTCTTTCGGTAAGGAAAGCTTACTAAGTTTATTTCAAATATCTTCTAGTTTGCTTAACTGAATTTGCAAGTTATCTCCTCTGTTGGCAAGCACATGCAAGCCTAAGAAGATCTTCCCTGTATCATATTGTATCATAGAACTTACCCCTATTCTAATAAAATATTTATAGACCTCTCTCCTTAGGTAATAGATTATGTGGCTGGAGAATAGAGGCAGGAGCCTGTTGATCATTCTGTTATTCAGCCATTCAGAATCCCTTGTCAGTTGACCTCCCATGTTCCAGATCCTTCCTGGGCTCTTTACCAGAGGGAGACAGATAAACCAGAAATGCAGAACACTCACACTGGACGCTGGTGGCACAAATGGTTAAGTACTCAGCTGCTAGTTGAAAGGTTGGTGATTCAAACTCATCCAGTGGTTCAGTAGGAGAAAGACCTGATGATCTACTTCCATCAAGTTTATCGCCTGGAAAATGCTATGGGGACCTTTCTCTGTCACATAGGTTTGCCATGAGTTGAACTTGACTTGATGGCCTCTAACGAGAACAACAACATAGATGAAAGGAAGTGCTTCGAGCAGCGCATTATACTTAGACAGTACTTAATAATATTTAGTTTAATTAATTATTCATTTAATAGCTATTAATTGAGAGCCTATTATATGCTCAGCCCTGTTTTGAAAGGCATTAGGACTATGATGGGGAATGAACAGACAAGTCCTTGCCTGGTGAATTTATATTCTCAGAGGAGTAAATGAATGAGTTTATACATATGTAAAAGAGCATTCAAATGCCCACACAATCAACAAATACTTCCTGACAGTCTGTCATTTGCCAAAAGTGTGCTAGGGATTGTAGAAGATAAAAAGGAAGCACAAGGCATTGCCTGTTTCTTTAATTAGTGAACCAGCCTAGTTGATTAGATAGGATTCTGCTATTTGAAACTAAGGCAAGAATATACAGTGGAATTTTAACTGGCATGGGTAAGAGTATAGCTATCAATCAGAAGAGAAAATCAGTTTGAGCTAGAGAAATCAGGAGTGGTTGATGAGGAAGTGGTTCAGGTCTTCAGCCAGAACTTGGGTGTGTATAACTGATGAGATTTAGGATGGGAGAAAGGAGAATGGTGGCGCGATAGGTGTTTCAAACATACCAACTGCTCTATGGGAGACTGAGGCGACAGTCTGCTTCTGCGCCAGTGACAGTCTTGGAAACCCAGTGGTGCAGTTGGACTCTCACCTATAGGTTGCTACAAGTAGAAATCAATGAAATCGCAACAGGTTAGGATCAGAGCAAAAGAAAATACTTAAGTGTCATCTTACAAGCTGCATCTTGTGTATATATTTCACAGCAACTCATGTCTCCAGTTGTCACACAGTTTTTGTCCACATGGAAGTGAACACTTGGGGTACAAATACAAATAAAGGAGACTATTCCTGGTGAGGTGGAAGTACAGAGCATTAGAGAGAACACTGTTCACATCAAGAGACCTGATGTTAGCTCTGCACGATACTGGGAAAGTCACTTAACATCTCTAAGCTTTGTCAAATGAAGGCTATTACAATCACTCCCAACAATACCACCATGGAAATAAAGTCAGCAGCCCTTGCATTTAGTATAACCTTTGCCCCTAAACTATTCTATGCCTTTTGGGCAGATCTACTAAGTCTCTTAGGTCTTCATTTCTATACTTGAAATCCTGTATTTGTAAGGCCTGTTTTGGTACAAGGCCTGAGAAATCTTGGCTTCCTATAGCTTAAGTTTGTAAACATGAGGCTGAGCTTCTAAACTTTCGGAGTTATGAATTATAGTGAGTCCTCTGTGTGTGTGTGTGCGTGCGCGTGCGTGCGTGAGTGCGCGTGCGTGACTGCATGTGCATGCATGGGGATAAAGAGAGCCTAGAAATACATACATGTATCTGGACATTACATAGTGCTGCTTGCCTTACATATGTCACCCCCTTTCCTCTTCACAATAATCTTGCAAGGTAAGGGTTCCTATTGTCAGTTTACATAAAGGGGACACGAGACTAGAGAGAATTGTGATGTGAAAGACCCATGTTTTCCTGCCAAATCAAGCTGTTTTCTAGACGTCATGATCCATCATAAGAAGATGGTTTATCCTACAATATAAGGAAAATAAAACTTACGCGGTTTGGGAGAAAATGGGAAATTTTTTCAAAAGGTAACCACAATGCCCAACTCTTTTCCAAAAATCAAAGGCAAAAAGAAACATGGTAGTTATCGAAAACTTCCACTAGCGTGTAGGCATAGCTTAGGGGTAGAAGGTCAGGCTTCCACCCTGCATGCCTGCAGAGTAACTCAGCAGCAGTCAAAGGAAGCAAAGCGGTGTGAAGACGGTTCTCAAGTTTGGAACGTAGTCTACGTGAATCAATGACGCACGAGCTGTTACTGGCTAGGGCGCCGCGTCACTGGCACGCCGCTCGGAGCGTAGCGCCGTCGGGCCGAGTGTGATGTGATTTGCAGCGTGTTTCCAATAGTAGCCACCAGATGGCGATGTCACCCCAATCTCTCCAACAGTGAGTCCCAGTCCCTTACAGAACATGGACTGCAGAAGTGAGGATGCGGTAATGTGTATTGCCTGCCTCTGCCGTTATTCTTTTATAAAACTGTGCAAAGAAGGTAATTACAAATTGCGCTTTCTGTTACCACTGATAATTAAAAATCAGGGCTAAACCATGGAATGCCCAAATCATCCACTAATTAGATGTTGGAAATTAATGAAGCACTGTCATTTTTTTGCCTTGCCCCCTAGTTCACTGCTGATGGAAGAAAGCAGCCATTTAAGGCTAAGGAAAGCTGGGAGAAGAAAAGAGTTATTTGGCTTATGAGCTACAACCTTGGATTGCTTTTCACAGTGATGAAGGGTTTGGGAATTTTAATTTTGGTTCACAGAAGTCATAAAATCAGGCAATGAAAGTGAAATACCACATAGTCCCCAGGTTATTAAGTAGTGTCTCATTGGCTTATTTAGTAATCCCTATCATGCTGTTTAAGGTCCCCCAGTGAGCCAAATTTTCTGCTAATTTGTAGATATGATGTAAAGAATAGGTCAGACTCACAAGAAATCAAAAGCAATGAAAGAAATATTCCTCAACCTGGTGGTTTTCATTTATTGTAACATAATTGTGTTCCTGGAAAAGTAGTGAGTTCAGTTGACAGTTAATAAGGGTTGATTGATTGATAGAGCTGGCTTTCTATTATCAAGAATAAATGAAAAGAATACCTCGCTTGGGTTATTCTCAGAATTGGGACTGCGTGCTGCACGGACCACCCCCACTCCACCCAGGACATTCTTCTTTTGACTACCTTGGTTTATGTGCACTTTTTTCTTTTTCCTAGAGAAGTAACACATAGAGCACCAAGTTTTAAAAAGAAATTTTCCAAAGTTATTCGTGGAAAGCTTATTCCTCGGGTCAATAGAGAGAACGATGAGATCGAGTTGGGAAATGTGAGGTTAAACAAAAGGAGGCCTGGTGGCACAGTGTTTAAGTTCTGGGCTTCTAACCAAAACATTTGTGGTTTGAATCCACCAGAGGTTCCAAGAAAGAACTTCAGCCTAGGAAACCCTATGGAGTATGTCTACTCACTTGCATGGAGTCACTATGAGTTTTAATTGACTCAGTGGCATGGAGCCACAACAGGTGGAACAAAATGAAATATATTTCTTTACTGCAAGACTTGTCTGGAGCCTTTAATATGCTAATAAAAACTCGTTGCCAACTAGTCAGTTCCAACTAATAATGACCTTACAGGACAGAAAACTGCCTTATAGTGTTTCCAAGGAGTGCTTGGTGGATTTGAGCTGTTGACCTTTTGGTTAGCAGCCATAACTTTATTTTATTTTATTTTTTATTGTGATTAAGTGAAAGTATACAATCCAAATTAATTTTGCATGGCCACCTATCGGCAGCTCCTTCTCCTCTCCTTGCCTCGTGACCTCATGCTCTTCCTTTTCATTCTATATTTCTTGTACCCTCTTAATAAGCTCCTGTCCCCTCCTCTCCACCGTCTTCTCACCCATCCAGAAAGAGACCAGTAGGACAACATCCTATAAATGCATAGAACTGTAAAGTGCACACACGATATGGTCACACTGTGTCCCTGAGTCGTGTCCAGTTTTGTCTGAAGAGTTGACCTCAGTAACGTTTTCTGGACAGGGGCAGCAGCAGGTCCAAGGGTCATGCTTGCAGGGGATCCCCCAGGCCATCAGACCATCAGTTGTGGTCTTTTAGTAGAGTTCTTGAGCTGCACCCCTCTTTTTCTCATGTTGCCACAGGGACTCAACATTGTGTGCTGCATCGTGGCTGTCTTTGGTGGTGGCTGGGCACCATCTGGTTCTTCTGGTCTCATGCTGATACAGTTTTCCTTTCACATGGGTCCTTCTGTTTCCTGAGGTTTTTCCTTCATGTCTTTGTTGTTCTCAGTGATCATCTGTTCTGGCTGAGCTGGGACCATTTGGTGTACCTCAGATGGCAGCTTGCTAGCTTTTAAGACCCCAGATGCCACTCACCAATATGAGGTACAGAAGACTCTTAGCAGTAGGCCAGTTAAGTAAGTTGGCCTCAGTGTCCCCCAAGAGCATGGTTCCCAGACCCCCACCCTTGGTTAGCAGTCATAACTTTTAACCACTATATCACCATGGTAATATGCTAATAAAACCCCCAAACACCAAATCCACTGCTGTTGAGTGTATTCCAACTCATAGTGACCCTGTAGACAGAATAGAACTGTCCCATAAGGCTTCCAGGGAGCACCTGGTGGATTTGAAGTATCAACCTTCTGTAGCAGTTAACTACTTACTATGCCACAAAGGTTTCCAATATACTAATACTCATTGCTAATTATCACTAATTAATCATCAGTAATTCAGTATGTAGTACATATTTACTGCTTTTACTTGCTCATACTTTATTATTATTTTTTAAACAAAGCATTTCACAGTATATGCTTTTGAAAAAAATGATGATATTGTGGAGGAAAGAGTTTGGGGGAGAGAGAGCTGAAGGACCGTGAGCAAGTGTGACCATCGGGTGGACATCCTTTACTGGCATAATTTTCTTTGACCATACCTGGGAACCATGGAAGGCCGAGTCCTGTCCTCTAAGCCCATCTCTTTTTTTCTTAGCTACATTTTAGTGTTGACCAGGGACCCAGAAAGGGCAATGAACTAATTAATCTCTGGTCACAACCTGTCTGTCAGTTTATTGTATTATGGTGGCTTGCATGTTGCTCTGATGCTGGAAGTGGTGCCACTAGTGTTTCAAATACCAGCAGAGTCACCCAGGTTTCAGCAGAACCCCCAGGCAGAGACAGATAAGGAAGAAGGACCTGGTAGTCTATTTCTAAAACCATTGGCGAGTGACAGCCTTATGAATAGCAGCAGAACCTTGTCTGATACACTACCAGAAGATGAGCCCCTCAGGTTGGGAGGCCTCAAATGTGACTGGAGAAGCTACCTCCTCAAAGTAGAGTCAACCTCAGTGATGTGGGATGGAGTTAAGCTTTCAGGACCTTCATTTTCTAATGCGACATGACTCAAAATGAGAAGAAACAGCTGCAAACATTCATTAATAATCAGAGCGTAGAATGTACAAAGTATAAATCTAGGAAAATTAGAGCTCATCAAAAATGAAATGGAATGCGTAAAGATCAATATTATAGGCATTAGTTGAAATAGACTGATACTAGTCATTTTGAATCAGACAATTATATAGCTTACTATGCAGGAATGACCCTGAACAGGAATGGTGTCACAATCATCCTTAGAAAAAAAAAGAAAAAGAAATTCAAGATCTATGCTGAAGTACAGGACTGTCAGTAAGGGGATAATATCTACATGCCTACAAGGAAGACCAGTTAATAGGACTATTACTCAAGTGAACCCACCAACTACTAATGCCAAAGATGAGGTGACTGAAGATTGTTACCAACTTCTGCAGTCTGAAATGGATCAAATACACAATGAAGACACATTGATAATTACTGGTGGTTGGAATGCAGAAGTTGGAAACAAAGAAGAATGAGTAGTTGGGAAATACAGCCTTGGTGATAGAAAAGATATCAAAGATTGCATGATAGACTTTTGCAAGAACAATTTATTCATTGCTAGTACCTTTTTTCAACAATGTGAACTACAAGTTGTGGGATAACATCAAGGATAGTATGCATGAAGAAAGCAAGAGGGAATCAAAGTGACTGGAAAGAAAGGAAAGATTAAAATAGGTATCAGAAGACGCTCTGAAACTTGCTCTTGAATGTCAAGTAGCTAAAGCAAATTGACCTCACTGGATAGGTTGCACAGGAGTCAAATCAACTACATCTGTGGAAAGAGATGATGGAAAAGCTTATATCATTAGCCAGAACAAATCCAGAGGGCAACTTCGGGACAGACCACGGATTGCTCATATACAAGTTCAAGTTGAAGATAAAGAAAATTAAAACAAGTTCAATACAGCCAAACTATAACCTTGAATACATCCCACTTGAATTTAGAGACCACCTCAAGAAGAGAATCAGTGCATATTTAACACAAACCACTGAAGAACAGACAAGTTGTGGGATAACATCAAGCTCATCATACACAAAGAATACAAGAAGTCGTTAAACAGACTGGAAAGAAAGAAAAGATCAAAACGGATAGCAGACGAGGTTCTGAAACTTGCTGTTGAATGTAGAGTAGCTAAAGCAAATGTAAGAAGTGATACAGTAAAAGAACTGAACAAAAGGTTTCAAAGGATGTCTTGAGAAGACAAAGTAAAATGTTACGACAAATTATGCAAAGACTTGGAGTTAGAAAACCGAAAAGGAAGAACATGCTTGGCATTTCTCAATCCGAAAGAACTGAAGAAAAAATTCAAGGCTTGTGTTGCAATTTCAAAGGTTTCTATGGGCAAAATACTGAATGATGCAGGAAGCATCAAGGGAAGATGGAAGGAATACACAGAGTCATGGTACCAAAAAGAATTAGTCCATGTTCAACCATTTCAGGAGACAACACATGATCAATGGCTGAAGGTACTGAAGGAAGAAGTCTAAACTGCACTGAAGTCACTGGCGAAAAACAAGCCTTCAGGAATTGACAGAAAGCCAACTGAGTTACTTCAACAAGCAGGTGCATCACTGGAGGCGCTCGCTCATCTGTGTCATAAAATGTGGAAGATGACTACCTGGCCAGCCAATTGGAGGAGATCCATATTTGTCTCCATTCCAAAGAAGGTGATCCAACAGAATACAGAAATTATTGAACGAAATCATTAATATCACACGCAAGCAAAATGTTGCTGACGATCATTTACAAGTGGCTATAGGACTACACTGACAGGGCCCTGCCAGGAATTCAAGACTGAGTCAGAAGAGGATGTGGAACTGGAGATATCATTGCTGATGTCATATGGATCCAGGCTGAAAACAGAGAATACCAGAAATATTTTACCTGTCTTTTATTTACTATGCAAAGGCATTTAAGAAACTGTGGATAACCTTGTTAAGGAATGGAAATTCTAAAACACTTCATCGTGTTCATGAGGAACCTGTACATAGACCAAGAGGTATTTGTCCCGAAAGAACAGGGGAATAGTGCCTGGTTTAAAACCAGGAAAGATGTGTGTCAGGGTTTGTTCTTTCACCGTATTTACTTAGTCTGTGTACTGAGCAAATACTCTGTAAAGCTGTGCCACGTGAAGATTAAGTGGTACCAAGATTGGTGGAGACTCTAACAATCTGTGACTTGCAGATGATACAATATTGCTTGCTGAAAGTGAAGAGGACTTGACCCACTTACTGATAAGGATCAAAGACTGCAGCCTTCAGTATGGGTTACACCTCAGCATAAAGGAAACAAAGATTCTCACAGTTGGCCAATATGCAACATTATGATAAATATAGAACACACTGAAGTTGTCAAAGACTTAATTTTACTTGGATCCACAATCAACACCCATGGAAGCATCGTCAGGAAATCCAAAAACGTATTGGCAAATCTGTGCAAAAGAACTCGTTAAGTGTGGAAAAGCAAAAATGTCACTTTGAGGACTAAGGTGCACCTGACCCAAGCCGTGATGTTTTCAGTTGCCTTATATACATATGAAGAATAGACAGTGGGTAAAGAAGACTGAAGAAGAATTGATTTGATGCCTTGAATTACGATGTTGGCAAAGAGTGTTGAATATACACTATGGAATGCCAAAACAAGGAGAAAGTCTGTATTAGAAGAAGTATAGCCAGAGTGCTCCATGGAAGTAAGGATGGTGAGACTTTGTGTCACATACTTTAGATGTGCTATCAGGAGGGACTAGTTCCTAGAGAAGTGTAGCATGGCTGATAGTAGGAGGGTCGGTGAAAATAGGCAAAGACCTTCATCAAGATGGATTGACACAGTAGCTGCGACACTGTGCTGAAATATAGCAATGACTTTGAGGATGGTGCAGGACTGGGCAGTGTTTCATTCTGTTGTATGTACAGTTGCTGTGAGTTGGCACTGACTCGAGGATGCCTTGCAACAACCCCTAACAAGCATCTGAATGACAGCCTCCCTTCTTAGCTGTGTTTAGGCCTCTCTGCTAATCACTATGTGAGATATAGAAAAGGCAATTCTTAGTGCCTATTTAGAACGAGCTGGCAGTCAAATAGAGGAGAAAAAAAAATAAGATAACCGGAAAATGATTAAAACATTTCAGAGAAAGGAAAAAAAATGAATATGTTATAATAAGTAGTAGCAAACAGGTTTGAGCACTGGACACTTCCCTAAGTACTGGATGAGTATCAAGTCCCACTTCACCCTGATAAATTCATCCCTATCTCGTAGATGGGAAACTGGAGCGTGGAAATGGTAGACAACTCCTCAAGAAAGCACCGTTAAGAAGTAGTGATGTTAGAATGTAAATCCAGGGAGGCATACATGGTCAGCCACTGTATGTTATTGCCTCGGGGAAAGTTATAGCTTGAATTTGGCCCAACTTTCCTATCAGTTATGTCTTCAAGAAGCTTCATCACTGTGAGGGCTGATCTGTAGATTGCTTGTCAGCCCTCAGTGAAATATGGAAGTGAGGATATGAGCAGGAGCAATAGCAACAGGGTTGTTCACAGGGACCTGCTGAATGCATTAGCCACGAGTTAGATGGAATGCCCTTATGATAGCTGGCCACTGAGAAGCAAATGGGAGTTCCTCACAGCAGCTTCTGCGTGCACGTTTTATCCCTTCTTTTACTTGGGTATGATGTGAGGAACAAGTCGTGATTTTTTCTCCAAAGACGGTGCAGTGTACAAGTTAAGAGATGGGCTTTGACATCAGGCAGAGGTGGTTTCAGTTTGGCCGTCTGTCACTCATCACCTTGTAAACCTTGATCCTGCTGTTGACCATCTCTAAGCTAAATGCCTTAATCTCTAAAGCTAGATGATGAGCCTTGCTTTTGTTTTTATTGTGATGATGACATGTGCTTGGCGTATAGGGATTATTTGGTTGCCTTGGCTTTTCCTTGTTATCTTTCTCCTGAGATATTCCTCTTTCTTCCCCCAAGAAGAAAGCCTGGTGGTACAGTGGGGAGGTGCTATGGCTGCAATCCAAGAGGTCAGCAGTTCAAATCCACCAGGCACTAGGGTCACTGTGAGTCAGAACTGTCTCAGTGTTACCTGAGGACAACATCAATAAAGCATACATTTAGTCCTGTAATAGGAGTTTTAGGCTAAAGACAGCCTTCAGTGCACTAGAATAAAAAAGTCCCCAGCTACTATTACTGATTAGGTGCCACTCATGGGCTTTGTTTTTTTTTCAGTGGGCTTTGTTAATTTGGCACAGGATTCAGACTTTAAAACATTTATCTCATGCTTTTCCTGGATTCTTTTACAGTACAGAAAGTAGAAGGCCAGACTTTTTTTGGAATCTTCATGAGTTCCTTTAATATTTGGTGAAAATCAAATATTGCTAGCTTTAATTTCCTATTCACAGAGATCCTATAGGACAGAGTAGAACTGTCCCACAGGATTCCAAGAAGCAGCTGGTGGATTCAAACTGTTGATTCTTTGGTTAGCAACTTGAGCTCTTAAATACTTGGTGAAGACAATTTCATTTCTAAATTGGCTCCACTTCCCCTTCTTCTTCCTCACCCTTCCTCCCAAACTCTGAATCTCTTTAAACCTCCCTCCAGTCTGTGTTCCTGGGAGAAGTCCTCAGATTCAGTCTTTAGCTTCTGCTCTCGTACATATCCAAGGACTTGCCAAGTCTTTCTGTCTTAACCAATACCTTGCTTTCTTTTTTGGCCCCTTGCTTGATCAAATACATCTTCTAGTGAGCAGAATGTCCTAACTTCCCCAATCCTTGAGGTTTATTTACCAAGATTTATATCAACTCCTGAAATGATAATCCTATGAAAGTTGGCTATAAAACTGTTTAACATAGTTCCTGCGTTCTAGCCCTACTCTTTATGAGGGATCACCCTGTTTTCACTGTCTGGTACTCATTGCCAATCATTTATTTATTTATTTTTCAAAAGGCAATTGCCATGACTACCAGCATCACTGTAGTTGAATTCCCCCATTAAATTGGCTATGACTCACTTTCCCATTGTTCTCCAGCCCTAGCTCCTATTGTTGGCATAAGCTGCTGTAGTCTAATTGACACTGAGTGTTTATTTCGGTTACTTCCATCTTTAAAGCATTTGTGTTAGCTTATGCTACTTTGCATTTTTATGGCCAATCCAATTTTCAATACTAAGTAATTTTATGTGGTAATTCTTTTTCCAAGTTATTCAATTGTTGGCAGATTTATGTTGCATTTTGATTTTTGTTCTATTATAGTTTTATATTTAAGGTAATTGACATCATTATTTTATTTTTGCTTATATTAAGAAAATGATTTGTCCTTACTTGTCAAAATGCCATGCAGAAGCTCGTAAATGTAAATCTGACTTTTCTCCTTATGAAATATTCTTTGAATTAGATCTAAGATGCACCCCTAAAGAGGTGAAATTAACATTGGATGTCTAAGAGTGTGGGGTGGTTGAATCTTCTAGATATCGAAGTTAAATAAAATACTCCTCAGCTCTTTGTTTTTTGGTACCTGAGTGCTGAGCTAATTAAGAAAAACGTAAGGTCAATGCAAATTAAGTATCAGTTTTACTACTAATACTAATATGGAAAAATGTAGCTTGCATCTATTAAAATTCAGAATTAGACATCTACATAGGGTTGCTGTGAGTTGGAATTGACTTGAAGGCAGTGGATTTGGTTTTGGACCTACTCAGACACTAACTTAGGACTGGGGTAGGCATCCATCACAAAAAAAAAAGGTTTGTTTACGTAATACCCAAGTTATGGGGTAGTAGAATAGAAACCATGTTTCTGGAACATACTCCAAGTGCTGGGAGCTGAACTGTATTTATTTTTCATTGTTGCTTTTACCAATTATTCTTAATCATTCTGTTCATGTCACTCCTTTTCCTCTGCAGAACTGTAGGTGAAGCCTCTGAAAAGGTATCTGAAGTGTCTTGCTAGTAAAGTTTCATCCGTATGGAAACCAAACCCACTGCCATTCAGTCAATTCTGAATCGTGGTGCTCCTGCAGCAGAGTACAACTACCTTATGACGAACAGCTGGTGGATTCCAGCTGTCAACTTTTTGGGTAGCAGCTGAGCCCTTAACCACTATGCTACCAGGACTCCATATAACTAAACCTACTGCCATTAAGTGGATTTTGCCTCTTGGCAATCTTGTAGGACAGATTAGAAATGCTCCACAGAATTTCTAAGGAGTGCCTGTTGGATTTGAACTGCTGACCTTTTGGTTAGCAATCACAGCTCTTAATGTGTATGCCTCCAGTATTCTCAGGCTCCATGTGGAAGGAATTAAATAATAGGGGAGGTGAGAAAGTCAGAGTTTCTTTCTGCCTTGTGTAATGTTAGGGCACAATTTGTTAACTTTTATTATGCTTTATCTACATAAATTTTGAGGGTGTCGAATCCAGCCATTGAGATGATGTTTTCTTTTCCGTTATCTTTCCTGTCCCTTTGCTTTCTTTTCAAGCCCTCCTTTTCACCCCTGTCCTAGTGACTCTCTCATCATTTCTAGATAAATTAGGTTGGGAAAGTCTCATCATTCATTTCTATCAGTTGGTGAACTTTTAGAAGTGTCAGAAATCTAACCTAAGTGTTTGACATACCAAATGAAGTTTATTGCCATGTATGTTTTAAACTCTGAGTACATTGACTGGATCCAGACCCTCAGATGACATCTTCATCGAGGGACTGTTTCCCCCAATTCTTTATTGTATTTTGAGTTGATGCTTCTTGAGGCGGGCTCAGTCCCTCTCACTACTGAATGGCCCTCAACACCAGGCTTTCTTCTTATCCCTTCAGTAAGGCTTATTTGCAGAAAAAATTTCTTTCATAAATGTTCCAGCAAAAACTCGAGAGCTGAATTTTACTGGCTTGCTTTGGGTTGTGTGCTAATCCATTAGTTCACAAGATGTGGTCCTTAGATCAGCAGAATGAATATCACCTAGAATTTGCTAGAAATATATATTCTCAGGCTTCAGCATCTCTGGGTATAACGCCCAGCAATTTGTGTTTTAAGGTGACTGATGTAATCTGAGTTTGTGAATTCTTAGATTTTTGCATTTGGACCATTTTCCTACTCCTTAGACCAAGTTTTATGGCTAGGGAGGAAGGGAGGAAAAAAATAGTGAATGGTTTTTACGTTGGTAACTTGATTCCTCTGAGAAAGAGTAATTGCTGGGAGAGGGTGTCAGCTTCATCCAGCCATGGTAGTCTAAAGGTGGAAGTTACGAGGATACTTTCCCAAAGGAGAAGTAGGTGTTATTGTCAGAAAAACAGTGACAGTTGCTGGGCAAGTAAAATCAACAGGTATTCTACACTGTAACTTCCATAATACTGGGTACAGCAAGAAATACTAGGTAGTGAATGACTCAGGCTTGTTTGTCTCTTCAAGGGTTAGGACAACAACAGATTTCTTATAGTAAACATTAACACTTGATTGTTTTACTGACTGGAGAAAACTGATAATTTCATCCTTTGATGATTGCCCATGATCTCACACTTTTCTATACATAATGGGGCATCTGAGTGGCTGCCTAAGAACATGGGGTAAAAGGTATATAACTTGGACAGGTCAGTATTGAAATCCTCAACGGAGGTCAAGTATGTACTATACTGATATTCTGTTTACTGGCGGTGCCTTCAAGAAAACTGAGTATCATGTGCAGAAACAAGTCAGACGTATAGTCTAATAAATCATGACAACTTGTTGTGTTGATATTTCATTTGTGATTTTCACAGGTACAATGGTAGGTGACCATACCCGCTTGGAGTTCCACAATATTGAAACTGGTATCATGACTGAGAAGCGTTACATCTCTGTTGCCCCCTCCAGTTTCATTGGCCACCTGCAGAGCCTCAGGTTTAATGGTCTGCTCTACATTGATTTGTGCAAAAATGGTGACATTGATTACTGTGAGCTGAAGGCTCGTTTTGGGCTGAGGAACATCATAGCTGACCCTGTCACCTTCAAGACTAAGAGCAGTTACCTAAGCCTGGCCACCCTCCAGGCCTACACCTCCATGCACCTCTTCTTCCAGTTCAAGACCACCTCAGCTGACGGCTTCATTCTTTTCAATAGTGGGGATGGCAATGACTTCATTGCAGTTGAATTAGTGAAAGGGTAAGTGAAACGGATCAATAATTAAATTCCGCATATCTTAGCTCAAGCCCTGAACAAAATATAGACATGAAAAAATGTGCCCGCTTTACTCAACCCTCCATTCCTAGTACCTGCTAACATCTTCACTGACAAGAGGAATAGCATAATCTGTGCTAGGAGTGAAATTCATTCAAGTATCTTTTATTAGCTGAATACTATCATTCACTTTATTGTGAAACATAATCCTTTAAAAGCTGTTTTTGAAATAGAGGGCTGTGAAAGGTGTTGTGTCTATCTGTTGAGCAGTATTAACTGCAACCACCCCAACTATAGCAAGAAATGAAATATAGACATTTTTAGCCTTACTGTTAGACCATGTATGCAAATTTAAAAGCTACCCTTTTGTCAAGACACTTTACTCTCTTTTACTGGAAAATGATAAAAAAGAAAAAAAAAGCAAAAAACAAAAACTTATCTATAATTAGCTGTAAACATAAATGTCACCACCTAGTGTTTTGTAATATACCACCTGCACTACTTAGTGCCCCTGGATTTTTACTAGGCAGCATTAAAGAAGTGTGCTGTACGAATATAGAATGCAAGTGAAGTATGATAAAATAGGATCTGACTATTCTTGTAATCCTAAATCAAGTGTTAGTTATTCCTGCTTGATGCTAGCTTAGCGTGGGGATTTGAAATCCTTTTAGTTGGCTACACACTGGTTGCCATTAAACCACACCAAGGTATCACAAGTCATCAGTGGTTGTCGTTCCCCTTAGGTACATACATTATGTGTTTGACCTTGGAAATGGTCCCAACGTGATCAAAGGCAACAGTGACCGCCCTCTAAATGACAACCAGTGGCACAACGTCGTCATCACCCGAGACAACAGCAACACCCACAGTCTGAAAGTGGACACCAAGGTGGTCACTCAGGTCATCAATGGTGCCAAAAACCTGGATTTGAAAGGTAAACTTTGTAAAGAACTTTATGCTTCTTAAAGTGTTTCTTACAACCCAAGGTCTTTCCAGAGGCAAACTACAGTTCAGGAGGGCCACGCAGTGTTGATACATCTTATGTCTACTTTGATAATACTCATACCCTGCTGTAATTTATCTAATTTTGAATTAGGTTACTCTTCAAGAAATGTGCATTTCCTCTGTAAATTTCTGGACTGTCTTACTGTAGGGAGACTGAATGAAATGGTGATAAATTACAGTATGATATAGCATGGCCTCTAGGGTCTCCAAGAGTCGGATCCGACTCGACGGCACTGGGCTAGGCATGGTACAACATGTAGTGGGCCTTAATGTAGTGCAAGGAACATCAGCCTTGGAGACTCTGTTGAGTCATTTACTGACTCGGCGACTTTAGTAAAACCACTGAGGTTTGCTCATTTTCACTAGATTATTTTGAGAAAATGAGGATAATAGTTGTTACTACCTTTATGGGTTGTTGGGAGTTCTCATGAAATAATATGTGTAAAACCGTCAACATGCTATCACATGAAAAACTCTCAATACATTTTTTAAAAATTGTTTTTAAACTTTACTTCATTGTAAAATGGGGGCAACACTTACTTTATAGGATACTGTGATTAAAATTTGTGAAATGATACATGTAAAATGAAAGATGTGTAGGATTTAGTTACGGTGTAGAAACTCTGGTAATTATGTAACTTAATTTGGTTTAGTTTTTGTTTTCTAGTACATTTGAAAACAAATCCAAATCCAAATCGGTTTTGAAAACAAAAACTGAACCAAATGAAGACCATCTGTTAGATGCTACATAGCTTCAAGTTCATCGCCTTTCACTGACACACTTTCCCTATCTTTTGCTCATTCTCTTTGCTTACATACTTTCCTTACAGGCGATCTCTACATGGCTGGTCTGGCTCAAGGCATGTACAGCAACCTTCCAAAGCTCGTGGCCTCCCGAGATGGCTTTCAGGGATGTCTAGCATCAGTGGACTTGAACGGGCGTCTGCCAGACCTCATCAATGATGCACTCCATCGGAGTGGGCAGATAGAGCGTGGCTGTGAAGGTACAACTTTTTTTATGTAAGCTACAGCCTTGCTGCAAGCACCACGCCTCTTTGCTGTCTCCGCCAGTGCTTCCTCCTTCCTTAGTTCCACCAGTCCTTTCTCATTCTCATTTGCTGTTCGAAATCTCATTGCCATTGGTGTCCTCTGTCACTGATTGAGTATGTCAAGACATGTGCCACAGGCTTCAGGAATGTATGCTGGCAGATGTCTTCTGAGTGTCACATACTTGCCTATAAAGGACCTTTCCAGACATTGACACCTGTCTTATCCCAACTTGTACCTTTTGTTTCTAGAATGGCTGAAAGGACATCAGAGATTTATATTTATATTTTAGTGCTCCAGACTAAAACCAAATCCACTGCCACTGAGTTGAATCCAAATCATAAAAACACTAAAGGACAGGGTAGAACTGCTCCATAAAGTTTCCAAGGAGCACCTGGTGGATTTGAACTGCTCACCTTTAGGTTGGCAGATGAAGCACTTAACCACTATGCTACCAGGGTTTGCATACAGGGACTGACAAATCAGAGACTTTTGTATGATTGCCACCATTAATTGAGTGTTTCTTGTTTCTGCTATTACTGACTTCGTTATACTGTGTAAACCAATCAGAAGGCAGAGAAAAAACGTCAGAACACTGTGATGATGAAAAGGAACTAGATTTATTGAGTACTTACTGGATGTTGAACATTGTTAAGCAGTTCCTTAGTGAGGTGTAACGGGAAAGTGTGGGCTTTGGAGAGAGAATGACCTGAATTCAGTTCAGGATGTGGTTCTTATTAGCTATGTGGAATTTATCAAATTCTCTAATCTCTCTGAGCTAAATTTCCACCTTTAAAATGAAGTGATAAAAGATACCTTGGAAGATAATGTATGTAAATCTGACATGTATAAAATGCCTGGACTCACTCCTAGCCCGGAGCTGAAACCAAACCTGAAGACGAATCCCCAGACAAAAATTGGACTGGACTGTAAGCCGTGAGGCTGTTGGAGCAGCTCCCCTGTTAGAAACCAGATGGGAGGATACAGAGAAGAGGACGGCAGTTGGTTGAATGAATATAGGAAGTACAGAGTGGAAAGGAGAAGTGTGCTATCACAGGGCTGGGAGAGCAACTAGAGCTGCATGGAGGTGTGTGTATGAGGTTTTATATTTCCAATTGATTTGGACTGTAAACTTTCTCTTAATCACAATAAAATATATTTTTTTAAAAAAGATAATGGGAAAAAAGCCAGGTACATAATAGGTACTCAGGAAGCAGGATTATTATTTACAGCTATTGCCTCAGATGAGCTATCTGTAAAACATCTACTCATGAAGTAAAACAAATCATTCTTAGTGTTTCTGTTTCTGGAGATAATCAACTGACTTTCTCTTGAGATTAACAGAATTTGCCAAGTCTTTTTTTGGACCCAAAGCAATCTTGCATTATCCAGCAGAGGGCAGTGGTAAACGCATCCAACCTTCCCTAACTAGTTGCTGCTGCATTCCATGCAGACCTGGTCTGGCTGCAAAAAAGATCCCTTACTGAACTTGAGAGGCAGAGAGGTTGGATCTTGACTAGCCGCCAGAACCGATGTATTCTTTTGTCTGGCTGAGTCTCACGGTCCTTTGTTTGTGCAGTCTGTTGTGCTTTCCTGTGGTCCTCGTTCATTTCCCACATCAAGCCTAGTCATTCATTCCGTCCAGTGTTCAACTTCATTTATTGCTCCTGTTCTTAACCAGCTCTCACCTAGATTTGCGCACTGCCTTAAAGCGCCTTTTTAGAAAAGCTTCTCATCACCCCACCAGGCTGATTTCTAGTTATGGAAATCATTTTCCTTTGCCTAATAGGCGGTTTCCTATGTTCGGCTAGTAAGAAGACTGATTGATTGGCCCTATAACCTACTCCATTTCTTCCTTTAGCCGTAAATGTTTCTTAAATTTTGTTGGCCAAATATGGTGTGTTTGTGTGTGTGTGTGTGTGTGTGTATTAGTGGTGCTAATAGAGTTCCACCAAGTACTCAAAGCAGTCACTTGGTTTTTGTTCCCAGAAGACTACACTTTCATTCAACTCAAGATTTTGTGTGTTGTATTGGCCTCCTCTTAGTTATTTTAGGTGTTAAAGGGAAATTCTGGAATAGGTGAGGCATTTGGAATCAAATTGAGTATCTTAAGTGTATAACATGGTAGAATGTCAGTAATTCCCATTATTCTGGAATAATTAATAATATTGAGTTAAATCTTCATGTGAAAATATGTATCACAAAAGTATAAGGTATTTTTCAAATGTGATTTTTTTTTATCGTGCCGTGAGTTCCTCTATTTAAAAAACTGTCAAGAACCGTCTACTTAGCTGTCTACTAATGTTACCCAGTAGAAGTATAGCATAAGTCACTTATGTAATTTTACATTTGCAGGTAGCCACATTAAAAAAAGGTATAAAAGAACAAGTAAAGTTCATTTTAATTTTATTTTATATAACCCAGTAGATACAAATACTATCATGTCAACATTCAGTTTATGTGATACAAAGCATCAATATTTTCCTTTTTTCCTATTAAGCCTTCAAAATCAAGTTGTAGCTTAATACTTTTAGACTGTTTTAATGTATACTACACAAGTTTAAAGTTCACAATAGCCACTTGTGACTATACTGGAAACTCAACTCTAGAATATAAAGAATTTGGGGTGAAAAAGATAAAATTTTATATTGGAAGGAAAGAAGATCTAAGCTAACCAGCTTTTATAAGACTGGATTAAAAACTATAGAATAAAGGAGGAGGGGCAGGACCCTACTTAAGAGAGCTTTAGAAGAAGTAATGAGAACATTAGAAGAAGGAAATTACACATCAAATTGGGGTAAACATTCTTGTCCCTGCCTACAGCTCTATGTGCAATGTGGTATGACTCATCACGTGCATTATGGTAGCTTCCCACCTTCCTCTGAGTATGAATGATTGTTCAAAGCCGGATATTGTGACTTGATGGCTCTACTGTTTGAATCTATGGCAAATCCCATGGGCCTAATAACACTGCACTCTATTGCCATGGAGATAACTGTGATGGTTACCTATCGAGCTTTCTGACTGCCCCACTGGGTGGGATGAAGTGGTGGATGAGTGCAGAGGGAAGAAGGCCCTCGTTTATTGTACACAGATGACTCAGATAATTAGCCTAAGTGACCAGGAAAGATGGCCAAAAAGTGGGTTAAGGCATAAATTACTGTCTTTGGAAGTCTGTTTCATTCTGAATAAGCCCTTATAAGAGATCCTGGGAGCTTTTTAGAGCTCCCTGGAGATGAATCTGTAGAAGATGGTGGGGGGGAAAACGAAGAGCACAAACTTTGGAGAATTTACCAAAATATGCCACTGATAGTCTTCATCTTTTTTGCATATGTGACCTAGTATGTCACCCCAAAAAGGCTTTTGGCTGTTAGACTTGATGAGAACCATTGGAAATGGCAACTATTTTTGATATATCATTTTTATATATAAACTAATACACAAGTAGGTGGTATGTTTTCGTTATTAAGGACTAAGCCCTCGATCTCTTCATGATAGTGAATGTGCTTATTTCTCACATATTGGGAGCACACAAGCCAGGATATAACATTTATTCTTGTCAAAGTTATTGGTAATAACACTTCAGGGTCCCTAAGTAGTAAATATGTCATTTTCCCAATCATATCTAACCCATGACAGCTGCTAAAATAACATAAAAAAAAAATTGAATACCTTAGCCCACTTCTCTTTGGCTCATGATTGTTTTTAACAGAGATAAAAAGAAATCTCGAACTAGGTTTTGATTTTATGTCTTTAATATAAGCTGAGTATGTAATTTATAAATTAGATACCATGCCCGGGCATCTCCTAGCCAATGACTAGCTATGACTGTGGCCTCTGAATTTGAACTGTTGTTGTTGGGTGCCTTCAAATGAATTTAAAAAAAAAAAAAAAAAGCTTGATTTAATACTTAGCTGGTAGTGTCTCTTCCTATTTTAAGACTAATTTTAATGAAGAGACTACAATAAGAACTGGCTAAAAATTTTATTCCACAATTCCAGATGGTAAATATCCGAGAGAAACACATGTGGTTCATTTTGAAACTGGTCTGAATAAATAAAAAGGACACTGATTTGGTGCCTTTTTTGCCCATAGCCAATTTGGTTTACCTGTATTTTTAGAAATGGAACAAAATGAGCTCTATTGGTGTTCCCACATCATCTTGATAGGAATGCCTGATTCAAGTGCCACATTTCTTGGTGACGTTTGTGATAGGGTACAAG
Source organism: Heterohyrax brucei (assembly GCA_028571685.1). Taxonomy (NCBI): domain Eukaryota; kingdom Metazoa; phylum Chordata; class Mammalia; order Hyracoidea; family Procaviidae; genus Heterohyrax; species Heterohyrax brucei. The sequence continues at coordinate 101,047,941 of CM053151.1, forward strand.
GAATGCTCCCAAATGAGTCTGCCATTTTCAGTGCCTAAATGTCCAGAGTTATTTCTGTGGGCTCTGTCTGATTCTGCACACGTATCGGTCTGGCCATGCACTAGTCTTCTTTCTTGATGTTTATTCTGACTGATGGAAAATCATTTTTCTGGACCATATGCCTTGGAATTGGCTGTGTGAATGTGGGAAGGCTCTTGTTACCCATTGCTTGTGCTTTGTCAAATCCAATATTTCCCTGGCCCTGCTCTGCTGACTTGGCTTTGAAGAGGCCCGCTCTGTCCCTGGTCTGTGCGTCCCTGTCTGTGCTGTCTCTGATGACTCTGTAGAGCATATCGATTGTCTCTTTGGGTGATGTTGGTTATGCCGATTGCATTTTTTATTTTTGTAATGTTACCTTGGTTTACTCTGCCTCTTACTAACCTCTGGTTATTGTTTTCGCTTTTCCTGTTCTTTTGCTAACAAAGTTGCGTTGACCAAAGCTGACCTGCAAGGTAGAGAAGGCCCTTGTTCCCACTACCGTTTTGGACTGAGAGATGCCCTGTGTAACCCTTAGTATCTTTTCTTTAGTGGTCTTCAAACTGTCACACCTCTTTGACTGCAGCCGTTGGGGGGAGAGGGCTGAACCCTTTGTTTTTCAGAAAGGGCAGTGGAACACCCTGATTGATGCATGGAGAATAATGATAGAAGGGATGCCTCATGATCCTGGGGACATAATTCTGCTGAGGGGCACCAAAGAGGTTTGACAACATCCTCTATTGTGACTGTCCATACACACATTGGTTCACATCTGGAAATGGTAATGCTGTCTAAGTAGCTGCCATGGACGGCATGGTTTCTTTTTCCTTGTTCACTATAGGTAGGAGGCAGAATTTGGGAGGGAAAGAGAAAAACCACTTGAGTTCTTAATTTACAATTTTCTGGGTCAGGAAGATCATTTACCAAAGCAGCACACTGAATACTTGGGCTGTGTGAAAGAGAATGGCACTTTCTCTTAGTTCATTTTAAAGAAATGTATTTAGACATTTGGGAGATTTAACATTATTAAAATGTTCTAGAGATTTATCTTTTCTATCAGGAATTTTGGTAAAGCACTTTAATTCCCTGTTTTGTGATCTAAAGAAAAAGGTACTCTTGGGGAAGAAGAGAGGCTGCCAGTTTTGATCCCAAATACCCTATAAAATGCCTGCACATAAAATGTCATTGACTATCTGCTACAGAAACCACTTCTCCTGCCACTCAAAGAGATATCTTCCCATGTGGGTAATGGCTCATGGACGCTATCCTGTTGGGCCACTTGGACTCAGAATATCAAGGGAGGACAGGCATGTCTCCATTCTCTTGGATATAGCCACTTTGGGGTTGGTTTTTATTTTAGGTGCCATTTGACTGATAGTCAGTTGTTATAATTGGTTCAAGTAATGGTAGCTTTAGATTAGAAAGTTATTTTTTACAAAGATTATTCACTTTGTTGTGGCTTACTTGTTATGAATTACATGTGCCATGTAGATACTTAGACCAAGTGTCTCTAGCTCAGGTGGACATCAATTAGTACAGTGTCTCACCAGTCACTTTACTGTAACTCTTTTTCCTTCATCCTGTCCTTAGCAGATATATTTTAATATTTAATACAATTAACAAAGTTAATGAAAAGAGAAACAACATATACTGGGTTAGTGCTTTGAAATGCTAGGAAATTGTAAAATAGATTTTCAATTTCAAAAACCATAGGGCATTTTGAAAACCATGGTGGTGCAGTGGTTAAGTGCTATAGATGCTAACCAAAGGCTTGGTATTTGGAGCCCACCAGGTGCTCCTTGGAAGCTCTATGGAATGGTTCTACTCTGTTCTATAAGGTCACTGTAAGCCAGAATTGACTCCATGGTAGTAGGTTTGGTTTGGTTGGGAAAGGGTATTTCCAGTAATAGAGGCGAGCCTGGGTTAGGAATGTCTGACTTACAGGCAATTGGGCTTGCTCTTTAATATTATGTAAGTTTGCCCTCACTGTGAAATGACTGAACCAACCCCTCCCAGCAACACATTCTTGTCACTGTTTTAGTCATCTGGCACTGCTCCAACAGAAAATATCATGAGTAGATGGTTTCATAAAGAGAATCTTTATTGTCACAGTCCGGTAAGCCACAGATCCATTTACGAGTTATCCATTCAATAGGTGAAATGATCACAGTCCAGTAGGCTGAGTCCAAATTCAAGGAGAGCATCTCAACACAGGAACCTCAGGTCCAAAGGATGTGCTCTGCTCTCTGTGCTGCCTTCTTAGTGGTATGAGGTCCCCAGCATACTCTGCTCACTTCTCTCCTTTATATGCCACAAGCAGTTAGCTTCAGTCCTGCTTCACCAGCCCAACTGCTGCCCATTCTCCCTCATCAGTATCACAGAGGCAGAATCCACAACACATGGAAGGAATTGCACCATATTGGGACTCATAACCAAGTCAAATCAGTACATATGTTTTTGAGGGGACACAAAGCAATCTATGACAATCACAATCACCTTTACTTGCTCCGCTTGCAACTTCTAAATCATTAAAAAGCCTTCTTCTTACACGAAACCAAGAACCCAGCACACCCATTGTCATCGAGTCGATTCTGATTCATAGTGACCGTATAGGACATAGTAGAAGTGCCCCATGGAGCTTCCAAGGAGTACCTACTGGATTCGAACTACTGACCTCAGCTGTAGCACTTAACCACTACATCATCAGGGTTTCTTCTTGCACTAAAAGCCAAAAACCAGTGCCATCCAATCGATGCCAACTCATAGTGACCCTATAGGATAGAGTAGAACTGCCTCATTGAGTTTCCAAGGAATGCCTGGCAGATTTGAACTGCTGACCTTCCCCACTTAACTCGTATGCCACCGGGGTTTCCTCGTGCGCTAAAGGAAGGCTAAATAAGAAACTTTGCATCAGTGCTAATTTACCTAAAAATTCAATTTAAGGACATAGTTAGGGACAGATCTTGTTTGTAACCTGAGGACTGCCTTAATGATGGCTTTTATTTTTTATTGTATAGGAAACCCTGGTGGTGTAGTGGTTAAGTGCTACAACTACTAGCCAAAAGGTTGAAAGTTCAAATTCACCAGGTGCCCCTTGGATACTCCATGGGGCAGTTCTATGCTGTCCTATAGGGTTGCTATATGTCAGAATCAACTCGATGGAAATGGTTTTTATATTCAGTTGTCCAAAAACAGTCCACTCTATATTATTCTTCAATGAGGGGAGGAGGATGCAGGACTCAACGCACATCCGAGACAGTTCAAGGTTTGTAAAAGCTCCCGTGGCCAGATTCACTAGATGCAGCAAAATGACTACATCTCTCCTGGCCTTGATCCTTCCTGATGGAAAGAACTGTGGATTTTGGATTTCCAGAAGCTAGCACAGTATGTTTCACATACTGGGTACTCCACATGTGGCAAAATAATCTTGCAGTTCCTATAAACAGATGAGAGGGAAAAGTGGTATATAGGAACCACGTAAAGAATTGACTGGCCTCTGTGTCTCTTAGAAGTTGTTTTCCAAATTGTAGATACAGATTTGAGGGCAGAATGTATGCAGTATTTTTTAGAAACAGCCTATTCATCAGTATGATTTTAAAATGATTGTCCATTGACACGGACTTTCTTCCATTCTTGCAGTGGTTTGATGCTCTCTTTGTTTGTGGTAGGAGTTGTTATTCTTTTTAGTCTGGGTCACCTTACTCTCCTTGTATTATAGCAAAAGAGCTTTAGGATGCAAATGCCTTCAGTTATTATTTTCCTGACATTGTGATTTCAACCATTACTTATGAGCCAGTCTTTTCAGCAACAACCTGTGGGCACAGATAGTACTAATTACTATTAAGTGTGAAGGGCAGTTAAAACCTATGACAAAGAAATGAGGCAGTCGAAATGTGAAGGGCAATGGTATACAGAAGAAAATATAACAGTGAGGTATAAGAAGTGGCTGGCATGAGTCTGGATGCTGGACGGGTCAGCAGCTTGATTCCTCTTGTATTGGGGTGTTTTTTCTTAATCAGTTTGCTTTTTTAGCTTCTGCAGTGACTGTGTTGTTTAATTTACAGGACAGCGTGTATTGATTATTACTATAGTTCAGCTAGGCACAAGTGATGGAGATACCATGGGATCTCTGACTTGAAGAAGCTCATTGAATATTAGCCACTCCTACAATGCAGAATGAAACCCTCTCTGCTAGAGATATGCAGAAGCATCCCTAGTGATACAATGGTTAAGAGCTTGGCTGCTAACCAAAAGACTGGAATTTTAGACCCATTCATCTGTTTAGAGGAAGGAAGAGCCAGCAATCTGCTTCTGTAAAGATTATAGTTCAGGAAACTCTACAAGACAGTTCTGCTCTGTTGCATGGAATCCCTAGGAGTTGAAAATCGTCTCCATGGTATCTTATAACGACAAGATTATGCTGTACCAGGGTAGAGAATGGTTCAGAAGGACAGGAGTTGAAAGCTGAAGGTAGAGTTGGGAGTGATTTAGCCCTGGGGATATAGTGAGTGATTAAGGCCTCAGCTGCAAACTGAAAGATTAGCAGTTTCCCAATAGCCCTTCTGTGGGAAAAAGATGGGGCAATCTGCTTCTTTAAAGATTTGTAGCATTGGAAACCCTATGGGGCAGTTCTACTCAGTCTTTACAGGGTCACTATGAGTTAGAATCGACTCAATGGTAATCAGTGAGACAGGGATAGAGATGGAAGGCTAGCCAAGGAGGTAAGTTTCCATCCCAGATGAAACTTCTGAGGAAGGAGGAAGAAAATGAGCTCTTTCTCCTATTTACTTTCCCCTACATTGTTGTTTGATTTCATACTGGTACATTTACACGTTGTGTCAGAAGCTGTCAAAGAGGAACATCACTGACTCACCAGGTTTCAGCCAGCTGTTTGCATCTCCTTAGGCTTGGAAAGAGAGCAGGATTTCACTGTGGTGCATCCTGGAGGCACGTGAGAAGTTTTGCACTGCTGAGGTGCAGTCTATGCCTCAAGTTCCTTTGGATAAAATGACAATTTTTATATTTCTTTCAGAAGTATTTTTTCAATTATTATTATTTTTGTTTGCTTGCAAATGGAGCATTCTTGCAGAATAGAAGCTTCTCCAGAAACTTTCCATAGAAGAAAGGATCTCAATCAATATAATGGCTGCAGAACTATAGAGGGAATAGCAGGTTTGACCTGTTGGGAATGAGACAGATGAGTCATTGACTACAAGGAATAAAAGCTTACCTCCTTGTTGGGTTTGGTGATTAATCAGGATGTTTTCCTCACATTTTCCTTTATGAATCCTTTTAGCAGGTTTTATTTCTGGAGCTGATTGGCTTCTTTTCTAGAAATTCTAAGTGCCCCTTCTGTGCAGATATTGGGCAAGTGGGGAGCACCTAGGGTTGATAGGATATGGGCATTAAATGCTACCTATTTTAAGAAAATCAATGTAGTGGTTTGAAGGCCTCAAAAACCTGAAGATGTTTTCAAAGCATTTTTGATGAGAGTTGGCACCATCAAACACCTCTAGTAGGAAAGAGAATTTTAATTCTCCAACTTTGTTTAATTATTAAACGAATCCTCTGAAGTATGAGGAATATAGTTCTCCACCTCATGTTCTTCAAAGCTACCTTTTATCACATTTGCCACTGCATTTTAGCTAATCAAATGTAGCATTTATAATACTTGCCCTAATAGAAGTCGGTTCTTCAAAAATAGCTTGTATTATAGGAAATAATAAGACAAACAGGAGTTAGATTAAACTCCCTGCCATGGATCCTGGCTCTTGCACCTCAACAGTAGAAAAGAAACAAAGATTTTTCACAACCAATCGCATAAACATGGTCAACTACAAGTCAGATTCAACTTGATGGCATCAGGTTTTGGTTTTGGACTGTAATACATCTTCTTTCTGAACTTCTAATTAACTACACATTCAGTTTAAATGGGAGGACAGCACCTGAGTTTCCCTTCCAGAAGAACTGATAACACATTTTATAGGGCATTTACACAGTGTAGGCACCTGCTAAGGGCTTTGGCATATGGTAGCTCCATCAGGACCGTGAGCTTACCTTGTAGATACTATTAATCCCACTTCATGAATGGCTTTAAGGCTTCCCATGTGTTACCTCATTTAACTTGTCATGTAACAGGTGTGAGCTTTTTACCTATTATATAGAAGGGGAAAATGAGGCTCACAGAGTTTAGATGGCCAGCCCAGGTTCACATTGTTAGTAACTATTGTATCTAGATTTAAAAACCCGTGACCAGTTTACGGATGTGCCATATTGTATAGGTCTGAATGTGTTTATTCCCAAGGTAGAAACCAAGGGAGGTTTGTATCATCCGAGCTAGCTTTATGGTAGATAGCTTTTGTATTAATGCTGTTTCACTAAGCTCTGGGTAATATCTACACAATGATTTTTAAGGCAAAGTGTACCTGAATACACAAGCAGTTCAGCCCTAAACTACTAACTAAAAGGTTGGTGGTTCAAGCCCACTCAGAGACACCTCACTCATAAGTAGGCCTGGAAATCTACTTCCACAAGGTCACAGCCTTGAAGACTGTTTGGCATAAAATTCTACTCTGAATACATGAGGTTATTGGAATCAACTCGATGACAATTAGCAATAACAACTGATTTGAAATTACCTGTCTTATCGTTAATTGGTCTTTGCAATCCTTTGTCGCTCTCTCTCATTTTTTTTAAAACGCTTTACTGTCCCAACATTTCATTATGTCTGTGCTGAGAAAATAAGCAAAAGCATAAAACGAGGTCTTACATTTTCTAAAGCAGCAATTTTTTTTTCTTTGAATTTTATTTGTTGTTGTTTTGGATAGACGCAACAAAGAATAACACTGACTTAGCAGTTTCTATGGATAAGATTCAGTGACAGTGATTACATTCATCAATTTCTACAGTCACTCTCACCATCACTGAGTTGTTCTTCCCTCATTAACATAAAGTCCCTCCCCTCTAAGGTTCCCATCCAATCCTTACTGTTGCTATTGCCAACCCATATGAACAGTTCTTAAAGAAAATCATAATGTTCAAAGAAGACTTTTTAAAAACAATTGAGACAAACTGTTGTTCAGTTTGAAAAGACTTTAGAGGATACTTTTAGTTTTAGGTTCTAAGAGTGTGTTAGGACAATAATTTCAGGGGTACATTTAACCCTCTATGATTTCAGGAAGTCTAGAGCCTATGAGAATTTGAAATTTTCTTCTGTATTTTCCCTCTTTCAACCAAGATCCCTTCATGTAATCTTTGATCAAAATGCTTAGTAATGGTAGCCAGGAACCATTCAGTTCTGGTTTCATGACAAAGGAGGCAGTTGTTCATGGAGGCAATGAGCCACACATTCCGTATTTTCCTCCTGTTCCTGACTCCCCTTCTTCTTGTTACAGGTGATTACAGACCAGTTGTTTTGCCTTGAATGGTCCCTCTCAAGCTTTTAAAATCCCAGGCACTATGCAACAAATTAGAAAGTAGAAACATAACCCAAAAGAGTCTAGTTGATCCTGACTCATGGCAACTCTGTAGAACCAAAAACCCAAACTCATTGCCACTGAGCCAATTTCAGCTTACAGTGACCGTATAGGACAGAGTGGAAATGCCCATAGAATTTCCAAGGACCAGCTTGTGGATTTGAACTCCTGAACTTTCGATTAGCAGCTGTAGCTGTTAACCACTATTCCACCATTGTGTCCCTCTATAAAACAAAAGCATTATCAGGCCAATTCACTGGGATGCCCCACGAAACCATGACCCTAAATCTCCACACCAAGGGACAGATCCCATGCAGTGTGTGGTTGTACATATGCAGCCTCAGCAGCTACTGGTTTTTTCTTTGTCATAAGTATATCTACCACACGGCTTTTGCCAATTCAACATTTTACAGGTATATAACTTAGTGACTTTTGAGGGCCTTCCATAATTTTAAAACAGACAGAATGATCTAGTTATTTGATCCTTCTGACCTTGGCACCCCCTGAAAATAGAATAGATTTTGCAAAAAGAATTTCTAATGACAGCTATCTTTCAGCCCTTAAAAACATCCCAACAGGGACAGAGGCTAACTACCTTTCCATGATACTCGAGGCATCACATATATAGATTGCTTTTCTCATAAGGTGTAATTAAACACTTTGTAGTTATTTGATCATCAAAGGCGGTTTTGTGCTAGAGCTGGCTCATACCAGCTCCTGAGAGTCAATTGTTAGTTTTTGGGGGGTTTTACAAGCTGATTGGCATCGTTTAATATCTAATCACTTGAGATCGGCCATGGCACAAGTATTTCACGAAAGTCAAGAAATGTTACATCAGGTTTTTGGTTTTGTTTTCCTTGAGTGCTGGTTGTTAAACATTTACCAGCACAACACTACTCAAAAGCCATTGTGGATAAAGACCTCATGAGGGCATCTCAGTTTTAAACAACTCCCAGGCCCATTTTGACTGATTTCCATTGTATAACGAGAGAGCTGATGTGATTGAAGTAAAATAGTATTATTAAAACTGCCCCCATGTTGGATTTTGTTGTTAGTCTTCTTCTGTCAACCAAGTGACTTTGTTTGCTTGTTTGTTTGGTTTTTTTGGACTTTCATTTGAGAAAAGAGAAACCATATCACCTGATAAAGCTTGCTAACAGTGATTTTGATGTACTGTGAGCATTGCCAGCAATCCTGCCTTCGAGACAAGGAAAACCATCTGGGGAACACAATAGCCTTAGGCTACTCTTTCAAAGACATTCTGTAATAACATTTAGGACCCAGGGCTTGCACTTCACTTTATCTCTGTAAAATGAGAACTAGATTATTTTCTTCTCAGTTGACTCTATGTGAAGAAAGACTTGGCTTGCTTATGGGATCATTGGTTTCTTATTTTAAACTTAAATATCAGTCAATTGGATTTCTACCTTTTAAATCTTATGATGTCTATAAATGATTGTCTTCAGAAAAGCCAAGAAGACTTAACAGTGCCAATACATTAGCACACTGATAGTGATGGAAGTAGCTTTGCTGAAGGGACCAAGAAACCTATGCAGCTAAGTAGCAGGCTATCCTAATGGAAAGAGTATGTGCCCTGAAGCCTCAACTCTTTAACTCTTATGTTTTAGAAGTAGATGCTACATTGCTCAGGAAGCTGGTAAGAGTCCTTTCAAGTTTCTGAATCCTACTTTTTAAAAATTTCCCTGTAGAGTTTATTTAGACTTACTTATATTTAAACATCTACATCAAAGATTTATATGATGTATAGCCAAGAAAAGATAAAAAGCCACCACTATCAAGTTGATTCCGACTCATAGCAGCACTATAGGTCAGAGTAGAACTGTCCCATAGAGTTTCCGAGAAGCACCTGGCAGATTTGAACCACTGAATTGTTGATTAACGGATGTAGCGCTTAACCATTACACCACCATGGTTTCCAGATAAGTTGGAAACTCTGTGGGGCAGTTCTACTCTTTCTGTAGTGTTGCTACGAGTTAGAATTGATTCAATGGCAGTGCTTATTTATTTATTTATTTATTTTTAATGTTGTATAAATAGGACTATGTGAACCCTACAGAGAAACAGATACGAATACATTTATATATACACCTTCCTGTCTATATTACTTTCCTCTTTCTCACCTAGTGACTGCTTCCCTACTCTTCCTCTACGAAACAACATAAAAAGGTAGAAAAAGAAAAGTTATGTGCTCATCAGGAGTAGAAAATAAAGTTGCATGTGGAAGATGAGTGATTGTCATCAAGGCTCTTCAGATGGCAGCTGTGCCCTGTACAGAGCAAGAAAACCCTTTAATTGGCACATAGTTCTTCTTTGATGATCCTTCACCTTCAGGTCACACTCACAGAGTCAAAACGCATTGACAAATTCATGAGTCGGATCCGACTCGACAGCACTTGGCTTGGCTTGGCTATTATTTAAGTTGATGAGCATCGTGAAACCAGTACCAGCCATGCCCACCCCCAGGCTGTCAGTCTCATCCCTTCAGGATAAACAGACAACAGACATGGAGAAGCCAGACTGACTGTGGCTTCTAGGTCTGTCACCCCCACCTTCCATCTGGCCAGGAACAGCTGGCACTGGTTTAAAAATTTGTTAACTTTATGTTGAGACATTTGAGGCATAGGACTGGTTAAGTTCTATTTGACAATAACAGAGAAAGAAAATAGATTCTTGTGCAAGCAAGGACCCTGTGCTTCAGGCAGCACTTCTATCACAAGGACCTGCAAATAATAAAAGGCGCTCTGTCAACTTTGGATTTTCTAGACCATGAAGAGGAGTTGACAGACTCAGTTTGTGTGTACTCCCCAGGTGGGTTTTAGGAGTAACAGGCATGAAATGACTATGTGGGATAGTTCTTAGAGAGAAAAAAATAAATTCCATTTCAACAAGAATGAAAGAAAAGTTATGGCAGCCATTGAGTTATCAGCTGAAAAATAAAAAAATGAAGAAAGAAAGGCTACCCTGTGTTTTTCAGTGAACTGTGAAACAGACCTGGGAGTTGGCAAACAAAGTACTGATATCCTTGACAACTTATTTAGTCTTTGTGCACTTCTTTCTGTTGTCAGTTTCTTTTGCATACGTAGAAAGGACACCATCTCTCCATGAAAGAATGTGTGACTCTCTTGGTGAGGATTCGTCACACAACAAATACAGAAGAGTGCAACTCGATAGCAGTGTTTGTTTTCTTCTTATAGTTAAATAAGAGGAAGAAACGTTGTCAGTAATACACCACTGCACCACCCCTCTAAAAAACGTTAATTCTAAGTCAAATATTGATTATAAGAGCTGGTGTTGGAAAATTCTGGGACCAAATTGTGAATGGCAAAAACACTGGGCTTTAACTCACAGCAGTGGCTTTTTCTCCTTCTCTTTTACCAATGTGTTCTGAGCTCCTACCATCAGAGCTCTGGTGGCACAGCAGTTAAAAGCTCAGTTGTTAAACAGAAGGTCAGTGGTTTGAATCCATCAGCTGTTCCTTGGAAACCCAATGGGTTTCTACTCTGTCCTGTGAAGTCATCATGGGTCAAATCAACTTGATGGCAAAGGGTTTTATTATTATTATAAATTAAATAGTATGTCAGGGGTTAGATGAAGAAATGAGTGAAAAAGACCAAACTTCTATTCTCAAAGAACTCACATTCCAGTAGAATGAAACAGACATTAAAGGCTTGAATAAACAATTTGATTATATTCATGCAACATGAGTTGAATAAACAGGAAAGCTTAATAGAAAGGGCGAAAAAATGATAGGGTGGCTTCCTTAAATAGGGTAATCTGGATCCAGTTTATTTTGAGATGAAGCTTGATGAGAAGGATGAATGAAAACTTGATGAAAAGATAAATAGATAGAAGAAGGATATTTCAGTTTGTGGGTCAACCAAAAATAGGAAAAAACAGAGGCAGAAGTGGGCTTGAAGCATTGGAACAATGATCTTCCAACATCAAGTAGGCATCAGAGCTCTGCAGAAGGCTTGTAACAGCTTGGATTTCACAGCTCAGCCCCTAGTTGGTAGATTGTGGTTTGGGTCTAAAAACTGCATTTCTAAGAATTTGCAGTTAAAATAGATGTTGCTGATTTGAAAGCCATCCTTTGAGGACCATTGCATTAGAGAGGAACTGGGAGGAACAAAGCATGGTTTAGAGCACTGCAAATTGGGGCAAGTAGTAGATGAGTCTGGGGAGGAAGGCAAGGACTCAGTTATCTTGGCTTTGAGGTACAATCTTACGTGTCAGATTAAGAAGTTATTAGAGGATTCTACTGGTCTCACTGAAGCCATCCTTAGATGATTACAGTGTCTTCAGTTTTTGAGGTATTTGATTCTTTATGGTACCTTTCCCCCAACTCCAGACTCATGTGAAACAAATTCAGCAGAATTTGGAAATAACCCCTAATTCCTTCTGTATTCTGATTCCTGACCATCTTGGACAATTTGGACAAATTTCTCACTGTGCAAAGCACAGGTATTCTACCATGCTCAGGTTTGATAAGTATGAAACATAGACAAATCAGGGTTAGCTGTAATTCAGACCTTCTCATACTCACAGAAACACTTGTTTTGCATCTGATCCAGTAGATTTCATGCAAAGTGGACAGGATCAAAATGTGTTATATGATTTATAATAGCAAGCAGCATTCAACTTTTTTGGGAAAAATAAATAGTAAAATTGTAAAACACTTAGGGGATATATAGGCAGAACAGTTTGAAATAAAATGTTGAAGTGAATATTCTCAAATGTGAAAATTAATGATGCTGATAACATGTGCAAGGCCACTAAGAAAAGAGGGAAACATTGTTTGAAGTTACTAGTGAAAATTTCAAATAAGAGGAAGAGTTTGTGCTGACTCCTGGAAAAGAGCTGAAAATTTGGCTAGTTAGAAGGCATGGGAAAGGCACGGAAGGGCTTTGTCTTCAGATTCAATCAACATGCAAAGAATTATTGTATTTTCTTAAAGTTTTTATTGCTCTGCTGCCTTTCAAAGGAAAGGCATCCATATATTTTCAGTTTTTAAGTACAGTTGAATTACTAGGCTGTTGTGAGAAAGGACTTGTGGTGGTACAGCAGTTGAAGCTCTCTTCTGCCAATCAAGGGGTTGGCAATTTGAACCTACCCCATGAGAAGGATGTGGCTGTCTGTTTCTATAAAAATTATAGCCTTGGAAATCCTATGAGTAATTCTACTCTGTCCTGTAGGATTGCTATGAGGCAAAATAAACATCATCACATTGGGTTTGGGTTTGGTAGTCTGGTGGGAGCTGTTTGGCCAGGAAGCCACATGGACTTCTCAGAAGGTTTTATGCTTTGAAAGAAGCTGTCCTGGTTTGCTGTTGTTAATAAAACTTGTACCACACAATGCTCCAGTTTAAGACTCACTGAGAACATGACCACGAGCCTCCTTTCATCTCTATGTTGGGGAATCGTATGGCCAATAGGAGATACAGAGCCCCAGGGGCAATGATGTTCCTCTGGTGTTAGTAATTGTGTTGAACTTTCTTAAGTCCTATCTTGACAGCTCTGTATTAGGAGTGATGGCTGCCCGGAAGAACCTTCGGTGATCATGTCTCCTCTGAGCATGCATCATTAGGAACCTGCCTGCTTACATGTCAGTATTCTGTACCTGCATGAAGTTTAGCTTAGAAAGTGGAATCGGCACTTAGTGCAATGGATGTATTTTTCTACGCTGTCAAATGCTTGTTTGCATCAGATCTCCTGCTGGTACATTTGCTGAGGCTGTCTCAGAAATTAATGCAATCATCCTGAATATCAAGATGCAGCCCATTGCTGCAAATAATGCCAAAGGTATAGAATTATCTTTAGCTCAACATTGAAGGAGAAAATAGGAGTAAAAAACACAGAGTAAGCAAAGAGAGGTTTAGGCTGACCTAATGAGAGATTTCAGTGGCAAGCTCTAATAGAAGATTAGGCAAAATTTTTCACTGCCCACTTGTATCGGTAAAATAGGTTGAGGATGTCCTCCCTCAAGCAGTTATGTTTATCTATAAATTATATGTATGTGCTGTTATGCTTATATGTTATTTGTATATGTGAGATCATAATGAGAAATAATAAAGTATAAATTATGAACATAATTTTTAATATCTTCTTTCTAGAATGAAAGTAATTCTTTTTGGCTTCCTCTGGTCTGCATACACTATTTTAGAAAACCACTCTAAAGTGTGCACAACAGCAACATGGTGTTATCCAATAGTTTTCAAACTTTGGGATGCATCACAAGTGCCTGGGGGCTTGTAAAAACACAGATTTCTGGGCTCCACTCCCAGAATTTCTGATTCAGTAAGTCTGGGATGGGCTTAAGAGTTTTAATCTCCAGCCAATTCCCAGGTGGCCTCGGTTGGGGATGCTACTGAGAATTACTGGTGTAATGACTTAGAGCAATCCTCTCTGAATAGTCTATTCTAGTTTCATACCAAGGTCCTTTATTGCCAGTGTGTGACCTTGGGTAAAGCATTTTACTTCTCTGAGTTCATTTCTTTCTTTCTTTCTTTTTTTTTTAAATCTTTGAAAACTTACCTCTTGGAAAGGCTTAATGAGATAATGCAGACAAAGGGCTCAGTATCCAGTGCCCACTATCTGAGAAACACCAGTACACGTTGGCTGCTGTCATCGTCATCATCATACATCCTTTTAACATCACAAAGTAGACTTTCAAGTCTCTTAGTTTCAGGATAAAAAAAAATCTGCCTTAATTCATAAGAATCGTGGGGATGCCTTAGCGTCATATGTTGAGAACGCCCATTTTCCAAATGAGATTTCTATTTAGTTGACTGGTAGAGATGAAGTTCTTTTGCCAAGTGGACCTAGAAGAGAACATTGTGTTCAGCCCTCTCCCTTTTATGTGTAACGGTTGGTAGTTTGTGGCTAAGTGTGTGTTTCTGTGGTCTTTGATATATACTGGTTCCTGTTGCATGATATAGAGTTGGAAGTTTTGTTAGTTGTGTCTTCTAATGTTTTGGGGAATGAGAATGATAAATTCAGGTGATTACTTGAGTTTGCTTAGTTTTTAATACTTCTTCTCTCCCCCACCCCTTTTTTTTTTTCTTTTCTCTTCCTCTTCTTGCTTGTTTCTAGGACCCAGTACCACCTGCCAGGAAGATTCATGTGCCAACCAGGGAGTCTGTATGCAGCAATGGGAAGGCTTCACCTGTGACTGCTCCATGACCTCGTATTCTGGGAACCAGTGCAATGATCGTGAGTACAATCTTCTCATACTTGGCCTTTTTTGACAGAGCTCAACAGTTTGGAGAACACTTTGCTGATAATGTTTAAAAGGGTAATTGTTCTGAAAGGTTCATGAAAAATTTTCCAGAAACTTGGAAAATAAAGGACTAGTGCTACTATGGAAAGAACAAAGAAATGTTTCTTGCTCAGCAATCCTGGATAATCTCTTATCTTCCTTGCTCCCTGTAGTTTTTTCTTAAAATGCCTGTAACTGAGAGAGAAACAAATTCAGGCAAGGTTTTCTGTTGTAAGGGCTTCAGTTCTTCATTAAGTCATCTGGATAACAATATTAAGATTTATCCATTTTCATTGCTTAGAATTTAGAGGATGTTTATGTAAAGTAGCCGTCTTCACGAACAGACTAATTTCAGAGAATTTTGCTAGTTCTTCCAAACAATGAAGATATTTAGAATACATGTGTTGCTTTTCCTCCAATTAAATGAGTTTAAAGTATTTCAAGAACTCTTTTGAGACAATGATTTCGAATATATTGGTATCTATTAGATTTATATACAAATGGTTATTGTTTATATATACATTAATATACATTATATGTACATTTGTGAGTATGTTTATTTGTGTACATCTGTGAATCCTTATCCCATCAGCAGAGGCCTGGTGACTGTTATATTTAAGACACATCAGTTGGTTTAGCTATAAGCAGAGACTGATTTTCTGAATGCGATTCTTGTCTTACTGGTGACAATACTTCAATGCTGTGGATATCTATAAAACTAGGTCTTCATTTCCTTCCTAAGCTATTTTTGTAATATGTCTACTTTTAAAAAAGAGCAAACCTTGAAATTTCTAAAAACCTACTGCAAAGAGATTTTCTAATGTAGCCTTTACTTTAAAGACATTTTAAAGCAGTTTTATAGATGTTTGCTTTAAAATCTAAAATAATCTTCAGTTGGCCTCATAGTTTTGTTAAAAAAACAAATGAATTTATCTGATTAGATAGTAAAATCCTGCTATCCTTTGCTCACATGGCAGCTGGCACCATTTATAAAGTTATCTCCTCCATGTCTGTTCTGTTTTCCTTGACTCCTTATTTCTCAACTTTTTTCATTTATGGAGTTGTGTCTTACCGTTCTCTTTTCCATTATTCCTCAGTGGCTTTTTTTAGTCATTTAAAATGCACTGAGGAGAAGCACTTGAGGAATTTGGCAGTGCAGAGAGAAAATTCTTTGATACTTGTTTATCTAAATGTAAGCACCTACCTAATGAAAAGGACACGATGCCTACAAAATGTTTTGGCTTCAGATTGCCCTCCAGTTATCTTTGGCTTTGTTTAAGTACTGCTTCTGTATTCATGATTTGGAAATATTAACCTGCTCAGAAGAAGGCATTATGTGGACCAATCCAGATTAACTAGGGAATAGTGCAACCTGATCTTTCTTTTCCCCTCAATTTGTTTGCATAGGATTTTTTCCCCCTAAATGGTAGTATACGCTTCTTTATTCTCACAAGTGTATTCCACATCACATATACATACCACTTCATGTCAGGAAGATACTGTGCGCACAGCAAAGGTGGAACGGTAAGTTACTTCAACTGTGGTGAATACGCATACTCTTCAGAAGGTATGTATGGACTTTTTCTGTTGTTGACCTGTTCCTCTCTGTCTTCCAAGGCCAGGCATTATTCTTTGGTAAAATTCAACTCAGGTACTTTCCAGATTTCTATGATTATTTCTGACTTTTTTCCTGAGTCGTCTGTGGCTGAGTCCAGAGTAAGAACTGTAGCCTCATCAGACTTGGACATGGATGTTGATACGTGATGAAGGACTAGAGGTAGAACTGGGAAAAGTCCTATTTCTTCTGTGACAGCAGCTTCTCATCCTGCAAAAATGTTTCTAAGATATTCAGGATTAGGGTAATATATTTTGGATTTTATTCTATAGAGAGTGCAGTTAAATCTTTTGATTATAGAAGAACCGTTAGGTTCAAATGACTAACATTGACTGTTTGATTAGTCCCTTCCTGCAGAGTGGACTAGGGCTTTTATAACTAGATGGCTATATGGAAATGAGAGCAATTCCATTTTAATTACAGAATGTATAGACATATATATTGAATTTAAAAGTACATGATGTGGCTATAAGCTCAGAGATAAACTTTTAATGAAACTCATCCAAAGATGTAGAAATAGTAGGTTCTTTAGCATTGTTGCAATGTATTTCTCTGTATCAAGTGATTGCCTTCAGTGTTTTAGGGGAAGGTTGTCTGTAAAAATGAACACTAGAGCAGTTTTCTTTCTTTCCACCTGGGAAACTGACTTACCGCTTTACATCATAGATCATTATTTTCTATGTCAACCTTGATCCTTACAGTTATTACTGGAAAACATCTTTAAAATAAAGCTACCTAGCTGATGTCTATAGGTAGCAAGCTTTTGGTAGCTTAGCCTGCATCAGGGGTTCAGAGTTAACCAGCATGTCACCAGTAGACTTGAACAAGATGTGTGGTTACTACTGGCAAAGACCTTGTGGAGAAATTGCAAAGACAGAAGAGGGGAAAACAAGTTTGTGGGAGAGAAAGAATGAAGAAAGTAGAGGCAGTGGGATAGAAAGAAAAGCATTAATCGAATTTTTTATGGAAGAGTAGAAATGCCATTAGTATTGCGTGGGTGACATACATCTCGTGCTTTTGACCTAAGTAACAGAAATGGGGCAGTGCCTTATAAGTGGAAGCTACACCCACCAAGGAAATCTGTTTTTTACTCAAATCATGGGAATATGATATTCTATAAAATGTTGCATATATCTAACCTATCATATTCTTTAAAATGCTGCCATAAGACCAGGTGAATTGGACAGAAAGGTAGTATGATTGTAGAAGGGGTTTCTTGGGAGGAGAACTCCATTCAAGACAACATTGTTTGTATGTAACATATATAGTATTTTTTAAAATGCTGTTGTATTACATTGTGAATGTGTTAGAAATACAATCTAATTATAAAATATTTTTGGAGTAGGAACCTGTTTTGGATATTTTATTCACATAGGTATTTCTTGGGTTAGCATGTTTATCTTTAATGAAAATAAAAACATCTCAGTTTATAGCTATCCGTCCTAAAATAGAGACTTGCTGAATAGGGACCTGACCAGGTTTGGTAGATTTCAAAAGGAGCGTTCAGTCCATAATGTACAGATGAGTTCGTTATATTCTGTGCGTGACTTGCGAGATCCTACATTTTAAGGTTTTCCTCACTTTTTCTAGCATTGGTTCTGTCGTTTGAATTTTTTTTTCTTGCCTATTTGTCATATTTGGTTTGTGTGTGAAAGTTTAAGCCACCATCACATAGATATTGCCTTTATGAGTAGAATGCGCATTTAAAAATTGCATCTTGTTCAGTATAAGTAGAATAAGGCTGGGTGACTTCCACTTCCTTCTGTCATTCCTTGTGAGAGCACAGGGGGTTGATACAGGCAGTGGGGCGAATTTCAAGTTGACTCTGTAAAGATAGCTCAGGTGGTTGTCGAGGTGTGGCACACACATCCCTGGCTCCCTGGCTGCAGTATGGTTTCTGCACTCTTTCTGACTGATTACCATGTGTAAGAATGACTCGCTTGTAGTAGATCTAAAACATAAATCACGTTACTGGAAATCCAGCTACAATTGATTTACTAATTGCCTTGTGGTGGCGATTGTTGAGTGCCACTGAATTGAGTCTGACTTGAAGCAATCCTCTGTAAAACAGAATGCAATGCTTCCCAGTCCTGTGCCGTCCTCAGGATTCTTGCTATGTTTGAGCCCGTTATTGCAGCCACTGCATCAGAGAAAGGAGTCTTTCTCTTTTTCGCTGATCCTCTTTCTTACCAAGCACTGTGTCCTTCTGTGGGGACTAGTCCCTCCTGACAGCATGTCCAAAGTATGTGAGAGAAAGTCTCACCATCCTCGCTTCTAAGGAACATGCAGGCTGTACTTCTTCCAAGACGGATTTCTTCATTCTTCTGGGAGCCTGTGGTATGTGCAGTATTTTTTGCCAGCACCACTAAATGCCTTACAAAGTTTTAAGACATGACCTTCTACCATTTCATATAATGGTAAAGTCAGTAATGATAAATGGTAAATCATTCTTATTTCTTTACTTTAGGTTTACGTGAAGCCACAATGAACCTAAGCATCTCAGATGCAATTCTCAGTTAATGTAGGATCCAGTAAGATCTAGAGAAAGACAGACAGACAAGTGATATTTTCCAAAGATCATTCTGAAAAAATAATACAGAGTACTGAAGTTTCAGAGGATGAACATCCCCTGACAACCATCCTAGGGTACCTGCTACATTTTAAGAACAACATTAACAACAAATGGAACTTTGAAGAGCTCTTATAAGAATATGCTCATTGGGTATTAGGACCTCATTGGATTTTAGATCAGGACTGGCAGTCTGGATAATTCCACTGCTTCACAATCATTGCACTCTCAGGAGAGTTCATAGTCCATTTCTTCATGTTGGGTGGCAGCACCACTCCCACTGGTGACCTGCTGTTGAATCCCTCTCTGCTTCTCTGCGTCGACCGATGCTGCACAGAAACTCAATTCACATGTAGAACCCCCCACACACATACATACAAGGATTACCTTTCTGGGGACATTTTTAAACAGTTTTTATTGTGCTTTAGGTGCAACATTACAAGTCAAGGTAGTTCCTCATGCAAAAGTTTGTACACACATTGTTACGTGACCCCAGTTGCTATCCCTGTAATGTGACCATATATTCTTACTTTCACCCCTGAATTTCCTGTGTCTGTTCAACTGAGAGAAGCAAATATGATGCAGCTGCGTGCACATAAGTTTTTACCAGGCCTGAAGTTCTCTGGTTTGGGAATTGGGTGTTACAATAGCTTTATAGGGATAAAAAGAAGTGAATAAATGAGAATCCTGAGCCCATTGCCGCAGCCTGATACAGAGTGCTACATTGCTGGTCATACACTGCTGGCTGCTTGTTGGAGAAGCTGCTGGGTTCACACTGCCATGTGATAATAGACGGTCTTGGCTTTCAACAAATCAATATGAAGCAGCTATGGGTTGTGCAGACAGTGGAGTGTGAAGCACCTTTTCAGACAGTTTTCCGCTGGAGTGGCTGTTAAGCTGTGCTGTTGGCTATTGATTGGCCTTTTGCTTTTTATTTATTGTGTGGGTTTATTTATTTTTTTAATGTAAGGTTGGCACATTGATTAAATCTGTTAAAAACACATTTCCCATTCAGGCTTCAGGGAAAAAAAAAAGAGCAACGTATGCATTACTTAGTATACAAACAAGGGGACAGGCTTATATATACTAATTCTGTCTCTTGGCTAAGTATAGGTACACAGGAATTGTATTATGAGGCTGTGTTATTATTTGTATAGCAATAATTTCCAAGCACATCAGACTGTGTCTTTTCAGTTTTGTGTTTATATCCCAGTTCTGTTTTCCCTACCTCTGCTTGTCCAGCAAATATGCCAGATTTGAGAAATTTACTTGTAAGACAGTTGTTTACTGCCTTGAACACACTTCGCTGTTGCTGCTATTAGTTTCTATCGGTCAGCTCCAACTCATGGTGAGCTTATGGAAAACGGAACAAAACATTGCTTGGTCCTGTGCCAAATTCGTGACCACTGGAGTGTTTGAGTCCACTGTTTGGGCTATTGTGTTGCTCTGTCTTATTGAGGTTTCCCTTCGTTTTTACTGACCCTTTGCTTTACCACCATGATGGCCTTTTCTAGCCATTGTTTTTTCATGATGTTGTGTACCAAGTAAGTGAGCCAAAGTCTTGTCATCTTCATGTCCAAGGAGCCCTCTGGGTATACATGTCCTAAGAAGGATTTGTTTATTGTCCTGGAAGACCATGGCTGGCATGGGTCAACCAAGATGTGCCCAGACTACAGTAAACAAGATACAACAGGTCTTTTTGTGCTTCCTTACCAATCTGTACTGCCAAACTTCACAAGAGCTTCATAACAGCAAAGATGTGTGGAGAAACAGGTCAAATCGGGTACTAGGTTAGTAGGCAAGCACAAGTAAACCTATGTGTACTTTACTTTCTGGGTAATCTGTCCCTGATCATGTTATATTCTACATTCTCTGCTGACACCATAATTTGAATGCCTGGATTCTTTTGTACTCTTTCTCATTTTCCAGCTTTTGCATACATATAAGGTGACTGAAGTTACCAGACTTGGGTCAGGCACATCTTAGTCATGAAAGTGATATCTCTACTTTTCCAAGCTTTAAAGAGATCTTTCCCAGAAGATTGGCTCAGTGTAGTATATCCTTTGATTTCTTGGCTGATGCTTCCATGGATGTTGAATGAAATTATTCACAACTTCATTTTTTCTCCATTAATCATAATGTGTATAGGTCTAGTTGTATAGATTCTCATCTTCTTCACATTCAGGTGGAATCTCTACAGAAGGCTGTAGTCACTCATCTTCATCAGTGAGCACTTCAAGTCATCTTTATTTTTACCATGCAAGATTGTGTCATCTGCATTTGGCACGCTGCTAATGAGTCTTCCTCCAATCCTCAAGCTATGTTCTTCTTCATATACTCCAGCTTCTGGAATTATTTGTTTATCATACAGGTTGAATAAGTAAGGTGAAAAGAGACAACTCTTTCATGCAACGTTCGCAATTTCCACACAGTATAGCCTTATTCTGTTTGGAAAACTGCCTCTTGATCCATATACAGATTATACATGAATACCTTTTACCATTTGTTTATGCATTCACTCAGCAACATTTATTATTTGAAGATATTATGTAAATAAGATATATTCTTATCCTTAAAGATATTACAATGGATATGTGACAGTATCCCAATAGAAATATTACAGAATAGAGTAAGACGTCATAATGTGGAGTGAAGTCAACTCTTCTTTGAGTTACGACTGTAAAGACCAGCAGCTGCTATTAGGATTTTCTTTTTTTTTGTTGGAGACTAAGTCTTGAAGATTTTATAAGTGTATCCTGAGGAGGGAGGGTATGAAAGGATGAAGGAAAGGAGGGGTATCATTTCAGAAAGCAGAGAGATATACTACAACCACTATTACCATTCTAGCTATTTCCTTCAAATCTTTATTGTAATTATTTACTTTACTAAGATCACACTGTGTTTAAAATTTGTGTCCTGGGTGTTTTGTTTAATATTGAGTGGTAATCGTTTTCCATAGTGTGAAGAAAAGATAAAAAAAAAGTTTGGATTCCCTGATCTCCTTCAGTAGAATGAACATTAGGGATCTCAGTTCTTGGGGTAGAATTCTCCTTGTTGAGTCTATTACTTGATCCTGCAGACAGGCCTAATAGCATCACAGTCTTTGTTTATTTCATTGAACATTGGTGCACGCTGATCTTGAAGGTTTACTAGTAATGACACAAATTTTTTAAATGTTCATTTTTAACATATTTAACTTGTGAAATTATAAAAGATATTATGATATCGTCATTAAATTAATTGACTTTAAAATCAAACTCAGAATACCATTCCTAATTCTTTTTAACATTGTGAAATCAAATTATTTCTTAGCTTCTTGAAATTTCTATTTAGAACAAAATATGTAATAGGTACTTAATAAATGTGAGTACTGGTAATTATTATAACTAAATAATTCACATTTATCAAATCTTTATTATGTAGCCCATACTATACTAGCACCATTTTAAAACTATCCTTCCTTTAATCATACTAACGTCCTTAAGAAATGCACACTACTACTCTTGTCCTGATTTTAACAAATGAGAAAACAAAGATCACACAGTTAAGAAGTAGCTGAGTAATAAGCACCTTGTCATGCAAATTCATGTTCTTAAAAGATTTGCTTCCATGTCATCGTTATTAAAAATGCAGTGAAACCTGTGACAGCTGGAACTTGAAGGGACTCCCTTGTTTGCTTATGTCCCACAAATTTTCCACCTATGACAGGATGAAGTCTTACCACTTTTCTATCAGTTGTTTCATGGAAAATATTTGGGTTTTCCTTTCTGACAAGTTTCTGCCTTATGCAGGTTCTGGCTTTCAAGGTTTTTACCATAATGATAGATTAATATCTGTACTACTTACTAATGTGTTTAATTCCAGGTTATCAGGTTTTCACAGAAAATCAAATTGTGTAAAAATATAAGGTTGGAAAAGGGAAGCTTTGTGTTCTTGGTTCTTAATTTTATCTTACTTTGGCATTCAGGTCACTAGATATTTCTGTTTTCATATTCAGAAGAGTCCATGTGAATGGTTTTTTCTGATTAACTGTGGTATAAAAGAGAACAGTAGGAGCTGTCCCCCTTTATTCCCTGTGGCTACTTGTGTTTTCATTCTCTGCTCACTCAGATCTTCTGATTTCCATGTGTTTTATATACTGCCTTTCCAACATATGTCATACAGGATAGTGCATAAGAACTCTGATGCACAGTGGAAGGGTCTGTGTTTGCATCTCCCTGTGTCCCTTAGCAACTGTGTTACTCTGGACAAGTTAATTCTTCTGTGCCTATAAAGTTGGGGGAATTACAGGTCACATCTCATAAGACTGTTATAAAAGGTGAGTTGATAATTATGAAGTTTTAGGACATGACACATACTGGCCCTTTGAGAACTATAGGCTATTTTTTGATACAACTTCCAGAAAAAGAAAAAGGTAAACAAAAATAAAAATATGAGTCATACAAATATAACTTTCAAAAAGCTAAAAACATAACTCATGCAAATATACAGTGAACATGTGTCAGATGTACTTGACTCCTTAATAAGGGAAACCGCAGGATGATAAAATTGCTACAAAGAATATTTGAGAAGCTGGATATTTATAGGCATCCAAGCAAATATTAGAATACAAATTTATATTTGATGTAAAATGGATTAATATCCCATAGGGCAAAAATATCTTAATTTTTAATGTTATTTCTGCTACTGAACCAAGATCTGTAGGTTAACATGTCACCTCACAGAGCCCAGGCTCCAGTTAACAGAAAAAGGCAATGATAGAGATACAATCTCCAGTGGAATTCACTGTTCCATAGATGAACCTCTTAAACAATGCACCTCCCAATGTGACATTGAAAGGACTCTCCCTTAGCCTTTTTTGTACATTTTGGCTAATTTTTATTAACACTATCAAATTACAGTTCGAAACCCCAGTGGCTTAGCATTTGAGTACTACATCTACTGACCAAAAAGGCAGTGGTTCAGATCTGCCAGGCACTCCTTGGAAACTCTATGGAGCAGTTCTACTCTGTCCTCTGGGGTCACTATGAGTTGAAATCAACTCGATGGCAGTGGGTTATCATAATCAATTCAATTTCAATTTTTGTTACCTTGGATAACTCTCTTGCACAGATTTATCTTTTGTTTTTTTCACCACATAACTGTGGAGCAATCACTGTGCTAAATTTGCTATGCCATTTTGTTGTTTAGATCTCACGAGGATGCTAGGAAGTAGACACTCTGATAATCCCAGTTTCACAGATGAAGGAGCGGACACACAAAGAAGTGAAAGGATTTGCACAAGGTCAAAAGCTACTAGGTGCGGGGAGAGAGAAGCAGGTACACATGTGGTGCTGCAAAGGCTACGGTGGACTTCCGGTACCTCCAGAAAAGCTTCCTGATGGAAACTCATCTGCATACAGAGAAGCCCAGATCCACTTAGCCACGTAGAAATTTGTTACTTTTGTTAACATCAATTGCAGTTTATTACTCCCCCCCAGCCCCAGTAATATCGAGGGTCTATACTGCTATTTGGGGGGCTCATGCCTTTCTGTTGTACTTTGTTCATTTTAAATAAGGGCCTCATTAGGACTGATTAGCTCAAGTAACAAGATGAGAGGTTCCTTTAAACAGGTGTCATGTGGTGAGTTTGGTAGGTCTGGGACAGCAGGAGGTGGAGTGCAGAGAAGTCAGCAAAGCTGGGAAGAGCGGGACATCGAGACAGACACATTCAGAGGCTCAGACAGATACAAATGACACACTCATGAGCAGGCAACACCAAAGGTAATATCCACTATTTCCTTGTCTCTCTCTCTCTCTCTCTTTTTTTTTTTTAATTTCTGAGACCACAGATAAGCTATACAGGAGGTCCAATAACGGCAACAATTCCAGGGTCTTCCACAAGGAAGGACTAAAATATAGTACACTTCAGACTCAGTTTTGTAGATGTGGCTATTAGCTTTATCCCATGGGAGCAACTCCTACCAATAAGTTCCCCTGGAGTCAAGAAGGGTGATTTGGGGTTTCTTTAAGCTACTGTGGGAGTCCCTGAATGGTGCAGTTAATGTCCTTGGCTGTGACCAAAAAGTTAGAGGTTTGAATCCACGCAGAGTTGCCTTGTAAGAAAAGCCTGGAGATCTACTTTCAAAAAAGCTGCCGTCAGAAACCTTATGGAGCACAGATTACTCTGACACACATGAGGGCTTCCTGAGTTGGAATCTACCTGACAGCAGTTGATTACTGATTAAGCTATGCTAACTGCTCATGTTAACACACATGCAGTACTAAACAGGACTGCTTGCAACCTTGTGCCTTATACAATGCTGTGCAAATGAACTGGGCCTCACAGATAAAACCACTGGTGCCCACAAATCCTAGGAGTTACTTGCATCTGTGATTGCTTGCTAAAATTGAAGAGGACTTGAATCCGACTCGACGGCACTTGGCTTGGCTTTGGCTTGAATCACTTACTAATGAAGATTAGAGACTACACCCTTGCGTATGAATTGCACCTTGACATGAAAAGAACAAAAATTCTTGTGACTGGACCAACACGCAACATCATGATAAGTGGAGAAACTATTGGAGTTGTCAAAGATTTCATTCTACTTGGATCCATGATCAATGCCCATGGAAGCAGCAGTCACTAATGGCATATTACACTGGGCAATTCTGCTGCAGAAGACCCCTTTAAACTGTTGTTTTTTTTAAAAGATAGTACTTTGAGGAGTAAGATATACCTAACCCAAGGCATGATATTTCAGTTATTGCATATGCATGTGAAAACAAGGCAATTAGTAAGGAAGGCTAAAGGAGAGTCCATGCATTCCAATCATAGTCTTGGTGAAGGATTCTGAATATACTGTAAACTGCTGGAAGAATGAGCAAACCTGTCTTGGAAGAAGTACAGACAAAATGCTCCTTAGAAACAGGGATGATTGGACTTCATCTCACATACTTTGGACTAGTCCCTAGACTAGGATATCATACTTGGTAAAGTAGGGAGTCAGGGAGAGAGAGAAAGAGTTTCAGTGAAGTGGACTGGCACAGTGGCTGCAAGAATAAGTTCCTCTTAGGCTGGGTTCTCTAGCGAAGCCAAACCAGTATATGTATGTGTGTGTGTGTGTATATATATATATATGTATATGCATATATATATATACACAAACATACACGCACACACATACATAAAGAAAGAAAGAGTTGTTGTTAAGTGCTGTCGAGTCAGTTCTGACTTATAGTAACCCCATACATAACAAAATGAAACATTACCTGGTGCTGTGCCATGCCCACACTCATTGTCATGCTTGAGCCCATTGTCAGCAGCCACTATGTAAGTGCATCTTGTTGAGAGACTTCCTCTTTCATAGTGACCCTGCACTTTACCAAGCTTGATGTCCTTCTCCAGGGACTGATCCCTCTTGAAAACATGTCCAAAGTATGTAAGACATAATATGTAAGATACAGAAGGGGAGAGAGATTATTTATCAACGAAATGGCTCTTGGGGGTTCTAGAGGCTGAAAAGTCCCCAATCCACAGGTCAGACTGGAGACTTCTCCTGAGTCACCTAGCTACAGGGCTGGTGAACCCAAGATTGGCAGGTTAGACAGCAAGCCAATAAAGCCCAAGATCAGCAGGTCAGATGGATGGTCTACTGGCTCAGAGGCTGCAAAATCAGCAGAAAAGCTGCTAGCTCAAGTCTCAAGAACCAGAGGTCAGATGCAGAAGCTAGAGGGAGCTAAAGCAGCAAGCTTTGCCAGGAGGTCTACATAGGTGAGATGCAGCCACGCCCCCAAGAAAACTCCCTTCAGCTGATTGGCTGTTCATAGCAGATCTCATTATGGAGATGATTGCTTCATTATACAACTGCCAAGCCACGTGATAACTACAAACCTCTGAGAGGTTTGTAGCCAAGTTGACACACAACCTCAACTATCACAGGGCTCGAACAGCAGTGATTCTGAGGATGGCACAGGGCAGGGCAGTGTTTTGTTTGGTTACATACAGGGCAACTGTGAGCCAGAACTGACTCTGTGGCATCTAACAACAACAATGGTTTAAGGGAAAACAGTCTCTTCAATTCATAAACCTGTTCCTCGGCAGGTCTGATTATAACCTGTTGAAATTTGTGGCCTCACTAATTTCATTTTAGCCATCTTCAGCATGCAGCATTTGTAGACCATTTTTATTGCTTATGTTTAATTATAGCCACTTATTTCTAGTGTGCTTGGCTAGTTACTTATTGATAGTGAAGGTAATAATCTACTGAGAGCCTATTGGTTCATAGAATATAATTTATACATTATCTTTTAAGTTGCATGCAGTGCAATTTTAATGTATTTTTGGACATAGACTGTCGCTTCCTACATTACTTCCATAATCAAATTCAAAGACGATACAGATGTACTTATCTTATCTTGTAAAATAGAGCAAATAAGTATAACTTGGTTTCCTTCCCTCATTTTTCTTCCTTACCTATTTAAATATATACATATATTTTTAGGAGGGGCATTTTTGATTAAGGTAAAATTCACACTCAGCAAAATCAGGTCTTATGCACACCATGACAAATGTTTATACATGTAATCAGCACCTTGTTTAAGATTGAGGACAGTGCCATCTTTCTAGAAAATGCCTTTGTGGCCTTTCCAGTCAGTCCCTCTCTTTGCTAAGGCCACCACTGTTCTAATTTTTATCAACATGTATTAGTTTTGCCTGTTATTAAATATGCATAATGGAATCATACACTCTGTGATCTGTTATGTTTGTTTTCTCTATCCTTGTGTGTGTTCAGGATTCCATGCTGTGCAACTGTTCTAACTTACTTGCTCTCTTCTGACTCTCAGATCCATCTCCTCAACTCAGGGAGTCTTATGGTCTCTACCTGAGTTTCCACTTGCTGCTCTCTCATGTGTAGAAATTGCCTCAAGGCAATGAGTTAGCTGGGGTGATCTTAGGTCTCTTGTTTGTCTCGATGTCTTTCAGGAATCACTGCTGTTCTTTGCCTGATGCCTAGCACCTTAGAAATCATGATTTTACATGGTCTATACCTTTCTGGGAAACTCTGGTGGCATAATGCTTAAGTGCTATGGCTGCTAACCAAAAAGTTCAGCAGTTTGAATCCACCAGGCACTCCTTGGAAGCTCTATGGTGTGGTTCTGTTCTGTCCTATATGGTCACTATGAATTGGAGTTGACTCAATGGCAGTAGGCTTTTTTTTCTCTTTTAGTCCCATTCTTGATTGCTTCAGGTTAGATTGTAAGTCCTTCTAAGACAGGGCAATTTCTGTTACTCCGTCAAAGCCAGAAGCAAGCATTGACGTGCTTCTTTTTAACTGACTTTATGTTTTGAGATTTGGATGGGGTAAAGATGTGCTTTAAGCCACAACCTCAAGGGATGATTTGAGACTTTTCTCTAAGTCAAGGAATGGCCCTGGTAGTGTGGAATATCCTGATGCCTGTTTTTGTGGATGATCCTTTAAGCCCAGTTGCAGGCCTTCTGCAGTTAATGAAAATGTCAAAAGAAGCTGCACAAAGCTAGGTACATACCTGAGAGTGTGTTTGCGTCGAGCGTTTCTTCATTAGAGCTGTCGTGAGGTCCCCATTGCTTTTTCCTTACAGTTCTTCCGACAACACTTGATTACGCTCAGTGGGCACAGGGATTGATTTGGCTCACAAACTAGCTGTTCTTGTTATTTTCTTTACTGACAATTATAGTTTGCTTTCTCACCTACCTTTGTCCTGTGGATCTTTGGTGCCTGGTGTCTCTTTGCCAAATGAAATTAACAAATGTTTTCAAACAAAAAAATTGAAGACTTAAGGAAATGGATGTGCTTCTATGCCAGGTAGTGACTTGGCAATTGACTGTCACTGTTTTGATCTCTACACCATGCTTTGCACTTATTATGTTTCCTCATTGTCTGCAAAACAAATTGACCTTGAAAGGGACCTTGCATTGCTGTAGTCCTGGGTTTTAAGTTTTTCCTTGCCTTTTTTTTTTTCTTGATCATTAAAGCTATACATTCTTACTGTTGAAAATCTAGATGATGCATAAAAGTATAAAGCAGATGAGGAACAATAGCTCCCATAATTTGTGCTAACTCTTAACCTTATTTTAGAATAGGAGCCCTGGTGGTACAGCGGTTAAAGCACTCAACTGCTAACCCAAAGCCCTGGAGTTCAAACCTGTTAGCTTCTCCAAGGAAGAAAGATTCACAGCCTTAGAAACCCAGCAGGGTAGTTCTCTATGCCAAAGGGTCTCTGCACTTGACTACAGTGGATCTGGTGTGTTTGGTATTTTAGAATATGAGTGGTATCAAGCACATAGCATTCAAAGTATATTTGTTGAATAAATGACTGAGTCTTTCACATTTTCAGAGTCTGTATTGTGCAAAGGTTTGAGTGTTCTCCATAAAATGAATAGCATTTATGCAAAGACTAGGTGTTTTCTTGCCAGAAGAAATGTTTTTAGCCATGCAGGAGTTATAATGAATATCCCAATATGCAATTTTCTTCTTCAGATGAAAAATGGAAATGTCAAGATGTTTTCATTTCTCTTCTGTCTTGCCCTCCTATCGTCTCATAGAAAGGCTTGCGTTTTCTAAACACTGCTATATACAGTCACCTACATGTACATGAAATGGTTTCATAGTAGGTGTGGCTGGAGGGAAAAGGTCCTTATAAGGTGTAAAAACCAAACTCATTGCTGTCAAGGTGATTCTGACTCATAGAGATCCTGTAGGACAGAGTAGACTTGCCCCACAGAGTTTCCACGGAGCAACTACTGGATTCAAACAGCCAGTCTTCTGGTTAGCAGTTGGAACTTGCCACAGCTCCTAACTGCTACATCCTCAGGGCTTATTATAAGGTATAATGTGATGCAAACAGTTGATCTAGTTGACTGCTGATTGGAAGATTGGATGTTTGAGTCCATTCAGACAGCGGTACCTCAAAAGAAAGGCCTGGCAACCTATTTCTGAAAAAAATCAGCCAATGACACTACAGCACGTGGCTTGTTGGCTAATGACAAACCTACAAAGCACAGTTCTGCTCTGACATGCCTGGGGTTAACATGGGTTGTCACTGACTAAATGATAACTACTGGTGAGGATAGTTGAAAAAGTCCTGAACTTTTTTTTCATGCCACTCTCTTCTAATCTTCCAAAGTGATGTTGTGGTATATTTCAAATGACAGTTCTTATAATGATCTACATACTGACAAATGTAAAACACAGAGATTTTTTTTTGTTTTTTATTTTTTCACACCCTGAGTGGCAAAATTTTTATAACTTTGCTGGAGAAGGCAACCAAAGCCTGTAACTCAGAAACAGCTGATATGAGCATCAGTAAGAAACAATAGCATCTGGCTGTAGGCCTGATTTCTTAGTAAAGCCACTGGATGCACTTTGGAATCAGCCCTCACTTCAGTCTAGAATTGCAGTTTTTACTCAGGTATGCCTACAAGATCTGACAGTTAAGTTCACAAACTCATCCTAGAAAAAGTGTCCCATACCTCATTGCTGAATATAGCCTTCAAGGTGCCCTCCTTCATAAACTGTGTATTGATGCCAGCACCCAGATTACCTTCAGGGCAATTTGGGAGCTCTTCTGGAATGGACATGAAAGCTGTCATCATATTGCTCTTGATGTCCTGCATGTCATCAAAACGTCAGTCTTTCAATATTTCCTTTATCTTCAGGTAAAGAACAAAGTCATTGGGAGCCAGATCAGGTGAGTAGGGAAAGTGTTCCAATACAGTTATTTGTTTACTGGCTAAAAATTGTCTCACAGGCAACTATACAGTTAAGTTCACCAACTTGCTGCCGTGCCAACCACGTTCAATGGCCATTCGAGAAAAAGTTCCAGAGTTACTGTGAAGGATGGCCTAGGCACTAGTATCAGTGCATAGGTCCCCAAGGGGAGTCCTTCAAAGGTGACTGTAGTGCTATTCAGCAATGAGGCATGTAGCACTTAAAACAATTAAATTTTCAGACTTAATTGTCAGACCTTATAGTCCTGATAACATATCCAGAGTATGTGAGATGAAGTCTTATCATCCTTGCTTCTAAGGAGCATTCTGACACCTTGGACAAATCAAGACAGATGTGTTTGTTCTTCTGGTACCCAAAAAACAAACTAAACAAAGAAACCTAAAACTGAAAAGCCAAAAATAATCCCACTGTCGAGTTGATTCCAACTCATAGTGACCCTGTGAGTCAGGTCTGCTGACAGTGAGTCAGGGTAGAACTTCCCCATAGAGTTTCCAGGGAGTACCTGGTGATTTTGAACTGCTGGCCAGTCCATGGTAAATTCAGTGTTCTTTTGTTGGTGTTGTTAGGTGCTATTGAGTCGGTTCTCACTCATGGAGACGTTATAAACAACAGAACAGGACACTGCCCAGTCTTGCACCATGTCCGTGATTTTTTTATAATTAAGCCTATTGTTGCGGCTACTGTGTCGATGCATCTTGTTGAGGGTCTTCCTCTTTTTCGTTGACCCTCCACTCTACCAAGCATGATGTCCTCCAAGGACTGATTTTTCCTGACAACATGTCCCAAGTATGTAAGACGCAGTCTTGCCATCTTTGCCTCCAAGGAGTAGTCTGGTTGTACTTCTTCCAGAACAGATCTATTTGTTCTTTCGGTTCTCCATGGTACAGATGTTTACAGCTGTTTGTTCTCATTTTGAGTTATGCCCACATCAGCGAATGAAGATCCCAGAATAGCCTTATTCCATCCATGTTGTTAAGATCAACTCTATTTTGAGGAGGCAGCTGTTCCCCAGTTGTCTTCCGAGTGTCTTCCAACCTGAGGGACTCACTTTCCAGCACCATGTATGAAAATATTCGGCTGCTATTATTAAGGTTTTCCCTGGCTACTTCCTTTCAGAAGTAGACTGCTGGGCCCTTCTTCCTAGTATGTCTTAGTCTGGAAGCTCAGCTGAAATTTATCTACCATGGGTGACCCTGCTGGTACCTAAATACCAGTGGCATGGCTTCCTGCATCACAGCAACAAGCAGACCTCCACTGACAGACAAGTGGGGGCTGCTCACTCCCTCCCCAGAATATTTTTTGCCAACACCATAATTCAAAGGTATTAATTCTTCTTCAGGCTTCCTTATTCAATATCCAGTGCTCACATGTATATGAGGCAATTAGAAACACCATGGCTTGGGTCAAGCACATCTTAGTCCTTAAAGTGACATCTTTACTTTTTAACACTTCAAAGAGATTTTTTTTGTGTGTAGATATGTCCATGTTGTTGTTTGCAGTTCATTTGATTTTGACTCATATTGATCCTGTATGACAGAGGAAGACTGCTCGATAGGGTTTTCTGGGCTCAGCTGCTAGCCAAAAGGTCAGCAGTTCAAATCTACCAGGCATTCTTTGGTATCTCTATGTGGCAGTTCTACTCTGCTCTAGGGTCATTATGTGTAGGAATCAACTCAGTGGCAATGGGTTTGTTTTTTCTTTATTTAACTGAGGCAGTTTGCTAGTTCTCTTCTCCTGTGGAGCTGCCGATGAGTTCAAGTTGCTGACCTTTTAGTTAGCAGCTAAGGGCTTAACCTTAGTGCCACCAGAGTGCCCTACATGTCCATCGTGTGAAAAAAAATATATTTTCTTCAGTCCTCTCTACGGCACTTGGCTTTTCGTCCTTCCCTAACTCCGATGTTTAAAAATAATCTTATTATCCAAATACCTTTGTTTCGGTGGCTCACAGAGTCATGCCTGAATTCTTAGTAGCATCTCAGTCAATCAGCTGGAAGTCCTTTTTGTGTAACGTGAAGGTAATGTGTCTGCCTTGGGCCACGTGGCAGATGATCTCTCTGCCTTTGAAATGTTTAGCAGAAAGCTCCTTAAGAACATCTGAGTCCTCATTTTGGGAGGTATAATTTTATCTATGACTAAAGATTTCGGTACATCATCTTGGATTTATATATCCTACAAATAATCTTTCTCCTCTCCCACTTTAAAATTCCCTTATGACTATCCCATACTGTCACTCAAGTATGACATGTGGTTCAGGTGATGTCAGTGCCCTGGCAATGAGGGGTCTTTGAAGGAGGACCTGAAATTCAACACTCATATCATGCACGCATACCTGCTGTCCCTAACTTGTGAAAAATCCTGGTAACAGAGCAAACTGAAAGGAGTTTATTAAAACACATGTGTTTAGCTAAACAAATTCTCAGTGTTGGAAGAGGCTCTACATTCCAGTTCTCATAACACACCACATGTGTTTTCAGCATCTAACTTATTTAATTTGCTTTGGATTAATTTAGCATATTTTCCTGTTTTATACAGTTTAATGAACAATAAACACAGCTATAACCAAATTTCACAGCCATTTCCCAGTGTGGGGTAACATTTTGCGTTTAGTTATACTGGGTTTCCTAGGTAATAGCTGATTGTGGCTATATTTCTAAAGCTGCATCCTTAGTCACACTGAATGTTTTGGTGGCAAATTCATCAGCCATATAGCAAGGCAAGTGGGAGTAAGTTACTCTGAAGCTATATCGAAGGCAAGGTAATGAAAATCAACTGAGTGGCAGAGGGCATGTAAAAATGACTCTGCCTGCTGTTTCCCTTGGCAGTTGAGAGTCCTGTTATTGGTTGCTGCTTAATGTCTAGGTGCTACCATAACAGAAATGCCACAAGTGGTGACTTTAACAAAAAGAAATTGGTTTTCTCACAGATAAGAAGCTTAGAAGTCCAAATTCAGGATGCTGCCCAAAGGGGAGGCTCTCTCTGTCTACTTTGAGAGATGTTTATCTCAGCTTCTGTAACTCTTATGGACAGTCCCAGGCAGAGACACGTGGCAGTAGGTCTGCCCCTCCACTTGTGCTGGCTTTCTTCTGGGCCTAATATGCTCTTTCGAATCTCAAAAGTCATTGTTTTGAGACATACCCTCCACAGATATGAGCCATTAACATATCAAAGAAAACTCTACACCCACATGCGATTGTAACCACAGGTTAGGGTTTACACTGTAGGTTTTTCAGCTCAATTCATAGCAGCTTCTTGACTCTCATTTCTTTGATCTGTTCTGTGTACCAGTTTCACATTATTCTCTCCAAAACACTGTTTTTGTTTGTCACATCTCTGCTCATAAATCTTCAATGTCTCTTTCCTAACTATTTCATACAGTCTAAATCTACACTTGACCTTCAAGGTCATCCATGATCTACCTTTAACAATCTGTCTCTTGACTCACATTTCATTTCTATGGCTACTCTACCCTTGAATAAGGACAGCTTTCTCAATGTCACTAACGTATTCTGTGACCATTCTGTCCCTATACCCTTGCAACTAAAATTACTCTTCCCTCAGAGGCTTCCCTTCTCTCTTCTTACTTTTCACATTCTCTCTATCCTTTGGGAATCTGGGGTTAAGCTTTTCCTGTTACTTGAGGTCTTCTCTGGCTGTTTAGTCCACACTGATCTTTCCTCCAAAATCTGAATGCATTTATATTCAGAACTGAGATACAGCATGGCTCAGCATCTTAAAGGGGGATTGATATGGACTTGAGTGTGCAATGGATAAGACCTATGGCTGCTAACCAAAAGGGCAGCAGTTGGAATCCATCAGCCACTCCTTGCAAAACCTATGGGGCCATGCTTCTCTGTTCCATCTAGTTGCTATGCATTAGAATCAAACTCAATGGTAACAGGTTTTTTCAGAGAGTCAAAACCATGTAGCTTGAAATCCTGATCCTTTTCTTTCCTTCTAGATGTCCTTTGAGAACTAACTCAAGGTAACCTCAAAATAGGCACCTTGTAGAAATCTTCGTTTTGTTAACAGTGTTAAAAATTATCTACGGTAAAATAGAGTATTAGACTCAGGAGTTTTGATGGGGTCTAGAAAGCAGCTTACCTTTGCAATGTAAAACCTGCATGAAAGAAAAATATCACCAGTAACCAAACAAATAGAATTTTGAGTAGACTTATTGGTGCTTTTACCATCAATGGACCCTCTTCACTGCTTTAAGTGTATGGGGTTGGGTGGAGAGCAGAAGGTAAGTTAAATTCCTATGACTAGAGTATTCAGATAGCACTGATGTTATGCATATTCTAGTTTATACAGTTAAATATATCCCATATTATAAAAAAAGAAGCATTGCTAGTGAGTTGATTCTGACTCATAATGTCCCCTTATTATTCATATACATATATATATATAGTTGGTGAGTTGATTCTGACTCATAGCGACCCTAGAAAGCACAGTAAAACTGCCCCTTAGAGTTTCCAGTGAGCACCTGGTAGATTCGAACTGCTAACCTTTTGGTTAGCAGCTGTAACTGTCAACTACCACAGCACCAGAGTTTCCTATTCTGAATTATGGGTCTATATAACGCAGCAAAAGTCCTAAGTAGATTTCAGAGTTCCTCCTTCTTGCCTGCTAATACCCTTGTCTTCCTAAGGCACAGCTTCCTCAGAATCCTAGAAGCATGTGGAGGATTTTGGTATCTTCAGTAATCTCTTGATTTATTTTTAGTTGCTTGGAATAGAACAGAATTATGGACCTGTGAACCTGTAGTGCTTGCCATTTTTAAGATGAGGAAACAGAACTGGCATCTTTGCAGCCTCAAATATATGCTCTCATATTTGTAGATGTTAATTCATTTTTAAACTCTGCTCACTTACAGCAAGCAGTAAGATGCCACCTCACTTAGCTTTCACAATGGACTATTCACAGCAGCTAATTTCACTGCCACCTCTCCGCAACTCACAACTCCCTGAGCCTGAAGCCTTAAGGCTATCTGGGCTGCCTTTAAAACTGTGAACCTGAAGCCAGGTCTTGGAAGACCCATACCAACAACCTCTTGTTCCCGAGTCACAGCATAGCTCTTGACAGAAAAAACAAGGAACCCTGGAGTTCCTTGTGTATCATCTGAGCTGTTGTTAACCTGTGATTGGGAGATGGCTGCATTGCAATATCCAGTGGATAATTACAGTGGAGTTTAGCTGAACAAGAAACTGTGTCTCAGTAACAATATTACCCAGGACTTCCCCACAAGGAGCTCAGCTGCTGAACACTGGGGATTGGACCAAAATCGTAATCACGGCGATTTTGATCATCAGGTCCAAGGAGCAGAACGTTCTCAGTGCTTTGGAACCTGTTTGTGGAAAGGACAGATGATGAAAGTGGTTGGTAGTGTGTGGGGAGAGGGTTGGTGGCTAGGGGAATTGGAAAAAGAAATTTCAGTCATCTTAAGAACTGATTTCTCTGAGAATAATTGTGCAGAAAATGTGAATTTCCAGACTATTCATGATAATTTGGTTAAAGCATTTACTTAATGAAGATTTAAATTCATTTTAAAGTGCCTTCACATGGGAATGATTTTTCTCTTTGTAATCAGTTTATTAATTAGAGGGAAGTGTGATTTATTCACTTGTGGGCCTTTGTATAATAGATGTGGGTTTACAAAATTGTGTTTATTTCCGATGACAAATATTTGATGCCAAGTAGGTAGCAGAGTACAAATGACTAAGTAATTACTATCACATGGGGGCATCATTTTTTTTTTTTTTAAATCAGCTAGCTTTTCTTAATGTGAATAAATTCCTTCATAACTGCAACATCTACACCTATTGTAAAATCTGGACCTGCTACCTCGTAGTTACCTAGTACCTCCATTAACAGAAATAACCAAGCAGTTAGCTTTAATGAAAACCAAATCCACTGCTGTTGAGTCGATTCTGATTCATAGTGACCCTATAGACAGAGCAGAAATACCTGATAGAGTTTCAAAGGAGTGCCTGATGGATTTGAACTGCTGACTTTCCATTAGCAGATGTAGCAATTAACCACTACACTACCAACTTTGTTTGCTCAAAGTCCGAGAGGTAGAAGTCCTAAGTCAGGACATGGCTCTAGAAGGAAGTACTTCTTGGTCTATTTCAGCTTCTAGTGGCTGCCAGTAATCCTTGGAGTTTCTAGGTTTATGGTTATGCCTGTTCCTCTCTTCTGTCCTCCTCTTTCCAACTTGTCTGTCTACTTGGGTCTTTTAAAACCCCAAAGTGAGTAAGTTTAGGCTCCACAAAAGAAGAAGAGGGCTAACAATAAGAATTTTAGTGTTATCCTTGACTTGAAAGAAAATTCAGTTATAAGCTACAAGGAAAGAGGTACAATTGATTATAATATCTAAGACATTGATGAAGTGACAAATATTTAAGAAAACTCCACTTGTAGCTGTAAAGCTTGGAATACTATTACTTTTAGCCTTAATTTTCATTTCTTTTTGTAATTAAAAATTTCTCACATTACAAACTCTGGCATTGTTATTCAGTGTCTAGTGTTCCAGGGACACATTGGTTTAAAAAAATATAAGATCATAATTATTGTATAATTTTCAATGTAATGAACTGTTATAGCTTCTCTGATTAAATTATAATATTAATATTCTTGTGTATGGCCAAGATCAAGTGCATGCCAAGTTCATTCTTTCCCTTATGCAGGCAAAATTGCTGTCAGCATGGTTCTGCTACTGTGCAGCCTCTGGGCTTCTAGCTGATAGAAACAGCAGAGGCTTCATCATGTCACACAGTCCTCCAACTTCCTCCTGCCAAACTGGAATGTCCAAGGCATTCAGAACTGTTGTTTCCTGCCATAGTTTGAAATGTGTGCACTTCGTTGTTTTTAAAAGACAGCATAGTAAATACAATGTGTAGATAAGCTCGTCTGCCACCAAAGCATCTCATGATACTTTTTTTTAACTTTATAGAAAGTTGAAAAGTTCATTCAGACAAGGCACAAGTTTCTTGAAATCTTTTAGGTTTTCCATTTGCAAGCACTATCTGATACGAGAACCAGCAAAGCCTTTATAACACCCCGACCTGTACCAGATCCTAATGATTTTGTTTGATGCTGGCACATTAAAACATGAAACTCCATCTCCTCACCATGTAGTGTCTTCTTTTATTGTTTCCAGTTGACGCTGCTGGCCTTTTCTGTCAGCTGTTAACACTGAAGAGAATTCTCAGTGTTGACAATTCCGCGGCGTGGATGGTCGCTCAAAAAGAAGCCCCGTGAGATTTTAAGAACAATAGGAAAAAATGAACAGACAAAAACCCAGAGCAATGATGAGAAGATTAAGTGGGAGAAACTTATAAATTATCGTTGCATACCGCCCCTGAGAAGACAGGTGTAAGGTCGACTACTGTTTGCCTTGGTCTTAATCCTATGATTTTATGGTTCTTTGGCTTAGAAAATTTAGGCTTTGTCAAGTGGCTAAAGCAGGACAGTCCAAGGTTATCCAGATTCTCTGTCATTTTGTTTTACCATTTGGGAAATAAAAGCCTACCACTGCTTTGTAAATTGTCCAGTTATGTACCTAAGAAAGGGCTATTTAGTGTTTGGGAGCTCAAGATAAACTATCTCCCTTTGAGAGATTAGAAAATTCATTCCTAATTCAACTCTACTTAACTTTTTCATCGAAAACCAATTTAAAATGGGAGTTAGCAGTGTGTGATAAAAAAAGTTAATTTTGAAAATATGAAATATTCCAAGCATTCAGAAATAAAGAAAACATGAAATCCCTTTACTTACCACCATTATTAACAAGTGTTGGTATTTTGCCATGTTTGCTGAAGACTAATTTATTTTCTTGTTTCTTGTTTTTTTAAATTGTAATGTCTGCTTTGAATACATACGAATGGTATTTATAGTACATGTAGAAATATGAAAGTAACCAAATGAATACACACACACTTTCCACCCAACTTAAGAATTAACATCTTTTGTTTTGAATCATTTTTAACTTTTTTTTCACAATTAGCATGACCATCTGCACCCCACAAAAAAGGTGTATGGAGAGAAAATCCAAGGGGCTACACTGAGATGATGGCATGGACTCTGAGAATTCTCCAGTTGTTCTTCTACTTAGAGGCCATGAGGGATGACATTTGGTAGAAAGAGATGTGAGGATCTAACCATTAGAATGTCCTATCCTATGTACATCTCCTGTGTTTTTTCATTAGTTTTTTCCCCCTAGATAATTCCTAGGAAAACATTATTTTCTATACAAGTTTAAATATTTAGTCTGAAGGTCAAGTACCAGTTCATATTTTCAGAAGATATAGGGAAAGGTCATTGATATATGGGACTGAATCAAAACATTCTTAGAGATACTGGTTTGTACAACCAGGTCAGCTGAGAAATAGACTCCAGAAGAAAGGAATGGCAACCAGGCATGAAAATACCCCACTGCCATCAAGTAGATTTTTTGACTTATAGTGACCCTACAGGACAGAGTAGAACTGTCCCACAGAGCTTCCAAGGAGTGCTTGGCAGGTTTGGGCTGCTGGCCTTTTGCTTAGCTGCTGTAGCACTTAACCATTATACCACCAGGGTGTGAAGATAGGGATTGAAAATACTGCCAAAGAAATATTAGAAAACCATAAATTCATCTTCTCAGTTGTTTTTAGTAAAAATCTAGGGACCAAGCAGAAACTACTTGCCCCTAGAACCTGAGTGGTTCAAAGTGATGCTAAACCCCAGGGATTCCTCACTTCATGCATGATTAAATCCAGTTGTCAGATCTGTACAGGAGAGAACCTTCCAATTTCTTAGGAAGTCTGTAGGGAGGTGCTTTGTGGGGGTGCAGCTAGTTTTTCAGAGTATCGAGCGAGGATCATCCATCATGATCAAATGGAGGTATTTCAGATCATCTATCTCCAGTGAGGACAGCAGTAGAAATGCTAGCCTTTTTCGCAGTTTTTGCTCCTGTGATTGAAATTCTTCCTATCAGCAACAGAAATGGTGATTTGGGGTTATATATATTTATACAGAATTATTTGGTCTCTATTGCTATATTTTCTCCTCCTTGAATAATCTCTGCAGACAAATGACCAGTTCAGCCATCTGTCTTTTTGATACAGATGCCTGTGGTTGGTCCCTTTCCTTCTGTCTTGTAGTTAAATGCACGATTCTTTTGCAGGAGAATGATGTCAACTGGCATGTACTGGGAAGAATACAAGACGTTCTTGTGCTGTTGTCTTTTTTTGAGGAAAATAGAGGGTGAATCTTTCTTCCATCAGTTAAATATACAGATTTCTTATGAGTTCTGATGTGTACATGTATTAAAAAATGAAGTAAAACTATTATCAGTATTAAATATGCAAAATTAAAAATAGGCTTTCAGGATTTCATTTAGCTGGCTTCATTTTTAGCTTATATTGCTAGAGTGTTCTCAGCTGACTCTAGGTAGCCTCAAAATCTGATTGGGGAAAATAAAAGTTAGGAAGCATATTGGCTATATATTTGGGCATGGTGACTTGGGGATATTATTGTCTTCTCTGCAAGTGGGTATTGTGTACTCATAGAAAGACAGCCCGATAGTATAAAAACAAGCAAGCAAACCCATGTTTCCTGTCATGTCTGCACATCACATATGATATTCTTGAAGGGATTTAGGGTGATAGTATCCTGTACCCAAGTGATCATATCAGGTTCCTAGATTGATAATAGAATCCAAAAGACTGTTTTGAAATATGTCAGAGTTACATAGAACAAAAAAGGAAGATTTATCTACTGTAATGAAATTCCATTATATGAATGTTCTTCTGCATCGTTGAAACTTGGGTAGAAATTATTAAGAATGAGTCCAATAAATGCAATAAAGACATTTAAAGGAGGTATTTATTGAACATTTCCTGATTTTAGGTGTACTGCTGTATTAGTCATATTCTTGTTTGAATTTTATAACAGCCTTTCAAGTAGATATTAACATTATTCCCATTTAAAGCAAAGAGAGAAACAGGTACAGAAACCTAAGTGCCTGGACCATGTTCTGAAAAGCTGGAAAGCAGGAGCTGGGATTCAAACCTAGATTTCTCGTTAGAAGCCCAGGCTGTTAGCCTCTCTGCAGTATTGTCTCTCCATGTGCTGTGTCATAAAATAGAACTGTGACCTCAGCACCTTCCCATAGAGGGATCAAAGTCTAGACAAGGTGTAGGTGGCCAGATTCTTTGGTCGTGGGGAGGCTGTTGCTATAAAAGGGTGCTTGTCAAGTAGCATCACACACAGATGGTACAACCCACACGGCTGTATTTACGTCGAGGCCCCAAGTGTTTGTGTTAACAGGTTGGGGAGATAATAAAAGAAGTTGTTGTTTGTTCTTTCTTTATAAGTCTGCATGTAGGTTTTAGACATAAATTAAAAAAAGGAACTTGTAAATTCACTAGACGCTGAGAGGCTGGCCTTCCGAGACAAAACATTCATTGGGTTGAAAAGCCCATGTACTGTGCAAAGGCCGTCGTTTCCCATTTTTCCCACTAGGTGGTGCTTCGGTCTCACTTGTCAATTTCAAGGTGCCTGGATTTTTTTTCGGTTTAGGTATTCCCTGGGGACTAAACCCAATTCAAAGCTGATTAAGAGGACTTCGTCAGTTAGTTTGGTTCAATTTGGGTTTTCTCCGTCATTATCCCTGTTTGTAACGAGGAGAATTAAACCCAATTGCAAATTTTAGGCACTTCTTTGTCAGCTTCCAATAAAAATTGTATTCCTTCATTTTGGAAAAGAATATTGATAGAACTAGCTTATTATCTCAGCACCATATTCTGTGTGGGGGCTACGCGTGTAATGAGTCTTTTCTCCTGCAGAGTCAAGACAGGTCATGAGAAATGGTGGAAAACTTGCTCAGCTGAGGGAGCACTTGAATGTCCATATAAACCACTCGGGCTACTGGG
This sequence comes from Heterohyrax brucei, assembly GCA_028571685.1. Classification (NCBI taxonomy): domain Eukaryota; kingdom Metazoa; phylum Chordata; class Mammalia; order Hyracoidea; family Procaviidae; genus Heterohyrax; species Heterohyrax brucei. The sequence goes on from CM053151.1 coordinate 101,089,556, forward strand.
ATTGCTCTGAACGTATGAGTGGCCCGACATGGAATTTTCTTCTTATATTTCAGTCTCTCTGGAAACCAAAAGAGGAGAGAACAGGGACTGCAGCAAGTTCACATGAAAGAGGACTGTGGTCAGAAAGGAAGCAGCTGAGTAGGGGAAATATCGTTAGTCCAAGCTCAGTGAAACCAACCAGTCTTTACACACACTGAATTCATCCATTTCTAGTACCTACCATGCAGAGACTTTATTTGTTGACAAAGTACAGTATCGGACAGTAATGGGTGGTAAAGAAAAGCTCCCCAAGTGACTATGCAGTATGTCTTGATTGACTTATTTCTGAATGCCTGTTGTGTACTCAGGAGGGTATTAACCAAAACAAACAAACAAACAAACTCACTGTCATCAAACTGATTGCAACTCATAGTCACCCTGTAGAACAGAGTGGAACCATCTCATAGAATTTCAAAGGAGCATCTGGTAAATTTGAACTGCTGACCTTTTAATTATAGCTGTAGCAGTTACCTACTATACCACCAGGGTTTCACAGGAAGGTGTTAGACACTGAGAATGCTGAGGTGGGGTATACAATCTATCCCTTCATGCAACCTGATGTCTATTTGGGAAGGTAAAGAGCTGGCGGTAAGACACCCTGTTAAGTATACTGCTGTAGCTATGCACAGGTTACCAGAAGAAGATGGCCTGGCCTGGAGAATACTGACCAGCACTAACAAATCCGCTGCTGTCAATTCCGACTCATAGTGACCCTATAAGACAGAGTAGAACTGCTGCATAGAGTTTTCAAGGAGTGCCTGGAGGATTCCATCTGGCAGTCTTTCGGTTAGCCACCAGTTTCTTATCTACCGTGCCATCAAGTCTCCATGAAGAGGTGTCTAATTAAGATGAAAAATCTCCATCGCGGCTATCACTGGTGGTGGCCGGGCACCATCCGGTTCTTCTGGTCCCAAGTCGATGTAGGCACCCACTCCTGTGGGTCTCTCTATCTTCTCGGTTGTCTTTACCCCATATCATTTTGGTCCTCGGTGAGCATCCGTTCCTGCTCAGTTAGGACCATTTACTATGCTGTCGGATGGCAGCTTGACAGCTTTTAAGACCCCAGATGCCACTCACCAATGTGGGGTGCAGAGAGCCCTCTTAGCAAAACGCTAGAGGAATAGTGTGCTGTCACCGGGCAGGGAGAGCAGTGGAAGCTGCGTATAGGTGGGCATGTAAATTTATAAGGGAATGTACATTTTCACTCAGTCATAATAAAAAAAGAAAAAATATATATTAAAAAAAGATGAAAAATCTGTAAGACACAGACAAGCTGAGAGTAAAAAGATGGCCAGGCTAGCAAGAGGAGAAAGGAGAAGAGAGGTAGACAGAGGGAGAAGAATATGAAAAACCTGAAAAGACCTGTGATGAATGTGTAAGCATTCGGTAGCTGATGAATAATATTCACTTAACAAGGTTTGGAAATCAAGTTATCTCTTGGGACCAGCATCAGGGAGATTTTGAGTATTTAATTGAGTGTGAGCTTCTTTCCCCTGAAAGCTAGAGGAGAACCTTTGCTGAGGCTTTTGTTTGCAACCCTGTGAAAAAGGGATTCCATTCATTCCAACTTTACAGAAAAGGCACTAAGAAACTCCAGAAGAACAGTTGAGTTGCCCCCGTTCACTGCCCACATGTAAAGTCTGTGCTGACTGACTGTTTACGGTGGTCTTCCCCTCATGGGAACTTTAGATGTAGACTCTCCTAGAACTTCCCAGGCTATTGAAGAATTGATCATGCAATAACAGGTGAGCTCCTTGGCTTAATTATATAATAATGACTTGCTATTTTCTCCATCTTCCTTAATCTGTAGACTAAGAGGTCTTGGAAAGGTTTGGCTATGTTCGTACTCTTTTATCCTCTGGTAAGCACATTTCCTTCACTATTATTCAAACAGAAAAATGCATACAGCTGTTTTGACAGTAATTCTGAGTCCTGGATTCCTTGCGTCTCATAGTGTATTTGAGGGTGGTGGGGGAATATTGTGTATTTGCGTGTGTAGGAAGGTGGGGAGATGTGGCAGCAGAGATTGAATCTGAGACTTTTCAGCTTTGCCTGTATAAAATTCCCTTAAATCATTGCCTTGGCTTGGCATGATCAAATTACCAGAAAGTCAGAAAGGATTCTTAAATTGTTTTTGGTGCCCACAAATACACATGAATTCTTCCCAAATTAAAATGTTACTTTATAGGATGCTAAAGAACATCTTTATTGAGTGTATACAGTATTGACATTACCAAAAACTCCTGGATCATAACTATTTGAATTATTGGGATATCTATTCTTCAGTTTTCTTTTCGTTGTTGGAGTGGCAGAATTTAACAAGCGTCAGTTTTTGCCTAACTCTGTGTTTACCAAAGTGACTTACACTGTGTTGGTTTATACTAGCTCTTAAAAATGAGGAGCACCAGTGGCACAGAGGTTAACATGCTCAGCCACTAACAGAAAGATTGGTAGTTCAAACCCCACCAGCTACCTTGCAAGAAAAAGATGTGGCAGTCTGCTTCTGCAAAAATTATAGCCTTGAGAGCCTAACAGGACAGTTCTACAGTGTCTTAATAGGGTCACTATGAGACGATATCTACTTGACAGCAATGAGTTTGGTTTCTTTATGATTTAAAACAAAGATAAAATTCCAGCAACAGCTCATTTCTCTATGAGTAGGTCATGCTCTCAAAAGGATTATTCAACTTCTTCCAAAGAAGTCTTTGTTTTTGAAATGATGAATGCAGTTCTACTCATGTTAAATTTTTGCCAGTCACCTTTGTGACTACAGAATGCTGAATCAGGGTCTTCATTAAACTAACTCTAGGAACTTGGGTGTCGTAATGACTCAGTGTTGGACTGCCGACTGAAAGGCTCTTATCAGGACCACTTAGCAGCTCCCTGGAGGACCTGGCAATTTGCTCCCATTACCACTGAGTGAATTCTGATTCATAGGGACCCTATAAGATGAAGTTGAACTGCCCAAAGGGTTTCCTGGAACAGATCACCAGATTTTTCTCTCCTGAAGCAATGAGTGGGTTCAAACACCAACCTTTTGGTTAGCTGCCAAGCTCTTACCCATTTCACCTTCAGGGCTCTTTCCCATAAAGGTTCTAAGAACCAAAGCAATTGCCACTGAGTCAGTTCTGATTCACAGACACACTATAGGGCAGAGAAGAACTCATTCATGAGCTTTCCAGGGGGTGGTTATAGTTTTTAATCTCTGCCCTATCAGAGGTCACCGGGTGTTCTTGTATCTGGCATTTAGTGAGAGCTCAATAAAAGATAGTTGTCCTTATCTGCACATACCTTATGTCACTATCTAGATTGTGAAATTAGGGATTATGTATCTCTTCCAATAACCCAATATCTAACTTACTTACTTGTAGTTAGAGAGACGGATAATAGATCAGTACATATATATAATGAAAGACAATGATACATGCTATAAATACAAAAAAAGTAGATAAAAGAGTCACAGGACCTGTGGTATGTGGTTGAGGAAGAATTCTCTGGTGAGAGGAAAATGACTAGATATCAGCTGAAGTAAGTGAGCAGGCCACGCTTGCAGTGGGGCGCAGAGGTGCCCTTGATGGACACAGAGAAGGAAGGTCAGAAGGGCAGAGAGGAACAGAAGCACTCCCGTGACACAGAGGCCGGAAGAGTTGACTTTTTCACAGAAGCTAGAATCAGCAGCTTGCTGTCCAGGAAGCCAGCATCAGAGAATGACCTTGGGCTTGATGAGAGGGCATTAGTTTAGTTAGAAGTAAGAGCAATGTCTGAGGAAGGGTGAAAGTAGCAAGTGCTGGAGGACAGAAGATGCCCTGAAGTCAAACAAGGAGGGAAAACAAAGACAGAGATGTAGCCTGAGGTGAAATAGGGTGAAAGAAAGTTTAGGGTTCAATCTGAAGGGCTCACGTACATAACTGGGCAGAAGGAAAAGAGAGACAAATTGAAAATTTAGGGGAGCTGTGGTGGCTGCTGGAGCATGATCTTGAAGGAGGCAGAAACTGATGGGAGCAAAAGCAGTGGTATGTGATATAGTTTTGAAAATAGAAAAGTGCTGCATCCTGACGGTCCTTGTCACAGAATGTCTCCCTCCCTCACATGGCCCTTGACATCAGAAAACATGATGCCTTCCTCCAGTAATCGGTCCCACCTGATGACTTGTCTAAAGCCAGAGAGTTATTCAGTGACCTGTTGTGATCCATAAGGTTTTTGTAGGCTAATTTTCAGAAGTAGGTAACTAGATCTTTCTTTCTTGTCTATTAGCTGGGGAGTTCAACTGAAACCTGGCTGCTTGGGTGACACTCCTGGTATTTTAAATACTGGTGGCATGGCTCCCAGCATCACAGAAATAAGCAAGCCACCACAGCATGGCGCACTGACAGATGAGCAGTGACTGTCCACAGAAACAATCCCTATATGGAAGAAATGCAGTTTCTTCCTTTCTTTTTTTTTAGCACCTTATACTTATGGCAGACTTTTCTGAATGAACACATCAGTGATTAAAACTCTTTATGCAGTGTGTTTTGCCTATACTACACACACATTACATACACATGTTCTCTCTTTTCTCTCCATCCTTGTCAATTAATAACAAATCTGAATATAATGGTAGATACTCTGACCTCCTTTCAAGTCTGGAGTGTTAAGTCTTTTTTTTTTTTTAAATTCTGAGTTTCTAAAATTAGGTGTGTGATCTTTACATGCTACTATTGAGTAGTGTAAAATTCAGATTCAGATCATCCCATGGGGGCCATAATTTTATCCTTAGGAAGTGGTTGCTGTTGTCTTTTATTGGTACATTGTTATGTGACCCAGGGGTTCTGCTGGATGGTTTATATTATCTCATTCAGAATTCTTACAACCATACTCTAAATTTACAGATGAGGCTCATTGATATTAAGGAGTTAGTCACCTTTGTTTGTTAAGGCAAATTTTTAGGTTGAAAACAAGCTGTCCTAGCCCTAACCCCAACCCTAAACACCACTGTGTCATCTAGCTATAGAAAGAGGCTGAAGGACAACAGACTTCAGTTTTGGTAATGAAAATGCCAATCAGTTCATGCTGGCTTGAATCTCCTACACGGTAGAAGGAGAGTAGAAAGTATATTTTAATAAGCTTCAATTGAAATAATTTCATTTTTTGTGTTTGGATGTATGATCTCTTCAAAAAAATCCAATTGTTTGGATGTTTATTAAGTGCTTTCTATTCATTTGAAAAGTGCCAGCACTTCAGCGTATCTCTGGATGAGTATAATACAGTGTATGCTTCAAGAGCTTGTAATCTAGTGGAGAGGGTAAGGATGCACAGTTTGCTCTAGTTCTAAACTGAATGTGATAAGCATCATAAGAGGTGGTACAAACAATGGGTCCTTAATTCATAAATGCAAGGTTATGCAAATAATTAGGAAATTGGTCCAGTGGTGCCTAAACAGCAGAAGTATCACAGAATAGAGCTGTTTTAAAGGGTCCTTATTTTAAATACGATCATCCGTTGATTTGAATCTGTGTCTCTATAAGAAATGAAGAATGTCTTACTTGGTGATAATGTCATTTGCCAGGCTATGGAGTTAGTCAGTGTCACTGCATTTTGTGCCATAGGGATGTATGACTCAAGGCTCAAGGTCAAGACAGTCAGTTCAGCACAAACCTGGTGAGGTACCTGATTCTGCAGTTATTTGGGGTTCTTCATTTTGGCAGGCAACAACTGGTTAAGGCATTGAATTGTAAATGTAAAGACATACCTGTTATGTGAAATTGTTATTGGATTTTATTTTTTCTGTTAGGGTGCTGCTTTTTTTTTTTTTTTTGAACTTTAGGAATCTGAGCTTCAGAGATACTGTGAGCCAAGAATAGGTCAGATCCTACATATTCTTGCTAGAAAAATTTTTAATATATTTTCTTGGGGATTTAAAAGTAGGGCAGTAGATACTGCCAGACAATTATATATTTTTTTCATGTTTACTCTAAGCTTTTGGAAGAAAGAAATGAGAGCTAACAAACCTGAGCTAGTACCAGTGTGCCATGTGCAAATTAAGATTTAATAAATTCGTCTTGGTTATCGACTTGTCATTTTCAAGTGTTGGGTACTGTAACGTTCCTTCAGAATACACAGTGGAAATAAACATTAGTTCTATTTTCCAAGTTTATATCTGAATAGAAAGGTTGGTAGAATGGTCCCTTGATATGTCAGAAGTTACAGATTTCTAGTATCATGTTCTTGGGAACACACACCAGACCGCAGGTTCCACAACCCTTCGAGTCCTCCCTGCTGTCCTCTGCCACCACATGGGTGCTGGTCTGCATATTTATCTGCGCATCCTTGCAGTTTTGTTTGCCACCACAGCTGCTGCTGTCTGTGTCTACCTGATGGGCTGGCTGTGGTGGCACTTAGTGTTACTTGGTTGAGGTAAATGATGCTTCTCTCCAGCTGCTTGGAGCCAGGGCTGGTTAAGGAGTGATTAATCTTCCCTAATGGCACTGTGTGTTGCCGACAGGGTCTCGGCCACCGTGTCCTCGTTAGCCTTGATCAGACTCTACGCTATCTCAGATTAGGTAATCAGTTGTTTATTATAGAACAGAGAATTGCCTTTGGAGCAAGTGTGAACTGTCCATTTGGAAAGGAAAAATAGCTAGTTCCCAGTTGCCAAGAGTCCATGGGGAAGGAATTAGATCTGGCTTATAGTCCTGGGCACCTCTCTGTGAAGTGTGGCTGAAGGAGAGCCATAGGCATCTCCGAGCTAATGGCTGGACACCCAGTGGCGGCTCTTTTGCCATGCCTTTGCTTCCTGGGTGACATCGTCTGACTTAGGGGATAGAAACTGGGAGATGTTGTTTCCTAAAGGTGCAGGGCAGAATTCTTAGCATCTTTGGCATTATATATATTTCTTTAAAATAGGAGTTTCAAATTTACATATGCCCAGTAATATTCAGGATACTAGGGGTTCACAGGAGAACCCAGTAGGCAAAGAACTGCCCTTGTGAGGCTTAAAAATAAACACATATAATGGAAGATAGTGAAGAAAATAAATGAAAAGTAAGGCAAGGCATGGAGGTCAAGAGTGGGATGAATAGTGGTTGGGAAGACTTCTCAGAGGAAGATACACTGAGTAGATAATTGAAAACAGAAGTGCAGAGGGAAACCATGCCTGAAGTTGGGCAAAGGGTCATCCAGGCAGAGAGCGCAGACTGCAAAGTTCATACTCAAGTGACCTATATTGCTTGTATTTTATTTATTAGCTACCTGAAGAGAACTAGGGTATGTAAGTCATCTAACATGAGCTAGAATAGACTTATCACCAGCACAGGGTCTGGCACATTCTCGGAGTTCAGAAATATGAGTTTCTCTCCATTCTGTTTGCAACCCAAGGAAATGACTTCAGATTCGTTCTTATCTGCATGAGGTTCCCACCATCTATTGCCTGGCATCCTATCTTGTTACATCAGATAAGCAACTGGGAAGCATCTTCTCCTCCTGTCTTCTCTGTTGCTTTGCTCCCTTCTCCAATACCTTCTCTTCCTTTCCCCTTCCATTTTTTACTCTCCCCTCCAGTTCCCTCTCCTCTTCTCCTCTCTCCCTATGGCTCCCGCTCTCCCTTATCCCTTTCTCTTTTTTCTGCCTTCTTTGATACAAGTAGGACAAACTCACCACAAAGTGTATGATGATAACTCTCAGAGGTAATGTAATAACATGCCCACGTATTTTGTGTCGTAATCTTTGAAAACACACGCACACTCACATGCACACCCATGCAGGTGTGAGAGTCGTCCCCATTAAGGATTGGAGTGGAATGTTTTATGGGCAGCTGAGACTTCTGTAACACCTGGCAATTTAGAATGTCATTTTGCCCTCAGGCAAGTTAGTAATTTTCATCAATGATTTGTAAAGGAAGACATCACAATGACTTTTCTGGAGGTCAGTGTCATGCTACAATCAGCATAATTCCGTAACTACCTCCAAAGCTGTCCTTGAAATATTCAGAGTCCTGATGTGAGTATCTTGCCAGTTTATCCAAATTCCAAAATTGTATTCATGAATGAAGTCCAATTCTTACGGACAAGATACCTCCTTTACTTTCTCCTCTGGCTAGTATATGTAAAGAGTACTTTCTGAGTAACTGTTACATAGTATCATGGCTAACAACAATCCGAAGAGGCAGGCCTAGTTTCTTCCACTCAATAAAGACACTGAGACTCAAAGAGGTACAGAATCCCGCAGTCCCGTCGGAGGACTGGGAGGACGCTTTCAGCTGACTGCTGCGAAGCCAATTCTTCTTTCCTTCTTTTATTTCTCCAGACATTCCAGCAGTCTTGTCTTGTTTAGTGGTAACTGTGGAAAGCCTAGTAGTACAGTGGTTAAGAGCTATGGCTGCTAACCAAAAGATGAGCAGTTTGAATCCACCAGGTGCTCCTTGGAAACACAATGGGGCAGTTCTTCTCTCTTCTGTAAGGTCACTATGACTCAGAATCAACTGAGCAGGAGTGAGTTTGGTCAGTGGCTTTATCCTCTATTATTCTCTTTCTTCATAATTAGGTCCTATGGAATCCTTCTTAGAAAAATATTTATAATCTATTCATTATTTTTCAACCATGCTCTTTTCTTCTCACAGGGTCTTTATCCATTTTTCATCTAGACTGTTGGCACAATTCAGTCTATCTTGTAGTTTCCAGTTGTTCCCCAGTTCTGTAATATTTGCTGCCCCAAATGCCACCAGCCATGTGACTACTGGTCTTACAGTGTTTGGGACTTCCCACTGTTCTCTGTATATATTCAGGCTCTGAACATTGGGTTTGCAGCCTTCCATCGACCACACCTTATAGCTCCTACCTTAATTTCCGTCTGTGGCTGAGTTTACTATTCCTGAAACGTGCTGGTAAGCATCCTTGATGCCATTTCTTGTACTGCATGCCCCACTAAAAATGCCTCCTCCTTCCTGTACTTTCCAAATGGTCCTGATCAGTATCTCCCCCGCAAAAAGTCTCAAAATGGTTCTTTTTACATAGTTTTTCTGTAGAAACTGCTTATCTTGGTGAAGATGCCCCTTGAGGAGGCTTGGTGATTTTCTTTAGAGATTGGTGACTGTGTTCAGCTGTAACTAACAGAAAACATAACAAACGGTGGTTTAGCCAGCTAGAAGTTAAAGGTCTTGAGTAACAGTAAGTCCAGGACTGGCAGTCCAGGGTGGTACAGCTGTCCAGCTCTGTCCTCTGGGAGGCACACTCTATCTTTCTACTTCACCATCCTTTGTGTATTGACTTTCAACCTCATTTGACTGCCCCTTAGTCACAGTATAGTTGCTGCACCTACAGACAGGAGAGATGGAATAGCAGAAATCCAGCTATGTCTCATGGGTCAACACAATCAGAATAGTGTAATGTGGCCACTTCTACCTGAAAGAGAAGGTAGAAAATTGAGTTTGGGGCCTTTAAGTCCCTATAGGGGAGGCAGAACTGAAAAAAGATAGGCAGAATTTGGTCTGAAGTGAATTGGTCTATTGCGTCAGCCACAACAAAGCTAAAACATAATAGCTCATATCCATATAGGTTTGTTTTTATTTTTTGAATAAGAGATATTAGAGTGGGATAAACACATATGAACAGTTAGACTGGCTTGTTATCAAATATTTGTACTTGTCCCCTCATGATTCTGCAGCCTTGAATAAAGTCACTTAGTCTTTCTCAGGTAGATTTTTTCACCTAAATAGTTGGATTAACAGCAGTACTTGCCTTTTAGAGTTATTTTGATTATCAAGTGACATAAAGAGGTCAGGCTGTTATGTGCCACAGGCTGTTATGTGGCACATAGAAGGTGCTCAGCAAATATTAGTTTCTTTTCTTTCTTCCCATTTGTGGCTTTGGTTGGTGTACAGAAAATCCAGGAGGCAACAAAAAATAAAAACAAATTGAATCAAGGAAGAAAATGCTTCCTGCCAGCGAGTCTCCATTTATTCTTTTGGAAAAGAAAAAAAGATATATTGCCCAAGTAACAGAATTGCAGAAGAGTCTGAGATTTATTTATATCATAATTAAGAAAGGAAAGGAAATCTCTGAATGCTTGTTAAGGTGTTGACCCGTGGATACTTAGGTATGTGAGAAGAACTCACGCATCACAAGTGTTTAATGAGGATCAATGGCAAGCTGTGGGCTCATCATTTCTACAGTCCCCTGTGTTGAATCACACATGGAAACTCTGCCTCTGAAAAGTGACATTTGCTGAGAGGAAACAGTGAAGCAATATCCAATTAGCAAGATTTGCAAAAAAGGCACGTGTGCAAGAATCTTGCACAATCCTGGAAAACACACACATAGGCATATATTTTGTTGGGTACATTCATAGTCCACCAGGACTGTGTCCACCTCTCAGTCTCCATGAAAGCAGAAGCAATATTTCTAAGTCATTTAGTAAGCACTTAAAATGATGGCACATGGAACACAGTATCAGTATTTTAATTAAAAAGTTGTTTGTGTGTGTATTTATTTAGAATGTATTGAAAAGCCATAGATAGATTTTTCTTTTCTTTTGATGAAAAGCAAAGCAAAAGCCTACCAGATGTTGGGAGGAATAGTAACCAAGTGATTCAGTCAGAATTCTCTTGTGGGGACATGGACTCTCTCGGTCAATATCACAGAATGAAACAGTCTCCGATTAACCAAGCAGTGAATTATTCCATCTGGTTGTGGCAATTAGGAACTGAAGATGATGGGAAGTTAAATGACTATTTTTATGAAACAAAGCAAAATAGAAAAAGAAACAGCTGGGGGACTGGATGTCTCGGGGATACAGAATTAGATCTAGAAGAAAAAATCTGTTACCTCCAGTTGCTGGTTATAATGCCAGCGCAGATTAACATGAATTGAAAGTTGCTGCTATAGCTAGCAGGTAGCTGTCACTTGCCTTAAATATAACTATAATATACGTAATACAATCTATAGTTTGAGGGTTCTAGAATATAGTGTCATGTAACTTCAGTCCTTGAAAGAATGTTGCTATAAAGGCCAAAACCTTTGAACTCCTAAAGTTGTGTGTGGCAGTTTCTTTGCATGTACTGCATGTTCTAGGGAAAAGGGTACATAGCTTTTAACAAACCCAAAGGAAGTTGCAGATCCACTTCTTTCCTATGAAAATCTTAAGAACTTGCTTTAGACCTTGTCTTTGGAGTTGAATAGCATTAAACTGCAGTTGTTGACTTATCGCTTCTTAGTTATGTGGCCTTAGGCTGGTTATTCTAAGCTATACAATAGAAATGATAGTATCACATATTTTACAAAGTTGTTCTGAAGAAAAATTTGAGATAATGTATGAAAAATTGTTATGCTAAAATTTTTAGCATATCATAGACTAAATATTTAATGTATTGGTATTTTATATATTAGCTATGATTATTGTTGGTAGAAAATACTGAGTTCTAGGAATGTTGAAAGATGTTCAAAGTTAATGGCAAAGAAAAGACTAGAACCCACAACCAATGCATTGCTTTGTCCACTGGAAAACTTGATGATCCTTCTCTCTCCTCTTATTTGTGTGCACTGCTAACCCAGAGATTAGTGGTTTGAGTCCACCCATAGAAGACTGGGAAGAAAGGCCTGGTGATCTATTCTGAAATTCAGACATTGAAAACCCTGTGAAACATAGTTGTACTCTGACACACATGGGGTAACCAAGAGTGAGAAATGATTTGATGGCAACTAGTTTGATTTCAGTTTTTAGGAAGGCCATAGAGTATACCCAAATAAATATATCATAATTCCCCACCGTTTTAAGGATAGGTGACCTACTTCTTCATTTTGGATCTTCCCTGAATTTCTTTGAAAATCTTACCTGTATTGGAGGCTCAAACGTGAAATCACAAAGAACAAGGAGCCCACAGCCAGCTTTGCAGCATCCTGCAACTACCTTGGCCAAGAGCAGACTGTCAGCAAGGTTAGAAGTCTGACTCCTCATTAGTGAATGGGAAGTCTTTGCAAGCAGCTCCTCTGCTGAGTAGATAGAGTGAACCTAACAAAAGGGATGACAGATTAGGAACTGTCGAGTGGCTAATGTACTGTTTACTGCAGTATAAATGACTGGTGTTTGCAAACTGATAAATGAGAGGAAGCATGAATATGGACTTAATTGATTTCCAGCTTTCCACAGTGGAGGAGAATCATGGTTGGCTGGGTGTCCATGGGGACGAAGGAGAGAAATTGTTGGGAGTTGTTTTGGAAACAAGAATGGTTGAGAGATGATTTTTCAATTAGTTCATTGATACAGGAGCTGCCAAAGCTCCCCCCCTCCCCCCATATATAGAAGGTGCCTGTCAAGGGATCTGGTTCTTTTGTACTTTCCTCATTGCTTGATTCATCCTCAAATGCACCTCTGGCTTCAGTCCAGCAATCTTCTCAGAAAAAAGGCATAACAGATAGAGATGGGGCTATGCTCAGCCAAGCTGGTAGGTCCCTAGAGGACAATGACATGAAAAAAATAAAATAAATGTTTTGAAAGAAAGCAAAATGGCAGGAAAGCAAGGAAGCAATCGAGAAAGTAGAAGGAAGGAAGAAGGAAAGGAAGGGAGGAAGGATGGAGAACAGAAAGAAGAAAAGGAATGAGAAAGGGAGGAATCTAACAGTGTAATTAATCTGCATCTGATTTATCTGAGTTGAGCGAATCAATCCATGAGTCGGATCCGACTCGACGGCACTTGGCTTGGCAATTTTCCCCCCAGGGAACATAAGAAGCTTCAGTTAATTTGCAACCATTGTAACTATCTGGCATTTGTTTGCTCAATTTTCAACAAAAATTACTGATGACGATGATGCAAGAGAGATTATCAGACTTAATATTTGTGAACATATCACCACTGTGATTTGTATTCTGCTTAATCAGAAGTTGTATGTTCATTCATTCATTTCTCCACTGAGCAATTCATTCTTCCAGCAGACGTTAATGGAGCATCTATTTTGTTCCAGTTCTGTGTGGCAAAGATATGTTAGGGAACAGTCAAAAACGCCTGCCTTCATGGAACATGCCTGCAAATTGAAATAACAGGTAATGTATATGATACTAAAACCAAAACCAAATCCATTGTTGTTGAGTCCATTCTGACTCATAGCAACCCTATAGGACAGAGTAGAATCACGCATAAAGCTTCCAAGGTGCACCTGGTGGATTGGAACTGTCATCCATTTGGTTAGCAGCCGTAGACTTAACCACTATGCCACTAGGGTTTCTACATGTATATGATGTGATACATGAAATAATACAACGTGATGGTAGATGATATTAATGAAACTAAATCAGTGCTCAGGGATAGAGAATGACAGAGTAGGGGAGGGTGCGTTTGCTATTTCAAAAAAGATGTTTGGGCAGACCTGTCAGAGATGACCTTTAAAGAGAGAACTGAATAAGGTGAATGACCAACTTATGTTTATATCTTGAGAGGAGTATTCCATTCAAAAGGTCCAGCAAGTGCAAAGGCCCTGGGGCGGGAATGATGTGTCACAGGGATGTCAGTGAGATGAAATGTTGAAAGAAGAGGAACCAAATGGGAGAGTAGGAAATGAGAACAGAGAGGCAGATAAGAGCCAGATCACATAATGCCTTATAGAGTTGTAAGTTGTTACAGTATATCCAAAAGGGTAGAGAAACAACATATGTATTTTGAAGTATGGCTCTACTGATGTCTAAAGACTAGATTGTGGGGAAGAGGACAAGAGTAAAAGTAGGGAGATAACTTTGGAAGCTAATGATGCAGTGAAGTTAAAGATGATGGTGACTAGGGATAAGATGGTATTTTTAGGTCAGGGAAATAGATTTTATATAACCTTGTATTTGAAAGTAGTTATCCTTGAAGTTCAGTGTTTGGTTCTTTCTAAATTATCTCTCAGGCTTTTCTCATTGGACTTCTAGCCTGTCATTAAATTATATAATTTTAATTATCAGTTGATCACTAAATGACTTTTTGTGGATCAAATTTGCTCTATAGACCTGTTAAATTTTGCCTCATGGTGTATGAAATCTTTATACCAACACTGAAAAATCCAGATATCTGGAGTTTTTAAATAATTGTAGGATTTGGAATAAAATGTAGCATTCCCATAAAGGCATTTCTGCTGTCTTCCCCTGCTGGTATGGTCGGGGCTAGAAGAGACATTAAGCAGAATCAGAAATGCGCTTCCCCGTAAATCAAGAGGGAAGCATCTCAGGATTGGAGTAAGAATTTAATAAATCTATGTGAAAACTAAGTATTGTCTGTAAATCAAATTAATAATGTGCTTTATGTAACATGAGTCGGATCCGACTCGATGGCACTTGGCTTGGCTATGTAACTTAATTTTTGAAGACAGAAATAATGTTACAATTTTAAAAAAATGCATATTTGAGTATTCTCAAATTGTTGTCGTCTGTACTTTTCCAATTTGCAAACAGTAAAAGTACAATTAGTGATCCATAAGTTCACTATTGAAACCCTGGTGGTACAGTGGTTAAGTGCTTCAGTGCTAAGAGGTCAGCAGTTTGAATCCACCAGGCTCCCCTTTGAAACTCTATAGTACAGTTCTACTCTGTCCTATGGGGTTGCTATAAATTGGAGTCAACTCAATGGTAGTGGGTTTGGTTTCCTTTTTGGTTTAGGGTCACCATGAGTCAGAATCAACTCAAGGACAATGGGTTTGGGTTTTTTGTTTGTTTTTTGGTGGCACAGTAGTTAGTAGCTTGGCTACTAACTGAAAGGTCCACAGTTCAAACCCACCAGCCACTCTGCAAGAGAAAGATACAGCAATTTGCTCCCATAAAAATCACTGCTTTGGCAATCCCATGAGTCAGTTCTGCTCTGTCCTATAGGGTTGCTATGAGTTAGAATTGACTCAATGGCAGTAACTTAGGTTAGAAGTACAATTGCTTTCAAGTGGTTGTGTCATTTTTTTTTAACCTTTAAAAGGGACCTTTAAATTCTGAAAGATTGAAAACAGCTATTCTAGTCATTTTAGTGATGACAAAAGGAAATTCAACAAGGGGGAGTTAGATATCTAAAACTGCAGCTCAGTAATGGTAATAGAACTCAGGCCTCCTAACAGGCTGTCCTGGGTGTCTAGCAAGTGCTTTCTTTAGCATTTGAAATCAAGAGTTTGAAAGTGTTACATGGATGAGATTTTGCTGTGCAAATTCTCAATTCAGTTTCAGGGATGACAAATAACCAGTTTAGAGATAGACTGAAGAGATTTTCTCCTTGCAAGAATACACTGCAAGGCAGTTTTTCAGTAGCCACACTGCTAACATTTTGCAATGGATAATTTTTTTTTGTTGTTGGGGGAGAGCTGTCCTAAGCATTGTTAAGATATTTAGCAGCATTTGTGGCCACTACCCACTAGATGCCAGTAGCACCTCCCCCGCTACCAGAACACTGGTACTGCCCAGTGTTCCCAGGTTGGGAACCAAATCATCCCAGTTAAGAACCACACCTTTCGAGCAGACTAGTACTGCTTTACTCATTGACTCAGATTAAGACCTTGAGCACCGGCAACCAAGGATCAAGAGCAGAATCTCGGCACCTGCTCAGGGACCTTCCCACTCATCCTCAAGGCCAAGCCATTATTTGTTTGCAGTTTCTTCCCAGAGAACTGAAACTGTCACAGTGCAATCCTTTTCCTCATAAAGATCTTTGTACTTTTTGCTCCCCCCCTTCTTTGCTCTTTTTTGCTGTCAAAAGACAATTTCTGATTTCCATTTTCTCAAGCTGCATAGGTACATGGCTTTTTGTATATTTCTCCATTCACTTTTTTTAAACTTTCCATTGTAGACTGTCTCACTGTTTCCATTCATTTCTTTCTGTTTTTATTGCTGTTTGTGTTTCTATATGTGTCTTCTCGATCCTTTTTTGATGTGAAACCTGGCTTTCTCTGCCTGTGTCGATATGTTTCTACCCGCATCTCTATTTTGTTTAATGGTTTAGCTTTTTGGTGTTTATCCTCTCAATTACTGTCTTCCATTTAATGGTAGTTTGTGTTTCTGCGTCTTTCTTTAACTTTTTTTGTGTGTGGAAACCTGTCCTTTAGTCTGCCTTTGTCTTATCTCTCAGTTAGTTTTCAAGGCTCCTTACTTACTTTTGGGGGAGGCCAGTGTGATTTCACAACATTTCTGTTTGTGGCGGCCTTTCTCTCTTTATTTCCTGCCATTCCATTTCTGCCTTTCTTTAGAAAGTAGCTCATCTGTACTAAGTTCTATCAGGATCTCTTTCGTGGGGTAGAAATTTCCTCAGACATGTAATGGAAAGAAATCTTTTACTTTTGTTGGATGATAAACCTTAGTGGGAAAAAGGGGATGGAATTTTCTGGTATATGCTTGGCTGTAATTCTTTGTTATATTTTGTTGGACTGAATTTTTATAATATAAATCATATATTTGGAATATTAAATTCAGCAAAGGTTAACCAAAAGCAAAACACAAGAAAAACACCCACTGTCACTGAGTTAATTCCTACTCATAGTAAACCTGTGGGGCAGAGTAGAACTGCACCATACAGTTTCTGAGGAGTGCCTGGTGGATTTGAACTGTTGACCTCTTAGTTAGCAGCTGTAGCAGTTAACCACTATGCCAAACTCATAGTGACCCTATAGGACAGAGTAGAACTGCCACATAGATTTTCCAAGGAGAGCACCTGGTGGATTTGAACTGCCAACCTTTTGATTGGCAGCTATAGCAGTTAACCATTATGCCACCAGGGTTTCCAAGCAGAGGTTAAGCATTAGGAAATGATATCATAAAAATATTTTAAATGATTCTGCATCATATGCAGTTGTCTTAGAAAATAATAGGTGATTCATTCTTGAAGTTGACTGTTGTTGTTTTTTTTTCTCCTAATTCTATGTGAAATACAATCAGTGATTTGTAGAGAAGGATTAAATATTTTATACGAAGTTTGGGAGTAAAGAGCTACAACAACAGGATTTTGCTATTTGAAAAGCACCTTTGATCTCAATTCCTAAAGATGCCCAAACCAAGAAAGCCAAGCCAAACCAAGAAAGAGGGCACCAAATAGTTCACAAGGGCAATGACAGCCATTCCATCTTCTCATTTATGCAGAAAAAGGAGAATTGTAATAAACTTCAAGACAGATTGGAATCCATCTGGTGTAGCCAAATTAATCCTCCTTTAATGATTTATACTGTGTATCCAAAATCAAAACCAGTATTATCAGTTAATCAATAAAGATATATGATCATTTAGTCAGGCAAAATAAGAGACGCTTGTAAATGGGGTAACGTTCATTTCATAATATGAACATGTTAAACACATACATCTCAGTCGGACCAAATGTAAGTTAAAGAAGTTGCATTACCAGCAGTTTTGTTGTTGTTGTTGTTTATTGTAGTGTATGGACAAGTAACATCTGCTGTCTGGAGGGCTGTGTAAAGAAGAGTGTTCAGGTTTCTGAAACAATAACAAAAGCAGAATGGAAATTTGGCAAGGGAACAACAAAGCAAGGGAAATAAATGTTTGTCTTCCAATTAGGATATAATTCTTTAGTTCTATCTGAACCTTATGATCCTTAATAATGAGTCATTAAAATACATGCACCACAAAGAAATAAAGGCAATATAAAATGATAGGCAATTTATATTTGGAGGGAGTCCCTAAGTGGGTTCGTGGCTAATGTGCTTGGCTGCTAACCAGAAGTTTGGAGGTTCTAGTCTATCCAGAAGTATCTCAGAAGAAAGGTATGACAATCTTCTTCCAAAATGGTATGGAAAGCAGTTCTGCTCTCACAGATACGGGGTCACCAAGAGTTAGAGCTGACCCCGTGATAGCTGTAGATAGTACCAAACCTGTGAGAGCCAGAACTTGATGGGGATTCCTTGTTTCTCTGGGTCTGGTGAACATTCTCTCTCTGACAGGAGACAGTCTTACCACTTTTCTGTTGTTCATTCTAGTGGAATATATGTATTTTCTTTACAGGTTTCCACTTTACACAGCTTCTTGTTTTTGCAGCTTTTACTGTGTGTATATGTATACCTAGGTAGGATTTTTTAAAATCAAACATGTCTCTAAGACCTGGATGCTTCCTAGGGGTTCTGGTAATTAAGTTCAATTCGGTTCATTTCAGCCAAGTTCTGTGCATCAAGCAATTACTGAGTACCTCCCTGGTCATGGTCATAGGAATGGGGAGAAATCTCAACTGATTAGTCATCGCATATTTTTCCAAATGCTGCTGCTTTGGCTAGTAATGATTCTATCATCAACTGAAGTGGCCCAAAGCAGGAAAAAAAAAAAAAAAAACAAAACAGTGGGTAACCTGAGGATGCCTTACAGGGGAAGGCAATATCTGTCAGTCCTCTCTTCCCATTCATTACACTTCTTTGATGTATTTTTAGTCTAACTACTCTCTAGACCTGAGCAACAACCTCAACTGTTTTCCAGGTCTTTCCTCTTCCTCCACTTAAGCCCATTTACTCTATCCACAGTCTCCACACTGTATCAACTATTTCTGATATTTTCTGAGCTATGGTAACATTTAGTTGGTTAAAGCTGGTCAATGACTCTTCATTTATTTCCTGATAATATCTGTGTTCTAATTTGGGATGTTTGAATTGAGAGGCAGTACAGTATGTAGTGGAGCCCTGGTGTCACACTAGATAAAAGCCTGACTACTAACCAAAAGATTGGCAGTTCTAGTCCCCTAGCCACTTCTGGGAAGTCTTATTGGGCAGTTCTGTTCTGTCATATGTAGTCACTGTGAGTTGGAGTTGACTGAACAGGAATGCGTTTGGGTCGGTGTTATGGTGGTTATAGAGCTAGACTGCTAACAAAAAGGCTGGTAATTCAAAGCCACCAGTGGGTCTACAGGAGAAAGATGTGGCAATCTGCATCCTCTGAGATTTACAGCTTTAGAAAGTCTGTGGGGTTGTTGTGAGTCTGAATCTTTTTGGCAGCAGTGGGTTTCTTTTATATATATGCTAGTCTTGTTAGACATGATAATATTTTCCTAAAGCATCTAGTTTGGTATATTGTTTCATAGGACTGAAGTGTAAATTTTGATATCTGAGAGTTTAAAACAAAAAGTAATTTCAGATTTATGACAGATTGAATATGATTACTAGAAATAAAATCTCTGAGATTGCATAGAATCAAATTTTATAAAGGAGTCACTCTGAATCAAATACAGATTATAGATTAGGAGTCATTACTATGAAACTGGAAACCTTAGTAGCACGTGATTAAGTGCTACGGCTGCTAACTGTAAGGTTGGCAGTTCAAATCCACCACATACTCCTGGGAAACTCTATGGGGCTGTTCTACTTTGTCCTATGGGTTTGCTATTAAGTCGGAATCAATTTAACAGAAGCAGGTTTAATTATAATGAAACCATTCTAAATGAGTCAACATTATGAGAAAATGCTACAGAAAATGAATAGGAGATTTATTTATGAATTTAATCCTTATCCTAATCCCTTATAGGTGGTGCAAATGGTTAAACACTTGGCTACTAACCAAAAGACTAGTTGGTTTGAATCCACCCAAAGGTGCCTCAAAAGAAGGTCCTGGCAATCTACTTCTGAAATGTTACAGACATCAAAAACATTGTGTAGTACATAGTTGTCCTCTGAGACACACGAAGTTGAAATGAATCGGTGTTAAATTGGTGGTGACTGGTGTGGTTTTGATTTCAGTGGAGTAAGATTATCAAGTAATCTGAAGTCTAGGAATTCTACCTCAGATTCACATAGCACATTAAAAGAAATGGAGAAGAAGTTTAATTTAACTGTTTTATGGCTGTAAGAAAAGGCTTCCTTCCTCTGATAAATGTAAACTCTTTTTTTAATGGAAGCGAGTTTGTTAGGTTCACTCCATCAAAGCTAAATTCAAAAAGGTCAGCAGACTAAATAAATTGGACAGAAAATAGGTAAAATCAAGGTTTCATTCATGTGCAGTGGTTAAGGACAAAGATATTAAGATAAATTATTTTAACTGAGGACTGTCCTTTTAATAGGACACACTCTTCCAGCCTTGTCTCATTTTTCATTGTCGCAGGTTCTTAATGTATTCTTTTCATTATATAAAACATGCTGTATTTGGCCTTTTCATGAAAATGGATCTGATATTCTTCTCTGACAATCATTCAGGTGAAAAGGATAAATCCTATTTCTGTCCATAGCCTATATGTACATATTCACAGAAACCATATGTATGTATATATATATATGCATATGTATATATAAAGCAAAATATATTTTATGCATATAGAGCATCTTGATCCTAGAAACTCAAAGCTTTTAGATCAATAACAGCATTGTATTCTCCTTTATTGTACATCAAGTCACACCTGAGGTCTAGTGTTCTAAGTCTAACCTCACCTAAATGATGTGGTTTCCATTTCATATGCAGGAAAACAGGAATGCATGAAATAAAACCACCAGCCCGGGGGCTATGTAACCTCAAATTGATCCTGGAGATTTCCTGTACTTCTTCACCTCTCTAGTTATGTCTTAGTATTGCTAATTGTAATTCAAAATAAAATTTTAGATTAGGGATGGGGAGGGGGTAGATAGAGTTCATCATTCTTTTGCTACTTTATAAACAAGTGCAGAATCTATATTTATACTCTGATAATGGAATTTTAGTATCTGGTTGATAACATTAGTGCTTGGAGTTGAATTCTTTTTAGGAGTGAAAATTAACCACTTATTACATTGTTCCTTTTCATGTTATTTCTGTCTTCTGGGAATATGAAAAGTTTGCAAAGTTTATGCATAGCAGCTTTACCGTGTTGAAGGGCAGCTGCATTTGCCTGACTTGTCTACATATTTTAGGACACGGAAGAGAAACCTGTAACTTCTCATTTCAGAAATCAATAGGTTTCTTAATACGACATTTAATATGATAAACTTTTCTCACCTCCAGTTTTTTGTAAGAAAATTCCAAAGTGCCAAAGAGTCCTGTTTCTTTAATGGAAACCTGATTGACTGATTTAAACTTACATTGATCTTGTTCTCTTGTCTTTTCTGAAAACATGGAAAAACAACAACAACAATTAAAAAACCTCCAAAAGTAGAATGAAGCTATGTCAGATACTTGTCATTGCTGTTGTGGTTGATATTGCTGTGTGTGTATGGAAATATGTACTTTTCATTTATCCATAGCTCTATACCTAGGTGAAGTATAGGTAAATAAAAATAAAATAACAAAGACAGGAAAGTCACCAGACTGAATGGAAACCAGGACTAAACTGCTTTGTCATCATTTGTTGTTGGTGGCTTGTTTTGTTTTGAAGGAAATTACAACAAAGAGCAGCTGAGGACATATAAATTGGCAGCAGATTGTGGTTTACGGTAATGACAATCCCAAAGGGACTTGGCTCTCTTGGTGACATTGAAGTAAATTGCATTACTCAAGATGTATACTAAAAAGGATGGATAATGAGATGTATAGCAAAGGCGAGATGACTGGTTTTATAGTACTGTTGACTCTCAAAATAAATGGAAATAAAGAACAGATCAGGCAGAGTTACTTAGATTAATTTTATTATGCATTATGAATGATAAAACCACTACCTCTATTAGATAAATTTTAAGGTTGTAGGTTTTAATACCATTGTGTATACTCTGATTACCTTATCCAGAAACAAGTGTAGCTCTTAGGTAAAACGTTGTTCTTAGTGGATTTTCATAAAATCAGAGGAAGCTTCATTTAGAGAGTGAGGTCTCCTGAACTTGACTAGTTTCCTACTCTGAATGCCTGGCTTTCAAAAAAAACTGCAATAAAAACATATGTATGTACGCACATGATACACAACACACACACACGCACACACAAGTGCGTCAGTACAAAGCTCTTCTATCTGTAAGTCCCACTGCTTATTTTCCAAAGTGATAAAGATACCCATTTCCTCTGAATTTCTTCAGCGTATCTTTGCTACTGTATTATATGATGATTGCGTTATTTCTACTTCCTACTTTCTTAATTTGACACTAAGAGTCGCATCTGACTCGACGGCACTTGGCTTGGCATATGAATTAGAAGGCAAAACAAAGCAGGTTATTTTTATCGTTATAGAGTCAAGGGTGGAGGGGGAGACAAGGGTTGTCCTGCAGAAGTATCTGACTTCGGAAAGTAAGAAGGGCTGTTGACCTGTACCAGTGGTAGACAGCGAGGGTCCTAACGTCTTGCCTTCCTCCTTTCTCTTCTGTGTTCTCCCTCTCCCTGGTGCCCCATGGAAGGAGAGTCACTCCTAAAAGAGTGTGTCATTTTAAGTTGACTTTCTCAGAGCTGAGCTAAGAGCCGTTGCCAAGGCCAGTGGGCGTAAATCCAGCCCGCCTGACGGGATATGAAGGGCTGCGGGATTTATGACTTATCTGAGTTCTCATACATCACCCTCTGTGTCGCTCGCTTATGATGGCCCTGCCAAAAGATAAAGAAGTGTAGGACGCTTGGTACGGGCTGTGGTGACAGGCCCAGGACAAATGTCTCTGTTGGGTAAATTGATTTAAATGACTCTAGTGAAATATCAGGTTAGGCTGCAAGTATGATTGGGTTTAATGATCCTACTGACTTTCTAGACTGTTGGAATTCCAGAATCTGGACAAGTTAATTAAGGCACTCTATGAAGGAGGTGTGTATGGATATTTGTAAATCCATATAATTATTAATGTCAGTAAATACCACCATGTAAAAATCCAGGCCTGCCTTTGCATTTAATAAATGGCCATTGAATACAGGAAACATCACTCATAATTTATAGAGTATTTACCTAGGAAAAACTGTTTAGAATATTCTTTCTTTCTTTCTTCATATCCCAGAGTCAGCAGAGACAGAAAGGCATAAAAATGTGTAATGGAAAGGACAGAGAACAGACAGTTTATTCTCTCCTGGTGAAATTTAGCAGACATAAAACTTAGTAACATGGTAGGAAGTAGATTTTTGTTGGGTGTGAAAGTGGGTTTGTATCTGATGCTAAACTAAAGGTCCAGAGATTAAATAGATAAATTACTTTTTCTCATTATACAGAAAAATATTGTTACCTTATTTTTAAAATGTGGCTATTCAGTTAAAATTAATAGCTTTTAGGTTTGCTTGTAAGACCAAACATTTCATGCAGACTTCTCTTTTCACATTTAAAGCTGCCTGTAAATTTCTGAGTTACTTTCAACAATGGGCTAACTTTCCTTATTCATCTCTAAGTAATTACTGTTGACTGCTTAAAGTTCTATTTTATTTTGGGCTGGGAACAACTGGCTTCGTTTTCCAAAACTATTACAAAATACTGATCATTTCTTTGAGCTTTTCACTTTTCTTCTGCAGCAAAGAGTCCTGTTTATATCAAAATGAGTCCCAAGGGGAGATTTCTCCTGATGGTCTGTGGTCAACAGAGAGCCACAGGTGAGCAGGATCCCTGGCTACCTAGCCCTGTCTTCTTGGTTCTATCTGGATCCTTGGATACATCTTCTATCTCTATTCGGCTTGACGTATTTATTTTTGTGAGCGCCTCGAACAGCCATATTTAATGGGTGGGAGGAGGATGGTAAATTAAGTTTAGGAAAGAATGAAATCCATTTTTGAAAATGTACTACTTGTAGAACCTGGAAACAGCCAGCACTTGAGAGTGTCATCCTCTTTTGTCAATGTGGTATGGAGGGATAGTGCCGAAACCTGACTCTTCCGTCTAGGGAAAGTTCCCAGAGTAATTGCACATCTTGAAAACATGTTGCTTTTGAGTCACTCCTGACTCATGGAGACCCTTTAGAATCGAAGGGAGCTGCCCCATAGAGTTTCCAAGGACCACCTGGTGGATTTAAACTGCTGACCTTTTGGTTAGCAGCTATAGCTCTTAACTGCTGGAATTGAGAGGTTCACTGCTCAGAGCTGACTCTTGGTGTGAAGCATGCCTTCCATTCTTCCACCTTCTCGTCTCCTTCACTAACTACAGTTGACACACTCACTTGCCAAGAGAAATCCATTTACTCAGTTCTAATTTTAGGTAATTTCCCCGTATCTATGTTAATGGAACCCATGACTGTTTTATGGACCTGATGTTGTTAAGGCTGTTAGCTGCCTTTGCGCAGGCTCTGACTCCCGATGACCTTGTATATAATGGAATAAAACATTGCCTGACCCTGTCTCATCTTCACAATTGTTCATGTCTCAGTCTATTGTTGTGGCTGTTGCATCAAAGGGTCTCACTGAGGGTTTTTCTCATCTTTACTGACCCTCTATTTTACCATTCATCGTGTCTTTTTTTAGAGATTGGTCTTTCCTAATGACATGTCCAGAATAAACAAGTCAAAGTCTCACCATCTTTGCTTCTAAACCATTCTGGTTGTAAATTTTCTGGGACTGGTTTGTTTATTTTTCTGTCAGTTTATGGTATATTCAATACTCTACACTAACACTGCAATTCAGTATGTCAGTTCTTCTGTCTTCCTTTTTCATTGTACAGCTTTCACATGTATATGAGGCAATAAAGACTGTGGCTTGAGTCAGGCACACCTGATTTATCAAAGTGACATCTTGGTTTTTAAAAGTTCCAAACTCAGAAGTAGTATACCCCAGTGTCAGTTCAACACTATTATTTAATTTCTTCTACTGAATAACTATTTCTTCTTTCTCTTTGTACTAAAATGTCAAGAATCAGAGAGATTGAGACTTGGCTAAGGTTATATAGTTTATAAGCATGAGGCTGCTTTTAGACTCAGCTGTGCCTGACTCCGAAAACCCTGGTGGCATAGTGGTTAAGTGCTACTTCTGCTGACCAGAAGGTTCGCAGTTCAAATCTGCTAGGCACTCCTTGGAAATTCTATGGAGCAGTTCTACTCTGTCATATAGTCTCTATGAATCTGAATTGACTCAACAGCACTGGGTTTGGTGCAGGTTTTTTTGGTGCTTGACTCCAAAATACATAATTTGTATCATACGACTTTGCCTGTTGCAGAATATAGGAGGTAAATTTTGCCTGCCTTGTCCTCTTGATCAAGTCAAGCCACTTTGGCATCCACCGCCAGTCCAAGACTCATCTGGGACTCCTCTTTTAATGCACTTTTTCATAATCTTTTCATAACCTTTTTAATTCTCCTCCCTCAGGCCTCAGAAATCCTGGTGGCATAGGGGTTCAGTACTATGGCTACTAACCAAAAGGTCAGGAATTCAAATCTACCAGGTACTCCTAAGAAACTCTTTGGAGCAGTTCTACTCATCCTATAGAGTTGTTATGAGTTGGAATTGATTCAGTGGCAGTGGGTTTGGTTTAGGTTTTGTCCCCAAGTCTCAGATCATATGCACCCCTAAAAATATCTTCTCAATGTCAATTGGCCTTCTCCAGCTACCCTTTACTTCATTAATCTGATAGTTTCCTTTGCAGCAGTGATCCTATTTTTCATTTCATGTTGCTAATTGGTTTCCTTGATAAAAGTCTGTCACTGTCTAAACATAAACTTTGTGTAAAGTATGGATCCTGCCTAATTTGCTCACCCCTAGACCCCTTAGTGCCTTGCCCATGGTAAGCTCCCAATAATAATAATAATACAATCAGTGAATGAATGTATTGATGAGTAAATTTTACTGGACAGGTCTAAATGTTAACAAGTAATTCTAACACTGGTCAAATTTGATTAAATCTTCTAACAATGATTAAAACAAAATTCTGTAGCTGTGCAGATAAACTGAATGAAGGAAGACGTATAGATACTAGAGGAATGTGAGAGTGTTCCTGGAGGAGAACATATGTGAGCTGAGTCTGGTGGGTGGACAGAATTTCTGTGTACAGAAGTAGTAGAAAAAGCATTCTTGGGCGAGGGAACAGTATGAACAGGCACGTAGAGGCAGTGTTGTGTAGAGTGAACTGTGGTGTAGCAGTAAGGAGACCCGGGCTCAAATTCTGACTTTTTCACTGAATAGACGGTAAATTTGAGCCATGTGTTTAACAAGCATTTCTTGAGAGTCTTCTAATTTCAGGCACACTATCATCATTTCTCCCACTCCAAATCCCAATTTCCTTGTTTGTTGAATGAGGTTAATAATATAGGGTTCAGAGGTTTCATTAAAAAAAAAAAAATCTGTATGTTTTTGTTATTTCAGCTGTGGTGACTGTAGCTGAGTTTAGGTAACCAGCTAAATTCAGAGTCAGGGAACAGATCCATTATGTAATTAGAATGAATAATCACATTTACAGGAAAGGGATTTTACACTCTGAGTAAACACAGTTTATTTATAAAGTGCTTGGACCAGGGATTCGAGAAGATAAGTTCTAGATTTAGGATAACCTTGGGTCCTGGGAAAATCTTAAAAAAATATTAATTCAACTTATCATTGTCTCATTTTCACTATCCTTAAAATTATTGTTACTTTTAAAAACAAAACAAAAAATCCTGAATGTGAAGTTGACATGCTCTTGAAAGTTCCAGTAAGGAAAAATAAGCTCATTTCTCTCTAGCACATTAAGCTTAGGAGAACGGTGCCATATGAAGTGTATAATGTGAGCCATGTGAGAAGATGAGTGAGCCCCTTCATCATTTCCGCAAGGTGGTCATAACTCTAACACAAAGGTTTCTATAAATTAAATAATGACTCTGGGGTTAGCCAGAGCTCCTAATATTCTAGGGTTTGTCATTGTGAATTGTGGTGTCACTTAGCAAGTGCATACTTAAGGAGAAGAATGAGAGGGGAGGGAAGGAGAAGTTAGAACAGAGAGAGCAACGAGGAAACTGTTCAAGATAGCCTGACAAGGAAGAGAAAAGGGAAAGGGAGAACACAGGAGGAAATCCAGGTGAAAAACCAGATTAGTGTTGTGAAAGGAAAACAACCAGAGAGGGGACCTAGTTGCAAAAGAGAAGAGCCCCTTCTCGCTGACCTGAAGGTGACATTCAACTCCTCTTCATGGTGGGGCTGGAGGTCATCACGCAAGGAGGAAAACAAGACACAAAAACAAAACCCCAAAAGTTCAGAGCCTTCTTCCATCCAAAAAGGACCCCAAGTGGCACAGTGGTTAAAGCATTTGGCTACTGAACCAATATGTCAGTGGTTTGAACCTACCAGCCACCCACAGGAGAAAGATGTAGCTGTCTGTATCCATAAAGATTAGAACCCTGGACCCTCTATGGGGCACCTCTATGCTGTCCTGTGAGTCAGCATGATTTGGAATCAACTCAGCAGTAGTGGATTTGTTTTTGTTTTATTCTACACAAAAATACTTTTTGGATGAACATTTTATACCTGCTTTCTGTATTATATGAAAAAATGGAGGCTAAGATGAGCTAGTGAATTTACCCAGGTTCATATAGGTTTTGAGTAGCAGAGAGCTTCTATATCATTCTCTCTGACTCCATAGTTCATAGTTTCCCAGTAACCATTCTAGCATGAACCTGCCATTTTTTAATGTCTTATTAATTATAAATAAGTATACACACACACACACGCACAAACACACACACGCACACATACAGTAAGTAGGACGGAATTACGTATTGTTTTGTTGTTGTTCCTTACCACCCTGTCACCCCCTAGCTCAGGGTGACTCCATGTGTTACAGGGTAAATCTGCTCCGTCGGATTTCCTCGGCTGTAATCTGTGGAAGCAGTTTCTCAGCCTTTCTTCCCTGGAGCCACTGGGTGAATTTGAACCTCCAATGTTTTGTTTAGCAGCTGATTGCACCACCTAAGTTCCTTGATTATGTATTAGTCAAGGGCAAATTAGAAACCAAAGATTATTTTTGGAGATGGCATTCTTTTTTATTCTTAGTATTGTTTTGAAAATTAGGATAAGAAAGGTATGGGGAGTGTGTCCCTATGCTGAGAGTAGTAGAAATTGCTCACTTTAACAGTTAAGTTCTGCCAACTGGCTTACTGCAAATTCTCCTACATGAGTCTGGTCTGTCCTGCGATGTGGCACAGTGGTTAAGCACTCAGCTGCTCCCTAAAAGGTTGCCAGTTGGAACCCACCAGTGGCTCCAGGGGAGAAAAGGTCTGTCAGTCTGTTCATGGGAACGTGTTAGCCCTAGAAACTTTATGGGCCAGTTCTACCCTGTCCTATAGTGTTGTTAGGAGTTGGAATCAGCTTGGCTGCAGTGGAGTGGTTTGAGTTCTGCTGTTTTAGAAAAGGAGCAACTAGCACAGGGAAAAGGATTCTGAATGCCGCAGAGTTTTCTTTTTCTCTGTAAGATTTTACCTAATTATCCCTGTGGTAGAATGGCTGGTCAAAGTCAGAAATCTTTTCTTTATGTTCAGTGAGCAGCCCAATAAAGCTACAGAAGTTATAGCACAAATAAACGCCATTACACTTTTTTCTTACCTCTTAAAAAAAAAGTTAATCAAGGATTCATTTTTCAGAATAATCTTGTGTTAAATAAAGCAGCCAGACAATGAAATAGGAATTAAAGAAAATGAAATGGTGAGAATTATCATAAGAATATTAAATTCTGTCAAAAACCCTACCAAGCGAATTGGCTAATAATCACCTACAATTTATTACCCTCTGGGTTCGCTTTTCACTGGCATCTTTACGGTTCATCACCTTGCCTCCATCATCTCCCCCTGGCTGTAGTCCTTGACACAAATCCATTCAGATACTGGTAGTGGCCAGCAAATCTGAGAGCCAAGCAAGCCTGGAGCCTGGGTCAGAAAGTTTGGAGGAGTGTGGGTTGATATGGATTAGGGTCAAGGATTTTAGTGGATGACTATTCACTTGAACGAAACCAGTCTGACTATTCATCCTATTAGGCCTGGCAGAGACCCCTGCTAGAAAAGTTAACTGGATGATTTGAAAATATCAGACTCATCCTGTTTTCCTTAATCCTTTATTTCTGGAGGACTGTTTAGTTTATAGAGACGTGGCAGTAGGTGTCATAAAGTTAATTTGGTTCCTGTTATCTTGGGCCCTGTGTTCTGAGACAGCCCCCTGTTACTCTGGTTTCAAGCAGACTGCATCCCTTGTGATGCTATTGTGGGCTGTGTACTGCAGTTCTCCTGTAGAAAGTGACAGTGTGGGTTGTGGTTCTTTGTGAGGACGTTGTTGTTGTTAGCTACTGTCAAGTTGGCACCCTGACTTACCTGGAACAAAATCCTCTCTGGTCCCGTGACATTCCTATAACCAACTGAGGATCAGGCCGTTATGATCCACACAGTTTTTGCTGATGGGCTTTTGGAGGTAGATGTCAAGTCTTTTCTTCCTCGTCTGTCTTAGGCTGGAACTTGTTCAGCATCATGGTAGCTCCTAAGCCTGTAATTAAAAATGCATGGTGTCTGTGCATGAGATGCTTTGGCAAGGAATTGCACCAGGGTCCCCTGCATGAGTTAAGAATTGTACCACTGAACTCTTGTCAATTTCTGGTTCTAAAAAGCATCAGTCAAAAATCTTGTCCGTGGTGTCATAACAGTGTGTGATTGCGAGAGACACTTGAGTTTTCACTGAGAGAAATTTAAAGCTATCAGGTGAAGTCTCTTTCCTGAATGTGATGTTACTGTTGTTGTTAAGTGCCATTGTGTTATTTGTGACTCATAGCCTCCTGTATACCCTAGAGTGAAACACTGTCTGGTCCTGCACTGCTGTCCTGTTTGTTGTTGAGTCCATTGTTACAGCCACTATGTCAATCTGTTTTGTTTGAGAGTCTTCCTTTTTCACTAACTCTTTACCAAGAATGATGTCCTTCTCCAGGGACAGGTCCTTCCTGATAACATGCCCCGAGAATACGAGATAAAGTGTAACCATCTTCCCTTCTAAGGAGCACTCTGACTGTACTTCTTCCAAGACAGATTTGTTCATTCCTCTGGCGATCCATGGTGTATTCAGTATTCCTTGCCAACAACGTAACTGGAAGACATCAGTTCTTTTTTGGTCTTCCTTATTGGGCCTTCTTTGGTTTTCCTTATTTGTCATCCAGCTTTCTCGTGCATTGAGATGACTGAATGTTCCGTGGCTTGGGTCAGGCACGTAGATTAGTTCTCGAAGTGTCATCTTCGGTTTCTGACCAGAAAGAGGTCTTTTGCAGCAGATTAGCCTAATGCAGTATGCAATATGTTGTTTGATTTCTTGACTGCTGCTGCGTCTATGAACATTGATTGTGAATCCAAGTGAAGTGTAATTCTTGACAGCTTCAGTATTACTGTGATGTTGCTTATTAGTCCAGTTGTGGCATTTTCGTTTTATGTTGAGTTGTGATCCCTGCTGAAGGTTATTGTCTTTGATCTTCCTCAGTAAGTTCTTCAAGTCCTCTTCTCTTTCAGCAAAGATGTGTCATCTGCACATTGCAGATTGTCCAAACCTAGTGACTGGTTCTTTTTCATAGAGTTCACATTCTCAGATTATTTGCTCAGCGCACAGATTGAATAAGGCAAAATTGTGCAACTCTGATGCGCACCTTTCTGAACTTCAAACCGTGCACTATTCCCTTGTTCTATTTGAAAGACTGCCTCTTGGTTTAGGTACAGGTTTTTCATGAACATAATTAAGTTTCCTAGAATTCTCACTTGCTTCCATGTTATACATAATTTGTTATGCTCCACACAGTTGAATGCCTTTGCACAGTCAATAAAATACAAGTAAACATCTTTTTTATATTCTCTGCATGTATGGTTGCTTCTTGCTCTCAGTGATTCTCAAGCTCAGCACTACTGATGGTTTGGGCTGGGGGATTATCTCTTGTGGGTTTGCTCTATGCACTGCAACAGGTTAGCAGCATCCCTGGCCTGTGTCCACTAGGCTCTAGTATCATATTCCTCTGTAGTTGTGACAGTTAAAACTCTCTCCAGACATAGCCAGATATTCCATGGAGAGCAAAATTATGTCTGATTGAAAACCTCTGTTTTAGATTTTGTGTCCTTTGAAATAAGGCTACCAATTTTCACTCTTTCTCCTAATTATAGTCAGTAAGGCAAGGCCTTTG
The DNA here is from genome assembly GCA_028571685.1 of Heterohyrax brucei. NCBI lineage: Eukaryota > Metazoa > Chordata > Mammalia > Hyracoidea > Procaviidae > Heterohyrax > Heterohyrax brucei. The sequence goes on from CM053151.1 coordinate 101,120,418, forward strand.
CTTTGAGTCAGACTTCTGATACAAATCTCTGATTTTTTTTTTTTTGAGAAAACATACTACATTTTAACCATTTATTAGCTACAAATTCCTAAATGTTAAATAGGAAGTTCTGAGCTTGAAAACATGTGCATGTAAATATTGTCTTCATCAAAGTCTTCTGAGTTTAAGAATGTACTGCTTATTAGCTATGTAAGCTTGGACAAGCTCTTTTAAGTCCCCTTTAACTGTTTCAAAAAAAAAAGTCAAACCCGTTGCCATTAGGTTGATTCTAGTTTATAGCAACCCTGTAGAACAAAGTAGACCTGCCCAATAGAGTTTCCAACTGGTAGATTCAGACTACTGACCTTTCGTTTAGCAACCGTAGTTCATCACAGGTCTTAACCACTCTGCAACTAGGACTCCTCAACTTCTAGAGGGGGAAAGTACTAATGGTTTTTTGTTCATACTGTGTGTTGAGGATAAAGTGAGAGAAAGCAGTGGCGATACATAACACACTGCCTGGCACAGACTGGGTGCTCAGTAAATGGTCACTGTAATTATTACTTTTGATAGTATTTTGAAAGTTCATTAGCTCGTTATTATTGAGTCAGTGTATATGTTTTCTTTACCAAATACTGTATATATTTTTGCCTCAGAAGACAGACTCGCAAGACTTACATAGATGGCCTGATTTTTTTTCTGTCTTATTTTTTTAGTTGTCTGATTCTGTACAAGTAGCTTTGGTGGCATAGTATTTCAGCACTTAACTGCAGAGAGGACAACCGTTCAAAGTCACTAGCTCCTCTAAGAGAGTAATAATCATTAGCCTGGAAAAACTAGTCTTGGTGACAAGAGTTCTACTGTGTCCTAAAGAGTCACTATGAGTTGGAATCAATGGCAGTGTTTTTTTTTTGTTTGTTTGTTTTAGTTCTATAGAATATTCTAAGGCAAAATCTGGGATCTTTTGCTCAGCCACTCTTGTTTTGTCTGCTTTTCCTCTTATTGTTTCCAGCATTCTCCCCAAGTCCTTTCCATCCAGAGCCACCATCAGTTGAGTGCAAATCACTCCCTTGATTTGCAGTCCACGCACCAATGAGAATTTTCCTACAGAGGCTTTTGATTTTATGCTTCATTGGTTAGGCCTCGTCGTAAAACCCATGGCATCTTAAAAAAGAAAACGAAAAACAAAAACAGCAACTTACTTTGGGCCAGAACCTCATCAAGTCTGTGTCTGTAATGGCACAGAAATATCAGAGATGAGAAATTCCATTTTTATTTGCTTTGCTGCAGAAGCAAAATGACCTTGAAGGAGCCCTAGCTCGACATTGCTTTTCATGGCGCTGCCCACACCCCGCCTCCTGCTCCCTATCTGGCTCCTCAACAACCAGCAATCACTCTGCCCTCCCACTCCAAATTTATGGCCTTGAGCAGCCCATAAACAGAGGAGGCCAATCCTAATCCCAGGCACTGCACCTTCCCATTTGCTGAAGGTCCGACAGCTTGATGGGACCGTAAAGAATAAGCCTGCATCCCCACAAGCCCCTATGAATCATGCCCTACAAAATGACTAGTGCGGGTGCTGCAAAGACTGCAGGGGACTCAGAGCCCCACAGGCCAGGGTTTCCCTAAACCACCCAGAGCAATGGATCCTCATGCTTGCCTTCTCTTTGGTTTGGTCTGACCACTCAGAGTAATCTCACAACAAAGAAGTCCTGCCAACTCACAGACTGGTAGACATCAGGTACTGTTAGCGAAGCCTGTGACAGGGTGGGACCACTCCAGCGAATTGTTAGGCAGACAGTTATGAGAGGTCTTCAAGTCTGGCTCCCTGGAGTGGCCCTCTCTTAGGAAGAACTTTGGGGAATAAGAGCACACCATTCTCACATACCTTCGTCCTCATCTATCTGCTACTTATGTGTTTATCATTGACTTTTCAAACTTGACAGATTTGACTCACCAGAGGATCTTGTTCATTTTCTGGCTCAGATGGTTGGGAGTGGGGCCTGAGAATTGGCATTTTTTAAAAACTCTTCAAGTGGTGCAGCTGCTGAACTTTTAGCTACATTTCCAGTGATGAAATTCAAGAGCATTTTAGCTACACTTCCAATAACGAGATTTTAGAGCTTTCTTTTCCTCTTACCCATCCCTCACCTCCCCCACGCCATTTTTTTGTTTTGGAGTAGTGCTTGTCAGCTTGTGCAGGAAACAGTGGTCATCTGCCTACTTGGTTTTGGACAAAACTAACTTTCTTTATGCCCATGAAATATCAGAAACTCTGAGAACTGAAGAGATTTAAATACTATTGTCACTGTCCCTACCTCATAGCTATCCCATGTTGAGTGGAATTGGACTGTTATAACCTATGATTTTTTTTTCTTTTTTCACTTTTATTTATTTATTGTGATTGAGTGAAAGTGTATAATCCAGTTTAAATTTATATGCTCACCTATGTGCAGCCCCTACTGCTCTCCTTTCGTGGTGACAGCAGACTCCTCCTTTCTGTTCTATAAATGTCATATCCGCTTAACAATCTCCTGTCCCCTCTTCTCCACCCTCTCCCCTCTGCTCTAGTAAGAGTCCAGTAGGACATTCTATAGATGCATTTTCAAGCATAGATCACCAGGCCTTTCTTCCTATTCTGTCTTAGTCTGTAAGTAGTGCTGAAGCCTGTCTTCCATTGACAGAGGGGTGACGACTGAGCATGAAGTAAGTTGGCCAGCATTGAACCTGGGTCTTCTGTGTGAAAGGCGAAGGTGTTATTACTGAACCACTATTATCAAGTTTACTTTTCCACCTAGAATGTGAGCACTGCTTAAACAACCTGCTGAATGGTCTTCCAGCTTCTTCTCAGGTTGGTGCTGCCATGGAGGGGCCTCACCACAGCACTGCACGGACCAATGAGCTCTTTTGTTGTTTACTTCACATGTGACACAGCTCTTGTGGCAACTTGAAATGTGTTCTAACTGTTGAGCTAGGTTTAGGCAGTAGCGCAACACACAAAGAAGGGTTTTACTTTTCTCACAGTTCTAGAACATTCCTTTCCTTTCTAGATTTGACTATAGCTTTGGATTCAAGATATAGACTTGCAATCTATCATGGCCCCTATGAAAGGACAATGAATCCAGAAAGCAAGACCCACAGAGGCCCTAACAGTTTGTCAGTATGTGTGAGGTTTGTAATGTGTACATTTATTGTATCAGCACAGCCTGTATGCTGATTATTAGCAAATGTTAAATGTGCTTCCACCTCAAAGCTTTTAACTTTAAGAGATTCTCATGAATAGGAAACATATGAAACTGCCTATAGGCCTGAGTGGAACCCAATTATATGTGACTTGGATCAATGGGAACACAGGGTTTTTATATTAGAAAAGCATGGGGTCTGAGTCAGACAAATCTGAGTTCAGCTTGCAGGTCCATTGGTGACTGTTCAACCTGGCTCTAGCGATTCACGAAACTGGGCTGAAATTTCCTCCTCTGTTAAAAATCAGGGAGTATGTTCTTAAGAGGGTATTTCTGAAGATAACATAACACAGAAAGTCTTAACCTATTATCTGACACTACAGTCACTGAATGAAATTTAATTCTAGTGTACCTAAGAGCTCAGGTGCTGACCAAAACTTCGGTAGTTTGAATCCACTAGGTGCTACTTGAAATCCTACAGGAAAGTTCTACTCTGTCCTACAGGGTCACTGTGAGTGAGCATCAACTTGATGGTAGTGGGTTTGGTTTTTATATAAAGTTTAGTAGAATGCAGCAGTCTGCAGTCTGTGTTAGGATTACTTCTGTGTGCTCTAGAATCAGCCTGTTTGGGGTTGAACCATTGCTCAGCTACTTTGTGGCCATTGATATGTTACTTTAATTTTTCTAAGCCTCAGTGTCTCACGTGTTCTTTTGGGATTAACAGGGTTAATAAACAAGAAACTTCCATTGCCATAGAGTCAATTCTGATTCACAATGACCCTATAGGATAGAGCAGAACTGTCTCATTGGACTCCCAAGGCTGTAATTTTTAGGGAAGCAGACTGCCACAGCTTTCTCCTATAGAATGGCTGCTGTGTTTGGACCATGAGCATTTTGGTTAGAGGCCAGGGACTTAACCAGTGCACCACCAGGGATCCCATGACAGTAGGTTTATGCCAACTCATGGCTACCCTGGGGGTAGGTTTATGGTCACTCCTAAATTAATTTTTGTCAAGACATTTGTCAAGACTCAAAACTTTTTAATTCCTGAAGGCCTGGACTACTTCAAATAAAGTGGTCTAAGGACAGTGCCTCTTAAATATTGAGCCAGAAATAATAACAGTGGGTTGTTGCTGATGGAATTTTTTAATTAATTAATTTGCTTTATTTCTGTTTCTTTGGTTTTTGGGTGCTTGTGTTTGCTTGCTATAAACATGTGCTAACTCTGTTAAAGCACTTGGAAGGGTCCTTGGCACATAATACATATTTCTAATATGTTTTGGATTTTATTTCATACAGTTATGATTCAGAATTGACCTAAAGGCACTGAGGTATGGATTTATGTAGCAAGCAAACACAACCCCAAACAGACACACACACACACACACACACACACACACACACACAAAAAGAAAAAAACATGGACAAGAACTTAGTTTTATTATTTCCTGTACAATATTTAAGAGGCAATTTCCCTGAACTATTTTATTTGAAATAGTTCAGGCCTTCAGGAATTAAAAAGTCTGAATCATAGCCTTGACAAAAATTAATTTGGGATGGATCATAAACCTAAATGCAAAAGCTAAACCTATAAAACCTCTAGAAGAAAATATAGGAGAATATCTTCATGACCTTGCGGTAGGTAATGATTTATTGGAGAAAATACAAAAAAAGTATTCATGGAAGAAAATATAAGTAAGCTGGCTATCATCAAGATTAAAAATTTCTGCTCATCAAAAGATGCTGTTAAGAAAACAATAGGATAAAAACAATATTTTCAAGGAGTGTAATAACAAAGGACCTGTTTACAGAACATGCAAAGATCCTCTACAAATTAATAATAAAAAGACACTGAATAAAAAAAATGGTCAAAATACTTGAACAGACACATTAGCAAAGAAGACCTGTGGATGGCCAATAATGCATTTAAAATGTTCCATGACTTTAGTGATAAAGGAAATGCAAGTATGAATTAGAGTCATCTAGATGGCAGTAGGCTTGGTTCTTTGGAATGATTAGAACAGCTGAAGTCCCTGAGTGGTGCAAACAGTTTGTGCCCATCTATTAGCCAAAAGATTGGTGGCTCTACTCACCCAGAGGTACCTCGGAACAAAGGCCTGAGAATCTGATTTAGAAAGATCACACTCACAAAAACTCTATGGAGCACAGCTCTACTCTGGTACACGTGGAGTTGCCATGAGTCAGAATCAGTGTGACAACACCTAGCCTTTTGGGTTTTAGAATGGCTAAAATTAGAAAAATTTACCACACCAAATGCCAGTCATCATTGGAATAAGTGGAATTCCCATGCACTGCAGGTGGGAATGTAAAAAGTATAAAATTTTGGAAAATTGGCAATTTTTAATACAGTTAAATGCACACTTGAATGGAGACCCAGTGAATTTACTTTAGGCATTTACTTAAGAGAGATGAAAATGCAGACACACAAAAAGATGTATCTAAAAATGTTTATAGTAGCTTTATATAGCTCAAACTGGAAATAGTGCCTATTCTCAAGAGAGCAGTTAAATAAAATATGGTCTGTTTATATCATGTATTAATATTAATCAATCAAAGTGAGTGAATTGTGGTTAAATGTAGTAGTGTGTAGGCATCTTACAGCCAGTATGTTACATAGGGAAACAAAAAAATCATGAACATACAAATATGTACACACCATATAATTCCATTTGTATAACATTTACAAATAGGGAAATAAAGCTATTAGAAATTAATATGCTGATTGCCCATGAGGGATGGGAATTGACAGGAGGGAAACTTTCTGGAGGGGATAAAATGAATTGTATCCTTATTGGGATGTTGGTTTCATGGATATATTAATTTGTTAAAAACTCATTATATTGTATTCTCAATATCATATTGTACTCTATGTAATTTTTTTCATGATTTAAATTATCTCTATTAGATAAAAAATAATTCTGAATTATCCTTGAATCTAGGAGAGTCTTTATGAAGTTGGAGTATTTACTGTATTCTTTTTCTCCAAAATTTCTACTCTGCAGCTGACCACCATCTAGAAAATATAAAAATAAGAATATTGTTAGGGAAAACAAAAGCCCTTTGGTCAGTTAGCAGCCTGTGCCTTCCCCTGAGAGTGAGTTAGTTCACTGAGAAACCTCCAGGGGGAATCTGTTACATCTGCCTTTGTTTCTGGGCTCCCATACAGCGCTCTTCGCGTTTCTGTCTTGTCTTGGGTTCTCTCCTGCAGAAGAGAATTGATGACACTTTCCACTTCAGCTGGACTTCATTCAGATGCTTTCAAGCACATGATAAACTCTAACTCATTAACATCATTGTAAATGGTAATGTCCTGTGAAAAAGAGGTGACGGTACCAATTAAAATCATCTTCTTGTAGTCACACATCAAATCAAGGTCCGTGCATACTCCCAAAGCCAGAATGGATGGATCCACATTCCTCTTCCCGATTGATAGCTGCACAGTGGTTGGAACTAAAACATTACAGTCCCCATATGGTATGCACGTGATATGTGCCTCTGCTGGTGCAGTGAGGACAGTGAAGAAATAAACATGAATAGACTGATGTGAAAAATAATACACTCTATATGCCTTAAAACAGACGTAAGGGCGTATGGCAGAATATTCTACAAGAGAATGTTCCTAGAATTTCAGAGCAGGGTCTAACTTTGGGGTTATTTAGTTCACTCAGTCATTTCATCTTGAAACTAACTGAAACTCCAGCAATGGTAATCCTGAAGGTCGTGATGATGGAGCAGGACCGGGCAATGTTTTGTTCTGTTGTAAGGTCCCCAGGAGTCAGAGTTGAATCAGTGTCAGCAGCAACCACTGAAAGAGCAGCAAAGCCAAATGCTCAAGGCCACCCAGCCTGCTCTACCCCAGGCACCTTGACTGCCAGCCCTCAGCCATTCTCACTGCAGTCTTACAAGAAACTTTCCTTATTCTTGGACCCCCCTACATTTTTCTAGCACAGCCAAAGCCAAGTGCCGTCAAGTTGGATCCTACTCATGAAGAGGTATTTAAATGCATGGTTTCACTTGAACACAGCATTTAAAAAAAAATGACGTAATGAAAATGTTCTCACTTTGCAGGAAGTCTAACGGTTGACGGTTACAGAGTCAGCACTGGGGCCAGCACTCTTAAGTACTTTGCATATTAATTCATTTAAGCCTCACAACATCCTGTGAGAGTGTATCATTACTACCCCCATTTCACAGTTTCACAACTGAAGCCTTGCAAGGTGAAAGAACCAGCTGCAAATGACGCCATGTGTAAGTGAGAAGACACATGAGACTGCAGGATCTTTGATTCTAGCACCCACGTGGTAATGACTCTGAACTGTTTTTTTTTCTGAAGGACAGCAGGTAGAGAAGATTTGTTACTGTGCAGAAAAGAACTACAGTCTGATGAAGATAGCTTGTGTGCTACTCATGAACTTGTATACAGACAGCTGATGTTAAATAGGCAGTTGTCACTGTTGCGAAGTGGTTTTCCTCATTGTATTTTCACAAAGTACGGAGGAAAGACTTGATAAGATCATCCCCATGTTACATCTGGAGAAACCAAGGCATATAGTGTTGAAGGAAGGTGCCATTTGCCACACAGCTGGAAAGAATGTGAACTTGTACTGCTTGGTCCTGGGATTTACTCTCAATCTCTGTGCATACAGCTTTCCCTGAGTGACGAACTACAGGAAGAAAAGGTCTGAGCACTCCTGGGAAACTCTATTGGGCATTTCTATTCTGACTTCTAGGGTCACTAGGAGTTGCAAGATTGACTGGCAGTCTTAACTTTGGACACTTTTGGAAACTCTGATGGTATAGTGGCTAAATACAATGTCTGCTAACTAAAAGGCCAGCAGTTCATATCTTCTAGGGGCTCCTTCAGAACTCTATGGGGCACTTCTACTCTGTTCTACAGGGTCACTATGAGTCGGAATCAACTTGGCTGCAATAGGTTTGGTTTTGTTTTGGCACTAAATAAAATTTCCTTGGAGAAAATATTTATGTTTAGTTCTTCCTGAGATGGAAATCTCTCTGCCTTCATTTTTATAGAGCTAGTATCAAACTGATTGTAGCAATAACTGGCCTATTTCTTCAAGGTCCTTTGGTTGGTGTGACCTGACACAGGTTTCATGGATTAAACCTGTAGTTCTCAGAAAAGGGTAGGGTTGGGAGGGACTGTCATGGCCTCCCAAGGGAAGTATCAACATCTGAGGGGAGGGCTGCTTATCCCAAAAACAGTGTTACAAGAGGGACTTTGAATGAGACTTAGGGCTGGAGCTCCCGGCCAGGATGAAGCTGTTTGCATTAGTCAAGTAGGGTCAACATTCACATTGGTACCTGGAATCTGGATTGAAAGATATTTAATTTTCTAAAATTATTTTGATTTGTGTTTGGCCACATTATTTATTTCTTTTTAATGCTCTCTTAAGATAACATGCAAGTTTTTAAGTGTGTTTTAGAAACTTAATTTTTAAGTTTGAAGAAAACGGTTTAAACAGAGATGGGAGTAGCTGCCGTACACCTGCTCCTGTGATGGGTACATCAAAGCCCCCATTCCTAACAGTGGCTCTAAAACATTTTGAAGAATTTAGATTAGATGACTATTCATCCAACAGGAATTCTGTTTCACTTGCAAAAGCCAAGTGCCGTCGAGTTGGATCTGACTCATGGTGGTTTTGCTTATTAAAACATAGTTGTCACGGGAAATGTTTCTTCAAGAATCCAGACCCTTAGAAAGGTCAGTAATAATTTCTAGATGACACTCAGACAAACCTTAGGCTAGGAAACCAATAGTTCACACTGTTACAAAGAACTAAGGCTGATTTTTCAAAGTTTGGGCTTCCCAGAAGACCTAAGAATTTTCATTTCCAGATTCCTAACCTCTTCAAATTTACCCTAGACCAGTTTTTGGCTAGCGTTCCTAGGGGCATAATGGTAAAGGATTCAGCTGCTAATATAAAGGTCGATGGTTGAAGCCAACCAGTCACTCTATGGGAGAAAGAGGTCACAGCCTTAGAAATCCTGTCAGACAGTTCTACTCTGTCCTTATACGGTTATTAGGAGTTAGAACTGACTCAATGGCAGCAGGTATTTTTGGCAACTTTTGACTTGGAAAGGGCAATGGGCCATGTGTTGCACCACTCCTTGTCCTAATGGGCTGGAATGGAACACTGACCTCAAGCCCTGTGTTTCCAGTGATGGAGGTGAACCCTGCTTCTTCTGTTGGGAGGCTCCTCATGCCACGTGGTGCATGGCTTTTCTAACTTTAAGACACAAAATAGAAAAGGCAGTCTCTTACAGTCCTTTCTCGTAGACTGCCATCAGTAATTCTCAAAAATAAGTGTCACTCCCTCAGTCAAGACACGAAATGTCACTGGACAAGACCCGACTCACTGAGCCTTCCCATTAGAAATCAAAGGGTAACTGTTCAGAGCCTGCATCTGCAGTGCTTTCTAGATTTCCTTCCTTGTGTTGGCTGCTAGACCCCAACTCACTTCCTCAGGGTATATGACCATCTTTACTTAAGAGGATGAGGCTGCCTATGAGAACAGGTGGTGATAACAGAGGATGGGGCATATTAATGAATACATGTCCTTTCATAAAATATTACTCTTTCAGAAAAGACTCTGTTTCCTAGAGTGATCGTACACTGGCTAGTTATGTTTCTGCCTTGTGCCTGGTCCTCTGTGGGTGCTGGAAATCTATGAATAAAAATAAACGAGGCTGTTAGTCTAATGCAGATTAATTGTGGAGATGAAACTGAAGTAACTGAATTCACTGAGATGAAGAGCTAATATGTACCCCATGCTTTATGTGCACCAGCTGGAGTTTAAGGCACCACATATGTTAGCCATTTAATTCTTGAAGCAAGCCTACCAGGCACATCTTACTATCAACCTCTTTTAAATAATGAGGAGACTGAAGCACAGGGATCTTAGATAACTTGCCCAAGGTCACACAGGTAAGAAGTGACAGAGATAGGACTGAACCTGGGTTGTATGGCTCTAGAATCCATGCTTTTAGTTCTGATACTATAGTACATTAAATAAAAGTTAGTTACTTTATATCAAATTTTCAGGAAGTGATTCTCAAAGTAAATGTCATTAAAGCTGAAACCTCCAAGATGAAAAAGTTCTTCAAGAGGAAGTAGGTGTTTGTGTATATACTGTGTGTGTGGTGTATGTATTGTGTGTGTGTATTATGCTTGGGTTAGAGCAGGAACCTAACAATGTTTCCAGGAGGGGAAGTAGCGTGTGTGATAACTCAAAGGAAAAGAGAGAGCAATAGAAGCTTGGACAGTTCAAGCAGCTGGAAAGCCAAAGGGCTGAAAGATTATGGTGGAGTGGAGAGAAATGTGAGATGAGAGTAAACAAATGTAAAGGCAAGGGCAGATCATTCAGGCCCTTATATGCCAACTTTGGAATGAAAAGCCATTGAAACCTTTTAAATAAGGGACTCTACTAATTTCCCTGAGATTTATCAAACATCACTCTATTGGGATAGACAGTTAATGATGCTTGCAGTTGCCTAGGCAACAGATGAAGGCCCAACTCTGTGTGTGCTCTGAGAGTCTAGAGCTGCTTTCGTGACCATCTTCTACCTCATTGTGCTCACTCCTTTCTCTCCTCAGAAGGAGCTTTGGCTTAAAAAAATAATAATTCATACAAATTTGTAACGTTTGAGGGTTCACCACTGTCCTCTGTGCCAGGAGTCCTCCTCCAGCTGACCTTCTGGTCTGAATACACATTTGGAAATGATGGGCATTGAGGGCCCTGACTGAGCAAACCCCACCCAAGAAAAAGCAGGCATTCCTTGTGCATAGCCTGGAGAATCGACTCTGAACACGTGGAAGTAGGAGCGGCACCACCTGCAAGTGTTCCTTTGGGCACTTGGCTTTTTATTAACAGTTTTCATCTTCTTGATGGCCTTACTGTTGGATACCTGACATTAATGGTTTGGTTTGGTTCAAAAACAAAATAATAATTCCTTCCTGAAGAGTTACCTACATGCTGAAGGCCACTGAAGGAGAGGATAAAACCCAGTACTTGCTTGGAATGTAAACAGATGTGAGTTTGATTATCTTTTGTGAATGACAGGGTTCTGTTGATAAGGAATATTGTATGTAAATACAGTGGTGACTCGTGAGCAGCAGATGTCTCTAATAATCATCCCCAGATGTACCATCTTGAATTAGCTTATAGGATTCTGTTCCCCAGTGCCTACCACTGTGACTTTCTCGGGACCCCTCTGTTTCTCTTCCTTCAGGACATATAATGACAGCTTGGACATGAACTCCCTTTGCGTTTCCATTGCACCAAAATAGAATCTTATGCGCCTTTCACATTCCCTTGTATTCATTAGAAGACTACTTTGTATAGGATTCCAATAAAATTGGAGAAGGGTAATACTATACTCATGTTTAACAATGACTGCTACTTATTGAGCACCTACTTATTTGCCAGAATTGGATTAGTTGCAATACACATCATTACATTCAGTCCTCTCAGCAGCTTTAAAGGGAGCCAGTACTCCTCTAGAGATGAAGAAACTGAAACTAATGCAATCTTTTCTTTACAGTGATTTGGGCACGTGATGAAGTTGCTTTGCTGTATACTGCTGAGGTCTAACTTCACATGGAAAATTGTGTTAGGATATGAATATCATGGTTTAAGAGAAATGTTGGAAAACTAAAGACAGGATGGTAGAGAACAACTGAGATGATTTAATTAAGCACCTCTATATGTGTGTGTGTATGTGTGTGTATATATATATATATGTGTGTATATTCAAGGGACACCATAATAACTGGATTCCAAATAAGTATATTTTCGATTGGGAAAGATGAGACAGAGTTGGGGACATTTTAGGCTCAAGGAACAGCATATAGAAAGGACTCAGAGACAGACCAGGCAAGAATGGGGACTCACAGACTATTAAGATTGATTGGAGAGAGGAAGTAGTTAGGCACAAGGCTAGAGAGGTGAACAGGGAGTGCATCATGAAGGGTCTTGAAATTCTAAGGAATTTATGTCTTAATGACACTACAGAAGTTAAGAGATTTAGGGAAGGGTGTGATATGATTTCATTTGCCTTCAGTATGGAGAATGAATGTTAATGGGGGGTTGCTGGAGATTTTTGCTGTTATTTGGGTGAGAAGGGGTGATGAACTTAATGTCATGGCAGTGAAGAAAGATAGGAGAGCTCAGATATGAGGATTTTACTTAGAAAGATACCTGAAGGAAAGATACGTGGAACTATCTAACAGTTAAAAAAAATGGAGGCCTGTCATTTGGAAGAGGGAAATGATTCCTGCTGTCTGTGTACAGATGACATACTAAGAATTAATGGGAGAAAGTCACAAGGAAATGCACTGTAACTCAACACAATAGAAACATCCCTAAAAGCCAACCCCATTGCTGTTGAGTCAATTCTGACCTACTGCCACTCTGTAGGACAGAGTAGTGGTTTCCAAGGAGCGACTGGTAGATTCCAACTGTCGACCTTTTGGTTGTGTCGTTAGCTACAAATGAGTTGGCTCCAGCTCACAGTGAGCCTATAGGACAGATTGAAACATTGCCCTGTCCCTCATCCTGCCCGTTGTCATTGCTGCGCTGGATCCCATTGTTGCGGTTATTGTGTCAATCCATCTTTTGGAGAGTCTTTCACTTTTTCACTGACCCTCTACTTTGACAAGCATGATGTCCTTCTCCAGGGACTGATCCCACCTGACAACATGTCCAAAGTATGGAAGACGTACTCTCGCTGTCCTTGCTTCTAAGGAGCATTCTGATTGTACTTCCTCCAAGACAGATCTGTTGGTTCTTCTAACATCTTTTTTCGTTGTCCACCTTTCACATACATATGATGTGATTGAAAATACCATGGCTTGGATGAGATACACCTTAGTCTTTAGATGACATCTCCGTTTTTCAGCACTTTAAAGATGTCTTTTGAAGCAGGTTTGCCTAAAGTAGTGTTAATCTGTAAAAAACAAAACCAAATAATAGTTAACATTGTTTTGGGTAAATGTGCTTCTTAGAAGCCCCAAAATTGAAAGCATAAATTTATCATTGTTGAATGTATCCAAGTAGTTGATTTCAATCCAAAGCATATTTTTTAAGGCTTTCTGTGTGCCGTAGATTGACTAACAAAAATCTAGACTCCAAACCAACCCTTAAAGAGACCGATATCCGAAAGATTATTAACAGCTAAGTAAAGCTGGTAAAATATGTATTATCAGTATGAATAAGAAGCTATGGGAATGTATTTTACCTGAAGTGGAGGGCAGTTATTAATTAAGATGGTAGGAACTGAGAATAAGGGTTCATGGAAGAAAAAAGTTGTATGGTGCCTACGGGACTTCTAGGTGGAGTTGTCCAGGGAACAAGTAAAAAATATAAATGTGGAATTTAAAAACAGTACTAGAGAATTACATTGGGGAGTTTTCAATATAAGCAAGAGCCATCAAAGCAAATGTCTAAAGCAGACAAGGAGGCAGTATAAATAAGTGATGTGGTCAAAACATAAGATAGTACGGAGTAGTAAGCACTGTGGGAAACTGGAAATTAAGTACCGCTTCCAAGAGGCAATATGCTACGCAGACCTAACAGGTTGTTGTCACGTGGGGGTGCTGGCTCTGTGTTGTTGTAGCTTCTTATTTTCCAAATAAGAATAAGAACTTACATATTTAAGTATACTCCTAGTTTATATGTACATATACATACATATATGTACATGTACATACATATATATATATATGTATGTAGGTATATATATGTATGTACATATATATGTATGTGTATATGTATATATATATGCATGCATATATAGCTGACCAAAAGGCAGTTTAAACCCATCAGCTGTTCTGTGGAAACCCTATGGGGCAGCTGTACTCTGACCTATAGGGTTGCTATGAATCAGAATCAGTATGACGGCAACAAGTTTGGGTTCTTCTTTTGCCTCTTCTTCTACATTTTTTTTTTTTGGCTGTGTATGTATATATGTGTGTGTGTGTTTCTGTCAATATATACATTTACAGTATAGTTTTGATCCCACTTTGAACTAAAGGCTGTCAGATTGCCTCATCTCTTTTAAGGTGACTGTCAAAGCTTTGGGAGGCGAATGAAAATTCTCCCAAGTGAATGGAATACTTGGCTGTATGCACTGGTTATCTTTCCCAAGTGAGTAACTGTTTTATTCAGTACATAACCTTTTCTTGTTCTGCATCTGAGGATTCATGCTGTCATAGTGAAATCTGAAGAAATCGTGTAATATAGTATCATGTAAATCACAAGAGAGAAAAAGAGATAAAAGCATGATTGTAAACCTGGAACCAAATGAAGATCTCAGTGTTGAAAAGGAGCAGTCAAGCACATAAGGTGATAACTATGGATGCTGTTTTAGACATTATAAAGCAGTACTCTCCTATATTAGTGCTTACGTTTGGTTTAATGAGGACTAATTTAATGTTATTCTTAGCCTTTGACCCCTACAGGTATGTCACATCATACCTTATCTCTTAAAAGGATACTACAAACAAAATGGTTTAAGAACTATCATGAAGAACAGGTATTAGAAATGTAACCATGAGTAGCAACACTTAGGGACTACTGAGAAAGATGGCTGTCTTGGTGATCTAGTGCTGTTGTAACAGAAATCCCACAAGAGGAGGGCTTCAGCAAACAGAAGTTCATTCTTTTACAGTCTAGGAGCTTGAGTACAAATTTAGGGTATCAGCTTCAGGGGAAGACTTTATCTCTTTGTCACCTCTGGAGGAAAGTGCCTGTCATCCATCTTCTGCTCTAGGAGTTTCTCAGTGCAGGGACCCTGGGTCCAAGGGACTTGTGCTCCTGGCTCTGCTTTCTCACATTTCTCTGCTTGCTTCTTTCTCTTATATCCAAAAAGGATTGGGTGAAGACACAACCTGATTTTGTAGATTGATTCCTGCCTTGTCTTCTTAACTGCTTCTAATCCTATCTTGTTAACATCATAGAAGTAGGATTTACAACACATAGAAAAATCATATCAAATGACAAATAAGCCAAGCCAAGTGCTGTCGAGTCAGATCCAACTCATGACAAATGGTGGATGCAATAATGAGAATCATAGCCTAACTAAGTTGACAGACATTTTGGGGAATACAGTCCATGGCTATGACCAATTAAGACAGACTCTTGAATGAGCCAAGAGTAGCATCACCAAAACCAAGAGGGAGAGAGTCTCCAGAAAAAAGAGATAACCAATTTTGACATAAAACCCCTATTGGTTTTAAAATAGAAGCCTCTCCAAAACCAAGCCACTCACTGTCCAGTCAATCCTGACTCATAGTGATCCTGGGGGACAGAGTAGAATTAACTCTTAGAGTGTTCAAGGAGCAGTTGTTGAATATAAACTGCCAAACTTTTGGTTAATAGCTGAGCCTTTAAAAATTATGTCTCCAGGGGTCTAAACAATAACAACCGAAACTAAAACAAACCAACGAAACAACTCAAACCTACTGTCTTCCAGTGGCTTCCAACTCCTAGTGATCCTGTAGGGCAGAGTAGAACTGTCCTATAGATGTTCCAAGGAATACATGGTGAATTTGAACCACTGTCCTTCTGATTAGCAACCCATTGCACTTAACCAATATGCCACCAGGGTTTCTCTTGACACCTAAAGGGCAACTGAAGGAGAAGAGTTGGCATGAAGCCAGATTTCTGCATCGCAAACAGTAACCAGAATGTTAAGGAATGGAGAAACTGTATTTGGTAAATTTGTCAGGAAAGGGAAGGGCAAAGACAGTTACTTTTCCAAGGATAAAGCAAGGTTAAGGAAAAATTTTACTTTTTATTTTAATAGTGGAAGAGAATTGACAATATATGGATGCAGAAAGTGACAATTGACAAAGCAAGGTATGGAATGAGGCATAAAATGGAGATATCCAGAGCAAGAGTGATTGAGAAGTTTGCTCCTTTCTGAAAGGCAAAAATATGAATCTTTTGCAGGAAGCAGAGAGGAAAATTCGGGGAGCTTATGCCTGATGATGCTGTGTTTTCTCTGAGTAGGAGATAAGACAACAGGTTAGTAGAGAGGTATGGGCTGGAGAAAAAACAGCACAGGTTTGGAGCTACTGCTGTAGGGAATTTAGCAGGGGTGAATAAAAGGATTGTTGAAGTTCAAATTGAATCTGAAATCCATTAAGTAGTAGTGATCAGCGCAGCACGGCGGCAGGAGCAAGAAGGGGAAAGGACCTGGGATGCTCCAGCATTGGAGAATGACAGCAGAGTTTCTGCAGAAGGTCAAAGGAATGGAAGAGTTGAGTAGCAGGTAAGTGGCAGTTGAATCAAAAGACAATGGAATCCTGAATTGAGAGGGAAGAAAAACAAGTTAGGAGAGGATTCATTTGCTGAGAGAAAAGAATGGTTCCTGGGATGACTGTTTTTTTCTGGGTATTGGGAGAAGGGATTCTTGCAAGTAGGTGGGGATTTAACCTACAATGTTGCTATGAGTCGTTGCTATGACTCTACGGCAGTGAGTTTGTTTCTTCTTATTCCAAAATCCTTTTATAACATACATTAAAACAACAACAACAACTAGTTTCTGTGCTATCGTCATATTTGTATGGTATGTAAAGAAAGCTCTGGATGTATCAAGAAAGCTCTGGATGTATCAAGGCGTGTATCAAGGAAAATCGTAAGGTGAATGAAATTTTTCATTTGTACTTTTCGTCTTCTGTTGCTGTATCATCGTTCATTCATTCATTGTTCATTCATTCAGCTTATCCCAGTTAGCCTGTGTTGACCAAGCCATTTAGAACACTGATCTAAGATAGAAAGGCTGTCTTTAGGCCCTATTCAAATCAGAATTTCTAGGTCATTGTGTTTTATGCTTCGATGGAGGTCCAAATGTGGCCTCCAGTTAATTTATTCTCATTCTATTGCAGCCAAAAGAAGGAGCTTCATTCTCAAATCAGTTTTTTTGCCTTTCTGAGTCAAGTGACAAGTCCGTCACCTTTGTGTTTCATTTTTGTCAATTTCCATAACTTCTACTGGAGGTCTAGTGATGTAGTGGTTAAGAACTTGGCTACTAACCAAGAGACTAGCCTTTCAAATCCACTAGCTGCTTCTTAGAAACCCTGTGGGGCAGTTCTACTTTGGTCTGCAGGGGTGCTATGGATTTGAATTGACTCAGTGGCAACAGAATTTTTGGTTTGGCTCTAACTTCCACTAGTCATTTCTGTTAGTTGTTGTTGACTCAGCTCCACTCAAGATAATATGCAACAGAACAATACTTTGCTTGGTCCTGCAGACATCTACATGATCATGGGTTTGTCTGAGTTCATTGCTATGGCTATCATGTTAAACGTCTTGAGGGTTTCTCTCCTTTTTGCTGACCCTCTGCTTTCCCAATCATGATGTCTTTTTTAGCAATTGATCTTTCATGATGACATGTCCAAAATAAGCAAGCAGAAGTCTCTACCATCCTCACTTCTAAGGTGTATTTTGATTTTGATTTTGATTCTTCTATGACTGTGGAAAGAGGGGTAGAAAGAGATGGAAACATTTAGCCTAGCACCCTAGAGCCAAGCAGAGGAAGAGATTCAGTCAGCACCGTGTGTTTTCCTGCTCTGAATCCCATCCTCCAGCCAAACTGCATTTTTGTATACTTCCCAATTTCTGTACATGAACTGGTAAACCATGTGTCACTTGCCTCTTGATGTGGAGGTATTGGGAAACAGAAAAGTCAAATAACAGTGATTTTTTCAGTGAAGCCACAGATTGCACCCTGGGGACTAGATCCCTTGTTGTTGAGACAGCTAAATGCACTAAGCAACAAATTTGAAATATGCCCTAGACTCTGTGGAACCAAGCGGTTTGAAATCTTGCCAAGATATTAATGCTTCTTAGTGTGTTTCTGTTCAAAGTTCCACAGTGTTCTGTTGGAGAAGAGAATCTTCAGTGAGATCTCAAGAATGAAAGCCAAACAGCCTTAAAGTAAAAGATTCAACTAGCAGGTGCTGTCTGGGAGAATTTTTATTTCATTGCATATAAGCTTCTTTCACTAAGGGACCATTTCCACCTGAACATTTCTAAAGACTATGTCTTCTGTGTCTGAATCTTGATGTTGGCACAGTCCTTGCTCCCATGGCACTTGCTCATTAAACATACGTTGAGATTAACCAAGAGCCAGGATGCCAATTTTCTATCTCCATCTACATTACAATGACAGATGAATAGTCAAGTGCTTTCTTCTATTTTTTTAATCTGTGGTGAAAATACTTTAGGGTCTTTTCAGTGTAAAATGCTAGAGGAGCTCATGACTGAAAGGAGCCAGGTAACACGGTGGAAATAATATAGTTTCTTGAATTTGAAAAAGCTATTTTTGAGTTCTAGCTCTGCAACATAGCAGCTTTGTGAGCATAAGATGTTTAACTTCTCTGTGCTTCAGTTTACATACCTGGAAAACATGGATTATGTGTTTTCCATCTCATGATTGTTATAGTTTGAAATTCTTTCCTTTCTCTTTTTTTCTTCCCGACCTACCACAATACTTTCCTCATACTTCTATGAGTACATTGCATTACTGCTATACCTCGTCTACCAGGCTGAGTGCAGGGATGGTGGTTGTTGCAGCTCTCACAGTACCAGGGGCAAGGTCAGTGCTCACTATGCATCAGTGATGCTTGAGATATTGTGTGGTGTGGTCTGGCTTTGCTGGTCTGTACTTACTAGTGCTCACGTGTTGCTGTTGTTGGGTGCCATCAAGTCAGTTCCAACTTGTAGTAAAACCATTTGGTACAGTAGAACAACTCCCAGAGATTTCTTGGCCGTAATCTTTAGAGAAGCAGATCTCTAGGTGTTTCTCCTGCACAGCCCCTGGTTGGGTTTGAACTGCCAGCCTTTAAGTGAGCAGCCAAGTGCTTAAATGTTGCACCATCAGGCCTCTTAAGGTAAACCATTGAAAAAAAGATAAACCTGTGTCGAGTCGATTCCGTCTTATAGTGACCTGATAGGACAGAGTACAGTTGCCCTGTAAGTTTCTAAGGAGTGCCTGGTGGATTTGAACTGGTTAGGAGTCATGGCACTGAACCACTACACTACCAAAGTTTCCAGGGTCTACTGTAAAACAACAAAAATAACCCAAACC
Source organism: Heterohyrax brucei (assembly GCA_028571685.1). NCBI lineage: Eukaryota > Metazoa > Chordata > Mammalia > Hyracoidea > Procaviidae > Heterohyrax > Heterohyrax brucei. The sequence continues at coordinate 101,139,710 of CM053151.1, forward strand.
CACTGCTGTTGAGTCAGGTCTGACTCATAGGGCCTAATAATTCATGAAATGGATTATCAGGAAAGTACAGAGTCACCTATGTGTAGAACTTGCTGTCCTTTTTTCCAAAACTAGTGAATTAGAAGTGGCCTGGAGCCTGGAGGCCTTCCCTAATTTATTCCTTAAGCATTTATTAAGCAACTTTTGGGGGCCCTGGTGATTCAGTGATAGAATTCTTGCCTTCCGTGTTGGCGATATGGTATGATTCCTGGACAATGGACCTCACACGCAGCCGCTACCTGTTTGTCAGTCTCCATTTGCATATTCCTATAATCAGAATATCTTCTGATTAAGACAGACTCAGAAGGCCTGGCAATATGCTTCAAAAAGTCAGCCAGTAAAATCCCTATGGATCACAACAGTCTAATCTGCAACCGATCCTGGCGATGCTGCAGGACTAGACAGACAGCTTCTCATTCTTTTGTGTGTGTGGCCCCCGTTTGTTGGAAGCTAACTCAGTGCAACTAGCAACAACAATAAGTGACTGCTATGCACCAAATGCTGGTGACCTGATGATACGTAAAATAGTCTTCATTTCCATAGAGGTTATATACTAGATACGTTAATCAAAGACTTTCAGAAACAAAAGTACATTTTCACTTGTGATGACTACTGTAAAATGGTAGAATCTGGTAGTGCAAGAAGCCTCAGTATAGAGGTAAGACCTAATCAGGAAGACCAGGACAAGCTCATCTGAGGAAATGACCATGAGCAGAAATCTGAACGAAGACTGGAGTTCTCTAGGAAAAGGAAACAAGAGTGCCACCGTCACAGAGAACAACATGTGCAAAGCACCTGTGGCATGAAACGTGATGAGGATGTGGGACAAATAAAGCTAGCATGGCTGGAGCAGAGAACGAGGTTCAAGGTCAGGCTTGCTTGGATTTTTTTTACATTGCCGTGGAAAGCTATGCAGTGATGATGTCCCCTGAAGAACGACTTGGCACTGTCACAGCTGGTCACAGCTTGGCTCCAGAAACATCCACCACAGATGATGCCATCTGTACCGTCAAGAATTACCCTTTTTGCTAACTAAACTGGGTTATACATGCTTTGTTGGTGTCCTTGTCACCATGTCATCCTAAGAGAAAGATGCGGTGTGCCCCTCCCCGACCCCTCTGGCCCTGTACCGTTCACTGCTGCATGCCTGGTGCTGGAGCGGGCAGAAAGAATAATAGCTGTTGTTTCAGTTGGCTTGAACTAATCTATCACACTGCACCTGGAGATCTTAGCTCCACTGTCTGAGCATTCTCTGTCCGGAGGTGAAACACACAAGCAGATAAATAAATAAATAGGGGACTGTTTGGAAATCCTTTGTCACCACTGAAGCATGCCCATGTATTTAGCAAAACGTCCATAATTTTTAAATTGCTTGATTTAGCCACAGGCTATTTGGTATCTTCAAGGGGTCCCAGTCAGGAGCAAGTGCTTCCTCCATTACCTGCAAAAACAAGGCAGGCTTTTGATCACGGGAATTAATTACATGCAAAGATTTTCATTGCTAGGAGCAGCACGCAGCTGATTCCTGCAGGGGCCAGGCTGGAATCTCTTGCCAATTCCCTTTCCTTGCTTGTCCCTCCCTCCACACCTACACCCTTTCTTGCTTTCATTACGCTCAATAGGTTCAATTCAAAGAGGAAATTTGTAATTAAAACGTTTACAAAGCTCTACTTTTCTCTGTGACTGCCCTTAAGACTATAGAGCATTCACAATTACTCTTTTTTCTCTAAAGGCAGCACAAAGACAAAGTTTCCAGGAATTTCCTCCTTTCAGACTCAGGCCCTCAATACATTTGAAAACAACTCCACAATAAGTTATATAGCTGGGTGCAAAAGAGAGGAGAGGAGATTTACTCTTAATGGGAGGGAGAGGCATTGCAATTACGACAAAGTTTTTTCAGGGCACAACTCACTTCCCTGGTGGTAGAACAGATTAGCTGATAATGGTTTATAGCTTTTGTATCTTCTTTCCTTTTCTGTTAATTATTCATACCTCTGGTACCAAGAGAGGGGTCTTGTTTTCCTTTTAGGTGTAATTAGAGTAATCGAAGGGTTTGTAACACTCATGTGTTTTATTTCTCTGTCTCTCTTCATTTTTTTTTCCCCCTGTGCAGGAGAAAAATATAACATACAAAACAAAACCCCTGAGTCTCTGGGTTTTGTGAATTCTTGCAGGGAAAATTGGTTTTACCATAATAGCAATTGGCAGCAATAAATCTGAGGTGAACAACCTGAAATTACTCCCTTAAAGGCAATAATTTGTATAGTACATACTCTGAGAAAGGAGGGGAGGAGTAGGTGATAATTCAGGTGAATTTTAACACAGTTCATCTTTATATTTTGCTAAAATGAGGACACAAATGGGTTAGTTTATTCAAAGAAGGATGTACATTTGCATTAGGTTTTGTTTCTGTTGAATAGAATCTGGTTTGAATGACAAACTAAACTTCTAGCTTCCAAACACTGAGTTCTTTTTGTTCAGAATTTACACATTCTTGGAAGGAAAGGTGCCCCAATATAGTTATCCTTAAAGGTAAGAAGGATAGGCACACAATGAATTGACAATGTTTCTACTTTCATATTAACAAACTTTCTACTTACATGCAGTTCAGAACCCATAGAAAATATCCTTTGAAAGATGGTTTGACACGTTATCACAGTCATTTCCATGGTGACACAGTGGTGTGTCACAAATGAATTTGTGTCATCTGAAATGTAACTTAAACAGGAAGTCTGATGAGAAGAGGGAAAAAAAAAAATGCAGACCAAGGCACCATCTTAGGGTTCAGCAGCACGCATGCGCGCATGCACACACACACACACACACACACACACACACACACACACACACACACACACACACACACACACACGCACGCACGCACGCACGCACGCACGCACGCACGCACGCACGCACGCACACACACACACATGCGCGCATGCACGCGCATACACACATTTTAATAAATTGGTGATTTTGGCCAATATACATGCTTCCTGTTTCTGTGTATCCACATAGTCATGAACTTAAATGTGTGAGGAAGCTGACATCACTCTAAATATTCTGATTATTCACGTAAAACTAAAGAAAAGTGAAGATTAATTTGTAATAAATTCAGAGGTAAACTGCTTATAAGCTTATGAGCCATGTTAAGCTACTTAATTATTTTCTTGCCCTCATAGATTTTGTTTCTTTAACCTGGGATGACATTTTAAGTTGTTACCCGAGACTCAGAGAACTCCATGGCCAAGCACAGAGATAGTGGTGCAGCTTTTGGTAGAACCCAGGTCTCCTCTGTCAGAAGCAGGTTAAGGAGGGTGCAACATTTCTTCTTATTTTGCCTTCAATGACCTCAAAGAGATAGTGGAATTCAGGAAGTCACGACAGTTTTCCTAGGGAGGAAGTCAATTTTACACATCCTTCTGAGAGGAGTTAGTGAGAGCAGCAGGGGCATACAGGAAGGTAGAGTATTTGGTTAATCAAACCCTAAAGCTATTTCTTGGTCTCCAGCTGGCTCCAAGGAAACCTTAGTTGAATAGTGGTTAACAGGTATGGCTGCTTGCTAAAAAGTCAGCAGTTTAAATCCACTAGGTGCTCTTGGAAACTCTGTGAGACAGTTCTACTCTGTCCTATATAGTTGCTATGAGTCAGAATCGCCTCTATGGCAGCGGGTTTGATTTGAGATTATAGATGGCTCCCCAGATATCTCTTTTTTTCTTTTATTGGCTTCTGGGATTAGTCCCACCATTTCTTTTTCCTTCTTTTTAATTAAAAAGAACATTCACCAAAGTAGGAAGAAGATAATACTTTTAAAATACATTCCCGTTGCCCAGAATCAACCACAGTTAACAATTTGGCATATTTTTCTTCAGTCTTTTCCAAATTATAAAAGTGACATATATATACCATTTTCTTCTCTAAAATAAATATTGTCACAACTAAAACCCTCTCATATGCTTCACCTCAACCAGACCTCCTTCCAGAATAGCAGGAAAATCATTATTTTGAGTTTGATGTGGATCCTTCTAATTTTTAAAAAATATGCATTTGTATACATGTGATGTCTGACAATTAAGTCTGCAAACTTAATTGTTCTAAGTGACACATACTTCATTCTTGAATACCACTGTAGCCACTTGCAAAATACTCCCATTGGAAAGCTATGCACCAACCCCAGCACCTAGTTCACCCTTCAAAGCAGTTTTGGAACTCTTTCTGGAATGGCCATTGCTCACAGTGACAAGATGGCAAGTTTGCAAACTAAATTGTATAGTTGTCTGTGAGGGAGTTAACCAGTAAAAAAATAATTGTATTGGAACACACTCTGATCTGGCCCCTAATGACTTTTTTCTTTACTGAAAGATAAAGGAAATATTAAAAGGAAGACATTTGAATAACATTCAGGACATCAAGGGAATACGACGAGAGCTCTGGTCGCTATTCCAGAAAAAGAGGTCCAAAATTGCTTGAAGGGTAGACTAGGCAGTGGTGTCAGTGTATAGCCTTCCAAGGGTAATACTTCAAAAGTGATCATAGTGACATTTGGCAGTGAGGTATGTAGCACAGGATGAGTTTGAGAGCTGAATTGTTTGACCTCATAGTCTATTTTATGTCGTTTATTCAGTTTACTTACATGATACAATTCTACTTACATTGTTTAACATTTTGTTTCTTTCTGCATTGTGTGTTTGATGTCTAACTACCTGATAAACTAGATTTACTTCAGTGGGGTGGCATTTTTTTTAAGTCCTGAAAGATGGGTAAGATTGTGCCAAGTCAAGAAAAGAAAGAGAAAGGCTGTGAGGTAGCATATGATTTAGCATGGAGTTTCATTAGTGGTATAGAATAGCCTGCAGAAAGTCAGTGTTGATGGAATTAGGTGTAAATTGATGAGAGGTGAAATAGTAGTTTAAGTAAATCCAGATATGAAGACCTTGTAGCCTGGCCCAGTATCACATAGCCTAGCACTTTCATTTTTATGAGATGCAAAGGATAACATATGGGAGGCGTATGACTTACTGTAAATTTTGTTTAACCACGTAGGATGAGGCCTTCTTCTTGCAAGAAAAACAACATCAAAATGCTTACGCTGTAAACTTGTGAAACAAAGGCTTTTATAACTTTCATAATTACTTAGGCAAATGCCTTCCTGAAAAAGAAATTTGAGGGAGAGGCAAAGACCAAGAACCTCCAAGTCAGTAACGTTGAGTTATAGTTACACACTGAGCCAAAAACAGCACCAATTTCCAGGTTGCCTATTCAATTCTCGATTCCAACCCTGCTACCTTATATTTATGTCTTAATAACATGTACATATGCAGCCTAGCTGTTATGAGGACAGTGGGAAGCATAAATTTGATTTTTCTTGACTTCTCTACACTTTAAGTCTCCACTTGTGCGTTGAATTAACATAGTATTTTAGCATTTAATTTCCTGGGGGTACCAGATATTTTATTTTGTGTGTTTGTTTTATTTGTGTGGTAGTTGTTGGGTAGTTTAAAATGAAACTCAAAAAAGAGCCACGGATGGCCCAACCCAATAAATATGTAGTTTAATAATTTCAGTGAAAGCATAAGCACAGTGAATGCAAATCCCAATAAACATACTGCAATGAAGAATTATTAGATGTTACCTATTTTCATCTGGCTTCGCAGTTATGCTGTTCAAGTTGGTAGGAGGCTTCCAGGAAAGGCAGGGAAGAATACAGAGCAGGAAGGAACAGCTTTCTCCAGAATAGGCCCTCAGAACCTTTAAATTGATTGATTAGCATGTTAATTCTAGCAAAAGACTTGCTGTCTTGTGTTCCAGGGGCTGTAACATGGCATCATTTTATGTGATGTGGTTCCCTGCTGTTAAGGAGAGGATGAATTGGAGCATATACCATATTTTCCTCCAGGGCACAGAGCTCCTTTTGCTACAAGTGTTGGCTAAAAATGAAAGGTGTTAAGACTGTCAGAAAAAGTGTCATCACAAAAATGGCATATGAAAGTATAGCAGAAGGAGCAGGAACCCAGGAGGGATCTACTACGCCTGAACAACTCTTCTATGCCACTGGCTTATTTATCTTTTCTTCCTTTTCCCCTTTTTCTCTCTCTTCCCTTGGTCAAAAATACTTCAGCAGTGATTTTAATTCTAAGATACATCCATTGGCGTGAAAATAGTCATTCATTCATCATTCACTCCTTCAGTTATTCATCTGATAACTGTTTATTGAACGCCTGAAACACCACTCAACAAAACAGGCAAAATTTCCTGCTTTGTGGAATTTTCTTTCTTTGGGATTGAGACTAGTTAAACAAATTATGTAACTAAATGGTCATGTATTAGGCGCTGCTAAGAACAATAAGATTCTACTACAAAGACAAAGTACAGGGAAGGATTTTGAAGGTTTAGAAGTTAGAAGTTTACAAAGGGTGGTCAGGGAGAAAACCACCGTTCTGATGAGTTATAAAGCTGTGACCTCGGCTACTCTTAAGGTCTTTATTCTGTGGCCATTAATTTCCAGGAACTTTCCCTGATAGTGAGATTTGATGCCTAATAGATGGGTTTTAGAAATTATGTTATGAAACATTATGGTTATTTTTTTAAATATCTCAATCTACAGTCATGAGAGCATTTTACTTTAAAGCTAGACAGTACAGTGGATTTAAAGCAGTCTTATAATTTAAGAAAATGATCTCAGAACATGTATCTTCAGGCTCTCTCATGGAGCTGTCTTTGGAATTCTTGTAGATGAAAGCAATAGGATTAAAGAAAAGCAGCATGATAATTTATAAGAGAGTTGTTCAAGACAAATGAATGTGCCAGTCAATTGCGGTATCTTTCCTTCCATTGTTTCTTTTTTTGCTTTAGACTTAGTGTTTTGTATGTGTTGGATTTTGTTCTTCAGCAAACCACTGTCACAGTAAATTAGGGAGAATATGAAGATCTTCTAACTGGCCATTGCCTTGTAAACAGTCCTCTTGTGTTTGTTCGGAATAACACCAAGCATCCTGCAAATTGGTAATTTGACTGTCAGTTTTCATAATGCCCTTGACAGTAAAACAAACACAATTCCATGTGATTTCATTATTAAACATTAATCTTCAGATTGTATGGCAAAAGGAAGGGGTGGGGTTTCTCTGGACTTCCCACAGAAAAAGGAGAGCAAGAAGGAATGAAATATTTAGGAACATGATCAGTAATGTGTCCTCAAGTCACTGCTCTTCATTGCAGCCATTTGTCAGCTGCAAGTGTGAAAAGAAACAACATACAATTCCTTGTTGTAGCCCTGAGTCATTAAAGATCCTCCAATCCTTTTAGAAAACTTGGAGGAATATTCCACGTACAGTCAAAACTTCTATAATAACCTCTTTCTGTGTCTCTCTCTCTTTTTTTTTTTTTTAATTTAACATGACTGAGTGAAAATGTACATTCCCGTGTAAATTTACACGCCCCCCTATATGCAGCTTCCACTACTCTCCCTGCCCGGTGACAGCACACTGTTCCTCTCTGCTCCATACATGTCTCGTCCTCCCAACAGCCTCCTTTCCCCTCCTCTCTACCCACTCTCCTTCCTCCAGCCAGAGGTCAGCAGGATGATATCCTATAGATGTATAGAACCATAAAGTGCATCCAATATATGGTAACTCTGCATCTCAGCATAACTTGAATACTTCTTCCATCTCTCCATCTTTATGTGTTTCTTTGTATTTTTCATGTTTAAAGATACTTGCATAAAATAAAAATTGTTAGAGTCAACAGATTTGCCCTTTCCTTGTGATTTTTCTACACATGAATCCTCCTTCTTTTTTTTTTTTTAATTCTTCTTTTTGACGGTGGAAATAAGTTAACCAAACCTCAAGTGAAAAGAAAATCAGCAAAAACCAAACTATTGATTTAACACAAATTTTCTTAGAAAGGCCAATTATTACAGCTAGCATCATTTGTATATTCACTGTTGGAAGCTTTAGAGCTGCTACAGTCCTGGGGGGAAACAAATCACAATTATTTACAAACTTTTGTTTTCATCATGTCTCTTGGAATGTGTGCAGATACGATGGAGAGTCTTTGAAACAGAATAAACGGGAGGATTGGGACCCTGTGACGCAGCAGTAGTGTATTAGGGAGACACTTAGGAAGTGTTCTTGTCCTAGAATAGTTAGAATCAAATTTTTTCTACCCATTATCATTCTAAGCTGATTTATCACCTCTGATGCTTCTTTGGAAACACTGGTGGTATACTGGTTAAGTGTCCCACTGGTGGTTAAGTGGTTAAGTTTGGCCAATAACCAAAATGTTGGCCTTTCAAATTCACCCAGCACTCTTTGGAACCTCTTTGGGAAGTTCTACTCAGTCCTTTGGGGTTGCTATGAGTTGGCACTGGATTTGGTTTGGCTTCTGGTTTAATGCCTATTCATTTCTTCCTTGAAAGAACTTGAGAATCTTTGGAAAGCAGACAAACTCTTTGAGAATCTTACTAAATGGGTCTAAGTATATACTTTGTGGCTCTTCTGAGTAGCACAGAGGTTGACTTGCAATCCAGTGTGCAAAACATTGAAAAAGCAGCTCAAAACAAAACAAGGAATTAGTCACTTTGTTTTCATATATCTTCATTAGCAGTTGGCAGAAACCATAAAGTTAGCAGTGAAAGCAACTTAAGGTGACTGGGTAGATAGATAAGTTTATGAATGCATAGATGGATGAATAGATAGGTGAGTGAATAGGAGGGTAAGTTGGTATGTAGATAGACAGGCTGACAGAGTAAGTTCCATTGAAATTTCATTCCGATTCCTTGAAGTGCCCTTGATAATCATCTGCCGTATGCTTAACAGGCACATAGGAGATGGGTTAGTGTTATTCTTCAGAGACTGGTTGTTTCTTAGCCTCAATTCAAAATATTAGGGGAAGAAGTTTATCTGAATATTTGTAAAAGTACTTTCAACAGTCCTAATTTAGGTACCAATACGATCAGTCCAGTACAGATGATTCCACTGAGGAAGAGACTAGGCAGCCAGAGCTGAGCTCTTGTTACGGTGCTTATCAGTGGTGCCCTACCTTCCCCACAAACTTAGACCTCCTGGCAGTTGAGTTGGTTGTGTGGACTGCAGATACAATGTATTTTTAACCACTGGACAAGTCAGTCTTCTGTATCTCAGCATCTTCACCTAAATATTGTGTGGCTTGGGCCAAAATAAAAGACATAGATGCTGTAGTGTATTATCACAGAGAGAAGGCAATTCTAAAACATGGAAACAAGTCCATCATAGAACATGAAACGTTTTTTAGTCTTGGATGTGTCATTCTTTCAGTCTAACCTCGTTGACAATTAGGCCTAATCACAGGACAGTTGTGAGATGTAAGAAAAGGCGTGGGGAAATGTTTAGTCATTCCAAAGGACTACACAGATGCTAGCTGTTGTTGATGGACTGGAGCATTCCTTCTGGTAGTACTGTTTGCTCAATGGCAGTATTGTTAAGATGATCATTCCTTGTGGGTCTAGCTCTCTACCTGCCCTTCTGCCCTTGTTTTTCCATTGTGGTCAGCATGTTTTCACATTCTCATGGGAGGCTATACATGGATTTCTAAGTTGAAAGTCATGAAACTAACAGTTAACAAATTATTTTTTCCCCTTTTCTGAGGATAGTTTAATCTAGGGAAATGATTTCTGGAAGCTAAGGTGCGAATACTACAGATAAATTTCAGAATGCAAAGAAAATACTGACATGCCTTTAACTATTTCCCAAAGGAACCTCCTCTAAGATGTGTATCTTAGAGACAAATTGGCATTTCTTCTTCTTATAGATGTTGCATCGGACTAGGTAAGAAAACTGAAGATTAAATTAGCATTTTCCTCCCGCTGAGTGTGAATTAAATCAGTGCTGAAATGGGAGTCCCAGTTAATCTATGTGATAAAGGTTACCAGAACCAGCTTTTGGTGGCTTTGGTACTTAAACTGGAAAACCTTTTACAATACAGACAACGTTAACTGCAACTGTTTAGTCTTTGTTCCTTCACCTTAGAAACTAGTCACAGCTCTTCCTTGAAATCTAAACCATATACATATTGAAGAATTCTGTTTCCATCCCATTTCTCCCTTTTTTTATACAGTTGCTACTCACTAACTTTCTTGGATCCATCAAATACCAGACATTTTCTAGTAGCACTGTAAAATGGTGACAAGAACAGTTTCTCAAGTCAGAATTCCTCTGTTCATATTCCATCTCTAACACTTATTGGCTGTGTGACCTTGGGCAAGTTCTTTAACCTCTTTAATATCCACTTCATAGGAGGGTTGCTATGAAAATTAAATGAGTTAATATCTGTAGCATGGTTAGAAGAATGAACACTATATAAGTTTTGTTAAGTAAAATAAGGTCTAGTGGATTGCCATAACACTTGGATTATCTAGAACATGGCCTTGCAAGGAGTAGGTGGTACTCACTATGATTTGACTACTAAATGGTTAATGAATTGGAATGGGACAAAGGAATAATTGTCCTCTGAATGGGTAGATGGATAGATAGACAGATTTCCATTCCATGGAATGGGTTCATTCCGATTGTGCTGTAAATTGTCATGTAATCTTGTACATTCATTTAAACCTCTTTGGGACTCTCTTCACATCTGTAAGATAAAAATAATATTTATCCAACACATTGCATAGGGTAATCATAACTTGCAAAGTGATAATGTGTTTTTAGTGAGTTTAATGTATACATGTGAGGTGTTCTGATGTTTATCATTATCAAATTATTAAATCAGTTCCAACAGGAATACATTTAGTTAAGCACTTAAAGTCTGACAGACATACCTGGTCCACAGGTTGGAATTCATTGCAAGTACTAAACCTAGGAATAGGCAGCCTATATGAGTTTCTGGGAAAATAGAAAAATACTGTCACTGGACAGGGAGAACAGTGGAAGCTGCATATAGGTGGGCATGTAAACATATATGGGAATATACATTTTCACTCAGTCATATTAAAAAAAAGAAAAAAAAGTGTCCCAAATTCCCCAGTCTTAGTCAAGAAGGAGGCTTCTCATTTGCCTACCAGACTAACTCACCTGTTTTTGACTTTTTCTTGGGCAAACTTGGAAGCAGTTGAGTCTTCCTTTGTCGCATTCCTCCACCCTGTTAGCCAAGCTCCGAGGACAGTGGTTTGGAGGCATTTCTTTTTATGTTGATGGATGTTGCCGTCTGTAATCCACGAACCGAAACAAGGCTCTTCTTCCATTGCTGCTGACATATCTTGTTGTGTTTATGAGTCTGACAGGAAAACGTATTTGAGGCATATCTCACATGCTGATCTGTGAGGGAGATAAGCCTCTGGTTTGCTTGGCTGAAAACAAAGCAAGCAGGTGGCAGAAAACCCTGCACTGATTTCTCCTTGGGTAGAAACTGCCGGTATAAGATCGGGTCCTCCTTGGGCACACTCCAGCTGCTGTCATTTGATCATTTGACACAAGTTCACAGATCCATTAGAGGAAGGGGTGACTTTCTTCCTGCCTCAGCAAATCAATGTTCACATATTAATGTTTAATTTCATAAGCTACTGCTACTGTCTTGTGATAGACTTGGGGATAGAGAAAATTGAAAGGCCAGTAGTGTCAGAGCTTTAAAACCCTTCAATTCATTGGCTGGTGTGATCTTTTTGCATTTTATTTTAACCTTTGATTCAGGTTCCCACTTTTAGAGTGGGTCCATTTCAGCCAACTGCCAGCTCTTTTAGAGAGTAAAATTATTTTCTTGTTGAGGAGAGACTATGTAAGTGTACACATGGTCTGCAAGATGGGAGTTGAGGACTCCAAAGCAGTATGTCCTGGATAGAGCTTCAGTTTTGATACATAATTTATTATTGTATTATGTTTGTATTTATCACAAAGGGTTAAACCAGAAAAAAACCAAACCTGCTGCTGTCTAGTCACTGCTGACTTAGAGTGACTATCTCAGTCATCTAGTGCCGCTCTGACATAAGTACTACGAGTGGGCAGCTTGAATGAAGGACATTTATTCTGTCACAGTCCAGTAGGATACTAGTCCAAATTCAGGGCATCAGTTCCAGAGGAAGCATCAGCTCTGGAGGAAGGGCCTTGTCATCAATCTTCTCCTGGATTGAGAGCTTCAGAGGTACAGGGACCCGGCTCTACAGGATATGCTCTGCTCCTGGCACAGCTTCCTTTCTGGTGGCGTGAGGTCTCCAAATCTCTCAGCCAGCTTCTTTTTGTGTCTCAAGAGATTGCCTCAAGGCAAAACACAATCTTACAGATGGAGTTCTGCTTCAGTAAAACAAACACCACCCATTCTTCTCCATTAACCTCACAGAGGCAGGGTTTATAACACATAAGAACATCTCAGAATACCAGAAATCATGGGCTAGTCAAATTGCTACACATATTTTTGGGGTGGACACAATTCACACCATGCCAGTGATCCTATAGGACAGAGTAGAACTGCCCCATAGGGTTTCCAGTGAGCTCCTGGTGGCTTTGAACTGAAGAATTTTTGGTTAGCAGACTTGGCATTTAGTCACCATATAACCAGGACTCCCCTATTAGATTGTAACCTCTTGGTGGCAATAGACCATTGATAATGAGTAGGTTACTGGTTAGAAAGATGTGAAATAAATGTACCTAATCAATCCATCCTTCACAAGAATATGAATGGGATTGCTTCTTCCATCTAACATTATGACTTTGCAAATCTATTTTTATTACTGTCCTCCCTTTTCTGATTTCCTTGATGATTATTAATTGGTTCCAATGGTGTATGTTTCAGATACTTAATTAAGTCCTCCTTTCTGTCTAACTCTCTGCCAGAACATATTTTTCACATTTCTTCCTGCAATGCTCAAGCATAAGCTGATGCCAAATGCATGCTGTTTGATTGCATTCCATCCAGATTTACTTGCAAAGAGGACTAGGGCATTTAGATAGCTTCACAAAGAGCCATTTTTGGCCATACTCTGTGTGGTAGAGGGGGAGACAAGAGAGGTAAATGAGGGAGATGTCCTTCCCAGACCTTAACAAATTCATGAGGAAAATGGGAAACAGCAGATCAGATGCCACTGGTCCTTTGCCAAACTGAGGTGTAGTAGTGTTTTGGAGATGTGATCAATAATGTAAGAACTGGTCTGCTGGACCCTTGTAGCTTGTGCTTTTGCCCTAGCCAAGCACCTCCAACAGCTGTATAGTAAAATTCAACCATATGGGCTGGAGTCTTGTATGTTATGGGATGAAAAAAAGCCTCTGGAAAAGCCAAGTTTTATTATGGTGCTTTTGTCTAATCTATCTTTTGAACTTGATGTCTAATTCTTGTTTCCATCTCATTCATGGGTTTGTTTTTCAGATCATGGTGATTAGGAGAGAAGAAACAGTGTTGTGTTAGTCATCTATTTCTGTGTAAACTAGCTGCTCTAAACTTCAGTGGCTTAACGCAACAAACATACTTTATATCACAGTTTCTGTGGGTCAGGAATTTGGGCTTGGCTCAGGGTGCTTGTGACTCAGAGTCTCTCCCAAGACTGCTCTGAAGGTGACACTCATCTCAGGGCTCAATTGCTTCCAGGTTCATTCATGTGACTTTTGGCAGACCTTGATTCCCTGTTGGCTGTTGACTAAAGACATCAGGTCCTTGTCATGTGACCCCTCTATAGGATAGCTCAAAAACATGGTAGACATAATTCCTCAAAGTATGTGAGAAAGAGAGAGAGGGTGCCTTACATGAAAGCCATTATCTTTTTCAACCTAATCTTGGAAGTGATATTCTATTACTACTGTTATATTCTATTCAAACCTTCAGAAATAATTCTATAAATCTAGCCCACATTCAAGGAGAAGGGGTGACCCACTGCATAAACACCAGGTGGCAAAGAGCTTTGGGGGTCATCTTACATAAAAACTGTGTAAACAGCATGAATAGGAAACATACACTACAGGATTTACTGAATGGGGCGTATGATATACTATCTGCGTTGCTGCCGTAAGTGACTATGTGACTATGAAACTATTTATGTGCCTGTTTTGTTGAAAATATGAGAAGCTCTATGTTTCAAGGAAATTCATGTTTGGTGTTATCTTTTTCTAGACCATTTTCTTCACATATTTCACTTTTCCACTTACCATCAACTCAATGGAATAGATTTAAATCTAAAATGAATCACTCAAAACTAAGAAATAACTGAAGCAGGCCTAGAATTACCTTGCTTGAATTGCCTTTTTAACTATAATTATAAGTTTCTTGTTTAGGTCAGAAATGCTGTTGCCAATCTTCCATAACAAATGATAAGAATTAAGTTCCTTCACATCTTAAGACTGAGTTATGTCTACTAACGTGATCTTACCCGGAAGTAAATCAAGATAAAGCACACGGTATGTGTAAGCTTAGCCATATAGCATGAGGCCTTGGGTAGATGGCCATTCAGTGCCTTCTGTGAGTCTGGCAAATGATGCTTGTTGGCTGTTTCTTCAGAATTCTCATGTAGTCGAGTTCGTAAGCCTGCTTACGGAAGGTGAGGAATTATCAATATCTTACAGTCTCGCTGTCAAAGATATCTACTAGGTTTTTGTGTCTGGGGCAGTACAATGAGTGCTATATATAATCCTTGATCTTTTGGGAGATTATAAGAATATATAACAATAGGTATAGTATAAAATTGAAAACTGTCACTGAAAGGAAAGGTCCTGTGGAACCAGACCTCCCCGTTGTGGTGCCAATCAGGTCTTCATAATGGGTGATACGATGTGAGACAAATTCTATATAACTACACACATAAGCACACAAAACCCATCACCATCAGGTTGATTCTAACTCATAGCCACCCTGTAGGACATAGAGAAACTGCTGCATAGGGTTTCCAAGACTGTAGATTTTATGGAAACAGATTGCCACATTTTTGTCCCATGGAGCGGGTGGTGGGTTTGAACGACCAGCCTTTTAAATGAGCTACCAAGCACTTAACCACTGCGCTCCCAGGGACCCTTACATAACAACATAGACAAGGCATAAACTTCGACAGTTGCACAGTCCAATCTGTGGTAAAGTGCTTCACAATTTGATAGTGTCTTGTTCCATCTACATTATATCCAGGAAATGTAATGAAAACATTGGACAAGGAGAAAGTAGCCCTGTTGATGAATGATATCTAGAGAGGGTCTGAAGTCCCTTGATGGTATAAATGGTTTGTGTTCAGTTACTAATGAAAAGCTAGCAGTGTGAGTCTATCCAGCAGCACTACAGAAGAGAGACCTGTATCTGAAAGACTGCAGCCATTGAAAATGCTGTAGAGCGTAGTTCGGCTCTGAAACATACGGGGTCATTGTAAGTCAAAATAGACTTGACACCAGTGGGTTTGGCTTTTGTTGAGATAATATTTACTGAGGCTGGAAAGGGGAACTTCTGTGTAATCTGAATTACTTTATAGACAGCAGTGTTGGCTTGAGATGAAGCTGGCTTTTACATGCTTTAAAACTGGCAAGATTGTGAGTCTAAAAATCTTGTTCAGGATAAATGCTTGGAATGCCAAGGATCTCTGCTGCTGTTCTTCGATTCAGAAGATCACAGGGTAGAATGAAATTTAGATGTCATTAGTACAACTAGCCATAAATGTCTTTTTGTTAAAGTTATGACCCCTTGAGCTACTTTATTAGTCAAAGGAGTATCTGAGGGAGAATGAGACAAGCAAGCATGTGCCAACCAGTGAACAATCTGACTTTAGACAGCTGGTTCATGAGGCAGCATAAACAAAACAAAACAAAACAAAACACTGCAGGTGAGGTGTCTGACCTCCTCCGACCCCACAACTGGAAAAGACAACTAAGATAACATTCCAAGGCTAATTCCTTAGAGATACACCTTCTCTGTACCATCTCTACGAATTTGGATATAAACAGTTGCTCCCACAGTGCTCTCTACTGAATTCAGTAAATTATTATGGTAATCACACAGAACTAACAGACCATACTCCTAACTACAAGGTTTCTTATATGGAAGTAAGACAGTTCCGGCTCTGGAACACTCACTATGCACTTCTTGCATTAGGATAGCCTCTTCCCAGCTGTGCTTACAGGCATTTTCCCTGGCCTTCAGTCTCTGCCTACAATATGTCAGCTTTCTCTCTGCATGAGCTACTAAGTCCATTGTACCATCTCTTGCTGCTGGGTCTCTGCTGCTGAGGCTCCTGTCTTTGCTCTGGAATTGGCTCTTTTTTAAGACAAAACTAACCAATCACTGGGGAGAGGAAGGTAAGCCACAGTTATATTATTTGCACAGCCCCTCCCAATCACCCAGTCACAAGACCACGGTTAGAAAGGCCACACACAAAAGTAATTGATTGCACCACATGTAGACATAAGCTTTTGTTGTTCTGTTAGAAATGAGTAGCAGAGGCCCATTTCCACCATAAATACTTCCAAAATAAATACTTCCAAAAATCCACCCAAGCTTGCTCTCCCTACCTTTCAGATTCCTGTGCAAAATGGTGCCTAAACCATTTTATTTTAAGCAACCAATGCAAGAGGAGAATAAGTAAAATGGAGCTTATTTTAATATATATACTTTCTAAACAAGTAGGGGAACAAGAGGTGATAAAATAAGGTATTATTCAATTCACTGAATGGAGTAATAACTTGGCTCTGATTGTTAATGTTTGTCCCTGCCATGTAATGTATAGTTTTGTCAGATTAAAAACCCCCTTGGATATAATTTTATTTACACCTACACATATATTTCTAAGAGATGAATGGCCATTTCCTGGAATGTTTAGAAGTAAAGAATCAGAGTTGTTTTTGCAGCACTGCTGAGTTAGGCAAATAACTTCTCTTTAGACATCACTTCCAGCACTTCTGAAAGGAGGAGGTAGTATTGGACCATCTATAAGGCCCCTTCTAGTTCTAACATTCTATTAATCCATGATTCTCAGGTAGGAATACTGGGAGATGATGAAAGAAGAAACTAACTTATTTTCCTGTCATCAATCTTTATGATTCATGGCATTATGTATTTGACCTTGAGTCAACAGTGTTTCTTTCACTGGCAAAATAAACCTGTATTCACTTGTTTCTTATGGAAGAAGGTCTGCCGTTGAGAAACACAAGTGATCACTCTCTCTGCAGCCTTCTTCTGATTCTGGTAGCTGTGTTTAGCTCAGTTTGTGTTCTTGTTAAGGCTATCCTCCCATATAGGTAGTTGTTCTAGTTAGATTACCAGGCTAATGTTAGTAACGCAGAGCTAGCGGATGAGGGAAATTATGATCTTGGAGTCTGAAGATTAAAATCTATCTATGAAACAACATAAAATTTGGAAACCTATAGTAAAATAGCTACTTTTTTCTCCCTTGTAAAATAACAGCTAGAACAAAGAAAATAAATATAAGTTGATGAAACAATGGTTCCTCAGAGAAGAAAAGGTTATTTCAACCAACAGAATATATTCTTTGATTTGGTAAATTATATTAAAGGTAAAACTTGATTTGAACTGATAATAAGATTCAAGTTGGTGTGGATGATTTAAATCTTAAAATATATGTGTTTGAAGTCCTATTAGACTGTTTGTTTCAACTTCCTCCTCTATAAAGTTATTCCTAGAAATACTCTAAGAACAATGAATAAATTAGTTGTATCTCACTGGAATTGACTCATGATGACCTCATCGGTGCCAGAGTAGAACATTCTCCACGGTGTTTTCAGTGACTGATTTTCCAGAAGTCGATCAGCAGGCCTTTCTTTGTAGGTACTTCTGAGTGGAGCTGAACCTCCAACCTTTCACTTACCAGCTGAGCATGTTAACCACTTGTATCATACACATACACACGAACACACACATTTCCAACAAGTCAGTTACAACTTGTGTGTTACAGAGTACTCTTAGAATTAAGCTCCATGGGCTTTTTTAGCTGTAATCTTATGGAGGGAGGTTGATAGGCCTTTCCTTTGCAGCACCACTGGAAGAGTTTGAACTGCCAACTTTTTGATTAGTAGCCAAGCACAAACTATTTGCACAACCTAAGGACTCCAAAGAGGAAGATATCCCAAAATAAACCCAAACCCATTGCAGCTGAGTCTATTCTGACACATAGCAACCTTTATAAGGCAGAGGAGAACTGCCCCAGGTGGGATTCCAAGGAGCTACTGGTGGATTCAAACTGCATACATTTCGGTTCACAGCCAAATGCTTTAACTACTGCACCACTAGGGCTCCAGTGGATGTAGATTTTTCTTCCTCTTAGATTCTCTTACTCTTTGGACGAAGTACCTACAGGCAGGTGAAGAGATCAAAAGATAAGTATAGAGAGAAAGAGCAGATCAAAAATAGAGGCTCATGTTCACTCACACACACACACACACACACACACACACACACACACACACTGAAACATCTTTCACTAAATAACTTAGAGTTGTCACTGCGTGAAGATCGTTATGCAACTGAATTTGTTTAAACTACCTGAAAGAAACTGAAACTTTCCCTAATCATTCCCACTTGAGGCCTCCTAGGAGACAGCTGGGAGACTCCAAAAGCAAGTAGGGATTGTGTTCTTGTTAATAAGGGAATCTGAAATCTACCTCTTGAAGAAGACCTTCAGATTCTCCTGGTGCCAAGCCTCGAAGTGTTGCCCTTGAGTCGCTCACCTTAGAAGTAAAGTCAGGTATACTCTCTTGTCTGTGGTTAAACACAGGGAAGAAGCCGAGACACGGAGTCTTTGAAAGGTGGTTTTAAGTGCTGCAAGAGCTTGGCTTGTATGCAGTACAGTTATGAAGTAGAACATACAGTTGTGTGAGAGATGGAGACCCTGTCAGAAAGAGGTTTCCTTTGGAGGCGGTCCCCCAAACAATAGTAGTTTGTGTTAGGACACTCAAGTCTAATCAGGTAGGACAGTGGCTTGAACGAGTATATTTATATTTTCATCTAATAGTCCCAGAGCAAGTTGTTATGTGGCATCTAGTTGATTCCAACTCAAAGCAACCCTATGTGACAGAAGACACCTGTCCTACAAAATTTTCTAGACTGTGACCTGTATGGGAGAAGATGTCTGTGTCTCTTCTCCCGAACTGCCGATCTTTCGTTTATCAGCTGAGTGTTTAATCATCATACCCCTAGGTTCCTTCCCCAGAGCCCACCTGTGGTGTATGGCACCTTCTCACTGCTCTTATTCTCTCAAGACCCCCATATATTTCACACGAATGCTTTCTCCTTTGTCCTTTTGCTTTTAGGAATCTCAGGGTCTTCTTTGACCTTCTTTTACCCAATTCAGTCCAATATCCTATAACAGCTTTATGAACGAAAAGATGCAGCCCTTGGCAGTGTTTGGATTCCAAGCTCCCAAAGCAGAGCATCACGGAGCACCTGTCCTGTTCACTTCTCTAAGTCCTTGTCATGACCGTTGTCTTGTTTCTCCTCCCTTTGGTAATCTCTTCGACCATAGGTAGGTTTGCCTAATTTGTCAGATCTGTGAGCCTAAGAAAACTCTCTTGGTGCAGTCGTTAAGAGATAGGGCTGCTAACCAAAAGGTCGGCAGTTCAAATCCTTGGAAACCGTATAAAACACTGCCATTGAGTCGATTCGAACTCATAGCTACCCTGTAGATCAGAATAGAACTGCCCCATAGAGTTTCCAAGGAGTGCCTGGTGGATTTGAACTGCTGACTTTCTGGTTAGCAGCCACAGCACTTAACCACTATAGGGCAGTTCTAGTCTGTCCTGTAGGGTCAGTATGAGTTGGAATGGACTTGACAGAAGTGGATGATGGTGGTGGTGATCCTAATGAGTCACTGGCTAATGCAGACAGTTGAATCCTTGACTGCTAATCAAATTGAATCCACCCAGTTACACTTGGAAGAATGGCCTGGCAATCTACTTTTTGGAAGATCACAACCATTGTACCCTGGGGAGCATAATTCTGCAGTGACACACATGGGAGTGCCATGAGTTGGAATTAAATCCACAGCAACTTGTTTGTTTCTTAGTGAACAAACACAATCAATGGTGTTTTATGCGAAAGGAAATTTACATTCCATAGTCTAGGGACTTTTCTTCTTTCTCTCACCGTATTTTATTTTATTGTCAAGTTTCTCTTTACCTTCTGCAGTTCCCAAGCGAACGAGTAGTCAGCCTTCTGTATTTATTTATTTATCATGTTCAGTAAATATAGGGCTGGCACTGGGTTAAATTAGCAGCCCTATCTCATTTTCTGACTGTTTCTTCAGTGCAATCAATTACCCCCATTTTGTAGGTGGTAAAAATGAGGCTCAGAGTTACTGTCGTATGTAAATGTAAGAGTATGGATTAAAGGCAAATCTACTGACTCAGGAACCCAAACAGGTTAGATTTAGTGTGGAACAGTTCACTGTTCTGTGCCAAACACTCTACTAGTCAATGGAAACAGACCAACACTGAATATGATCTGTTCAACTTCTGATAAAGGAAACATATATGTAAAAGATAAATTGCTGTATGGTACAAAAGTACTTTTACAGAGGAATGAACAACATTTTGTGGCAGAAAAAAACAAGGAAGAATACACAAACTGTCCTCAGTGCAAACTAAGAATGTTGTAAAATGGTCCAAGTTGACCATGAAAGCAGGATTTTTTTTTTTTTTTTTTTTTTGTGGTTACTGTCGGACACTGTGGTTTGCCTCATGACTCGTTGCTATGGATCATATATATATAAAAAAAGCCACTGCTGTTGAGTCGGGTCCAACTCTAGGCGACCTTATAGGTCAGAGTGGGACTGCCCCGTAGAGTTTCCCAGGAGCGTTTGGCAGATTTGAACTGCCGACCTTTCAGTTAACAGATGCAGCACTTAACCCACTATGCCTCCAGAGTTTCCATGGATCATATATAGGTAGGGGGAATTGTTTGGGAAGACAGAACAAAGCAGTCTTGCACCATTGCCAGTGGATCTGAAGAATTCTCTGCATTTAGATTTAATGTTAGTTAAGATCTTAGCTGCTAATCAAATGGTCAGTAATTCAAATCCATCAGCTGCTTCTTGGAAACCCTAAGGAGCAGTCCTCCTCTTCTTATAATGTCTGTATGAGTCAAAATTGACTA
This sequence comes from Heterohyrax brucei, assembly GCA_028571685.1. Taxonomy (NCBI): domain Eukaryota; kingdom Metazoa; phylum Chordata; class Mammalia; order Hyracoidea; family Procaviidae; genus Heterohyrax; species Heterohyrax brucei. The sequence goes on from CM053151.1 coordinate 101,160,776, forward strand.
ACAGCAATGGATATTTTCTGTTCTATTACTGCTATAAAAGAAATATCACAAGTGAATGTTTTTAACAAACAGAAAGTTATTTTCTCACAATTTAGAAGGCTAGGAGTCCAGCTTCAGGATGCTGGCTCTAGGGGAAAGCTTGCTTTCTCTGTTGACTTAGAGGAAGTTCCTTGTCTCCTTTCAGCTTCTGTTTCTTAGTTCCTTGGAAATCTCATGTGATGTGGCATCTATCTTCCCCCTTCTCTCCTTGTTTGCTTCTTCCTTGATCTGCTCTTTTTGAATCTCAAAAGATACTGGTTTAAGACACACCCTGTACTAATACTGCCTCATTAACAAAGTCAACACTTTCACAAATAGATTGTCACCCAGGTTTAGGGGTTAGGATTTACAACATATTTTTGGAGGATACAATTTAATGCCTAACAAGCTAAATGGCTGATGAGATGCTTTGTATCAGCACCTCCAAACAATTTGTTTTCCATTGTTGGCAAGGTTTTGTACTAAGTCTAAGCTTAGAGTTCTTAAGGCACAGAAGGTTTGTTCCTAGAGCAACATGTAACTCTCATAAAAATAACAATTCCATGGTCAGTCACTCTGTCAGAAGTATGGACAAATTGAAGATGACTTATTTGATTTCAGTAAAACTATTAGTCTGAAACTCTGATCTGTAAATCTGAATGAGAATCACCTAAGGGAAAGAGACATCTGCCAGAAACAATGGCGTTCATACATTCTCAAAAACAAAGGTCGTGCAAACACAGAAATGAGGCACAGGATGAAGGGGAATTTTATTGAGCTCTTGCAGTATTCCATAAGTTCAGCTAGGTTCTTTGTGGATACACTTGAAAAAGGGAACTGGCTTTTTTATATTTTACTTCCCTTATCACTGTCACTAGTGTGCATGCTAGTGGTGCAGGGACACACGGGGGCAGCTACAGTGCAGAAATCGTCTTTTGTTGTTTTTGTGTAACCCTGCATGAAAACAGAATGATGTGGTCTTTGCTATTAAAGGATGTTTCTTCAAGATCCTGGTAAAATATTTTGTGAGTGGCAAATTTCTAGAATCTTGAAGGCTAAAATAAGTAAAAGTACAGGAAGGGTTGGAGAAGTCTCTAGAGATTTTATATAAAAGTGTAAAAAGATCTCACTTAGAATGAGGAATTATAACCATCAGAGCTAATTTTTCTGTGACATGAGATACACACATACACAGCTGTTGAGTGGATTCCAACTCGTAGTGATCTTATAGGATGCACTAGAACTGCCTTGTAAGGTTTCCAAGGAGCAGCTGGTGGATTTGAACTGCAGCCAAGCTATTTAACCATTTTGATTTGCAGTTAAGCTATTTAACCATTTTGCAACCAGGACTCCTAAGGGATAGTGATTCCCCAAAGGAATCATGAGGAAGTTTTGAGGGATGATGGAAATATTCTTTATCCTGATTGTGCTGATGGTTTACACAAATCTATACACATCTTAAAATCCATGGAATTGTGTCCCAAAAGGAGGAAAAAGTCAATTTTCCTGTTAAAATAATTTAAAAAAATAAAATTAAAAATTTTTCCCATGAAAGGTTGTGAACTTTAAGTTAATAATACGTTGGCAGATGTCTAACAAAATAACATGACTGCTAATGTTATCAACTGACTATAAAGACCTAATTTATGCCCTCAAAAGAAGTCCCATCACTTCTTGTTCAAGAAATATTCCTGTCTTTACGTTGATTTCTTAAAATATGCTCTTGCGTGGCATCTGTAGGAATCCATGGCTATGTTGTTGTCCATGCCTCTTTGCTATTTGAAAAGTGTGAAAAAGAACCTTTATGTATTCAGAGTAATAGGTGCTTGCACCTAGTGCGTCTTCTACTTAGACCAATGTGCTGACTTTGGTTGCTTATTGTAATATCTTTTTCCTATGATCAGTTCTCCAACTGATTTTCTTTTTAAACAAAGGTCAAGCACATGTTTGTAGGTGACACTTAAGTTCTTCAAAGGCTTGTCCCATCTCCTTGCTGTTCTGATTTAAATCTCTCGTGGCATTTTCTGCTGCGTGGATAGTGATCAATGGGGTTGAGAGTGACATGGAAATGAACTCAGAAGTAAGTTTATAGCACTGCCGGGGACCATCTGTTAAAGTAAATGTTTAAGGTAAAATGCATTAAGGCTTAAGAGCTGACATTTGATTTGCATACTGCCCCTGGGATTATGCCATGACTTCCTCATCAAAAGCATTTCTGGTTGAACTTGGGAAGTCTGGTTTTACCCTTTTATCTGCTGCTATTTATTTATTTCCTGGACAGGAATCCTGAACACTTAATTATGCATATTGAAGAAATTAGATAAAAAAATAAAGATGAAATAAATAAATAAGGATGAGAAGATAATGCCTGATTTTTGTTGGGACTCTAAAAGCACCTCAATGAAAACACATTTATATGGTTGCTTATCATTTATGATTAAAAAATAGCTGCTATAGATTACTTACTTTTAAATGGTTTGATTAAGTGGAATTTAGTGTCTTTAGTATTACAAAATTAAGCACTATCCATTAGGATAGTGTTCAGGTAAAATATCAACCAAGTTAAAAACAACTTATGAAATGAGTGAATTTGAATTGTTATTTTCTAGTTGTTTCAATACAAAATACAGAGGTTTGAATGTATCCTTTTTATTTTTTAACCCCTTAGAGTACATTATTGGAAAAGAAAAGTAATTTATAGCCTTACTTTAGTAGGAAAATTTAGCTTCTTCAAAAAAGGAAATATCAACTTCAACTGTTAGATGTAAATAAATTTCATTTCTGTTATCTACTCAGTGCTAATGATGAAATACTTGGGCTTGTGGGGTGGATTTTATGTACCATAGCAAGAACACCTAAATGAAAGACAGAGTAGAAAGAGAAGGAATACTGAGGAGAATCAGAGGGAGAGAAGGAATGAGAGAAAAATAATCAAATTTGAGAATATTTAAACAAATGAGTAAGATACCTTTCCAGATAGAATTAATATTGGAATTTCCTCTTTTAGAAATTTCTGAGTATGATTAGGTGAAAAAAACAATTAGCGATGGAATGGTTTCTCTCTGGATGAATAAAATTACTTGTTCAGCTGGAACGATTCTGATCTTTCCTCTCAAGCTTGTCATTTGAGGTCAGCAAAAAAGTCCGACTTTCTCATCTCCCAGGTGAGCTGGGGTTGACTGATGAACAGTGCCAAGCCAGCCAAGTGCCGTCGAGGCGGCTCCGACTCACAGCGACCTTAGCTGATGAACAATGGAGAGCACTATTAAGAGCTATGGCTGCTAACTGAAAATGATCAATTAGAATCTACCAGGTATTCCTTGGAAACTCTGCGGGGCAGTTCTACTCTGTCCTATAGGGTCGCAGACTTGACAGCATGGGTTAGTTTTTTCATGTTTTTTGTTTATTTGTTTGTTTTAAGGAACAGCAGAAACAGGGCAACACTAAAATCTTTTCACTCTTAGTCCATGGTCTTTGCCACTGTGCTATCATTCCTGTATCATGGGAACATTTGCAATCACTTGAGAAATAGGTTTGACTCTTTCCTTCCATCTATTCTAGGAACTAAGGATCCCTGGTGGCACACTCGTTAAACTCTCAGTTGCCTACAAAAGCTCAGCAGTTCAAACCTACCAGTTGCTCCATGGGAGAAAGATGTGGCAGTTTGTAAAGGCTTTGGAAACCCTGTGGGGCAATTCAACTCTGTCCTGTAGGATCATTATGAGTTGAAATCAACTTGACATCAATCGGTTTTCTTTTGGGGTATTCTAGGAACTCTATGTCCAGACAAGAGTTAAGCAGAGTAAGATCCAGTCTTGAATCATTTCTCTCATTTAGGTTGAGATTCCCTAGTGGCTCAGTGGTGAAGAGTTTGGCTGCTAATAGATGAGTAGTTCAAACCCACCAGTCGCCTCACAGGCGGAAGATGTGAAAATCTGCTTCTGTGAAGATTTACAGCCTTGGAAACACTAGGGGGCAGTTCTACTCTGTCCTAAAGGGTTGTTATGAGTTGGAATCATCTGTACAGCAATGGATTCTAAGTTGAGGAACATGTTGCAGAGTTATGAACTTACTGTGTACCAAGACACTTCTTGGTCACACAGTTGACCACTTTGCACTGGATCTGATGGATGATATACAAAGATTACAAATTCTTCAGTAATAATGTCAGCTTTTAATAAAAGATATTGTGCGCTGAAGACTTTTTTCCAACTCTCAAGGACCCATAGAGGTAATTTATATTCAATACTTTTTAAAAATTTGCTTTCCTATTAAAATTAATTAATTTTTAAGTATGAAATGAAAAAACGGAAACATGTTTAGACTTCTGTGTTTCTATAATGAAAGGCTAATAATTTATCAGTAGCTCTACAAAATGTTAGATGTTCTTCATAGAAATGAGCATATGTTTAATGAGCCTTAGGCAAAGGTCTCCTATTTGATTCTCTGAATGCAATGAGCCTTATGAAAATCTGAATGGGAACTGGAGAGAGAAATGGATCTTAAATATATTAATTGGTTATTCTTTAAGTGAGAAAAGATTCATACACTTTTCCTAAGAAATTAATAGAAAAGGAAATATATATTTATAACAACAACTTGGCAAGTTGTTTGACTTTGCAAAGCACTATGGAGACATAGAACCAACTGGGCAAGGTACATAGAGGAAGGCTTCAAAGAGCTGGTGACATTTAAGTAGAATCTTGAAGAGTGTGGACATTATCCTGATAAAGAAAAAGGAGAAGGCCATTCTGGGTAGAAGAATTAAGGGTAAATCATATATCTCTACATTTTTTCACAAGAGGCCAAAGCTGCTAGAATTCCATTATCTTGGTAAAAATTAGTTTTCCCTTTTCCTTCATGTCTTTATCATGTTTTTTAAATTATTAAAACATTTTATTGTGTTTTCTGTGAAAGTTTATGCAGCAAATTGGTTCCTATTGAACAATTCCTACACTATTTGTTCAGCGATGCTGGTTACATTTCTCACAGCATGTCAACTTTCTTATTATTTCTGTTTTGACTGTTCCATTTCCAGTAATTTAGTTTCCTGTTGGTTCAAGGTTTAAAGAGTATCTCAGGGTGATAATTTCATGGAGTCTCTCGGTCTCAAGTAGTACAGTAAATATGTACGTTTCTGGAATTTGACTTACACTTGTCATAGTTTTGCTCCCGTTGTGTCAGCATCCATCTATTGCATTCCTGATCAGAAAGGGCACCATCTAGTTCTTCTGGTTTCAGGGTAGATGAGGTTATAGTTGATGTAGACTGTTAGTCCTACTGTCTAATTTCCTGTCTGAGTCCTTGGTTACCTTCTTTCTCTATCTTTTTGGATCTATAAAGACCAACAGTTGTATTTTAGATGGTTGTTTACAAGCTTTTAAGACTCCAGATGCTACTCACCAAACTAGGATATGGAAAATAATTTTTACATACTATATTATGTCAATTGATTAAGTTGTCCTGCATGACTCTGCTCCTCATCCTTCAGACCCTGTTAGATCAATGTTCTGAGGTCTTTGTTTAATTCTAAGAAGTATTCATGTTTGTGCCTTCTGTTTGCTTTATTGTATATATGAATACATGTAGATAAATACACCTAAAATATATATACCTGCATGTAGATACATCTATATACAGTCACATATGTACACACATATACGTATTTACACACATCTGTGCATATATACAGAAACCCTGCTGGCATTGTGGTAAAGTGTTAAGCTGCTAACCAAAAGTTTGGCAGTTTGAATCTACCTGGCACTGCTTAGAAACCCTGTGAGGCAGTTCTACTCTGTCCTATGGGATTGCTATGATTCAAATTGACTTGACAACAGGGGTTCTTTTTGGTTTTATGCATACATACATGCTCATGTAACCACATTCCTATTTTAAATTGGTGCACATATGTATATGTCATAGCGTTTATCCAAAATGTCTTTTCCGATGTCCTTTTTGGTGACATCACTTACCTTGGTCTAGCTGTGCAGCCTTCCCCCACATTTGGTGTTATATTTCCCATCACTAGAAAGAACAACTATTTCTTATTTAGAGAGTGATTCCCATTGCCCCAAACTCACCTATGCCTGGCAACCACCACTGATCTTTGGTTTCAGTATGTATGCCTACTCTTGTCTTTGTATAATAGTGAGGTCATGTAGTATTTGGTCTTTTGAGACTGTCTCATTTCATGTCCTCTTGTCCTCTAGATTTATGTACAATGTAACATATTTTGAGAACTCATCATTCTTCATGACTGCATTGTATTTTCCACATTCTTTCTGAGAAGTATATATACAAGTTCTTAATCAAGAAATAACAGGCATTCACTGCCATCTTAACTAAAATCTTTGTTTTTGAGAATTCCTAGAGGAGTCCTCTGGAGAGAAGATAAGAAGTGCATTCAGCTGCATTTGGGAAGAATGTAAGGTGTTCAATTGCTGTGTCTTTAAGAAGAACAGCTAACCATTCTCTGGTTAAAGCATTACCAGTATTCAGGCAAGTTGGAGCAATGGAATGATAATTAGAAACTGCCCCAGTCTAGCTGCCCTTGAAATAAGATGGTGAATCCCCATGGGAACAATGTGAATTTTTCCTTTGTTATGTGAAGAGAAATATGACATCTGATAAGTTAGGAAGGAGAAAGGATTGCTAGATTCTGTGTACACCTGTGTCAAGTTCTGTCATGACATTTCAGAGAAATCCCTTTAACCACTTGGACTCTGAAGTGCCTCTGCTTCCATGCAAGGAAACTTGTTGAGACATTCTCTTTCTGTTCATCATCTTACCCTTCTCCCTGAAAGTCTGTGTTATGTAAGGTGACTTGGAGGTGTAGGTGAAATAAATGTGCTTTACTCTCTTCTGCTGAAGGTGTAGACTGTTTGTGTCCCACCCTGTCCTTTTCTAGTTAGCAACATCAATTCCAAATTCAGCTGAGAAGAATGATCAAAGTAAATAAAGGTTTAAACACTTTGAAGACACTCCCACTTGCCCTGAGGTTTTAATATACTCCCATGTATATTATACTCTTGAATATTTTATTATACTATATATAGTGATAATCTTTTCAGAAAATCCATTTCTTGAACTTTCCTCATGACTCGGGTATAGTGTAAGAAGTCTGTTAATCATACTTACCATGTAGTGCCTGGGAAGCACGAGGTTATAACATACTCTGAGTTTGTATAAGAAAGATGACAAGCTGTCATTTAAATGCAAGCACAAATGCTTACCAGTTTCTGTCTTTTTTTTCCCTGTGTTGACTTTCATAGTCCTTAATTCTTCTTTGTCGTATTAGGCTGTTTTGTTAAGTTATGTTGGAAAGGTGGTCTCCCTGTAAAGTGTGGATATTTAGAAACAAGGCAACTGGAGCCATACTGCAGCTATTAAGTTTTAAAAGACTTCTGATCCATGCCATCCTTTCCGTGTTGGAGGCATGTAGGTCATTGTAGTGAATTTAGAAAGACCATTTTATACAGCTAAATCCCTTTTGGTGATAATCATAAATCATCAACAAAAAACATTTATTGTTTTGCATTGTAGTTAGAAGATTATTATCTGGCCCTTTAAGGATCCCTGGTGGGGCCACAGTTAAAATGCTTAGCTGCTAGCTGAAAGTGGGTGGTTCAAATCAGCTTAGTGGCTGTGTGGGAGACAAACCTGATGTTCTGCTGCCGTAAAGACTACAGCCTAGAGAACCCTACCTGGCAACTGTGCTCTGTCGCGTGGGGTCACTATGAATCAAAATCTACTCAACAGCACCTGACAACCATAACATCAGGCCTTTTGAGAATGTGGCATCTGTGGCAGAAAGAGTTGAGAAAGCCATTCAAGTGTCCCTGGGTGGTACAAACTGTTAACACATTCTATTGCTAACTGAGAGATTAGAAATTTGGGTTCAGCCAGAGATGTCTCAGAGGAAAGGCCTGGCAATCCATTTCAGAATAATCGGTAATTGTTAACCCTACGGAGCACAGTTTTGTTCCTACATAAATGGAAGTCAATAGTAATCAGAATCAACTTCAAGGCAACTGCTTTCTTTTTAGTTCTTTTATAATCTTCCTCACTTTCCACCTGTTCCGCCTCAAGGTCTTCAGTCAATGGAAGCTAATACAACAATCCCAGGTGGGGGCTCACAAGAAGCAGGCACCTTGACCTCAAGGTGTTAATCAATTTACAGGGGTGATGTCGATGCCCAACAAGATGTGGGTAATTTCAGTCTAAGTGAGTTAGGCAGAAGTTAAGTTCTCTGAGTTTTGAAGAAAGTTGACAGAAAAGAAAGAAGGCATTTTGGGAAGAAGGCTATTTGTTTTGAATTTCCAAGGATGAGAAGAAAGCAAATAATCAGAAAGGAGGAACAAAATTACTAACAATGGCCACTGCATTGTGAACAAAAACATAGGAGTGCAACCTTTGTTCCTTAGCGAACAGTTATTTCATACATGAATGGAAAAAAAAAGCCCAATGTGGTCATGCAGGCTTGCTGTTTTGCTTTCTGTTTTGTCATTAGGTTCTGTTGAGTCAGTTCCAGCTCCTAGTGACCCTGTGGACAATGGAATGAAACACTGCCCTGTCCTGTGTCATTCTCATGACTGTTGTTATGCGCAGCCACTATCACACGGGGGGTCTTCTTTTTCCACCGATCCTCTACATCATGAAGCATGATGTCGTTTTACAGGGACTAATCCCTCCTGCTTTCTGCTTTCCCAGTTTTTCAAGAAACACTAAAGTATCACCTAGGATTATTTTGACAAGCTGAGGAAACCTTTTTTAAAAAAGTAACTGTTGTGCATGCCAAGGCATTACTAAAATCAGAATGTTCTCCTGTAGAGATGACAGCCACAGAACTTTTCATTCACACCCTCAGACTCATGCAGAGAACAGCCAGGATCTTCTCTTCTTCACTACATTTTATTGCCGTCCAGGGACTTGAAAGGACACAGCAGACTCCCTGCTGGGATACCTCAGCCTCATCATACTTCCTTGGTCTGTTTTAAGAACACTTATTCGACCTAAATTAAGGTAGTGCATTTTTCTATTCCTGAATTTCAGGCATAAACCAGGTGGGGATTTTGCATTATTTTTGTGGTTTTGAAATAATCATAGAAATTATATCTGAGTGCTTCCTTGAGCCAAATCTCTGAATGAACACGTTTTGAATTTCTATAATGGTAAAAACCACCTTCGCTTTAATGTCTCAAAGAGGACCTAGTCATGTTAACAATTTTATGGAGGACTAACCTCATTATGGAAACCGTGGCAGAGTGGTTAAGTGCTATACCTGCTAACCAAAAAGTTGGCAGTTCAAATCCACCAGGCACTCCTAGGAAACTCTGTGAAACAGTTCTACTGTGCCCTGTAGGGTTGCTATGAGTTAGAAGCAACGCGACAACAGTGGGTTTGGTTTGGTTTGGTTTGGGTAACCTCATTATAATGTAAAGAACATTTTCGTTTTTAAATATCAAGACATTTGGGCTGAATTTTGACCTCATCTCATGTCTGAAGGCTTATGTGTCCCCTGATTATAGATTGGCCAGAGTAATATTCATTCCTGTATGTAGGAAGGAGACCCTGATGGTGTAGTGGTTAAGTGCTACATCAGCTAACCAAAAAGTTGGCAGTTCAAATCCACTAGGCACTCCTTGGAAACTCTATGGAGCAGTTCTACTCTGCACTATAGGGTTGCTATGAGTTGACATTGACTCGATGGCACTGGGTTTGTTTTGGTTTTACAGGTAGGACAGCTGCATTTGGACTTAACTTCTAGTGAATTGCTCCCCAGGTAATGTAATATGGTAATTACAAGATATCTGAGTAAAGATCTTTATATGTTGCAGTATGAAACAAACGTGTCAGGTATTTAGAAACTCTGCTGTGCCCTTTTAGAGAACAGGATATTTTCATGGCTATTAAAAAGAAATTGTCACCAAGTCAGTTCTGACTCACAAAACCCTATAGAAAGAGTAGAACTGCCCAATAGGGTTTTCAAGGAGTGGCTAGTGGATTCCAACTGCCAGTCCTTTGATTAGCATGCAAACTCTTGACTACTCTACCATCGAGACTTCTGGCTGCAGTGTATAGTAACTCTTAGGTAAGTTATACTTTCCCCCCTTGTAATCTTAGTGTTCTAGTTACAGGCAAATTCTGACCTTTGTTTCCATCTTCTCTTTTCCCTTTGTTTTGGACTCTCCTTATTGTGTGCATTAAGTTACCAGAACATGGTTTATCATCTTTCACCCTACACCACATCACCTGTCTGTCTTAATTGTTCTATTTTCCCTGGTGGCTTCTGATATCACCATGGTGTCAAGTCTGCACCCCACCCCTCAGTGCTTTTTTATCTTCTTTGTCTCTTCTTGTCTTTCCATCCAATATTCAAAATGCTTCATTCTCAACCCTCCACCAACTGTCAGTAGGGGGAAGTCCAAAGTCTGTAGCATCTTTTGGAAGTAAACTTGATTCACCATACTGCATAGCACATGCTAGAAATCAATAATACAAAGTGTGCAGCTTACAGAACCAGACTTAGCATTGCCTAGACACAGCTGGTATTAAGGAGACAAAGCCTTTGTAGGAATTGGTTGATAAGGTCCCAGTAGTTAAAATCTGGGATTTTGCACAGGCACATAAAGCCCAATACTTAGAGATGAGGGACTTGTAGGAGGAAACAGAAATCCCGGAGCACACAAGCTATGTGATCAAGAACAATCTGAGCTCACAAGAAGAGGTCTTGTTTTGCTAATGTTTGTCCCCAAATTCCTTTTCAGTACCCACTGCCGTAGAGTCATGTCCAACTCATAGCGACTCTAGAAGTCAGAGTAGAACTGCCCCATAGAGTTTCCAAGGAGTGCCTGGTGGATTTGAACTGCCAACTTTTGGTTAGCAGATATAGCACTCAACTCACTATGCTACCAGGATTTCCCCTTTTTAGTAGAAGACTATATCACCTCAGCCTCCCTTCTCAGTCAAAAAGGTGGCCCAGAGCATGTAGGATGAAAAACGTATCCTCTCTCCTTTTCACTGGAAATTCTGATGGCATGGTGGTTAAGTGCTGTGGCTGCTACCCAGAAAGTTTGCAGTTTGAATCCACCAGGTGCTCCTTGGAAGCTCTATGGGGCAGTTCTACCATGTCCTTTAGGTTTGCTATGAGTTGGAATCAACTCAATGGCAGTGGGTTCTGGTGTCCTTTTTCCTAACAAGATTTTGTCTTGATTGATGTTATGTCTGGGTCTAAATGTGCTACAAATTACAAAGTCACCTAGCTCATTGCCTGTTACACAGTTAAAGTTATTGTTTAAAAAATAAGATCTTGAATGTCAGGATAAGACCTTTGCATTAGTAGATAATGGGGATTTGTATAACATATTTTAAAACATACCATATTCTTTCTTATCTGTATGTAAAAGAAAAAACAAGAAGGGTTAATAAGAGAAGCATTTTATAACAGAAATATAAGTTGGCTCTGGCTCAGATTGAATCCTTAGGAGGTTTTTTTTACATTCCGTCCCCTTTTCTTGCTTTCTAGCTGCTTTGACAGAAGGACAGAAGGATTAAGAAATCAAGTAGCTTATCTGAGAGGTTCCCCATGGGCACTTTGTCCCAGGTGTTCCTGCTTGGAGCTTATATAATCAGGAGTAGTTTTGTGTACCTTGGGTATTACTATAACGGTGATTGTTTGAGTCAGTGGGAGATGGTGTCAGGGCAATTATAGCCAGGTGCTGTGTGATCTTAAAGACTTAGTTAGTGTATGGGAGTATGGGAGGTGTCTTCCCATACCTTTGCAATAGCACACTCTGAAGTGTGGTGGCACCACTTACCAAATAGGAACAAGAGTGATTAAACGGACAGTGTGTTCTGGTGCTCTGGAGGAGAAAAGCACTCCAAGTTAATCTTTCTAATATGTCACCTTTTTGTGTGTTTATGTTGTTATTGGGGCCTTTTGTTCAGTTACAATGAAACTAAATCAAAACTATTAGAAATGAATGTAATTTTCTCTGATAATGTAAAAAAAAAAGCCATCAGTTAATGCTAATTTTAAAAAGGAAATAGAAAAATAACGTGATTGTATTTCTTTAATTTTTTTTTGTTGGTAATTTATTTTCTATTTTCCCTATCGTAAGGTTTTCCCTATTGTAAGATTTTGCATCAGATTTGCAGTGAAGTCAAGTTATGAGAGATTTATGGCTTGTCTCCCAAGTGTAGACACCAATCTGACATGTGGGGAATTCCTTTGAAACTGGATCTTATTAGGACATGCCACTATCCCTGTGAAGAAGATCTGAAATCCTGATTTGTTTTATGCCCTTCTCTTTTGTTTTTTTAATTATAAGATTAATGAGAAAATGTCAAATTATACCAAAGAATATCAAAGAAAAAACAAGTGTCTCCTCTGACTGTCCGCAGCCTGCTCTCCTCCCAATTGAAACAAGTGTTAACATTTAGAGGGCTTGTGTCTGAGCCTTTGCCTCTATTCTTTACAAACAGGAAAATATACACATACACACAACTCTCTACAGAAGGGAACCCTGGTGATATAGTGGTTAAGAGCTATGGCCACTAACTAAAAGGTTGGTAGTTCAAATTCATGAGGTACTCCTTAGAAACCCTGTGGGGCAGTTCTACTCTGTCCTAAAGGGTTGCTGTGAGTCATAATTGACTCAGTGGCAGTTGGTCTGGTTTTTGGATTGTAGAAGGCTTCTTAGTCTTCATAAATGGAATCGTATAATAAATGCAAGTTTGGGGCATCTCTCCCAGTCAATACATGTGGACGTATGCAGATTACATGTCAACTCAAAGTGAAAAAAATAATTAGGGTTTGGTGGAGCTGCCTCCTGAATATATAATTACCAACTGAAGCAGACAAGAAGCAACTGAAACGAACAAGCTAGTTTCTGCCACAGCGTGGTGATTGTTCTGTGGTTAAATGAGTCCCATAAAAACTGCAGTAAACTCCCATCATGTTCTGCTGTCTTGAAAAACTTGCCAAGAGACAGACCTTTGGGGCTTCATTCTTCCCAGATTTAAACAGATAAAATGAAACATTTTCTGCAGAGGTCTAGCCCTGACCCTGCTAGTTTCTGAGGTGGTCAAGGTCAGCTTACTGCTAGGCTTTATAGAGCTTGGGATTTAACATGGTGGTGTTCACGGAGAACTGGTAGACAAGAGCATGTCCTTTGGAGTCACTCACTGTTCAGGTCACTCTTTTATCTGAACAAAAATTCACTAACTATTTATCATATGACAGACATTGAGAAGATTTCCAGAGGAAGAAATTTAGCAAAAACAGACATGATCTGTCTATGACCAAAGGACATATAGGTTGGTGAGGGATACAAACAAGGAAACAGGCAATTATAAGATAATGAGATTAGTATATTGATTAGTGAGGTGTGAGGGGAAGTTTCCTGGACAAGGAGAAACCTAGTCTAAATACTGAAGGAGGAGAAACTGGGTGAATGAACACAGATGTGGAGAAAAGAAATGTTTTAGGAAGAGGGAGTGATATTAATGAAGGTTTAAATCTGTCTGCAGCTCAGGACAAAGGATGCTGGGAGGGGTATGCAGGGGAGAATCCCTTTGGCCTTAAAAAGCTATGTAAAGAAGCATTATTCTTCTGACAGTCAAGAGAAGTAGACAAATTTTAAGTGATACAGGTGGTTAAGTGCTTACTAGCTGAAAGATTGCAGTTTTAATCCACCCAGAGGCACCTTGGTAGAAAGACTCAGCAATCTGCAGCCCTGTGAAGCACATTATGGACCTCCTCCCATATAGAGTTCAGCAAACCCCCATCATGCTCCATTGTCTTGAAATATGAAGCTTGGATAGACTCGGGGTTTCCTTCTTCCCAGTATTAAATGGATAAAATGAAACATTTTCTCCAAATTCCCAGTGATTTCCTCCCCAAAGCACTTGGGGTTACCATGAGTTGAAATTGATCTGACTGCAGCTGGTTTGGTTTTGTGTTTTAGAGGTGTGATTAGGTTTATAAAGTGGAGGGACAGAGAGAATAGTAAGTTGGGGGATAGTGTCCTCAGTTTCGCTTAAAAGGAGTAGGACGTTTGAACCAAAGTATATAGGATGAAAGGGATAGAGAGGCCGTTAGAATGCAGTTGCGGATGCTAGACAGGGAGGGGATGATGGTTATAACCAAGGAGACGGCTGCAGGGCTGTGAACACTTTCCAGAGGCCTTGCTAGCATCCCCTGAGCAAGCTTGCACAATTACTTAAGCTGCAGTTCAGTTTGGCGACTCATGGAAACTGTATAAACCATGGGCAAAGTCGTTAACTCTGACATTGCAAAGCTGAATGTGTATGGTGCAGAGGGGAGATAAATCGCCGTCTCTGGGGGCATACACATGTGTGCATTTTTTATTTGGTTTTGTTTTCCAGAGATAATTGCACCCTAGGCTGGAGCTTGCTCACCCTCTCTTTCACACTCAGCGTCCGGCACCTGGCCTATTTTCTACATGACTAGGCTTTACTTCAGAAATGACGAGTCATAGATCATTCTGATTGATTTTTTTTCTTTTTCCTTTTTTTTCCCCTCACAAATCAAAGGGGCAAAGGGTGAAATAGAGATTACTGTGAAGACAGAAGCATGGCAACAACCTAAATATGCAGTTCTCTGGAGCATCCTGTGTCCAGTTCTGTTTTGTCTCCTCTGAGCTGAGATAGAGAAAAGGGAGGCTGGTATGAGGCCAGTCAGCAGGTAAAGGGCAGAGAAAATAGATAGGCAACCTGGGCTCAGACTGTCCCAGTCTCTGTTAGAGGGTTATAAGTAGTAGGGGACACACTAGAGGCAGGGAAAGATCAACCAGTGTCTTGAGCAGTAGGGTACAGCTAAGCCCTAAATTGCCTACCGAGCTTTGTGCCACTGAATTCTTAGCTTTGCTTTCACCTTTGTCTTCTGTTTTAGCGTCCTTTCTTCTTAGTGTCAGTCACTGCAAAGGCATAAAGACACTAAAGCATAAGCATCAATTTATTTAAAAGCAGAGACAGAAATAAGATTTGTATGTGTGTGTACATTTTTAAAGAATCCCCTTGAAAGGATAAGTGGATTTAAGAAAGTGACTTAGAATCATGTCAACAATGGAATATATCCCACTTATTCAGAATATAGTCTTTCAGCCCTACCAATTCTTTCATTTTCTTTTCAGACTTTATAAAATTTTTATTTCACCTAATTCTCTGGTATTGTTTTAAGAGGTTGGGATCTTTGACAAAAATCATTTCTCCTGTGTCTGAGTTTTCTTAACCCTCAAATGCACAAATACCTATTATAGCTTTAAGAGAACCCAGGATTCTGCTTATTTTGTTTTTAATGACAGCTAATGGCCATTAGAAAGCTGTAGAGGTGTATACCTTGATGATCAGCTCTCTTTTGGACACCAAAAAACCTCACTATGTTTCCTTTGGAGATCAGATATTGTGGAAGAAAAGTATTTGACTGGAAATTAAAAACAACAGGGAGAACTGTAGACAGAGAGATGGTTAAAAATTAGGCTTTTAAGCTTTTGATCCATACACTGTTGCTATAGAAAAATTTTGGTGGCAGTGGGGTGTGTATGTGTGTGTGTGTACGTGCCTGTGTATATGCCTGTATGTGTGGATATGAAATTGGAAAAAGAAAAAAATACCAATGCATCAAAAAAGACAGGTCATTTCGTTGAATGTAACAGAACTCCTGAGTATTTGGAGATTAGAGGCAGTCATAATTTCTGGCTGCCACGCTTTATGCTAATGTGGCCGTCCCCTCTTGTATGTTTCTGCTGAGACAGTCGTTTTACTCCTGCTTAATTTCACCTCTAATGGTAGTGGAAGGGGTCTGGGTATCACTCTAGTCAGCTTTAACCAATTTAACAACTGCCACTACTGGCCATTGTAAATTATTATTCTTGTTTAGCAGTTAAATCTACCATTTATTCCTCTCCTTTATGTTCTATAAGATGTAGTTATAGACTTAGGTTTATGTTAACTATGCTTTCTCCTTCTATAAATCCAGATCTGTCATTTGCAATAAGCTAAACTTTTTTGGATGCTAAGCATCTGTAACCCTTGCAAATCACACTGGTAAAGTGTGAAGAAGATTCATCTATTCATTTGTTCACTCATCAATGCATTTAACAGATATTGACTGAGTATCTACTTTATCCAAACTAGGCAATCTTGTATGCATTGGAGATAAAAGAGTGAACAATATAGACTACTTGTAAGAGATATTTTTATCTAAAATGTGTAGAAAATTTTAGTCAGGTTTGAGGAAAGAGCTATCACCTCCATAGGATCTTTTCAACACTACATAGGTTTTTTTCCGCTATTGTCTACATGCTTCCATGGGATCCCTTACCAAGTTTGATTTCCTTACTTTATTGTCTTGCTTTTTTGTTTTTGTAGTTAGCCTTCTGATTTTAAGAAGTTGTCCTTGCTTTTAGGCTGATAACCTTTTAGTACTTTCTGTCTAATTAAGCCTTCAGAAAAGTCTTGCCTGCCTTCTTTCTGATGATTGTTTTAGAATTTAGAAATGGTCACTGAAAATCTCTACATGGCTGTTTTGCTGTAAGCAGTCATCATATTTAGGCAAATAAAAGGGTACTTAACCTCGGTGGTGAAACCTTGGTGGCGTAGTGCTTTAAGTGCTACAGCTGCTAACCAAGAGGTTGGCAACTCAGAGGTGCTCCTTGGAAACTCTAGGGGGCAGTTCTACTCATAGTGGGTTGGGCCTTTTTGGTTTGTTTGTTTTATTATGATTGAATGAAAATGTACATTCCTGTATAAATTTGCGTGCCCACCTATAACTGCCCTCCCTGCCTAGTAACAGCACACTCTTCCTCTCTGCTCCATACGTGTCCTATCCTCCCAGCAGTCTCCTATCCCCTCCTCTCCACCTACTCCCCTTCTTCCAGTAAGAGGTCAGCAGGATGTCATCTTATAGATGCATAGAACCATGAAGTGCACACATGATATGGTCCCTCTGTGTTGCCACGTCCAGTTGATAACTGTCCATAAGTTGACCTCTATTATGATTTATGGACAGGGGCCAGTGGCCATGCTCCCAGGGAAACTCCAAGGCCCCTGGACCATCAATTGTGGTCTTTTAATGGAGATCTCAGGGTGCACTCCTTTTTATTCTTGTGTTGCCAGCGAGACTCAACTTTGTGAGCTCCATCATGGCTATCACTGGTGGTGGCTGGGCACCATCCTGTTCTTCCAGTCACAAATCAGTGTGGTCATCCACTCACATGGGTCTCTCTGTCTTATGGGTTCTCTTTCCACAGTGTCGTTTTGGTCCTTGGTGATCATGGGTTCCTGCTAAGTTGGGACCATTTGCTGTACTCTCAGATGGCAGCTTGGCAGCTTTTAAGACCCCAGATGCCACTCACCAATGATACCATTCACCAATGTGGGGCACAGAAGGCTCTCTTACCAAAATGCTAGTTGTGCCAACTGGCCTCAGTTTCCCCTGACAGAATAGTCTCCAACCCTCCACCCCAGCTACTCTGTCCTTGTAATATTGGATTAAGATGGGAGGGAGTGATCATGTTATGTTGAAGTCCAGTTAATATTGATTTTCTTTCTAATACGTGCTGTCACAGATTTCAACCAAATTTCTATCAACTATCTAATATAAATCCTACCCCCCTCACCCTCCCTCCCTCCCCACACTTGCAGCTGTCAAAGAGTCTTTTCTTCTTTGCATGAGTCTGTTTTTAAGTTCTTATTGTAGGAGTCTTGTGCAATATTTGTCCTTGTGTTGCTGACTGCTTTCACTCAACATAATGTCTTCCAATTGAAACCAGGTTGTGAGATGTTTCCTAAAATCATCGTTGTTCTTTATCATTGCATAGTGTTTCATTGAGTATATATACCATAGTTTACCTATCCATTCCTCTATTGTTAGGCATCTGGGTTGGTTCTTTTTGCTGTTGTGGACTGTGCTGTAATAAACATTTGTGTGCATGTGTTAGCTACTGTGAATGGCCTTGATTCTGTAGGACATATTCCAAGCAGTGGAATTACTGGGTCAAATGGTATATTTGTATCCAGCTTTTTAAAGAAGTGCCAGCTTGCTTTCCAAAGAGGTTTCACCATTTTGCAATCCCACCAACAGTGCAGGAGAGTTCCAGTTTCTCCACAGCATCACCAGCATTGGTTGTTTTGCATTATTTGGATCATGGCCAACCTTATTGGGGTGAGATGGTATCTTGTAGTTTGGATTTGAATTTCTCTAATAGGTAATGATCATGATCTTGTTCAGTAGTGCTTTACTTATCTGGGGCTTCTTCCCTTTCCAAACAAAATTGGTAATTTGTTTCTCTATCTCATTAAAAAATGACGCTGGAATTTGTATTAGTATTGCATTATATAAAGTAGATTGCTTTGAGCAAAATAGACATTTTCACAATGTTAAATCTTTCAATCCATGAGCAGGGTAGGTTTTTCTATTCATGTACGTCTCTCTTAATTTCTTGTAGTAAGGACTTGTAGTTCTCTTTGTAACAGTCTGTTATTTTTCTGGTTAGATTTATTCCTAGGTACTTTATCTTGGTGGTTTCTTCCTTAATAATCTTGTTGTTGGTATAAAGGAATTCAACTGATTTACTTATGTTTATCTTGTAGCCTGAGACTTTGCTGAACTCTTCTATCAGTTTGAGTAGTTTACTTATGGATTCTTTAGGATTCTCTACATATGCAATGATATCATCTGCAAACAGGGAGATTTTGACTTCTTCTTTGCCAATGCAGATGCCCTTTATTTCTTGATGTTGTCTAATTGCTTTGGCTAGAACTTCTAGTACAATGTTGAATAGGAGAGGTGAGAATGGGTATCCTTGTCTAGTTCCTGTTCTCAAGGGAAACTGTTTCAGTCTCTCTCTATTCAGGATGATGTAAGCAATTGGCTTTGTATAAGTGGCCCATGTTACACTGAGGAATTGACTGTCTATTCCTGTTTTGCTGAGAGTTTAGCATGAATGGGTGTTGGACTTGATCAAATACCTTTCCTGCATCAACAGACAAAATCGGATGATTCCTGTCTTTTGTGTTATTTATTTATTTATGGGGTTATTTATGGGGTTGATCATTTTAATTGTTTTTGTGATGTTGAACCAGCCTTGCATCCCTGGTATGAATCCAACTTAGTCATGATGGATTATTTTTTGGATATGTTGTATTCTTTTGGCAAGAGTTTTGTTGAGGATTTTTGCATCTAGATTCATGAGTGATTTCAGTTTGTAGTTCTTCTTTTTGGTTGGGTCTTTCCCTGGCTTTGGTACCAGTGTTATGCTGGCTTCATAAAATGAATTTGGGAGTATCCCATCCCTTTGTATACTGTGACGTAGTCTCAGTAGTATTGGAGATAACTCTTCTCTAAAAGCTTGGTAGAATTCTGCAGTGAAGGCATCTGGGCCTGGGCTTTTTTTCGTTGGCAGTTTTTTGATGATTTTTTTCAATCTCTTCATTTGTGGTAGGTTTATTAAGTTGCTCTGCTTCACGTTGTGATAGTTTTGGTATGTGATCTGAATCAAAGAATTTGTACATTTCCTCTAGGTTTTCAAATTTGTTAGAGTACAGTCTTTCATAGTATTCTGTTATGATATTTTGGATTTCTGATGTATCTGTTGTGACAACTCCCCTCTCATTTCTTATTTGGGTTATTTGTTTCCTTTCCTGTTTTTCTTTAGTAAGTTTAGTCAATGGTTTGTCAATTTTCTTGATGTTTTTATAAAAGAAAAAACAGCTTTTGGTCTTTTCAATTTTTTTTTTAATTGTTCTTCTATTCTCTAATTCATTTCTTTCTGCTCAAATCTAATCTTTATGATATTTTTTTCTTCTGGTGCCTGAGGGGTTCCTCTGTTGCTCTCTCTACTTGTTCAAGCTGTAGGATTACTTCTTTGATTTGGTTTCTTTCTTCCTTCCAGATGTGTGCATTTATGGAGATAAACTGCCCTGTGAGCACTGCTTTGGCTGTATCACATAGGTTCTTGTAGGAAGTGTTTTCATTCTCATTGGAATCCATAAATTTCTTTATTTCATCCTTGATTTTCATTCTTGATTTCTTCTATAACCAATGGCTTTTTGAGCAAGATATTGTTCAGTTTCCACGAGTTCCACTTTCTTCCTATGTTTTTTCTACTATTGATTTCGACTTTTATGGCTTTATGATCTGAGAAGATGCTTTGCATTAATTGCATGGTATGGATTTTGTTGAGAAATGCTTTATGTCCTAAACACATGGTCTATTCTGGAGAATGTTCCATGTGCACTGGAGAAGAAGACGTAGTTGTCCGCTGATAGATAGAAAGTTCTGTATATGTCGATGAGGTCTAGTTGGTTAATTGTGACAATAAGGTCTTCTGTGTCTTTATCGAGCTTTTTTTTTAGATGATCTGTCCAGTATTGAGAGTGGAGTATTGAAGTCTCCCACTATTATTGTGGAGTGACCAATCTTCTTTTTGAGTGTAGTCAGTTTTTCATCAAAGTACTTAGATGCTCTAATGTTAGGTGCGTAAACATATGATATTGTTAAGTCCTGTTTGTGTATTGAACTTTCATCAATAGTGTCCATCCTTGTCCATGATGGTGAATTTTACATGCAAATCTATTTTATCTGAGATTAGAATTGCCACACCTGCTCTTCTTTGTGTATTGTTAGCTTGATATATATTCTTCCATCCTTTAATTTTCAGTTTGTTCGTATCTTTAAGTCTAAGGTGAGTTTCTTGAAGGCAACATGTGGGTGGGTCATTTCTTTTGATCCAAGATGTCGCTCGATGTCTCTTTATTGTAGCATTCAGTCCATTCACATTCAGTGTGGTTATTGATAAGTATGTGTTCAGTGCTGCCATTGTGATATATTTATTTTTGTGTTGATGCTTTCTCTGTTGTTCTTATTAATCTGTTTTGGGACATTCTTCTTTGTGAGTTGATTTTTCACCTTTTTTGGGGTTGGTTTTGTGGTTGCTGAGACTCCTGGATTAAATTTTTGCTCGTATATGTTGTGTTTTATTGTACTTTAGAGCTGCCCTTAATGTCTCCCTTAATAAACTATGTATAAACGGTTTTCAGTTACTACCATTCTTATCAACTTCCTCTCCATCTGGAAGGACAATAACTATATCCCTCTTTTTAATATGATGACATCATAGTTTTCATAACATGATCACTGGATCATTTCTTTCATTTTTATAGTTTTGATCGAATCTGCAGCCTTCCTTACCTGAGTAGGTTTCTGGGTGATGTGTCCTGTATTTGCTTCTAAAATATAAAGTTAGTGGTTTTGTTTTTCTAAGCAAGAGGTTCTTTCAGTATTTCTTGTAGCTTTGGTTTGGTTTTTACAAAGTCTCTGAGTTTCTGTTTATCAGTGAATGTCTTAATTTCATTTCTATATTTAAAAGTTAGTTTTTCAGGATACATAATTCTTGGTTGGATGTTCTTCTCCTTCAAGGCTTTAAATGTGTCATGCCACTGTTTTCATGCAAGCATTGTTTCTGCTGAGAAATCTAACAAAAGCCTACAGGGTTTCCCTCTGAATGTGAGCTTTGCTTTGAGTTACTGCCTTTAAGAGTTTCAGCTTATGTTTCATTTTGTTAAGCTTGATTAATATGTCTTGGAGTCTTTCTTTTGAGATCTATGTTGAGTGACATTCGATATGCATCTTGGATATCTACATTCTCTTCTTTCATAATTTCTGGGAAGTTTTCTGTCAGCAGCTCAGCAACAATTTTCTCTGTGTTCTCAGGTGTTTCATCCTGTTCAGGTACTTCAATTAGTTTTCCTAACATGATCACTGGATCATTTCTTTCATTTTTATAGTTTTGATTGAGTCTGGAGCCTCTTAATAGAGTCCCACATGCTTCTTAATACTTCTTCATTTTTCTTGTTTCTTTTTTCTGATTTCTCCTCATAGATGCTGGAGTCAGTAGCTCTGTCTTCCAAATCAGAAAATCTCTTTTCCATTTGTTCCATTCTGTTTTCTTGGCTTTAAATTGAAGTTTCTACGTTTTTTATTGGTTTGTTGGATTTCAGAGTACTGGTGTTCCATCTGATTTAACAGCTTGCTTAGTTTTTTATTTTGCTCTGATGCATTTTGTTTAAGGTCTAAGAGGGCTCTCTATATAATCTTTTTGTATTCTGATAGTTTCAGAAAAGCTTCTTTGTCTAGGAAGTTCTTTGGTGCTTTCTTTTGGGGGCCTTCCAAAGCCATGGCTGATTTCTTGGTTACAGTTTTTTCCAGATTTTGTTGCTTTGGGGGCGTTGTGTAAGTCAATAGGGACTGGGAGAGATGCTGTGAGGATCGACCTCGGTTTTTTCTCTAGGCCATCTTAAAACGAGAGCTTAAAAGTATCTGACAACTTCTAAAGTCAGTCAGGTTTTCAGGTGCATGGGTCCCTCTTCCCAGCTGGCAAAGTAAGTACCTCTACATCAAACTCCAGATGTTATAAACTAGCTCAAAATACAGAAAGGCTACTGCCCTGCTGGCCTCTGTTTTCGGGCCCAAGCTACAGGCCAACTCTGTGTTGAATACTACTTTTCTGCCAGAAAGGTGGTCTCCTCCAGGCAGGTGCTGTCTCCCAGCCCAGGAATTAGGTCCAGCTGAGGCTTCCATGTAGGTATATCCACCTCATGGTGGAACAAGATGGTGTCCCACACAAGCTTGTCACCTTGCTAGGACCAAAAGAGTGGCCAAAGGTGCCAAGATGCACAGAGTCCACAGCCTCTGTTGCTGGGCCCCTGCCATAGGTGACATTGTGTAAAATACTGCTTTTCTGCTGGAAAAACATTCTCCCCCGGGCAGTCGCTGCCTCCCAGCCAAGGAACTAAATCCAGCTGGGGCTTCCATATGGGTGTTATATTAATGTTATGTTATAATCCCAAACGGGATTATAACCATAGGCAGAGAGGTTAGGATGTACAATATGCAGTTTGTTGACAAGATGTCTTGGAACAATATGGTGTCCCACAGGCTTGCAGCCTCCTTGGTACCAGCCACTACATGACAGAGGCAGAAAGAGATGTCAAAGGTGCTGAGATGCACAGAGTTCAAAGCAGAGCTCTCTAAATATGGCAATTTTGCTTGCCGATCCCACCAGCAGTGTGTTTCAGATCAGTGGCTAGTCAAGTCCAAGCTCCACCTGCCAGTTAAGACAGTGAAAAAGATACTAAACTGGTGAGTTACCTTCACTCCATGCAAGCCCGCACTCACCGAGAGTTGGGTCAGTGAAAGAGAGGAGGTTTTGTGTTCCGTGGCATGAAGTCCTAATTAGTAGCCCTATACTGCGTCCTAGGGCTTACTAGGTGTCCATAACACTCTGTTTAATTATCAGTTCAGGTCTTGGTTTCCATAGGGATTTAGGGAGATGTGTTTGGTCTGCCATCTCTACTCCACCTCTGATCTTGTCTTTTTGAGCTTCTACTTCCTGGTTCCTTAGAGATAGCCAAGTGTCTTTTCCTACTTCTGCTTCTAGCTTATGTTTCATCTCTGATATCTCAAAAGAGACTGGCTGAGGAAACACTCTGTACTAATCCTGCCTCATTAACATAACAAAGACAACCCATTCCCAAAGGAGATTATAACCATAGGCAGAGAGGTTAGGATGTACAATACATGTTTTGTAGACACAACTCAACCCATATACTGTTTTCCTTTTGTTTAGTGTTTTAAGAATTTCTGGTTCGGTGCTGTGTTTTCCTCCCATTCTATAAATCCATCTATTGTAGATTGATTAGAATGGTTGGCAGTGGTAGCCAGGCACCTTCTAGTATTGACCTCAGGGAAGATTAGACCAATGGTTAGTAAAAATTGTTTATCCTGAAGACTAGTTTCTTCTTTGAGTCTTTGATTTACTTCTTTCTTTTTAGCTCAGAACAAGCAGAAACCAATTGTGTTTTAGGACCCTCCACCCTCCAGTAGATCTTGATTCCCTCTCTTGCTACATCCTGTTACTCGAGATTTTTAGTTGACTTTCTCTATCTGACAGCACATATGAATCTTGATCTCACATGTTGACCCTGTTCTATTATTTATAAAGGCAATTCTTGCAGTCAGTGAAAAAATAACTCCTTCACACTGATTATGTCAATATAGATCTTTTTCTATATTTGTTCACACACTTCCATAAGATACCTTACAAAATTTGATTTTCATGTTTTTGTTGGTGGTGGCTGGTTAGTTTTTATAGTCAGCCATCTGGATTTCAAGAAGTTGTCTTTTGAGGTATACATGTATGTGTGTGTGCGATGGTGGAACTATGGAAGCTGTCAAAGTAGTTAGCCAAGGCCAAAATTTCCTTCAAAGTAGTTAGCCCCAGCCAAAATGACCTTCTCTACCACCTATCATAGTGCCTGGAGTTTCTTACATATAGACTTACTCCTTGGGTCTTGAAAAGTTCCTGTTTTTAGGCTTTCCTTTTCAGCCTTAAATAATCCTTGTTAGCACCTTAAATCATCATCAAGTGCGTACCTAAGATTCAGTATGCAGAGGTCAATGTTTTGATGAAATGGAACATAACCTGAGATTAGAAGAGCAAGCAGAAAGGGGGAAAGCACCAGAAGCAAATGTTTTGCTGAAATCTGGCCTTTCAAACCCTGTGATTTTGGCTCTTACTAGCATATAATAAACATGTTCTAGCTCTAGGATTTTGGCTGCTGCTAATGTGTAATAAATATGTAGCTTGGCTGAAAAAGGAAGAATAGTCTTTTTCTATCTGTTTTCCAAAGGTGAGCATAGCCAACCTAGTGTCCTGGTTAACATCACAAAACATTACTGAGTGAAAATTAAGTAGTGAGTTTACATTGAGCTTCAGGAAAGGATTTCTGTCTAGGTAGGCTAGATTGATGAGTCCAATGTCCATAAGGAAGAGGGCAAAGCATTATTGAATGAGTAATTTGTGACTGAACTAGATGGACCAGTAATCATTCCCGTACAAAATCTATGGCATGTTACATCCATCAGTTTAGAAAAATATTCCAGAATGGATAGCTCCCTTGTCCAATTTTTTCAATATATCTAATCAGTTTAGAAGGTGAAGGTTATGTACATTTTTATGTAAATATAGTGTTCCCTTGCTACTCAGTGTGTTAAGTATGGACGGTGTTAATATCTCTGATTCTCACTTTTATACTCCATGTCGGGAATGTTGTGCAAAATCTCAACGCTTGGCTGCAAAGGCTGCCCTCAAGATCAAACAAAGAATGTGCATTCAAATTCTTTACAAATGCTCAGCAGGTTCTTTGGGTTTATGTTACTTTCCTAGTGCTGCCTCTCAGAAAGTGACTATCTACAAGGTGTTTATTAATTCCTGATTCCTTCAGTGAATTCTCCTAGACCGCTGTCTATCCCACATTGCAGACCAAACTGAAATAATGAGCTTTTGGCAAAGATACCTGGTAAGAAGATGGCCTATAATGTTCAGTTTAGCTGGGATTTAAAATGCTTTATTAATTGCTGAATAAAGTACCACTTGTCATCACTCTAAATGACCCTGTCTTAGCTGATATCAGGTATATAAGTACAATCTCAATTAATCTGATGTTTTTAATGAAAATTTATCCTCCTATTTTACACTTTCATCCCATTTCCTTAAAATGTACATGCTTTAATGCATATGCTTTGTAAAACTGTTTACTTTGCAGTTTCGTTTCGTTTGTATCCTCATTGCATTTTCTTCTCTAATTACCAGATATATGCATCATCTCTTAGAGATAAGGCAAGTAGTATTATTTGCTCACTGAGTGGTTTCCAGGGGAAGGAGTTTATGGCATCACTTTGTCTCTGGGTACTGTGTGTCTTCCCACACATTCTCACCACCCCCACCATGCTTTCCTTGTAACACTGCTGAATCTGGTTAATTTAGCTCCTCTGTCTAATTTAAGTTGCTTTCATCTAACTCAGGTTGAAAATGTCTGATACTTACACTCATGGAACCATTGTGTTTTAGAACTCAGAGCAATGCTCCCCACTGGGATTTTCAGGGAGTCAAAGTGGTGACTGGAATAGGATGCACATCAGGGTGCTTCCAGCTACAAGTAACTGTAATTCCTGATCATGTGCAAGACAAGTTGAGTGTTGCCATTCCAAATATCTTCACTATTTGATACTCAGAGATTAAGAGGAAGATTAGGCTTTTCTCATTTATTTCTCTTTTTATCAAGGAGAAAAAAAAGTTTTGAAAGCTTTTTCTTCACCTTCCCCATCTTTAGAAGATATCACTGTATGTTTTGTGGGTCAAAATTAGGCATATGGTCACCCAACAAATAACTGGCAAAAGAGAATATGATTAATGTAGCCCTACCATGATCTAAGGTTGACCTCATCTTCCCTGATGACAGTGTTATCCAATTCTTGAGCAAAGTAAAAATTTCAGTTAGTTAAGAGGTAGGGAAAAAGAGATGAATGGTATGCAACCACACAATAGTGTTTGCCACAGGAAGAATCTTGAGTGACTTTTATGTGTTTTATGTGCTGTTTATATTACACTAGCCACTTTGTGGAAGAAAGCTGTGACAATCTGTCTCCATAAAGTTTACAGCTTTAGAAACTTTATAGGGGAGTTCTGCTCTGTCCCAGAGTGGCCACTCTTAGTTATCTACTACTGCTATAACAGAAATAGCACAAATGAATGGCTTTCACAAATAGAAACTTACTGTCTCATAGTTTAGGAGACCTACTTCAGGGAACTAGCTCTAGGGGAGGGTTTTCTCACCATCGGCTCTCTAGAAAAGGCCTTGTCATCAATCTTCTCCTGGGTTTAGGAGCTTCTCAGTCTAGGGACATCAGGTCCAAAAGTTGTACTCCACTCCTTACACTTCTTGCTTTGGTGGTAATGAAGTCCATTGCCTCTCTGACTCTCCTTTATATTGCAAAAGAGATTGACTCAAAATAAAACCTAGTACTGTACATTGAGTCCTGTCTCATGAACATAACCAAAAAACCAAACTTGTTGCCTTCAAGGTGATTCTGGCTCATGGTGACTCTGTAAGACAAAGGAGCACTGCCTTGTAGAGTTTCAAGGGAAGGCTGGCAGATTCAAACTGCCAGCCTTTTGGTTAGCAGCTTAATTCTCAACTACTTTCGCACCAAGACTCCCTCATTGACATTATGGCCTCTAAACCCATTTCATTAACGTCATGGAAGACAGCATTTACAACACTTAGAATCATCTCATGAGATCAAAAAATGGAAGACAACTGCTTAATACTGGGAGTCATGGCCTGGCCAAGTTGATACACATTTTTTTTTGAGGGAAAGCAGTTCAATCCATGGCAGGTTGTGATGAGTAGGGAATCAACAGAGGACCAATGGGATAAGCAGAGTTTTCTATCTAGTCTGAGATATTTTTCAAAGTCACTGTGTTCTTTCTTAGAGAAACCCTGGTGGCACAGTGGGTTAAGTGCTACGTCTGCTAATCAAAAGGTCAGCAGTTCAAATCCACCAGGAATCCTTGGAAACTCTATGGGGCAGTTCTATCCTGACCTTTAGGGTCTCTATGAATCAGGTCCAATTCAATGGCAGTTGTTTTCGGTGTTCTTTCTTCATTAGAATTTTCTTTCTAGACTCTAATTCTCTCACAACATGTAGAGGAAGAGACATGAGGGAAAATAAAGGAGTCCTAAAGTAAAATATAGGTGAGAGGGTGAGCAGAAAAGATCATCAGTAGGGTGACCATATAATTTCTCATTTAAACTAGGACACTTTTGAGAGTCAAAGAGGGCATCATAAAAAATAATACCAATTCAGCAGTATAAACCAGTATTACCCACACAAATTAAAATGTGTGGTGTAACCAGGTTTACATAAGGGAGTTTATTTCAACAATTGTGTAAAAATAAATCTCATTTTTGTGTTCTCTTTAGGTGAAGGAAACACCACTTTTATTAGGTATCATTGAAAATTCCAAACTTGGAGTGAAAACATTTTCATACTTAATTTTGATTAAATCTTGCATCTTATGAGACATAAAGAAGTTAAGACTATTATAAAAAGTACAATAACTTTTTTAGTCCATTAGATTTTGTCAATCTTCTCAGATAAATTTGTATATGAAATCAAACTGTCATCTATTAGTCTCTGTTCACTAGAAAAATATAGAAATTTACCTGTGCTTTTTTTCTAATTCCTTCTGAACTGCCAAGGTATACCTATTGCTGTTACTTTTGCACTAAGGATCTTTTTGGTTTTGGATGCTGATCAAAACCAAACAAACCAATCCTACTGCCATAGAGTCAATGTTGACTCATATGAACCCCATAGGGTTTCCAAGGCTGTCAATTTCTACTGAAGCAAATTGCCACATCTTTCTCCTGTGGAGCTGTTGACTTTTAAGTTAGCAGTTGAGTGCTGATAGTAGCCTGAATATCTGGTTTGTGTAAAGGAATAAGCAAACCAGAAGAAGAAAATACACTTCGATAGACAAAACCTATTTGAGGTTATGACTGAAACATGTAAATGGACATGCAGAAGGGAAAGAAAAGCTCATATATCCACGCTTTTTTCTTTATATTCTTCTGACAGTGGTTTTGTCATCAAAGAGGACATTCCAGTGTACTTTCTTTCTCATACGTACTTTAATTTCCTGTTTTGCTCCCATGCTCACAGAATGTTCTCTGTCAGTCACACTAAAGGAGAGCCCTTTTTGTTGAATCAGACCACTGAATCTATTTTAGTGCCTGCAGCTGACAGTCTGTATGTATCTGTAGGAATGAGAGGTTCCAAAAAAAAAGGAGAGAAGAAACTTAAACACATTCACATCTAGAATATCTTTTACAGCTGGATGTGACATTAAGACAACAAGGGGAATTACTTTAAAAGGTTCATGTTATGGCCCCTCCTCCACTGAATTTCAACTAAATACTAAGCTATAACTTCTATGAATAGTAAAATCTCTTGCACTTTCTTAGCTTTTTAATCTTCAGTCTTGCTTTTAGGTTACTTACGAATAGAATACAGTTTCATACTAATTTTTTAATTTAGTCTGCTGTGTCTTTTTCTTGTATTTTTAAAACATTTTTCTTATTGTGATTAAGTGAAGGTTTACAATCCAAGACACAAGATGACAAATAAAACTCCAAGCACCTACCTCTCTGTGACACTATCTATTCTCCTCACCCTGTGACAGCACTCTCTTCTTTTCTGCTCTTTGCTTCAAGTATCCATTCAACCAACACTTGTGCTCTCCTCTCCATCCACTCCACCGCTCTTTAAAAAGAAACTAGTAGGTCAGCCTCGTATATATACCAAACCATAAAGTGTACACACCACTTGCATCACCCTGTGTCCCCAGGTCAAGTCCATTCTTTGTCTGAAGTGTTGGCATTGCTGTGTCCTTTTTAAAATGACCTAAGAAACTATAATCATTACTAAGATGCTGCTTTGATGTCTTCCTGATGCTTATATTTCTGGATCATTCTGGATGCCAAAAAAGTCCCGGTATTAATGATCAGCTGTCTAGCAAGGGTTTAACAGAAAACTAATCTTTCTGAGTAAACTTCTGTTGCCTTGTAAAAGACGTATTTCTTGGTCTGCAATGCTGCTAATCTGCAGTTACATTCCGTTTGTGGCAACAGAAAGAATAGGTCATATCCTAGGCCTTGATGACAGTGTTGTCATTTAGATGGCCAACAAGGCATGAAATGCCCTGTCACGGAGCTCAGCACCCCAAAACAAGTACACAAAACCTCTCACCAAGGAGCACAATCAAAAGTCATTGTGTTAAATCCTGTTACTTTCCTAGTATTACTGTGCTCATGACCTACAGGTTATTTGTCGCCCCCAGGAAGCATGCTATGTGGTTCAAAACTTCAGAGAAATAGACAGATCTGCAGATTCATGTGAGTGTGGAGGAAGCCATTATACTAGCAAAATATTCTCATCAGCCCACAGTTGATTATCTCACTGGTCTTGACATTTGTTTCCTAAGGTGCAAATAAGCAAACGGGTACAGAACAAACTTAATATTCCTATAACACGCAACAGATCCCCCTTTCTGAAATCCATATTCTGAGAGGACTGGATCTTTTTGTGCCTTACTTTTGACATACAGCCATCACTGTAGTCAATGACATGTACACAGTAGGGAGAGGTGGAATTCAGAGGACCACTTAGCATAATCCCTCTTCGTTATGTGTTTGGAAACACAATGTCGGTAACTCTTATCCTAAGGTTGGAGAGAAAAAAAAAAAAAAAAGGTAGGGCAGTTTATTCTTGTTCATGATGGCCCTGCTGTACTTACATTTTCTGTGAAATCAAAAGGCAAGTGTTAGGGTGAAGATACTAGAAGCAAGAGAGTGTTAACAGCACTCAAGACTAAACTTTTTGGCCTCCTGAATCTGTTCACTTTGGCATGCTTGGAATATCTCTTAGATACTTGGAGTGTCTCTTACAACGTATGGTTGTCAATTATTTTCAGAAAATGGCTCTGAATGTCTTTCAGGTACAAGGCAATGGGAAGAGTACTTTGGTCTTCTAAGTCCCAACAATTCAGGGGAACATGAAGAGATATGTAGACATATTTATAGTGTTGTAGGAGATCAGAGATGACATGAGTAATTTTTGTGAGGGACAAAGGATGGGTGGTAGCCATAAAAGTCTTTACTTAAAGGTCATTTGGAACCATATTTTGAGTTTTTTAAGGATGAGCCAAGTATCATCAGGCAGATTAGGAAAAGCAGGCATTCTGCAACATGGAAATTTATGGAAAACTATGCAACATATTTGAAAGGAGAGTATTAGTATGCATAACTAGATTATAGGGTGAGTAACAAAAATAGCAGGAGGTGAGGAAAAGGTGAGTTGAGGCCAAATTGTGAAAAGTGGGGGTGTACCTACCACTGGCCATGTCCTGAGATTTCTACTTTTAACACATTGTGTCATTAAATTTGAGAAGTGACTTAGAAAACCTAGTGGTATAGTGGGTAAGTGCTATAGCTGCCAACTAAAACATCAGCAGTTTGAATCTACTAAGTACTCCTTGGAAACACTGTGGGGCAAATCTACTCTGCTCTATAGGTTGCTAGGAGTCAGAATCGACTTGACAATAATGGGTTTTGGGCTTATCCCTATTATATGAGGGTAAGTAAAAAACACTACTTCCAGGGCTTCAGTTCATACATGGATTGGTTTATTCCAAACAAAATGTGTTCAAACCTGTGTCTGTAGTCAGTGGATGGCTGCAGAGAAATTCTGTTAGTAATACTCTCATTAGGTTGTCTAAAAAGGAGAAGAATAAAAAAAAAGAAGCAGCAATTTTGAGGTCAAAGCTAATACCGTTTTTAACAGAACTCAACTGGACATCTTTCTGAATCATCAAGATGGGAAGGAAGTGATAAAGGACTGAAAAAGAAGGGTCTTACTGGAAAGGAGGAAACATATTTGTCAAAGATATTTGATGACTGATCGATGGAAGAGTTGAAGGAAATGAAAGAGGATTGATGCTGACTTCCTGGTTTGAGTACTAAGACAGTTCCATTCCTCCACGGTGGATCACAGACAAGAACATCATTCACGTTCTAGAGAAAAGAAAAGACATTGTTCCTAGCTGCTTTGAGTTTTAAGTGCCTGGGAAGCAGACAGTTTTAAATTTTGTTCTGAATTTCAGGAGAAAAGTCGAGGCTAGAGATATCTGTGATTCATCAGTGTAGTAGTCCAGTCCGAGAGACCTTACTAAACATGAATCTCGTTCATATCACTCCATTGCCTGTGTCTCTTAACGATTACTTAGAGCTCTTAGGAAATAGATTGGCATCCTTAAAAGCAGGATGCTGTGACTTAGTCTTTGCTTACCTCTCCAGCTGCCTCCTGTCATGTTTTCCCTCAGACTCTATATTTTGTTTCTCAGACATGTATGTGAGGCTTCTTCTTTGCTAAGTTACCTTAACTTTTATTGTGACCTCCAATATGTATATATATGAACACAAATTCACATGTGTGTCACATATATGCACACAAGTATGTGTGAACACATGTGGTTACATGCTGGAACATTCATTCATGACACACAAATATGTGTATATGTATACACACTCACACATGTGTATACATAATGCACATACATGCATGTGCACATCTTCATATAGACATATTCATGAACATGTGCATTCATGTGCATGTACACACATCCAAGCATATATACTCCTCTTCATGCAAGTATGCACATATGCACACATTTATGCACCTGGGTACACACATGTGCACATAGATGTGCACACTCACACACATGCACCTTTTTTACCTAATCATTTCAAGCTCATTCCACAAATGTTCCTCTGAAACAATTTTCTAAATAGTAAGCCTTCTGTAACCTCTTAAAAACAGTTTTTTCTGTTACTTGTATGTCATGACACTGTAGTTATAACTTGAGGTCTGATGTTTTCTTCACTGTCGGGAGGAAATTTCCCTGTTGGCAGAAGCTATCTGCGGTCAATCTGGGATGAGGGAGGGGGAAATTTACAGACATTTGGAATGCACAAATGGATGAATTAATGCATGAATGAGTGGATGAGGTGAAGAAGGGATATGAGATGCACGGGGGAACATGCAGGAGTGACAAAGGTCAGGACTGAGGAGGGTGACAGCCACTCCACAGAGAACTTCCAATCCACTTGTTCTTTTTCCTAGTAAGGTTTATGATTTTGATACACTTTCAAGGTTTTTTTTTTTTTTGCAAACTTCTTGACCTCTAGAAAGGAGATGGAAGTTTCCATTTACACACTGGTTTAGGCTGTATGGAAAATACAAGACAACCAGGCATCCCTTTCCATTACTGTCTGAACCGTCTCATTAGTTTGCATCAGGGTTGGAGTAATAGACTTCTCATTAAGACTTCTCATTAGAGATGGCTATTTTTCCCTTTTATCTGCTGGCATGGAGTGTAGAACATTTAACTTCTTATCATCTTCATATTTATCACTTGAAGGGGCTTCACCTTCCCTCTAGTTATTATGTCCTTATTTTATTTTATTTTTTTGGTTCCATATCTTATAATAATGTTTTGATTTTTTCTTAGGTGATCCTTTGGCAGCTGCTCCATCCAAGTTTTCAAAGCCAACTTTTTGTGAACCTAGGGATCCATTTGACAATACTCTGTTTTGCCAGCACTTATTCACTGCATGGAGCATTTCAAGAGTTTTCATGGTCTTTCATGTATGGGCCCAGTTGCACATTTGACCAGAATACATTGAGTTTGTAATTGTGGTTCAATTATTAAGTAATATGATTTGCCTGTGGCAGTAGGAATCTTTTATTTAGTCCCAGGCAACTGCTCCTCAGGTATGAGTTATCGATTTTAAGGAAAACTGAATGGAATAGTTTGACTCAATCATGCCACAGCTATACAAATAGTAGAGAAAAATTATTCCTAGTCAGATCAGTAGCATCATTTTCCTTTATAAATAGCATTTTAATGTCTTAGGCATTATCTCTACAAACTGTCTTCAGCTAAAGAAAGAAATTGTTTAACCATATATGACGTGTTTGTGTATTTAGTAATTCACTGTGTTTGTTGTCAGTGTCAGGTCCTGCTGAGTCAGTTTTGACTACAGCAACCCCACGTACGACAGAAGGAACCACTGCCGAGTCCAGTGCCATCCTCACCGTCATTGCTGTTTGAGCCCGTTGTCCTAGCCACTGTGTCAGCCCATCTCACTGAGGGCCTTTCTCTTCTTTACTGACCCTCTACTTCATCAAGCATGATGTCTTTCTCCAGACACTGATCCCTATGCTAACATGTCCAAAGTATATGAGAGGAAGTCTTGCTAGCCTTGTTTCTAAGGAGCATTCTGGTTGCATTTTTTCCAAGATAGATTTGTTTATTCTTCTGGAAATCCGTGGTATATTTGGTACTCTTCACCAACACCATAATTCAAATGCATCACTTCTCCTTCAGTTTTCTTTATACATTGTCTACTTTTCACATGCATGTCAGCTAATTGAGAATACCATGGCTTGTGTCAGGTACATCTTAGTTCTAAAGGTGACATCTTTGCTTTTTAGCACTTTAAAGAAGTCTTTTAAAGTAGATTTTCCCAGTGCAATACATTCTTTGATTACTAGACTACTACTTCCATGGCATTAATTGTGGACCCAATTAAAATGAAATTTTTGACAACTTCAGTATTTTCTCCATTTATCATGGTGTTTTTTGTTGGTCCAGTCATGAGGGATTTTGTTTTCTTTGTGTTGAGGTATAATCCATGCTGACAATTGTGATCTTTGGGATCTTGATCAGTAAGTGGTTCAAGTTCTCTTCACCTTCAGAAAGAAGGTTGTATAATCTGCATATCACAGGTTGTTAATGAGTCTTCTTTCCTCCAGTCCTGATGCTGCATTTTTTTCCATTCACCTTAAAGTGCCTTTTTAAATAAGGATAATTAAGTTCATTGAATAAAGTCTCTTTATGTGCAATAAGCAGGTACTTCCAGAGAACTTACATAAGAGTGAGTTTCTGTAGTCAAAAAAAGTTAGTTTATGAAGGGTATTTGTATATCTGATCACAGTTAGTATTGCCATTTGCTCTAATTGAAATCTCAGTTGGGTAATGGTTAAGAGCTACAGCTGCTATCCAAAAGGTCAGCAGTTCAAATCCACTGGACACTCCTTGGAAACTCTATGGGGCAGTTCTATTGTGTCCTATAGGGTCTCTGTGAGTCAGGACACACTAGAGGGCAAAAGATTACCCCCTCCCCTTGCTCTAATGCTTAATTGTCTATCATGTGATTAGGGGAAAAAAAAGGTATAGGATAGATAGGTAGATAGGGAAGGAGAAGCTGGGGGAGAATATGGTAGAAATAGAATTATGTTTTATTAGACTAACATTCATATTTTCTTTGACTCAGATCATCTTATCCATGTAAAAAAAAATTAAGTCTCACCTACAGCCAAATGTGTTTTATTCTGGTCAAGACCAAAATGAATATGCCAAAGGGAATGATGAAATATAGATAATATCTTCTTTCCACATTTCAAAGAAAACAATAATTTTCACAGTGGTTGAAAGCCATCTTGGGAACTGTGGTAGAATTCGTGAATATGGAAATGTTATATGTGTCACTGTTGTGAATCAGGAGGGTGTGTGTGTGTGGTAATGTGTCTGAGGACAGGGTGACCTTGGTGTACATGGTCATTTAAGGTAGCCCTGTATTTTCAAGTTTGATGTCTTGGAAGCCCTAATTATCATTATTACTTTCCAAAGCTGTTGTCAAGACCTGCACTTTGTACGAATAGCAAAACATCAAACTGCAAAGTTATGTAACAGCTATGAAGGACACAGTTGCTCTTATACTCCCAAACATGAAGCAAACTTCTCCGGATAGACACTTGAAATAAAAATGAGTAAATGGCAATCTTAAACTGTTTATATCCATAATAATCACATTGTAATGCAATATGTTTTTTGAATCGCACCAAATGGGATAACATTTTTTCCTAAAATGAATCATTTCTCTGCTTCTGGCTTAATATAAATACAGCTCACTAATACACATGTACTTCAAAATCACTTGAGAGAAAAACACAGAACACCTTTTATTTACTACAATGGGAAAGCGAAGATAATATGTAGTAGAAAGCAGAGCTAGAAGAAATGAGATACTCTGTATACTCAGGGAGAAGGACAGTGGGGCATCATTATTAGGGGCCATAGGAAACTTAGACTAAATCCTTGAGTTTTGGAGGTTGACATTCTGGAAGCACCCTCATTTTGCTTGTCACCATGACTCTTAAAAATAAGAAACTGAGTAGGATGAAAGGCATGACAGTTTCCTTTCAGGTAGACCATAGTAGGTCAACACCCAATCGATTCTTTTACCCAGTAGATACTCAATAAACATTACATTGATTTAAACCAACTTCTCCCTCTTGGACACTTATTTATCTGTCTCTTTGTGTTGAGTATTAAAAATAGTGTAGCCTGGCTGGTGGCTTCAGATCATGACTCATCTGCCTATTGGTGGATTTAGAATGGACCAGAGGTTTCCGTGAGGTTTATAACTTCAGAAAACTTCAGAAAATTACCAGAGATGTTGCTTTATTAACTAAACTTATAAGAACTAGATAGTTGTACCTCTTTATTATGTATTTCTTTATTTTTGCCACAGAAACATAGGTTTGGGAGTAATTTTCTGTGAAAGCCTGGGGAGACAAAGGAAAACTCTTCAACAGAGGCAGAATGGCTTAGAAACTTGGCAAGAAGTAATTCAGGATCAAAATATTGGCAGAGTCCCTATTTTAATGTCATGCATGAAAGTAATGACCATTTGAATAGATTTTCTCCAAGCTGTCGGTAATTTGGCAACTCCTTGTGCTATCTGTGTTAACATCTTGCTGGCTTTATTGCCCTGCCTAGTCCTAAGATTATTGCTAAGAGGTTTTTGTATTTCTTTTGTCTATTTTTCCTTCTCTCATATGTATTTTTCAGGTAACCATTTTAGAAATTGTATCTGATACATATATATATTTAAAATTTAAATCACATAGCTTCTTAGTTTCTCATAAAGGGGGCTTACGGAGACTGGTAGATGTAATGCCCTAGTATCAGTTGGTCATATAAGTGTTAAATCAACCTGGAAAATAAACATTGGTCCACATTTCAATGCCTATGAAACAGCAGGCTACGCCAAGTCTCTGTGAGTTTCTAGCTTTATGTTAAAAATAAAACAGAAAAGACTATTTAAAATCAGACAGCATGGCTAATGACATGCATGAAATAAATAGATGCCTACCTTCCTTTCATTTGGTCCCAAGATTTATGTTTGTGGATAGATTCAAATAAGATTGTACCTGTAATAGCAATTGTTTATATACTATTGCATTGTTCTTATCTACCTAGCTCTACTGCAGTTGGAAATACAATTCAGGAAAAATAGCAACAAATATCATGAAAACAGATATTTGAACAACATAAACATGGACAAGAGGAAAGGCATGTTAGGAGAAAGCTCCAATAGGGTTACAAGAATGCAAATATGGAACTGCAAAGAATATTTGAGGGACAGCTCATGTGAAACAAACCAGAAATGTCCTCTAAGATCCACTGTTGTGTCATTTAAAGGATATTCAGTGGAAGCACTGCCTTCAGACTGAACTGTCTTCCACCAGCTAGAATGTAAGCTCCCTTAGAGCACTGATGTGACTATCCCCCTTTGTGTTCAGGGACACATTCCAAACACTTCGAATGGTGCATAGCATATGCCAGGTTATCAACAACACTAGCTAAATAAATGGATGAATTGGATAATTGTCATTTGATGAACATTGGCCTGGTCTACACTCTAATTGATAGTATTGTGTTAGGGTCAATGCTCTAGTTTTGATTATTGGTCTATGATTAGATATTCATACGGGGAAGATGGATTAAGAGTATCTGTGAATTCTCTGAATTATTTGTACCATTTTTCTGTGAGTGTAAAATTAACTTTTTAAAAAGGTAAGACACAGGAATTTGAAAACTGGAGCCAAGAGTAGAAACACAAAAGGCAGAAACTTCAGCTCTGTGGAGTATTGCAGGGAGACAAGAACAGATAAAAGGGCAAGAAAGAACTGATGTGAGTGCAAGCAATTTGTTGTTGGAGGCTAAATAAAATCAATCTGGTACTTAATATTTCCTGCAACCATTGGAACATCTCAAATTAAAATCTTGAATACTTACTATTTACCATGAAATTTCACAAATTGCTGTCTTTGAACTGGGCCACTTCTACCTACCCCCTGAATATCACTGGCACCGAGTATACACCTATCCTCACTGCTCATGGTTGTATTATTCAGTATTAATATGTTAGAATTCAGCAAGGTATTTTCTGATTTAATCAGGAGGCTCAAGAATACATTGGAAATGAGCAGTCATCAGAATCATTTTCTGAAGGGAACAAATAGAAGTCAGTCTATCCTCAGTATTTTCAGCATTTTTCTCCCTATAATGGAGATGGTATCCAGTGTGTGCATGACTAAGTTATCTACTCAAAACTTTCAAAACTTGAATCCGAAAGTAGTTATAGTTCATTTTAAGCAATATTCACAAAACCTAATATAGTCCACTTCTGAGTAATCATTTAATTATGGCATTTTTATCATTTTATTTTAAACAATACTCTGAGTACATACAAATGACTAAAATATCAACAGATTTTTTCTTCCTACACACAACCATTAATCTTAAATGTTCCAAGAGAAAATGTTTAAAGAGTTACTCTTTGCAGAACTAACTCCTTTCCAGAGCTCCACGCCCCTCTTCTTTTCAGCTTTCTACTTTCTTTTATCTTACTTCAGTCACCTTGAAATTATGAGAATTCCAGTCTGTAGGAGTGGACTGGTGGGAAAAAGGAAGAAGAATTCATATTGCATTTTGTTGTGGATCTGCTTTGAAGTCTGGCTGGCAGCAATATTGTAGGCAATGGATCTTTCAAACAAATAGACAGTTGTCTGTTCCTTCCTTCTGTAATTTTTTGGCAGAGTTCTCTGTTATATGTCTAGTTTCTTGAAACTTTGAATGAATAAACTAGGACATGGTATTAATGTAAAGAGCTGGCATCTTTGTTGACTTATTCAACAGACTATGTGTACATAGAAAAATGAATAAGCACTTTCAGAATTTCTGCATGTGTCTGGTTTTCAGAATTTAAACAATGTAAAATACAGTGCCTTGGGAAAAAACATGCTAGTTTCTGGACTCCTTAAAATTCACTTTCTGAATAAAGAAATCCTATTTGCCATAAATGAATATAAAGTGGATAAAATATGAGCAATTGATGGTAGCATGCATATTGTTACTAGCTGAATCAGATATAGAACAAATATGCAGTGGTGAAACTTAATTTGTTGAGCTAAAATGTCTTAGAATTTATAGACAAACTAAGCAATGCCCTCTTTGTAGCTGAATGCCAATGATTTAAAAAATAGGGGCAAAGAAGTTTAAAAAAATTAAGATAAACTAATTTCTTATTTGGAGAGACTAGGTATCCCCACATAAAAGTCTCGTGGCTTAATGAAGTAATAAATGGATTGTTCTCTGTAGTCCCGGATTTCTCAACTTGGGCACTATTGACATTCTTTACTCTGGGGACCTGTCCTGTAAACAGCAGACTGTTTAACAGCATCCCTGACTTCTATGTTCCTTTCCCCATCCACTTCCCTTCCTTTCCCCATCCAGCTGTGAAAACCCCAAATATTTCCACATATTCCCAAATATCCCTGTTGAGACATTTGGAAATTTGAGTAGTGAAGAAGTAGAGGCAGGGACTGAAAATTGTTTTCTAGGAAATGAATCAGGATACAAAGATAGAAAAAAGAAGTACTTTTAAAACTTTGCATTGCAAAGAGAAGTTTTGAGTTGCTTTAGGATAAAGGAGACAACAATCATGAGGAGAGGGACAGAAGTCAATGGGCAAGTGAGAGACTGAGGAGTCAAAAGCTAGAGAGGGCATGTCATGGAGAAATGTCACACAGGATATTTGGCCACTCTGCTTTACCTACTCCATTTCTGTTCGCATAGCTAAGACATTCAAATGACTAATGAAGAATGAGGTCCCAGGTTAGATTTTTTCAGCATGGGTTTGGTACAAATAGTATTTTTTTTTTTTTTTTTAGAGTTTAGAACTTGCTGGCTATTGTTTAGTTAACTGAAATTGTTCCCAACAAAGGATTTTGCCCCCTTTGGCTTTGAAGGAAACCCTGGTGGTGTAGTGGTTAAGTGCTATGGCTACTAGGTCTGCAATTTGAGTCCACTGCTTGAAAACTCAGTGGGGCAGTTCTGCCTTCACCTCTAGTCAGAATCAACTCAACAGCAGTGGGTATGGCTTTTAAATCCTCAATCTCTCCCTCTCTGATGACCTCTTTTCCCCATCCCCATGGTGGATCATCTCCTAGGCCTAGAGTAAATCAAAGCTTTTCTTGACATTGCCAAGTTTAGCATTTTTTTCTATCTTTCATGATTAGCTTTCTAAAAAAAGCAGTTTTCGGTCTGTGCTCCCACCTCCTCATTGCCCACTTATTGAAAAACATTCCTATTTACCTTTCCCCACCACCCCTGCATCACTACTATAAAATGCTGTCCGAAAGGTCACAACCCAATATCCCAATAATTACACTAGCTGATTTTTCTGAATTTCATCTCTTTTAACCTTATGCAACTGAATACTCTTGATCAATAATTCCCAGTCTTTACAGTATGTTGTAATTGCTGGATAGCTGATTAAAACACATTCATAGGCCCTACACTGAAAATTCCTGATTAACAGGTCTGGCATGGGGTCTAAGAATTTGTGTTGCTAGTAAGTTCTCAAGTGATGCCCATGCTGATCGTCCTGGGGTACAAGACAAGATCATTTGCATTTTGAGTACTTCAGTCTGGCTTTCATGAGATCATAGTTCCCTGTTTTAGATGCCTGTTGACGTTTTTAGTCATGTTTTCCAGTTCTTTTTACTCCTTAGCTCTGAGTCAGTGGTTTTCGGCTGGAATGATCCACTACCCTCCCACCAGAGGATATTTGGCAATGTCTTGAGATACTGTTGGATCTTCATAAATAACTAGGGGTGAGGAAGAGAGGCTGCTACTGATACCTAGTGGGTAGAAACCAGGAATGTTCCTATACCCCCTACTATGTATAGGACAGCTCCCCACAACGATGACTTATCCATCCCAAAAGGTCAGTATTGAGAAGATTGAGAAACTCTGAATG
This sequence comes from Heterohyrax brucei, assembly GCA_028571685.1. Taxonomy (NCBI): domain Eukaryota; kingdom Metazoa; phylum Chordata; class Mammalia; order Hyracoidea; family Procaviidae; genus Heterohyrax; species Heterohyrax brucei. The sequence goes on from CM053151.1 coordinate 101,201,456, forward strand.
CAGTTATTACCCAAAGAGAATAGCTCTCTTATCAATGCTTCAGGCTGTATCTTCTCTGCCGTCAATCTCAGACGCTGTCAGAACTTTCATCTCTCTGGAAATGACCACAAGAAGTATACCTCTTGGTCCTAGCCTTGAGTTCTAGCCTAGATTTCCACCTGCCTGGTGCATACTGACTGAAACAGCTGCCATCATTTTAAATTTAATGTGCTCAAAACTAACTGATCATTACCCTAAAAAAAAGAAAAAAACAGCTTTATTTCTATTTATATTAATTATTAATTAATTTACCACAAGGAGTAGGGATTCCTGTTCTCTAACCCTAGTCCTTCTCTTTTCCCCTTATAACCAATGAAGTGTAAAATGTTAGTCTGTCTCACACTTTTATACCTTCTTGTACTATCACTAACCATCTAAGATGATTCTTTTAAAAAGGGAAGTATCAGAATCAGACATATGGTTCAAAAATACTACTCTGGCAGATACTGGGGGAAGTCAAAAGAGAGCTCTAGTATTTTCATTAGCCAGGGAGAAATATGTGTCATTATTGCCAAGAAAATTGAAAGTGCTTGCCTGTACAGAGTTCACTGCAATATTGTTTGGAGAATATAGTAATCCTATGTTTTAGACTTCAAACAAAGAAAGGATGTGAATTCATCATCTTCTTAACAAACACAGTGAGTCTTTTGATCTGGGTTATTTTATAGGAAACCATAGGTTTTATGTTTTGAGTAGAATGCAATGCATTTTTTCCTTGTTATTAATATTATTGGTAATAGTAATCATAGCCATTATTTTTTGAGCACTTACTATTTGCCATCTTTTTTATAGTAAATGGATTTTTGGTTTTTATCTGATTACTCTGTTGAGCCCACTGTTACATAGTACTTAAGTTATTATATCCATTACACACATAGGAGAACTGAAGATTGAAGAGTGTAAGAAATATACTAAAGGTCACTGGAATCAAAACTGGTCAGTGAAGGATGAGAGGACAGTGTGTCCAATAACCAAATTCATGCTTCTAAACGCTGTTTCATCAACATGCAGCTCTCTTGTTGTAGGGACATAGTTCTCAGGATCTGGTCTTCATGAATAACCAGAAAATTCTCTTCAGACTTTACTGCTTGGGTGGAGAAGGAAAGATCATCCTGCTCAACCTTGGGATTAGTGGAGCTAGCCTTTCCTTAACAAGAAAAACGTACAGCTGGCTAACGGAAGGAAACCCAGAGCAGAGCTTTCCTTTGCAGGAGCTCGTTAGAGAGACGTCTGCAGACCTGGAATTCCCTCCTCCTTACCCCTTCTTTTTCCTAGCTTCCATTTCTAGTCTGTAATGGATGCGAAATTACTGCAGCATTTTGCTCGGCTAGGCTGACCCCATTACGCACATCACAGCCTCGCACAGTCACCATTCGTGTGAGGCAGGAGAGGGTGAGGCTTGGGCGCGGTTCCAACCGGAATGAATGGCTGCTTCATTTGAAAGATAAGGAAACCAGCCACCTTTCTGGGGAGTAATATCTGCTTTTCTCCCCGTTAATGATATTTCCCTAGAGTGCAAAAGGTCTTCAGATAAGTGTCGGATCAGAGTTACCACGAAAGCATCATTTCACATGCAATAGTAATAGAAGTTTGCTCTTTTGTCAGACTAACATCATTTTGTCTTAATAATAATTTTTAAAAAACAGCAAAAGACATACTATAGTCTAAAAATAATGGTTACTTGGAAGATAAGAGTTTGGAAAGGGTAGTAATGCTCAAACTCTGCTGTCCTCCATTTACCTTCCTTTTTTCCATGCCTTTCCATGGAGTTCTGCAACTCCACCTCACCACGCCTGATAATAATCCTTATTCAAGAACATGATCAAATTGGAACACTAGTTCAATACTGTGTCAAATTGTTTTCTTTCCACCTGGTGTGTATATTTAATTTTTTGGTCTTCCCATTGTTCCTATAAATATTGAGAGGAATATTTATTTATTTATTTATGTTCCCTTCTAAGTGGAGCAACAGTCAGGAGACCAAATGAGGAGTTTCGTGTCTGTTTTGGTCCTGGAAATAATTTCTACATTTTTCTCTACAGAGAGATTCTGATATTCATCCAGTCAAAAGATCTGGTGTATTGTTCTGTTTTAGGCAATGTTCTAAGCACTAGAAATAACTCGGTAAACAAGACAAATGAAATCGTCATCTTAGAGGTCATGTCCTTGCAGTATCTGTTAGAAAGTAACCAGATTGTCCTTCAAAAAGTTTGCCAGGTTTCTCACACCATTTCTACTTATTCTACCCCTCCCTTCAGTATTTCACCTATTTCATAGAAGTTCTCAATATACAGATATTCCTTTTCCTGGAACATTATCTACATGGATGGAGGGATTTAGATAGAAATAATGTAGTCACAGAAGGGTAAAAGAATTCTGCCTTTTAATGTAATTTGAAAAATAAGAGTGATAATGCATATCAGAAAATACTATTTTACCACTAATCTGGTAGAAAGAAAAGTGGATGTGGGGATAATTTCTGAGTCCTAAGTACTTTAGAGTAAATGTTCATTAGTTGACCCCAAAGGATCAGATTTCCTGGAATCATGGACTCTCTGTTTTGAGGACTGCCAAGGCATTGACATGTGGCAATAAATATGTGGTACTTTTAAAGCTGTCCAGACAGATGTGAATGAAAGAGGTGACTGGTGGGTGGGCACGAGGTCTGGCTAATGCTAGTGTAAAAAGAAGAAAAGGGGCTTCATATCTTGGGCCACTCTTCTGTCTCTCCTAGCATTTGTCAAAAATCAGTTGTTAACTTGTCAGCCTTAGACAGATTGAAGGTGAGCCTTGAAGGAAAGAAAACTAAGAAGTGTTAGTGTTGGGGTTTACAAAGAGATGATACCACCAGGTTGGACTATGCCTACAGAGAAAGTGATACTTGAGTTGGGTGTGTGTGTAGAGGGAGATTTGATGTAGTGGAGCAGAGACGTGGAGGTAATGATTAGCAGTGAATAAGGAAAGCTTTCTCCCTGAGTTTACCTGAACAACAAACGGAGCTATCTCCAAGTTACAGGCTATACCTTTTTGTAGAAGAAGGTAGAGAGACTGGGACTCAAACTCCAGCACTTCAGTGGAGAGATGGTGAATCTGGCCCCAGATGGAGCACAGTTCATTCTCATGGAGTGACAGGGAAAAAAAATAACGATTCTTTCACTCAACAAAATCATGTTCTCATCTCTGAACTTTGTGTCAGAGGATATAAGTAGTTTTATAGTCTGCTTTTGCTTATGAAACTTTCAGCAAAACACAAAGTCAGCTTTCTTTTTGAGATTTATGGTATATTTAGCATAGAGGGAGGCCCTGACAGTACAGTGGTTAAGCATTTGGCTGCTAACCAAAAGATTACCAGTTTTAAATCCACCAGCTGCTCCTTGGCAATCCTACGGGACAGTTCTCCTATGCCCTATTGGGTCCACTACACGTCATCTCAATGGCAACAGGTTTTGTTTAGTGCAGAAAAGAGCTATCGTGGAATAGTTCTGGTTTTCCACATTCGATCAAATAGTAGGCCTGCACTTTTTGAAATTCTCTGAAGTTGAGTAGGGCCATGTAATCATCTGAGCCCAACAACCTGTGAGACGATGGGGCATGTATTCCTTCCAAGCTATGGATTTAAGCTCTGATGTAAGACCCTCCGGAGCACCCTGTTTTCTCTTTGCCGCAGCTACCCCAAATACTCAATAGTGGCCATTGGATCAGCTTAGATGTTTAGTGAGGACCAGCAAGGTCTCCAGCCCACCCATGGTGGACAAAACAGAGCTTTGCTCTTTTAAGCTGTTGAAATTTTGAGCTTGTTCATTAACACTGCATAATCAGACCTGCTATAAAGGATATGTTTGATTAGATACATGTGTAAGGAGAAGTTTTATTTCCCTTTATGTTTAGAGGCAAAGAAAGACAATGGTGGTTCCGTTCTATAGCTTCCTTGAGGAGCTGTTGCTGTTAGGTGGCTTTGAGTGAATTCTGACTCTCAGTGACCCCATGTGAGCATAGAGCTACCCCGATAGTGTTTTCTAGGCTGAAACCTTTACAAGAATAGACAGGTTACAGGTCCTTTCTTCCGTGGGTAGGTTTGAACTAACAGCCTTTTGGTTAGCAGCTGAGCAGCTGCTGCTTGTGCCAGCAGGGCCCTTCTCTGCAGGAGACCCGAGTTCGGTTCTAAGCCAGGGCGCCTGTGCTCGTTCACCATTCAGCTGCAGTGGAGGCTTCCATCCTGCTATGATGCTGAGCAACTGTCAGCAGGGTTTCCAGGCTCAGATGGACTAGAAAGAAAGGCCTGACTATTTACTTCTGAAAAATCAGCCAATGAACAGTCCATGGACCACAATGGTCCAATCTACATCCAACCGTGGTGGTAGCACAGGACCGGGAAGTGTTTCGTTCCACTGTTCATGGTGTCACTGTGAACCAGGTGTTGATTCCATGGCAGGTGATGACAGCAGAGAAGTACCAGCTGCTTCTCCATGATGACGCAAAGCTGAGCTGCTGATGGGCTAGGTGTTTGTTTGTCTTTCTTTCTTTCTTTCTCTATTTCTTCATTTCTCCCTTTTTTCCTTTCTTCCTTTCTCTCTCTCTTTCTTCCATAATAACTTTATTTATTGTGTCATACAACATAACTACCTTCACAAAACTCTAAAATTTTCCTGGCAACTTTTTGTCTCTCTCCAAAAATAATGTGGTTTTAAAAAGTCATACTTCATGGCATGATATAACCCATGTTCATTATTAGGTAGTGATACTTAGCATTATTAATATATATATATATATATTCTTATAAACAGCTTATTAAAAATCAAAGACCATCTGGAGGTCTCATCTCCCAAAAGATGAGAGCCTAATCTGAGTAGTTATTTTTTTCCTCGTAGTGTATTACACTGACATGTCATGTTAGAGTTCACTGTTGAACCCCTTTGTGTCAGGTCTTTTGATGTGAAACACAGAGCTGCCCAGTCTCATCTGCTTTTAGTAAGCCTCCTACTTTTTTTTTGCTTTTCTTTTCTTTTTTCAAGACTGATTATTTCTTGCTACTTGTACTCACTTAAAAAAAGAAAGAAAGAAAGAAACACCATTGTTGTCAAGTCAATTCAGACTCATGGTCATAGTGACCTTATAGGACAGAGTAGAGCTTCCCAATAGAATTTCCAAGGAGCACCTGGTGAATGGGAACTTCCAGCCTTTTGTTAGCAGCCATAGCACTTAACTACTACACAACTAGGGTTTGCTGCTTTCTACTTATTCATTAGTAGCATGACCATAGCAGTTCTTCATTAATAGGCACTTAATAGTTAAAACAAAGCATACATGTACATATATTTTTAGCACTTTACTACTTACTGCAAACAACAAAAATTAAGTATATTATTTTCATCTTCATTTCATAACTAGCTGTTATGTATCTTAATGTTTTTCATTTGAACAGCATTATGAATTGTTCAGATTTTGTTTTAATCAGTGGCATAAATGATTGATCTTATTTAATGCTCAAATTATTATCAATTGTCCAGTGAGACTGCTTTTAAGTGTTTTTTTTTTTTTTTCTTTTAATCCTTTCAGCACTTTCTTTAATATTTTGGGGTATATCTTTGTATTTTGGCAACTGCAGGAAATTCTCAACTCATGGAAATTACTTCCTTCCCCAAGACATGAGATTAGCAAACTCTAGCACACCTAAGTATTGATAGTGAGCAAGAGTGCCACTGTTCTTAGCATGTTTAGTAATGTCAGAGTTTAAAAATATAGACATTTCTGAGGTTTATGCATTCACATTATTATTTCCTGACAAAAGCGTAACATTAGGTAATTTCTCTTAATCTGATTGTTGATGTCAGTTTATGATTTTATGCCAAGTGGTAAATACCAGTGAATGTTAATATTAGGGACCAATAGAAAAATAAGACGATAGAGTAGGATGTGAGACTGTATTCAATAAGTATACATGTACTAAACCAAACACTGATCCCAGTGCAGTCAAGTCAATTCTAATTCATAGGGACCTTAAAAACAGAGTAGAACTGCCCCATCGAGTTTCCAAGGAGTACCTGGTGGATTTGAACTGTTGACCTTTTGGTTAGCAGCTGTAGCACTTAACTACTATGCCACCAGTGTTTCTAAATATGTCCTGAAAAATAATGTTGAGAAAACTTTCTGTAAAATTGATTTATCTTCCTCATTATGCTTTCTAATTATTTTTCAATTTTTCTTCTTTGAGTGTATTTTATTTTTGTAATAAGAATGCAAAAATGTTAAATTTAAGAAATAAATAAGTAATGAAAGAAATTTTTCCAGCAGGAGATAGCGCTATGTATTGCTAAGCAAACACGCTGAATCTTGTATACACGGCATATTCAAAAAAGCTCAAAAATTGCTTACTCTTCATAACTGGAAGATATTTTGCTATTTATGTCCATATGTACATTTTATAATAAGGGGGATTCTAGATAATCTTATTGTATCATATTTATACTTCATTGCATCGCTCTCTGGGAGGAAAATGAACAGTACAAGACTTGTCATTTGAGTTCTATTCATGACCTCTCTACTGCAAGTATTATAGGTAGAAGGCAGCAAAGAAGAGATACAATTTCAGGGGTATATGAGCTCATAGATCTTTCAAAACAATGTTAGAAGAGAAGCTTTCTCATGATTGCTATAGCAAGTAATGCTTTTTAACTGCTTTAGAGTCATCGTTGTAAGAGCATTGGATCTAAAAGTAAGAAAGATCATTGTATTTTAAATGACTTTTCAAGGCAACTGGGAGAGTCTGCTCCCTTGCCATATTGTGTCGTAAAATCATGGGATGCCACTGACGTGATACAAATCAAGAAAGCAATATGCCTCTTTGCTGGCGTAAAGGACAGAAACGTAAGTGTGTACTTAAAAATGAGGAATCACTTGAAATATAAAAGAGCCTTTCAAACTGCATCCATACTTTGAAGCCTTTCTGGAGTGGGGGCAGTCAGCTCTTTCTTCTGTACCTTCATTTACCTTAAATTTGAACCTCACTTTCAGAGTTACTGTTTTTCGCTTCTGTTGACCGATTATCTCTTCTGACTATCCAGTTGGGTAAAATGCCATGAGTTTGTTACTAGGACACAAGGAAGCAACACAGTCTACACTTTGCTGTCTGGGAATGAACTGAATAATAGATGCTCAATGACCATTGATGTGATTGTCATTGATCACAATGCACATTTATAATTTATGTGGTGACTGTAGAATGAAGAACCAGCAGCAAAGTTTATCTTTCAAATGAATATGCATAGCTAATATACGATAACTGTAATTTAAACTGTCATTGTTGGAACTTGTTATCAAGTCTAACTTTAAGTGACCTTACATAGAACAGAACATTGTCCTGTATGTACATCTTCATGATCATGATCATGTTTGAACTCATTGTCATGATTGTTCCATCGATCCATCTAATTGAGAGTTTCTCCCATTTTCACTGACCTTTTGCGTAAGTCATTGCCATAGAGTTGATTCCAGCTTAATAGGACACAGTAGAGTTTCTCCACGGAGTTTCCAAGGAATGCCTGGTGATTTGAACTGCCAGCCTTTTGGTTAGCAGTCATAGCACTTAATCACTATGCCATCAGTGTTTCCCTTAGGAGACATGTTATGAACTACATACTGAAATTTGTGTATATTGGTGTCAGATGCTGTCGAGTTGATTTTGACTTATCAACCAAACCAAACCTGATGTCACACTGAATCAACTGAGTTCCTGTAGGACAGAGTAGAATGGTCCTGTAGGGTTTCCTAGGCTGTAATCTTTATGACATTGGATTGCCAAACTTTCCCCAACAGAGCCACTGGGCAGTTTTAATTGATTACCCTTTCAGTTAGCAGTTGAGTGTTTAACAATGGCCCCACCAGGGCCTCTTTTACATCTATGAGAACTGTGCAGAATGATGACTGCTTGTGTGTATGTGTGCACTTAGTATCTTTCATGTTGTAGCTCAGCACACTATAGCATAAACTCACTGCTTTTTAGCGCTAAGTTGTATGTGATCTGAATGAATGAAATACTATTATTCACTTTCACCTTGGTTGGCCGGTTTATTCTGTGTTCTGATGGGAACTGTCGCCCCATAATGGCTGACAGATGTGTGTAGGTAATGATGCAAAAGCAGCAAAAGGAAATTTTACTCTGGCCGGTGATCTGAAAGTTGTCTGGGGGAATGGGTTACCACTGGAGGAAACAGAATCATAAGTAGCTGACAGAGGCTGACAGCAATGCTGATGTTTGGAGAAGTATCCATCCACATCGCTGTGGCCCCTGGGAAGCTTGGCTGGGAGAAACTGTAAAGAGCATGTTCTGGCTTTGAATGGTTTAGAGAAAATGGTAGTGCTCAGGGGCAGATTATCCAACAAGCAATGCGACCATGAGTTTACTTATTCTTACTTACTAACCTACAGTGAATGATTTCATATGAATTTCACCACATCTGTGATTTACTACAAATTAGTAAGTAAGCATAAGTAAGCCCATGCTTACCTTACTTTCTGTGCTGTTCATCCATGCTAAGGAAGCAGATTTGAAAAGAGACGTTAATTCTATGGCAAGACGCTGTGAGGCTGGGAAAGAGACAGATACGCCAGCCATATCTAGAAGCAAAATTTTTGAGTGGTAAAACAAAAAAAATGAAATAGTCCCTAAAAATAATTTGGTATGTACGGTAAACACCCTGCTTACTTTCCTTGTTGGATAATCTGTCCCTGGTAGCACTGTTGATAAGGAGCACATGCTGGAAGACTTGCCCATTGAAACTCTGCAGCAGAGGTTCTGGAGAGTGTGGATTTGAGGCCGTGCTCACGTTTCCAGGTGTTAAATGGAATCTGCAAGTAAGTGGATTGGGGATCGCTTCCTGAAAAGGAATTTCAACGTTCTCTGTAAATTTATCAAAGATACATTTTTTTAAAAAAGATGTTTACACCCAGTATCAGTACAGATGCATACAGGGAAAATAATTTTTTACTTGAAATATAAAGTACTTTGCTTTAATTCCTGGCTCTGCAAACTATTAGCTGTAGTTGATCATCCATTTAGTCAGTTACTTGTTTTTTTTACAGCAAGCATTTACCAAATGCCTATTATGTGTCAGATACCACACCAGGTTTCCTGAAATCAGGGTCAGTTGACTACATTTTTTAAATTTTTTACCTGCAACATTCTAAGACTTCTTAATCCTATTCAAAGTAACACACGTCTGGTTTGAAAAGTAGCCCTGTAGTTTGAAAACTGTATTTTTCTCTTGTTTTTCTTTAAAATCTAGAATTGATTCGTGAAATTAATGGAAATAAATTTTTCTGGGATAACATTCAAAACCAAAGAGAGAAGAGGAGCACTGTCCAATTCATCTTCAACTTATGCCTTCACCCTACCGGGCCCAGGAACAATGAATGTGCAATAACTTAACTTTACCTAGTATGACAATTTGGAAACCCTAGTGGCATAGTGAGTTAAGTGCCACATCTGCTTAACCAAGAGATTGGTAGTTGAAACCTACCAGGTGCTCCTTGGAAACTCTATGGGGCAATTCTACTCTGACATCTAGGGTCACTATGAGTCAGACCTGACTTGATGGCAGTGGGTTTTTTTTTTTTTTTTTTTTTTTTGGATTAATATGACAGTTAGAGAGCAGACACCTCATGAAGGAAAAAAAAATCCTCTTGTTCACTGCTCTACCTTCAGCTGGGGCTATAACTAAATGATTCTTTACGGCTTTGTGTGTGTGCACGCACATTTGTATTTGTCTATATGTGTGCACACACCTAGGAAAACAGAGCCCACACCTGACCATTACTCATCTCAGTATTTACTACCAAAATGAGTTTTCCAATTTTCCATTGTTTCCTCTAAATTAGCTCTCTCATGTAGAATTTAGAGCTAGTCTATCTGCTAGGAAATGGCTATGTAATAGAACTGCTATATAACAGTGCTATAATTTATCTTGTTAGTCATTCCTTCCCTCAGCAGCAGGACCTAAAATTTATCAGAAAGTGAGAGCTTCATTTAAATTTGGAGAATGATTATTGAGTGACTGCTTCGTGCAAGTTGCTAGACTGAGACAGATAAGAAACTGCCCCTCTTAAGAAATTTGAAATCTAGAGGATAAACTAATGTGTAAATATATAATAAGTTCTGGGTAATTTCTGATAAAATATATTTGGAGCTGTAGGGAAAAATGAAGATTTTGTCCTTTCTTGACCACTTGGGTTTAAAACAGGAAAGAGGTTTCAATGGACCTTCTCCTGAAGATTTATGTAAGGACTGCCAGTTGAGATCACAAACTCATCCTAGAAAAAGTGCTACATACCTCATTGCTATATATTACTATGGTCAACTTTGAAGTATTCCCCTTGGGAAGTTAGGCACCAATGCCAGGGTCTAGTCCACTCTTCAAAGCAATTTTGGAACTCTTTTCTGAAATAACCATCAGAGCTGTCATTGTATTATCCTTGATGTCCTGAATGTCACCAAAATGTCTTCCTTTCAGTATTTCCCTTATCTTCAAGTAAAGAAAAACATCACTGGGGGCCAGATCACGTGAGTAAGGAGGATGTCCCAATACAGTTATTTGTTTACTGGCTAAAACACTCTTACAGACAACTATACAATTAAGTCTGTGAACTTGCCACCTTGCCACTGTGTGCAATGGCCATTCTAGAAGAGTTCCAAAATTGCTTTGAATGGTGGACTAGGCACTGGCCTTGCTGCATAGCTTCCCAAGGTGAGCACTTCAAAAGTGACCATAGTGATATGCAGTGAGGTATATAGCACTTAGAACGATTAAGTACAGTGCTTACAATATTCAGGGTATATAAAAAATAGAGTTGAGTAAGTCAGGTAAGCAGAATTATAGATGGAGAGGAGTACACTCTAGCCAGCAAGAACTTTCTTACCTCTCAGAAAAATTTATTGTCATCAACCCTAGCAGCCTCTGTTTATTCCTCTCTTGGCTTTTAACTATTCCTCAGTTGCGTCTTGGCAAATTTTACCCTCTCCACCCCCATGTCACGGTGCTGTCTGAACAACAGAGCTTGACTCCTGAAAAAATAATACCTGACTCCAATCAAAGTCTCGCTTACAGCTATGATGTAACTTGAAACTAGTATCGATTGTTTTGCCTCTACACAGAATGGCCACAGGGTCATGCTGGTTGCTTTAGAGGAGGACCAGAAAGTAAAACCAAGATAAATGAAATGAAGAGGTAAATGCAGAATCAAAAAAGTCAAGCATCTTCAGTACTTGCTCTCAGGCGTCATCAAACACAGTGACTCTCTTGCTAGTAAGGTCAGCAAGGGGGAGAGGGCAGCATAGGTTGCTGAGATTCAATTCATAATCCTGTGTAAGAGCAGGCTATGGCACTTTGCATCAGTCTTCCTGTTTGCTGACTTTCTTCATTATTGACCTTTAATCTCCAGTGGAGGGGGACTGGTGGGCGCCCACAGGGGTTTTGAATGTCCTGTGTATGCTGGCTTGCCAGACTGATCTACTAGGAGAATGAACCTCTGCCCTCTCCGAGTAATCAGTGAAATATCATTTTGAGTGGCCATACAGTTTACCTCCAAACTATGACAGTGTTGAGAGTGAAAGAGCACTGTAAATAACCATGATTACATAGCAGGCACACCGTGAAACATCCCCAAGCAAAATGAGACTGTTAGGGTATATATGACCATTTTACTATTTGTTTGGTCTGAAGTTAAAGTCCAAGGGAAAATACAAACACTAAAGGGAGCATGTCCCTGGAAGTAGGAAAACCTTACACTTGAGCACTGATTTCCTAAAAGTTTTGCTGAGACAGATAAGATAGCTCTTGTTTTAATGCTTAACATATGCCTGTGGCTGCATCACAATTACAGGTGTTTTCCATAAAGCCAGTGTAACTATCCTTTCTTTTTTTCCATATTCAAGAAAACACTGAAATTTAGGCTAAAGCACATATGCACAAGAATAGCTTTAAATTTGGTTACTAATTGCTAAACTATTACAATTAAGACATTTCTGAAGCATAATTTCACATTTGATTTCTGGTATTGATGAAGAATACTGAATATACATACCATCAGGCTGCCAGAAAAGGAAATAAATGAATCTTTGAAGAAATGCTAAATCACAATGCTTCTTAGGAGTGAGGATGACAAAACTTTGGCTGACTTGCTATGAAAATATCCTCAGGAAAGACCAAAACTAAAAAAATCAAACTCACTGCTGTTGAGTTGATTCTGGCTCATAGAAACGCTACAGGGAAGACCAACTTCCAGAAAAGGAAGGACATAATGGTTGGTAAGATGGAGGGCAGGTAAAGGCTAAGGAGGCCCTTTGTGAGACCAATTGACAAAGTTGCCAAAACAATGGACTCAAACATAACAACCATCAGGTCGATGGCACAGGACTGGGTGGTATTCTTTTCTGTTGTACATAAAGTCCCCACATCCCCGTAAGTCAGAACCAACTAGATGGCAACTGCCACCAGGGGACTACTGGTACCCTCTTTCCCTGATCTTCATCCAGCTGCCCATTATTCATCTTGTGGATTTCAGCTTAGTTTTTCCTGTCTAAAGAGACCATTTCTGGTCAACATGGCACCGAAACAGCCCAAATGACTCACGTCCCCCATCATAATGTATTGTGTTGTCCTCATGCCATTTTCTTAGCACTTATTGGTTATATAAACTTATCTTGTATATTTGTCAGTCGTTTTAGTGCATGCTTTCCCCCACTAAAATTAAAGAACCTTGAGGATAGCAATGCTACCTGTCCTTCTTGATAGTACATACTCGGAAATTGTAGACCTGGGGGCATATACAGTAGATATACAGTAAATAATTGTTAATTGGATTGACTGAGAATTAGGTATGTTTTCTTCTTCTTTGTTTTCATTGAACATCTTTTTGTTCCCTTGAAAATTTGTGCTGTTGTTGTTGTTGCACTGAACATCTTTTGCAGCTGGCAGTATTTTCTCTCATGATTGTTGTGAAAATAAAACAGCTTTCTTAACAGCACCATTCCCTGACCTCACCACTTCACTACTAGATAGAAAGAAGAAGAAAGACAAGAGAGAAACAAAGACAGACAGACAAGAAAGACAGATGAGAAGGAATGAAGGAAAGAAAGAAAAAGAGAGAAAAGAAACAACGAAATTTCAGTTACTAAATTTCACAGGTTGAATTCCTCCAGAGTCGGTCTGAGATGGAGTTTAGTTTATAGGATGATTTTAAAGATGTTTCCTGGTGGTCACCATCTGTGACAGAGAAGGGACATAGAATGATGCAGTGGGAGATGTTGAGCTATGAAGCTGGCCCAAGAAAAGCCTCATCCAACCCAAAAGGGAGCTGTGGAGCTAAATTGGCTTTTCAGAGTTAGCCTGAGTTAGACCAAGATAGCTCTACATAATTAAGTCATTGAATGTGGGTCACCCTAAGAAGACAATGATCTCAGGTGATGTGGCTCTCTGTACCTGAAGCCAACCCTGCAGGAACTGACAGCTGAACACTGCTGAGCAAAAGTCTGTAATTGAGACCCAGGCACACATCGCAGAGTCAGCCACTTTAACTTTTTCATTAAAGATTTTATATAAAAAAATATTGACTGTTGTCTTTTTTTTTTTTTTTTCAATCATATCTTGAAAAAACATTACTTCATACCTGAAGCTGTCTGTCTCTTAGGCCATGGAATGAACTGAATATTTATCTTTCTACTCCACATTAACTTACCTCTGGCTTAGCTCTCATTGTGTTGCCTACACAGCTCCTCTAGACACTGCATTTGGTTTATAGACCAGGCCAGATGACAGTGAGCCCAACCACGACTAGAGAGCACCACCAGTGTCCTCCATTGGTGGCAGACAACACTGATTGTACTTTATTCTGTACCATGCGAATTGACAAGGAAAGAAGCTTTTGTGTTTTTCCATTTACCTGTTATTAGTAAAGTAGTTGCTGGTCAGTTGACTGCAACTCATGGTGACATCGTGTACATTTGAGTAGAATGGCGTTGCATAGAATTTTCAATGGGCTGATTTTGGGGGACATAGATGCCAGGTCTTTCTTCTGAGGCACTTCTAGATGAACCCAAACCTCCAACCTTTGGGTTAGCATTCAAGCACATTAACCATTTCCTCTGTGCTGGTGCTCACCACATATTATCTTTTTCTTGGAAGATATGAAGTGTTGTATAGATAGATAGATATAGACATAGACATTCACATAGCTATAGAGACAGAGATACAGATACAGATGGAGAGATATATACAGATATAGATATAAATTGTAATATAAGTATATCCTCAAATCCTTGCTCAAAGATTGATTTATATTAGAAACTTAATAAATATGTTATTTAAATATGTGTGACAACCTGTGTAGTCCTTTTTCTGTACCTGTTTTCTAAATGAATGCCTGTATACTATTTTATCCATGATACTTCCCTCTTAGCCTCTCAGTGGCGGGAAAGTAGAAACAGAAACATCCATTAACCCTGTGTTTGAAACTCAGATATAAAATTTAAAGTTTGTGTTACTTATTTTTTACATTAAAAAAAGGAAATAATGAATTGTAAGTGTACTCAGTAGTAGATCTGAAAGGGGTTGGGATGGGGACAGGTTGGAAGCAAGCAGAAAAGGTCAGCTGTGTATTTGTTGTGGAAACTATGGGAATGGTCAGAAAGATTAAGATTTTTTCCCCTATAATCTACCTATTTTTTCCCCAGTTCTTTACACTGCTATGTAATTTTATGGAATATGATTCTCAATTAGGAAACTTTAAGGAAAGCAAAAAATGGGAAGAGACTGCTTCTAAATATATCCTTAGTTTTTCAGGCAGCAATTTAATTTCATTTAAAAGGAAGAACAAAGACATGCCAGTGTTTTGGAACGAGACTAGCTGGTTACTTTCAGCAGGGCTGTTTTTAGAAACGGACCATCAGGGCAGTTGTTGAGTTACATAACACTGTCCTCCCTGTTCTCATAGAGAAGTGGCAGCTGCTTGGAGACTTTAGAGAAGCAGCAGTGAGTTGAATTTTGTGTTTCTGTGTCCAGAAAATTCTAGTAACTTTGTCATTTTTCTTTTTTTTGCACTTTATCCATTTGAGCGAGATGCAAAAAAAATAATGTCATCATGCCCATTTTAGAGATAATTAAACTGAGTTTCTATGAGGTGTGTCATCTTGCTTAAGATTATCCATGAGCAGAAATGAGAATGCAGTCTTGCTAGTACTCTTTTCCAGTTCCATTCTCTGTCCTGGCTAACTTTTGACTGCCGCAAAATATCAAGTACTTTATGAGAAATTTGAAATTTCTCTTATTTTACTGACATTTATTGAAGCCCCGCCTTCCACTGCTAACAAAGGTTAGGACTGGTGCAAAAGTGTTTCCTTCAGAATGTTTGGAGGATATATTTTGCCACAGTTCTGTAACACTCTGATAATTTTCCCTCCATCTGTCAGAAACAAACAAACCAAAAAGCACCCGTTGCTGTCAAGTCAGTTCCAACCGATGATGATGCTCTGTGTTGCAGAGTAGAAGCGCTGAGCTCCATGGTTTCCATGGCTGTAATTTTCATGGGAGTAGATCATCAGATCTTTTTTGGGGGGTGTCACTAGGTGAGTTTGAATTGCCAACCTTCTAGTTAGTAGTCAAGTGCCAATCATTTGTGAAATTCAGGGATTGTTCATAAATGTAGGGACTTCAGGAACATTGAAAAGAATGTGGGAGGTACTTGCTATGAAATCAGACACATATTTGCTATAAAAGGCTTCAGACCCAGAAAAGTTTAGAAGAAATTTGCACCTGATTACCCAAAGTATTTATCTGTAGGTGGCATGATGTCTGTGTAGCCCTGTGAAAACTACACAGAGCCTGGGGAAAGGAGATTTGATTGTTTTTGTTTGTTGTCTACTTTTGACGAAGGTTTACAGAGCAAATTCACCAAAACCCATTGCTGTCCAGGTAGTTCCCAAGTCATAGAGACCCAATGGGATAGAGTAGAACTGCGCCATAGAGCTTCCAAGGAATGCCTGGTGGATTCACACGGCTGAGCTTTGGGTTAGTATCTGTAGCACATAACCACTGTGCTACCATTAGTTTCTCTTTAAACAATACACGTATTGTTTAGTGACTCTGTGTGCCAATCCTGCAGCATGTCAACCCTCTCCCCTTCTGGACCTTGGGCTCCCAGTTACCAGCTTCCCTGTCCCCTCCTACCTTCTTGTCCTTACCTCCAGGCTAGTGTGCCTGTTTAGTCTTATTTTGTTTTATAGGCCTATCTAATCTTTAGCTGAAGGGTGAACCTCAGGAAAAATTTCACTGTCCGGGAGCCATACTCTCGGAGTTTCCCTAGTGTATGTCAGACTAGTAAGTCTGGTCTTTTGTTTGGGAATTAGAATTTTTTTCTACATTTTTCTTCAGCTATGTTTAGGACCCTCTAGTGTGATCTCTATTAGAGTGGTCAGTGGTGGTAGCTAGGCACCATCTAGTTGGGCTGGACCAGAATGTAGAGGCTATTGTAGTTATGGTCTGTTAGTCTTTTGGACTAATCTTTCCCCTTAACCTTTGCTTTTCTTCATTCTCTCTTGCTCCAGTTGGGATGGGACCACTGAAATATCTTAGGTGGCTGCTCAGAAGCTTTTAAGATCTGAACCCAGCAGGGAAAACAACAGAAAGATCCTGATGGAGTAGAAGAAAAGTGGGGTGCAGAGTTCGCATTCTCATAAAAGGGCCAGACTTGATGGTCTGACTGAAGAATGGAGGGACCTCAAAAGACATGGCCCACAGCTTCTGTTAGCCCAGGGCTAAAATCATTCCTGAAGCCAACTCTTCAGACAGAGATCAGAGTAGATTATAAAACATAAAATGATACTGGTGAAGAGTGTACTTCTTAGCTCGGTTTAAGTAGATACGTGAGAATAGATGAGCAGCTTCCTTCTGGAGGTAAAACGAGAAGGCCGAAGGGAACCGTAGCTGGTTGAATGGTCACAGGAAATACAGGGCAAAAAAGAGTCAGTTGTCATGTTGTAGAGAGAAAACTCTGGTCTTATAGCAATGCGTGTATAAGCTTTTGTATGAGAAATTGACTTGAACTGTTAACTTTCACTTGAAGCACAATTGAAAAAAAAGCTTTTAAGACCCAAGATGCTAATCACCAAAGTAAGATGTAAAGCATTTTCTTCAGCAACTATGTGGTATCTATTGAGCTAGATGTCCTCCCAAACCATGGTCCCCAGCCCCTAGCCCCCAGCCCAGTAATTTGGTCCCTCGGGGAGCTTGGGTGTGTCTGTAAAGCTTCTTGACTTCGCATTGGTCAAGTTGGGCTGACTTTCCCAGGTTTGCATCCAGTCTTACCTTTCACTAATGGTGTTGTTTTTGTTATTACTTGCTGTAAAGTCAGTTCCAACTCATTGTGACCCTATAGGACAAGCTAGGCAGCCCCATAGGATTTCCAAGGAGTGACTGGTGGATTTTAACTGATGACCTTTTAGTAAGCAGCCAAGCACTTAACACAAAGCCACCAGGGTTCCTCACCAGTGTTGTCACTTATCTATTGTCTACAGTGTTTTTTCTTTCCTACACTTCCTCTCCATTGTAATCAAAGATTGTTGCTTTCTGTGTATAAACTCTCTTTTTTCTATAATCGTGGTCTCATGCAGTATTTGGCCTCCTGTGATTGACTTCCAGATTCATCTGTGTTGTGAGGTATTTCACAGATTCATCATTGTTGTTTATTGTTGCATAGTGTTCCATTGTATGTGTGTACCATAGTTTGTATAGCATTTATCTGTGAATGGGCAGCTACGTTGTTTCTATCTTTTTGCTGTTGTGAGTAATGCTACACTGAACATGGGTGTGCGTAGTATGTCTATTTGTGTGACAGCTCTTATTTCTGTAGGATATATTCCTAGGAGTGGGATTGCTGGATCATATGTTATTTCTATTTCTAGCTTTTTAAGGGAGTACTATATTTTTTTCCAAAATGCTTGTACCATTTTATGCCCCCACCAGTAGTGCCTGCGAGTCCTAAGCTGCCTGCAGACTCTCCCAATGTTTGTTATTTTCTGGTTTTTGGATACACACCAGTAGTGTTGGGGTGAGATAGTATCTCATTGCAGTTTTTATTTGTAGTCCTCTGATGTCTAGTGATCCCGAGCATTTCCTCACACATCTCTTAGTCACCTGATATCATTCATATCTTTTACCTGCTTCTAAATTATATTAGTTGTCTCTTTGTTATAGAGGTGTTGAATTTTCAAATAGATTTCAGAAATCAGATCTTTGTCAAATTTATAATAGCAAAAAATGTTTTCCCAGTCTGTAGGTTCTCTTTTTATTCTTTCGGTGAAGTCTTTTGATGGACGTAAGTGCTTAGTTTTTAGAAGACACCTGTTGTATAGCTTGTCTTCTGGTGTTTGCATATTGTTCATTAAGGTTTGTATTCTATTTATGCTGTGTATTAGGGTCTCTAGTGTTGACCCTATTTTTTCTTCTATGATCTTTATAGTTTTTGGTTTTATGTGTAGGCCTTTGGCCCATTTTGAATTAGTTTCTGTGTATGATATGATGTATGGGTCCTGCTTCATTATTTACAGATGGATGTCCAGTTTTACCAGCCCCATTCATTACAAAGACTGTCTTTTTCTCATTTAATAAAATTTGAGCCTTCATCGACTTTACATCTGGATTATCTATTCTGTTCTGTTGGTCCATGTGTCTGTCATTGTACAAGAACCTGGCTGTTTTGACTACCATAGATGGATAGTAGTTTCTGAGGTCAGATAGGTTAGCTAGTACAAGTTCTCCTGCTTTATTCTTTTTCTTCATTAGTGCTTTACTTAATTGGGGCCTCTTGACTTTCCAGATGAAGTTAATTATTCATTTTTCCATGTTGTTAAAGGATGTTACTGGATTTGGATCAGAATTGCATTAAATTTGTAGATTATTTTGAGTAGGACTGCCAGTTTCACAATGCTGACTCTATGCCCTTTGTTATGCTGAGGAATTTCCCTTCTATATCTATTTTACTGAGAATTTTTATTAAGTATGGGTGTTAAACTTTATCACATGCCCTTTCAGCATTAATTGAGATGATCACGTGATTCTTCTGTTTATGTGGTGAATTATGTTGATTGATTTTCTAATATCAAACTATCTTTGCATGCCTGGTATGAATTTTACTTGGTCCTGGTGTATTATTATTATTAATTTTAATATGATGCTTAATACTACTGGCGAAAGTTTTGTTGTGAATTCTTGCATCTGTTTTCATGAGGGATATTGATCTATAACTTGTTTTTTTTTTTTTTTTTGCTTTTGGTGCCTTTGCCTCATTTTGGTATTGGAGTAGTGGTACCTTCATAGAATGAACTGAGAGGTATCCATTCCTTTTCTATGTTCAGAAATAGATTAAGTAGTACCAGTGTAATCTCCCCTCAGAATGTTTGGTTGAATTCTCCAGTGAAGATGTCTGGCTTTTTTCTGTTGAGACCCTTTCTTATTACCTTTTCAAACTCGTCTCTTCTTATGTGTTTGTTCAGAGTTTTAACTTCAGTTTGTATTTTTAGGTAGATAGTATGTTTCTAGAAATTTTTCCACTTCCTCCAGGTTTTGAAATTTTTTGGAGTATAGTTATGTAGTTATGAGTCTTTTTTTTTTTTTAAGTTGAGTCTGTTGTAATGTTTCCTATATTATTTGAGTTATTTGTGTCCTCTTGTGTTTCTCTTTTGTTGTTTTCACCAGTGGTTCACTGATTTGGTTGATCCTTTCAAAGAACCAACTTTCTGGTTTTATTGATTCTTTCTGTTGTTTTCTCTATTCCTTATTTCATTTATTTCTGCTCTGTTCTTTATTATTTCTGTTCTTCTGGTGGTTGTAGCCTCCTTTTGCTGTTGTCTTTATGTTTGTTTGAATTGTGTACGTCGTATTTTGTTTTTGTTCCTTTCTTCTTTTTTGATGTGTTTGTCTGTGTCTATAAACTGACCTCTGAGCATGGACTTTGCTGTGTCTCAAAAGTTTTGGTATGATGTGTTTCCATTCTTGTTTGGTTCCAAATTTTTTCAATTCTATCTTTGATTTCTTCTATTATCAGTAGTTTTTAAACAAGGTGTTATTCAGTTTCCAGGTATTTGACTTTTTTTCTTTGTGCTTCCTGTTATTAATTTCTAATTTTATAGCACTGCAATCAGAGAAGATGCTTTGCATTACTTCAATGCTTTGGATTTGTTAAGGGTTGCAATGTGGCCTAAGAAGTAGTCTTTTCTGAAAAATGTTCCTTGTGCTTTAGCCAAAGCTAGCCAAGTGCAGTCAAGTTGGATCCGACTCATCATGTGCTTTAGAAAAGAATTTATACCTTGCTGCTGTAGACTGCAATGTTCTAAAATGTCTATGAAGTCAGGTTAGTTGGTTGTAGACTTTAGGTATTCTATATCTTTGTTGAGTTTCTTTCTAGACGAGTGATGTGTTAAACTCTCATACTATTATTAAGGAGCTGCCGTCCCACCCACCCACCCACCCACCCACAGTGCTGTTTGTTTTCTTCATTTTGGAGCTCTGTTGTAGGGTATGTATATGTTTATTGGAAACCTTGGCAAAGTAGTTAAGTGCTACAAATCCACCAGGCACTCCTTGGAAACTCCATGGGGCAATTCTACTCTGACCTATAGGGTCGCTATGAGTCATAATTGACTCAACTGTGGTGGCATATGTTTATTGTGGTTATGTCCTCATGGTGGATTGTTTCTTTAATCATTGTGTAGTATCCTTCCTTGTCTTTTGTGGTGCACTGACTATTTCTGAAATCTTGTTGTTTATCTTCTGAATTTCTAATTACTATTTTGGATAATTTCTAGTGCTTTATTTAGACATTTTGTTCTTTTATTCTTTGCTTGTGTTTTCCATGGTTTTATCTTTTGTTTTCTTTATTTTTGTCTGTATTTTCCTTTGACTCTTGGAAACTCTAGATATTGTCATTTGGAATTCCTCATCAGTTAAATCCACTGCTTTTACATCTAACAGCAAGTCATCTAATGTTTTATTTTGGTCACTTCCTGGAGTCATCGTGTTCTACTTTTTATATATTTTGATATTATCCGTTTCTGGGATACAGCATCATTTTATTAATTTATTAACCATTAATTTGTTTGTTTTGTCTGACTTTTTTTGCTTTACCTTGTTATGTCTGAGTAGGCAGGCTGGGCATGTTTTGTTGCGTGCTTGCCTGTGAGCACGATACTTCTCACCACTTGTTCAGGTGAGTGGGGCTCATCCCAAAGCTCTGGTGCAGCAGGGCACATCCAGAGGAAGGGAAGAGGTGGTGGTGTTTAGCTTGCAGCACCAACTGGAGCCAATGGGACAGGGCCAGGGGAGAGTGCAGGGCAGGGGCCAGAGGACCTTGTTGGTGTCACTCAGGGGCATGACACTTGGTCCGTGGTGAAGACAGGCAGGAGGCAAGGAGAGGCTTCGATGTGCAAAGCTAAGTGGGTGAAAGAAGGAAGAAAAGTAAAAGCAAAAGTAAAAAAAGAAAAAATTGAAAAGGAAACAGCAAATAAAGTGATGTAGTAGGATTCAGTGGGAGAGGGCAGGGCAGACCTAGTGAGGGTGTGGGCTGGTGGCACAGTGGCTGAGTGGTACAGTTTAGCACGTCAAGAAGGAGCCTGAGTAGTGCGCAAGTCCAGGTGGACAGGAGAAGGAAAAAGAAAGGGTAGAAACAGAAAGAAGAGAGCACCACCAACAAAAATAAATACCCTCTGCCGCTGAGTCAGGTCCAACTCATAGCAATCCTAGAGGTCAGGCTGGAACTGCTTCATAGCATTTCCAAAGAGTGCCTGGCAGATTTGAAGTGCTGACCTTTTGGTTAGCAGATAAAACTAAATAATTTTAATAAATGAATAAATATATATAGAAGCCATAACCATAACTCATTGCAGTCAAGTCGATTCCAACTCACAGTGACCCTAGAGAGCAGAGTAGAACTGCCCTATATAGGGTTTCCAATAACTGCTTGGTATATTAAAACTGCTAACTTTGGGGGTACAAGTCATAGCTCTTAACCACTATGCCACTAGAGTTTGCTTATATATGTGCTTGTGTATATGTATATGTATGGGAGTCAGCCTTTGAGGACAGGGTAGAATTGGGATGATGTGGAGCTGATGTCCCTTCGGCCAGGTGTCATGGCATAGCCCATCAGGAAAAGTCAGAGACAGTGCACAGCCTAGGTGGAAGAAGAAGACAAAGGGGGAACAGGAACGATAAATAAAAATAAAAATATGGCCCTAAGGGAGCTGACCTGTGGAGGCAGCATAGACCCAGGGAGGACAGGTGGCAGAGGCTCTTCAGCTGAGTGTCCCAGCACAGCCTGCCATGGTGGGAGGAAGGGAGTTACATGGGTCTAGGTGAGTGGGAGCATGGAAAGGAAAGAAAAGAGACAGAGAGAAGAAACAACAACAAAGATAGGTAGGTAGGTGATAGATAGATAGATGATAGATAGATAGATGATAGATAGATAAATAGATAGATGATAGATAGATAGATAGATGATAGATAGATGATAGATAGATAGATAGATAGATGATAGATAGATGATAGATGATGGATAGATGGATAGATGGATAGATGGATAGATGGATAGATGGATAGATGGATAGATGGATAGATGGATAGATGGATAGATGGATAGATGGATAGATGGATAGATGGATAGATGGATAGATGGATAGATGGATAGATGGATAGATGGATTGATGGATTGATGGATTGATGGATTGATGGATTGATGGATTGATGGATTGATGGATGACGGATTGATGGATGACGGATTGATGGATGACGGATTGATGGATGACGGATTGATGGATGACGGATTGATGGATGACGGATTGATGGGTGACGGATTGATGGGTGACGGATTGATGGGTGACGGATTGATGGGTGACGGATTGATGGGTGACGGATTGATGGGTGACGGATTGATGGGTGACGGATTGATGGGTGACGGATTGATGGGTGACGGATTGATGGGTGACGGATTGATGGGTGACGGATTGATGGGTGACGGATTGATGGGTGACGGATTGATGGGTGACGGATTGATGGGTGACGGATTGATGGGTGACGGATTGATGGGTGACGGATTGATGGGTGACGGATTGATGGGTGACGGATTGATGGGTGACGGATTGATGGGTGACGGATTGATGGGTGACGGATTGATGGGTGACGGATTGATGGGTGACGGATTGATGGGTGACGGATTGATGGGTGACGGATTGATGGGTGACGGATTGATGGGTGACGGATTGATGGGTGACGGATTGATGGGTGACGGATTGATGGGTGACGGATTGATGGGTGACGGATTGATGGGTGACGGATTGATGGGTGACGGATTGATGGGTGACGGATTGATGGGTGACGGATTGATGGGTGACGGATTGATGGGTGACGGATTGATGGGTGACGGATTGATGGGTGACGGATTGATGGGTGACGGATTGATGGGTGACGGATTGATGGGTGACGGATTGATGGGTGACGGATTGATGGGTGACGGATTGATGGGTGACGGATTGATGGGTGACGGATTGATGGGTGACGGATTGATGGGTGACGGATTGATGGGTGACGGATTGATGGGTGACGGATTGATGGGTGACGGATTGATGGGTGACGGATTGATGGGTGACGGATTGATGGGTGACGGATTGATGGATGACGGATTGATGGATGACGGATTGATGGATGACGGATTGATGGATGACGGATTGATGGATGACGGATTGATGGATGATGGGTAGATGATGGGTAGATGATGGGTAGATGATGGGTAGATGATGGGTAGATGATGGATAGATGATGGATAGATGATGGATAGATGATGGATAGATGATGGATAGATGATGGATAGATGATGGATAGATGGATAGATGGATAGATGGATAGATGGATAGGTGAAAGATGATAGATAGATGAAAGATGGATAGATTAGATAGGTGGATAGATAGATAGATGATAGATGGATAGATGGATAGATTAGATAGGTGGATAGATAGATAGATGATAGATGGATAGATGGATAGATTAGATAGGTGGATAGATAGATAGATGATAGATGGATAGATGATAGATTAGATAGGTGGATAGATAGATAGATGTTAGATGGATAGATGGATAGATTAGATAGATGGATAGATAGATAGATGATAGATAGATAGATAGATGATAGGTAGATAGATAGATAGACAGATGATAGATAGATAGATAATAGACAGACAGACAGACAGACAGACAGACAGATAGATAGATGATAGATAGGTGGGTAGGTGGGTGGGTGGGTGGGCAGGTGCTTGGGGAACTGGTTGCTGATGACAGCACAGCCCCACAGAGGCCACATACACTCACTCTTCTGCCAAGTGTTGCACTGCAGTCCTTTGAGGAAAGGAGAGAGAGAGAGGAAAAGAAGAAGAAAAAGAAGGTTAAAAAGAACAAAGCAAACAAACCAAAATATCCCAGCCTGTCAAGAAGAGGAGGGACTGGCAGACAGGGCTAACTGGGCTGGAGACAGGAGAGGAAGAAAAGAGAGAGAAGTAAAGAAGCAACAGCACCAAGAAAACCACTATGCCCAAAGAAAAAAATAAAAGAAAGTGAACAAATAAAAGAATGGCAGTGAAGAGGCCAGCCTGTGAAGGTGGTGTAGATGCTGGCTGCAGTGAGCTTGTGTCTCTGTGGCTGAGCCATCATGGTCATTGGAAAGTGGTGGATGCCATATAGAGGGGAGAAAGGTTAAGGGTAAGACAGCAGATGTCCCTGATTGCCAGGTATTCGGATTCCTTTTGGGAGATCCTTGATGTTGTCTTCCCATACTCGCTGTCCTTAGTACTTGGTCTCTGAGGTCCGAGATGATGAATCCATGCCACATTAGCTGCTAGGTGATCTTCATTCCATGACTTTCCTTGTCCTCTGTTCTCTGTCAGTTTGCTGTTCCATTTGGTGGTGCTTTATCTAGTTCTTTATTCCTTCACTTGATGCTTAGGGTTCTAGGCTTAATATCTGTCTCTGTTTTACTTAGTTTTTCAGGTGTTTGCTACAGAGGGACAGCATGGGACTTCAGTCTATAGCACCATATTGGCTCCATCTTGAGATTTGACTTCTAATCTTGTTTCCAAGAATTTTTGACTTCAGCAAAGTCGCAAAACCTCTCCTTGCCACGGTTTCTCTAAATATATGTATGTAATGAGAATAATAATTACTTGCAAAAGTCTTATTGATCTTTCTCAGAGAGATCTGGAAGGTAAAATGAAGTCATGAGCATTAAGAAAGATGTTGTATTATAAATGAAAGGTAGTATTATTATCTCTCTCCTGTAGGGGCTTGGTAAAACAATGTCCCGAAGTAACTTTCAGGCTGACCTTGATGGGAATGTACAGGTCTCTGAAAAACAGGAAGAGGATAGTAGACTAAGGAGGGTTTCTTGTCAACTTCTCACTCCTATTTTTTTTAAAGCTTTTTAATATCAGGAGAACAACTAGTGACTCTATATTTGAATTATTAAACCAAATAAATGGTTTCTAAATTCAGGGAATGAATATTTAAATAAACACTAGTTTCTATGTGCAGAAGCATTTGTTTATACCAAAATTATTTCATTTAATTTCTATGAAGTAGATACTTTAAGAGTAAGGTCACAGAGAGGTACAGAGAAGGTACGTCAGCTCTCCAAGATCACACAGCTCATTGTTGCCTGAGCTGCAATTTAAACCAGAGCTATATTCAAAGCTAGAGCTATTTCTACTATACTAATCTGCTTCAAGTATTCAGCCTCCTTTATCTATCTACCTACCTAACTGTAGACCTATCTACCTACCTACCAGTCTTACAGTATCTGATTGTCTTTGTCTTTCTTTTCCTCCAAGGGCATAATCACCGACTTCTGTCTATAGTTCAATTTATCACCACAATACAGGATAAAATTCTTTGTTTCCAAGTCGATGGACTAGGTTTCCAAAGGCATAAATTCTAGGAATTAGTAATATCCCCCATAAAATCACTGAAGGATGATGTCCGTGGTTATTTCAGTAGCATCTATGATACTCCCTGAAGATGTTATTTATCCCCAAGCCCCCAGACATAGCTGTTTATACTCTCTGGAACAGGCTGCACTTGTCTTTCCTAGAAACCGTTCAGCACAACAGGACCAGGACATAGATCAGTGTCTGTCTTTCCCACCCAAAGCCTCCTGTACAGATCATGTTGCTATTAAACGAGAAATAACCTGTATCATACCCTGTTTTCTTTGTGTTCCTTTAATTACTAACTTTGTTAACATTCAAAAGTGATGTGCTTTTGAACATTTGTAAGTGCTACGCTTTCCTGCATTCCCCTGCCTCTCTTGGTAACTGGCAAGTAACAAAGGGAAATCCATTAGATGCTGAATGGATTAAGGGATAATGGGATTTGGTGAACCAGATGCAGTGAGTAACAAATAAATTCATATGGTCTCAGTTGTTGACAATTGCTGAGCCCAGACCTGCTCAGTTCACAATAGGACCAAGATGTGTGCACCATCACAGAGCATGTGGCAGGAATTGAGAAAGGAGAAAACGCACTTCATAAAGACTAACTTTAGGGTCAGTGGTGTACTCTCCAGGGATGGTCAGAACTTCACTTAGCAAAATTAGGAAAGTTATTCTTTAAAGATTTACAGGCAAAAACTCACACTGTGAAAAATGAAACAAAGGACATTAAAACAGCCATGGAGTCTGAGCTCCATAGCTTGGTCACTGATAATGTTGTGCCATCCCAGAACTTATGATGTGACAAAGATCTCGGAGACCCTAGGAGCAATCCAAGGACTAATTCAGGAAGAATCTTGGCATTAAAAAGTGTTTACAGGTCTATGTTCTCATCACAACTTCTTAATCTGTGCTGACCCCTTGGTAACTATTCAGTTCCAAGAGTGGTTAGAAAACATTCTCTCAACCAATTAAGAAGTAAATCTTTTCTGTGTTCCTATATTATAGTTGTGCATTCAGCCCAGTCACATAGGCAAGTCTGTGTCTGAAGCTCTCAAGCATTTGCTGCTGTCTCAATAGGTTGATCTTCAATTAGGTCCTGTGTCTTCCCATCTGTTATTTCTGGAGTACTGGGGCCTTCATCTGGAGGAAGGTGACAGGAAAGTATTCTGTTCCTGCAGAAAATTTGCTTGTCATCAGCGTAAGTTTGTAGTTCTGAAACAGCTACTGCCTACATTGCTCTGTCTCCTGGAAGCTAGCATCTTGGTGTGAATCAGTTCTGGAAAGTGACGCACACCACCCGTGCACAGATATACACACACCACCTGAAAACCTGAGACATAACACAAATGTCTAGAATTGGGAACACTGAGGCAGAACATTTGAAATGACACTAAAAATCAGAAAGTGATGAAGAATGAGTAATAATAAAAGTTTAGAGTTACATAAACTTGTTCTACTGTAATAGTTCAAATTCCCACATTATTTTAGTTTCATGATAATGCTTTTGTATATACTTTCTCTTGTCATACAAATACCTATTCAGGTATTTACTCATCCATTCTCTAGATGAAGAAATTAAGGCTCAGCAGTTTTGCCCATGGCATACAAGCCAACAAAAAAAGAAAAGAAATCTTTGTCATCAAGTCTATACAGATTCATGGTGGCCCTATAGGACAGCATAGAGCAGCTGTAGGGTTTCTAGGGAGTGGCTGGTAGATTATGAACTGCCAACATTTGGGTTAGCAGCCTGAGCTCTTACCCACTGTACCACCATAGCCTAACTAAGTTAAAGTCAAGTTTTGAATCACATCTGTCTCTCCTTTTTTAAATTTTGTTACAGGGAATACTCTGAATAACAGTTCAGATAAGATTGGAATATGGCATTGATTTCTAGGTATCATGACTCCTATGTTCTGGAAGATACTCAGCATCATTCAAAATACATTGCTGTGAAACAGTGATTCTGGAAGGATGAGTTATAGCAGAAATGTGAGACTTTGTAGAGTCGTTCATTAAGGCCATTTGTTATTTGGGACCTGTAAGGCCAAGACCAAACCATAAGCTGTAAATTGTCTGTGTTGAACATATAACTGTATTGCTTGCTAAACTGAGTAGAGAAGTTGAAGGGGTAGAAGGTAATGACTGAAATTAGAATTTATCTGAAACATCAGGACAAAAATAGTTGTAGATACATGAAAATGATCTGAAAAATAAAGCAAAATTGGTGCTTCAAAACAGCAACAAATGCTCAAAACATTTGTTTCTTTCCTTCAGAAAACTGGTGGGAATGAGTAAAGCCATTGAGTTGGCCCCCAAAATAGAGGAAATCAAGCAAAGCTATTAAGCAGCTAAAAACCATGCTAGTGCAATGGTTAAAAGATGTAGTTACTAACCAAAAGTTTGGCAGTTCAGATCCACCAAGCACTCCTTGGAAACTCAATGAAGCAGTTCTACTCTGTCCTATAGTCTTGCTATGAGTTGGAATTGACAGCAACAGAAGTGTGTGTGTTGTGTGTGTGCGTGTGTGTGTTTGTGAAGCATATGATTTCCTCAGAGAAGGGCAAGAAGTTGAAGGAAGTTGCTTAATAGAAAATTTACAGAGGAGGCATCTATTTTCATAAACTTCTTTCCAGTCCTACCCCTCTATGATTCTTTCTCACTTTGAAGTCCAATAGCTTTGTCATTGCCACCTGCAATGTGCCTTTGACAGAGTAGTTACAAAGTTAGTATGAGGACATTTTAAGACAACAGTCCAATAGCCACTACTTATGGATCTATACTGAGTGGTGGATCTGAGACCATTGATCTCCATCACAGAATCAGTTGATGACTTTCGTAAATAAACGACATTTTTATTTGGCATTTTTATAATGTAGTACTTTCTTGTCACAGACACATCAGGAGTTCCCTTGGTCAGCAAGGCAAGAGAGACTTGTATAACTAGGCCTGTCTCTGTATGTATCGTGTGATTTGATATCATTCATGATTTTGGCTGTTAAAAAAAGAAGCGACTGCTAATAAAGTAGTCCATTCACATTCCGAGTATAGGCTTTATGGATTTCATCTGTATTGGTTAAAGTTATAAATGCAATTTTTTTCTCATATGCTGACTATAAATATATAAAGGTATAATATGATTTTTGTTCTATAATTTCACAAATGTGAAATGAATATTTAGCAAATGTCTTGCTTGCTAAAAATAGGTCATTTAAGACCCTTATTAGCATACACACCCGTATCCTCAATTACAGAATGTAGAAAACTTAACATTATCTGTGATAGTTCTTAATTAACAGTTATATTCCCAAGAATTTTTGTTAATGAACAGAAATGTTGTGAGATTTTTTAACAATATATGATCAACCTTTGAAATCAGTATTATTGTGATTTCAAATCAGAGTCTGAATTTCAGCCTACCATTAAAATTAAATATTGTCAGAATTGCAGGATTAGAGAGAGACGTTTTTGATAATAAAGCTTATAAACATGCCGTGTATATGTAATTCATAAGAGAAGCACAGGAAATAATTTGAAAAAAGAATCCTTTGTTAATGTTTGAAAGCTGTATTTGTTGTTATCTTTAAAAAGATGATAAAATTGTTGTTCAAATCAAATCCATTTATTCCATTATCTATTAGTTTCTGTCTGTTCGTATCACTTGAATTGGAGACAGGAGAAACAGGTTATGAAAATGTCAAGCAAAAGTAACTTTTGTGTAGTCTTTAAAGAATTGAGAAACTAATGATAGAGAATTGATTTGTATAATATGGCACTAACATGAACTGACAATCATGATTTGAGCTACTTTTAATGTTAACCCTCTTTTCCCATGTAAATATGTTTGAGGGACAGGTATGTGTGCTTGAGAAATTTCGAAAACAAGGCATTTTCTGTATCTCTTCTGGACAGGTGGAAAGCTATGATGTTTGCCTGTATGCTCTGCAAGAATGTCCTCTAGAGAGGTGAAAATAGTTTCAACCACCAGGGCCATTCTTATTGTTGGGTTATTCCCATTATGCCTCCTGAATATAAGAAGTAGGTCATAATTCTCTTCAACCATAAGAATGGCGCGTTGTAACTGTTAGTATCGTGTGTGTGTGTATGTTTGCGTGTGAAGTTAAATTGTCTTTTGTACTGGTCTGTTGCTAAAAGAAAGGCAGGTAAACACAAGTCTTCTAAGTGCAGCAAAACTGCCACATAAGCAAGAGTCGCAAGTATGAGAAATACACAGAAATACAAAGAAGAGTTAATTTCTGATTCTTTTCTCATTTAACTATGCCTTACACAATCTTCTCATGTAAATGAAACTGTCACTGTTAATATTTTTAGAGGGCCTGAATTGCTCTTGATAGTTAGCATCTCAACAGTATGTTCTTGTGTACCCTGAATGAAAGTATAAATACTGAATACACACAAACATAAATACATGCACAAGGGGTTATGAATTTTATGCACTATGCATATATGCTTAATAGATCTTTTAAGAAAATATAGAATACATTAAACTGAGAGAAGCATGGAACAGTAAAAAAAAAATAGATGCAGAAAGTGTATCTTTTATCAAATGTAACTGGCATATTCTTCAACTTTAATTAATGAGTTTCATACAGGATAATTTTATTCAGTTTGGTGGATTAAAAGATGTTAGGGGGTACATAGGCCAATAACTTTATTTTAGTGTTTACATATTTTTTCCTATCTGTACTAGAAAAAAAAGAAACACAAAAAACTAGCCACGTCAATTTGTGAAATCATAGTTAGCAGAATTTAGAGCAAGACTAAGGAAAAAAATGCAACATTGATTTAAAGAAGAAAAAATTAATAAGAAGAGTGAAATAAAGAATTACTGACAATAAGCACAGTAGATCCTATGCCAATTACTATTAGAGAAACTCAAGTGAATTGCAAACATATTTTAATTAACCAAAGCCTTAACATCAAATATTCTCCACTTGTATACTCAATGCACACACATGCACGTACACACACACACATGCTTACACACACACACACACATGCTTGCACACACACACTTCTTTAGATTAAAATGAGGCAATTAACAATAAAATTGACTCATTCCAGTGATTTAGTAATGGGTGGAATTCAATTTCAAGATTTGGTCCTCTGAGTATCACTTCCAGATCAGTAATAAAATGGACATCACTTGGAAACTTGTTAGAATGCACATCCCAGAACTATGCAGGCCAGAAATCTATCTTAATGAGACTCTGGGTGATTCTGTTGCACACTCCAGTTTGAGAATGACTATACAGGTCTTTACAGTCCAACTCTAGAGGTCTTATTCCTTCCTTTTTGAGGTCCTTGCACCCGGGCACACAATAGACACTGTGTAAACTAGCAAATGGATGACACTGGGTATTTCCTAAGGGGATACCATTGAGGAACTTTAGAAATTAAAATCATCTACCACCTCAAAGAAACTGATATGGCAGTAGAACGCTACTCTGGTGATGAACTCCTGCAGCCAGTGTACTTAGGAGGAATCAGGCTCTCCGAATTATCTGGCTTTAGATTATACCTGTTCTTCTCAGGAAACTTCACTTTGATGTCCTCCTCTTCTGTCAATAACTGTCCGCTGGTTCCTATCTTTCTGTTGCATTGTAACTAATAATCACGTTCTTCCTCTCAAATAACATTTTTTTCATTTAGTTTTTTTTTTTTTTTTGAAAAGTCAGGCATTATTGAATAAACAGTAGCCAAGGCTAGAGAAAGACTCTCATGTGTTGTAAGTGTGTAGGAGTTTTACTGTGCTGTGTACTTTCATTATTTTTACTTGTAAACAGAAGCGATCAGGAGAGCGGCCTCTGAAGGCAGACAACTGGGTGTGAATTTTGTTTCTGATGCTTGTGGAAGTTCAGTCACTCAAACTTTCAGAGCCTGCATTTTCTCTACAATAGGGATAATCAGAGTCTACTTTAGGATTGTTATTGTTAGGTGCTAGCAAGTCAATTTCAACTCGTAGAGATCCCGTGCACCCTCAATGGAAACACCGCCTGGTCCTGTGCCGTTCTCCCAGTCGCTGTTATGCTTGAGCCCAGCGTTGCATCCACGGCGCCAGTCCATCTCACCGAGGATCTTCCTCTCTTTCACTGATCCTCTACTTGTCCAAGCAGAATGTCTTTCTCCAGAGACTGGTCCATACTGAGAACATGTCCAAAGTACGTGAAACAAAGTCTTGCCATCCCTTCTAAGGACCATCCTGGCTGTAGTTTTTTACAAGACAGATTGGTTTGTTCTTCTGGTAGTCTATAGTATATTCGATATTTTTGGCCAGCATAATTGGAAGACATTAATTCTTCTTCTGCCTTCCTTATTCATTGTCCAGCTTTCACATGCGTGTAAGGTGATTGAATATGCCATTGAATATGGCTTGGGTTAGCCATATTTTATTCGTCAAAGTGACATTTTTACTTTTCAGTGTTTTAAAGAAGTGTTTAGGATTAATGTGCTTAATAAATGAGATTATTTATGGAATGCACTCAGCACTGTGGTTCACTGTAAGCATCCAGTAAATGCAAGCACTGTACCTGTTGTCATTGGATCCATTCTGACTTGTAGTGATTATAGTTACACATTTTGATCTTCACCACATCCTCTGTTTTTAGGGGAAATAATTTCATCTCCATGTTATTAAAAGAAAACCAAGATTAAAAGTGGTTAGGAGATCGTCTGACGTATCTCAAGTCTCAGAATTAGTGACCCATATGATTTGGGCTTAAACTAAGAAGTGCAGTCATTTAGGTCAGTACTTATTCTTCCACACCAAATTGTAATTTTTTTTTTCCTTTCTAAATTGCCCCTAGGGTCACTATGAGTTGGATCCGACTCAACGGCACTTGGCTTTGGCTGGCTTTCTAAATTTCTTCCAGGAAAATAAAAGAGATAACAGTTCTATGTTGTATTTTCTTCTTGATTTTAAAACAATGCCTTTGTCTTAAAATAAAGGCTGTGACTTCGTTTAATGATGCTGTACAGCAGTATATCCCATTAAGTCTAATCTTATGAAAGTTTCATAAACCAGTCATCCTTGACTTAATTTTCAGCCAATATAAACATGTATTGAGAATGTCAACAATTAAAATATCCCTACATAACACTGTTTAATAAATGAATATATACAGCACTGCGTGAGCGCATATCAAGAAACTCAACCACTATGTCACTTCCCATAACTAAGATAAGGAAGAATACAAAATTTCTCCTTTCAACAAAGATTAGATGTAATTATAAAAATTCCATCTATTTACTTGCCATTTTTGTTACAGTAATAAATCTTGCCCTTTCATAAAAACAAATCTACAATAGACCTTTACACTGTGTTTTCAAGTCCCTGGGAGGTGCACAGCATTCACTACCTGGCTGCTATGTAGAATCTTAGAAGTTCAAATCGATTTAGAAGTGACTTGAAAGAAAGGGTGGCAATATACTTCTGAAAATCAGCCATTGTAAACCTTACATATATGAGTTCTACTCTGACACATATGGGGTCACAATGAGTCAGATTTAACCGGAGAGCAACTAGTTACTTGCACGTAGTTTGGTAGTCTCTTTATCTTACTTGAGGGCAGGTAAAACCAACCCTATCTCATTCACTTTTTGAACACTCAAATCCTGAGTACCTAGCCCAGAGTTTAACTTAACATATATTTGAAGAATTGGAGTGAACTTAATGTACTAAATGCAATATGAGGAATGCTTAGAGGATTTTCTTGTATCTGTTCCAATTCTTTAGTTTATTTCTGCCTTTTCATTTTGAATCCTGTGAGCTTTTTGCAGAGCTGAAAACACTTCTACTTGACAAGAAAGAAAAAGAGAGTAAGTGAATGAGAAGAGGGGAAGGGAGAATTGCAGCATCTTGATTGAACTCTGTAGGTTGGCCTCGCTCATAATTTTCACCTTTGATGGGGAACTGTCCCAGATTTCCTCCACCAGGCTAAGGTTCTGACATGGTACCTTCTTAAATCAAGCTTGAAGGGAAATTGATTGAAAAAAAAAAAACACCATTATGGGAAAACAATTCATTCTCTTCCCCTTGACAGAAGGTAGACTCTTGTCTATATTGTCGAATAAATATTAGCTGGCTGATTGCTTTAAGATCTAGAAGTCTAGAGGAGTCACAATGGCTTTGCTCACTTTTTATGGGTAGATTCCCTTCAGTTTTAGAGGAATTTGATGGAAAGGTTCTGGATCCTTTCAAAGAGGATTAATTTTTTTTTCCTCCCAGTGTGATTACTTGTGTTAGCTAGGTATAGGTGTATTATAACTCATGCAGATAAATTCTGTATGCAATTATGTAAGCATTTCCACTGAAATGTAATA
Organism: Heterohyrax brucei; assembly: GCA_028571685.1. NCBI lineage: Eukaryota > Metazoa > Chordata > Mammalia > Hyracoidea > Procaviidae > Heterohyrax > Heterohyrax brucei. The sequence continues at coordinate 101,235,846 of CM053151.1, forward strand.
TTCTTCCAGACAGGGAGTATTTTTAATTTTTCAACTAATGCCTTAAATACATCATAGTTGTTCAATATTTTGAAAGCAAATGAATTTGGATGCATAAAGATAAAGATCTAAACCAAATCCATTGCTATTGAGTCGATTCTGACTCTTAGAAATCCTACAGAACAGAGTGGAACTACCCCCACAGAGTTTCCAAGGAGTGGCTGGTGGATCTGAACTACTGATCTCTTGGTCAGCAATCACAGCTGTTAACCACCGAGTCGCTAAAAATAGTATGATGGGAAAAGTTGCTGTAGCCAATTAATGCCTTGGATGTTACATTGTTTAGAAAGAATCCAGAAAACAAAAAATCCACATTATGAGACACTCATTCTCACAATGGATAAAACTGGCTTTATTTTCCCCTGCAGAAATTGCAAAACTAGCATTTCCTGAGACAAAATCTAGCTCTGAAATTTGTCTGTTTCATCAATATTCTAACATAAGATTGGATACTCCATATTCCAACACAGGTCCTACCACCTCTATTGTGTAATGCCTGACTTATGTACACATTTGTCAATTCCTAGCTCTCAAAGGCTTATGTTTGACTGACTAAAGGTCTTTTCTGCATAAATCTGTGTTTTGTGAGAAGGCGAGTTCTTACGTAGCAATAAAGACAGATATGTGGCTACTGAGTGGAGTGAACACGTGGCATTTGTTTAACTCACTCTCTGTCCACTGTCTTTACCCAGCCACCATTCAAATTTCAGAAGTCTTATCAGAAATAAGATACTTGCTAATATATTCTTATCTCCTGTGCCCCTCTATCACTGGACTATTCAGATAGATGTATTTCCACAAGAGTGCCTGTGTTGTGAAGGTATTTGATGAAGTCCTGGCCAGGGAAGATGCCATCAAGGTACAAAGTCAGTGGTGCTTCTTCTGAAATGTATACTTTGAGCCGGTTTTGGAAACAGATTTTGTTTTCTTGATCATTTTGGTTCTGATGAGTGTGTTTTTCTCCTGAGACTAGAAAGGTGGTATTATTTTCTTTGTTTTCTCTCTCTCTTTCTCTTGGAAATCTTAGAAAGAGTTAATGGACATGTGAGGTAAAAGTTAGGTTATTAGAAATCTCTGTGATAAAGACTGGAGAATTGATGCCTGAATTCTCCTTGGCTTGAGTCAATCCTTTATCCTTTTTAGGTAAATGAATTAAGTCTCAAGCAGTTTCCTGTGTGGGAGAATCTTTTTAGATGAATCATTTAAATTGAAAGCCCTGCCGGCTCATCAAGAAGCACGATGTTAGAGTCCTCCTGAGTACTGCGTGCACACTTAGTACAGTCACTGAGACACATAAGGCAACAATGTGCCTTCATCTTTGTGAAGTCTTGATTCATAGGTGGTTATTTGGGTAAAGGGAATAACTGCAGTTTTCTATCTCTGGATATCTTTCCAAAATTTCCTTTGGGCCATTTTAAAATAAGCTGTCTTTGTTCCTTTCGTGATCTCAAAACTTTTTATCAGAAGATTGCAGGCCTGTTACCACTGGAGAACAAAAATCACATCTCTAGTTCTATAATCCAGAGCCCATTGTTGATACTGCAGATAGATGAAATAGTAGCTTTGCTAGTTTTCACCCCAAAGTGACAGAATGTTCTGAATGCTGTGTTTCCTGAATAGCACTGTGAAAAGTTTGTAACTGGTTTCATCAGGCTTGCAGCCCTACTCATCTGTCAGTTTGTCCTGCTGTTGCTGTGATGGCTTACACATTACTGTGATGCTGGCTATTGCCACTGTAATTTCAAATACTAGCAGGGTCACACATGAGGACAAGTTTTAGCACAGTTTCCAGACTAAGACAGCCTAGAAAACAAGTGCGTGGCTATGCCACCAATATTTCAAGTACCAGCAAGATCACCCATGGCAGACAGGTTTCAGAAGAGCTTCCAGTCTAAGACATACTAGGAAGAATGGCTGGTGATCTACTTTTAGAAAATTAGCTGGTGAAAACCTTATGAATAGCACCAGAAATACAAATACAATGAAGGAAAGCAAGACCCTCAAGTGGGAAGACACTCAAAATTCAACTGGGGAAAGGCTACCTCTTTGAAGTAGAGTTAACACTAATAACATGGATGAGTTTTCATTTCCTGATGTGGCACAATTCAAAATAAGAAGAAGCCACTGCAAATACCCATTAAAAATCAGAATAGGGAATGTACAAGTATGAATCTAGGTAAATTGGAAGTTGTCCAAAATGAAATGGTATGTTTGAATACAGCTATCCTAGCCATTAATGAGCTGAAATGAATGGTACTGACCATTTTGAAGTGGACAATCATATGGTCCACTGTGCCAGGAATGATAAATTGAAGAAGTATGGCATCACATTTATCATTAAGAATAACATTTCAAGCTCTATCCCTAAATGCAGTACTGTCAGTGATAGGATAATATCTGTATGCCTAGAAGGAAGACTAGTTAATACAACCATTACTCAAATCTATATACAAACTAATGCCACAGATGAAGAAATTGAAGATTTTTAACAACTTCATCAGTCTAAAATTTATCCAAGTTGCAATCAGGATGCGTTGAAAATTATGGTAACTGGTCGCCGTGAGTTGGATCCAACTCACTGGCTCTTGGCTTTGGCTGGAATGCAGAATTTGGAAACAAAAAAGAATCAGTAGTTGGAAAGCACAGCCTTAGTGAAAGGAACAACACCAAGACTGCGTGATGGAATCTTGCAAGACCAGGGACTTATTAACTGTGAATAGCTTTTTTCAACAATATATGCAGTGACTATACACATGGACCTTACCTCATGAAATACACAGGAATCAAAATCAACTACATTTGTGGAAAGAGATGATAAAGATTGATATCAGTAAGAACAAGCTTGACTGTGGAACAAACCATCAATTGCTCATATGCAAGTTCAAGCTGAAGCTGCAGAAAATTATAGCAAATCCATGACAGCCAAAGTGTCACCTAGAGTATATCCCACCTGAATTTAGAGACCATCTCAAGAATAGATTTGATGCACTGAGAACTAGTGATCAAAGACATCAGACAAGTTGTGTATGACTGTTGTGTGTAGGATGAACAGAAGAAAGAAAACAATGTAAAGTGTCATGTGCAAAGACCTAGAGTTAGAAAACCAAAGGGGAAAAACAGGCTTAATATTTCTCAAACTGTAAAAACTGAAGAAAAATTCAAGCTTCGAGTTGTAATATTGAAGGATGCTATGGACAAAATATTGAATAATGCAGGAAGCATCAAAAGAAGATGGAAGGAATACAGAGTGACAGCACACAAAAGAACTGTCATTGTTCAAACACTTCAGTAGGTAGCATACAAACAAGAACCAATGGTACTGTAGGAAGAAGTCAAAGATGCACTGAAGCCATTGATGAAAAACAAGGCTCCAGGAATAGGCAGAATAGCAACTGAGACATTTCAACAAATGGATGCAACACTGGAAACACAGACTCATCTGTGCCAAGAAATAGCTACCTGACCAAGTCACTGGAAGAAACCCATATTTGTGCCCATTACAAAGAAAGATGATCCAGAAGAATGCAGAAATTATTGAGCAATATCAGTATTTTGCAGACCATAACTCAAAGTTCTTTGCAGGAGTATGTGAACAGGGAGCTGCTGGAAATTCAAGTTGGATTCAGAAGACGCAGAATGAGGCATGTTATTGCTAATAACAGATAGATATTGACTGAAAGCAGAGAATACCAAAAAGATATTTACAGGTGTCCTATTGATCATGCAAATGCCATTCAACTGTGTGGATCATAACAAATTATGAACAACATTATGAAGAATGGGAATTCCAGAACATTTAATTGTGTTCTTATGGAATCTGTACACACACCAAGAGACAGTCATATATATTTGTGTGTGTGTGTATATATATATGTGTGCATGTGTGTATACAGACATATTTTTCATTTTAGATAGAGTTATCTAAATATGATAATGTAAAAAGGGATATGATCCCACTCTCCTAAAGCATGCAGTTAACTGGATTCTAAAACCTAAACTTTGTAGAGGATGACAATGATGGTGTCTAAAAGGTTTGGAGGGCAGACTTGAGAGAGCCCATAGAAGGAGTTTGTATTGTAGATTCTGTATAGACTCCAGAACCATCAGCCCCAGTAAACTGAGGCTGCAGTCTAATCCTGGAAAACCCCAAACAGACAAACTCATTGCCACTGAGTCAATTCTAACTCATAATGACCCTATAGGACAGAGCATAACTGTTCTGTAGGGTTTCCAAAGAAGCAGCTGGTGGATTCAAACTGTGACCTTTCGGTTAGGAGCCATAGCTCATCATCGCCCCACCACCAGGAATAAACCAAAACAAACCAAACAAACCTGTTGCTATTGGGCCAATTTTATTTCATTGCAACCACCAGGAAGGAAGGAGAAATTCAGGACAGCAAAGCAGGTGCCTTCTGAGTCCCAAGAAAGGCCTAATTGAACCCAGGGAGCCTAGCTGGACTTCTAGGAAGGAGAGCAGAAGAACCTTCACAGAAGAAGAGACCCTCAGAGGAGATTTCTCCCAAACACAGCTGAACATTGCAGTTGGTTGAACTCCAGTTTTCACCAGCAGCTGCTGAGGCTTCAGGGAGGTGGCTGAGCGATTAACTTTTGGTGAGGGGTGTGAAACTCTAATTAAGAGCTGAGTCTCTTCTATTATTTGGGAGGGGAAGTTGCAGAAAGATGTCTGAGGGGGAAGATGGAGCGAAAGCTGGGAAAAAGACAAGCGTTTTGGCAAGTCAGATTTAGAAAACACCCAAATGGGTGTGAAAGGGTGGAAGCCTAGAAGGGGATCGCTGACTAATGCTGCTCTTTCCCGGTCACAGTTTCTTTTCTCTTCCCTGTCACCCTGTGCTGACTGTTGGGCTCAGGAGCCAGCAGCTTTGAGGAAGCTGGAGCTGGCTGTTTATGCTCCTCTCTGTTGTAGTTTTCTTTGTTTGCGGGATATCACTGGTAATTTCCATGTAAATTTGCTCAAAGTAGTAATTTAGCAGCTTTTCTGTTGACAATTGAGGAACATCTTAATAGTCAAGCGAATGCATTCTGTTTCTCCAGAGGAGGTAGAAGTGGCACCTGGATGCAACACTGGGAAGAGGGTGATCTTGAGAAAGCCTCATTTCTACAGTGCCCTGTTTAATTTTGCCTACTTTTATTTTATTTTATTATTTATTTATTTTTTTAATTTTTGCCTACTTTTGGATAGGAGGGAAAAAGCTTTTCACACCTTGCAAACTTGGTTGGTTGTGAAGACTTCGTGTTCTGAATCTTCCCTCTTTTAAGTGAAGACCCTTCCAAATTTGTCAGGAAGTGTTCAGACACAGAGGCATGTTACTTCTAGTGTGTCAAAAATTTCTTATTGTTCATCTTTAGGAGACAGGCTATAGTGGTGTCCTTCACAATGTAACCAGAGATCGATGCAGGAAGAAAGCTCCTTTATTACTGAGATTCCACTGTTGCTTCACTGTAAGAATGAAAGACCTCTGGGTTCTTCCAGCCTGTCACAATGGCTTGCTGTAAGTTAGAACTGACTCAACAACACTTAGCAATAATATTCTAGGAAAGAATAAACAGCAGATAAACAAGGAAACAGAAAAGTAAACAAAGGGACGTGTTCGATGGGAAGATGAGGGGACGGATAAGAAGAGAGTGTACTGAATACAGAAGGCTCTGGAAGTGCATTCTGAAGAGAGAACAGTTAAGCAGAGACTGGAATGATACAGGAAGGATCCTACCACTCAAAGATCTGAGGGCAGAGTGCCCCTGGCAGAGGAACTGCCAGAGCAAAGGCCCTGAGATGGGAAAGAACTTAGCTTGCTGATGAATCAGGTAGAGAGCTAGATAGCTATTTGCCTTCCCAAAATATATCTCACTGTGGGGTTTTCTTGGCTGTGGGGTTTTCACGTTTCTACTTTTCTGTCCTAGCTGGCTGGTCAGCCCACATTGTTCAGTTCAGGGACACTTGCTTAAAGCATTACGCAGGCTCTCTTTTCCTGACCTGTAGAAGACATGGCTTCCCGTCATCCATGGTTCCTAATCTAAAAATGTAGGTCTGAACTTATTTTGTTACCTTCTTGGCTCTTCGGAAAATTAGAGCCTTTCTAGGCCTTAGGCATTTCCTTATCTAAAAAGAAAAAGAAGTATATCATTAAGTCAGTTCTTACTATTGGCAACCCCCTGTGTCTAGTTGTCTGGTGCCACTCTAACAGAAATACTGTGAGTGGACGGCTTTAACAAAGAAATTTATTCTCACACAATTCAACAGGCTAGAAGTCTGAATTCAGGGTGGCAGCACCAGGGGGACATCCTCTCACTCTGCTGACTCTAGAAGAAGGTCCTTGTGTGCGTCAGTTTTTCTTTTGTCTGAGAGCCTCTGAGAGCACCTGAGGCATGGGAACCTCGGGTGTGAAGGACATGGTTATTCTCAGTGCTGCTTTGTTGATGGTATGAGATCCTCAGTTCTTTGTTTGCTTTCCTTTCATCTTTTATAGGATAAAAAGTAGTGCAAGTCATACTCCGAGGTAACTCCCTTTATATGGTAGCAGGGAAGTAACCTTAGGAAGGGTGTTATAGTCCCACTCTAATCCTCTTTAACATAATCTATTCTATTAATCACAGCAGAGATTAGGATTTACAGCCTAGGAAAAATGGCACCATGGAGGGCAATCAACAAATACTGGGAATCATGGACCAGCCAAACTGTTATACACATTTTTGTGTACAGCAGTTCAATCCATGGCACCATGTATGACAGAGTAAAACTGTACTTCATAAGAGTGTTTGGTGACTGACTAACCCAGTCCCTTCTTCCAAGGAACTTCTCTGTGGACTCCAACCTCCAATGCTTTGATTAGCAGATTAGTGTGTTAACCACTTGTACCACTTAGGGACTCCTAGTCTTTCTTTAGGTTCAGATGTAAACAAATCTGCTTGCATCCAAGGAGATACCAAGTCAGCAAGCATTCTTCAACTCTCTCCACACAGAATTCCTGGATTGTCCCACTAATTTCTTATCTCTCTTCCCCTTCTCACAATAAATCCTTTAATTTTATTTTCCCTGTACAGGTCCTCATTCTCCTTTATCTAAAATCAACATTAGTCTCTTTATTTCTGCCCTCCTCCCCCTCATCCTCCATATCCAGTCAGGAAGTGAAGAAGCTATTACCATAAAAATAAAACATAGCCAGTATGAAATCTTTATTTTGCAGCTCTACATTGTGCTTGGTTATTTTCCTGTCCATGCTGCATCAGCAGATGAAATCCTTGCATGTATATTTTATGATAATGCACTATAATTTTACATGTGTTTTCATAAATATCACTTCATGTGTTTCCCATAAAAACCCTGGGAGATCAGCAACCCAAGAATTGGTAGTATACTTTACAATGTCTTTAGATGAAGACATTCTAAAGTCTCTCAGCTCAAATCCTCTTATTGGCACCCAGTCAGTACCAATTTCTGGTCTAGTATCACTTTTTACTCCATAGCTATTTGTTGATGTTACCTTCCAGGATAAAAAAAAAATGTAGAAAATAGGAATTTTTTTTTAAGTCTTATCACAGTGGATGCTGATAGAGATAGTGGGGGAAGAAGAAGGGTAGAGACAGAAAAGCAACAAATAATAGAAAATTTAAGACTAAGAAAGCAGCAATCTCCTTAGGATCCTGATTCTCTTTTTGGAAGAGACTAAATTGAAACCAGCCAAGCCAAGTGCCGTCGAGTCGGAAAACACAGGTGATTATTCCTGAAAACCATCTTCCAGGAAAAACAAAAAGTGATTCCCTGTTTTTTAAAAAAGAGTCTTCACATGAGATGTAGGTAAGATGTAGGTAAGCATTGTCTCTCCAAATCTCACCCTTGTGTAAGCTGACAAAAGAACTACGGAATATCCATATCACAAACCATGGGTTGTAGTGTCTACATACAGACTCTTGATTATGATGGTTGAATTTCCTTCCTGGGCCCTATTTCCAAGTAGTGGGGATCAGTCTGTATACTGAGTGAAGTTAGGTCTTCCTCCTGAAATGGGAAGAGGAATGAGAATGATGTATATTTCATTCTTGTGCTTGCTGATAGCTTTCTCTACCTTCCTCCTCTCTTCACCCACCACCCCTACTGACAGTAAAAAGTATATGGAAAGGAATGAGTACAGACAGAGAAGATTGGCAGAAACACTTAGTACTTCTTTGAAGTCTCTCTCGTCACTGACCATTGAGGGTGAGAGAAGTTCTGACTAATGCCCCCAACCAATTCCTGGACAAGTTTCCAACCAGAGTGACATGCAAAGAAGGCACAAGAGCTCCACGCATTCTAACCAAACCTAGCACTTCGTACTTCTAGCTTTAGTCCAATCCTCTGCTTTCCACAAGAGCTGCCATGCTGACCTGACTACTGAGATGTGTCTTCCCTTCTTCCCCCAGAAGATCCACCATGAACTAAAAATAAGGACTGCTATTTCTCTACAGATAATATTAACCCAATCAGAGCAGAAAATTAAAGGAAATTGTAACCTCATTATATAAGCAGGGAAAACTGCAATAAGGCAAACTACGTCAATTACACAATTTAAAACTACTCAAAACTCAAAATAATTTGAAGTCATCAGTAACTTAAATAAAGATAGAAGCCATATGATGGCCACTGTGTGAGCTAGTAAATCAAAAGAGGTCCAAAATTTAAAGGCAGCAATGGGGTTGAAAAGTGGCGCTTCATGAGATCTCACAATTAAACAGAACTAGTTATTAAGTTCTATTTAACTGTGTTCATCTGAAAGTGCTTTGGTTTAAATATATGATTAGATTCTGAACAAAAAGTTGAGTCTCTCATACTAATTAACAGAGGGTATGAATTTATAATTGGCAGAGTGGTGTCTTAGTGGTATAATTTTAGCTTTCCATGTGAGAGACCTGAGCTGGATTTCCAGTCAGTGCATCTCGTGTGCAGTCATAGTGGAAGTGTGTACATTGTTATGGTGTGAAAAGGTTTCAGCAGAGAGCTTCCAGACTAAGAAAGAATAGAAAGTGGTTCCTGGAGATCTACTCCCCAAAATCAGAAAATGAAAACCTTGTGGACCACACCAGTCCAATCTGCAACTGATCGTGGGGATAGCACAGGACGTGGCAGCATTTGGGGATGCTGTGCCTGGCGTCACCATGACTCAAAGGGCTGCACGTATTTATTGACATATGTTATCAGACAGAGGTGATCTAGGGCCTAATTGGAAGCCTGATGGCATGGTAGTGGAGAGCTACATCTGCTAACCAAAAGATTAGCGGTTCAAATCCACCAGGAACTCCTTGGAAACTCTACAGGACAGTTTTACTCTGTCCCATAGGATTTTTATGAGCTAGAATCGACTCAATGGCAGCAGGTCTGGTTTGGTTTAGGGCCTGATTGATTGATGTCAGTATTTGATTTAGTCTCCACTGAAGGTGGCATATTTTTGAGCCTGTATCACTCTGTAAGCAGTAGCATTTTCCTGTCTGATAGATAAAGTAAAACTCATTTAAGATTTTTGTAACATCAAGCCTCTTGAAAACTCAGGGGCTGTTGTTGCAGATTCCCTCAAATTCCTTTCCTCCAATTTACTACAAGCAAACACTTTCAGGGGGTGAGCCCCCAGGCAGAAGCGAGTCTCCGGCTGTAGAAACCGTAAGCAGTATGGCAGGTATGTCTGGTGTCAACAGAGCCGCCATGCAGTGTTCATTTTCCACGTTTCCGCCAGAACACCTGCAGGAAGTTCCTGCCTACACTAATTGATGCCTCAGGCCATCTAGAGTTATTCCATAATCCATCTGAACCTTGGATTTGCTATTGTTTTAGATGCCAGATCCATTGTTTGAGGGTCTGAGACCAAAGAAAGCAGCCTAACCAATAATCATGTCAAGTTGTATGTTCCAATGGGCAGGAAGTCATGGAAGCCAGCCTCTAAGAGGTGGAAATCGCACCCACGTGTAAGGTCTTTTGGCATAGATGCGGCAAGCTTGTCAGCAGCCTCAGGCTTGCTGAGATAACCAGTCCAAAGTAAAACCCAAATAAATAAATCCATTGCCCTTGAGTCAATTCCAGCTCATAGTGACTTTACAGGACAGAGGGTTTCCAAGGAGCAGCTGATGGATTTGTACTGCCAGCCTTTCGGTTAGCAGCTAGGCTCTCTGACCACTTCACCAGGGTCCGAGTAAGTCAGTCTAAAGCCCTCCACTATGTTGTCCAGGAATCTGTAACAAGTTATTTTTCTCATTTGCAAATTTTTAGAAGCCAGTATACTTTTAAAAAAATATTGTTTTATGTTTTCATACTATAAAAATAACATGTTCCTAATATATTAAAAAATGAGAACTAAAAGTTAAAAAAAAAAAGTTATTTTTCCAGTCTTCTTTGAACAACTGTGCTAGCAATTAGGCATATTTTATCCCATTTTTTCTCCTGTAACCAGTTTTATTTATTTTTATTATGTATGTGGGTCTATTTTCAACTATGAGCCACTTGCTAAATTAAACAGAGATTTTTCTGCAGATGCTGTGCTATTCTTTCCTTCCTTCTTTCACTAGACAACCTTCTCCTGAGCACTGTGCTAGGTGATAGGAGGAGTTAGAATGTTCTCTGACTTAATTTACAGTCAAATAGAAACCCCGGTGGCATGGTAGTTAACTGCTAACCAAAAGGTCAGCAGTTCAAATCTTCCAGGCATGCCTTGGAAACTATAGGGCAATTCTACTCTGACCTACAGGGTCTCTATGAATTGGAATTGACTCTATGTGGTGGCTTTGGCTTTAGCTAGAGTTCTACTCTGTCATACAGCATCCTATGAGACAGCAAAAGTTAGCTGGTGACAAGAAGTCCCTGGGTGACACAAATGTTTACGCACTGGACTGCTAACCCAAAGGTTAGCAGTTCAAGACCTACCAGAGGTGCCTCAGAAGACAGGTTTGGTTACCTGCTTCCAAAAAGTCACAGCTTTGAAAACTCTGTGGAGCAGTTCTACTGTACATGTGTATGTGTGTGTATGTTGACTATAATGACCTAACTAATAATAGTAACAAATTAGAGACCAATAATAACCTTTTTGGATCTCATTGTCTTGGTATTTGCACTATAAAATCTCTCCTTTGAATGTCACACTCTATATTTGAAAGCCAAATGAAAGCCAAATAGATTTCACCAACATACATTTGGTTTCAATCAGTTTAGAGTTTTTAGCAGTCTATGATAACATACATTTGTCCCTTTCTGCTCCCCCATATATACTCACATTCATGCACAGATGTGTGTATAATTTTATGTGTTAACAGGAGGAAGAAATGGGGAGTTTTACATAAAATAATGCAATGTCAATGTCATAAACAGGGAAGGTGGAAAACACTGGAATGATACCTTTGGGCTTACATTTTGCTCTTGATCTTCTGCTAGACTGTTTTCCACTGCCATCTGTCACACCAGACATAAATATTTAGAGTTCATAGAGTCAGGAGACTGAGGAAACCAACTGATTATGACTATGACATGAAACCTTGCGTGATTAGGAAAGGAGAGGTGGAGAGTGGGAGGAGTTACCAGGACAGTTTTGATTTTCCAGAAAAAGGTTTCTTCTCACAAATTGATGGTCACGTTGACATGTGGCCCAATACTGGCTTGTAACACCCTAACCTCAATTTGTTTATCTAAGCAAGGTCATCATTTCAAAATATTTCTCTGTCTTTCTAAAATCTGAACTAGGTTTTCTTCCTTTATTTTAACAAAGAATGTACAATTTTAGAAATATGATTATATTTCTAAGGAAGAATAGCTACTTCCAAGCAGAAAAATTTTAAGACAAGCATTTCTTACCATCACTTATAGAGAAAAAGTGTAAACAGATGCTTCCAGGCACCGGGCAGCTAAGGTAGAAAATGCCTAACCTTGCATTTGCTCTATCCATTGTGTAGTGCTAATGTATAAATGCTGATTAATACGTCACTAAGATCACTGTCATGGGAACTTTCAGCCGGTGTACCTCAATTTTGCACTGAAATGCGTAACTGAGAAACATCCAAACCCAGGCCAGCTCACCACAGATTCTTGGGTTATGAGGTATTCTATGCAGATACAGCTAAAAGTCTCTAATGTTTTTTCTTGGTTAGACTTCTTCTTTACTTATACTCCAGAAGGAAGTCACTGGTAATTATGAGAGGTCTTCCTCCTCCCCATTCTTTTCTTTTCTTCTTTCAGTTTATCCTGTTTTTGAAATACAGAAGCACAAGTCTGTTGGACATATTGAAGATTTTTTTAACTTGCTTTGATCGTAGAAAGACAGGCAGGTACAAAACCAAAATCACTGTAAAATGAGAAGCCTAGATTTGGAAGGGGTAGTGCCCTCACACATGAAATCTAAATGAGACTGTGGTCCGGACAGGGTTAGACACTGTGCCAGGAGCACAGGGCGCACCACTGCTTGCATTTGACGCCCTTAGCACTTAGTACTCTTCTACGTCTCTTACCTCACTTGGTTATTTTATTTTATTTTTTTAACTGTATATGTTAATCACGGTGATTGAGGGACCACTTATGTTCTGCAGAACTCAAGAGAGCAGAATTCACCTGGCTAGGAATGTGGCTGCCTCCTCTAGAGGTGTAGGCAAGTGACAACCTGCAGAGCTGCACCTGATGATGTGGATGTCAATGTCCCGGCCAGAATGTAAATGTTTAGAGGTCAGAGATTAGGCAGTTGAGAAAACTTTCAAAGCTATTCAGTTGAATTAAAAAAAGTCAGGAGACTAGCCCCAGCCCCTCCACCTACCAGAAAGAGTGAACTGATCTCCCAAGAGAGAAATCTTTTCCACCAACAGGTTTTGTTCAGCAACAGTTTTGTGTTTCCTTGTTTTCTTTTTAAGAGTACAGAATTTTTATGCTTTCTAGTTGGTTCATACACTCTGAAATTTTTTGCCAGGCCCCATCACTCCCTGCTTTATTATGGCAAACTTATTCACACATTTCTGATACTTGCAAAGCTGCTATGCATCATTCGGATGTACGGCTCAGCCTTCCTGGATCTCGTTGAGCCTCTTCAGATGGCAGTTTTCTCGTCTGTAAAATTGCCATCGTACCTGCCATGCCTACCTCATGAGACCTTTATATGACTCCAAAGAGGTAATGTAGGTAAAGAGATTGTAAAGATTATAAAACATAAATAAATTAGTATTAGATGAGTTAGTATTATTGTTTTGATGGTAACAAATTGTGATTGAATTGAGCTTTGCTTATGCAAATACAACTTCTTGGCTTTCATTTCTTAAAACTGAATGTTCACCTTTGATACATCAGTTGGCCAGCCTAAAACTTGGAAAATGCTAAATTTCTGAGCATGTTTTCATTTAATTGTCTCCTGTGGCTCATTTATGAGATTATAAAGATTGAGAGGCTATCATACGGGTTACCTTTCATTCAAGACACTGTGGCATCCTATTCATTGTCAAGCTGTAGGCCTTTTCCGTATTGTTACAGAAAATTGGTGTCACATGGCACAGCCTTTCTTTGCTCTTCTTTCTTGCTTCCTCCGAGGTGCAACCTCCTCTGAAAACTAAACAATAGAAATCAGGGAAACTCTATGTCTCAGAATGAAAGAATCTATCACAAGGAAATTTCAAGTTTTAAAATAGCTTTAGCTTTTGAATATAATAGATCATGCTTGTTTTCCTTGGTAAAATATTGGGCAGAACAATAGTAAAAACTATAAATGATATAAGAACCTATGGAATTGACATGATTTGCCTACTTGTTCAAAGACGAACCACACAATTTGCTGTATAATATTTTCTATCCTTCTGCCATTTGAATACCGTCTCAGTTACTTTTGTCATATTTTTTTATAACCAGTCCTATTATTTACTTAATAGTTTTCTTCAAGATGCTTCTCTCCCTTCAAAATAAATATATATATTTTAAAAACAAAATGTGTAACCCTAAGATAAATAGAAAACTAATATTGCTTATCACAGATAAAACATAATGATAAAAATAAAAGCAGTAAGAACAAACTATGTTGCTGTGTTATTGTCTTGTGGCTGTATGTTACTACTTGCCAACAGCTTTGAGCCAAGGGCTGTGCTGTCCTTATTTAAAAATAGAGAAAGAGTAAGAAAGAAAATTGACAAGGTTTAAAAATGTCTTAAAATCCCCAAAGCACCAGTTTTCTACGTGAGGAAATCAGGACTGAAAGAAAACTTAAAGGTTAATAACTTTGTAAGTATATGATTTAATATTATTTTTATTACAACTTTAAATCATTTAATGTGACAAAGACAGTAGTCATAAACATGGAAGCCATGCATCTATTGTGATGGAGAGTATAAACTTTGTCTTCATACAGGATTATTTTCAGTCATGTGATGTAAATTGCTGGAAAGCTAAATCTTTTTAAGTCTTATTTAAAAAGTCTCCATTGCCTTAATTCTTCATAAAAAAAGAGAGAATTAATTTATTTTAGCCAGTCTTCCTATAGAAAATAAAACAATGATCATAACACAAAATTATCAAAATGACTATCTAGACACCAGCAGGAATACTTTACATAGATATTCTAATTCAGTCCCCACAACAAAATAAATGATGTTAAAGAACCCATTTTACTGATCGGGAAAATAAGATTCACAGGGATTGAATAGTTTGCCATGATAAAGCAGCTACTAAATCAAGCAACTTGATTCTGGAATCTTCAATCGTAGCACTTTCTAAAACAATGTTATTCCTTTCATTCATACATATATATGTATGCATATATATGTATGTATACGTGTGTGTGTATACATATATACATATATATGTGCATGTGTATATATGTTAAGTATAGTGAGGGGTCATCTTTCATTGTTTGGATAATTTATATTTTTGCAAGTGTATTAAAAATCTACTTCACTGAGATTAAGCTTAACATTCTGAAACTGCTGTACCAATGAAATATTAAATTTTGCAGTTGGGATTTACATTCAAGAAACATGATTAAAAAAAGAAAGCATGCAAACAAAAATATTTTATTGACTGCTTTTTTTTTTTAATGAATGGTGAATGCTTGTTCCTCCTTTACACCTACTGTATTGTTTTATTACATTCTTTAACATAATGCCTTTTTATTAACAGGACTATGAAGACAAATTTGAGAGTCTGGTTCTGAGGGAATTCATAGTAAAACTTAGTAAATGTCAAAATTCCAGAAGACTAGAACCCAGAAGAAGGAGACCTTGACATTGGCAGTAATGACCCTTGCCAGTATTTTGGTCCACAGTTGTTATCATTACACCATTCCCATGTCTGCTTCCTTTATCATGACAGTTTCTCAACCTTGGTACTGTTGATATTGTGGGCTATGCACTTCCTTACTGCAGATGGCTGTTGTATGCATTATAGGATATATAGTAGCATTCCTGGTATACTATATGGGATATATAATATTATTCCCACCCCCACTGTGACAATCAGAAATATCTCTAGACATTGTAAAGTTCCCCCCAGGGAGAAGCATAACTAGGGATAATGTAAGTTAATGGTGTTTTTTTTACTTAGTGTGCTGTTAACAGGTATTTGCAATTTTCACTGGTGATGTTATTTTTTGTTGCTCTTTCTTTAGTAAAATTTATTTATCTGCTCAGAGAAAGGACATGCTTAGAACCTTTGGTCTTAATAAAAATCTTCCTTGATTATCAAGCTATAGAAGTGAGATAGAAAAGCAATGTCATAGCAGCATATATATCTAAATGTTTTCACTTTGATTTCTACAATGAATCAAAATCTGTATCATGTTTTCCTCCCAAAGGATTATTTCCTGAAGGTACTAGTCAAAAACAGTAAGTATGGTAGAAGGCAAGCGACTTACCGGTCTAAGCCAGCCTGGGGTCATGCTATAAACCAGGAAATAATTGGATGACAGTGGGATTGTTTTTCTGGCTTGTGTGAAATTTGCAGATTCCAGGGGCTGTTCCACCAACACAAGCTGACCTTGTGCCTTACTTTGTGTTTATACAGCTAGAAAAAGCAGCAAATCCTTGTCTTGGCATGTGCTGTGGGGGCATGATATTATGGTCTTAGCTTGCCCATCCAGATGTTGAGAGTTGCTCTGTCATTTCTTGAGGAGAGCACTCCTAAAACCCTTTGGAGTCCCCCTAAAACAGGAACCATAGTTAACAGATAGTAACTCAAAATTCATATCAACCACATCATTTCAAATGCTTCCCTGTTAGACTGGTGAGAGAACTATGGGTACTTTGCCAACTGAAGGTAGAGAAGGGGGAAATAAATGTACAGGCAAGGACTTACAACAAAAGACTTGACAAATAGTCTAAACTTGTAGACTATGAAGGATTTTATAAGAGAAAGATGTTTAAGACAGCAGGTGCCACTTTTCACCCATTGCCACTAGGAAGTTATGTATTTGCACAATGTATTCCTGATATGCTGCTATTCCAAGACCAGAATGAGAAGGGGGTTGCAATGGGTTAAAGATATGTTCTTTGAGACAGATGTTATTTTCAAAAATTGGGCCTTTGGTTACACTGAGAATACAGCTATTTCTGTCTCTGTTTTCACTGTGTGTTATTTCCAGCTTCTTGCTGTACCCTTCATCAGATGCATGGTTGATGTGTCCTTCTCCTTTACACCTGAAGACTGACCTCTCTAGGAGGTATCTTTACCTTCCTACCATCAAAACCAACATTCAGCTAAAAGTCATGTTAAGAAAGGCTCTGATAAAGTACTTCTGCATTTCTAAAGCACATAAGTTATCACTTACTAATAATTGGGCATATTTGCTTTAAGACATTAATTATATTAATAGTGCACTTAATGAATTGGCTGGTGTTTTTTGATGCCTTTAAGTCAGTCCTGACTCATAATGACCCTACGTACAAGAGAATAAAGTGCTGCCCAGTCTTACACTGTCTCACAATGCATTGGTTACAGTGGTGCATATCGATGGTGAGTGAAACAACTTTAGGTTTTCACTGCCACATGCCAAACAAAGATGACATGTAAGACATGTATCAGTGTTATGATTAATTAAAATTTTCTTGTTTTACTTAAGAAGCCCAGTGGTGCAGTGGTTAAAGCAATGGATTGCTAACCCAAAGGCTGGCAATTCGAAACCACCAGCAGCTCCTAGGGTGAAGGACCTGGCCATCTGCTTCCATAGACATTTATATTCTTGGAAACACTCTGGGGTCTCTATAAGTTGGAACTGACACAGTGACAACGGGTTTGGTTTGGGATTTTTTTACTTGTCTACTTCATAAACGTCCCTTGTTTAGTACTATTACTTGTTTCTGTGTTCATCAGTGCCCACCTTCTGGGACTGTAGCACAAATAGAGCTGTCTTTCTGTCTGTCATGGTTATCCAGGAGTACTACAACAGAAATACTATGAATAGATGGCTTTAACAAAGGGACATTTATTCTTTCACAGTGTGAAAGCTAGAAGTTTGAATTCAGGGTGCCAGCTCCAGGGGAAGGCTTTTTCTTACTGTGGACTCTGAAGGAAGATCACTGTCATCAATCTTCCCCTGATCTAGGAGCTTCTCTGAACAGGAACCCTAGGTCCAAAGGACGCAGTGTATTCCCAGCTCTTCTTTCTTGTTGATATGAGGTTCCCTTGTCTCTCTGCTAGCTTCTTTCTTTTATAATATAAAAAGAGATTGATTTAAGGTACAATCTAATCTTATAAATTGAGTTCTGCCTCATAAGTATAACTATTGCTAATCTCACCTCATTAGCATCATAGGGGTAGGATTTACAACACATAGGAAAGTCACATCAAGTAAAAAGTTGATGAACTATCACACAATACTAGGAATCATGGACTTGCCAAGTTGACACATATTTTGGGGGGACACAATTCAACTCATGACCCTATCCAACTAACCATCTTATTTGCTCTGTTCTAAACTTCAAACTGGGATTGAGATAATACAGTTACTCCAGTGAAATCATCCATGAGTAAGTGGATTAGGGAGTTCACAGCTTCAGAAACTTTCAAATTCCATCTACTGGTGACCTCAAAAAAAAAAAAAAAAAGAATTATAAAGACATGAGACTACAAAGAACTGGAAGTGTTGTATACTCAGAACTCTCCTTATATGTCATCTACTAGAAAGAATAAAATTAATTGTGGGAATGAGGTTTACAGAGATGATTAAAGCAAGTGGAAGCAACAACTTCCCTCATCTGAGCTCCAGCATTACCCAGAGCTCTTCCTTCTGTGCTTTTAACTTCTGCTGCAGTACTACTCTTTCTAAAACATTTATAGAATGGCTTACTTGAAAAAAAAAAGACATTTCAGAAGCTTCTTAAATTTTAACACCTAAGTTAAAGCTTAAATATGCTTTTGAAAAGAAAAACAAAAACTCTTTACACAAATCTTTATTTTTGTGGACAAAGTTGCCATTGATGTAAAGATTTTATCCCTTTATCTCTAGTCGATACTGTTGTTCCCACAGTTTTTGAAATGAGCTCACTGGTTGTACTGTCTAGCCTAATTCATGGATGTTGGAGGAACTCTATCAGGTTTGCTTGTTTTTCTCTTGCACCCTCGCGTAGTATCTGTGCTTACAGAGCACATTGAACTGCACATGTTCTTTTACGCCCACATTTGTCACCCTAAACCAAAGTGAAACCCTTCTCTCCTTTGCTGAATGGGTGACTGGGTGGATGGATGTCCTTTGCACATGTTCGTGTTGAGTAGGTGCTGTATAACATCATTTGTTCTTTTTTTAATGTGACTCATGACAAAATTACCCTGGCTTTTGGTAATCTCGAGGAAAAAAGAAAAAAAAAAAAAGCTTGCCATCTGCAATTTACTGCTTTTAACCTGAAAAACAGTGTCTAAAATGATACTGAGACACCGAAGGGGTTTCTGTTATAGGCAGAAGCTGACAGATGGCACATGGGGGTGGGCTGATGCAGCCCAAGGAGAGAAGGTAGAGGCAAGCAGTGAATGGTGTGAAATGGTTCCTTGGGAAAAGGTCATGGCCACTCTTTGAACAGAAACAATTGAATATTTCCTGTAGTCTCAGTGGAAACCCTAGTGGCATAGCAGTTAACAACTACTGCTGCTAACCAGAAGGTTGGTAGTTTGCATCTACCAGGTATTCCTTGGAAACTCTATGGGGCAGTTGTACTCTGTCTTATAGGGGTTCTATGAGTCAAAATAGACTCTATAGTGAAGGATTTTGACTTCTGTTTAGAGTTTTGAAAAGACCTTATTTATGGAAATAACTGATAAATTGAACAACACATTGCACTACATCTATCTGAGGGGTAGCCCGTAAATAATAATGCAAGTGGGCTTCAGTTATGTCTGTTAGTAAGAGGACTGTCTTAGCATTCAGTTTTAGGCAGCATGACTTGAAGTTATTAGTCAGTGTAAAATTCTTGTTTTCTGGATTTTGTTTCTGTCTGAAGACTAGGGCTTCCAACTGGTTCGAATTACAGCAGCTGACAAAACAAAATTGGAAAAGACCTGAAGTTTTACAATTTAGGTGATCTGTAGTGAGAAACACAACAGGAAAAATTATGGGTCCAAGTGCTGGAATGAAAGACTGGGAAGAGGCATAGTGAGCCTTTGTAGGAGCCTGATGTGTGAGAATGGATTATTGGCAGGATTTAGAACAGCAACATACTTTGAAAGCGGGGCAGTTGGCCACCACCTTTGAGTGGGGTGGTTATCTGTCATCTCTGAGAGGACCACTGCTGTTTTTGACTCCACTTAACATCCTGTGGTCAAGATATTTGGTTGTGTGCAATGTGGATGCTGCCCTTGTTTTCTAAAAAGGAGATTAGGCTTCTAGTAGGGCTTTGATGTGTAATTTTTTTCAGTTTGGGTTATTGTTTCAGTTCACCCAAATTCCTGGTTCTTTCCTTCTCTTCTGCCCTCTAGATTTTAAAAAAATTAGGTCTGTTTCAGTTTGACTTCCTCAGCCATGACTGAATTGGGAATACTGCTTCAAAGCCCTGTCCAAAACCACTGTGACGGAGCAGCAAAGAGGACTAAGTGGAGTGTTTCTCAAAACTTCCTTGAGACCTATTTGTATTTATTTCTACACCTAGCATAATAAAATTTTAGGAAATATTTGTAAAATTGATGGTGTGAAGGGTTTCTGTCTTTTCTAATCCTAGAATTCAGATGTTTCTTCATTTTATAATTTCAGAGAAGCTGATACTATAGTCTTTATCCTGAAGGTTGGAAGTATTTGACATCTGATTGTTTCAGTCATCATTCTTTCATGCAGAACTCTATGCACAAATATCCTGACAGGGCATATTTCTGGCACATGGTGATTATTTAAATGACTTTTAATGAAGTCGCATTTCAAAAGGTTGGAAGAAAGAGCAAATAGGACTAGATGTGTGGTAATGTGCAGTAGGTATTTGTGAATATTTTTTAATTTCCCAGGTTATGGGCCATACCATTCACTCACTGCTTACAATCTGTCATCTGAACAAAGACAAGTATCTGGTTTGCTGCATGATACACTCAATGTGTGACGAAAACGGCAGAACTAAACCTCTCTCTAGTCTGCTTTGGGAATCAGGGAACTGTCCATGGTTGTAAATGACATCAGCTTTAATTAGGCTTGAGACAGTGTGCCAGATAGGTTACTGGGATGCCCTGACTTTCACTAACGTTAGTTAAAGAAGACAGTGGAGTAATGGGGCCCCACAAAATTTAACAAAAATAAGAATAGAAACAGGTGGCAAAGGGTATTGTAGACTATAGTTCAAAGTCCAAATAACATCTGAGCTGTAGGGTCAGTTGTAAAATTAGAGCTCTGTGGTTTCTCTCAAGGCAGTAACTTTCAAAAGGAAGTTCTGAATAGTCTTTCCACCTGCAACTGCATTACCTGAGGCAATGTTTTTCTTGTTTTTTAAGGCAAGCAGAGTTGTGCCTGGCCATAATTTGAATTAATAAATCTAATGAAAAAGCCAGGTGTTGTGGTAAAGGAAGTGGCTTTACTTCTTTGCCTCCCCTCCCCTCGTCTCCATCCCCATTCCTACCTTGCTCTCCTTTCCATATATTCCCCCATCTTTCCCTCCCCATCCCTGCATTGCCCATCCTCTTCCCTGCTTTGTTCCTCCACCTCTCCTGTTTCCCTCTTTTCTCTTTTCCCCTCCTCTTCCTCTGTCCCTACCCCTCTCATCCACTACTCTTCCTTTGTTTTCTTTTCCCTTATCTTCTTTTCTTGTATCTTTGTGTCTTTCTGAATTAACTCTGAGTCAATACTCAAATTTCATAGTTCAGGAGTATGCATCTATGTGGGTTCCACCTTGGAGAGTACATTTCAAACAGAGGTCCTGATCAGTGACAGGTCTTAGAGTTATATTGATACCTTTTACAAAAATAAACTCATCAAAACTTTGAGAGGATAAAATTTGAGAAAACAGTTATAGTCTACCTCCATAGAAGCTAGGTAGGCTTTCAACTATTTATTCTTCCTCATGCCTAATTGTTTCCTGCCTGTGAAACAGACACTGTGCTCCTCCTCTGTAATAGAAAATTAGAGCATTGCAGGAAACTTTGGGTTGGAAAAGTTATCTTGTTTTTTGACAATAGAAAACCAGGTATCTTTTGGTCTTGAGTAGGCTACCTACTTCTTTTCCATCAAGAAAGATGAACCAGAGTTCTTACAGGAACCACATGCTAGTGGATTCACTGACCATAGAGTCTTCTATTCCAAAGGAGATGTAGCAAGCTAACTTCTTAACCTAGCACCAGCACAAGAAATTCAGTGATGGCTTGACAAGTCTCTATTCTTTCTTGCCCTTGGTATACTCTCTTCACCCTTATTTTAAATTATCTCTTCCTCACTCCCCCGTATTATTTAATTTAGTAAGCAAACAGCCCCCTCGTATAAGTTGTGTAAATATCGTAACTGAATTACTGTCTGCTTACTTAACTCATTACAGAAAACCATGATAAGCTTTTTAATTACAAAATTAGCTCTGCTGAATCAATTTCTTTAATTTAATGAACTGCAGAAAATGGCACAATGAGGATAAAACTGTACCTCTTTCTCTTAAGAGTGCTCTTTGATTAAACATAATTGCTATACTGCAAAATAACATAACAGGACCAAAAATAATAGTGTTGCCCTTGTATAGTCCTCTGTGATTCCTTTGAACTATAAAGCCATGTTGGACCCATTCAGCCAACACTCCATAAAATGCTCCATTTGAACATACATATTGTTCTCATCCTTGTCCTGGATAACTTACCGTGTCTATCTATCTCCTTATGTACTGATTGATTTCTAATCTTCCTCATTCCCAACTATGTTAGTTATCTAGTGCTTCTCTAACAGAAATGCCACAGGTGAATGGCTTTTACAAAGAGAAATTGATCCTCTCACAGTCTATTTGACTACAAGTCCGAATTCAGGATGTCGCTCCAGGTAAGTCTTTCTCTCTCTCTTGGCTCTGGAGAAAGTTCATGTCATTAATCTCCCCCTTTTAGGAGATGTTCCACACATTAATCCTGGATCCAAAGGATGCACTGTGTTCCCAGTGCTACTTTCTTGGTAATATGAAGCCCTCGTATGTCTCTGCTCACTTCTTTCTTTTATATCTCAGAAGAGATTGGCTTAAGATACAGTCTGGCCTTGTAGATCTCATCAATGTAACTGCTGCTGGTCCATCTCATTAAGGTCATAATGATAAGACTTACAAAGCATAAGAAAATCACATCAGATGACAAAATGATAGCCACACAGTGCCGGAAATTATGGCCCACTCAAATTCATACACATATTTTTGGGAGACACAATTCAAGCCATGACACCAACCTTATGATTAAGTTTTCTATATACTTCCATTCATCACTCTTTAGACCTCTTATTTATCATTTATTAAGCTATTCCCCTGAACTGTAACTTATACATCTACTCTACATATATAGTTTTCGACCCCCATAAAACAAACTCAGGCTCATAGATGACAAGCTATACCTATAGCCCCTAAACTGAGATCATTCTGGATAATGGTAAATATTTAATTGGTTTGGTTTGTATGTGTCTAGTTAAATCATTATGATTTACTTTATTTAGTTTATTATGTTTTGGATGAGTTACTCATGGCCCCTTATAAAACCAATGTAATTTCTATAGAGATAATGGTGGAATGTTTTGTAAAAAAGTTTTTTTGAAATGATACACTTACAATAAAATCTGTGGTTGTTATTAAATGCTGTTGAATCATTTCTGACTTATAGTGACCTGTGTACAAAAGAGTGAAACCCTGCCTGGTCCTGCTTCCTCCTGATAATCATTGTTATGCTTGAGCTCTTTGCAGCCATGGTGTCAGTCCATCTCATTGGGGTCTTAGAATAGAAAACTATGTATTCATTCTACTTTACCAAGAACAATGTCCTTCTTCAGGGGCTGATCCCTCTTGATAACATGTCCAAAGTATACAAGACAGATTCATGCCATCCTTGCTTCTAAGGAGCTTTTCTGGTTGTACTTCTTTTAATACAGATACATTTTGGTTTTGCCAGTCCATGGTATATTCAATATTCTTCACCAACACCATGATTCAAAGGCATCATTTCCCCTTTTTTTGTTCTTCCTTATTGTCTAACATTCACATGCTTCTGAGAAGATTAAAACATTATGGCTTGGGTCAAGCACACCTTACTCCATAAAGTAATATCTCTGTGTTTTAACACTTTAAAGATTTTTTTACATCAGATTTCCCCACTGCTGTGTCAGTTAATGGAAACCCTGGTGGTGTAGTGGTTAAGTTCTATAGCTGCTAACGAAAAGGTCAGCAGTTCAGATCCACCAAACACTCCTTGGAAATTTTATGGGGCAGTTCTCCTCTGTCCTATAGGGTCTTCATGAGTTGGAATTGGCTCAACGGCAGTAGATTTGGTGAGTTGGTGTCCTTTGATTTCTTCACTACTACTTTCATAGGTGTTGACTGTGAATCCAAGTAAAATGAAATCCTTGATAATGTTAATATTTCTTCCATTTATGATGATAGGGTTTATTAATCTAATTGTGAGAATTTTTTGTTTTCTTTATGTTGGTCAAACCTAGAGAGGACTATCCGAGGAAAAGAGGCCATGCCTTATAGAAATGAGAAAGAATATCAAAGTGGGAAAAAAAATTCATTCCTTTCCCATTATTTATCCATATTTCCCACATTGTTGTTGTTGTTAGATGACCTTAAGATGATTTCATCTCACAGTGGCCCCGTATTTACACTCATCACTGAATAAACCTTATTTCAGAATCTCAAGCTAAAATAAATTAATAGATTCGTTGCTGAGCAGATGCATACCTAATATTAGTTTTCTAAGACTGTCCCAATGGTTGACCAACAGTATCCTTACTTAAATTATTATAGTTTCTTTCTCTGTATAAGGCCAAATGTATATGAAAACAGACTTGAAATGGTTTTGCCTGTGGGCTATAAAACCAAGATAAAAAATAGAAAACTATGTATTCTATTAGAGCTTATGATTTGGGTACTACAAACCCAAGGGATGTGCCATTTCCTCATAATGTATTAAAAGGAACTTTGGGAGTACAATACTTATGTGCTCAGCTTCTAACCAAAAGATTAGTAGTTTGAACCAATTGGCTGCTTTGCTGGAGAAAGATACGGCAATTAGATTCCATAAAGATTTAGAGCCATGAAAACCCTTTGGGGGCAGTTCTACTCTGTCCTACAGCATCCTCTGAGTGAGAATTAACTTGATGGCAATGAGCTTTTCTTTTGTGAAATGTATTAAAACAGTATTCTCTTAGTGTGCTCATAAATAAATGCATTCACATGAATTATATAAATTCTTTCTTTGAACATTACTTATCTTTGGTTAAATTCTTGGTGGTGAAATGGTCATTTGTTGGTATGAAGTGGGCTATAAGGAGTAACATGTTTCAATGTATCCTTCAGTAGAAGCCAGTATGACTGTAAATTGTGGGTTCTTACTCCTCCCTGAAATACCGTAATAATTAATTTGGAAGTCTGATGCTTTTCCCTAGGGTGCTTTAGGGCCGTGTAAGACAGTGAAGTCTGTACAGGAATGAGAAGGAATCCTTGATCTAATTTGGGTATGAGGACAACATAGCTGTGAATCACAAAATACTCTCACTTTAGAAAATTGTCTTTATGTAATTACATTTATGTTGTATCTCAGAGGACAGTTCCTCTCCCATCGACTTGCGTGTGTTATCATCAAAGCAAGAATCCAACTTCCTGGTCTAGTTCGTGAAAATGACAATTACAGTTTCCATGAAGAAAACAAAAATAATCTTTAGAACCTGTTTCACAAATAGAGTTTATGTCGTGCTTGTGAACACTGCATTAGGAACTTCATCCACAAAAACACTGCTGGGACAGATATTGTATGAGACCCCTGCTGTAGGGGCTTAAAAATACACTTATGTACAGAAGAAAAGATTCTTTGATGGCTACAAAGGTGGGGAGGGAGGGAGAGGGTTGGTCACAGATTAGATAGCTGATAGAAATTTCGTTAGGTGAAAGCAGTGACAGCATACAGTAAAAAGTAGACAGCCATAAAGGGGCACACAATGTCAAGTCCCTGTGGCAACATGAGAAAAAGAGGGGTGCAGCTCCAGAACTCTTCTAAAACACTACATTTGATGGTCCAATGGACTGGGGGGTCCCCTGGGAGCATGGCTCCTACACCTGCTGCTGTCCCTGATCAGAAAACACTACTGAGGTCAACTCTTTGGGAAAATACAGACTGGACTTGGGGACACAATGTGACCACGTGGTGTGTGTACTTTATGGTTCTGTGCATCTATAGGAGGCTGTCCCAGTAGTCTCTTTCTAGATGGGAGAGAAGAGGGTAGAGAGACGGGGACAGGAGCTTGTTAAGAGTATACCACAAGTACAGAATGAAAAGGAGGAATGTGCTTTCACTGGGCAAGGAGAGCAGAAAGAGTTGTATTAGGTGGGCATGCAAAATTGATTTGGGTTGTATACTTTCACTTAATCACAATAAAAAAAAAATCACTGCTTTTGACGGTTTTTCCCAGTGCACTCATCACACTCTGCACATGGGTGAGTCTGTGTGTGTCAGAGAGAGGGGTGTCTAGTCCCCGCAACCATAATGTCAAGTTCCGTGTTGCTGGAGATCAACATCTCTTCAGAGCTAACCATGTACCACTTTCTCTACAAACCGCCTTCCCTGCTGACCATAACTGGTTATATAATTCTGCATCTTCTGTTATCCTGACTGCTGATCCGTGCCTGATGGCCATGCCAGCTCTCACAACACCATAAGCTTTTGATTGCTGCATTCTAAGCTGCTTAATAAGACAATTAAAAATGATTTAGAAATGGCTGCCATAATGCAACTGGGAAACAGGGAGAGAACGGTCTGTCTACTGCAGTATTAAAAGCACATGCCCTTCTACAGTTGTTTCTGCAGCTGCCTTTAATTCCAGAACTGCTTCCTTACCTCCTTCTTCCTTTTTTTTTTCCTTCCATTTCACATATCATTTTATAGTAGTTCATTCTGAATGATGTTTATCTGGAAAGAGTTCAAAGAATGTGTTACTGATTTTTTCTGAAAGCATTTTCCATGTAACTGGGGCAAAAACAACAGCCTGGAAAACTGAAGCACTTAAGAAATAGTAAAAATTATCTTCGTCAAGCTGGCTCACTCTCAGTTTGAGGGTCAAGCCTAATTTAATCACTGACACATCCATCCTGATCCATTTCCTCTTCACATTCAATGCTGCGTTGGTTAAAATGGGCAAATTTCCCGCAGATTCTATGTGAGTCACAAGTTTATCTGGAGAAACTTCTCCTGGAAATGTAAATAGTGACCTTGGTGTTTTGAATAATGGTAACTGAGAAATTAAAGGGAGGACCTCATCTCATTTTGTATGTGTTAAAATTGCTTATTTTTGTTTTATTTAGTTTTTCTTTTTCCTTAATTCCAATGGAGTGAAAATTGATACTGACTCGAATATTAAGATTTTCTATTTTTAGTGCTCAGACTCAGGGATAAATAAGATTGATATTGACTGACTTATTGTGCTTTTTTCCTAGGAAGAGTGTGAAGAGTAGATTAAAAAGCACGATCTTTGAAACCAGATATGCTTGCGTTTCATTCTTGCCTCTTCTACTCAGTAAAGTGCGGAACTTGGAGCAAGGTGCTATGCCCATCCAAGATTCCTTTTTCTCTTCTGTAAAATGAGTATCATAATCCTTATGTCTCAAGTTTTCTGTTAAGATTGCATAAGTTATCTATGTAAAGTGGCTGGCACACAGTAGGTGCTCAGCAAGTGTTAGCTTCTTTCAATCCTCCCACTCAGGAGCACAAGCAATGAAAATGTTGATTGCTGTTTGTGGTGGGAGTTCTCACTAGTATATCCTGACATATGCTGTGAGATGCTAATCAGTCTTGCGATGAAGTGAAATGTTTCAACGCTACCTCGTATCATCTTACAACAAAATCTAAAAGTTAACTTATGTGTGTATCAAAAACCTAGTCTTACGCTATATCTAAATGGTGTGAATTCTACCATGAAAGTGGCCTCATGATGTTTTGAAGGCATTTCCTTTCTTTTGGTAGAATTGTCTACAATATCCTGCCAATTAACCAGCATCAAAATAAAACTGCAAGATCTTTTACTGTAAACAAGTGTCCATTGACTCACACAGTATATGGATGCTTTCTTGTCTGATTTCTAGTCACTGAGATGAGAAGTAAGGAAGATAATTTTCTTCAGGGCTCCTCTTGGACTGTCTCCCTGTGTCTTCCTACTCTGACCCTGTAAGACTCCAGCCTACCTTGAAGAACGTACCTAATATAATAGCTCATGATGGATGACGGTTTGCCTTGATGTGACGTTCAAAGACCCAGTGCTCAAGGAGGCAGACCCTTGGCAAATATTTCTCATCAACCAGTACCTCTAACCTCCTCTGTTCTCTCGGTTCTTGGTTATTTATTATTCTCACTAGACTTTTTGTATCTAATCTTTAGTCTGCTCAATGTCAAGCCATTGATTACCATTCAACCTCAGCCTGCTACACTTTTTCTTTTTAGTTCATGGCTCATTGTATCTGGCCCATTCAGTCTGCCCACTGACTGGTTTCGCATCTCAGGATTTTCTTGACCTGAGGTTTAAGTTAATCTTACTTGTAATCATTAACTCTCTGGGGGCTGCCCCACCCATTTACTGTAAACTTTCTAGTGTCTCCGCCTGCTTTAGCTAACGTCACCTGCAGTTATACCACATACTATGTGTCTTCTCTTTCCAATCCAAACCAACCCCAAATATGCCCCCCTTCTTTGATTTCAGGGAACCTCATCTTTTTCAAAGCAAAGAGAAAGAGAAAGAGAAATCAGCTCATTATTTCCCATTTGAGTGGAAACATCTGCATTGATAGTGAGATAAGTGCCCACAACTAGGCATTGTGAGTCTCTGAGTATAAAGTCACTCTTTTCACCTCATTACTGTATTGGCTCTTACCAAATGAATCCTCAGCATACCTCATCCAAACATTACATCACTCTACATTAATCCTACAGTGCAGATGGGAGCAAATCTATTACAAGGGTTGTTACAGGATGGAATAAACTCAGAGGCTATCCTTCTGGTGTTAGTAGAACTCTTTCAAAGAAAGATAACCAATATTTCCTTGTGTCCTAAAATGACTGTTCTTGTCATCTACTTGGTGTAGCTAAACAGTTGCCTAGGAATATTTACCCTCAGACTGGCTGCTAGAGGAAGAACATTGATGTTCCCTATTTTGGTGGACAAAATGGATCGTAGAAAGGGAAGATTTCTCACTCCATGGTAAATTTAGTAATTTAAGAGCTACTGTGACAAATGTGCAAAACTGCTTCTGTGTTGTAATAACATGTTGAATTTAAAATTAATTTATAATGGCATTAAATATTTAAAATATTCATATTTTATATCATGGCACATCTAAATTCTGTTTCCTGAATTTCACACTCCTTGAAGATCCTTTTTCACTCTGAAAAGCCAGTGTTATTTTCCATTGTTCCCTTCCACTTTTCTTAAGGCTCACCTTGCTGTCTTACTTGCTCTACCACACTCATTTACCTTTGCATTCTTTTCGAAGCCTGGAGTACCTTTCACTCTCTACCTTTCCAGATAAAACATGTCTTTCAAAGGTTACCTTCAAGCCTTTCCTGGCCACAGAAGATATCACTTATGTTTCTCTACCTGCAATTGATCATGAAATTTAATATCTGCACCTATATGTCTTGCATTGTTTTTCATGCTTTTGAAATGTTTTTTGAAATTGTTTTTCATGCTTTTTCAACTACAGTACATTTTTTTACCATGATTGAATGCAAATATACATTCCCATGTAAATTTTCATGCTTACCTATATGCAGCTCCCACTGCTTTCCCTGTCCAGCGGCAGCACACTCTTCCTCTCTGCTTCATACGTGTCTTATCCTCCCACCAATCTCCTATTGCCTCCTCTCCACCCACTCCCCTTCCTCCAGAAAGAGGTCAGCAGGATGACGTCCTATAGATGTCTAGGACCGTAAAATTCCCACAAGATATGGTTACTCTGCATCACCAAGTCCAATCCATTGCTGTCGGAAAAGTTGACCTTCATTATGATTTATGGAAAAGGGCAGCATCAGGGCCAGGGGCAATGCTCCCGGGGGAACTTCGAAGCACCTGGACCATCAGTCAAGGTCTTTTATTGAAGGTCTCAGGGTATACCCCTATTTATTCTCTTGTTGCCAATGATACTTAACTTTGTGATCTCCAATGTGGCTATCACTAGTGTTGGCCGTGCACCATCTGGTTCATTTGGTCGCAGGTCGCAGGACTCACGTGGGTCACTCTGTCTTCTGGGTTCTCTTTTCCCCATGTCATTCTTGTCCTCGGTGATCATCCATTCCTGTTGAGTTGAGACGATTTGCTGTACCCTCAGATGGCAGCTTGGCAGCTTTTCAGATCCCGGACACCACTCACTGATGAGGGGTGCAGAGAGTCCTCATTAGCGAAATGCTAGCTGTGCCAATTGGCCTCGATTTCGCCTGAGAGCGTGGTCCTCAGCCCCTCACCCCATCTACTCTGTTCTTGCAATATTGAGTTAAGATGGGAAGAGTAACCAAATTGTGTTGAAGTCCAGTTATTATTGATTTTCTTTCTAATGTGTGCTGTCACCGATTTCACCCAACCAAATTTCTATTAACTATCTGATCTAAACCTTCTCCCCCTCCCTCTACACCCTTGCAGCCTTCAAAGTCTTTTCTTCTATGCATGATTCCATTTTTAAGTTCTTATGGTAGGGGTCTCATAAAATATTTGTCCTTTTGTCACTGACTACTTTCACTCAGCATAATGTCCACCAGTTGAAACCAGGTTAAGAGACGTTTCCTGCTATCATCATTGTTCTTTATCATTGCATAGTGTTCCAGTGAGTATATATACCATAGTTTACCTATCCATTCCTCTGTTGTTGGGCATCTGGGTTGACTCCATCTTTTTTTGCTATTGTGGACTATGCTGAGATGAACATTCATGGGCATGTATCAGTTGGTGTGAATGGCCTTGATTCTGTAGGATATATTCCAAGCAGTGAAATTACTGGATCAAATGTTATATCTATATGAATTTTTTTAAGGGAGCATGAGATTGCTTTCCAAAGAGGTTGCACCATTTTGCAATCCCACCAACAGTGTAGAAGAGTTCCAAACTCCCCACAGCCTCTCCAGCATTTGTTGCTTTGAGTTTTTTGAATCATGACCAGCCTTGTTGTGGGGAGATGGTATCTCATTGTCATTTTGATTTGAATTTCTTTAATAGCTCATGATCATGAGCATGTCTGCATGTGTTTGTTGGCTGCCTGGATCTCCTCTTTAGAGAAGTGTGTGTCCATCTTATTTGCCCATCACTTTATTGGATAATTTATCTTTTTCTTATTGATATTTTGTAATACCTTGTAGATTATGGAGATCAGGCATCAGTCTGACATACAGTTGCCAAATATTTTTTCCCATTGTGTAAGTGGCCTTTTAATTCTATTAATAAAGTCTTTGGATGAGCAAAAGCGATAGATTCTTAGCAGTTCCCATTTATCTGTTTTCTGATGATTGTGGTTTGTTTGACAAATTTTGAAGTCTGTCTGTGTTGTGTATTAAACCTTCCATTGTTGTTCCTGCTTTCTCTTGGATGAGCTTTGTCATTTTAGATTTGATATTTAGGTCTTTTATCAAGTTTGAGTTGTTTTTTGTATAAGGTGTAAGATATGGGTCTTGTTTTAATTTAGTGCAGATGGATATCCAATTTTGCCATCACCATTTGTTGAAAAGATTGTTTTTACCCCAATTTAATGTCTTAGGGCCTTTGTCAAATATCAGCTGTTTATAGGCAGATGGTGTCATTTCTGGGATCTTGGTTCTGTTCCACTGATCTATCTGTCTGGTTTTGTACTGGTACCAGGCTGTTTTGACTCCTGTGGCAGTATAATGTGTTCTAAGGTCGGATAATGAGAGCCTCCCAGTGTGTTGTTCTTCTTTAGTAGTGCTTTACTTATCTGGGGCTTCTTCCCTTTCCAGACAAAATTGGTGATTTGTTTCTCCATCTCATTAAAAAATGACGCTTGTATTGGGATTGGAACTTGTATTGGGATTGCATTGTATAAGTAGATTGCTTTGGGTAAAATAGACATTTTCACAATGTTAAATCTTCCTATCCATAAGCATGGTAGGTTTTTCCATTTATGTAAGTCTCTCTCATTTCCTTGTCGTAAGGGTTTGTAGTTTTCTTTGTAAAGTTCTGTTATTTCTCTGGTTGAATTTATTCCTAGGTACTTTATCATCTTAGGGGCTATAGTATACGGTATCGACTTGGTGATTTCTTCCTTAAGAATCTTGTTGTTGGTATAAAGGAATCCTAGTGATTTATTTATATTTATCTTGTATTCTGAGACTTTGCTGAACTGTTCTATCTGTCTGAGTAGTTTCCTTATGGATTCTTTGAGATTCTCTGCATATACAATCACAGCATCAGCAAATAGGGAGATTTTTACTTCTTCTTTGCTGATGCAGATGCCCTTTATTTCCTGGTCTTGTCTAATTGCTCTGGCTAGAACTTCTAGTAAAATGTTGAATAGGAGAGGTGAGAGTGGGCTTCCTTGTCTAGTTCCTGTTCTCAAGGGAAACTGCTTCTGTCTCTCTCCATTCAGGATGACGTAGGCAGTTGGCTTTGTATAAATGGCCCTTATTTCATTGAGGAATTGGCCATCTATTCCTATTTTGCTGAGAGTTTTTAGCATGAACTGGTATTGGACTTTATCAAATGCCTTTATTGCATCAACAGACAAGATCAGGTGGTTCTTTTCTTTTGTGATATTTATGTGGTTGACCACATTAATTGTTTTTCTGATGTTGAACCAGCCTTGCATCCCTGGTATGAATCCAACTTGGTCATGATGGATTATTTTTTGGATATGTTATTGTATTGTACTGGCAAGAATTTTGTTAAAGATTTTTGCATCTAGATTCATGAGTGACAGTGGTCTGTAGTTCTCTTTTTTGGTTGGGTCTTTCCCTGGCTTTAGTATCAGGATTATGCTGGCTTCATAGAATGAATTGGGAGAATTCCATCCCTTTCTATACTGTGAAATAGTCTTAGTAGTATTGGAGATACCTCTTCTCTAAAAGCTTGGTGGAATTCAGCAGTGAAGCCATCTGGGCCTGGGCTTTTTTTGGTTGACGGTTTTTTGATGACTTTTTCAATCTCTTCCTTTGTGGTGGGTTTATTAAGTTATTCTGCTTCAGCTTGCGATAATGATTGTAGATGATATGAATCAAAGAATTTGTCCATTTCCTCTAGGTTTTCAAATTTGTTAGAATACAGTCTCTCATAGTATTCAGCTATGATGTTTTTGATTTCTGTTGGATATGTGGTGACAACTCCCCTCTCATTTCTTATTTGGGTTATTTGTTTTCTTTCCTGTTTTTCTTTAGTAAGTTTAGCCAATGGTTTGTCAATTTTGTTGATCTTTTCAAAAAACCAGCTTTTGGTCTTTTCAATTTTTTCAATTGTTTTTCTGTTCTCTAACTCATTTAGTTCTGCTCTAATCTTTATGATCTGTTTCCTTCTGGTGCCTGAGGGGTTCCTCTGTTGTTCTCTCTCTACTTGCTCAAGCTGTAGGGACAGTTCTTTGATTTGATTTCTGTCTTCCTTCCAGATGTGTGCATTTATGGAGATAAACTGCCCTGTGAGCACTGCTTTGGCTGTGTACCATAGGTTCTGGTGGGAGGTGTTTTCGTTCTCTTTGGAATCCATAAAGTTCTTTATTTCACCCTTGCTTGATTATTGTATGACCTATGATTTTTTGAGCAAGGTGTTATTCAGTTTCTGTGATTTCCACTTTCTATCTGTTTTTTCTGCTATTGATTTCAACTTGTGTGGCTTTATGATCTGACAAGATGCATTACAATACAGTGGTATGGATTTTGTTGAGAACTGGTTTATGCCCTAACATATGATCTATTCTGGACAATGTTCCATGTGCATTGGAGAAGAAGGTATAGTTGTCCACTGATGGACAGACAGTTTTGTATATGTTGATGAGGTCTAGTTGATTAATTGTGGCAATAAGGTCTTCTGTGTCTTTACTGAGCTTTTTTCTAGATGATCTGTCCAATATTGAGAGTGAAGTGATCGGTGTCCTTTTTGAGTGTAGTCAGTGTTTCTTTGACGTATTTAGGTGCATACATATTTAATTTTTTAAAGTCCTGCTTGTGTATTGAAGCTTTCAGCAATAAATAGTGACCGTCTTTGATGGTGTATTTTACATTAAAATTTATTTTATTTGAGATTAGAATTGCCACATCTGCTCTTCTTTGTTCATTGTTAGCTTGTTATATATTCTACCATCCTTTTATTCTCAGTTTGTTCCTATCTTTAAGTCTAAGGTGAGTTTCTTGTAGGCAACATATAGACGGGTCATGTCTTTTGATCCAAGATGTTACTCAATGTCTCTTTACTGGAGCATTCAGTCCATTCACATTCGATGTAACTATTGACAGGTGTGTGTTCAGTGCTGCCATTGTGATGTGTTTATTATTGTGTTGATGTTTTCTCTGTTGTTCTTATTAATCTGTTCTGCGACTTTCTTCTTTGTGTGTTGATTTTTCACGTTTTTCAGGGTTGGTTTTGTGGTAGTTGAGATGCCTGAATTACATTTCTTCATGTAGTGTGTTGCTTTTTTATTGTGCTTTATGGTTTCCCGTATGATCCCACTTACTAAATTACATATAAACCCAATTTTGATTGCTACAGATCTTGTAAAGTTCCCCTCCATCTGGAAGGACTATAACAACTGTAGTACATCCCTCTTTTCAATATGATGATATCATAGTTTACATGATATTATCACTAGATCATTTCTGTCACTATTATAGCTTTGATTGTGTTTGGAGCCTTCCCTAACTAAGTAGGATTCTGGATAATTTGTCCTTCTAAAATATAAAGTTAGCAGTTTTGTTCTTCCAAGCAAAGAAATTCTTTCAGCATTTCTTGTAGCTTTCATTTGGTTTTTACAAAGTCTCTGAGTTTTTGTTTGTCTGCCAATGTCTTAATTTCATTTTCATATTTGAAAGGTAGCTTTGCAGAATATATAATTTTTGGTTGGAAATTCTTCTCCTTCAAGGCTTTGAACATGTCATGCCTCTGTCTCCATGCCAGCATAATTTCTGCTGAGAAATCTGATGAAAGCCTATAGGGTTTCCCTCTGAGTGTTAGCTTTGCTTTGAGTCTTGCTGCCTTTAAGAGTTTCTGCTTATGTTTCATTTTGTTAAGCTTGATTGTAATGTATCTTGGAGTCTTTTTATTGAGATCTATATTGAGTGGTGTTCAATATGTATCTTGGATATCTATATTCTCTTCTTTGATAATTTCTGGAAAGTTTTCTGTCAGCAGCTCAACAACAGTACTCTCTGTGTTCTCAGGTGTCTCGCCCTGTTCAGGAACTCCAATTAATCATAGATTCTTCTTCTTAATAGAGTCCCACATGCATCTTAATGTTTCTTCATTTTTCTTGTTTCTTTTTTCTAATTTCTCCTCATAGATGCTGGAGTTAGTAGCTCTGTCTTCCAAATCAGAATTTCTCTTTTCCATTTGTTCCATTCTGTTTTCTTGGCTTTGAACTGAAGTTTCTATGTCTTTCACTTTGTTCTTGATCTGTTGGATTTCTGAGTACTGATGCTTCATCAGATTGAACAGCTTGCTTAATTTCTCATTTTGTCCTGCTGCATTTTGTATAAGGTCTAGGAGGGCTCTCTATAGAATCCTTTTGTATTCACCTTCTGATAGTTTCAGAAAAGCTTCTTTGGGAGGTTCTGAGGTGGTTTCTTTTGGGGGCCTTCTGATGCCATAGGTGATTTCCGGGTTACTGTCTTCTCCAATGTTTGTTGCTTTGGGGGCTTCATGTGGGTCAGTAGAGGCTGGAAGAGATGCTGTGAAGATGGACCTCAGTTGTTTCTCTAGGCTTTCTTAAAATGAGAAGTAAAAAGTATTTAACAACTTCTAAAGTCAGTCAGATTTTCAGTTGTATATGTCACTCTTCCCAGCTGGCAAATTAAGCACCTCTAAATTGAACCCCAGATGTTATAAAGTAGCTCAAAATACAGAAAGTGTACTGGCCTGCTCACTTCTGCTGTCAGGCCCCAACTGTAGGCAGTACTGTGTAGAATTCTGCTTTTCTGCTGGAAAAGCAGTCTCTTCTGGGTAGGTACTGCCTCCTAGCCCAGGAATTAGGTCCAGCTGAGGCTTCCGTATGGATGACTTCACCTCCTAGCAAAACAAGATGGCTTCCCCCACAAGCTTGCCAGCCAGCCAGGCCCAAGCTCCTGGCAGAAAGAGAGGCCAAGTGTGCCAAAATGCCCAGAGACCATAGCCTCCACAGTTGGACCACTGCCCCAAGTGGCAGTGTGCGAAACACTGCCTCCCTGCTGGAAAGTCACTCTCTCCCCAGCAGATGCCATCTCCCAGCCTAGGAAAAAAGTCTGGCTGGGGCCTCTATCTGGACTTCTCCATTTCCCAGTGGATCAAGATGGCATCCTGCACAAATATGTCTGTATGGTTACCACATGGCAGAGGCAAGAAAATAGGCCAAGGAAGCAGAAGTGTATAGTGTCCAAAACCAGGCTCTCAGAACCTGGTAATTACTCTTGTCGGTCCCACCAGCAGTGCATCCCAGACCAGCAGCTGGTCAATTCCCAGCTCTGCCTGCTGGCCAAGAAAGAAGAAAAAAATATCAAAATGGTGAGTTACCTTCAGTCTGTGCAAGTCTCTGCTTGCAGAGAGTGGGGTCAGTGAAAGAGAGGAGGTTTTGCATTCAGTGGTATGAAGTCTAAATTAACAACCCTATGCTGCATCCCAGGGCTTACTGGATGTCCAGAAGGCTCTGTTTAATTATCATTTCAGGTCTTGATTTCCAGAGGGATTTAGGGAGACAAGAGTTTAGTCCACCATCTTGACCCAAATTTCTTGTAGTTATGAGAACATGGGTACTATTGCTTCTTCATGTGTGCTATTGCTTAGAATTGGCTTAGCTGCCAGTAGCAGTATGTAAAACATCTATGACTTTATCTAGAGCGGGCAGGAGGTGGTATATCTTATTGGTTATGTGAGAATACAAAGTACTTTAGATCCACAGGTTTGTTTGGTTAGCACAGTGTATTATAAACCACATATTTAATAGATATCTTTTGTTTGCATTGGATAAAATTAAATTTACTTCAAGTTCAATGTTAATCCTTTGATCAATCTATATTTATTGAACATATAGGAAAACAACAGGGCTAGAACACACAGGGATCCCAAGGAAGTATAAAACATTGATTTTGCATTCCAGAAGTTTGTGGTATAAAATGCTGTCAGTGTGCCTTCAACAAATTATTTAGTGGCACTAGAAGGTAGTTTTTTGTTGGTGTTGGTTTTGTTTTTAAATACAAAATAAGTGGTTTGAATTAGTCTAAATTCCTAGGGTCATCATGAGTTGGATTCAACTTGACGGCACTTGGGTTGGCTTCCTTATAGTTCTAGAACTACAAGTAAGGTTATCATCCAAAATCCAAACTCAACCCACTGCAATTGAGTCAATTCTGACTCATACTGGCTCTAAAGTAGAGAGTAGAACTGCCCTCGTAGAGTTTCCAAGGAGCACCTGGTGGATTTGAACTGCTGACCTTCTGGTTAGCAGCTGTAGCACTTACACCTATGTCATCAGGGTTCCCAACTTGTTATACAGAGCTGCATGTTTATGTGAAATTGATGCTATCCAGAATAGCTGCTACAAGCATGCAAAAAAAAAAAAAAAGAAGAAGAAGAAGAATGAAACTGGGATAGACACGTGTTCATGGAGCTATAGGAATTTGAGTTAAACCTTATGAGGAAGCATACTCCATCAACAAATAGAACAAGGTACAGGGAGAATACAGCTTCCAATTTGTTTCATGTAGCAAAGCTTTAACCCACCCACCCACCCCCACACACACATACACATTGTCTACAATTTGCCTACTGTCTTTCCAGTCCAGACTTCCCTTGTCTCTACACATTTATTGCTGCATTTTCAGAATCTAGCTGTTTCAGTAATACCAAAGATCTCAAAGAACCTGCATCAGTGTGACATAACCTCTATAGGCATGGGAAGTAGAATTTTAAGAGAAAAGTATACTTTCTCAATGCCTGAACTGACTCAGCCTAAGGGGTTTAGGATACTAATTGGTGACTCCCTGGATTGATTCTCTGGCGCTGCTGAATTTTACTTGTCACATATCAAGTAATGTCACATCTCAAAATAACACTTTTTCAAGGAGATTGTTTCCCCTTTAAAGCACATTCTAAGGAGTGGGGGAATGAAAATAACTCTTTCAGGAAGGTTTTAAACACATGGACACCTCACTTAGGGCCCAATTAGTAGGAAAAACCCATTCTAAAAGGCTCTACTCTGTACTTGAAATCAGACTTCAAAACACGTGTACTGGCTCCCCTCAGGCACAGAAGCAGGATCTGTGTTTTAATTCTGGCTTTAATTAAACCTTTACACAAGCTCTTTACTTTGCCCTTCATTGATGGAAGGGTGTGTATAGGGAAGGAAGTCATATATATTTGCTCTTCCCTCTTCCTGCAAAGTAAGATATCCCAAATTTTTCTTCTTCCTTTTGACATTGGGGGAATTGGATTTTGACGAGAAGTTAGTTAAGAGTATTTAAGAAGCATTTGTGCCTTAGTGATGCAGTGGTTAAAAGCTCAGGCTGCTAACCAATAAAGTCAACAGTTTGAATCCACCAGCTGCTCTTGGGAAACCCTATGGGGCAGTTCTACTCTGTTCTATAGGATGGTTACGAGTCATAACTGACTCAACAGCAATAGGTTGACTTTGGTTTGATTTGTGTAAGGTGGGAGTTCCTGGGAAGCACAAACAGTTGAGTGGTCAGTCTGCTGCTAACTAAAAGGAGTATATTCATAGGCGCTTGGTGATCTATTTCAGAATGATTAGCCAATGAAGAACCTATGGAGTGTAGTTCTACTCAGATACACATGGGATTGTCATGAGTGCGAACTGATTCAACTGCAGCTGGTGTGTGTGTGGGGGGCGGAAATAATCCTGGTACAACTGTAGCTTTTAGGAATAAAAGGAAGATAAATATGATATGACTGTGCATCTAAATCTAGGAAGCCATGTTCAACTTTATCTCATAACCATCCTAAAACTAA
This sequence comes from Heterohyrax brucei, assembly GCA_028571685.1. Classification (NCBI taxonomy): domain Eukaryota; kingdom Metazoa; phylum Chordata; class Mammalia; order Hyracoidea; family Procaviidae; genus Heterohyrax; species Heterohyrax brucei. Next base: position 101,274,608 of record CM053151.1, read on the forward strand.
AAGTACAGATTTTAGATATAACAAGGGAAATTCAGGAAAAATAACTTTTTATTGATGGGAGTATATTAAAAAATACCATCTCATCTTTAGTATTTTGGCTAATTATTTTTAATGCTTCTATGTATGAAGCAAGTATTAAACAAAAGAATATTTAGAAAAAACTGCCACAGAGACACAGTAAGTTGATAGAGGGGAAAGCCACCAACTCTGAAACCACACCGTGCTGAATTGGAATTCTGACTGTGTATTTGCTACGTTTCCACTGCATACCTCAGTTGCCTTGTCTGTGAAATGAAGACACAATCACAAGGAAGGAAGGAAGGGAGGACAGATGGGAAGGAATAATGGAGATGACTGTGTGAGAGAGAAGGAACAACAGATAGAAGCTATTCACAATAGATCACAAAACTATAAAGTGTTAAGCAATTTATTTAATAACATGTAGAAACCCTTATTTAAAAAAAAAAAGGAAAAGAAAAACCTGTAAGTTAATATCTGAGTAAAGGAAAGACATACTCTGTTCTTGAGTGAGAGGACTTAACACTATAGTGATTCCTCATTGCAGTTCTAAGTGAAATCCCCAAGCAGTGTCTCTTTTCGGTTACCCAGAGTTATCTTAAAACTCATACGAAAGAATATCTGTGAACAGCCAAAGAAAACATGAGTAAGAAGGTTATGAGAAAGAACTAGAGCATATAATTCTACTACAAAGCCACTGCAGTTATATATATATATGTCTGATCTGGCATAACAAAACCAGGAAAAAAAACCTGGTACCTCCTAGTCAGTTCTGACTCACTCATAGTGACCCTACAGACAGAGTAGAGCTGCCCGTAGAGTTTCCATGGAGCATGTGGTGGATGTGAACTGCCAATGTTTTGGTTAGCAGTTATAGCACTTAACTACTATGCCCCCAGGATTTCAAGCAAATAGGCTAAGAAAGAGCGTAGAAGTCCAGAAATAGTTCCTAACAAGTAGACATTTTTAGTCATTTGCAAAGTTGTAATTACCATTTAGAAGAGTGTCATGGGCTTTTGTTCTCACTTTGGTCACTTTGTGATCACTCACAGGCCCCTCTGCTTTCAATGTGAGACTCAAGTTCCAGGAAAGAAAAACAGAAAGGGTGTAAGCTAAACGTGTGTTCCAGTTTATTTTATTTTACTTTTTTTATTTATAGCGATTGAGTGAAAGTGTACCATCTGATTGAAATATGCATGTCTGCCTATGTGCAGCTCCTCCTACCCTGCTTGCCTGGTAGCAGCACACTTCTTTCTGTTCTATACAAGTCATGTCTTCTTAACATTTCCCTGTCCCCTCTTCTCCACCCTCTCCACTCCCCTCTGGTAAGAGGCCATTTGAGTGACATCCTGTAGATACGTAGAACCATAAAGTGCACACACGACGTGGACACTCTATGTTGCTGAGTCCAGTCCGTTCCTGTCTGAGTTGACCTCAGTCATGATTTTTGATCACGGGCTCCTTTAGGTCTAGGGGCCATGTTCCTAGGGGAACCTCTAGGCCTTCAGATCATCAATTAGGTCTTTTAGTGGAGTTTTCAGGATACACCCCTCTTATGCTCATATTGTCACCTGGGCTCAACTTTGTAAGCCCATCACAGCTGTCACTGGAGGTGGCCGGGCACCATCTTTTTCTTTCATATGGGTCTTTCTGTCTTCTGGGTTCTCTTTCCCTCATGTCATTTTTGTTCTTGGTGAACATCTGTTCTGGATGCATTGGAACCATTTGGTATACCTCAAATGGCAGCTTGCTAGCTTTTAAGACCCTAGATGCCACTCACCAATATGGGGTGGGGAGGACTCCCTTTGCAACAGGCTAGTTATGCCAATTGTCCTCGATGTCCCCTGAGAGCATGGTCCCTGGACCCTTGCATCTGCTACTCTGTCCTTACCTATTGGGTTAGGATTGGAAGAATTTTCAGGTTATGTTGAAGTCCAGTTAAATTGATCTTGTTTGTAATGTGTGTTGTCACTGACTTCACCCAACCAAATTTCTATCAACTATCTAATCTATAACCAGTCCTCACCCTCTCCCTCCCCAGGCTTGTAGCTGTCAAAGAGTCTTTTCTTCTGTACATGAGTCAGTTTTCAAGTCCTTAAAGTAGAGGTCTCATACCATATTTGTCCTTATGCTGCTGACTAATTTCACTAAACATGATGGATAGAAAGTTCTGTATATGTCGATGAGGTCTAGTTGGTTAATTGTTACAGTAAGGTCTCCTGTGTCTTTATTGAACTTGTTTTTTTTAGAGTATAGTCTATTTTATTTGAGATTAGTATTGCCACACCTGCTCTGCTTTATATATTGTTAGCTTGGTGTATATTAATTCTATCTTTAAATTTTCAGTTTGTTCATATCTTTAAGCCTAAGATGAGTTTCTTGTAAGCAGCATATAGATGGGCCATGTCTTTTAATCCAAGATGTCACTCATTGTCTCTTTATTGGGGCATTCAGTCCATTTACCTTCAATGTAAATATTGATCGGTATGTGAGTCGGATCCGACTCGACGGCACTTGGCTTTGGCTTGGCTGATGTGTTTAATGCTGTCATTTTGCTGTATTTATTTTTGTGTTGATGTATTCTCTGTTACTCTTTCTATTCTGTTCTGGGACATTCTTCTTTATAGATTGATTTTTCACCCTTTTCAGTGTTTGTTTTGTGTTTGTTGAAACTCCTGTATTGTGTTTCTTGTTTTGATATGTTGCTTCTTTGTTGTGCTTTCTGGCTACTCCTATGATCCCCCTTAATAATGTGTGTTTAAACCAAATTTTAACTTCTAAATATATTATTAACTTCCTCTCCATATGGACAGACTATAACTACAGTAATATAATTACTGTAAGAAAAACTTCTTAATGTGAGGGTATTGTAGTTTTTATATCGTCACTGGATCACTTCTTTTAGTATTATAGCTTTGGTTGGGGTTTTATGCCTTCCCTAACTGAGTAGGTTTATGAATGATGTGTCCTGTATTGTCTCCTAAAATACGGAGTTAATGGTTTTTGTGCTAAGCCAAGAGCTTCTTTCAGTATTTCTTGTAGCCTTGGTTTGGTTTTCACAAAGCCTCTGAGTTTTCGTTTATTTGCGAAAGTCTTCATTTCATTTTTGTATTGAAAGACAGTTTTGCAGGATATATAATTCTTGGTTGGAAATTTTTCTTCTTTAAGGCTTTGAATGTACCACCCCTCTGCCTCCGTGCCAACATGGTGTCTGCTGAGAAGTCAGATCAAAGCCTGCAGGGCTTCCCACTGAATGTTAGCTTTGCTAACATTTAAGAGTTTCTGCTTATGTTTCTTTTTGTTAAGTTTGATTATAATACATCTTCAAGTCTTTCTTTTGGGGTCTATATTGTATGGTAATCGATACACATCTTGGATGTATATGTTCTCTTCTTTCATAATTTCTGGGGAGTTTTCTGTCTGCAAGTCAACAACAATCCTCTCTGTGTTTTCAGGTATCCCTTCCTGTTCAAGAACTACAATTAATCATAGTTTGTTCCTCTTGATAGAGTCCCACATGTTTCTTATTGCTTCTTCATTTTTGTTGTGTCTTTTCTGTGATTTTTCCTCATAAATGCTGGTGCCAGTAGATCTATTTCAAAGTATGGATAGGCTACAGCCCTGGTGTCATCAGGTGCTGGGCCCTACCTGAAGGATCAACTGTGCTAAACACAGCTTTTCTTCTGGGGAAGTTCTCCCCAGGCTAGCACTGCCTCCTAGCCTGGGAATTAGCTCCTGCTGAGGCCTCCATTTGGGTAATCCACCTCCCAGTTGGACAAAATGGAGTCCCACAGCGTCTCTCTGCTGCTGTGAAATAGCCAAATCAGTGACAGAGGTTCAGAAAGAGGGGTGGAGGGACTGTGATGCTCAGAATCCAGAGCAGGTTCTCAAAGCGTGGCTATTTCCCCTGCTGGTCATGTCAGCAATATGACAGAACCTTGCTGCTAGTTAAGCCCAATTGGTTCCACAGACTAACAAAAAGAAAATAAGGTAAAACCATTAGTTATCTTTAGTCTGCAAAAGCTGGCCATTCAACAAGGGCAGGGGTCAGCAAAAGAGAAGTTTCCCATTCAGTGGCATGTAGTCCAAAATGACAGCCCTATGCCATGTCCTAGGCCTCACTCGGTGTCCAGAAGGCTCTGTTTAATTATCAATCCTGGCCTTCATTCTCAGAGGGAGACACACTAGACATGTGTCTAGTCTGCCACCTTGTCTATGCCCCTCCCAGTTTGTTTATATTTTCAAAGAAGTTACTCAGAAATTCCACGATGCCACTTCTGCTTATATTTCTTTAACTATAACTATGTCTATTTCCAGTTCCAGTGAACACTCTGTATTATATATTCTTTAAAATTCTTGTTGTTGCTGTTATTGTTTTAGTTTCTTTAATCTAGGTATAGTTTCACTCTTAAAACTTGAGTTCTTTTATTATGGGAAGAAAGGCAATGCTATCTTGAGATAGGCAACTAACAGTAGAGGTCACATAAATGAAAGGCAGGGTTAATATCTAGATTATGCACAGAACATTTGCAAGTTGTTTACTGAAGAAAAACAACCCAATAGAAAAGTGGATGATAAATAAGAATAAATAATTCACAAGAGAAAAAAAAAATCCAGATGGCCATTGTTATTAGCTGCTGTCTAGTCCATTCCAACTTGACCTCATTTTCCCAAATGGTCATTAAACCAATGAAAAGATGCCAAGCCTCCCTGTTGGTCACAGAAGTGCAAATATGTGTAACAATATGATTTCACTTTATAGACTTCTGATAGGAAAACTAACAGATAGGTAAATAAATAAATAAATAAGAAAAAAATCTAACTGTGCTAATTCCTAATGTTGTCAGACAAAAATTGAATTGCTACTACTTTTTTTTAAGTTAACTTTTGAATAGAAATCTTTTTTTTAGCTTTCCAAATTTTTTTTATGATTGCGTGAAAACGTACATTCCCATGTAAATTGCATGCCCACCTATATGCAGCTCCCACTGCTCTCCCTGCCCGATGACAGCACACTCTTCCTCTCTACTCCATACATGTCTTATCCTCCCAACAATCTCCTGTACCCTCCTCTCCACCCACTCTCCTTCCTCAGTAAGAGGTCAGCAAGGCAACATCCTATAGATGCACAGAACCTTAAAGTGCATGTATGATCACTCTGTGTCACCAAGTCCAACCCATTCCTATCAGAGAGTTGACCTCTATTATGATGAATGGAAATTTTTATTGAAACTCAAAATACATATAGTCTCACTCAGGAATCCTATCACTGATACTCTATCTTATAGAAATAAAAATATCAATATCCAATTATATTTATGCACTGATTTCATTGAAATAGTTGTGTATATGTATAGTAGTTAAAAAAAGAGGAAGCATTAACTGAATGTTCATAAATACGAAAACTGAACTTTTGAGAAGGTGCTGGTAGATTCTTATCAGGGTCTAATGTCATTTAAAAGAATGGACTTGAACTATCTCCATCTCTGTGACATGGCAGAGTAACTTTCATAGTGTGTTATCAAGTGAAGGGGGGTAAGATAATACTAAAGGAAGATAAGAATGATATCGGTTGTATCTGGGTTGCCAAGAACAGGGAAAAGGGAGGGCACTGGTACAGGAATATTAAATGATATTTTGATAACTACAGGAGAAAAATAAGTTAAATTCAACTTTATAAAAAAGAGCTGAAGTTAAGACAACAACACGAACTTTGTGCAACAAGACCAATGTAGCATAAAAAACAAAGAATGTAGAATTTTCATAGAGCTATTCCTGGTAAGATGTTATTGCCAGATCTTTTATGAGTAGAAGGTATAAGTTGATTTTAAAAAAACAAAAACAAAAGAAAACAAAAAACCATATATGCTTGAAGGATCCCTGATGGTTCAGTGGTTAAACTGCTAGGCTACTAACTGAGAGTTTGAACCCACTTAGCCTCTCCATGGGAGAAAGATGGGGCTGTCTACTTCCATAAAGATTTATAGTCTTGGAACTCCTGTGGGTTTACTATGTGTTGGAATGAATTCAAGGCACTGGGTTTGGCTTTTTACATGTGCTTTATATCAGATTGAATTGTAAATATGAATAGTAAACTCAACTTCCTCTTTTATAACAGATTAATGGTCTTATTTTTTAAATTCATTTTTCTTAAGAAAACAATTCACAGCTAAAACAGAGGGTTGATGAGAGAACTACAAGATGTGGCATCATACTTATGTATTACCTGCATCCTTGAAAAATGTAGGCTATTTTAGAGGGAGACAGAGCTCTCACCACTTATAATAGAGTCCTAGTATTTTCCAAGCCATCTGATTTCCAAGCCTAGAGCTTTGGCTTCTCGGCTGTGTTGCTGGCAGTGAAGAAGTGGGATGGTGTGTTTAAATCACAGCACTTCTCTGTTTCCTGGCTAAGTTACAAAACAATGTTGTAGTCATGAAACTGAATGTCATCAGCACACGTTTCATGGCGTTCACAGTGTATGCACAGCAACGTAGTACCACTCTAGACAAGAGGATAGCATTTAAGAGAGGTGCTGCTGCCTTTGCAAAGTTTAGAAGCTTGAGGAAGACAAAAACAACCAAACAAAAAGCAACCCAGTGGACTTTCAGTTGAGCTGGTTGCATGATCTGAATCTGTTTGTAGCTCAGTTCTTTGCCCGTTGTGTGTACTCAACAATATCAGTTGGATGAATTAGGGAATCAGTGATTTAAGTTGTTATAGCAGGTTCTTAACTGTTGTATCTGCCTTCTGTCTCACTCCACTGGAATCCATCTTCCACCTCAGTTAAATGCAAATCTGATCATAAGACTACATTAATATTTTCTCATAGTTTCCAGCTTACTCCAGGAATCAATCACGAAGAAGACCAAATCTGACTCTGAAAGTGTCCTTTGTTTAACCTGCATGAAGTTTAAATGAATGAAACTGGAATGGCTTTTAATGAACCATCCACTTTAGTTTTCCCTCAGTAAGCTTGAATCCATGATTTCAGCCACAGGTTAAAAATCCAAACCTCTCAGTGTGGTCTACCAGACTCTTTCTAACCTGTCTCTTGCTTATTATTTCAATCTCCAATTCTGCTACTTTGCCGTGTGCAGTGAGCCTCTCTCTGTGTTGAGCTGTTTGTCTTTCCTGTGTGGAATATGCAGGGAAGTTTGGACTTTGAAACTTTTCTCATGCAGCTTCTTTGGATGGGATTCCTTGTTCTGACCCATTGACCTAGAGTAATTCATCCTGCCCATTCACATTTAATTAAAGTGCCACTGCTCTCATGCTGTTGGTTACCATCAAGTCAAAGCCAACTCATGGTGATCCCATGTGTGTGGAGTAGAACTGCACCCCATAGATATCTCAAGGCTATGAACTTGCAGAAGCAGATTGCCAGGTCTGTTGGTGCCACCCAAGGGCTCCACTGCTTTCGTAAGTCCTAAATCTTGTTTTAACTAATCTTCATTATTCCATCTTCCCATCAATCTTAGCTCTTTTTATTTGAACATTTTTTCTTGTTTGAGTCCCTGTGTGGTACAAATGGGTTAGCTCTCAGCTGTGAACTGCAAAGTTGGCAGTTTGAGTCCATTCAGAGATGTCCAAAAGAAAGGTCTACTATTGGAGCTCTACTCTGCAAAACTAGCCAATGAAAACCACACGGAGCATGGTTCCACTCTGACACACACGGTGTAGTGATAAATTAGAATTGACTCAGCAGCAACTGGTTTGGCTTGGCTTGGCTTTTATCTGATTCTCTGTGCTTGAGAAAGACGGGGTCTGCTGTTTGCTGACTGACTGATAGATCCATTGTTGAATGGATAGATGGATGGATTAACGGACTGATAAGTGAATGAACAAATGACTAAATGAAACAGGGAATAGCATAGTTCTGGGCCAAGGAGAGTTAGATGGTTGAAATGAGTCTGAAGAAAAACACTTTTTATTAAGAATTTCATAGGCTACAATGGAGGGGAGGGTGACTTAGTATCTTTGGAAATTGCAATTTAACATTTGTAAACAGGGTGACGATTTTGGACAGTGGAATGCTACTTAACTACAGAGCACCTATTATTCTCTAAAATAGTCCTTTTCTTTGGCATGTTTAAAACCTAAAGTCTGGTTTACGTTATAAATATGCATGAGCTGTTGAGGGAAGAGAGCATAAAGTGTGAATCACACTTCTAAACAGACCCACCCGCTCACTCCTGACTTCAAGTTTCTCAGAAGTGTGAAATGAAAATGGTTTTAAAATTAGAAAATGTGCCATCAGAACTTTTATCAGCCCTCAGAGAAAGTAAATAATCTCTTTAAATATGGGGAATGCTGAAGATATTTATTTAGTTAGTTAGTTTCACAGTTAAGATGCTTTGATAAGTTTTTGTGTCATAAAATGTACAAATTAATTTTAATGAATGTGGGGAAAAAAAGAAAAACCTCCTAAAACAGCCTGAATATACAGTGCTGTAATCTAGGCTTTCTGAGAGATTATTTAAACATAATCTTTCCTTTTCCATCAGGGAAAAGGGAAAAATCTCTCTGGTGCCTTTTCCTCCGTACACATTTGTGGCCTTGCAGCATTTGAGGCGTGGGTGAGTTTCTGGGAAGAGACAGTTCTTAAATTTTTAAATTTTTACAGCATAAATGAGGGAAAACAGTACAGTGAGATGTTTGCTTTCAGGTTTGTGGTAAATGGACTTTTCATTGTTCTTGATTAATTTTAAACATATCAAGACTGAATCTGGTTTGAATGCAGAGGAAGATCCTAATAAAAGATAAAATAGTGGGTCATAACTTGGGAACTCCTTTTTTCTTATCACTAATTAATTTGAAACATAGCCAATGGTTTCTAGAAACTGTATGATAAGGAAAAAACAAAACAAAAACAAAGCCATGGCTGTTAGTTGATCACTGCATAATTTTTGCCTTACAAAGCTAATAACTGAGAACAGGTACAAAGAGAGGGTGCTCTACTAGAGGGGTCCTCAACCTTTAGTATATCAGCATCACCTAGAGGGCTTCAGGCCCAGGTTGTTGGGACCCACCCCCAGGTCACTGAAATAGTAGTTGAGGGGTAGGTGAAAGATTTACATTTCAAGCAAGTCCCTGCTGGTTCACTGACCACACTTTGAGGAACCTGAGCCCTGGTCTGTTTTATTACTTGATCCATTTACTGTTCAGCCAATTCTGATTCATAGCAACCCTATAGGACAGAGGAGAACAGTCCCCATAGGGCTCCAAGGCTGTCATCTTTTCAGAAGCAGCCTGCCACATCTTTTTCCTGAGGAGCAGCTGATAGGTTTAAACCTCCAATCTTTTGGTTAGCAGCTGAGCACTTAACCACTGTGCTATCAGGGCTTCTATTACAATACTTAGATATTTAAAACCTACAAAAACCAGATGATGACCATCTGTGGTTAAGTTCCAGACTCAGTTTCTAAATCTTAAGTGTCTTAGTGAGTTTCTTTTTCTTTTCTTTTTTCAGGTTGGGTATGATTTTTAAATACCGTTGTATTAACCTACTGTTGTAGAAGTTGAAATGCTACTGTATTTATTCTGTCATTGTAAATGGCCAAACATTTTCTGTAGCATCATGGGGCAGGCATTGTTTTTAAAGAACAGAAAAACATTTACTTTTATAAACTTGTTGTCTAACTTCTTGCCTGAATTGTGGATTTATCACTAGTTTATTGTTATTATTTTGAACAAGTCAATGACTTCCTCAATGTTTCAGATTGGGAATGAATTTGGATAGATGAAATCTGATTTAAACATAAGCTGTCAGTTTGTGTCTTTTGAGATTCATTAAAGCTACAAGAAAAAGCATAAGTCGGCATGATTTCTCTTGACTATGCATACATCCAAATGCATGTTTTTTTTATCTTTTATTGATATTTCTCCAAAACATATGTGTTGTGACTTCACTCCCGTACGATATACTAGAAACCAAGAGATAAAATGACTTTATTCTGAGCTGTGAATGTCAGTAAGTCTGCAGCTTCCTGCCAAATCATTAATCTCTGCTCAGGCCCCAAATGCTTCAATGATTTCCTATCACTCAGCATTTTCCTCGGTGAAGTGCCTTCAACACCAGTCTTCTGGCTTCTTTCTACTTAGCCCCTCCTTGAAGGTGGACTTTTTTTTAAGCAATTACTTCTAAATTGGGGTTGATAGTGTTGTTGTACACCCTCAGTTCAATTCTGACTCATCGTTGCAGTTCTGACCCATCACTGACCCAGTGCCTCATAGGGTCTCCTAGGCTGTAGTCTTTACAGGAACAGATCTCCAGGTCTTTTCTTCCATGCAGCTGCTGATGGTTAGCAGGCAAGCACTGAATAGCTCTATCACCAGAGCCCCCTTGGGGCTGAGGGTGAGAGTGAGTAAATGAAGGGACTTACCTCTGGACTTTCTTCCCACTTGCCAATTTTGTGATCACTTTTCAGGGCTTTCTTCATGCCCCTAATATATATTTCCCTATGATTGCATAACTTTTATTCAGGCACATTTGATGTTATTTGTTCTTTATAGAGATAACTTAGCATATTTCAAGTTGCAAAGCAACAGCTTCCCAAAGGGCAAGGGAAAACAAACAAACAAACAAACAAACAAAAACATCATCCCTAGTCTTTCTGGAAACTGAATATGTGATACTGAATGAAGGTACCAGATGTCCTCGGTGGTAGTACAGCCATTTCACTGCCCTTCTCCTCTTCTTCAGAGCATATAGACAGGCTTTCTGTTGTTAATTTACTGGGAAAGTGATTATTTTTATAAGCAACACCTGCCTAAATTAGTGTAGATGATTCTCAGGCTGTGGTACCTGGCAGTGCAGTAGTTAAAATGCTCAGCTGCTAACCCATATCTTGATGGTTCAAACCCACCTGCTGCCCTGCAGGAGAAAGATGTAGTGGTTCACTTTTGTAAAGGTTTACAGCCTTGGAAACCCAGAGGTGATGGTTTTATGCTGTCCTATAGGGTTACTATGAGTCAGAATGGACTCAATGGCATTTTTTTTTTTTAATAACGTAACTATGAGTGGAAAGGAAACTGGTGAAGCAGTGGTTAAGTGCTATAGCCACTAACTGAAAGGGCGGCAGTTCAAATCCACCAGACACTCCTTGGAAACTCTATAGGCCAGTCCTACTCTGACCTATTTGGCTGCTATGAGTGGGAATCAACTCAACAGCAATGTTTTTTTTTTTGGTTTGGTGTGAGTGGATGTTGACCTGATGGCAGTGGGTAGGGTGTAGACTACCAGCATTAGCAGCTTTTGAGGCCCCAGTCTAGACTTGGCTGAGCAACCTGCTAGGTTGATTCCAGCTCCGCCATGTATTACAGAGTGGCATGAAATCCGTCAAGTTTCCTTGACTGTAATCTTTGTTGAAGTAGATAGCCAGGTCTTTAATAACAATATTGACTGGGTTTGAACCACCAACCTCTCAGTTAGTAGTTAAGGCTAAACCATTTGGCCAATACTGGGACCTAATGCTGAAGGAAGTGGAAACAGCCATCTGTGGTTCAACAAGCCCTCCAAGTGAACTGGTTAATGCTAGAGCTTTAGAATCACTGTTTAAGGATCATGGGAAGAAAGACAGGATAGTATGGAAAACATGGGAAGTCTCCTTCTCTTTATGTTCATTCCCAGCGTAACCCTAACTGAAACTGGTGTCTGCAGGTGACACTTTAATGTGGTTGCTCCAGATAATTTGCAGGCTCAGCACTGTGCGCAAGTCCTCCCTCTAGGTACCTGACTCTCACAATCCAGGGGATGTATCCTAAACTCCTACATGGGCAATTCACCTTCAAAACAGTGCTGGATATTTCTCCAAGCACCCAGAAATGACTTTAATTTCATTCTGTTCTGTTTCATGCTCAATCAGTGCCCTGGGCCATTTGTGACTCATCCTCCCTAGATGGTGTGAGATATTTAGTGCAGACAGTATAGACCAAGTTTGCTTTCCTTCCTTTCCAACAAAACATATAGATGGCTACAATAGCCTGTGTCGCTCCCAGACTACAATTATAAAAAAATAATAATAATAAATTGCCTCTCTGTAAGTTTTTTTTTTTTTTAATGCTTAAAATGTGGTTTGCAGCTTATAGGGTATTGATTGTGTATTATCAGTTTAGCTCACACGCTGACAATTACACGTAGCGCCAAGGTAGCCGTGACAATGTAGTCCAGTTGCCATAGCAATGAAAGAAGGCCTATTGCTGCTACCCATAGCCTGTTCTATAGTGATAATCGTGCTGCTCATTTCATTTTAATTGAAATTTGAAATCATAGTCTCTAGGAAGAAATGAATGGACCTGCCTCATTTTCCCTCCTGGCCACACAAAAATAAGGACAAGTGGAAAATACGTGATCATTTTCTTAAAGGTAAATATCAATATTTTTTGACAGTGTGATTTATAGCAGCTTCCTGGGCACTAGAAACAGATTAAGAATAATATTTTTGGACTATAAATTGAATTAGCTCTCATGGTTTTGCGTTATTAATTAACTGCCTATTTTTATTTCTCTAAATCCCTGAACTTAACAGCCTACTTTACATGGTGCACCTCACCTAATACAATCTTTTATGGATTTACTTGTTGAGTTTAGCTTATACCAAAAAACTCACAGCAAATATTAAGGCATTTTAAAATTAGCATCATAGGGTACAGTGGAAGTTTTTTCATAAATGTAAGAAAACAAAGACAATAACAAATATTTAGCCTTGTATAGCCCTTCTTCTATGCCAGTGCCTTTTCATCTCTATCTTAGATCTAATAACCTTTATGTGGTCATAGATTTACATACAGTCTTTCAAGTTGATTACAACTCATAGGAACCCTATAGGACATGGTAGAATTGCCCCATAGAGTTTCCAAGAAGTGTCTGGTAGATTGGAACTGCCAACTTTTTGGTTAGCAGCCATGGCACTTAATCACTATGCAATCAGGGTTTCCACTACAGTCATCAGCAATCTGTAATATTATATGTAACAGAGAGACAGGACATTCTATGTCAGCAGATTCCAAAAAAGGACAGAAACCTATCACAGAAAACAAAGCAAACAGCTATCAATATGACGGGAGAGTAAGACAGCAATGAAACACAGAAAGATTATAGACATGAAATCCCAAACTTTAAAGAGAAATATGAACTTAGTCTAAAAATGTTAAATATAAACTCACTGCTGTGAAGTCAATCCCAAATCATAGGACAGAGTAGAACTGCCTCACGGGGTTTCTGAGGCTGTACTTCTTTATGGAAGTAGACTCGCATCTTTCTTGGGCTGCGGGGATGGTACGCTCCGACTACTAACCTTTTGGTTAGCACCCAAAGACTTGAACCATCGGACCACAAGGGGTCCAGTTCTAACTATACCAATGGGAAACTGGGAAAATGACTAACTTTTGCTTTGACCTTCTGACCCTTATTCAGTGTTTTCTTTCCCTCATGTTGTATCTTATATTTAAAATTGTCTTTTACTTACTTTGTTTCTCCTTGGTTCCTTGGTGAAAACTTAAAATCGTAGTCTAGATAACACATACCTCATTTTCACTTTCAATCCTTTTTTCTATAATGAAGTAGATGATTTTGCTTTTCCAATACAACCCTCTAAGTCACCACAGTTATATTTTCTTGAGTCATGTGGAGGATATATTAGGCATTTAGAATAGAAAGACATCTATGTTGCATGATAAATTTATTGGGGGGATAATAGGATCTCCTCTTAAAGTGCTTGCCATGAAGTTAAAACTTTTAATCTTTTTCTGTGAAACAATCCCTGAAAAGGTTTGTTCACATTGCTAGTTTTATATGAGGTGTTGGGATATATCATGTGAAAAACATCTCAGTCATGGATTCTGAACTTCAGCTTTTGGAAGCAATTACATAACTTAGCTATTAGATGGTCCTTTTTTCTCTAAAGTAGATTCTTAATGGAGGGATTTCTTAACTGGTTCAGTTACAGCATAAAAGTGAAGATCCTTTCACTGATGTGTTCAGTCTTTACCTTTATCCTGTTTATACTCATGGTCCTTAAAATAATTATGACATTGATTAAATAACGAACATAGGATTTGTCTATTCATATTTACAGGTTACTTATACTTCTACTGCGTGGGGAAACCCTGGTGGTGTAGTGGGTTAAGTCCCACCACTGCTAACCACAAGGTCGGTAGTTCAAATCCACCAGGTGCTACTTGAATACTCTGGGGGTCAGTTCTACCCTGGCCCCTAGGGTCGCCATGAGTCAGATCCAACTCAACAGCAGTTGGCACTTGGCTATACTGCATGAGGAGCTAGGTGTCTCAATGGCTAAGAGCTTTGCTAATAAGAAATTTGCAGATTGAATCCAACATCTGCTCCTTGGGAACCCTGCAGGGCACTTCTCTTTTGCCCTATGGGTTCTCTATGAGTCAGGATTATTTTTTGTTTGTTTATGCTGTCGACAGTAGGATGATAAGAGATAGATAAAGCTTAGCAAGAGATGGACGCTGCCCTTATTAAGAACCTATATTCTAGTAGACTTAAAACATACTAGACAAGTAATTACATAATAGATTAAGCACACTTACGGTAACAGGAATACTGTTGTTTTTAGGTACCATAGAGTGTGTTCTGACTCACAGCAACCCAGTGTACACCAGAACAAAATTCTCTCTTTTCCTATGCTTTTTCCTATGCTTTTCCTACGCCTTACAACTGTTGCTGTTTGAGCCCACTTTGCAGCAACTTTGTGAGTCCACCTTGTTGAGGGTCTTCTTCTTTTTTGATGACCCTCTAATTTACCAAGCATCATGTCTTTCTCCAGGGATTGGTCTCTCCTGATAATATGTCTATACTCCATTAGATGAAGCCTCACCAGTTTTGCTTCTAAGGAGCATTCTGGCTGTGCTTTTTCCAAGACAGAGTTGTTCATTCCTCTGGCAGCCCATGGTACATGTAGTGTTCTTCTGAACACCATAATTCAAAAGTATCAATTCTTCTTCTATCTTCCATATTCATTATATATCCTTTGCATTCATATGAGGTGTTTGAAAATACCATGGATTGGGTCAGGTATACTTTCGTCATCAAAGTGACGTCTTTGTTTTTTGATACTCTAGAAAAGTGTTTTGCAGCAGATTTGCCCAGGGTAACACATTCTTTGATTTCTTGACTGCTGCTTCCATGGGCATTGATTGTGGATCCAAGTAAAATGAAATCTTTGACAATTTTAATATTTTTCTCTGTTTATCATGATGTTACTTATGGTCCAGTTATAAAGATTCTTGTTTTCTTTATGGTGAGATATAAACCATAATGAAAATTGTCATTTCTGATCCTCATCAGAAAGTGCTTCAGGTCCCTTTCACTTTCACCAAATAAGACTGTGTTGTCAGCATTACACAGGTTGTTAGACTGCCTGCGGTCTTGATGCCACAGGCTTCTTCTCAGGTTATTTGCTCAGCACATATTTGAATAAGTATGGTGAAAGATACAACCCTGATGCACACATTTGCTGATTTTATGCTGTGCAGTATCCCCTTCTTCTGTTTGAGCAACTGCCTCTTGGTCTACATATAGGTTTTGGATGAACACAATTAAGTATTCTGGCATTCCCGTTCTGTGTAATATTATCCACAGTTTGTTATGATCCATGCAGTCAGCTGCCTTTGCATGGTCAATGAAACACAGTTAAACATCTTGCTGGTATTCTCTGCTTCCGTCAAGATTCATCTGATATCAACAATGATATACGTAATTCTAGATCCTCTTCTGAATCTAACTTGAAGTTTTCACAGTTACCTGTCAGCATAGTGCTACAATCTTCTTGACTTTTTTTCAGCAAAATTTTACTTTTGTGTGATTTTAATGACATTGTTGGATCATTTCCGCATTCTGTTGGAAACATTTTCTTTGGAATAAGCAGATTGGCCAATAAGTAGGCCAGGTAGCTGTCTTCAAAATTCTTGCCATCAATGAATGAGCACTTCTAGTGTAGTATCCATTTGTTGAAATATCTCAGTTAATATTGTGTCAATTCCTGGAACTTCATTTTCTAGCAATGCCTTGAGTGTAGCTTAGACTTCTTCTATCAGTGCCACCTTTTCTTGTTAATAGTCCATCTCCTGAAATGGTTGGATATAGACCACTTCTTTTTGGTACAGTGATTCTGTGTATTCTTTCCTTCTACTTTTGACACCTCCTGCATTATTCACTGTTTTTTCCACGTTGTTGTTGTTAAGTACCATCAAGTCGGTGCCAACTCACAGAGACCCTGTAGTACGTGTTAGAACTGTCCCATAGGGTATCCAAGGAGCAACTAGTGTATTTGAACTGCTGATCTTTTGGTCAGCAGCCAAGCTCTTAACCACTCTGTCACCAGGGCTGCGTCTTGCATATAGCATCCTGTAACATTGCAACCTGAGGTTTGCACTTTTTTCTTCAATTCTTTGAGGTTCTGATATACTAAGCATTTTCTTGCCTTTTCATTTTCTAACTCCTGGTCTTCATACATTTAATTATAGTCCTTTTTCTCCTCGAATTACCTTTTGAAATTTATTTCTTTCTTTCACTTTAGCTACTCTATGTTCAAGAGAAAGTTTCAGTGTCATTTCTGACATCCATTTTGGTCTTTTCTTTTTGCCTGCCTTTAAATGACCTTTTGCTCTCTGCATGTGTGATGTCCTTGATATAATCCTATAGTTTGGTCCTCAGTCATTAGTATTCAGTGCATCCTGTGTATTCCTGAGATGGTCTATAAATTCAGATGTGGTACACTGAAGGTCATATTTTGGCTCTTGTGGACTTAGTTTAATTTTCTTTAACTATAAGGTGAACTTTCTTACGAACAATAGTGGCCTGTTATGCAGTTGGCCTTGGCCACATTCTTGATGATGACATTAAAGTTCTAAATTATGTTGTAAAATTTACTGTATCCTCTCAAATTTATACACAATTGTATAGTGCAATCAAATAATTTACCGATTATAGCAATATAGTACTATTGATTAAATAACTTTTAAATAGAAACAATTTTGGAAAGCACACTTATTACAGATGGAACCATAATTAAAAATTTAGGACATATAAAACAAGACCATTATTGATGGGTGCTCAGAATAAAAAAATAAAATAAATAAAAACCCATTGCTGTAGAGTTGATTTGAACTATTAAAAACCTTACAGAACAGAGTAGAACTGCCCCATAGGGTGTCCATGGAATAGCTGTTGGGTTCAAACTGCTAACCTTTTGGTTAGCAGTTGAGCTCTTAAGTGCTATACCACCAGGTATTCAAAATAGATACTATAAAAATTGTACCATTCTGCCATGTGTCAGGTTTGTTAAGCATACATTTTAAAAATACAATGACTGTTTTGCTCTAAAACACTTCTGCTTGTCTTTAAATCTAGCATTTTTGAATTTTTAATAAATTTACAAGTTCACATATTCAATTCATTTGGGTTTAGACAGTTGAAATTATGAGCAAAAACATATTACTATGCCCCTCTCCTACTTCAGCTTTTGATATTCTTATTGTAGACTTCTACCAGACTTTGCCAGGTCAAGCCAACCACATCTTTCTAGGTCTTGCCTTGCCTTTACTCTCATATTCTTCATTGGCTGTCTCTAACAAGTATATTGGTTACCATGTGCAGCTGTAACAAAAATACCACAAGTGGATAGGTTTAACAAATTTATTTTCTCATAATTTAGGAGTATATACATCTGAATTCTGGGCACCAGCTTTAGGACATGTCTCTGTCCCCTGGGAGAAGTTCCTTGTGTCAGTTTCTCTGGTGTTACTTGGCAGTATTCATGTGATATATATCTTCCTCTCCCTTTGGCCTTCCTTCTTTGTGTTTAATTTGCTGTTATATCTCAAAGGAGATTGGGTTTTGATACTACAAAGAAAACCCTACTCACAAATCAGGTTACATATAAAATTATGTTGAGTGCCATGTAGTTGCTTCTCACTCATAGTGACTTGATAAGACAGAATAAAACTGCCCCGTGTAGTTTTCTTGTCTGTAGTCTAGACCAAAGCAGATGGCCAAGTCTTTCTCTGATGGAGCAGCTAGATGGGTTTAAACTGCCAGTCTTTCAGTTTGAAGCCCAAAATTTAACTGTTGTGCCACCAAAGGTTAGAATTCACTTATGTTTTGGGGAGATACAACTGACTCTGTAACAACATGTGTGGACTTATTTGCCAATCTGTCTTCACTGAAATACAAGATGGTTGAGAAAAAGGACCACCGTGTATGTGAACCCCTTAAAAAGAAAGAAAAAAAGCAAAACAACAAATGCTGGAGAGGCTGTGGAGAAACTGGAACTCTCCTACAGTGTTGGTGGGGTTGCAAAATGGTCCAGTCTCTTTGGAAAGCAATCTGGCGTTTCCTTAAAACGATGGATATAGATATATCATTTGACCCTTAATTCCACTACTTGGAATATATTCTACAGAATCAAGGCCATTCACACCAATGCACACACGCACAAGAATGTTTATCGCAGCACAGTCCATGATAGCAAAAAGATGGAATCAACCCAGATGCCCAACAACAGATGAATGGATAGGTATACTATGGTATATATACTCAATGGAGCACTATGCAATGATAAAGAATAATGATGATTCCAGGAAACATTTCATAACCTGGTTTCAACTGGAAGACATTATGTTGAGTGAAAGTAGTCAGCGACAAAAGGACAAATATTGTATGAGACCCCTACGATAAGATCTCAAAAACAGATTTATGTATAGAAGAAAAGACTCTTTGACGGCTGCTAGGGAGGGGAGGGAGGAAGGGTGAGGGGGAAGGGTTTAGATTAGATAGTTGGTAGAAATTTGGTTGGGTGGAATCAGTGATAGCACATACTAGAAACAAGAACAATATCAAGTGGACTGCAACATAACTTCAATACTTCTTCCATCTTAACCCAGTATTACAAGGACAGAGTAGCTGGGGCAGGGAGCAGGGGACCATGATCTTAGGCAAAATCAAGGCCAATTGGCACAACTAGCGTTTTGCTAAGAGGGCTCTCTGTACCACATATTGGTGAGTGGCATCTGGGGTCTTAAAAGCTGCCAAGCTGCCATCCAAGGACACAGCAAATGGTCCCAACTCAGCAGGAACAGATGCTCACCGAGGACCAAAATGACATGGGGTAAAGACAACCCATAAGATAGACAGACCCACATGAGTGGGTGCCTACATAGACTTGGGACTGGAAGAACGAGATGGTGCCCAGCCACCACCAGTGATAGCCGCAATGGAGCTCACTAAGTTGAGTCTCACTGGCAACACAAGAATAAAAAGGGGGACACCCTGAGATCTCCACTAAAAGACCACAGTTGATGGTCCAGTGGCTTCAGTGTTCCCCTGGGAGCATGGCCCTTGTCCCTGATGCTGTCCTTGCCCATAAATCATAATGAAGGTCACTCTTTGGACACAATTGGATTGGACTTGGCAATGCAGAGTGACCATATATTGGATGCACTTTATGGTTCTATACATCTATATGATATCATCCTGCTGACCTCTGGCTGGAGTAAGGGGAGTGGGTGGAGAGGAGAGGAAAGGAGACTGTTGGGAGGATGAGACATTTCTGGAGCAGAGAGGAACAGTGTGCTGTCACTGGGCAGGGAGAACAGTGGAAGCTGCATATAGGTGGGCATGTAAATTTATATGGGAATGTACATTTTCACTCAGTCATAATAAAAAAAAAAAAGAAAGAAAAAAATCAAGTCAGTTGCCATCATGTCACTTTCAAGTCATGGTGACTGCATGTGTTTCATAGTATCTGCAATGTTTCAGAATGTCTTCAGAAGATCTACAATGGATGTGATCTTTTGGAAGTACATTGCCAGGCTTTTCTTCCAAAGTGTGAACTGCCACCAATCTTTTGCTTAGTAGCCAAGGGCTTAACCAATTGTGCCACCCAGGGACTCCCATGAACTTGACAATAAATAAAATATCGTGTATCTTATTACTGTTCAGTAAACATTTGTAGTAGTAAAGAATATAATGCTCTTTAAATACTATTGATGTGCACAAATTAGTTGTCCAAAGGTACTAACCACAAAACTTGAAAAAAAAATTAATAAAACCATCAGTTTGACCAACTCCAGTCTCTAACCCCAGCTGCAATGTTTCCTTTTCTGTTTTATAGTCACTCAATGGCTATGTCTCTCATCCAAAGCTCAACTCACTGCCTATAATGGCATCCTGCTTATTATCTTGTTTGTGTTCTTATATCTGTCAGTTGCTTTCCATTCAAGCTCATGTGAACGGAAAGGATTCCAGCTTTAAATTTCAAATCTCTAAGGTTGCCTGGTACATCTGTCTGTGAATAGATCTGGGACTCTCACAGAAACAAGCTTGAGATTATAGTAACTGAGAAGAAAATAGAGGCTAGGGGACAAGAGAGGGCTACATCAAAAGATCAAAGTAAAATCAAAGCAGCTAGAACAGAGAAGGTGAAGAGTGATGGGGCCTCTTTTTGCCAGGAGTTGTGATAAACTATTTTCCAAACAGAAGCACTTCTCTGTTTTAGGTTTCAGATCCTTAAAGATGGGTAGAATCCTTAACTAAGTGTCAAATAACTGATCAGGACATTTCCTGCAGTGAGAGCTCATTGATGAAACCATTTTGGCAGGTCAGATGATATAATTAGCCCAAATAAGGTGTGGAATCTGTAGTGTTTTGGGCTACTGTCCAATAGTTTTTAATCATGCAACAACAACAAAGAAAGGAGACGAAGTAAAGGAAACAGCAAGAGAAATTGATTTTTGCTCATCTCTGGAACAAAGATAGGAAAAAAATCACAGTATACTGTTTGTCAGTATGGACAGTAGCTTTAGGTTTCCACTATCTTTCTAAAAGAGTACCATTTAGGAAACCCGTATCATCTCATCCTTAACAGCATATAGCGCTGTATCTGTTTTAGTCAGGTAGTGCAGCCCTAACAGAAATGACCAAAAGTGGATGGCTTTAACAAAGCAAAGTTTATTCTTACACGGTCCAGTAGGCTGCAAGCAAGAATTCAGGATGTCTGCTCCAGGGGAAGGCTTTACTCCTGGTCAGCTTTGAAGGAAAGTCCTTGTGTTGCATCAATCTTTGGTTGGGGAGCATCTTAGCACTGGAACTCCAGGTCTGAAGGACACACTCGTCTCTTGGTGCTGCTTTTTAGATTGTATGAGGTTCCCAGTTCTCAGCTTGCTTCCCTTTCCTTTTCTCTCTTGTAGGATGAAAGGATAAAGGGTGGTGTAAGCCACACTCAAGGGAAACTACCTTTACAGTAGAGCAGAGAGGGATTTACAGTCCCACCCCAATTTTCTAACATAAAGCATAGGAAAGTTACAAAACGGAGGACACTCATAAAATATTGGGAATCATGGCCCAGCCACACTCTTTGTTCTTTTAAGCATCATTATCATAATAGCTCTAATAGATGTATTTCTTAAATACAAATATTAATGTGTAGGGAATTTGCTTTGGATTGGCTCCCTGAGAGTGAAGAACATCACTCCACACTCATTATGTCTCTTCTCACCTACTTGGTGTGAAGTCCCAAACACTTGAATGTCCCTGAGCATTTTGTTATTGTTAGTTGCTAGTTAGCATCTCCTCGCTCTTTGTGACCTTAGGCACAACAGAAGCAGGTGTTGTCTGGTCCTGTCCCATCTTCAGGATCTTTGATATGTTTAAGACCTTTGAGAATTTAGGATGATATTAATCCAGTACTTTTAATAAAGACTGTCCTAAAACACATCCATGGTAAAACACCCTTGTTTTAAAAGATTCATAAATAAAAACAATGCTATAACATCTATTTACCTATTCTTACAGTGATTTTATTCTTGAGAATTTTTTTTCCTGTAGCTAATTATAACAGTTTATTTGAATCCTATTTTAAATAAATTTTATTTATGAGGATATTATTCTTTTCCGTTTTCTACCATTCTGTTTGGTAGATGGGGAGGAAGTTTCTTTTAATTCTCCTCAACATTTTGTAAAATATTTTCTAGTGCTTGCCTACAGTTACCTTCAGTTTTCTACCTGATTAGTGATTTTGGATAACCTGGAGACAGACTTGCTGGGTTAAAGCCTGGCCCCATCATTTACTGTTGGGTGACCTTGGGGGAAATTATTTAACTTCTTTGTGATACCATACAGGTAATAGTACAGGTTGCTAGGAAGATAAAACATGTTATTACATGCAAAGTATTTAGAATAGAATTTTGGTGGTATACATTGTTTTCATTAGATATTTGGCCTAACTTGACATGTTTATCAAGATTGTATAGGAGACTTGGTGCTACTGTGCAATAGAACAAACCACGACTCAGTTCTGTGCCATCCTCATGATCACTGCTGTATTTGAGCTCATCACTGCAGCCACTGTGTCACTCCTTCTCACTAGGAGTCTTTCTCTTCTTTTCTGACTCTCTGCTTGACCAGGTATGATATTCTCCCTCAGGGACTGGTCCCTCCTGATAATATGTCCAAAATATGTGAGAGAAAGCAACACTATCCTCCCTTCTAAGACACTATCCTCCCTTCTAAGAAGCATTCTATACCACACACTGAGCATCAGACAATGTTAAGTATTCCATTTCATTTCATTGGTTCAACATGAAATCAATAAAATTGCCAGTAAACCATTTTATCAGGGTATCAAAGGTGTTGCCTTTGATACTCTGATAAGCTACCTAAAGGGTGACTGTAGGTAGCTTACTTAGTATATAGAAAGTTATATACAAATTTAATTCTTTTACTTACTGAAAGATGAACTATTATCACAAAAATATATGTACTGTGAATATATAAGATGGCTAGTATGGCGTGTTTTTCCATATTGTCTTACCTCCAACACATCCAGTTTGGAAAGCAATGCTCTAGTAGTGATAAGAAATATATCAGAAGAGCTCAAAGTTATTGCTGGATCTTCTCGCACTTTTTATAGTTATGGTGAAATTGTCCCAAAGCCAGAAAATTAGAAGGAGAATCAACTTTCTGAAATTTCTATACTCTTTAAAAAAAACAACCTCTATTCTAATTCTTAGTGCCCAGTTAAAACTCTCACGTTGATAATAGTTGTATTTTGTTATGTAAGGGCATCAACCTCTCTGTAATAATAACTCACCCCACCAAGAAGAAAAGGGTCACTTAAACCTAGTATACTTTGCAGCCTTTACTGATGGCAGTGCTGAATCCTATCTTCGTGATTCTACAGGGTATCCATGATGTGTATTTTTCTACATTTGACCTGGCAAGAGATATAGCTCAGACATTTAGGCCATTAACAAGAAGTTAAATCAGAAACAACCCTGGTATAGAAGCATTAAATTGGGGTAAGCACAAAATGTGTTACAACATTGAATCTGGCATTTTTTTTCTGCTCCTAAAGCTTTAAGCACTTGATCTATATGTGTTATGGGTCTAAATGAAGAGAAATAAACATCTGGACAAATTGCTTCCAATCAAGTTTCTTCCTCACTATTTTTCTGAGGCTATTTTCTTAATTCACCTAGAGACACAGTCTAAAATTGTGTATGCTGGACAACACACGAAGTATGGCATGTAGAGTTTTCAAGCATCTAAGTAATTTCTTTCTGAACAATTCCAAACCAGCATACCATGAACTGAGTTGAAACACCTTTCTAAAGCAGATAGATTCATTTCTAGAACCACTTAGTAATTTTTAGAGGTACCAAGGCATTTTATTTTTATCACTGGTAAGAGCTAACTGCAGTGTGCAAGAACTGGGCTAAGCGGTTCAAATTCGTTACCTGATTTAATCCCTACAATATACCTATGAAGTAGAAAGTGTTATTATCCCTGTTTTACAGAAGAGACATCTGTAGCTATGAGATATTAAGTGACTTTTTTATAGGTTGTGAGTAAATGTCATATTGGCCCCTGGTGTAATTCAGTGTTCACCTAAAGATGTACTTTGCTCATAGGTAATGCAGTTTTAAGGGACTAATCACCTTAAAGGACATGTACACAAAGCAGAAAATAACATGGGTTATTTTCTAGGATCAAAGCAGAGTTTCATAAGCAACATATTATTACAAGAAGAACCTTCTGGATGTTCAACAATGAACTCTTCTTGAGTGAGACTGAGGGTCATCAGAACTGGTATTTGTCAACCCGCTGCATGAGGTTATGGTTGTACCCTATGTGTGTGCCACTTCCGTATCATGATGTTTATATAAAGCAAGGACTCAGGAAGTATTGCTGAAAATGTGAATAAATATCTAATCCCATGCCCCAGAAAGTTGTGTTTTGGTGAAAAATTGATGTGTTTTGTTGGCCGTTGGTACTGTAGGAAACCCTGCTGGTATAGCAGTTAAGTTCTATAGCTTCAAACCAAAAGGCCAGCAGTTCATTCTGCCAGGCACTCTGGAAACTCTATCGGGCAGTTCTACTTTGTCAATAGGGTCACTGTAAGTCAGAATAAACATGATGGCACTGGCTGCAGTTTGCGTTGGTACCATTTGATTTTTGTTGTATGAAGTCGGCTACATTTTCTACCTTGTGTCTCTACATTACATTCAGTGTTGCAAAGAAAATTCCTGTGAGATGTTTTAGTCACTGCTAGAAGCATTGAAAAAAGTGAAAAAGCAACACGAAATTATTAAAACCAGTGTTTTTTGTAGCAAATTCAAAATAAATCTTTTTTGAAAAATAGGAGGGGTTTCTCTTTCCAAGTCACTTTTTCTCACCATCTGTACCTTCTCTGAGTTCTTCTCAGTTCCTTCTAAGTTTTCTATCCATTCACAGTTTCAAACTGCTTCCACATTTTAGGTATCTGGTAGAGCAGCACCCTACTGTCCAGGTACCAAATTCTATCTTGGTCATCTAGTGCTGCTGTAACAGAAATACCACAAGTGGTATGGCTTCAACAAAGGGAATTTTACTACTTCACAGTAAACTAGGCTAGAAGCCCAAATTCAGGGCATCATCTCCAGGGGAAGTCATTCTCTGTCTGCCAGCCTTCTCATCAATCTTTCCCCGGACTAATAGCTTCTCTGTATCCTTTGGAACCCTGGGTCCTTGGGTTCCGGAGGATACACTGTGCTCCTGAAACTGCTGTCTTGGTACTATGAGGTCCCCTGTCTCTCTGCTCACTTCTTTCTTTTCTATCTCAAGAGACTGCCTCAAGACACAATCCAATCTCTTAGTTTAAGTCCTGCCTCACTAATAAAACGGAGGCCCATCCTCTCTCATTAACATCTTATGGCAAGATTTACAACATGTGGGAAAATTACACAATACCAGGAATCACAGCCCAGCCGAATTGATATGCACCTTTTTGTTGAGGAAATAATTCAATCCATGACAGAAGCATATGGCTAAGCATAAGGAGTGTTCCCAAGACCCCTACTTCAGATATCCTAGATCTATAAATTAGAGATACGTAAAAGAAGGCAAGGCTTTTGGAAGCAGGTTTACATTGTCACCACCCCTTTAGTTTGTAGGTCTCCATTCCTTTCTCAAGATCTGCTAGGAAGATAAAACCCTCTAGCAGCTAATCTCCCTGGGGTAATAGCCTTCATAGAAAGGTTTCCTTTCCACAGATCACTTGTGGAAATGTGGTTAATGGATTGCCAGTAAAAGGCAATTTCTTCTTAAAACCAAGGCTGTGAAGCAACTGAATCAAATGACGTTAACCCCCCTGGAAGGAAGTATTGTACTCCCTCAAGTCCATCATACTTTTTAATGGCTACAGTTGATCATTATGTGCCAGATGGTTTTGGTAAGTCTTTGAGTTTCATTCCTCAGGACTTTTTTTTTTTTTATGAGCTATGTTCTTGAGAGCCAAAAAGGAAAGAGCAGAGAATAAAGGAGAAAGGAACTAAGTAGCAGCCCAAGGAAACTGAAAAAAATGGAGACTTTCCAAAGCAAAGTTCAAGTGTTTGAATATGGCTTTTGTTTTTGTAGCAAATATTCTTTCCTGAATTTTCTTCCTAGTAAGAATATACAACATAAACCTGTGATGATAATTTTCTTTAGTGACAAAGAATAGAGACAACTCTAAGTCAATCCATGGCAAGTGCAATCCTGCATTATTTCATACATAAAAAAAGAGTCATACAACTATATACATATATAACCTATTCCAGAGTAACAATAAAAATGTATTTATAGATTCATCAAAAGGGAGACAGGTTTGTTGTGTCTATCCAAATGTATTATACTGTAATTTTTCTCTTCCTTGAGGAAGATTTCCCTGAAGACAGTATTTATGACAGGGGCAGGAATTTATATTACATTTGAGTATGTATGTTCTGGCTAGGAATCACACTGCATCTTGGAGTTAGGCTATACTAGACATTCTTAGAAAAATTCTATAAGGAGGAATAATGTTTCATCTATTGGCCCAGATTTCCCCAAATTTCCCGTGATAGAAATTCACAGTGGTCTTTATGGATTAGTTATTACATCAAAAGGGAGGGAGAGAAGCTCTTTCATGGAGGCATTTTCAGGTTAAGTTAAAAAGGCCCACGATCTTCATGGGAAATGCTCTTCATTGTCATCATGCCACTCTTGATAATCAGGCAAAGGTCAGCTTTTACTCACTTAACACAGATTTCCTTTCTTCTTGTCTTTTTCTCCTTGCCTATATCCATTAACTCCGCGCGAGTTCATGATGTATGGTAAATGCTTGGTAACTGTTAAAAAATGCAGTGGATTCTAATTTAACTCATACACAATTTGAAAACCTCATTCCTTATTTTGAAGGCATTAAGCTTTTAAAATTGTGGGCTAAATCACCAGTCATTCTCTAATGGGCTCTTTATTGTTGTTGCTAGCTGCCATCAAGTTGGCCTTCGTGGTGTCCCCGTGGACAACAAAAGTGAAAACTGCCTGGTCTGTGCCATCCCCAGGATTGATGGCAGATTAGACAATTCTGGTACATAGGGTTGTTACTGGCTGATTTTTACAAGTAGATTGCCATACTTTTCTTCCTACTCTCTCTGAGTCTGAAAATTCCAGTTGAAACCTAGTCATCTCATTGCAGTACACAACCCAACAATGACACATGGGTGGGGATCACACTTGAAACACTTTGAATGGTAATTAAAGCCAGATTTCCCACATAGAAGTTGTGAATTCTGCCGCTGAATTCTACCAGTTTTTCAGAAATGTAGGCTTCATTAAGGTCATTGTTGGCATTTGATTATCTTCATATCCCCACTTTGCTAGTGAAGGTAGGTGGGTTTCTACACTGTAAGGTTTCCCTGAGTCCTCCAAGCTTGTAGATCCATGGAGGCTTCAGTCTTTCTAGTTGCTAATAGATGGAATGTATAAAGCAAACTGTTGTAGAGGCATCCCAAATTCTGAATTTCTTGGCAAAGCTACCCGAGGAAAGAAAGGGCAACTGATCTGGTTTGTTAAAAACAAACAAAAAACAGAAAAACAGCTCTTTCTGTACAAACCACCTACTAAGACATTTAGAAACTCTTAAGAATGGGAAACAGAGACACATGTACTTCATACACACTCCCCAGAATCATCCTTCAAAACAGTGGGATCACCCAGAACCAAATAAATGATTTGTTAGTGTATGGGTTGTTCCAGGAAGAAGTGAATATGAAGGGAAGGGATATTAAACTTCCTAAAAGGGTCAGTTGATATAAACAGTGGAATACAGTTAGGACCATCTTAAACAGAACAAAGCAGGCTTGCAGTTGTTTAAGTTCTGATTTAAAGCATATTGGCATGATTTTAAATAATTGTATAACTGAAAGGCAGTGCTCAGATTCTCGTTACCTTCTACTTTGTGGATCTATCAAGTAGGAATTTGGTGCCAGTGACAACAGAATTCCAATCGAGACTTTGATTCTGTTGACTAGCTATCTAACTTGGCCAAGTTACTGAACCTCTTTAAGTTTGTGATTACTCTTCTCTACAGTGTGATGCACACCAGAAATAAAAACAACTCTCACTTTAGAGATAGCTGTCAAGGTTAAAGCACTTAGCTCACTTCTTAGCACATGATAGATATTCACTTATATAGTCAGTCATCTTCATCATCATGGTGTCAACAAGTAACCAAGAAGGAAGTCTTGGCCATATGTAGCCTTCAAGTAGAATAGTTGATGTGGCAAACTGGATCCAGCAGGAAGTACTTGAAGGTGGTTTTTGGCATCCTTTCCAGTACATGTATGAGTTACATAACAAATCTATGCTGCAGAACATCTAATATAGTGTAGTTAAAGAATACTGAAAAATAAACAGATCGTACTTCCTTCTTAGCTCTTACAGTTCCAACCTGGATGCCTTCAAAGGTCCCTTTCACCTCTGAGAATCTAAGGCTAATGTTCGTTAAACACCTACTATGTGCAGCTTATAACTCATGGCCGACTGGACGGCACTTGGCTTTGGCTATGTGCAAAGTTTGCCACTGGGGAAGAATATGATTGACACACTCCGAGAAGTAGGGTATAAAAAGACCTACTGTTGTTCTGGTATAAAATTTGCCACAATGATAAACTTGTTCTTTGGCATTGCCATGGAAGGGTTTTGAGGAAAATATGCCTTAAAAGACTTGAACTTCTGGGAAGAATGATGATAATATAAATATGCTGTAGCCTCTAAATAAGAATAGTGCTGTTTAAAGGAACATAAATTAAAGGGAACACTAAAGGAAAAAGAGAGATAGATTTCACCCTGCGGATCTGACTTTGGTTTTAAATTGCAGATGCAAGAGAGTGGCTAGAGAGATTTATTCCAACCTTTAGTATCATACTAGCAGTGTTACAAAGTAAAGGATACAGTTAAAAGAGAGAAATATGAACAATAAAGAGAGTGTGTGCCACAATTTAATTTGTGTGAATTTAGATTTTATTGCTATGACATTAATCTTTGTGTAAATCATAGTTCTAAGCCCATTAAGAAAGCTTATGTTGCAATCCATCTTTAATTTTGCTAATATTTAGCAATGAGTACTAATTATCATGATCAGTAGGTGGCACAAATGATTTGTGCTCAGCTGTATTTCAAGTGCATCCATTGGTGCTAAGGAAGATAGAATTAGTGACCTCTTTCCATTAATATTACAGTCAAGAAAAGCCTATGGAACAGCTCTACTCTGCCCATATGGGGTCACTGTGAGTCAGAATCGACTTGATAGAAACTGACAATATTGATTATTATAAGCTTTGAGTATTGTCTTTAACTACTAAGAAGATCTGTCTCTCTCAAGGAAATTTTGAAGTTCCAAGCCAAAGGTACTAAGTAGTAGGGATGAAAAAAATCTGTAAAAACACTTGGTTCAACCAGAAGTTTTGGGAAACATAGCATAGTAAAGAACAAAGCAAAATAAAATGAATGGAGAGGATACTTGGAGGGAGTAAGAACACTGAATGAGCGTATCATTTTCTAATGTGTTGTTTTTTGTTTAGATGAGAGCATCTTAGCATTCTTGCCAAAAGAAACACACTGTTTATCCCTGAGTTATACTGGCCCTTAGAACACTGTCTGTCTGTATCCGAGAACTAAATTTGTCCTAATGCAGTTGTGCTTAATTCAGTTCAAACAAGACAACACTGTAAATGTATTTACAGGAATAACTATTTATAAATACATTTTTAAACAGTCATAAGTTTTTTTAATTTCTTCAAATACTTAGAAAATGACCCAATTTATAGTTTAAAACAATTAGCGCAATTTTTGAAAGACATGTTTATATCAATAATATTTCTTCTGAAGAAGTGGAACACTTTAGGAAAGATTTCTAGAATCCTTGGGTAACCAGAATTTCCACTTGACTCTGACTCTGTTATTGTACTTTTCCAGAATTTCTCTTTCCTTCACTTTGTGGTGTTTCCTTTGCTGTGATTATTTCAACCGATGGAATACATATACTTTCTTCGACTTGTAAAAGTGCTGGAATAACTACCCATCTCCATTTTTTTCCGGGAACAGCTGGAAACTACCTAGCCTTGGGCTAAATTGTGAAGCTTATACAATCTGTTTTGGGAGCTTCCAAATGAGCATATTTGGTATTTCACTGAGGCCTCCCAGGAACAGGAGTTTCCAACCTAAAGGAGCAACTCTACTTCTGGGAATTTCTAGCACCCCAGAAGGTAGCTGAAGATATTTTTGTCTCGGTAGTTTGGAGACTAGCTGATGCTGTGGGAGAAAGTAAGAGAAAGACAGAGACATCCTTGATAGGATTCCCACAGAAGAAACGGGGGGGTTAAGAAGTTTCATTCCCAAAAGACTAAGCAATTGAACTCTAGAAGGTCCCGTGTTTCTGTGTTCTGGCTACAACTGCTTCTTTTTGTCATTGGAATGGAATGAAAGTAATACAGAAGATAGAGATGAAACGCATGTGCATAGACCTGGATTTTTTTTTTCTAGAGACAATCATACCTTAAGTCCCCTGGATTCACTGAGCCTTCCAGAAAACAAACAACTAAAAAAAAAAAAAAAAAAAGCATGTTTCGAGCTCTATTTGTTTATTTGTAGTTTCCAAATTCTCAGATTCTGTCTGTGAAACAGTTGATATGTTTAATGATTTTTCTAATTTAAGATACATTAATTTTGTGTGTAGGACGCTATAAAGTCACTTTTTTTTTTTTCTGTCTCTCTCTTACCTTTCTGTTCTATTTTCCACATTTCTTATCACTGCCAAGACTGGTCATTAATCAAGAATCAGTCATGGATAATGGAAGGCTCCATTTGCCTCCCCTCCTTATCCTGCCCTTTTCTGTCTAAGTGATGAAGAATGATGTCTCTCCTTCTGTACCTCTGACTTCCTGTCCTCTGAGCACTCAAGCCAGGACCCATGACAGGCAGATGACAGTTCCTGCTGTGGGAGAGCACTGGGAATGACAAATGTGAGTCCCAAAGCCTAGAGTCAAGGGGTGAACTTCCTGATCCTTACCACTGGTCACCATTCGTCTTTCTTTTAGGAAAAGAAGGAAAAATCCTTCTCCTTATATTTTACTTCTTACCATGATCAAAGTTTTAACATCATGAGAAGCATAGGTGTGCTCATGCAGTAGTACTTGTCCTGGATTGAATTGTGTCCTCCAAAAAATGTGTGTAGCAGCAGTTTGGTTGGGCCATGAATCCCACTGTTGTGTGGTTGTGCTCCATTTTGTGATTTTCCTGTGGTTTATATCCTAATCTCTGCTTGTGGCTAACAGTGTAAACATGGATTACATTAAAGAGGATTAGGGCAGGACTCTAAAACCCTTACTAAGGTCATCTAGCTAATGCAGTGTAAAGGGAGCTTCCCTAGGTGTGGCTTGTAACCTCTTTAATCCTACAAGAGAAAGAAGGAAAGGGAAGCAAACAGCTGGTGACCTCAAACTACCAAGAAAGAAGCACCAGAAGAGTGCATCCTTTGGACTTGGGATTCCTACAGGGAAAAACTCTTAGCTCAAGGAAAGATTGACAAGAAGCACTGTCATCCACATCCAACAGAGAGATAAGGCCTTCCCTTGGAGTCAGCACCCTGAATTTGGACTTGTAGCCTACTGGACTGTGAAAGAATAAATCTCTCTTTGTTAACACCATCCACTTCTGGTATTTCTGTTAGAGCAGTACTGGATGACTACAACAGTATTCCAAAGTGGTGAGTCTTGAGCCTTTCCCAAGGTTCTGAGACCCAGTCTTAACTGACCAACCCACATATATATACATAGGTGTACCAATGCCCTTTACTCTTTCTCTAACTTAGGTTTATTTTTCTCCCTAAGTATCCAAAACCCATCACCTGTTTCCATAGCATCAGTTGGAACTCATAGAGAACATAGAGGATGAACTTGAGCTTTTCCATAGGGTTTCCAAGGCATAGCTATTGAATATGAACTGCTGACCTTTTGGTTAGCAGCCAAATACTTAATCCGTGTGCCACTCGGGACCCCAAAGTATCCAAAGAGAAACATAAACGAACATGCTTTGAAACAAACAAACAAAAAAAAAAACAACTACCTTTCCATCAAATGATTGGTTTATGTGTCTAGGCACTGAAGGACTTA
This sequence comes from Heterohyrax brucei, assembly GCA_028571685.1. Taxonomy (NCBI): domain Eukaryota; kingdom Metazoa; phylum Chordata; class Mammalia; order Hyracoidea; family Procaviidae; genus Heterohyrax; species Heterohyrax brucei. Next base: position 101,306,600 of record CM053151.1, read on the forward strand.
CAGTGAAAACATCCTCAGTCATCACAGTGTCTGAGACTCTGCTGATGCAGCTTCTTGCCTTTGGGATGAGCTGTTACATCTTCAAGAGGCCACATTATAAGGGAAGTGATTCTAGGTAGACTGGGTGACACAATACGACATAATCAGCCATCTCTCCCTACAAATTCCTTGAGCAGATGCGTGTACTATGAGAATCACCACGTGACCACATGGCCCTGAAGGAGAGGGAATAAATAATCTGAGATGAGTTGGAAGATTAAAGAATAATTTCTGAGGAAAGAACACCATGCTGTCTGGGAGCAAGGAAGGTGGAGGGGCTGGAGAATGATGAAATTAAGGGAAGCGTGCTAACAGATTTAGAAAGTTACATGAAACAAATGACCTGATGGCTGGGATCATGTCTATATTTTGCTCAGGACGGCTATGTCATAGGTGAATAAAAAGATAGATTCAAGATGATATGACTAATACATATTTGAATCTATTAGTAGGGTCTTATTTGCTTATTTGTCTGTGTTTCTGCAAAAAAGAGGAAATCATTTATAAGCAAACACATATATCTTGTGAGACTCACATTAGGTCAGGAATGTTATTAATTTAATTTAATTATCTAGTTCTACATTATGCTGCCCAAGAACCACAAAGATCCTAGCAGCATAGGACCAGAAACATTTATCTCATGAAACTGTGGGTTGGTTGAGGGTCAGCTACTCCAGGCTAGGCTTGACTGGAGGACTCTGCTAAGCTCAGGTGGGCTGACTCGTAGGGCTGGAGGTAGGTAGGGTCAGGTGACCTAGGCTGTCCTTGGCTGGAGCCAGTCACCTATGCTCTTTCATCCTCTTCCTGTGTCCGCTCAGCTACCTCCGATTCTTACTGTTTTTTGGAAGGCAGTCTTTGTTGCTTCCTGGACCAACTGTATATATGGCAATTCTCATTATCAGGTAGCTCCATTCTCAGTTTCAAAAATGGATGGCTGGGATCTCCCAGTCCCCATCTAAACTACTGAGGAAGGTGCACCCTAGCCAAGGGGTATTCGTATTAGACAGTGTTGCATGCCTAGGCCTGCTGTAACCATCCAGAAAACAGAAGAATGGGCAAGAGACAAAAGGACATCCTGATTATTTGAATTAATTAATTGTACCGGAAGTATGGATAAGGAGGGGATGGTTCTTGCTTGTTGCTTATATAGAATTTGATTCTTAATAAATTAATCACTTTAGTCATCTTAATCTAATTATTGATGCAAAGGTTTTTAGATGGTTTGTCTCTAGCTTTTGCCTTCTCTTTTCCTGTTTTATATCTGCAACTGATTTTTTTTCCTATTACATGATTTATTGGAAATCTGAAACTATGCTTGAATTACCTCTGATCATGCATTTCCTTCATTATCACTGGCTCCACAAAGACCCAAGCGGGGCATCCAACTCAGGTCAGTGGCTTTAAGCAGGATGTACTACTGCTGGCAGAGAAGAGGAAGACCTTCAATGAGATGAGTTGACACATCTAACAGTAGCAACTATTCTCTTGCAAAGTATCTATCTTCCAGTTCCTCCACAACTGACCTGTCAACATAGACATTTCTCTGCCGCAACTGGGATGGCTTCTCTCACATTCCTCCTCATGTGTGAATCCTATTATTATGTTTGTTCTTAAAGATTCCTATCAAAGACATACTCTTATCTCTTGATTGAAGATCTATAAGTTTCTAAATCCCTATCAACAGTCTCACATCCCCCTGATTCTGCTGTGAAGTCACCATATTGACAATTGCGTTAAACAGACATCTCTCCCTTCCTTGAAATTCTGTTATTACCCATTTAGTCAATCCCAGTGGTTGGATGTCATTTCATGCTGCCTTGTATTCATCTCTCAGTTTCTTCTTTTGAATAGTTTTTCTTTCTTTCTTTTTTTTTATTATGACAGAGTGAAAATGTACATTCCCATATAAAATTACATGCCCACCTATATGCATCTTCCACTGCTCTCCCTGCCTGGTGACAGCACACTATTTCTCTCTGCTCCATACATGTCTCATCCTCCCAACAGTCTCCTTTCCTCTCCTCTCCACGCATTCTCCTTCCTCCAGCCAGAGGTCAGCAGGATGACATCCTATAGATGCATAGAACCACAAAGTGCATCCAATATATGGTTACTCTGCATTGCCAAGTCCAATCCATTTGTGTCTGAAGAGTGGAACTTCTTTCTGATTTATGGGCAAGGGCAGCATCGGGGACAGGGGCCATGCTCCCAGGAGAACTCCGAAGCCACTGGACCATCAATTGTGGTCTTTTAGCGGAGATCTCAGGGTGCCCCCCTTTTTATTCTTGTGTTGCCAGTGAGACTCAACCTAGTGAGCTCCATCACGGCTATCACTGGTGGTGGCTGGGCACCATCGGGTTCTTCCGGTCCCAAGTCGATGTAGACACCCACTCATGTGGGTCTCTCTGTCTTCTGGGTTGCCTTTACCCCATGCCATTTTGGTCCTCAGTGAGCATCTGTGCCTGCTGAGTTGGGACTGTTTGCTATGCCCTTGGATGAATAGTTTTTAATTACTAAAACTGGATTGCTTTCTCTTCAGCTGAAGCACCAAATCTTATACTTCTTTTGTGTTTACCAAAAGTCAAAGATATTGTCATTCCCATAGTTTGTTTTGTTATATGCCATCAAGTTGGAAACTATAGGACAGAGTAGAACTGCCCCATGCGGCAGCTTGGAAGGTAGATTTGAACTGCTGACCTTTTGGTTAGCAGCCCAGCTCTTAACTAATAAACTAGCAGGGCTCTACCATTCACACAGTAGGTACTTAATAGAAACATCTTAATCAGAAAAATCTGAAGTCCTGATTAGATTATCAATATGATGTTTCTGTTAAAACCAGGGAGCCATTTGTCATCATTCGCTGAACTATCCCATTTCTTCCTCTACCTTCCTTACTCAGTCTTTACCTCTTTTTTTCCTACAACTTGTTGTCTTCCACTGTGGGTGTAATTTCTGAGAGTAGTCTTCTTTCACCCTGCCATCTCTGTGAGTCTGGTAGAAAATGGATGATCCCTGTAACTTCTTTCTAATGTGATTTATCTTCCATTTCAGATAAAGTGGAAGCATGTTCTATTTCACCCTTCTGTGCTTTTGTTTTGAATTGCAAAATACCCATTTTCACATATATTTAAAAGTTATTTTGCCAGTATGTGATATAGATTTAAAACATTCTGGACTTGGCAATTTTCCCTTGATCAAGTCTTTTTTTAGTGCAAACACTGTAAATACACCAAGTGTCAGAACATACAGTATAGTGAACAAGCAAGGACCATCTGTTATGATATTTGGTGTACTAAAGACCAGTTTGTTTATGCCACCAGGAGGATTTCATTTTTGGCATTTGGATGTGATAAATTTAGTGAGAACAATATAGTTTACTTCACTAGACAACAATGCCACAGTCCAAGGATATGCATTAGTTTTTACTTAATACTCAAGGGAGAACAATTGAATGACAACATTAAGGTGGTCAAACAGCTAATATTACTGAAAGTGTTGTTGTATGCGATTGGGTCAATTCCAACTTGGAGCAACACTATAGGATAGGGTAGAACTGCCCCATAAGATTTCCTAGGCTGAAAGCTTTACTAGAGGGAAGTACACTGCTTTTTCCTCCTTCAAAACAGAGGCTGGGCATGAACTTCAAGGCTTTCAGTCAGCAGCTGAGCTCTATCAAATGCCCCACCCCAAAGCAACCAAACCTACTACAGCTGAGTCGATTCTGACTCATAGCTCCTTATTCCTAAAATTAACAGATATAAATTAAATTGTGATGCTTAGAAGTTGAAAAGCAGTAATTCCACTCAGCTAGGTCAAATGAACGGGCTGGAAAGTTATTTCACAGTAGAAGTAAAGCTGTTTTACTCACAAATTTTGAAACTGATGAATATTACCTAAATTATATATGATATGAATTACAGTCTTCTTGACTGACTCTCAGTTGCATTGAACTGTGAGAAGGATTGGAAATAATTTCTGCATTGTCAAACTTAGTGAAAGAAAAACAATGGACTTTTTTTCTCGTTATTTTTGTCTTTCTGCTACTTCTTCCTCCTCCCTTCCTTCCCCCTTTGTCTTATTCCTTCCTTCTCTCTCTCATTATCTTACTCTTTTCTTGTTCCTTTCAAGCTTTACACAAGGGTTACACAGACTTCAGCATGAAATGACTAAAAGCTACTAATCTTAAGAGAAGGACACAGTTACATATGCTGAGTTTGTGGTTAAAACACGTAAAGCAATATTCAAAATCTAAGGTGAGAAAATTAATTACAAGCAATATTTATTGGCATGCACTTCTTAAGGGAATATTGAAATATGCATAAGCATTCATGTTTTCAAACTATTGCAATCGATTGAAAGAGAAAAAAGGTATATGTTGAAAAATGTATGAGATAAAAGCAATTAACAGTTTAAGGTAATGTGTGCTAAGGACAAGTAAGTATTATTGATCAACTGTGAAATAGAAGTATTGATGAGGGAGAAAAAATGCTATTCACTGGGGTGATCAAAGGAAGGTGGGACTTAAAGTAGCTTCTGATAATATTGGGTAAGGTGCAAACAGACAAATCATGGGGGCAGGGACGTCCGTCAAAGGCTCAAGGGTTGCACTGCCCCAAGTATGTGAGTGCAGTAGCTGGGCTCAAGTTAAAGACTTTTAAATGGAAGATAACTCAGGGCCACCTTGTAAAAAATCTTAAATACCAGGGAACAAAGTGTAATTCTATTCAGTATGTGTTGGAAAACACTGGTAGTCTTTAAGTAGGGAGATAGAATTGTAATATTGCAGGGTAGAATGACTTAATATGATGAGAACTTTGAGACGAGCAGACTAGTTAGGAGATTCTTATAATGACTCAGACATTAGAAAATAGAAGCTGACTCAAAATGGTAGCAGTGGGAAAGCTTAAGAGATGTTAGCAACACGACAACCCTGGACTGAGAGGTCACTGATTGGAGTGGTGTTTCATGCATCTGTGCGTGGAGACCGGGCTGCCTAGATCCAGAATAGAATAAAACAAGCATTGTATTTCAAGGTTGCCATATGAAAAGAATGAAACTACCAATGAAAAATATTGAAAATTCAAGAGAAGAAGGTGACTTTATAAAGAAAAACTTTGATGACTATGAAATAGCTGAGTGAGAATATCCATCAATGAGTAAGAGATCTTAGAGTTTGGAAGAGAATTCTGTGATAACATAGTGGCTTTGTGAGTTATCTATCAAAAGATGATGGTTTGAACCCATGAGCATGGAAGACATTTTTCAAAAAGGAAATGTGTTTAGAGAGTTTGTTACATCACTGATGGATATATGGTAGGAGAACCAATGACAAGAGAAGGATCAGTTAAAAGACCAGAGAACAAAGGAGGTATAGGGAATGATCACTGTCCAAGAAGGCAATAGAAAACCTAGGATTCCAAGGCCAGCTGGGTCATCACAAGACAGTGGGAAACAATGGTGATCACCTGGAACAAAGTACAGAAAGAGACCCACACGTCTCTAGGAGTAATCATATGTTTGCAGAGTTAAACTTCCGGGTAAGAACGGGTTAGCTTTTTTGTGTTCTTTCTTCACTAATACAAATAGAAAAGCAGGTGGTGAAACAAATTGGAAAACAATGTACATACAACTAACACTCCTTGAGAAAGAGATTTCACACTGTCTCTTAGTAACCTGCTCTGATACTCAGTGGCACTTGTCACCCAGGAGTTCTTTTTAAATCATTATCCAAAATCCCTGCGGCTCTCATTTAAGCTGTATTTTTTTCTGGCTTTCTTGTATTTATCCTCAGGGGACACAAAGAACATATGGTAACTACCTTTCAAGTTATAATCTTTTATGTTTTTGAAATAGGTATTACAAAAGTCTTCCTCTCTATTCTTTGGGCTAAACAACACTAAGGAGTTTATCCTTTCTTTACAAGAATTTCTTCCTAGGACAATGGCTCAGACTGAGCTCCTAGGATTTTGCTCTAATTTATATTCAAGTCGCTGGTTTGTATCAGTGAGCAATATTTAACTGACTTGTCAATTAAGTAGAAATTCAAGAATGATATGATGATGACTCTTTGAGAGAACTTTGTGCATCTTTGTTATCCTGAGAGGATATCCTGAGAGGAGACTTTGAACCAGAATTTGCATTTCCACTCCCAGATATACTGAACCAGAATCTGCATGTCAGCAAGATCCCCAGGTAATACATAAGAATCACCTGGGGATCTTGTTAACATGTAGATTCTGGTTCAGTATATCTGGGGGTGAAAATGCAAATCTCAGCAGGGGGTCATATTGAAATGAACCAGTTTGAATCCCTATCCTGAAAGCACTTATCAAAAATAACAGGTACATAATAGATCTAAAATAGTAATTCAGTAAAACCTGAAAAAAACCAGAACCTGTGTAAGGCAGAGAGCTGTCAGAGAAAGCAATCTCAAATATTTTCCATAACAGAAAGTGATAGAAAAGTGGCAAGACTGTACCCGGTCAAAGACAGAAAGTTTGTGAGACCTAGAAAAACAAGACAGTAGTGTCAAGCTCTAGCTCTCATAGGTTTCACTGACATAATAATAAAACCTGTATGTAAAGAAGTAGGAGAATAAAACAGCCTGCTACTAGTACAAAAACAGACAGATCAGTGGCACAGAATTGAAACCTCAGAAATGACATCATTGGCCTATGAATAGTTGATATTCAACAAAGGCCGTAAGACATTAAACTGGGGTAAAAACAATATCTTCAGCAAATGGTGCTGGCAAAATTGGATATCCGTCTGCACTAAATTAAAACAAGACCCATATCTCACACCTTATACAAAAAATAACTGAAACTGGATAAAACACCTGAATATCAAATCTAAAATGATAAAGCTCATCCAAGAGAAAGCAGGAACATCAATGGAAGGTTTAATATGCAATGTAGACAGTCTTCAAAATCTGTCAAACAAACCACAAGCATCAGAAGAGAAAATAGATAAATGGGAACTACTGAGAATCAATCACTTTTGCTCATCCAAAGACTTTATTAATAAAATTAAAAGGTCACTTACAGAATGGGAAAAAATATTTGACAACTCTATGTCAGACCAATGTGTGATCTCCATAATCTATAAGGTATTACAAAATATCAATAAGAAAAAGATAAATCATCCGATGAAGGGATGGGCAAAGGAGATGGACAGATACTTCTCTAAAGACGAGATCTAGGCAGTCAAAAAAACACATACAGATATGCTCACGATCATTAGCTATTAAAGAAATTCAAATTGAAATGACAATGAGATACCATCTCACCCCAACAAGTTTGGCTGTAATCCAAAAAATGCAAAACAACAAATGCTGGAGAGGCTGTGGTGAAATTGGAGCCCTCCTACATTGTTGGTGGGATTGCAAAATGGCGCAACCTCTTTGGAAAGCAATCTGGTGCCCCCTTAAAAAACTGTATATAGACATACCATTTGACCCAGTACTTCCACTGCTTGGAATATATCCTACAGAATCAAGGCTATTAACACCAACTGATGCATGCACACGAATGTTCATCACATCACAGTCCACAATAGCAAAAAGGTGGAATCAACCCAGATGCCCAACAACAGAGGAATGGATAGGTAAACTATGGTGTATATGCTCAGTGGAATACTATGCAGTGATAAAGAACAATGATGATAGCAGGAAACATCTCTTAACCTGCTTTCAACTGGAGGATATTGTGCTGGGTAAAAGTAGTCAGTGACAAAAGGATAAATATTGTATGAGACCCCTACAATAAGAACTTAAAAACAGACTCATGCATAGAAGAAAAGACTTTGAAGGCTGCAAGGGTGGGGTGGGGGGAGGGTTTAGATTAGATAGTTAATAGAAATTTGATTGGGTGACATCGGTGACAGCATACATCAGAAAGAAGATCAATAATAATGACTTCAACACAATTTGAGTACTCCTCCCATCTTAACTCAATATTGCAAGGACAGAGTAGCTGATGCGGGGGACTGGGGACCATGCTCTCAGGTGAAATCGAGGCCAATTGGCAAAGCTAGCATTTTGCTAATGAGGACTCTCAGCACCCCTCATCGGTGAGTGGCATCTGGGGTCTTAAAAGCTGCTAAGCTGCCATCTGAAGGCACAGCAAATGGTCCCAACTCAATAGGAACGGATGATCACCGAGGACAAGAATGACATGGGGAAAAGAGAACCCAGAAGACAGAGAGACCCACGTGAGTGGGTCTCTACATCGACTCATGACCAGAAGAACTGGGTGGTACCTGGCCACCACCAGTGATTGCCACAATGGAGCTTGCAAAGTCGAGTCTCATAAGCAACACGAAAATAAATAGGGGTGCACCCTGAGATCTGCAATAAAAGGCCACAATTGATGGTCTGGGGTCTTCAGAATTCCCCTAGAAGCATGGCCCCTGGCCCTGATGCTGCCCCTGTCCATAAGTCGTAATGCAGGTCAACTTTTCAGACAGTAATGGATTGGACTTGGTGATGCAGAGTGACCATATCTTGTGGAAATTTTATGGTTCTATGCATCTATAAGATGTCATCCTGCTGACCTCTTGCTGGAGGAAGGGGAGTGGGTGAGAGGAGGGGATAGGAGACTGTTGGGAGGATAGGACATGTATGGAGCAGAGAGGAATAGTGTGCTGTCACCAAGCAGGGAGAGCAGTAGCAGCTGCATATAGGTGAGCATGTGAATTTATATGGGAATGTACATTTTCATTCAATCGTAATAAAAAAAAGGAAAGAAAAAAGTAGAAAAATAGTTTTTATCTCTTATTCCTTGTAGCTGGCATATAACAACTCAATTCATGTTTGAATTTAAGCAAGGATCTAAAATAAATACTAAGATATGAAATCCAGAATTTTATTTTTAGAAGGACAGTTTGTTGGACTGTTTCTTAAGGGTATAATGTTTTATGGTTTTTAATATATTCAAAACACTCAGAGATACTAAAAGTTCTGATATTGGCAGGAATTGGTCTTTTAATGAATGTTACCTCTACTTCTTCTCTTTAGAATTTGTGCCATGATTTTTTCTTGGCCATCTTAATAAAAATTATTGAAGGACTGTGGGTACCAATTCATCAGTAAGCATTTGTTGCTGGCCAGTTAAGTCCTTGGCCTTCTGTCCTAGGAGAAATGTTAAGTGGCCATAAAATCACAGATTATTAAATGTAGTAAAGCTACTGATCAGGACTTTAGAGTGGTTCCCTTAATTTTGGTCCCTGCTGGTAATTTTCATTTCCAACTCAAGTATACTAAGTCGGAATCTATATTTTAACAAGGTTCCCAGGTAATTCTTGTGGATCCCCAAGTTATTCTTGTGTATGTATAAAAATCACATGGAAATCTTATTAAAATGTAGATTCTGATTTAGTGTATCTGTGCTAGAAATAGCCTTGATGGTGCAGTAGTTAAAAACTACAACTGTTAATGGAAGGTCAACACTTGAAATCTACCAACAGCTCCTTAGAAACCCTATGAGGCAGTCCTTCTCTGTTGTTTAGAATTGCTATCAGTCAGAATCCACTCAGAGGCAACCATTTTTGTTCGGGTTAGAAAAACAAATTCTCAGCAGGGGTTAAACAAAATAGAAACAAAACAGTTCAGAGCTCTGCTTCTGATTTAACCAAAGTAGAAATTATTATTGTGATTAAGTCAAATTATACAATCCAAATTAATTTTGCATGCCCACCTATCTGCAGCTCCTTCTGCTCTACCTGCACACTCCTCCTTTTAATTGTATACTTCTTGTATCTTCTTGACAAGCTCCTTACCCCTACTTTCCACCTTCTTCTCTCCCATCTAGAAAGAGACCAGCAGGACAGCATCCTATAAATGCACAGAACCATAAAGTACACACACCACATGGTCACATTGTGTCCCCAAGTCCAGTCCGTATTTTCCCAAAGAGTTGACCTCAGTAGTGTTTTCTGATCAGGGACAGCAGCAGGTGTAGGAGCCATGCTCCCAGGGGACCCCCCAGTCCATTGGACCATCAAATGTAGTGTTTTAGAAGAGTTCTGGAGCTGCACCCCTCTTTTTCTCATGTTGCCACAGGGACTTGACATTGTGTCCTCCGTCATGGCTATCTCTGTGGTGGCTGGGCACCATCTGGTTCTTCTGGTCACAGTTTGATGAAGTCTTTCATTCACATGGGTCCTTCTGCCTCCTGAGCTCTTCTTCCCTCGTGTCTTTGTTGTCTCAGTCATCATCTGTCCCGGATGAGTTGAGATCCTTTGGCGTACCTCCGATGGCGGCAGTTTGCTAGCTTTTATGACCTCAGACACCACTCACCAATGTGGAATGCAGAAGACTCTCTTAGAAATAGGCTGGTTATGCCAATTGGCCTCAGTGTCCCCTGACAGCATGGTCCCCAGACCCTGGCCCATGCTACACTATTCTTGCAATATTGGATTGAGATTAGAAGGGCTTTCAGTTTGTGGTAAAGTCCACTTAAGTTGATCTACTTTCTACCATGTGCTGTCACTGTCAAAGCAGAAATTATTTTAACAACATAAGAATGCATGTCTACTCAGTACTGGCTCTTTGATAGGTACTATTCTAGTATTATCTCTGTGTAATACTATCTAAGTATTTAAAGAAGTTTTAATAGCACAACAGATAATGTTACTATCCTCATGTTATAGATGAAAAAACTGTGGAGACTTGTGTAAGGCCAGGTAGCAAGTAAACAGCAGAACAAGGATTTTAACCTGCATCATCTGTTTCTAAATTCTACATATTTAATCATTGCTCTATGACAGAGGTTTTCTAGTCTCTACTTCACTGCTTTGAGGGACAAGAAAGACACTACCTTTTATTAGACATTTAATGTTGGCATGGAATCTTCCTTGCTGCTTAGTTGTGAGTGGGAGCGGAGCACGGGTTTTGTGTCTTCAGTGGGGCTGTGATAGCAGGCTAGTGCAGTACAGACTACAGACAGTGCAGCACATCCTCAGAGACTCTGCAGAAGGACTTCTCAGGCATTCTGGCCACATGTTTCTATTTTTATTACAATGTTAACTGTCAACTGGCATGTTTATATCAAGATTTTCTATGATAGCATTTGCTCCAGGATCTAATCACCCATTAACCTGGAAAGATAGCACTGTATAAGTCATAGAGAGGTGGATTTTGGATCCAGATAGATCAAGGTTCAAAATATGTCCTAGTTAAAGGTTTATGATCTTGGGAAACTTATCTAATCACTGAGCTTTAGTCTTCTTGTCTAACAAAGATAACAAAAGATACTTTGCCATGTGTTAAGTGTTGTGAGGATTAAATATGATCGAGTTGTAAAATTCTGAGCACCTAGTAGGTGCTCAATCATGGTTGCAAACTCATGTTCAGAAGACCTTATGTGGCTAGTGCTGTTATTAATACTTACTTAATAATTAGCTTTCAAGAGGGGGTGGATCTAGTTCGTAGCATTTGCTGATTTTTGTGGTGTGACTACTCTCAACAGGGTTGATTTCAAGGCATCACAGTGACATCACTGAACACATGGTTCAGGAGCAAGACATTCTATCAGTTAATCTGTAAGCAATCTTTAGCATGCCTGTCTGTGTGGTCCACGTGTGACTCCTGTTTCCACTTATCAGTGAGGTTTGAAGCACTGATACAAGAATAAAATGATCCGTACACAAGAAAGACTTTCAATTACAAGGTGGAACTGACTAAGGAATTGTTGAGTTGGTCCCTGACTCATGGTGACCTCCTGCATGACAGAATAAAATACTCCCAGTGAAAGCCATCACCGTGATTAGTTGTAGTTCAGACTGCTGTGATCCACAGGTCTTTAATTGGCTGATTTTTGGAAGTAGATGACCTAGTCTGTTTCAGTCTGGAAGTTACAGTGATACCTGTTCAGATTCATAACAACACAGGAACCTCCAGTGATGGATGGGTGTGGTAGCTGCATGTGAGATTTACCGGCCAAGAAATGAACCCAGAGACTCTTAGACAGTTTATAACATTTGAAAAGTAAGTACCCTACAGGTTGGGATCCTAATTTTTCAGTGGCTCTACTTTCAGTGTGTCTCATTCAACCCATTTCTCAGACAGTGTTACTTTTTCAGGGCTTATTAATGTAATTCTGCTTTTACATATGCTCTCAAGTTCTAAGTTTTGAGTTATAGATATTTACCAGATAATGTTATTATCCTCACGTTATAGCTGAGAAACTGTGGAGACTTGCGTAAGGGATGTAGCAAGTAAACAACAGAATAAGGATTTTAACCTGCATCATCTGTCTCCAAATTCTATATATTTAATCATTATTCTATGAAAGAGGTCTTCTAGTCTCTACTTCACTACCTTGAGGGACAAGAAAGACACCGCCTTTTACTAGACAATTTAATGTTGACATGGAATCTTCTATAAGTAGAGGAATTTAAAGAAAGCTACTCTTGCAATACTGCTCAAAAGTTTGTTAGGCACTCCTTTCACCATAGTTTAGCACAAAGTTAAGGAAAATAAGGACTCTATAATTTTGATGTAAAACATCAAGTACCCCATAATTATCATCATCACCCATCTTTATTCACTATCATTTATCACCATTATTATTTTATTTTTAGTACTTGGATTAAGCCAGTCCTAATAGAGCATAATGGTATGGAAATTATTTAACTACATTATAAGTGAAAACTTTATCAAGTCAGAAATTTCTTAGTGCTATGACAGAAACCCAGAAATACCATATCCTAGAAACACTAACTACGTGTGCTGTTAAGACGTTCGACTCATTCACTCAGAGAAATGTGTAGATTGTCTGATGGCTGATTTGTCTTCTATTTCCCCATGTTTATATGTCTAATTTTGCTTCTATGATGAGGAATCTCAAATTTCACAGTTCAGAAGAACTACTTATGGCTCTTGCTAACTATACAGATTTGGAGGTCTCATATAGTAAGTCTCAAGTAGGGCTCCTGAAATCTCCATTTTTAACAAAGTCTCCAGCTGCTTCTGATACAGGTGATGTAGGAAAACACACTTTGAAGAACATTGCATGCTGCTTAAGAAAAGGGATGCATTCTTTTCCCAAATAGTAATAGTTGTTATATTACTGCCCAGTGGTACAAAAATGTCAAGAACTAAATACATTATTATTACATAAATTATGATTATTTATATATAAATTTTTATAAATAATTAATCTAATTAAATAATTAATGACAGTAATAATGAATGAAATCAGATGCATATAGGGTACTTACTATGTGCCAGACATCCTCTACAGGAATTTGCATGACTGACTCCTCACAATGACCCTGTAAGGCAGGTAACATCCTGGCCCTATTTGCCAGATAGGAAGACTAGGGGAAGCTAGTCACTGTGTCAACAGCAGAGTTTCAACCTCTGCCTCCACTACTTGTTGGCTATATGATGATGGGAGGTCTCCTTTCCCTCTCCCTGCGTATAAATGAAAATTTAACACTAACGTTAGGTAGCCCTGGTGTTGAAGTGGGTAAAGCAATTAACTGATAACCAAAAGGTCAGCAGTTGGAAGCCATCAGAGCTCATTGGGAGAAATGTGTGGCCATCTGCTACCATAAAGATTTGCAGCCTGGAAACCATATGGAGTCACTGTGAGTTGGAATCAACTTGAGGACAGTAAGTCTGGGAATTTTGGAAGCCTCAAGTTGCAACAGTGAAAGATTCTACAGGGCAAATATTAGATGACTCAGGAAGCATCAAAAGAAGATAGAAGGAATACACAGAGTCCTGATACCAGAAAGCACTGGTTGATGCTCAACCATTTCAAGAGGTAGCGTATGAGCAGGAACCCACGGTACTGAAGGAAGAAGACAAAGCTGCATCAAAGGCATTGGCAAAAAACAAGGCTCCGTGAATTGATGGAATATCAATTCAGAGATTTCAGCAAAGGTATGCAGAACTGGAAGTGCTCGCTCATCTATGCCAACAAATTTGGAGGACACCTGCCTGGCCAACTGACTGAGAACGATCCATGTGTATATTTACTAGTTCCCAACAAAGGTGATCCAATCGAATGTAAAAACTACCAAACAATATCATTAATATCGTGTACGAGTAAAATTTTGTTCAAGATCATTCAAAAGCAACTACATGTTGTTTTTGTTAGGTGCTATCGAGTTGGTTCCAATTCATAACGACCTTATGAACAACAGCACAAACCACTGTCCAGCCTTGCACCATGTCCGCAGTTGTTTTTATGCTTAAGCCCATTGTTGAAGATCTTCCTCTTTTTTGCTGACCCTCCAGTCTACCAAGCATGATGTCCTTCTCCAGGAGCTGATCTTTCCTGACAACATGTCCAAAGTATGTAAAACATAGTCTTGCCATCTTTGCTTCCCAGGAGCACTCTGATTGTATATTGACAGGGAACTACAAAAAGTTCAAGTGAGATTCAGAAGATGACATGGAACCAAAGATATCGTTGCTGATGTCAGATGGATTTTGACTGAAAGCAGAGAGTATCAGAATACCTGTGTTTCATTGACTATGCAAAGGCATTTGACTGCATGGATCTTAACAAATTATGACTAACATTGTGGAGAATGGGTACTTTAGAACACTTAATTGTGCCCATGAGGAATTTGTATATGGATCAAGAGGCAGTCATGTAAATGGAATAAGAGGACAGTGTATGGTTTAAATTCAGGAAAGGTGTGTGTCTGGGTTGTATCCTCCCATTGTACCTTTTCAATCTATATGCCAAGCAAATAATCCATTAATATCACATACACATAAACTATGGAAATAATCCAAGAAACTGGATTATGTGAAAAAGAATGAGGCATCAGGATTAGAAGAAGATCTATTAACAACCTGCATTATGCAGATGATGCAACCCTGCTAGCTAGAAGTGAAGAGGATTTGAACCACTTACTGATGAAGATCAAAGACCACAGCCTTCAGTATGGATTGTACTTCAACATGAAGAAGAGAAAAATTTTTATAACTGGACTAGTAAAGCAACATCTTGAAAAATGGAGAAAAGATTGAGGTTGTCAAGGATTTCATTTCACTATGCTCCACAATCAAAAAATCAAAAGATACATTGCAGTTGGAAAATCAGTCACAAAGGACCTCTTTAAAGTGTAAAGATGTCACCTTGAAGATGAAGGTGCACCTGACCCAGGCCATGGTGTTTTCAAGCACATCATATGTGTGCAAAAGCTGGACAATGAATAAAAAAGACAGAAGAAGAATTGATGCTTTTGAATTGTGTTCTTGGAAAAGACCATTAAATATACTTTGGACTGCCAAAAGAACAAACATGTGTTCTGGAAGAAGTAGAACCAGAGTGCTCCTTGGAAGCAAAGATGGCAAGACTGCATCTTACATACTATGGACATGTTACCAGGAGGGATCAGTCCCCAGAGAAAGACATCATGATTTGTAGAGTGGAGGGTGAGGAAAAAAGAGGAAGAGCCTTGAGAAGATGGACTGACACAGTGGCTGCAACAATGGGATTAAGCATAAAGACAACTTGGGGCATGGTGCAAGAGCAGGTGGTGTTTTGTTCTGCTGTTCACAGGTTGCTATGAGTAGGATCTGACTCAGTGACAGCTCACAACATGGAACAGGCTTATATGGATGGGGACTCTGGTAGCATAGTAGTTAAGAGCTATATTTGCTAATGAAAAGATTGGCAATTTGAATCCACCAGCCACTAATTGTAAAGTCTATGGGGCAGTTCTACTCTGTCCCATACGGTTAGGACAAGCCTGAATCGACTTGATAGCAATGTTTTTTTGAGGGGGTTAATCTCACAGGGTGAGGATTACACAAGCTGAAACAAGGAATAGTTAGAGACTCATCTAGAGACTGGTCCATGCTCTACCAATGTTAATTATCATCCTCCTTTCTTGTGATAACTGTCTTTCCAGCCCCTTTTCTAGTGAGTTATTGTTAACATGCAAATACCGCTTTCTGGTCTGTAACTACCTGTAACTAATAGTATTTTTATTTTTCTACTATTTTTTTAATCACTGGAAAACAGAATTTTCAATTAATTTTAATAAGCAAACACAACTATTAGGCATAATTAGTAATTTCATTACCTAATTAGAAAGGCAGAGCATAACACATATGACTGCAAGATTAATGTAAAGTCTCCATGTTCATTAACAAAACTCCATTGCTGTCAAGTCAATTCCAACTCACAGTAACCCTACAGGACGGAGTAGAACTGCCCCCATAGAGTTTCCAAAGGATGCCTGGCAAATTCAAACTGCCAACCCTTTGGTTAGCTGCTGTAGCACTTCACTATACCACCAGGATCTCCCTGTGTTCATTACTGCTGTTAAATTGATTGACTTTTTTAGCAGAAAAGGAAATCATATTAAACCTCTTTATTTACTGGACTACATTACAGGTATTTTCTATTTGTCGTCTCTTTGCTTCCAGTGGCGATACCATCCAACACAGCAGCACATCACCATTCTTCCTGGTCCTTCTGCTTCTGATGAAACAGGCTCATAGATCCTTTTGAGTTTTGTAGGTATTTCACCTGCCAGCATCAGTGGGAAAGCCTTTAGGAGTTCCCTTTCTGTGTCCTTCACTGTCTGTTGGATCTGTTGGACTGTGGCTTTTCACATTTAGCGTTCATTACCTTCACCTGGAGTTCTTTTATAAGTGAAAAATCCTGACTACTAGATCCCAACTCTACCAGCCTAGAATGGAGCTCAGGAATCTGTAGTTTAAACCTTGTCCCCAGTAACATTGCTACAGCCACTTCATTGACTTTTATATTTTTAATATATATTTTTATTATGATTGAGTGCAAATATGCAATCTCATATAAATTTGCATACCCATCAATGAGCAGCTCCCACTGCTCTCCCTGCCCAGTGATAGCACACTCTCTTCTCTGTTCTGTACATGTCGTATCCTCCTAACATTCCCCCATCCCTTCCTTTCCACCCTCTCCCCGCATCCTGTAAGAGGTCTGCTGGATGACATCCTATAGATGCATGCAACCATAAAGTGCACAAATGATATGATCACTCTGTGTCACCAAGTCCAATCCATTTCTGCCTGAAGAGTTGACCTCTATTGTGATTTATAGACAGGAGCAGCATCAGGGCCAGGGGCCATCCTCCCAGGGGAACCCCAAGGCCCCCAGACCATCAATTGTGGTCTTTTAGTGGAGATCTCAGGGTGCACCTGTTTTTATTTTCCTGTTGCTTGTGAGACTCAACTTTGTGAGCCCCATCACAGCTGTCACCAATGGTGGCCGGCACCATCTGGTCCTTCTGGTTCATTGACTTTTCTTTGAGAAATACTAGCTTAGATTGTAGAGAAAAACAAAAGTACACTGGAATAATCATTGGGGCATGATAAGATAAAAGAGACTGAAGAACAGATAACATTTCCAAAAAAAATTAGACTTGACCTGTCTTGAAAATTTCCTATTAACTGTGGGTTCAAGGATAGGTCTCTGTAGCAAGATTCAGAACATATGCAATCCATACACTGAGCTGAAGCTGGAACTCTAATAAGGAAACCACTCTAAAGAAGTACAAGGGACAAAAGGGAAATTCCTATGTAAGTTTACCCTCTTTCATTTCTCCCTTTACTTCTTTAGCCCATTCTTTCTGCCCCCAACTTGCCATTAAACACTGCTCAGAATGGGCCAGATATTTTAGAAATTGTTGCATATGAGGTCTGACAATTAAGTCTGTGAACTTCATTGTTTAGGTGCTACATACCTCACTGGTCAATATCACCATGGTTACCTTCAAATTATTCCCCTTGGGGCCTAGTCCAACCTTCAAATAAATTTTGGAATTCTTTCTGGAATGGCTATTGTGCACGGTGGCACGGTGGCAAGTTTGTGAACTTAATTGTATAGTTGTCTGTGAGTGAGTTTTTAGCCAGTAAACAAATAACTGTATTGGAACACCCTCCCTACTCATCTGGTCAGGCCCCAGTGACTTTTCTCTTTACCTAAAGAAAAAGGAAGTATTGAAAGGAAAACATTTTGATGACATGCTGGACTTAAAGGGTAATATGATGACAGCTCTGATGGCCATTCCAGAAAACACTGATTGCTTTGAAGGACGGACTAAGTGCTGGCATTGGTGAATAGTTTCCCAAGGATAATACTTCAAAGGTGACCATAGTGATATTCAGCAATGAGGTATGTAGCACTTTTCCTAGGATGAGTTTGCGAACCTAACTGTCAGACCTTGTATGCATCGAGGGAGGGCTTTGCAGGTCAGACTTGCATATTTGATATTGTGGTTTAAAGAGAAGGAAATAATTCAGTTGTGAAAGTATGATTTTGAGAAGCTGGTGTAGCAGTTTATAACTGGTTATCATGAAGCAAGTGCCATGTGTATCAGTGTAGAACAGTGCTCCATGGAGTATTCAGTGGCTGGTTTTCACATGTAGATTGCTAGGTCTTTCTTCTGAGCTATCTCTGGGTAGATTCAAACTCTAGCTTTTTGGTTAGCAGCTGAGTTCATTAACTATTTACACAACTCAGGGACTCCAAAGACTTTATAGACTAAGTACTTTAAACTTTATTTTATAAGCTTTGAAAGCATGAGTACATCTAATCTTCAAACTACTTTGTGACATGGGTAATATTAACATTCCAAAACTGCAGGTTTATGGCTAATGTTATGGAGAATGGGAACTCCAGAGCACCTAATTATGCTCTTAAGGCATCTGTATATGCATCAAGAGGCAGTCGTGAAAACAGATCAAGGGACACTACATGGTTTAAAGTTTGGAAAGGCAGGTGTCGCCATACCTTTTTAATCTGTATTCCGAGCAAATAATCTGAAGAAGAATAAGGTGTCAGGATTGGAGGATGACTCATTAACAACATGTGTTATACAGGTTACACCACTTTACTTTCTGGAAATGAAGAAGATTTGAGACAGCTACTGATGAAGATCAAGGACCACAGCCTTCAGTATGGATTGCACAACATCAGGAAAATAAAAATCCTCACAACTGTACCAATAAGCATCATTGTCATAAATGGAAAAAAGATTGCAGCTGTCAAGGATTTCATTTTACTTAGGTCCACAGTCAACAGCCTTGGAAGCAGCAGTCAAGAAATCAAAAGACGCATTGCATTGGGAAAATTTGCTGCAAAAGACTTCTTCAAAGTTTTCAAAAGTAAGGATATCACCTTGAAGACTAAAATGTACCTGACCCAAGCCATGGTATTTTCAGTCACGTCATATGCATGTGAAAGCTGGACCATGAACAGAGAAGAAAAATTGGTGTTCAAGAAGAATGTTGAAGGTACCAGGCACCGCCAAAATAAGAAACAGATCTGTTCAGGAAAAAGTCCAACCAGAGTGCTCCTTGGAAGCAAAGATGGCAAGACTGAGTCTTACATACTTTGGACATGTTGTCAGGAAAGATAAGACCCTGGAGAAAGACATAATGCTTGACAGAGTGGAGTGTTAGTGAAAACAAAGAAGACCCTCGACAAGATATGTTGACACAGTGGCTGCAACAATGGACTCAAGCATAAAAATGATGGTGGGCATGGCACAAAGCTGGGCAGTGTTTCCTTCTGTTGTTCATAGGGTTGCTAGGAGTCAGAACTGACTCAACGGTACCTAACAACCTAAGTGAGGAAAACAGAGTAGTAGTTCATTCAAAGGATGTGTAGGGGAGGCAGGGAGGTGATGGTTCCATACTTAGGAGGAAAAGGTCATCACCTTTATAGAAAGGGGGACTACATTGTGTCCACTCAGAGGATGCTATCTGGATTAGACTGATAAGCACTGAGAGAACTGGAACCTACAACTCAAAACAGAATTTTGGCAGTACTGGCAGCAAAAGTAACTCCCTGAGTGTGTAAAAGGGTCAAGGTGGTAGTTTTTATGATGATAAATTGGATGAGGTCATCTAATGCCACTTAGGACAGTTCTTGGATTTATAGATATTAGAGTATGAGATAGGATTTTAGAATGTGAATTCATCCATTAGGATATTTGCCACCACAGTTCATTTCTTCTGAGGCTGGGACAACAACATTAGTGCCCTAATTTTATATTTCTTCTCGACCCAAGGGGCTCGACCGAAGACCTCACACTGAGAGCATTGATGTCTTTACCGTGATCTTCTAAGCAAGAATTTTTTTTTTATTTTAATGTCCCCAAGTATCTTTCTGAATCAATTAATATTCATTGAAAGCATCATTTTCCATGACTGAACAACAATAACAACTAACATTCATCTTACTTTGTGTGGTCGCTATTTGAAATATTTTACTCGTCTTCCATTATATGAAATAACATAATTTACTTGATAGTCCAATTTTTTGGCCATTTTTGTTATTTCCCAATTTTTACTGTTAAAAACAATGCTGTAACTGTCACATCTGTATCTAAATGATGTAAGGTGCCCATAATAATTTCCTTAGAATAAATTTTTAGAAGTAGAATTTTTAATATGTTTAAAGAGTTTCCACATTTTGCCAGATTGGCTGCCAGGATGTTTTTACTAATTTACATTTCCAACAACAGCATAGGAAGGTTTTTCATAAAAAGTTTTAAAAGTAGTGAATTGCGAATTACCAATCTCTGAGTTCTTTCCAAGGAGTTTTAAAGCAGTCTTTATCAAAAACCAGGATGTCCAATGACTGGTTTACTCAGGGAGGGAATCCAAGATACATTTTCGTTCTGTCTATAAGATGTTGCCATGTAATAACTAGAGAAACTTCTCCAAAAGTAACATGGTATAAAGTATAAAGTGGTATAAATTCTTACAGCTGTTGCAGCCCAGTAGCTCTTTTCCTAGATTTAGCAAAATAAGTTTTTATGTCTCTTTCAAATAAAGACAATTTAATATTGTTAACTTTTGATGTACCAGCCCAAATTCTCTGGGCCATAGAAGTTTGTTCCTGGTAACACAGAGATCCTCATTTCTTGATATTATTTACGTCACTCTGGTCTCAACTCAAATATCACTGTCTGTAAAGAAGCTTTTCCTCCTATCCTATCTAAAGTAGTCTCCTCAACCTCCAATCACTCTCTCTGCCATTACTCTGTCTTTTTTTTTCTTTTATAACGCTTCAATTCTATTTATTACTTACTACTTAATTTTCTCTCTCCCCATTTCAGCATAAGCACTAGGACTCACAAGATCTTTCTTACACTGGTTACCATTTTATCCCTGGTGGCTAAAACAGTGCCTGGCAGAAAGATGACCTCTACATATGTTAAATCAGTGAATAAATGGATGAACGAGTGAATGCTGATCCTATGAAATTCCTAAGTCCAAGTATAACTGTTAGTCTGCAGTACAGCACTATTAAAGAACAAAGTATTCATCAGGACCAAGAATCCATTTTTGTCCCTGTCTAATATATTTAACCTTATAGATGTAGATAAGAAAAGAAGGGCTAATTATTGAAGCATTAGTAGCACTGAATTTTGATTACAATGTGAGTTTTCCCTTGGATTTAGCCCATGAGTCACCATTTAATAGTATCTGACTGCTGTTTTAGATGAGTTTGACAGTGCTTTCTCTTTACTTGTTACTTAAGGATGTGCCCTTGGAATAACCATCTGAATTTCTTCAGTCCAGTCTTCCATAGATAAAGCCTTAACAGTGCTATTAAATATCCTAATATAAAATTCTCTCAAAGTTATTTTGTCCAAACATAGGTGTTCTGAGAGATACTATTTTGAGAGCAAGTATCAAGATTTCCCACGCATCTCGACTAGGAGAAGGTGGTTGCTACACTCAGATGGGTACAGTATCTGTGTGATCTCTTACAGTATCTACAGAATTTACACAGTAAACTGGCACAGAACACACATTCCAAAATATGTTGAATAATGAACAAGATAATCTACATCTGTCCCATTAAGAAATGCAATATGTATTTATTGGACAGAAATTATATTCTGTATTCTGGATAACTTCTTTGACCATGAAGGTGAATCTGTGATTAGTGAATCTGTGATTGCCTCTGTCTATGTTGAACTTCTGACTGTAGGCAGTAGAAATTGTTTTAGTAAGGAATTAACTGACTTGAATTTATAAGGTATTATTTGTCTCATTGGAAAGAATGACTACTCCCTTTGCCAAGTTTCTGGGACACACAAGTCTCCCAAGAGTGCCAACAAGATTTCCTGTGAAACTTCTGGGTTATAATAAACATTCCTGATTTCTGCACCTTTGCTATTTATTCAGCAAAAGTAACTGAGAGAAAGGAATTTATTTTGTAACGTCACCAATTCAGTTGTTTTTGGACTACTTGGTTAGCCACTATGAGACAACTGAACCAGTCTGATGTTGTGAAAGTTCTCCGTAGCACTAGTTGCTTGGTAGGATTGTAGTGTTCCTCAGTGGACTAGTAAGTGTTACTCAGCTTAGAAAAACCGAGAATTTTTTAAAGTATTTACATCCCGCTTCCCACTCCAGTTGATTGTCTTTGCCATCTGGCCTGCTTACCTCCTATGTATCCCTAACATGCGTGCTGTAAAGTGAACAGGAAAAATGGTTTCTGGTCAACCTTGTAACGATAACTGTATTTTCTGTCTTTGGATTTATCAGTTTGTATCTAGCAATTAAGAGTCCAAAATCTGAAACCAGATAACCTACATTTATGCCCTGGCCCCACTGCTCACTATTATATGACCTTGGGCAAGTTACATAACCTCCTTGTACTTCAGTTTCCTTATTATAAAAATGGGACATTGAGTGCCTTCCCCATATGGTTATTGAGAGTTATGAGTTAATATATGTGGTGGACTTGGAAGAATGACTGGTACATCAAAAGTTAACAATATTAAATTGTCTTTATTTATTTGAAAGAGATGTAAATACTTATTTTGCTAAATCTAGGAAAAGAGCTACCGGGCTGCAACAGCTGTAAGACACTGATGATGAGGGTAATTGTGGTCACTGTTTATTACATGTCCACTATCTGCCAGGTAGAGCCCTGGTGGCACAGCAGTTAAAAGCTCCCCTGCAACTAAAATGTCAGAAGTTTGAATCCACCAGTCATTTCTCATAAACCCTAAAAGGCAGTTCTTCTCTGTCCTGTAGCATTGCTACGAGTCAGAATCAACTCAAAAGCAATGGGTTTGTCTGGCAGGCATTGAAGTAAATGCTTTGTCTGCACTGTATATTTAAATCTTACCACACAGCTAAGTAGGTGTTGTTATTTTTCTGTGTTCCTCATGAGAACACAGGAGCTCCCAAAGGTCAGGTACTTTACCCAAAGTTAAGCATCTTTTAAGTGGCAGGGTAGATATGTAAATCCATTTCATCTGACTTTAAAGCCCATCCTCTTAACCATTCTTCTGTGTCACTCTACACTGTTTATTGATTCTTATTGTTTTATCACAGAACTAAAATCCAGCAGCTATTCTAGAAGCATCCTTTGGAATCCTTGCCTTTATCACTTTCAAAGCCAATCAAATCCTGAAAACATAAGATTTTTGTAAACTCTATCAATATAATCCCAAACTAGTTAGGTAACTGTGGAGGATCTATAACTAAGATTCATCTTGCCCTTCTTATTACACTAGCCATCTAATTTTCCCTGATGTTGCATTGAGCAATAAGGAACTCAAGCCTTGGAGGCTGAATTTGTAGTCTTTTATCTCTGTTTAGTAGTGGCACTTTTGGTAGTTTTCTTTTTCCTTCTTTCTACTTTTTTTTTCTCCAGTCTTGGCTTGAAAGGTAGTTCCTTGTGTATGTTCAGGAGTCTATGACACAGGAAGCCAGTATAATAATTTGTCTGCTACTGTTTGTTTGTCAATGCCGTGCCTCAGCAACCAGGAAAACAGAGCCCGTGAGAGTGTCATTGTGTTACAGCTGCAGCTTGGGTTGCCAAAGTGTAGTTCTTACTGTTGGCATTTCTGCCACCTGCTATGGGTAACAGCCATCTAAAGGAAAATGCCCCTGTCTGATTTTTCTTTCTAGGCTTCACTGGAGAAAGATGGTGAAATGATTTATTCCTCTGTACATAAGAAGCTACAATGTATTCTCAGGTGCAGAGTTTTGGCCTCTGCTACTCTATGTTCTTAGGTTAATCCATTAACTTGCCTGGGGAAAAGGGACAAGGAAGATAGATGAAGGTGTTTGAACACAGAGATGAGGAAGTTCTCAAAAAATTCTAGCCACTGTCTCTTCCTCCCTGTCTCCATCTGCTCACAGGAAATCTTTTGCAAGACAGCGACACTGTTAATAGCTATGCTTAATACCTGCTGTTACAGGGCCAGTTCTTTCTCATTATATGAATGTGATGGATATTTTACCTGCCTTCCTGATCCACCACAAAGGAGGTGCATGCATGCACATACATGCACAAATACACACACACGCACACACATACTCACACACACACACATGTGTATTATTTCTGTGATCCAGTAAGTGTGAGAAATGCCAGGTAAAACCCAGTTAAACCGATGCTTTTACTGCAGGCCTTCCAGAACCTCACTAAAGCTCATGAATATTATGAATCTCTGGCAGAAATGTGTAGTGCATAACATTCCCCAAATTTATTTGGTCTGCGGACACTTTTCTTAAGGAACAACTTGAAGGGCTAATGTTCTATGAAATATACTTTAGAGAGCATGGGAGTCCACTGTTTTCATTACAAATTTGTCAATTTAGTTTAAAAATGTATTGTGCTTGGAAACATTTTTTTCAAAAAATATATGAAAATTGCAGATGCGTTTTTATACTGACAACCAGAAGTTATGGTTCTATATAGTTCTTGTAAAGAGCATTATCTCATGAAAGAGGGAGGGACTACCTGGTTTTTCTTTCTTCTGCCTCTTCTCCTTGCCTTTCTAAAACCTTGAGCGTAGCCAGTAAGAGGAAAGCTAAGGAAATGGTATAGGTACCTGAGTCTCTTTCAAGAGAATGTGGTTGAAGCCATATCGCCTTTTCTGACCTAGCCTTAGAAGCACAGTGACCTTTCCACCACATTTCAGTGGTTTCTAGAAAGTCACCAAAACCAACCTAGAGTGCGAGGGGAGAACATTAGACTCTAGTTCTTGATAGGAAAAGGCAATGCCATGGTGCAAAAAGAGCAAGTTGAATGGAAGATGTTTTTATGTCTATCTCTGAAAACTACAGTTTTACAGATTTCATTGTTTAGAAAAAAGGACGAGTTAACCATATCTTCATAATATGTCCTTAAGAAGTGTATCAAGCACAACATCTCGTTAATTTAGGCCAAGCCAAGTGCCATCGAGTTGGATCTGACAATTTAAGAATCACTTTAAAGTACTGTGTGTTTATGACATTGCCCTTCTTCCTCTTCCTAAGAATTTTCTAAGATGATACATGGGAACTAGTCAAAATTACTTTATTCATTTGTATAGTTCATTTAACAGCCATCTTTTATTTAGTAAATATTATAGGAAAAAGCCACAAAATGGAAACTAACAAACAAATGAAAACATATAAATGTGCAATCTGTAGAATAATTAATAGATAACTGTATATTTAGATTGAAATTTGGATCTTATTGCTAAGAGGATCAATAAGTCAACTAAATGTGACCATTAAGTATTTTTCTTAATATATTTCTTTATGCATCTATTGCAAAGGTATAACTCAAGAGTGGTTAAGACTGGATGTACACTAAAATAATCTTCAGAACTTTTAAAATTTGAAAACAAAATACTCTTGGCTCGAACCTCAGATCAATTAAATCAGTATTTATGGGGAAGGGGTCTGAACATCAGATTTTTTTGTTGCGGTTTCTTCTTTAAATTCTGTAGGCCGTTCCATTGTACAATACAGAACTGAGAAGCAGTAGAACATCATTTGTTGATGTTGCCTCCTTTGTCATAAGTACTTACATTTCTTTGATTATTCATTATGTTGGATTTATACATAACGAGGACACGACAACATTAAGCAAAAAGATGAAAGGCACCTTTTCCCTTGATGGTTTCATTGAACTACTGAACTACCAACCATTCCATTGCCCTATATTTTGGCTTCTGATAATGTGGGAAAATGCATTTCCCATTGGTTTCCATAAAAGGAGTATCCTATAACTTGTAATCGGAATCATTTGAACCATTCCTATCTATTAGCACATTTTCTTTATTGGCTAGTCCCTCTGCTGAGCAGCACTATCATAAAATCAACAGATCTGGGTTTGAATCCCAGGTTTGCCTCTGGTAAATACTGCAGTGATCATCAACAATCCCTTTACCTCACTACTCCTCAGGAAACTGGGAGAAAATAGACGACCTGGTTCACAAAATGGTTGTAGGAATTAAAGTAATTCATTCTTTCACTTGGTAAACCTTTCTTTTGTGCACAGCTATTCCCAGATCCAGTTCTGAGCTCTGAGTTGATAGTAATGAACAACACAACCAGGCCTTCTAGTCTTTCCAGGGAGAATGGCAATAAATAAATTAAAAATGATTAGAAAATATCAGTTTCCAATAAAAATGGGGATTAAAAACAAAATGGGGAAAATAGCATGAATGACAGATGTTTTAGACTATCTGGGCAAAAAGGAAAAACCTGAGACCCAAATAATAAAATCCAGCTCTGCAAGGATCAAAAAAGCACATGTAAGTTAGAAGGATTGTTGATGCAAAGCCTTATGGGAAAAATAGGCTTGATTTGTCTGAGAACCAGAAGGAGGCCAGGCGGTGTGTCTGTTCACAGCAGTGAGTGAGGAAAGGGGAGGTTGGACAGGTACATAGGAGTCGCATTATCTACAGCAGAATGAGAAGTTTAGATTTATTATAAGTCTGACAATGATGATTTACATAATTTTAAACGAGAGTAATGTTATAATTTATACTTACAGACAGGTAAGGGCAAAGTGGGAAGCTCAGTTAGGACATCACTGAAATAAAGTCAGGGAGATACTATGATTTCTTTTTTTTATGGTGGTACCAATGGAAATAGGGGAAAAATATACCCATGGATGTAAGCAAAGCACTTGGCTTTACACTATGATCTCTCCATAAAAGCTATCTGTTATCTTTGTTATGTTATCATTTGTATTAATAAAACCTTGAGGCTAAATCTTGTTCTGTCGTTAACATTGCTTTGGTGCAAAGATTTAATTAAAATAAGAAAGAAAGAGACAGTGTTTTCTCAATTGTGTTTATTCTCTTTAAAGGGTCTCTTTCTTGAAGTACACTATAATGCTAAGGAGTCCTGGACAGGTTAAGGTTTCTACAGAGGGAAGATACTTCATTTTAGTGGTTTAGGATTTTAAGGAAAAACAAAAACTTTTTAATACAATGTTAATATACAATTCTATTTTTATATGCCAGCCCTTATATATGATGGCCAAATAATTATATTTTAGCATTCCAGCACATTTCCATCATTGAATAGTATGGCTTTGTGACCATTTTATATTTTGCACTACTTAAACTGGTATTAGTTTAATGACCCTATGTGTGCATAATATTTTTCCTCTAAGAATGGGGACAAATATACAAAATCAGGAGAAATACTACCTTTCAAAGTGTTAAATTTGAACAACATTGGTCTTAAGATTAATGCAATCCCCACTAGTTTGCCTTACCAGGATACTTACAAAGAAAACTCTTTTATAAGTCATATAACTGAAGGCTAGTTTATAATGATCGACGGCACTTGGCTTGGCTTAGTTTATAATGAAGGCAATAGATCTGCATTGGAGTGTGGGGTACCATCTCAACACAGTAGCTCTGCTTTTCTTTTGTTATTGGAGAACTGCTTGCAAACTTTATTTCTCAGTTTCATGCCTGTGACCTGACATTAAGATATACTTTTCAGTTTAATGTATGTTTTCTGTGTCAGTGAAATCATCCTTAGGCACTTGGAGAGCTTTGAAAACAAAGACTTCCTAGATATAGATAACATTTTTTTCTATCATGTTGTTAACTGTTGAATTAAACACAGGGATATAAAAGGTCGTAGGAATGTTATTTAGAGGGCACATGGTCTTCTATTTTCCTGGTTTCATATATATATATGTATATTTAAATACTGACCTGTACTGATTTCCTCTTTTACAGTAATTCCAGTGAAATAAAATTAAAGGGCCAAGAAAGTCTTAGAGAAATCATCAAAAAGTGGACCTAGGAAACTTGCATCCTCATTCTCTACCTGAAAGAAGAGGTAGAACTCAAATAACTAAAGAATGTATTCAGACTGTACCTTGGAGCTGAGCCCTAGTGGCACAATGGTTAAGAACTCAACTTCTAAACAAAAATTTGGCAGCTCAGATCTACC
Organism: Heterohyrax brucei; assembly: GCA_028571685.1. Classification (NCBI taxonomy): domain Eukaryota; kingdom Metazoa; phylum Chordata; class Mammalia; order Hyracoidea; family Procaviidae; genus Heterohyrax; species Heterohyrax brucei. Next base: position 101,334,834 of record CM053151.1, read on the forward strand.
ACCTGCTCTTTGGAAACCCCATAAGGCAGTTCTACTCTGTCTTATAGACTTGCTATGAGTTGGAACTGACTTGGTGCAACAGGTTTGGTTTAATACATTTGTACCTCAGAACCGGGAACATTGTTTATTACTCTACTGGATCTATATTATGAATTTTTTTCCTCCACTTGACTGTTTCAATGATCTAGGTTAGATTATTTTTAATGTAGGTATCTATTGGATATTTCTATATATTTTTTAATATTCTACTGTCTTATTTCCTTTACCATCTTTTTAGAAATTTGCTATCCTCCCTTTTAAAAGTTCTTTTTGAAAATTTAAAGGAGACACTTTAAAAGAGTTATTTATTTCTCTTAAGTGTCATCAGTTGAATAGTCTGCCTCCAAAAATGTGTATAGCAGTTCACTTGCGCCATGATTCTTGGTATAGTCTGATTTTCCTGTATGCCATAAATCCTATTTCTGTGATATAAATGAGGGAGGGATGGGCAGTGATTGTGTTAGTACACAAGATTCAATCTACAAGACTGTACGGTGCCTTGTGGAAATGTCTTGATATATAAATGAAATGGAAGCAAGCAGAGTTGGGGACCTCATACCCACAGGGAGAGAAGTAGTGCTGGCAACACAGTACAACCTTTGGACCCGGGGTCCCTTTGTCTTAGAAGCTCACAGTCTAGCGGAAGACTCACAACAAGGACCTTCCTCCAGAGCCAACAGAGAAAGAACTCCCCTGGAGCTGATGTCCTGAATTTGAACTTTTAATCTACTTTTTCTTATAAGAAAATTAATTCGTCATTGTTAAAGTCATCCACTTGTGATATTTCTGTAATAGCAGCACCAGATGACTAAAAGACTAGGTAAATAAATACTTTTCATAGGAATGTTATTTTATTGAACTACGTTTGTTCCAAGGAAAAAAAAATGTATTTACTGAAGCAAATGTGTTCTAATGAAGGGCTGACCCAGGAGCAGGAGTTGCTCCTTTCAAGCTGCACATCTGTGACTTTAACCTTTTTTGACATTTTACTTCAGCCAGTCACAGATTATCAACCTTATGCATGATGATAACCAATCAAGCCAGTATTCTAGAACATAAAAGGAATTGCCTCTCGGAACCACGAACAACATACAGAATTTTAAACTTTTCATATGACTGACAATTTTATTTTAGTAACAAGTTGACTTATGTAGCTTTGTAAGCACAGATAAGTCCTATGTGCGACTGAAGAAGAGAAGTGATTTTATCATGCGTCAGTTCTAAATTTCTGTTTTGTTTTATTCTGGTCGGGGAAAAGAAAACAAAGCAATAAAGTAGTTGAGAGGGGACCCACTATGGCAGTGGTCAGAGATAGTTCAGAACATCCAGTGCCCTAATTTAAACAGCTGTAGGCACAAGGGAGACTTCTCCTGTGTGATGGTAACAAGGAGACCCAGAGCTTGGGAATAGAAGTCTGGAAGCCTAGCCTTCAGCCTGAGTAGGTTCTCAATTAACTGTACAATTGTAGACAATTTATTCTCTTTTGATAGGTTTCAGTTTATCCTATCACAAAATGTAAATAATGAGATTTGTGTTACTATTGTCAATACGAGACACAGATGAGATAGTAAGTATAGATTGCTTTGGGATATTTAAAGTTATCACATGAATTTAATGAGTTTTAATGCAATTGAATAATTATGGGTTCAATCTAGTTTGTCAAGATTATACAGATTCTTACTACTACATTCAGGGCAGCACTGGATGGCGAAGAAGGTGGAAGGACTCACTCGCCTGACCTTAAACAGCTACCAAAATCTAGATGATAAATCCGTTCAGAGGTAGAAATCAACTGGGAAGCTGAAACCAGTTAGGCACAGAGGGGCTTTACCAAAACAGAGTAGCCATAACTAGATCTTGGAAGCTAAGAATGGGAACAGGGACTCAAGAGCCAGAGAGACTAATAGGAATTGTCATAGAAAGATTCACCAGTATTCACCAGTTCCAAGTGTCATTGTTCCTGCTAATTTGTCACTGCTCTCTACCCAAAACATAGCAATGGACATGGATCAGACAGTTTCTGGTCACAATAATTCCTTAAACATGAAGTAAGATGTAACAAATAGCCCAGGTATATTGTTTTATGTTGAAAAAGGAAGCAATTGTCTCTGATTCCATAGCTTACTTCCTTGGTTAGAAATAACCTCATATGCATTTCTTTAAAAATATATTATTTTAGGCTTCTCTTTCTGCCGTTTCTCAATGTAATCCTGAAAAATGTGTGTGCCCAGGAATTATCCTGGAAACCATTGACTTATGTTTTAGTTTCTGTAACTGCAGTAACAAATCCCCACAACTTTTCATGGTTTAAAGCAATACAACTTCATTATCTTATGTTTCTACAGGTTAAGAAGTTCAGTACACGTCTCACTGGACTAAAATCAGGATGTTAGAGGCCCCATTCCTTTCTGGAAGTTCTATGAAGGAATCTGTTTTTTATTTATTTGGGTTGTTGTCAGAATTCAGTTCTTTGTGGTTATAGGATGAAGATCCTGGTTTTCTCACTAGCTCTAAACAGAAGGAAGTTTCCAGCCTCTAGAGGCTGTCACAATCTTTGGCTCATGACTTCTTTCTTCTATCTTCAAAGCTAGGAAATGCTGATAAATTCTTCTTACACTGATTCTCTGCAACCCAGTCATCTACCTCCTTGTCAGCTTGTGAAGATTCATGTGATTAGATTGTGCTCCCTCAAATAATCCAGGATAATCTCCCTTTCCCAAAGGTAGCTGATAGCAAACCTAATTCTGTCTTCAACCTTAATTCACTGCTGTATAACCTAATTTATTTACAGGTTCTGGAGGCTAGAATGTGAACATCCTTGTTGGACTATTATTCTGTTTCCCACAGGTTATTTGCAGGTGACCATTATGACTTTCCAACCAGATGAAGTAGAAGTAAAAGCTAACCTGTGAGGGAGAAAACAGAGCTTTATGGAAAAAGCAGAAAATTGAGCTGCTTGTAAGATGTGTGAAATGATCATTAAAGTCTATCCTTTTCAACTTGCTGATTATAAAATTAAAAATTAAGGGGTGGAGTCAAGATGACAGACTAAACACATGTCTTCCTAAATCCCTCTGGAAACCAAGACCTGAGTTGATAACTAAATGGTGCCTTCTGGATACTTACTTATCCCTAGGACACGGCGCAGAGCTGTTAATTTGAACTTCATGCCACTGAACGGAAAACTTCTCTTTCATTGACCCCCGCATTTGGTGAGCGCTGTCTTTCACAGACCAAAGAGAAGCAATTGCGGTCAATCCTCTCAGCATCTCTCCCAGACTCTATTCACTCACATGATACCCAAAAAGTAAAAAACTCTGGAGAAAAGCATAATGAAGAAATCACTCATGGCTTCAGAAAGCCCCCCAAAGAAAGCACCAAAGGACTTCCAGGATGAAGAAACCTTTCTGAAACTATCAGAAAGGTGAATACACAAGGATATTATAGAGAGCCCTCCTAGACCTTATACAAAATGCAGCAGAGCAAAATGAAAAATTAAGCAAGCTCTTGGACCTAACATAACACCAGTACTCTGAAATTCAACAGATCAAGAACAAAATCAAAGATATAGAAATTTCAATTCAAAGCCAAGAAAACAGAATGGAATAAATGGAAAAGAGAATTTCTGACTTGGAAGACAGAGCTACTGGCTCCAGCATCTATGAGGAGAAATCAGAAAAAAGAAACAAGAAAAATGAAAAAGCATTGTGAAGCATGTGGGACTCTATTAAGAGGAGCAATCTATGATTAATTGGAGTTCCTGAACAGGGCAAGACATCTGGGAACACAGAGCATATTGTTGCTGAGCTGCTGACAGAAAACTTCCCAGAAATTATGAAAAAGAGAATATAGATATCCAAGATGCATATTGAATGCCACTCAATATGGATCTCAAAAGAAAGACTCTAAGACATATTATAATCAAATTTAACAAAATGAAATATAAGCAGAAACTCTTAAAGGCAGCAAGACTCAAAGCAAAGCTAACATTCAGAGGGCAACCCTGTAAGCTTTCATCAGATTTCTCAGTTGAAACAATGCAGGCATGGAGACAGTGGCATGACACATTGAAAGCCCTGAAGGAGAAGAACTTCCAGCCAAGAGTTATATATCCTGCAAAACTGTCTTTCAAATATGAAAATGAAATTAAGACATTCACAGATAAACAGAAACTCAGAGACTTTGTAAAAACCAAACCAAAGCTACGACAAATACTGAAAGAATCTCTTGGCTTAGCAGAACAAAACCACTAACTTTATATTTTACAAGCAAGTACAGGACACATCACCCAGAAACCTACTCAGGTAGGGAAGACTCCAAACTCAATCAAAGCTATAATAGTGAAAGAAATCATCCAATAATCGTATCATGAAAATTATGATGTTATCACATTAAAAAGAGGGATGTACTACAGTTGTTACAGTCCTTCCAGATGGAGAGGAAGTTAATAAGACTGGTAGTAATTAAAATTTGGTTTATACATAGTTTATTAAGGGGGATTTTAGGGGCAGCCGTAAAGCACCAAAAAGGTGCAACACATCAAATCAAGAAACATAATACAGGAGTCTCAACAACCACAAAACCAACCCTGAAAAAGGTGAAAAATCAACTCACAAAGAAGAATGTTCCAGAACAGTTTAATAAGAACAACAGAGAAAACGTCAACACAAAAATAAACACATCACAATGACAGCACTAAACACATATCTATGAGTAATTACATGGAATGTGAATGAACTGAACACTCCAGTAAAGAGACATTGAGTGACATCTTGGATCAAAAGACACAACCCATCCATATGTTGCCTACAATAAACTCACCTTAGACTTAAAGATGTAAACAAACTGAAAATGAAAGGATGGAGAAATATATATCAAACTAACAAGATACAGAGAAGAGCAGGTGTGGCAATTCTAATCTCAGATAAAATCAATTTTAATGTAAAATCCACCATTGTGGTCAAAGATGGACACTATTTATTGCTGAAAGGTTCAATACAGAAGCAGGACTTAACAATATTAAATATTTATGCACCTACAATTAGAGCACCTAAATACATCGAAGAAACACTGACTACACTCAAAATGAGATAGCTTACTCCACAGTAATAGTGGGAGACTTCAACACTTCACTCTCAATATTGGACAGATTGTCTAGAAAAAAGCTCAGTAAAGACACTGAAGACCTTATTACCACAGTTAACCTAATAGACTTCATCCATCAGTGGACAACTACACTTTTTTCTCCAGTGCACATGGAGCATTCTCCAGAATAGACCATGTGTTAGGATATAAAGCAATTCTCAACAAAATCCATACCACTGAATTAATGCAAAGCATCTACACAGATCATAAAGCCATAAAAGCCAAAATCAATAGCAGAAAAAACAGATAGAAAGTGGAACTCATGGAAACTGAACAACATCTTGCTCAAAAAGCCATGGGTCATAGAAGAAATCAAGAATGAAATAAATTTATGGATTCCAATTAGAATGAAAACACTTCGTACCAGAACCTGTGGGATATAACTAAAGCATTGCTCAGAGGCCAGTTTATCTGCCCATAAATGCACACATTTGGAAGGAAGAAAGAAACAAATCAAAGAACTAACTCTACAGCTTAAACAAGTAGAGAGAGAACAACAGAGGAATCCCTCAGGCACCAGAAGAAAACAGACCATAAAGATTAGAGCAGAACTAAACAAATTAGAGAATAGAAGAAGAACAATTGGAAAAACTGAAAAGACCAAAAGCTGGTTTTTTGAAAAGATCAACAAAATTGGCAAACCATTAGCTAAACTTACTAAAGAAAAACAGGAAAGGAAACAAATAACCCAAATAAGAAATGAGAGGGGAGTTGTCACACCAGATCCAACAGAAATAAAAAATATCATAACAGAATACTACGAAAGACTGTACTCTAACAAATTTGAAAACCTAGAGGAAATGGACTAATTTCTTGATTCAGATCACCTACCAAAATTATCACAACGTGAAGCAGAACAACTTAATAAACTATCACACAGAAAGAGATTGAAAAAGTCATCAAAAAACTATCAATGAAAAAAAGCCAAGGCTCAGATGGCTTCACCTCAGAACTCTACCAAGGTTTTAGATAAGAGTTATCTCCAATACTACTGAGACTATTTCACAGTATGGAATACTCTCAAATTCTGTCTATGAAGCCAGCATGACCCTCGTACCAAAGCCAGGGAAAGACCCAATAAAAAAGGAGAACCACAGACCGAAATCACTCATGAATCTAGATGCAAAAATCTTCAACAAAATTTTTGCCAATAGAATACAACAACATATCGGGAAAATAACCCATCATGACTAAGTTGGATTCATACCAGGGATGCAAAAATTAGATCTCCTTAATAGGAAATACTTGACTGTAACAACATCAGACATAGTTTTGAAGGACTAGTTTTTTATCAGGTAGAAAATTGTTTTATAGAAGGGCCCACGGAGAAGAACATAGATGTGTTGTTGCCCTGGCTTCAGAGCTTCTTTCTGGTCTTAATATCGAATTTAGTCTCCAACATGAGTCCCTCTCATTTCTTTTCTAACTGTTCCTCCTATCTCAATATATGCCAACAAAAGGAAGCTTATTTTGTAAATTAAATTTTCCTTCCTTAATTCCATCTGGTTACCACTAAAATTGCTTCACTAGCAATTTGTTAGAGCACTTGATATCACTTCCTGTTACTTTAGCTTTTGTAAATAATGAGGCTCCTCCAGATGATGCAGAAGTTAAGGAGCTTGGCTGTTAAGTGAAAGGCTGTAGGTTTCAGTACACGCAGAAGTGCCTGATCTGCTTCTCAGGAATCAGCCATTAGAAACCCTGTAGAACACAGTTCTACGCTGACACACATGCTGTGCGTTGGAAAGGACAGCAACTGTTTTATTGTTGTTGTCTATTGGTTTTGTTGTCTTTGTTGGTTTTTTTTTTTGGTGTAAACAACCTAAGAGGCACATTGTTGTTGAAGCCTAAGGGGAACAGTCTTGACCTCTAGTTGTAGTTTCAGTTCTATTTAGTGACATATTTGGAAACCCCGGTGGCACATTGGTTAAGTGCTATGGCTGCTAATCAAACAGTCAACAGTTCAAGTCTGCCAGGTGCTCTTTGGAAACTCTATGGAGCAGTTCTACTATGTCTGTAGGGTCACTGTGAGTCAGAATTGACTTGACAGCAGTGGATTTGGTTTTTGGTTCGTGACATACTCGTTTCTACGTTTCATTTTCATATGTATGCCTAGTTTTCCAGTATAGGATTCAGACTTAGTTTTGTGCTTATTCTCTTGACATACACTTAAGAAATAATATAGTATATATGTACATATATATAAAACTTTTTCAAAGAGATTTATTAATTCATTTATGTAGCAAATATAATTAAGCATCTGCCTAAGGTATAGAACAATCATTGTTCTAGGCACTGGAAATAGAAAAGTGATTCAGATGGTCAGGGTCACTATTGACAGCAATGCCTTCCATGCAAAGTTGTTTTTGTTAAGTCTTTCTCCCTTCCTAGTACCTTTGTAAAAGTTATCTCCACCTAGACAGATTTTTTTTGTCCCCTTATCTTGACATCTTCATACTTCTTTTTACCCCCTTTTTTTAACCTAAATTTTATATCCTGAATCTCATTTGACTACCACTCAGCTTTTAGCTAATTCTATTTGTAAAACATTTGATTAAAAAAAAAAAAAATCCCCCAAACGACTGAATGGCTTAACTTCTGTTTACATTTGCTGTTTAGTAGGTGATAATGTTTTAACACAAATGAATGAGTTGCTGTTGGTGAGACTGCAGCTGTCCTAATCAGGCCAGTAGAGACAATATGTGTTTAGTAAGTACCTTGCCCTGGTACTCCTCTGGTTTTTCGTTAGGCCTCTGTACCTAATCTTTCACAGGGTAAACCCAGCTCTGACCACAAGTGTGACAGTTAAATAGATACCAATGACATCTTCCCCCAAGGCAAAGGAAAGACCATTGTTCAAATAATGATGTAAGTAGGTCAAAGCAAATAGAATAGTCCCATTAAAGGAGGAAGCAACTGCCTATTTAGTAAATACCCATGGATTTAGGTACCTGTGCCTGCCCTGCCTCTCCTATTTTCAAATTAATTTGCCTTCGAAGTGAGGATCTCCTCAATGAAACTGATATTTGTGAGCTCTAAGACCTCACACAGTTTTTGAGAGATAGCAAAAGCCTTCCCTGAAGTGCTAATCCCATGGTTTATCCCTTTAGGGGCTCAGTTGTATGTGTCTTAGTGATAAAGCTCCCTGTGCCTGAATATTGAAGAGCGAAGACTTTTACAAGTGTGAGAATTTTTTAAAGTTCTAAATAACTGATTGTTTAAAATCTGAAAATGTAAACAATTAAAAATAATCATTTTGAAGGACTCATTTTAAAAAAAAAAAAAATGCATTAAATTAGTTGTGGCTAAGCAACGTATCATTTGATGTTTCAACACCAGTCAGGTACATGACTAAAACAAATATTTGGTGTTCGACAGCTTCACCAGAAATAGCTTCTCACCTCATTTTAGAGAATACTGAATTGTGCAAAGGTTTTAGAAGAGGCTGGTGGTAAAGAAACTTAAAGGGACATCTGACATGGCGTGAGTCCTTTCTCCATATATATAGAGAGAGAGAGAGAGAGAGAGAGAATTTGTGCCGTGATTATTAGCAAAATACATTAGCTGTAGCTGACTGATTTGCACCTGGTGCCTACCTTAGCTCTCCAAAGAGGAGACTTACATTTAGTTTTGAGTATGGGAAACTTTGAAAGCTTGCCCTATCACATATTGGATAGATACTTGGAAGCCCTGGTGGTATAATGGTTAAGACCTTGGCTGCTAACCAAAAGATTGGCAGTTTGAATCCATTAGCTGCTCCTTGGAATCACTATGGAGCAATTCCATTCTATCCTATAGGATTTCTATGAGTTGGAATTGACTCAATGGCAGTGTGGTTTTTTTTTTTTTTAATTTTGCTTCTCTGTAAGTATAAACATACCATATTTTTTTCTGGATGGCACAGTTGCCCAAGCTCACCTTTTAATTTTATTTTATTTTAGATGTAAGCAGTATTGACATGCACATTGCTTTCTTTATTCAGATTACTTTTGAAATGAAATTCCAGAAGTGATAGCACTAGAATGAAACAAAGAGGTCATCTGTTATAATTTCCTTTTTAAAAAGCTGAGACACAGCAAGGTGAAGAACAGATTTAAAATCATACAAATATTTGGAAGTCTGACCAGGGCTAGACCCCAAGTCACTCTAATTTCCACCGCAGGACTTCTCCATCTCTTGCACTGACACTGTAGCTGCTTGAATAAATATCTTCAATACCAAATATTTCCTCTTTTTCAATATGAGATCATCTAAGGTTGTATATACTATGATTTGAATTAAGCGGTTTATGTCTCTGCCTTTAAATTTAGATTCATTAGAATAAACTGTAGCATAGTTATGTGTTAAAATACTTCACCAGGTGAAAACTTGGGTTCTGTTTTGATGCTTGATTTAGTTATTTCCCATTTGTGGGATTTAAGGTGGAGCAGAGGGCGCAACCGACCCTGAGAAACTTTAAGGTGGCATCCAATTCTAGCCACAGCCTTATCTCATCACCACACTCCCTGCAGTCCCCGATAATTATCAGTACATAGCGTGACAGATCAATCGCTGTGTCTTGAGAGCTGGGAAAAGCTGAAGGCATGCTAGGGGTGACTGTCTCTGTCTGCCAGTTGGAAGGAGGACGAAAGACAGATTCGTACTGTTTGTCAGGAGCAGAAAGTATGTGGGAGAAAAACTAACTCTTGGGAAGGGGATGTGTCAGGAAGATGGATTACCCTAGGAAGGAAGTACTGCTCTCCCCGTGGGTAGCAGCCCACTTGGATATAATCTGCTAGCTGTCCGTCTGGTCCTAATGTCGCTGTCTTTTCCCTTCTTGGCGCTGCCCACTACTAGCCGGTGCCAAGGATCCTTCAGAATAACTACAGAGCTGCTAGACTCAAGGGGAGGGCAGGTGGTTTGCAAGGAGTGAATATTCAGTGTGCAAACTCTTTCTATCAGCATTCCCAGGAGCTCACAGAGAGACGGAGCCTGTGAGGAAACCTCTTTCAATGAACACGTTATTAGAGAACGATCCTGTTAGGTGAATAAAAGGCTGATTACATACCCAGCGGTGTGCTGTAATGAGGCTCAGAGTAACGAAATGAAGCAATCTGCTGCACTTGGTGTCTGGACTGGAGCCTGAGCCTTTCAAAGTGGCATCTGGAAAAGGAAAAGGCTCTAGGGAAAACCACACAATAGGTTGAAAATATTTCATTTTGTATTTCAAAGGGGATTTATGACCGATTTTTAACGCTGCAGTTTTGAAGAAAGGAGCCCAATGTGAGGGGAAGTAGGCTGTGGGCATTGCCACCTCACATCAGGGAACCAGAGACACTCTGGCCTTTGTTGGAGGCCATATGCCCCAGGGAACCCTAGTGGTGTAGTGGTTAAGTGTTATGTCTGCTAACCAGAAGGTCAGCACTTCAAATCCATGAGGTGCTCTTTGGAAACTCTGAGGGGCTATTCTACTCTGTCCTATAGAATCACTATGAGTTGGCATCAACTCAACCTCAACGGTAGAAGGGGTGTTTTTTTTTTGGTGTGTCCCAGAAGATTCTGTCTCTCTAAAGCCACAAGGGAATGCCGAGCTGGAGGGTTCTCGCAAAGCAACTCAGCTCTGTTAAGCAGGGATTTGTGTGGACGTTTGTTGCAATGTTATGTTCCTACAGGCTTTAATACAGCATGACACTGCTTTGCAACCTAGGAAATAACTACATAAAATAAGGGCTACAAGTCAAAACAGCCAGCCTTGGCTATCTCTATCTGCTCTAGTTTTGACTATAAATCTTCCATGGGAATGGCTGCAGCTTGGATGCCCATTTCACTGAAAGCTCTCTGGCCTGGGTGATCTGTGTGGAAGGAACTCTTTCTAGGTACATTATTACTCTAAATAATCCATTTCAAGGAACAATAATCTGAGACTATGATTCTCTTCTTGCTGTCTACCTTTCCCCCCAAAGTACAGGTAGGGTTCTGAAGTCGATGGAAGATTCTCCCCTCTGTACCAGAATCTTTGGTTCTGAAATGTGTCGTAACACTTGCTAATGATATGGACTTTTATTGTTGTCCTATATTTCTGAGCCTCATTTTACACATCAGTTAAATGGGAACAGCAACAGTTTTCCCTGCCTTTTACCCTTTCCTTAGCATACATGAAATTTTGAGGGTGTTTTATACACTGTTGAGAACCATTCTGGTTAAGCTATCCTAGGCATCTAATAAGTATTTTTAAGTACTCGATTTCATCTTGTGATTCCTGTCTAATACTCTCAAGGGTCTGTTTGTTTCAGAGCAAGAAACTCAAAAGCAAGACCAAAGAGTTTCACACCCTTGTGTTGTGTCCTTAGGCTCTCTTCTTTCTCAGTGTCTCTGTTTTCATCATGCTTATTTTACTGGGTAAAATAACTAGGTAAAATGTTTTCCTGAGATAGAAGAAAGCTCTTTAGAATAACCTTTAGGGATATTAAAAGACCAGTTGCCTTTAATATGAATAGTTTCCAAATTGTAAAAATCTGAGACAGCACTTGTTTCTCATAAGTTTTCAGTTCAAGCCAACATGAACACCTGTTACTATCACAACAGTGAGGGACACAAGCATGCAAGCTAATCACTGATGAACCAAATGTCCCCTTTTTATCCTCTACCCTATCACCATTAACAAGGAACTTTGGTGAAACCCTGGTAGTGTAGTGTTTAAATGCTACAGCTATTAACCAAAAGGTTGGCAGTTCAAATCCACTAGGCACTCCTTGGAAACTCTATGGGGGCAGTTCTGCTCTGTCCTATAGAGTCACTTTGAGTTGGAATAGACTCAATGGCAATGGTTCTTTTTGTTTTTGTTTGAGCGGGACAGTTTGGTGCTCATCTGTCAGATAGAAGGAGGATGGCAGCAGTGGTTAATTTTTCCATGCGAGCATCCCTCTAAGAGCAAGGCTACTGTCCAGCTTAGATCTTAAGCATTCAGTGACTACATAGACAATGTAGTCTCACTTCTCTGTTAATTTACCAAAGGGAAGAATATTTTCTAAATTTTGTCACTTACTAGAAGTTTGGCTTGTCTTAGAAACATGCCTTGATTTGAACAGATAAATCACTTCAAAGTTAATAGAGTTATTGTTTGATCAAATGGTTAAAATAACTGGGTAAAATAACTAGGTAAAATGTTTACCTATTTGGGGCAATTAAAATTACCATTCCCTTGGAAAGAAAAAGCCAAATAACTGGGGAAAGTGGGAAGAGAGACAAGCTGAGGTCATAACAGCTACCTGAAAATAAAAAATAATCATAATAAAAGTCAGTATTTAAAATAACAAGTTATTGCTTTATTGGTTATTAGACAAGGACATATACACTGAAGGAAGTGAACTTATTTGTGTGCTTCAAGGGGAGAACTTTGGCTCATAAAGAGTTTAGTAACTAGGTCTACATCACATTGCAGAAACATGTAAGGAGCTGAGAAACGCTGGTGGTGTAGTGGTCAAGGGCTATACCTGCTAACCAAAAGACTGGCAGTTTAAATCCAGCAAGTGCTCCTTGGAAACTCTATAGTGCAGTTCTACTCTGTCCCATAGGGTCACTATGATTCAGAGTCTAGGTTTGGATTTCAGTCTTGGTAGAGCTAATTCTGGTTTTGATGGGTGCATTTGTGAGTTTTCATCATATAAGCTTTGCCACTTCTTTCACATTACCTGTCCATTTCCACTTCTTTATTTGAGTCTTTCTTTTAAACAAATATTTAAAATCATTATTAAGGCACAAACAGTTGGCTTTTATTAAAAAGAGGACTTTATCCTTTTTTAAAAATTGGAAAATCCTTACTGGTTGTTAGTAGTTGCTGTCCAGTCTGTTCCAACTTGTGACAGCTTTCTGTACAACAGCACAATACATTGCCTGATATCAATTACCCATACCCAACTAGATGCTTTTTCTCTTTGGAATGCTGTAGTGAAACACTTCCTGTTTCTGGGTTCTTGAACTTCTCCATTTAACTCAGAGAGCATCTCTCCCATTGAATCCCTAGAACAGGTTGCTCACTTTCAGCAATACCTGCTTTCCAGTTGGGGAAATCTTTTAAATCACAGCACCACATCAGAATTTCTTTCAGTTGGAATGACAGATCTGATATACTGCACGTGTGTGAGGTGCAGATAAAGGTAATCAGATCTCATGCTTCAGGGAATAAACTGATTACCTGTGATGGTCAGGAAGGAATATGCCCTGTTAGCATCCAGCAAGTACATAAGCCAAGTGCAAGATTCTGCTTTCTGACATCACCAAGCTTTCTTTTAGGATCTTTCTAAGTATAGGGCGTGAAATCTAGACCTATGGTAAAATGTGCCATCTATAATCATTGTCATAAACAGATGAGTGTTTAATATGCAGCAAAATAAATACTGTGGCAGTTGAAATAGAATTCTATTTAGATAACTGAGATAGTGATTTGTTAGAGATAAACTGCTTAAAATCCTTTCATGTTTTCTCCAGGAATCTCAGAGTACCTTTCAAAAATGAGCTCATTAATCCTTATGAATATTCTGTCACAGAATTCTGTTAAATTTCTCTGGAAACACAGGTCAGTCAGTTCTTCACTAACTGTTGAGTCCTGATTGCACCAAGTTCCTACAGTGGTATAACCACCTTTATTGTCTTGAAATCTCATTAGAGATTTGACTTCTAAGATCATCATTCTAGATTGAATTCTTTTCAGTCTGGCTCATTCGCTACATTCATCCCTTCAACAAAGTATGATGAGAGTCATTTGTATGAAAAGTGTTGGACATGAGATTAGCAGAGCTAATGAGAACAGGAGAATTCGTCCAAATATACTCTAGTTTGGCTTCATCTGTCCTGCCCTGCCTATCTCAAGAACATCACTGTGACTATTTCATTCACAATTGCCTTCTTATTGTATAGGTCACCACCTCTCCAAGGCTTTGATGCATTTCATATATCTATGATGTTTTCTATACATTCTGGTATGATTCGTGTTGTGGTCTTAAGTGGTAATAAGGAATTTCCATTAATTCAACTGAGAAATTTAGAGAAACTTCATCATGTTCTACCTTGGAAAACCGTTGGTAAGACAGTTGTTTTGAAAATGATAGTGAATGAGAGATCTCTACTGTAGCATAGCTGCAGTGAGTGTGCTTGTGCGTGTGTGTGCATGTTGATCAAGAACTCTTCCTAACAAAATGATTAGATTTGAATTTAGCAAGATTTTCAAAATAAATTCTAGACGGAAGTCTCATGTTAATCCTAGAACGTGATAGAAAATAACAAGAGATCTTTTTTGAGCCATCCGTACTTAAGTTTGGATTGATTTGGTTTTGTTTTTTCTGAATACTGTTTTAGAGCAAACCTTGGTAGGGTGCAGACTTCTTGCTCCCAGACACAAAGAAAAGTGTGACATGAAGAAATGACCTCAATAATAATCTCGATGGAAAACATTTGCAAAATATTTAAATATTTCTTTTGAGCAATCTTGTTCACAATGGAGATTGCAGTTTAAAAATGCAGATTGTGCTCATCACCTTCCTAAATTGTCTTCCAGTCCACTATTTCTTATCTTTAGCATTTGATTTAGAAGAAATCGATTTATGGTCACCTTTTCAGGATTTTGCTTATATAACCTGAAAGCATACCTTTATTTATGAGTTAGATGTGGGGGGTGGGGAGCAGAGTGGTGTCATGGATTGAATTGTGTCCACCCAAAAATACATATAGAAATTTGGCTGTGTTGGGATTACCAGTATTGTGTGATTGCCCTCCATTTTGTGATTTTCCTATGCTGTATGTTAAAGAGGATTAGGGTGTGACCATAAATCCCTTCCTACTTCCTAAGGTCATCTCCTTGCTCCAAAGTAAAGAGAGTTTCCCTGGAGTATATTTTGTACCATCTTTTTATCCTACACGAGATAAAAGGAAAGGGAAGCAAGCAGAGAGTTAGGAACCTCACACTGTTGAGAAAGCAACAGCAGGAGAAGAGCTTGTCCGTCAGACCTGAGGTTTCTGTGCCAACATGCTCCCTGACCAAAGACTGATGTGACACAAAGACTTTATTCCACAGCTAACAGAGAAAATGGCTTCCCTTGGAGCCAACACCCTGAATTCAGACTTGTAGCCTACTGGATTTTTTAAGAATAAACATCTGTCTCTTAAAGCCATCCACTTTGTGGTACTTCTGTTAGAGCAGGGTTAGCTGACTGAAACAGGAGCCCTGCTTCTAAGTAACCAATAAAAGCAGTGGGAGACTACAAGAATAATATTAAGTGGAAAAGAACCGGATAAAAGGGGCAGGCAACCTTGATCTTCCTTTGGCTGGCTGTGAGATTGGTACCAATATGTTTATCTCTCTGATCTGTACAGGATAATTGAGATAACTATTACCTCCCGTCAACTGACAGTCTGTAAGGTAGAGAAAAAGCAGGAGCAGAAGCCCAACCTTTGAGTAAATCTCTCCTAAAGGTTTTAAAGAAGGCATCCAAATTTTTAACCATTGTCTTTCATAAATTTTTGTGATCCATTCACTAGCCAGGTCTGATTTTAATCTGTCGTTCTGTATACCTCCCCCATGACGTCTTTTCACTTGTTTTACATCCTTACAGTTGAGTATGGTCAACACTGATTTTGTTTTAGCTAAAGTTCTATTTTGGAGATTAGAAAAAAAATTGTGGATTTCACAACATGAGTCAAGGGACAAGGCACCTCTTTTGTCCAGAGTTCACTTAAAGCAGTTGTTGTCAAGTCTGACTCATGTTGACCCCATGTGTGTTAGAGTAGAACTGTGCTCCACAGAGTTTCAATGGCTGACTGTTTTTTTAAGTGGACCACCAGACCTCTCTTCCAAGCTGTGTTTTGGTAAACTCAGATTTCCTGTGTTTCTCGGTTAACAGCCAAGCTTGTTAACTGTTTGCACCATGTAGAAAGTCATCATTTGCTCAGGGCTTATTTAGAAAAAGAAAATCATGAGACAAAGTAATTAGATGTGGATTGTTATGGATATTGCAAATCCCTGATAGATGGCCATAAATGAAGATTATAATCATAACCACTAGATTTCGCCTCATAAGTAAAGTAGCCTTGGGAGGCAAAGAATGACCTAAGATCACCTGCAGTTCAGTCACATGATTTTATTTAAAAAAAGAGAGAGAGATTCTTCATTCTTTTTTTATTCTGTAGGGAATTACTATATCTAATTACTATTTGAAGACTCCAAACACTATCTCTGCTAAATTAATGTTCCCTTTGAAATTTCTAACAGTTATAGAATTTGGTTATGTGGAAATTTACTGAACATATGGCCCAGCAAGAGAATAATTACACTTTATTGATATCTTCTCACAATTCCATGAAATAAAAGTAAAAAAGAAAATCTGGCTGAAGCTGTGAAAAATGAGATATATTTATAAACCTGAGATGTCGACTTTCCAAATTAGTTTCAAATCCAGATACCACGTACATAAACTTGTACTCACCTTTAGAGTCTCATCAACACAAACAAGAAAACACTCCATGAGTTTTTAAGCATAAATGTAAATATAGATGTATAAGGTGTATGTGTATATGTGTATGCATGTATACATGATTCAGAATTCACTAGCATTATCTGCCATTTTTGTGATTGTTCCTTAATACACAATCTCCTCAGAATCTTAGCTTAGAAAAAAATATTAAAGTATGTGAAAATTCTCTTCTTCCCATCAGCTTTGATGATAGCATTAATCTGTGTATATTAACTACTCACCTAGGTAGAGAAATTATATTTACCTCTTTGCCTGGAGGTTGCTTCTTACTAAGGTGTACTAGATTCATGTCACCATGAGTCGGATCCGACTCGACGGCATTTGTCTGACTTAGATTCATGTATTGTATAATGACATGAACTGAAATTACTCCTCCTCAATTATTTATTAAAAAAAATTTACTGCTTACAAAAGTGTGTGTGTGTGTATATATATCACTGAGCACTAATTACACTATATAGTGTCACAAGGATTTTCTTTTCTTTCTTTTTTTTTCTTTTTTGCTTGTCTTTGGGGGAAGTCTAAAAATTAATTACAGTCAACTTGTCTGAACATTTTATTACAGTAGAGAAGTGAAAAGAGGGGAAAACAGAATAGCAATGCATCTATTAGGTGAGAGACAGCACTTTATAAAAGGATCATGACTTGTCTTGATTTTATATTTTATGGGCTCCTTGGAAACACTGATGGCTTGCTGGTAAAGAACTCGGACTGTAGCCAACAGGTCAGCAGATCAAATCTGTCAGCACTCCTTGAAAAGTGTATTGGGCGGTTCTACCTATTCCTATGGGGTCATTCAGAGTTAGAATCAACTCACTGGCATTTTTTTTTTTTTTTTTTTTGGTAAGGGCTTAATATTTAACAGCAGTAATACATTCTTCAATATTGCAAGTTACACAGCCTACTGGTGGTTAACTAGGGAAAATGACAGCTAGAACTCAGGATGCTAGAAATAAATACAGAAGATATCTATGTTTGACACAACTTGGAATAATACAAATACATACAGCCAATAGAAAGAAATGACAGCAGACACTGGTTAGGAGCTTTTATGGATTGTATTATGTTCCCCAAGACAGAGATGCTGAAATTCTAAACCTTGATATATGTAAACGTGGCTGTGCTTGGAAACAGCATTTTTGAATATGGTATGAGTCAAAGTACCAGGAGGTCATACTGATTTAGAGTAGGTCCTAATCCAATATGAAGGCTGTCCTTACATGAGAGAAGAGAGACAGGCAGAGGAAGAACAGCTATGCAAAGATGCAGCTGCAAGCCAAGGAGTTGGGGGATACTAGAAGTTGGTAGAAATCAGAAGGGTCACTTCTTAAAGTCTTAGACGGGAACATGGCCAACCCGACATGCTGATTTGCACTTTTAGCCTCTGAAGCTGTGCAACAATAAATTTCTGTTGTTATTAGTCATCTACCTCATGATATTTTGTTACAGTAGGTAGTATATTCAAAAAAGCATGGAATGGAGTTGACGGGCTGTGTACCTAGTGAGAAGAATGAAATTGGCTCCTCCCTCTCTTATCTTTACATGGAGACCAGAAGAGACACATTCATTCCTTAGAAAAGTCCCTTTCTAACTCTGACCTTTACAGACTACCTATAATGGGTCACTTGTTTAGGAGTGTGAAGCAAAGGGGTACAACTCCCCCATCCACCACGTGCTGGCGGAATTTTCAGCAAATGCTGTGTAAAGACAAGGCTGTGAGATGTGGATTCAGAATCCTAGGGTTTTTTCAGGGATTGAAGTCCTTGTTTTGTCTCTTAGTGGCATTGTGATCCTGTACAGATTCTTTAACCTTTTGAGCATCAGTCACCTTATCGGTAAAATGGAGATACTAATCATGCCTTCGACAGGAGCCACTGTAAAAATTAGATAGGATGGCTTATAGGAGTGTTCTTTGAATATAATCAAGGTACTAAAATTATCTGCTTTTAATTATGAGACATTTGATTAATTCAAGATGATAATACAGCCTGGTCACAAAGGAATCAGCCATATAAATGCCATGAATGTGGGAAGAATTATCAATATGGGAAGAACATCATATATGTTGTAGATGGATACTGGCTTCACATGAGTAAAACCTATGTAGTTACACAGTCTTGCACTTAGAAGGACCTTGAGTGTGGTATAAGGCTATAGTGTCACCATCTTGTAGCCAAGGCCATAAGTCTTGATATATATATATGTATATATATATATGCATTTTAAAAAGTGTCATATTTTGATTTTGTACTAAATCTCATAAATTATTAGCTGGTCTTGGTTGGAGACATACTGGTTTTGTACATACTTATGCACTGCTGTCTTAGATTAGTTAGGCCAAGTTACATACCTAATATACTAATCATTCTTATTTATTTATATATTAGCAGTTACCATCTATTCATCCATCCATACTTTATGGACTTAGTCTTCTATGAAGGATGGGAGTTAGTTGAGAAATGAAGTTGTATGTACATGTCTGGAGCCTGGGAATGAAGGTGAACCTAAAAAGTAAAACAATAGTTAAATCTAATATATATTAATAACTGAAAGCTTCCTGTATACCGAAGTCATGCACAATAATAATATACATATGGTATATGTATGTTGCTATGAGTCAGAACTGACTTGATGCCAATGGGTTTGGTTTTTGGAAACCATAGTGGTATAGTGGTTAAGTCCCACAGCTGCTAACAAAAAAGTCCAAATCCACAGTCAAATCCACCAGGCACTCCTTGGAAACTCTGTGGGGCAGTTCTGCTCTGACCTATAGAATTGCTATGAATAGGAATTGACTCAATAGCAATGGGTGTGTGTGTGTGTGTGTGTGTGTGTGTGTGTGTGTGTGTGTTATATACATATATAACATATATATATATATATATCTTGGAAACCCTGGTGGTATAGTGGTTAAGTGCTATGTCTGCTAACCAAAAGATTAGCAGTTTGATATGCCAGGCACTCCTTTAAAACTCTATGAAGCAGTTCGACTCTGTCCTATAGGGTCACTATGAGTCACAATTGACTCAGCGGCAGTGGGTTTGGGTGTTGGTATATATGATAGAATACATTAGAGGCACTAATAATACATGTTATTTTCTCTTTACAAAACTCTTAGAAGGTAAGTAGTTTTCCTCATCTTTCAAACAAGGAAACTTACAATTTAGAACACTTAAGCAACTTGCCCCGGGTCACAGAGCTAGTAAGTTACAAAATGGAATTGGAACTTACAGCTTCTTGATGTACTATACCTCAGGGAGGAGTAAAACTTAAAGTGGTTATTAAGCATTTATGTTCAGCAGAATCACTCAGAGAGCTTATCAAAATGCAGATTCCAGGAGCCTACATCCAGCGATTTTTAATCTATAGGTCTGGAATGAGGCTAGAAGTCTGCATTTTAAACACATACTACAGAGGATTCTAATGCAAATGGTTTCCAGGCACACTTTCCAACACTGAATAAAAGATTACTTCTGTCATGTTTGTGACATTTATATAAATTTTTAGAGAATGAGTGGCAACCAAGTCCAAAATGGGGCAATAAGGATAAGAAGGAAACCCTAGTGTTGTGGTGGTGACAAGCTACGACTGCTAACTGAAACATCTGCAGTTCAAATCCACCAGGCACTCCTTGAAAACTCTATGGGGCAATTCTACTCTGTCCAATAGGGTTGCTATGAGTCATAATCAAATTGATGGTGGTGGGTTTGGTGTTTTGGGGGTGGAAGGAAGAGTAAGAATTAAGAAAATAATCTCTCTAGGTCTTCTTTTCTAGAATTGCATCCATACAGATTAAAGACCACTTAGCTCTACTCTTAAGCAGTCCGTTTCTTTCCTATAACAACCCATCCTGTCCCTCCAGTCATGCTCTGGTCCAAAGGTCCCGGGTACCTTCCAAAGTTAGTCTCTTGGGGACTGTTCACTTGTTCACCCTGGAACAGTCTGATACTTGTTTTCAAAGGTAGTCAAAACCAGACCCACTGTCATCGAGTGGATTCTTCACACACACACACACACACAAACACACACACACACCCCAAACCCAAACCCATTGGCATTGAGTTAATTCCAATTCATATTAAAAGCCTTTACCTATTATTGCTGCCTGGGCACTCACTGCTTGCTGAAAGGCTCTTTCTGTTGTTTTTTCTTTAAAATCCTTGATCAAGACCACAAGCCTCTTTAACTGCCTGGCCGCTTGGTTAGAAAGAAATAAACTCAATGAACACCAGTGAGAGATCACAGCCTTTTCCCCTGACAACTTTGTGGCACCTCTGGCTGCACTTTTTAGGTGCTTGCCATTGTGCTTTCCCACATCAATCTCATAAAGCATCCCTTTCCTCATGCTTGACATATTGATATCATCCCACCACAGATAAAATATAGAGCAGTGTAATATGGGCAGGTGATAGAATTATTTGCAATGCACAGAAATCTCTGCTGATGTTTAAGACTGGTATAATATTAAACACATTACTTTCCCTGACAGACATTTTCATTACATCCATGCCATGCAGGTGGAGAATCTGGAAGTGAGATCTTGTTTCTCCCAACTGGGTCTGTGCAATAAAATTAAAGTTGTTTGTTTGTGTATATGTGTGTGTGCACGTGTATGTGTGTATGTTTCCCTCTCTATATATTTATTTTTACAAAACCTATACCCTCTTGTTTAAATCACATCTAGATTTATTTGGGAGAGAACGGCACACATCCCAGAAACTCTAGAGTACAGCAGTTACCTTTTGTCAGACCAGTATTCCTATGGTTGGTGATATTACATGGGTGAATTGCCTGTTACTTTGAGGGCCAATATGCAGTAGGTCTAGGTGAAAAAAAGCCTACCAAAGATCAAGAAAGACCAAGTTCCAAAGATCAATTAGTCCTCCAGAGTGAGCTAATGTGTGTCACGGTCTCATCAGAAAGAAAATCATGACCATAATTGCTGAGAAGGTAATAGTAATAGTAATAATAATGTTAATAATAAACTGTGACAACCACAATGATAGGCAACATTTACTTGAGAATTTGTTTCATGCCAGAATTGTTGTATGTTTTGCATTCACGTTTAAAATAGAACCCTATGTTTAAAATAGCAACCCTATGAGAAAGATAACAGTGATTATCACCCTTTTGAACCAGGCAAGAGTAATAAGGCTCTTTTCCAAAGTTACACATTAAGTAGTTCAAGTTCAGCTCTGTCTGACCATGATTGTTCAGCTCTTAACTAACTCTTAAGAATCCTATATCTTTATAGACATCTGTCTTCACTTCCTAGTTCTGCTGTAAGAGAAATAATACAAGTAGGTGGCCTTAAAGAAAATAAATTGATTTCTCATAGTTTAGGAGGCTAGAAGTTCAAATTTGGGGCACCAGCTCTAGGGGAAGGCTCTCTCTATGTTGGATATGGAGGAAGATGTTTGTCCCTTCCAGCTTCTTTTCCTTTATGACCTTCAAATAGCATGTATCTTCCTTTGTATGTGCTTCCTTGTGTCTGTGTCTATGTTGCTGCCTACAAATCAGCCAGGATTAAGTTTAGGACACAGTCTACACTGATATGGCCTCATGAACATAACCAAAAAACCCTGCTTCCCAAATGGTATTATGTGTACAGGGATAGGGTTACCACAACCCAATCCACTGTTGTTGAGTTGATTCCAACTCTTAGTGAGCCTCTAGGACAGAGTAGAACTGCTCCATAGAGTTTCCAAGGAGCATCTGGTAGATTTGAACTGCCAACAGTTTGTTTAGCAGCCATGGCATTTAACCCCAATACCACCAGGGTTTCCAAGGTCTAGGAGTTAGGAATCCAATATGTATTTGAGGGGACACGGTACAGTCCATGACAACAGGTAAAACACAGAGGCTGGGAGATTAACTAAAGAAAACAGGGTGTCGAATACGCAAGTTGGATCTTGTCAGGAGAAAAAGGAATTGTGAGGCAGGTCAGCATGAACACTGGCTCATGGGCATATTTCTGAGCCAACAGCCATGATTGCCTACTGGCCAACCTCTCTGGCTGAATGTCCTGGACCTGGTAGACAGCTACAGATCTGTGAGATGTTTTAATTGTGTGCCTCTGCATTCTGTTGGAGTTTACTTATTCTATCTTGGATCTAAAACTGGCAAGAGGGTTATTACCTCCAGCTGAGGAATATTTATGTACATCCCTTCTCCAGAGGTAGTTGCAATGTTGTTCAAGTGTAGAAACGGACTATCCTCTTAGTTCTGAGTTTACCCTTTGCCCCGGCTCCAATGGGATTATTAGGAAGTATTAGCAGATGACCTTGAGAGCTACCTTTCAGCTCTGTTTGCTAATGGAGGCTCCACTGAGGACCTGCACAAGACAAATGTCCCCTGGCAGCATCTGCCTAGGAGTAAATACTTTCTAAGGAGAAACTTGCTAAGTCTGGTGACAAAAGCACTGCCAGGACATTATGAGAGCAGATGAGCAACTGACTCAGCTAGATGAGGGAGATAGGGGATTCCTGGAGATGTAACACTGTGCAGAGTATTAACTGAGAGTGTGATCTATATGAATGTAACTTATCTCTTTTGAAGGCTTTTTACACTCTGGACTGCACACTGAGCACTTTATAATTGTCACAAATAATCTCACCATTATTACAACTCAACAGAATGCATACTCTTATTGTCATTGTGTCATAAATTTTTGCAAGTGACAGAGCAGAGATCTGAACCCATACCGCATGGCTTCAGAACCCAACTCCTAACGAAGATGCCATGCTACCATTAACTATGATATATTGGGTTGCAACACCACCAAGAAAAAATGCTTGTTCTTCTTAGTCCCAGTAATCACTCTTGCCCTTGATCAGTGAGCTTGATTCTTTGTCCATCTACATAGAGGTCAATAACTTGGGTAGAAAATTAACTATTAAATAGCAGCTTTGATACTGGCAGATCAATTCTAAGGTCTCAGCATTTGGGTTCTTTAAGGAAAAATCTCCTTAATACTTAATCTGGTCTCTACACACTTCTCCAACATTCTCCAATGTGGCAATGTATTGTGTGAATGACACATGAGCACAGCCTGATCACCCTCTTTCCATGTCCCCTGGCGTCTCAAAGGGGCCTGCTAATTTGGTGCTTTTCTTAAGACAACCATTTTCTTTTATATTTTGGAGTCAAAAGTGAAAGAAAACAAGAAACCCATAATATTTTCTCCCATTAACCTGCCAGAGCCTTACAGAAATTCTAAGAAACCAAGTTCGGTCTCATAATACATGAATATTGTTTATCTTGAATGCTATGAATTTGGCCTATGGAGGACAGTGATGCTGACAGGGTTAGGTAGATTTATTAATATCCTGTCAGGAAATTTTTCATAAGCAGTAGAGGTTTTGTCAGAAAATTCAGTGTAATTGATAGGAGCAAGTTGAACTAATCCTTAGCAGATACACACTGGCTCTTTTCACACCTTTCCTTTGCCGACAAGATGTACAGAGCAGAGAGCTCATTAACAACTCACGAGTCTGCCTGCAAACACACTCTTTTCAATAGGTCTCTCTCCCCTTCCTTTCTTTCATACAATTATTTTACTGAGAAGTTACAAACATGTATCGGAAGTACCACTGAATAGGCAATGCTTTTTACTCATTTATATGTATCTTTTAACTCTCCAAGGGAGAATTCATACTCCACGGAATAGAGATTAACAAGAAGCGTGTATCTGTTATCTGTCTCACTCTGCTTTTACTAAAGGATTAGAGGCTTCAACTGTTGGGAGCCATCAGGGCAGAGGCATGATGGTGGAGAGAGCATAGTCTTTGAATTAGAACACTTGAGTCCTTGCCAACGGAGCCTCTAGCTTGCTGATTATTTGGCCCTGGGCCAGTTATTTAAACTTGCTGAGCTTTGGTTTCCTCTTTCAAAAGGTGAGGTTAATGATATCCATCTCACAATGTTCCTAATAAATATTATGTGAAAGGAAAATACCACAGTTATTTGACCTGAGTATCTTTCAATATGTAGTTCAAGCACTACCTCTCCTGAAAAGCCTACCCTGATGTGCCCAAATAATAGCAGCCATCATTTACCGAGAAGTTATGATGTTGCCTTCACTCTGCAACATGATTTGCATTCTTCACCTCATGAAGTCCTCAGAATCCAGAGAGATAGGAGAAGATAGGGAAGAGAGGAAGAGAAAAGAAAGGAAAGAGAGAGGAGCAGAGATAACAGCAGAGGAGAGGAAGAGAATGAATTCGTTTCCGTGTGATATTGGTCAAGTATTCATCCTTCTAAATCTTGGTTTTCTTATCGGTAAAGCAGTACAGAATAAAGCCTGCATCTTAACTCTGTTATGATAACTAAATGAGATGATTTCTAGTAAGTGCTTCCCACAGTCTGGCATGTAAAAAGCTCCAAATAATTAGAATCTAATGTTATTATTGTTTCTAATAGTTTTATAAGTATCCTTTTTTTTTGACTGTGAGTATTCCTATCATGCATCTTCTGATTTGCCATTGTTAATTTTAATTTCTATCTCCTTTGTTCACTTCCAAACTCACAGAGACTGAAGTCCACATTGTTTTTCATCTGTTGACAGTGCTAGTCATATGGAAACCAATTGCCATGGAGCTGACTCTCACTCATACCAACCCCGCTTACATCAGAGTAGAGGCGTGCTCCATAGGAGTATCAGAAGTAGATTACCTAAAAAGGGGTGCATCATGAGATCTCCACTAAAAGACCTCAATTGATGGTCCAGCAGTTTTGGGGTTCCTCTGACAGTATGGCCCCCGGCCCTGATGATGCCCTTTCCCATAAATTATAACAAAGGTCCACTCTTTGGACAGGAATGGATTGGACTTGGCAATGCAGAGTGACCATATATTGGAAGCACTTTATTTTTCTATACATCTGACCTGTGGTTGGAGGAAGGGGAGTGGACAGAGAGGAGGGGAAAGGAGACTATTGGGAGGATGAGACATGTATGGAGCAGAGAGGAATAGTGTGCTGTCACCGGACAGGGAGAGCAGTGGAAGCTGCATATAGGTGGGCATGTAAATTTATACGTGAATGTACATTTTCACTCAGTTATGTTAAATAAAAATAAAAATAAAATGAGAAAAAAGAAGTAGATTACCAGCTTTCTTTCCTTCTAACTGCCACTGGGTGAATTGAGCCTCCGCTCTTTCAGTTAGCAGCCAGTTTGTTAACCATTTGCATCACCCAGCGATTCCTATCACACAGAAGCAATTAGACTTATTTTTCAAGAAGGATAACAAAAGATGGAGAGGGAGGGAGAGAAGGAAGGAGAAAGACAGACAGAAACCTGCTTACTAGTAAAGTGTTAGCACCTGTACAATGTGGTAAGCTAGCCCAGGACACACTGCAGGGGTGCTCAGTCCACTTATGTTCTAATCTTTTTTTCCTAACATTGTCATTCTCATTAGAAAGTGACAGCTATGTCTCTGAAAGAATTTCACAAAAAACAGAAAAAGGGAAAAAAAAATTATAGTGTGTGAATTTTAATATATTTTGCCAGTTTCTTTCAACCTACAGGAGGAATTGACACTCTAAGGGGAATTTTTCACAAGAAAGCATCTTTCCAAGACTGGATTAAATAACCTATATTACAAAAGAAGTTGAGTTGCTCCTATTCCTTGTTAGATATGAACATTTTGGCCTGGGCAGCTCAGATTTCTAATCCAGTTTCACTGTCCTATTCCCAGTCCCAGAATTTTCTACATGCCTTCTGCTCTTACTCATAGCATAGTTGCAAAGAGCCAAATGAAATACCTTTGCAAAAGTGTTTGATGTAAGTAGTGGCAGAGGCTCTGCTTACCCCGTCCCTGGGTTACTAGCCATCCTCTCTACGAAGTCAAACTCAGACAGTTCTTAATCCAGACAGGTCTTAAGTCTTGCTCTCTCCTTATGGTCTTCAAACACGTGAAGAGCCTTCCTTGGCACTCACTTTTTCTGTCTCTTTTCACATTGTGGCCTCCCTTAAAGGCTGGGAATTTTGAAAGGATACAGAAATCTTAAAGAGGGAATAATACTGGCTAACTCTGTTCTAAAATTTGATGACAGTAATTGGTACAAAGTAGAACCAGATAAGGATTACAAATGGGTTTTGTTTGGTGTGAAGTAAGTCTGAAAAATAATGGTGAGGTAACATCTAAAAAATAAGATCTTTCACATGAAAATTAAGATTATCAGCTACTTTTGGCAAATTGTGTGTGGAGATGAGTGGTAGTTGCTTCTTTTAGACATTCTCTGGTTTGCTACAATCCCCACTTTTGCCTATCTACCCTACCAACACTGGTAGGATATCAACACCATTGCAGTTGTTGCTGTTAGCAGCTGTAGAGTGGACTCTGACACACAGTGACCCCTAGGCACAGCAGAACAAAACACTACTCAGTCTTGTGCCACCCTCTAAATCATTGCTACTTGTTGTAGCCATTGTGTCACTTTGTCTCAATAAGAGTCTTCTTCTTTTTGACCAACCTTTTATGTTATTAAGCGTGATGTTTTCCAGTGATGGTCTTTTCTTCTCACACTTCCAAAGTAAGTGAGACAAGGCCTCGCCATCCTCGCTTCTAATGAGCATTCGAGCTGCACTTTTTCCAAGACAGATCTGTTCATTCTTCTCACTGTCCATGGTATGTTCAGTCTTCTTCACCAACACCATCAGTCAAAGGCACTGATTCTTCTCCAGTCTTCCTCATTCTTTTCCGCTTTCACATGCGTATGAGGTGGTTAAAAAAACTCTCTAGTTTAGCTTAGACTCACCTTAGTCTGTCAGGTAACATCTTTGGTTTTTAGCATTTTAAAGCAGAGTGTCCTTTCGTTTCTTGACTGCTGCTTCCATGGACTTTGATTGTAGAAACTAGTAAAATGAAAGCTTTGACAATCTCAGTCTTCTCTCCATTTATCATAATGTTGCTTATTGACCCATCTGTATTTTTGTCTTATGTTGAGGTGTAATACATTCTGCAAGTTGTAATTTTTGATCTTTATCAGTAAGTGCTTCATGACCTCTTCACTTTCAGCAAGATTTAGTCATCTGCATTTTTACATTAATGAGTTTCTCTCCAATCTTGCTACCCTGTTCTTCTTCATATAGCCCAGCTTCTCAGATTATTTGCTCTACACACAGATTGAGTAAGTATGGTAAAAGAATACAACCCTGATGCATACTATTCCTGACTTTAAACCACAAAGTATTTCCTGGTTCAGTTTGAAAAGCTGCCTCTTGATCCAAGTACAGGTTCCCCATGAGCACAATTAACTGTTCTGAAATTCTACAATGTTACCCATAGTTTATTATGGTTCACATAGTTGAATGCCTTTACATAGTCAATAAAACATGGCTAAATATCTGTCAGATATTCTCTGCTTTCAGCCATGATCTATGTGACATCAGCAATGTTATCCCTCGTTCCACGTCTGCTTCTGAATCTGACTTACATTTCTGGCAGTTAACTGTCAGTGTACTGCTACAACCACGTTTGAATCCTCTTCAGCAAAATTTTGCTTGTGTGTGATATTAATAATATTGTTTGATGACTTCCACATTCTATTGGATCGTCTTTCTTCAGAATGGGTACAAATGTGGATCTCTCCCATTTGGTTGGCCAGGTAACTGTCTTCTGCATTTTTTGGCCAGGATGAGTAAGCACTAGCAGTGCTGTATTCATTTGCTGAAACATCTCAGTTGGCATCTGTCAGTGACTGGAGCCTTGTCTTGCTTCAATGCTTTCAACGTGTCTTGTACTTCTTCCTAGCCACCACTATTAATTACAACTAAACATCAAAATGTTTGAAGACCAGAGTTTCAGTATCATCCTGACAGTGCTTAAATACCAACCAGCTTCAAAAATTTTGCTTATCTGCTTAATTCTTAGAGGCATTTGATTTTATAACTCGTGCTAGAAAGAAAAGGGCAATAAAATACAAAGCTAAAAGTACCATATATGTGATTTCATTAGAATATCTGTCTTCCCTTTCATACTTTCCATTTACTCCCTCGAGCCCATCACCATAAGTATCTTTACTCGACTGGAAGATATATCCCAAAGACTTAATAGTTTATACAAAAGAAGAAAAATTGTGCTAATAAATGCTGAAAGTCACTAAATCAAGAAAAGGTTAAGCAAAAATCATAGCAGAATGCCTATTGTCATATTAACAGGCAATAATAGAGCCATCTGTTCATCTCCCCACTTTACAATTCAATTTTCCTAAAATTACTCAAACTCTTCCATCTGTTGAACCTTCCACAGCAGGTCTTTCTTCTTCAGAGAAAGACCAACAAGGTTCTCCACACATATTCTCCCTGGCAAAAAATTATCACCTCATTTTTTAATTTGTAAAATAAATATTTTTCCTTTCTAACTTTTCCAGTCTCATCTTAAAATGGAAATGGCCAAAATCTAAGTGGGTGTCTTCTTCTTTTCCATTCCATTTCAGTCCATTTCCCACTGCTTCTTCACATTATATGTGTGTATGTATATGTATATTGAACAGATAATCTTATTTTTGACTTGCATTTATATTGCTGTTCAAGCCCATGTCTTCACAGAAAAGAAAAAAATAAAAAACACCCATTGACATCAAGGTGAATTCTGACTCATGATGACCCTATAGGACAGAGTAGAACTGCCTCATAGGATTTTCAAGACTGTAAACCTTTATGGAAGCAGACTGCCACATCTTTTTCCAATTGCCCATGTCTTTCTCCTTGAGAGAAGTCTGGGAATTTAACCTATTCTGTTCCACATTACCTACATTACATCACTTTAAGAGTTGTGGGGCAGGGTGGGGGGGCTCTCATGAAAAACACTCAAAATTCACGTTTTACTTCATTTGAAGCCCATCTACTTTCTCATAGCTTATGATGTTTTCAAATGAACCCCAGAGGGAATTTTATTTGTTTATTTATTTTTTATTATGATTGAATGAAAATGTACAATCCCATATAAATTCACATGCCCACCTATGTGCAGCTCCCACTACTGTCCCTGCCCAGTGACAGCAGTCTTCTCCTCTCTGTTCTGCACATGTCATATCCTCCTAACGATCTCCTATCTTCTCCTCTCCACCCTCTCCCTGGCCTCTAGTAAGAGGTCAGCAGGATGACATCTTATAGATG
This sequence comes from Heterohyrax brucei, assembly GCA_028571685.1. Classification (NCBI taxonomy): domain Eukaryota; kingdom Metazoa; phylum Chordata; class Mammalia; order Hyracoidea; family Procaviidae; genus Heterohyrax; species Heterohyrax brucei. Next base: position 101,364,642 of record CM053151.1, read on the forward strand.
CATAGGACCCTGAAGTGCACGCAAAATGTGGTCACTACGTTTCACCAAATCCCATCCACTTCCTGTCTGAAGAGTTAACCACCATTGTGATTTGTGGGCAAGGGCAGCAGCACGGTCAGGGGCCAAGCTCCCAGGGGAACTCTGAGGCCCCTGAACCATCAGTTGTGCTCTTTTAATGGAGATCTCAGGGAGTACCCCTTTTTATTCTCATACTGCTGGTGAGACTCAACTTTGTGAGCCCCATCACAGCTATCACTGGTGGTGGCCGGGCACCATCCAGTTTTCTGGTCACATGTCAATGTAGTTATCCACTCATATGGGTCTCCCTTTTGGGTTATCTTTCTGCCATGTCATTTTGGTCCTTGGTGATCATCTGTTCCTGTTGAGTTTGGACCATTTGGTGTACATCAGATGGCAGCTTGGCAGCTTTTAAGACCCCTGATACCGCTCACCAATCTGGGGTGCAAAAGACTCCCTTAGCAAGATGCTAGTTACGCCAGTTGGCCTCAACATCCCCAAAGAGCATGGTCCCTTGGACTTCTGCCCCAGCTACTCTGTCCTTGCACTATTAGGTTAAGATGGGAGGAGTAATCATGTTATGTTGAAGTCTAGTTAAAATTGATCTTCTTTCTAATGTGTGCTGTCACAGATTTCACCCAACCAAATTTCTATTAACTATCTAATTTGTACCCCACCCTTACAGCCATCAAAGAGTCTTCTCTTCTATGCATGAGTCTGTATTTAAGTTTTTATTGTAGGGTCTCATACAGTATCCCTTTGTAGCTGACTACTTTCACACAGAGGGAATTTTTTAAAGCCCACATAAGACAAAGTTGCTGCCTTGCTTAAAAACTTTCATCATCTAGAATGACTTTTCCTACTTTAGGCTAAAATGCAAACACAGCATGACTTAATCTTCATTGTCTACTCTCTCTCCCCTTCCTTTTCCAGAAGGATCCCATTTCATCCTCCCATCCAGATTCCAGCAATAATGAACAATTTGCAGTTCTCTACAAGGGCTTTGTACATGCTGTGTCCTTTTCCTGAAATCCTCTCTATGCCTCATCTCTCTTCCTTGCTGCTGTTTCCTTGGCTGATTAAATTCTACTTGTTCTTCATGTTCTAACTTCCCTGGAACATGTCCCTCAACTCCCCAGTTTCACCTCTTTTTCTGAATTCTCATCATACTCTCAGTTTATCCTTTTTGAAGTATTGATCATGTTACACCCAAACTGTATTTTTCTGGCTGTTTCTTCCAGTAGACTCCATCTGTGCCACTAAGAGGTTAACTTATTCCTCATTGAATTGTTAATGCCTTGCATGGTGCTTAGCACATAGTAAGTATTCAGTAATATTGCCTGACTAAAGAAAGTACATAATATAATCTTAGGAACTGAGGACCTTATCAGTTAGAGTCCTGAAAGAAAGAAGACACAATCCAAAGACATAGATGAGAAGAATAAAGAGGCTCTTCCTAAGACAAGAAACTGAGCAAGGGTGGGGAAGAACTTGAGAATGAGCAAATATAATAAGCTTCAATTATTCCTAGGTCTTAAGGGTTAAGGAAGGCAATGTGTATAGGAGCACGGTCAGATCTATAACCATGTAAGAAAAGCTAGCTGTCGTGGGTTGAATTCTGTCTCCCCAGAAATAGGTGTAGCCACGTGGCTGGGCCATGATTCCCAGTATCTTGTGACTGTCCTCCATTTTGTGGTTTTCCTATGCTATATGCTAAAGGATTAGGGTGGGACTGTAAATCCCTTCATAGGATCACCTCCCTGCTCTGCTGTAAAGGGACTTTCCCTGGAGTATGGCTAGCCCCACCCTTAATCCTTTCATCCTACGAGAGATAAAAGGACAGACAAGCAGGCAGAGAATTGGGAACCTCATACCATCAAGAAAGCAGCACTGGGAGAAGAGCGCGTCCTTCAGACCTCAAGTTCCTATGCCAAGATGCACCCTGGACAAAGACTGATGCAATACCAGACTTTCCTCCAGAGCCGACAAGGGGGAAAGCCTTCCCCTGAAGCAGACACCCTGAATATAGACTTGCAGCCTACCAGACTATGTAAGAATGAACCTTCCTTTGTTAAAGCCATCCACTCTGTGGTATTTCTCTTAGAGCAGCCCTAGCTGACTACAACACTCACCAAGCATCATTTTAACCTTAGCTAAAAATAATGCAGCTGCTTGCATAATCGTGACCTGGCAGCAGGGCTCAGGAAGGAAGAAAGGAATAAACTCTCAATGTCTCTCTTATTGGGCCCTCTTCTGGCCTAGTATACCAGAACCCAAATAGCGTGACAGTCTCGTGATGCAGCCTGTACGTCCAACAAAGATCAGCCTTTTCAGTGGAACAAAAAAGTAAAGAGAATAGATATGGAAAGGAAACAAGGATATCCAGTCCAGTGAGCATACCTAGCAATGGATGGGAATCTTTGATTTTTGACTAGAAGAATGCTTTATTGTTAACTTTTTACAAAAGAACAGATTTTTAAAAATTTCATTACAAAATCTATCTGATCAATGTTCTCACGCTAAAATTTCAGGTTAGTGAAGAAAGGATAATAAATTAATATTAATGACCAACTACTACATGGAGAACTGCTGAGTCATTCTTCAATGAAAGTTACAAACTAAAGCCTGTGATTAATTAGCCATGCTAAATTCATTGCCCTTGTAGAAGGCAAGTTCATGGAAGTTCCATAGACACGTCCAAACTCTCTGAGGGCCCAAATTCTGGGTTAAGGGCTGAGGCGACCCTGGTCTCAGGAAACATCTAACTCAACTATTGTAACATAGTTTGTAAAGATGGTATTCTACATCCTATTTTGGTGACTGGCTTCTGGGGTCTTAGAAGCCTGTAAGAGGCCATCTAAGATACCCCACTGGTCTTACCCCTTCTGGGGCAAGGAAGAATGAAGAGAAGTAAAGATACAAGAGAAAGATTAGTCCAAAGGACTAATAAACCACAGGCACATGGCCTTCACCAGACTGAGTCTAGTACAACTCGATGTGCCTGGCTACCACCACTGACTGTTCTGACAGGGATCACAGTAGAGGGTCCCAGGCAGAGCTGGAGAAAAATGTAGAACAAAATTCTAACCAAAAAAGAAAGATAAGACTTGCTGGCCAGACAGAGACTCTGGAAAGCCAGAGAGTATGGCTCCTGGATCACTCTTTCAACACAATATGGACAGCCCCATAAAACAAAACAAGACTAAAGGAGCATGCCAGCCAGGGGCAAAGACCAGAAGGCAGGAAGGGACAGGGAAGCTGGTAATAGGAAACCCGAGGTTGAGAAGGGAGAGTGTTGACATGTCCTGGGGTTGTTAACCAATGTCATAAAACAATATGTGTATAACTGTTGAGTGAGAAGCCAGTTTGTTTGGTAAACCTTCATCTAAGGTACGATGTTAAAAAAAGAAAGAAAGAAAGAAAGAAAAATTTGATTCATGGCAACCCTATAGGACAGAGTAGAACTGCTCCATGGTCTGTAATCCTTATGGAGACAGATTGCCACATCTTTCTCCCGTATTGCAGCTAGTGAGTTCTAACTGCCAGCGTTTTGATTAGCAGTCAAGTGGTTAACAGCTGCACCACCAGGAACCCCTGATTAATAAGCAGAAGTGTAAAATACGAATACTTTTTTTTCAGAGGCTGACTTGTAACATATTAAGAGTACATTGTTTTAAAATATAATGTGTGGGACTTGGAAATAAATTATAGATATAATAAATGTGGGTTCAAGAGACTTTTAGCAAAAAGGAGGTCCTAAGTACATGTTTGCTATATAACGAACTGGTGAATAAATGAGTCAGGTAATTTGGCTGAGCTGAAGTGACCAGAAGATATGGAGGGGAAATCTGACATAGATGGTGGGAAAATAAAAGATAGAGGCTTTCCTAAAATAAAAAAAAAAAAAGAAGGAAAATGTGAACAGTGTGGTAAAGAGGAATATTGTAAGATTGCTGACTTAAAAGAAGGGGAGAAAGGTAAAGTAGTATTTATTGAGTCCTACAATATGCTATGACTTCATAATTTTTAAATTAATTCTCACAAACCACTATGAGTATTATTATTTCCCTCCCACCCCCTTTTCATTTAAACAAATGAGGAAATCAAGACACAGAATAGTTAAGGAACTCACTGGTGAGTGGTTAAATGAGGACACGATGCCAGGTTTATCTCTCAAAAACCAATGTTTCATCCACATACCATAAAACATTTTAAAGTATGGGGAGGTGTTCACTTGTATCATTAATTGTATCTATCTTATATCACATTATGGAAACCCAGGTGGCACAGTGGTTAAATGCTACATCTGCCAGCCAGAAGGCTGGCAGTTTGAATCTACCAGATGCTCCTTGGAAACTCTATGGGAGCAGTTCTGCTCTTCCCTACAGGGCAGCTATGAGTTAGAATCAACTCTATGCACTGGGTTTGGTTTTTATATCATATTTCGATAGAATGTAAAATTGTTATCCTAGAGGTTAAAGAAAGTGCTGGGAAACCACACAAGGAAGAGAAATCTTGATTAAGAATTCTGAGACAGGTCCATGAAGGTAGTGGCATTTGAACAAGTCCTTGACAGACTGAGTATAATTTTCCAATCATTGTATACTCAACAGACTTAAAACAGCTTCCAAGAAAGGATTCTTTTTGATTTCACACGTGATGCAGTGTCCATCACAGGGTGAGTTCCAGTAAATGTGTGTTGGACCAAATCAAAGTAATGAGAGGGAAAAAAAATGGCATAAGAGAGTATATTCTGGACAGTGGTGATTTATTTAGGGGCTAGTAGTAAAGACAAGCAACACCCTGGTGGTGTAGAGGTTAAGTGCTACAGCTGCTAACCAAAAGGTCAGCAGTTCAAATCCTCCAGGTGCTCCTTAGAAACTATACAGGGCATTTCTACCTTGTCCTATAAGGTTGCTATGAATTGGAATTGACTTGATGGTATGGTGTCTGGTTTGGGGATTTAATGAATATCAGGGAAGGGTATTAATGGAGAATCTAGCTGAAAGGGTGAGTGAAAGCTAGATTGCAGGTTCTGAATTACAACAATGCAGTTAGACAGAATGAGTATCCATTAAAGAGTATCCATTAAAGAATTTTGAGCAAAGGAACATATGATGTAAGCTGAGCTATAGGAAGATGGTGAAAATGCATATTGGGCCTTGGTCAGGAAAAGATTTGGAGGCTACAGACTGCATCAGTGTGTTATTGCACTTGTTCAGACAAAAAGGCATTGAAGGCAGAGTTGACTGCTTCCACCATATCTTTCAACTCTAGTCCATCCTTCTCAGAGTCTTATGGAGCCTACCAAGGAGTACTTAAAATGTTTCATCTTGAACAAGTGGGGGAAAAGTTGTGTTATTAATTAAGGGAGGAAGCATAGAAAAAGTTAGGGATAAGGTAGAGTAAGGTGGAAAGTAGTGATGAAAATGCTGAATATGAATCATCTATAGAAACTGGTCCAGCAGGTGGTTATAGCTCAGAATACAGGAAGAGATTAGAGATACAGATCTAGCATTGCTCAACTTAAAGTTAGTAGCTGAATGCATGGAATGAGTCATACACGGTGACCAGGGGAGACAATATAGAACAATATTGTTTACAATAGAGCCTTACCGGGAACATCCATTTTTTTATCAGTAGGTGACTGAACAGAAACCACAGCAGAGTTTGAGAAGGAGAAATTGTCAAGTTATTTGCAACATTACCCCCGTTTTCCTCTATCTGACAACGCCCTTATCTAGGCATTATGGCACTGGACAACCAGTATCTTCCACCAAAAAAAAAAAAGGACTGTTTTCTTGGTTCACACTTCTATTGTATTAATCAAATGTCTTACCTATTAGAGCAGGTATTCAGATGCCTTCAATTCCACACCAAATGAGGTGCATCTAGATGTCAAGGTTATTAGCATAACACTGATTCATAATAACCAGAAACTACCTTTATCTTCCAAGGTCTTAATAGAGGATCTTCCTCAGGAGGAAATGTTTCAAACTTACCAGACTTAGAACAGAAATCTGTCTACCTTTCATTTGTTTCTTACCCTATCTATTTCTGTCATTTTCCTTTTAATTACCAGGGATATTTATGTGGAAAACAGGTTTTCCTCTTTTAATTTATCAGATCTTGTGATGGATATCTTCTTCTCTCCCATCATGACAATTTTTGAAGTTATATTATAATTTCATTTTAGGATGTATGGTCTCCCTGAAAATGAGTTTGAAGGAGATTGGATGTTAACAGAGAGCTGTGTAAATGAAAGCAGGATGTTTTGGGGGCTGGGATGGCGAGGGAGAGAACTGTAGGAACTGTCTCAATTCTACAAGATAATTGATTTCAGCGAGAATTAGGAAATGGAGATAATGCAAGAATTACACAAAAATAAATGAATGAGATCTTCCAAATCAGTGGTAAATGTAACAAAGGAGTAGGGACCAGACAAGTCAAGAATAGAATTATTAGACCAGCTTGTGGCACTCTGGACAAAGGAACTTCCTCTGTCTCATAGAATGTTTGTAAAACTTCTTAAAGGTCAAGGAAATATGAAGACTGCCAATTAAGTTGGTGAACTTATCCTAGAAAAAGTACTACATACGCCATTGCTGAGTATTGCTATGGTCACCTTCAACGGACTCCTCTTGGGAAGCTATGCAATGATGCCAGTGCCTAGTCCACCCTCCAAAGCAATTTTGGAACTCTTTCTCTGGAATGGACATCAGAAGTGTCATGCTACACTTGATATTCTGAATGTCATCAAAATGTCTTCCTTTCAATATTTCCTCTATTTTGGGGTAAAGAAAAAATCATTGGGGGCCAGATCAGGTGAGTAAGGAAGCTGTTCCACTACAGTTAGTTGTTTCCTGGCTGAAATCTGCCTCACAGAAAACTATAAAATGAAATCTGCAAACTTGACAACATGCAACTGTGTGCAATGGCCATTCCAATATATGGATGGATTGTGTCTTTTGATCCAAGATGTCACTCGATGTCTCTTTACTGGAGTGTTCAGTCCATTCACATTAAATGTGATTATTGATAGGTATGTGTTCAGTGCTATCATTGTGATATGTTTATTTTTGTGTTGATATTTTCTCTGTTGTTCTTGTTAATATGTCTTGGGACATTCTTCATTGTGAGTTGATTTTTCACCTTTTTCAGGGTTGGTTTTGTGGTTGTTGAGACTCCTGTATTATGTTACTTGATTCAACATGTTGTATCTTTATTGTGCTTTACAGCTGCCCCTAAGATCCCCCTTAATAAACTATGTATAAACCCAATTTTGATTATTACCATTCTTACCAACTTCCTGTCCATTTGGAAGGACTATAATGACTGTAGTACATCCCTCTTTTTAATATGATGACATCATAGTTTTCATGATGTGATCAGTGGATCATTTATTTCATTATTACAACTTTGATTGAGTTTGGAGCCTTCCCTACCTGAGTAGGATTCTGGGTGATGTGTCCTATATTTGCTTCTAAAATATAAGGTTAGTGGTATTGTTCTTCTAAGACAAGAGATTCTTTTCAGTATTTGTCGTAGCTTTGGTTTGGTTTTTACAAAGTCTCTGAGTTTCTGTTTATCTGCAAAGATCTTAATTTCATTTTCATATTTGAAAGATAGTTTGGCAGGATACATAATTCCTGGTTGGAAGTTCTTCTCCTTCAAGGCTTTGAATGTGTCATGCCACTGTCTCCATGCCAGCATTGTTTCAGCTGAAAAATCTGACAGAAGTCTACAGGGTTTCCCTCTGAATGTTATTGCTGCCTGTAAGAGTTTCTGCTTATGTTTCATTTTGTTAAGCTTGATTATGTCTTGGAGTGTTTCTTTTGAGATTTATATTGAGTGGTATTTGATATGCATCTTGGATATCTATATTCTCTTCTTTCATAATTTCTGGGAAGTTTTCTGTCAGCAGTTCAGCAATGATACTCTCTGTGTTCTCAGGAGTCTTGCCCTGTTCAGGAGCTCCAATTAATCGTAGGTTTTAACTCTTAATAGAGTCCCACATGGTTCTTAATGCTTCTTCATTTTTCTTGTTTCTTTTTTCTGATTTCTCCTCATAGATGCTGGAGTCAGCATCTCTGTCTTCCAAATCAAAAATTCTGTTTTCTTGGCTTTGAATGGAAGTTTCTGTGTCTTTGATTTTGTTCTTGATCTGTCGGATTTCACAGTACTGGTGTTCCATCAGCTCAAACAGCTTGCTTAATTTTTCATTTTGCTCTGCTGCATTTTTGTATAAGGTATAGGAAGGCTGTCTATATAATCCTTTTGTATTCACCTTTCAATAGTTTCAGAAAAGCTTCTTCATCTGGCAAGTTCTTTGGTGCTTTCTTTTGGAGGCCTTCTGAAGCTGTGGGTGATTTCTTTGTTATTGTTTTCTCCAGAGTTTGTTGCTTTTGTGGTATCATGTGAGTGAAAAGAGGCTGGCAGAGATGCTGTGAGGATGGAATGTCTTAAAATGAGAGGTAAAAAGTATCTGACAACTTCCAAAGTCAGTCAGGTTTTCAGGGGTATAGATCCCTCTTCCCAGCTGGGAAAGTAAGCACTTCTATATTGAACCCCAGATGTTATAAACTAGTTCAAAATACAGAAAGACTACTACCCTGCTTGCCTCTGCTATGGGGCCTCAGCTTTAGGTGACACTGTGTAGGATACTGCTTTTCTGCTGGAAAAGAGCTCTCCTCCAGGCAGGCACTGCCTCCCAGCCCAGGAATTAGGCCCAGCTGAGGCTTCCATATGGGTATGTCCACCTCCCAGTGGAATAAGATGGTGTCCAACACAAGCTTGCCACCTCTATTAAGAGGAACAACCTACCATTTATTGGAGCTTCTGAACAGGGAGAGACACTGGAGAACACAGAGAGTACTGCTGCTGAACTGCTGACAGAAAAACTTCCCAGAAATTATAAAAGAAGAGAATACAGATATGCAAGATACATATTGAACACCACTCAATATAGATCCCAAAAGAAACACTCCAAGACTGGCTGGGACCGAAAGAGAAGCCAGAGGTGCCGAGATGTACAGAGTCCACAGCCTCCATTGCCGGGCCCCAACCATAGGCAACACTGTAAAATACTGCTTTTCTGCTGGAAAAGTTCTCTACCCCAGGCAGGCACTGCTTCTCAGCCTAGGAACTAAGTCTAGCTGGGGCCTCCATATGGGTCTTCTCCATCTCCCAGTGGATCAAGATGGCATACCACACAATCTTGCCATCACCTCAGGACCAGCTACTGTATGGCAGAGGCAGAAAGAGAGGCCAAAGGTGCCGAGATGCACAGACTCCAAAGCCAGGCTCTCAAAATATGGCAGTTTCGCTTGCCAGTCCCACCAGCAGTGCATCTGAGATTAGGGGCTAGTCAAGTCGCAGATCCACCTGCCAGCTCAGACACAGAAAAAAAAAATTAAAAAGCAAGTTACCTTCGGTACATGCAAGGCCCCAGTCACCAAGATTGGGGTTGAGAGGAGGTTTTGCATTCAGTAGTATGTAGTCCAAATTAACAGCCCTATGCCGTGTCCTAGGGCTCACAAGGTATCCAGAAGGCTCCATTAAATTATTACTTCAGGTCTTTGTTTCCAGAGGGATTTAGGAAGACGTGTGTTTAGTCTGCTATCTTGACTCTGCCTCTGCAATGGGCATTCCAGAAAGAGTTCCAAAATTGCTTTCATGGGTGGACTAGTTGCTGCCATTGGTGCATAGCTTCCCAAGGGGGGATGAGTACTTTGAAAGTGACCATAATGATATTCAGCAATGACTTATGTAGCCCTTAGAATAATTAAATTTGTAGACTTCGTTGTCAGACCTTGTATACAGGATACACCACAAGAGTTACCCAGCCATGTCCATTGATATACACTGGAACTCTTGAAGTTAATCCACATCTGGTTCTGTGTAAAGACCTTCCTATGTTCTCATCCCCCAAGAACTAAGACCAGAAGTACAGAAAATGGAACTCCAAAGGGAGACTCACCACAAGTAGAGATACAACCTTACCCAGTGGCTAGATGAAGTAGCACGGTCTGGATGTAGAGGGAAGGAGTTGATTTCAAGTCCTGTTTCAAGCTTGTTCTGAACATCCATAGATCTTTTTCTGTATTGTCTGTAGGTTCTCAGAGGGAGGTTGTTTGCAAAGAGAAAAACCATTTTACTTGTAGCCCAATGATCTCCTATGGGAGAAGTGTCTGATAGGACTGCACTGTGAGAAGAGGAAAGTGTTTCACTACTTGACACTAAGGCACAGGGAACCCTGCTGGCATAGTGAGTTAAGTGCTATGGCTGTTAACCAGAAAGTCAGCAGTTCAAACCTGCCAGGTGCTCCTTGGAAACTCTATGCAGCAGTTCTGCTTTGTCTGTAGGGTTACTATGAGTTAGGATTCACTTGACAGCAGTGGGTTTGGTTTTGGGGGGTACAGAGGCACAAATGCCCTTGAGGCAGTATTCTAGATGGGGTTTTCAGCTCCACAGACATGAAAGAAATGCTTCCAAGGACATTAGTGACACACTTGACCTCCAGAGCACAGGACTGGAAACCTGACAGATATGAGAATCCCTACTTCATCCTAGAATTGCTATAGGAAATAAGTGAGAAGATCCTAGGGCAAATCTAGAGTTCCTATTGAACAATGCGGTGTTTAAAGCATTAAGGCAATTTGTTTAATTCTTCTAAATGAGACATGTTTTTAACTTCCTGGTTTGATCTCATGGACTAGCAGCTTTTTTGGCCAGCATGAAATTATCCAAAACATAATGAATAATAAAAAGAATGGATCAGTCACTATTCATTTCCATGGTCTAAATTCTTTTCTCTTGGCCACCCTAGTTCCTGTAGTCAAGAAGAGGGGAAACCCTGACAGCCATATGTACCTCTCATGACACACTGGATACAGCTCAAAGACTCTTCTGAAAGTGTCCTCTGTCTGCCTGCTCCTGTCCAGAAGCAAGATGAGAGGGCAGAGGGGGACAGAATTTGGTTGAATGGACATGAGAATACAAGGTTGAAAGGAGGAATGTGCTGTCACAGGGTGAGGAGAGCAGCTGGAGTTACACACCAGCTTGTGTGCAAGTTTTTGTATGACAAATAGACTTGGATTGTAAACTTTCACTTAAAACACAATGAAATATATATGTTTTAAAATCACCCTTTGCCCATCTTAGAAAAGAGGTTGGCAGAATGGCCCGTGCCGTGACCCACAGTGGATATGAGTGTGTGACATGCAGGAATGCCCCAGGACATATTTACCAAACCAAATTGATTCTTAGGACTGTATGGTTGAAACTCACTTTCAAGAATCTGTTAGGTGTTTTTTTTTTGTTTTGTTTTGTTTTTTTTTAGAAAAAAAGCAGTGGTGAAAATCTGCTCATTTGCCAAGACTTAGTAAGGCTCCATGGTGACTTTCCAGGGACAATTTTACAATTTTAGACACTGGAAAGGAATGTTTATCTTCTCATTCTGATCTGCAGCCTCAAGCAAAACTAAGAGGAGATATTAAGCATGTTTCTTTGTTTCCTTCATCCCAAAGCTTTGCTCATTTGTCTTGAAGTACTGCTAAACTGATGTGCTCACAGGCAAGCTGAGCAGGAACCTGCATCACTGTTTGACCAAGAATTCCCTTCTCGCAAGCAAAGTTAATTATCACACCGGCCTCAGCCCACTTTAACTGTCATCAGTTGAAAGGGAAAGAAATATGTGTATGTGAAGGAAAAAATGTCTTGTATTACAGGCTTCAGAGGGGGGATCCCAGTGGTAAAACTGTCAGTGTTTTGAGGGAGGCATGTTTCCTTTTTTTTTAGTAGATATCTCTTTGATTCCACTTCTGCTTTCATTTGGCAAATTTGCATCAGGTCCTCCAAACCAAAACTAAACGCACTACTGTTGAGTTGATGCCAACTCATAGTGACCCTGTAGAACAGAGTAGAACTGCCACATAGATTTTCCTAGGAGGGCTTGAAGGATTTGAACTGCCAACCTTTTGTTTATCATCCACATCACTTAACCATTATGCCACCAGGGTTTCCCTCAGCCCCTCAAAAGAAGAGTGTTGCCTTAAGGCATGGCTCTTGAAGGGAATGGTCCCTTCTTTCAAAACACATCCTTATAGATGTGACTTACATCTTTCTTCTTTCTGGGTGCTTTCCGGGACCTCCTGACCCTTATTTTGATGGAAAATGCTTCTTTATCAGTCTTTCTAAGCTCACTGCATAAAAGTTACTATGAAGTCCCACAGTTGAAAAACTCCCAGCCATTTGGTTCCACTGTGCTTTGCTGGCACTGTAACTCTGGAAAGTAGCTTTCCTTAGCCTTCCTGGTATTCTTGAATTCTCCAAAATAGGCCAGAGCATCCTAGCACTAAGGACTAATGATACTAATACTTCAGCATGCTGACTAACCCAAGTGTTTTTTACAGGTGATGATTAAGAAGCAATATAGTTTACAAATTGTGAGAATGATTTCCCAGAGCTAGAAACATCAGGTTCAAATCCATTTAATCAATTTGTGATTTTCATCAAGTTACTTGAACTTTCTAAAGCCATAGTTACCTCGCTCATAAAATGGGGATAATTTCTACTACTATAAGTTGTTGTAGAGACAAAATGAGATAATCTAAAAAGGAAAACACCAATCCCAATGCTTGGAATGTGGTAAAAATAAATGTCAATTATTTTCATAATTCATTGTTTATCTCCAAATGCATAGTGTAATTTTCTACACTCTGTTATGGCGAGGATCATAACCTCTGAGACTGACCCAGGGTAAGCCTGATGTGGTTAATGAACAATGGGATGATAATTGTGATAATGGCCTAGGACATCTCCTTCTCCAGGAAACGGATTTTAAGGATCTGTGCAAGAAGTTCACTGGAAATACTGCCTCTAGCTAGTAGCCTCTGTTCTTGAGATAAAAGTTGACTGTTGCTTTCTATTATGTTCTCCAAGTTTTAATTTTGGATTAAGTATTTTCCAGGAAGCTGGACACACTTGACTAGAGAATCCATAATGATCCCATACTGAACTCTTAGAGAAGGGAGTGAGAACACTTCATTTTGACATAGCTTGTTTACAGCTACCTTATCTGACCATACTACTTACCTGCCTTCTTTGCCTGTCCCCTGCCCTTCCCATCTTCACTCTCTCTCACACACATACACATTCACACACACATGCACATACACACATGCACATACACACACACACACATATACCTTAGAAGATGAGTTTAGAAACCTAGAGGAATGTTACAAGAATTTACAATTTAAAAGCATAAAAAAAGGCGAGTTATTCCAAGGGCAGATAAAATCTTCAGGCTGTTGAATTAGTTTTTATTAGTACTATTCTCGGTAACATCTACTGTTGTCTTTAGTCAACAGTGGATATCAACACTTTCTGTAATGACATAACATTGCTGGCAATTACACAGAACTCTCTGCTTCCTGAGCCCGGTGCTGAATCCCCAAGGCCATTTCCTGTAGTAGAGTGCCCCCTAGCACCTCCACACAAGTCTTAGTGTAATTTGCTCTCTGAGGCCCAAAGCGCAGCTCCTGTGTATCAGTGTCAGCTTTTAACATTTAGGGATCTATGTTCACCAAAAGCTTAAGTCACCAGGGTTAAACTCCTGAGATTTGTCCATCTGAATTCACAGCAGCTGGAATAGGGCAGGAGACTTTTGGGACAGCTTATTCTGACAGAAGTAAAGTGGCTTTCTCTCAGATCCGCAAACCAAAACCAAATCCACTGCCATCGAGTTGATTCTGCCCCATAGCAGCCCTGTAGACACAATGAAACTGCCCCATGGAATTTCCAAGGAGCTCCTGGCAGATTTGAACTGCAGACATTTCAGTTAGCAGATGCAGCACTCAACTACTATGCCACCAGGGTTTCCCTCTTAGGTCACAACTGAATGCAAAAGTCCTGTTAATTTTGTCATGTCAGCTTAGCTTAATTCTTGTAACCTGCTAGTGAGCTTCCTTTGGAAGAACAGTAAAGGAGTGGGCAGGCTTCTGTTAGGCAACATTTAAAGCTCGTGTGCGTGTGTGTGTGTGTGTGTGTGTGTGAGAGAGAGAGAGAGAGAGAGAGAGAGAGAGAGAAAGAGAGAGAGAGAGGTTGTCTGAGTTTAGGTTTATGAAGTTCATGTCTTAGTTTATGTCTATGAAGCCCATGTCTTAGTTTATCAGCAAAATGAAGAGATTTTGGCTGCTGTCTTATTTCTGTTTAATTTGGTTGTCCCACCTTGGCATTCCACCAAAGCTCCAGGCCCTCTTTTTAAAAGCATTTGTGTGTCTGGGTGGTAGGCTCATGCAGCAGAACATAAGAATGTGTTGCTTAAACCTCTCTCAGAAGGCAGGGAGGGTGAGGGGGAGGTGTGAGATATTTTAAAAATAAGACATGCTGCTAAATTCCCTGCCAACCTCCTTTCATGCTGAGTAGAGTGTAAGGAGCAAGTATCAAATAGTTCTTCCAGATGTCAGCTATTTAAAGACGCGTGTGCTAGAAGTTCCGTAGACAGGGTTTGTCTAAATCTCCAGTGCTAACGGTCATGATGGTAGAGGTGGTCATGTATTGGGAGGTGAGTGTCTGCCTGGTAAAAATTTTTATCAGAAAAAAAAATGTACATGGGAAATGTGCTTGTGAATTAAGGAAGTAAAAACTAGACAGAAGAAATGCACTGAGAAGTCAGAAATGTTATCATTCCAAGCTGTGTGAATAAGAACTGATTTATTTTTTATTATGACTGAGTGAAAATGTACATTCCCATATAAATTTACATGCCCTCCTATATGCACCTTCCACTGCTCTCCCTGCGCTGTGACAGCACACTCTTCCTCTCTGCTCCATTCGTGTCTCATCCTCCCAGCAGTCTCCTTTCCCCTCCTCTCCACTCACTCGCCTTACTCCAGCCAGAGGTCAGCAGGATGATATCCTACAGATGCGTAGAACCATAAAGTACGTCCAATATGTGGTCACTCTGCATTGCCAAGTCCAATCCATTTGTGTGCAAAGAGTGGACCTTCATTATGATTTGTGGGCAAGGGCAGCATCAGGGCCAGGGGCCATGCTCCCAGGGGAACCCCAAAACCGCTGGACCATCAATTGCAGTCTTTTAGTGGAGATCTCAGGGTGTACCCCTTTTTATTCTTGTGTTGCCAGTGAGACTCAACTTTGTGAGCTCCATCGCGGCTGTCACAGGTGGTGGCCAGGCACCATCTGGTTCTTCCAGTCCCAAGTCAATGTAGGCACCCACTCATGTGGGTCTCTCTATTTTCTGGATTGTCTTTACCGCATGTCATTTTGGTCCTCAGTGAGCATCTGTTCCTGCTGAGTTGGGACCATTTGCTGTGCCCTCGGATGGCAGTGTGGCAGCTTTCTAAGACCCCAGACACCACTCACCAATGTGGGGTGCAGAAATCCCTCTTAGCAAAATGCTGGTTGTGCCAATTGGCCTTGATTTCACCTGAAAGCATGGTCCCCTGCCCCCTGCCCCAGCTACTCTGTCCTGAAGAGCTGATTTTTAAATGCATGAAGCATGGGGAACATCAGTAACCCTCAAATTCCTTATATTATTATACAACTCATATTTTCCCTGAGAAATTGACTTACAGATCAAGAAAGTGTGTATGAATGGCTTTGTGATTTGATTTTAAATCTTACTGTTCCCTTAAGAATTTTTTTTTTTTTTAACTGAAGAAACAAACCAAAAAAAGGTGGTTTTGACTATTACCTTTTGTGACGTTTTGAATCTCAGGCCTTAAAAACTTTTTATTAGTTTTGTTAGAGCTGCTGTAACAAACTACTACAACCTAGATGGCTTATAAGGACACAAGTCTATTGTCTCAGAGTTCTGAAGGACTAGAAATCCAAGTTCAGGATGTTGGCTATGCTGAATCGTTCTGAGCCTTTGAGGGAAGATTTGTGTTTTGTCTTTTCCTAGCTTTTTGTACCTGCAGGAAACCCTGGTGTTGTAGTGGTTAAGTGCTACAGCTTCTAACCTGAAAGTCAGCAGTTCAAATCCACCAGCTGCTCCTTGGAAACTCAGTGAGGCAGAATTGACTTGACAGCAGTGGGTTTAGACATCCCTTGGCTTGCAGCGAGTCTCACATGATATTCTTCCCCTGTCACCTTGGCTCTCTGTCTCGTTTCTTCTCTCTTTAAGGACATTAAACCAAATGAAATCCCCTGCCATCGAGTTGATTCCAACTCATAGTGACCCTATAGGTCAGAGTAGGACTGCCCCGTGGAGTTTCTAAGGAGCACATGGTGGATTCAAACTGCCGACCTTTTGGTTAGCAGCTATAGCACTTAACCACTATGCCACCAGGGTTCCTATAAGGATACTAGTCATATAGAATGAGGACCCCTACTTCAGTATGGAAAGTCCTGGTGGTGTAGTGGTTAAATGCTATGTCTGCTAACAAAAAGATGAGCAGTTCAGATCTACCAGATGCTCCCGGGAAACTCTGTGGAGCAGACCTACTCCACCCTAAAGGGTTGCTATGAGTTGGAATCGACTTGATGGCACTGGGTTTGGTTTGGTTTGGGTACTTCGGTATGGCCTCGTGTTAACCCAGCTGATGATATTTTCAATGACAGGATCACATTCACAGGTATAGAGGTAGGACTTCAACATTCTATTTTGACAGGAAAAAGTTGAGATAGGTCTGCTTGTTTTCAGAATTTTTGACATTGGCGTTATAATCTTTATAACAGTAAATCTCCTCCTCTAGTTCATTTGGTGTTTTCTCACCTCCTTCATGCTTAAAACTCTGCAGAAGGCCATAAAGATGTAGAACAAAACAAACAATGCTGTCCTTCAGTTTCTACAAATGTAGACTTGGTTCCTGCAGTTACTTAATAACTAGATGAGCTCCAGGAGACTTAAGTGTATAACATTTCTTCAAGGTTTGCATGGAAATTAAATAAGGTGGTTCTCAAGGTGTGCCTCAGCTCTCACTTCTTTGTAAGTGATAAATAATGGTGAACCAGTCCTTCCCTACTGGGTGGAGGTGGCATCATACCTGATTCATCTCAATGCCTTGCATGAAATAGACACCCAGCTAGTGGCCACTTATACCTCAGTGAGGAAACAGGTAGGCAGGGAAAAGAGAGGAGAGTAAGGGAAGGGAAGAAAAGAGAACATGGCTCTTTTTTTCAACCCCATTCCTCCCCATTTTGAAAAGTAGAAGAAAATGGAGATATCTTTTAGTTATGCCAAACCAGTGGAGTCGGACATCCTTCAAGCAAACTGACTTTGAAAGCTGCTGTGGTCACACCTTTTGTTTTTGTTTGTTTTGATTTTGTTCTGTTTTGCTTTTTTTCCTTTTCTTCTTAGGCTTCTTCCGCAAGCATCCCAGCTTGAGACACTTGCATAAAGAGATACGAAACAACTGTATAGAGAAGAATCACAAGTGGTGTAGTAGCTGTGTGGCTACTTGTAAAACGATCTCTGCATTTCATCCTTAGTTTGTCCCTTGATAGGACTTTGAGACTGTGAGCTTTTGTTCCTAATGTTAAATAAGGAATATTGTGTAGCAGGAGGAGTGGACTTCCTTATCTGCTGCTTACAGCTACAGCAGAAGGATGTGGGTTTTCTTCTAAGCGTACCTTCCAAACTTCCTTCTTACCTTCTGATTCATGTTGTTTCATACCAAAAAAAAAAAAAAAGTTTGTCTTTCAAATGCAGAACTTGTTTTGTAGTCGTCGTTTATAGTTTCTTGGGTGTTTCTCTGCAAGGAACATATTGTGGTGCTATCATCCATTGAATAATGCTTTAGTTTCTCCTCTCTCTTTCTCTATCTATATATGTAGTTTTTCCTCTTCAACTTTGAGTTATAACATTGAGTGAGAACTAATCATACAGGATTGCATCCTGGGGTCTTATGGATGAAGCACTGAGCACTTTCATCCATTATATAAGAGAGTCTGAACTTGGTAAGAAAGCCAATTCCACTTCTCCTTCTCATTCCTCCACCTTGTTCTCTATCTGCCTTGCACACACACTGTGTCTTTCCTCCTCGAACCAGAGGGTGGCTGCTGATGGATTTCAAGTCTTGAAAGACGTTGGTCAGTTTGCCCTGAAATCTCCTCAAGCCTTGTAAATGTAGTCTTTACACCTTCACTTCTAATCATCATGATACGTAAATACATCTCTATCCAGTTATTACTTTAAAGGGATTCCAATCATGATTCTCATAAACACATACATGCTATATGCTTAAAGAGTTCGTAAGTCTCTGTGTATTCTCTTTTATAAGGCTAACTAAAATGAGTACTTGAGGGATGGAAAACAACACAGACAACCCTGGTGTGTCAGCAAACAGGAAGAAGATTACCTTAATAAGGAAAAGGAAAGGAAAGAAAATGCTTAACCGGGGAATAAGGAATTAAAGAAAAAATACACTCCTTCATTTAAGACCCACGGAACTAGGCTAAACCAGAAAACAGACAGGCTCCAGTTAGGGAGTACTTTTGACAACTCCTTCACCCCCACCCCCACAACCTCCCACGAGATAGGTGTATATTGTCTCTGCATGATTTAGTATCTGGTGCTATTCTGCACTTCTCAGTTTGGGGGCTGAATTCCTTAGCATCCTTGCCACATTGCAAAAATAGAAAGCCCGATATCATAGTCATACCACCGTCCCACTTGCCACCCACAGAGTAACAGGAGAGCAGGCATGTCTTGGTTTTTGAAAGGGTTGTATTACAAAAGTTTTTTTTATAAATTCTCATAGTTCTGATTGTTTGTCCAGAGAAACAATGCAGTTCTCTTTCCAGACCCCAAATATTTAGTAAAACGAAAATCTTCTCAAAAATCTGTTCTAGAGCCACTGTAGTCAAGTATATGGCTGTATAGAAAATGTGATTTGTAGTTGGAATTCTGGGTTTCATGACCAACAGCATTTCTCACCACTACAGCTCTGACAACCAGATCTGGGCTACCTAAACTCTCACTGTCTTCATAGATTCTAACTATAGTGGTTCTTGTACTCTGGGTCAAAGTAAGAGTGGAGAGAGGACTGAAGGGCAAGAAAAAGACTACACCTGGAGAAGGATGAAGTGAGGTGCTGGACTGGCTGGTTTGCATTGGGTGAAGAGTAGGCAAGATTTGTTTGATAGGAGTAATAGGAGAAAAAGAATTCCTGGCTGGTGTAAAAGATTAGTGTACTTGCCTGCTAACCTGAAGTTTGGAGGTTCAAGGCTAATCAGAATCACCTGGTGATCTACCTCTGCAAAATCAGTCACTGAAAACACTATCACAGTTCTGCTCTGACACACATGGGGTCACCATGAGTTAGAGTTGACTAGATGACAACTGGTTTGATTTAACAGGAGAAATACCAATAGGAAGACAAGGGGGAGGGGTGGGAACTTAAAGGTACGGCTTTGGGAGTTGGTGAAGAAGAGAAGCCATGCCTAATTTACTTCAATTCAACATCCTTGGATGAACACTCAGCCCTGTATGTGCCAGAAAAGTGAGCAAAGTTGAGTGACATATAAGCCCCCTGTAACGAGAGGAGACAGACCCATATCTAGGTTGCTGTTCATGGAGTCAGTCTGCTTATGCCAGAATAGAGATTCAGTAAGAGAAGAGGAAGGAAAGATTTATTCTGACTTGATGATCAATTAAGAAACATTTCATGGAAGAGGAGGCATTTCACCTAGGCCTGGGGATTTGCGGCATTTACTCGATGGCAGTGGGTTTGGTTTTGAGGTTTGGAGTTGGGAGGGACTAGGACACACACAATGTAGCAAGAAGGTGGGTGAGCTCAGAGCCCAGAAGTGGAGCAAGTGCAGGGAGGTGGGAGAGAAGGACAATGTGCCTGTGAGCGTAGCGTTGCAGGGAGAAGAAAGGGCATGTGTATTCTTTAACAGAATTTCTTCTTCAACACCTTATTTTCTCCCAGGCCACCTATTAGACTCCAGCCTGCAGACAGGTTGTAACTCTAGTGGGTAGAAGAAGTGAGGATGGGGGACAGCAGCCTCCCAGAAGTCTGAGACTGTGAGAATCTGGCATTTTGGTGCAGTGGTCAATAAGTGGTTTTTCTGTTTGTTTGTTTTTATCTCCCACCCATTTTTGAAGATAGAGTACAACTATCCCATGGTGTTTACAAGAAGCACCTGGTGGATTTGAATTGCCAACTGTTTAGCTTAATAACAACTTATTACCTCTCTTCTTCCCCAAATACCTCTCAGCTCTTTGTGTGATTCTCAGATGCTAATCTGAGGGGAATAAGAGACACATGATCTGGAACTCAGGCATTCACAACAAGGAGAGGCAGGAAGAAGACACTTGCATGTGAGATACAGAAGGACAGGAATGCTAGTTGATTATACGAGACTACATCAGTAATAGTACATCAAATAATCATAAGCCGCTATTCTCAAGGGCCCTTCCTTCCCCGCCCTCTCTGAAAGTAGCATGATGGGCCTAACTCTCAACAGTTCCCAGGAGCTTAAACCACAGTACTACGGATGCAAATGAGGGGGTGCTCTCTCTCTGCTCACCAAATCCTGAGGGGGGAGACCTCTGAAAACTCGATACTTCCACAAATTTCATTATGATTATCAACAATTTAAAACTGATGAACGCATTGTAGAGAGTGATGGTTAGTAACTAGAAGAATGAAAACATCTTTCTACTTCCCTCCATGTCCCAAAAACATGTCTGTTAAAAACTAGAAAAAAATACGCTGGTTTTCAAAACAGGGATTTATAGTTGATTGCCAAAACCTACCTGTTAACTGCTTTTTATTAAAAAGAACACTTTCACAGAGGTTTATTTGCCAAGCCAAGTGCCATCAAGTTATTTAGCATTTTTAAAAAAACAATTTTTGGAAAACCTGACGTTATAAAAATTAACTGTTTCAGAACTAATCATCAAGAGACCTGATTAAATATTATATATACTAGGAGAGGGGAGGAAACCCTGGTGGCATACTGGTTAAGTGCTATGGCTGCCAACCAGAAAATCAGCAGTTCAAATCTATGAGGTGCTGCTTGGGAACTCTATGAGGCACTTCTACTCTGTCTATAGGGTCACTGTGAGTCAGACTTGACTTGATGTCAGTGGGTCTGTTTTGTTTTAGTTCAGGGGAGGGAATGAGTTGGGGGAAGTAAATTTTAATAGCCAGCAAACATCTTTAGTTTTTTGCTTTCCTTTGGGTCATGTGTGCAAGGATCTTCACATGACATAAGCAAGCAAAAGTATCTTCCACATCTGGTAGGTGGGGGTAAAGGGAGTTGCTGTTTCTGCTGTTTCTGATCTTCAACTGTAGTGGGAGAGAGGAGGTAGAGAAGAAAAGGCAATAGAGTCTTGTAGTTTTATTTTATTATGGCTCCCCCAACACTGCATTTAGTAACCACCACCCGCTGAGTAACAACCCCAAAGTGACAACCACTCTACACCCCATCCCCAGCTCCCCTAGTCCCAGAGGAGCTAACAAAGACATATACAAGAAGAGACATTAGAAAATGAGTGGATGCTGTTATTTCTAAAGCTTCACCATGACTCGATGGCCCTTTAATATATCTAGTGATGAGTCAAGCATGAGTTAGTGGTATCAGAGACACTCCAGGAGTTCTACAGCATCACCCGATAGCACATTGTCCTTTCATCCTTCTCACTTTGTATGCTCTGACCTTTCTTTTTGTTCATCCTCCGTATACTGACAAGGTCCACATTGCAGGAAATTACATCTCTCAGGCTGATGACTCCCTCTGTGATGCTTTACTCCCACACACACACACTCCCTGGGATGAAATGGCTTGCTCTCTGCCTAAATTGGGCTAAGATATATGAGCTGAAGGCTTCCTCTGTCCCAGCCCCCTTTTACCACCCCTGCCTGGTGAATTTTCATCTTGGTTCCTAGGGAATCCACAGTAAATACTTTGTCATTTGCTTGGAATTAACAGGTGGGTGTACAGCCAAGCCAGGTAAGAAAGCCGTATGTCATGAGGAATAAACAGTAAATACAAACACATCAGATATTATCATTCCAAAGTTGCACAGCTCTTGAGCTAAAAATAAAACTGAGAAACTATAGAGCATAGGTTCTGGTTAAGTGAGTTGCCTAATATTGGGCAATTAATGCTAAATTGAAGGATTAAAATCCAGATATTTTCATTTCTAGAAGAGAAACATGTCGCAGTCTCACCCTGTGGATGTATGTGTATAGTATATAGCACTGCGTACCATACTAATTGCTGTGAAATTGACCCATATCATGATGGCTCCATGTAGAACTGTGCCCTACAGTGTTTTCAGTGGCTGATAGACTGTCAGGCCTTTCTTACAAGGTGGACTTGAACTTCCAGCATTTCCACTGGAAACCAAGTACATTAACCATTTGCACTACCTTGTGACTTATTCTGCTATAAGTTGTGCATCATCAAGTCTCTTCCTTCTTTGGTAGTTAATAACCTGGTTTAAAGGGACAAAAGTATGGCCTTTCTTCTGATGCAAACTGTTTAAAGCCTTTGGATTTTTTTTTTGTCTTGAAATTTCATAGATATACATTTTATTTTTCTGCTTCTTCCTCTTGAGTCTTAAAATAACCTCTGTCATTATCATTGTTACCCATTTATCATTCGTATCAAATTTCTGTTTTAGTATGTTTCCAGGATTTTTATTTTGAGAGAACCAAGTTAGACAGCACTAGATGAAATCCTCCAGCATTTGACTCTTGGGTTGGGCTGTATCTTTTTTACAATTGATTTGATTGAAATCCTGGGTTTTAGAGTAAAGTCTGGCAGTCTCAGGAAATGAGCATTCTCTCTACTCGTAAAATAGTAACAGGAGTGGTGTAAATGTTCTAGGGATTCCTTCCGACCTAGAAAAGGAAGAGAACAACTTCTGAGACAAAAACAGGGAGTTCAGGGCTCATTTTCAAGAGAAACACATGCATAAAACATATTTATTCATGTTTCCAGAAACCCTCGTTGTGTAGTCCTTAAGTACTACCTCTGCTAACCAAAGGTCAGCAGTTCGAATACACCAGGAGCTCCTTGGAAACTGGATGGGGCAGTTATACTCTGACCTATAGGGTCACTGTGAGTTGGCATCAACTTGATGACAGTGGGTTTGGTTTTTGGTTGCTTATTCATGTTTCCTAAGACACCCAAAATTTTATGACTAATTGCAATACATTATGGACCAAAAACCCACTGCTGTCAAATCAGTTCCAACTCATAGTGACCCTATAGGTCAGAGTAGAACTGCCCCACTGAGTTCCCAAGGACTGTCTGGTGGATTTAAACTGCCGACCTTTTGGTTAGCAGATGCAGCACTTAACGACTAAGCCACCAGGGTTTCCAGTTTCCTAATTCAGTGTAAATCCAAAGTGCCTTTCCCATTGTTAGATGGTAAAGGCAAATGATTTTTTTAAATCCTTGAAGTGTAAATTGCTCAGCCAGTAAGTAATAAGTATAAGTGCCTAACGTAAATGATTTGTTCTTTATTTAACACTAATGTGCATAATTGAAACTTGTTTATAGGAAACCTTAGATTTTTAGTTTTGTTTTCCATAATGCATAAAAAATCACAAGGGACACATGAAATAATTGCTAACTAATGCTCTGAGGTAATTATTTCTAAATTATTTATTTTATTACAGAGCATAAACTTTGACAAGTCTGTAAGGTAACTTGTGATGATCATACACTTAGAGACAGACAAAAAGACTGAGAAGTTTCCCACTAAAAGCATTACTATAATACTCCATTATGTACAGAAAGTAAAATTTAGGAGAGAATGGGAAATAATGATGTGCTTTTTATTTTTTTTAATACACATATAAGCTTACTTTTTAGAGAAAGTAACTTTTTATTTCACTGATAAAATGAAATATCTCTTAATTTTTCAACCACAGATTTTGCTCCTTTGTTCTGTAATTGCTTAAACTATTATTGCATTGTGGACAGAACATACAAAACTGATTCTTCATGATGTGTTTATTATTCTTATACACTGTTACTTTTTGTATTATGTTTTACATGTTCTTGAAAACAATGGAACTCTCTACCAGATTCAGGCTTATATGTATGTTCATTATTTCTGGCCTGTTAATTATGCTGTTTAAATCAATTATAAGTTTGCTACCTTTTTGTCCAGCTTATACTATTAGTTTATAAAAGAAAGATGTGTTAAAAATCTTGCAATATGATACAATAACTTATTCAACACATAGTTGTTCAGCACTTACCACATGCCAGCCTTTGTTCTAGGCTCTGCAGAAGCAGCTGGATCAAAGGGAAAAAAATCATCTACATCCATGGAGTATACACTTTAGCGGGTTTTTTGACTATGGATTTGTCATTTTCTTTTCAGTCGATCGATAATATGTTTTATATAATTTGAGGCGACATTATGAAGAATGTATTGATCCCAAACTGTTACATGTTTTCTGTGAATTGTTTTTACTCAAGACGTAATGATGATTTTGAGAGTAAAGCCTATCTTTTTTCTGATACTTACAGCTTCATATTTGATATCTTTTGGTTAACATTTACTGGGTATATCAGTTAGGATACTCATTTGGGGATATAGCAGTTCTTCTCTACATATGGAAATGTCTGTATGGCTGAATCTGGCTTACCTGCACATCCACAATCTGGAGATGGGGCAAACTGGAAGTGGAAAATAAGCATCAGCCTCTTAAGAAGTGACTTAGAAATCGCCTACATTACTTGGATAGAACTTAGTAAGAGTAATTTAGTTTTAGTAAAGTGATTTAGAGCATAGACTAGAAAGATACGTAGTTTGGGTTCAAATTCTGGCTTTGCCATGTGTCAGCTATGCCAGTACAACAGTTCATGGTCTGTCTGTGCCTCCTTTATCCTGGTTGTTAAGTATCTTTCCACTTCAATTCTGCCTGATACTGGTCAGAGTAGAATGGCCCCATAGGGTTTCTAGGCTGTACATCTTAAGGAGATGGACTGCCGTATCTTTCTCATATGGAGTGTCTCGTGGGTTCAAACAACTGACCTTTGGGCTAGCAGTGCGAGCACTTCAACACTGCACCATGCGGGCTCTAATTGTAAAATAAGGACAATAATAATCCGAGTTTATTACTTAGTATTCAGTGATGCTCATTATTGTTCTAAAGTCACCACATTTGAATTGGTGTTGGTAGTGGGTGCAGTGGTTCACGCTTACTGAGATTTGCCCATATTACACCAATTTCTTTGCTCACCACTGGTTCATTTTTACCATTCTTTTTCTCTGAAATTATTTTCTTCATACTCAAATACATCCTTTAGTGGTTGTGCCAGCAAGTCTGTGAGCTGCAAGATTTCTTGATCTTTGTTTATCTAAAAGTGTCTTAGGTTAATCTTCTCTCTTAAATGATTTGTATAGAGATAGAATTCTAGATTGACAAATATTTTCTTTCAGCATTTTGAAGCTGTTATATCCCTTGTCTTCTGAGATCTATTTATACACAATCTGTTGATTTTAAGATTTATTATCACAGTTTTGATGTTCTTTTTTCCACTATAATGAGCCAAGGCATGGCTAATTTTCTTTCTTTTTTTTTTTTTCTTGATTGGAAGTCTTTAATGTAATTTGCTTTTAAACACTTTAAAGAGGTCTTTGCTGCTGATTTACCCAATATAATGCATCTTTTGATTTCTTGACTGCTGCTTTCATGGGTGTTGATTGTCGCAACAAGTAAAATGAAATTCTTGGCAACCTGAATCTTTTCTTCATTTATCATGATGTTGCTTATTGGTCCAGTTGCAAGGGTTTTTGTCTTCTTGATGATGAGATGCAATCCATACTGAAGGTTGTGGTCATTGATCTTTATCAGTAACTGCTTAAAGTTCTCTTCACTTTCAGCAAGCAAAGTTGTGTCATCTACATAATGCAGGATGTTAATGATTCTTCTTCTAACCCTAATGCCCAATTGTTCTTCACGTAGTCCAGCTTCTCAGATTATTTGCTCTGCATAAAGACTGAATAGTTATGGTAAAATGCAACCCTGACACACACCTTTCCTGACTTTAAACCACTCAGTTTCCCCTTGCTCTGCCTGAACAGCTGCCTCCTGACCTATGTACAGGTTCCTCATGAGCACAATTAAATGTTTTTGAATTCTCGTGCCTGGCAATGTTATCCATAATTTGTTATGATCTGCACCGTCAAATGACTTTTATAGTCAATAAAACACAAGTAAACTTCCTTCTGGTATTCTCTGCTTTCAGCCAGGATTCATTTGACATCAGTAATGATGTCCTGAGTCCCATGTCCTCTTCTGAATCTGGCTGAATTTCTAGCAGTTTCTGTTGATGTACATGCTGCAGCTGCTTTTGCATGATCCTGATATTGCTGTAGAAGCCATACATGGAATCCCAGTGGAACAGCCTAGACAAATGCTTCAGATTATTCTGATATTGAATTGGTATGTGCTATTAAACAAATGAATTTCTTCCTCTGGATCTCAGTTTCCCAGACATTCTTCTATGTCTCCTCTGTATCTTAACTCCCTTCTGGGCCATGCAGGCTGCTGAAGAAGGGTGACCAGGTGTTGGCCAGAGACAGCAAAGTAGTTCCGCTCTCTGTACCACGCATTTTAAGATAGGCCAAGCCAAGTGCCGTCGAGTTGGATCCGACTCATGGCGACCCTAGGGGCCAGAGTAGAACTGACCCCCAGAGCATTTTAAGATACAGGTCTTTATTTAAGGGAATTCATTTTTTATTTATGTTCATTCCATCAGGATTCCCCGCTGGGAGGTCAAGTACAATAGGGCAAACAAGTCAGCATACTCTTTCTACAGCCGTGACCTCCTCACCAGTGAAAAATACTGTCTTCGATCACAGGAACAGCAGCTGTGGAGGTGTTTCCAGGGAAGAAAAGAGCAGCGTTTGATATTTAGAATAGAAACATAAAGTTGTTAATATGTCTGCAGACAACATGTACTTCATACAGTAATAAAAAAAAATTAGTTTTGGTGAAGCAGTACTGCTTAGCCTTGGGTTAGATTTATGGAAGTCTGTGCTTTCTCACCTCAATGTATCAAGTTTTAATGAATACAAAGATGTTGTGATTCTTGCAGTAATCCAGGAATTGATTGGAGCCTCAAAATGAGGCCAAGAGATCACATTCAAGTTAACACAAGAGAAATTCTTAAAAAAATAAAATTTAATCAGAGTAATATACATTAAATTTTAAAAAGAACTTAGAGCGTAGTTACCTCATCTTCTTAATTGGTGAAAAACTGCACCTTCAGGGTCCCTGATATGTGTCCTCTGATAAGACACTTTCTGTGATAGAGAGTTCACTGTTTTCCAAGGCATCTCCTCTGATTCATAATGGCTCCAAATGTTGAAAAGTCCTTTATAATGAGATGTTAACATACCTAAAATTTTTAAACACATAGAATAGATACATAGATATTCCATGAATATCTATTGACTGTCTCCTATGGGCCTAGCACTGGGCTACGTTTGACATTACAAGTATTGGTATCAGCATATTTTTATTGATGAGCAGACTGTCCATTTTTACTGATGAGGAAACATTCAGGCATTCAGAAGCTAGGAAAATTGTTCAAGGTCATACAACTAGTAAATAGTGGAGTAGAGATTTGAACTTCCGCTGTCTGACCCTACAACTCTTGCAGCTGACCACTCAGTGAATCATTCAGTGAAACCAGCTGTAAACTCAGTGATAACAACAAAATGTGACAAGTGTTAATAGAATAATGCTTTAGGAAGATCAGAAAGAACAACATAGTTGCCAAGAATGGGACTGCAGAAGACACAGTTAGTATCAGTGCCAACATATTGTTATCTTAATTCTTCTCCATCTATTTTAAGAACAACTTGTTTCTCCTGCCTATAACAAAAACTTACGTATCAGTGCACCCTGACCTCACCATCAGTTTCAATAAGTGCAAAATCCTTAATGCTACTAAGACATACCCTTATTACCCATCTTGCAATGTTCTGGGGACTGCTTGGATGACAGGGGCATGTTCATCTCATTCTGCTTCTCAGATTTCTCTGTTTAAGTGAATTTAAGACTATATACTATCAAGGGGGAAAGTGGCCATTTATTTTACTTCTCAGTCCCTCTGTCTTAGGTAATGTATTCTTCATGGAACAGCGAGATAGACACTTGAGTGAGATGGATGCTTGAACTGTGACGTTCCTAGAATTAAATGAATCTGAAGAATGGATATGTTGGTATCTGAAAAGGGACTACATGGAAAAAAGTTAGCAAAGAAAAACTGAGTCTGCTGTAATTTAGCTGTTTAGATTAATATGCTATTTATTTGGCATATCTGAATACACTGTGTCGTTAGATATAAAATATGTGGCTGTCAACATGAAAGTTTCCTTTGCTTTCCTTACCTCCCTCTTTCCTCCTACATTTCTTTTATCTCATTCAGGAAAAGACAAGTGTGCTCAGTTGCAAGAAGAAACTCCCCTCTTCCTGAGTTCTTCAGACTTTAGCAATCTAAGGACGAATGAGCACTGGTCTTAAGGTTTGCCACCTGTAGGAAGCCCTCTGTGATCTACTTACCCAGCACTGACAATTTTCTCACCTCTCTCTGCCCATTTAAATCATTCACAGTCTGGCTCACAACAATAGCAAATAATATTTTGCATTGTTCTGTTCAAATATATCTTCTCAATTAATCCTCAAAACAATCCTGTAAGACAGGCATTATTCATAACCACATTATGGGGAAACAGACTCAAACTTTCAAGTAAGTTGTTCATGGTCACAGAGCCACTAAGTAGTGACCTGTTCCTTTGACCTTCAGTTCACATGTTACCTTGTCAGTCCTTCCTGATGACCTTTACCCTCCCTTCAGTTGGCTCATTTCTTTCTCAATCATCTGTGCACTGTGTTTATAGTCTTACATTGTATTTGGGAAGCGGTATCTGTGAATGGAAGGTTTGTTTGTTTTATTTTTTGCCTCTAGATTGTAAAGTTAATTCCTGTTATCTTCTCTTCTTTACACTATATCCCCTGTACTTCAAGCAGTGCCTTGCCCATAAGAAGCACAAATGTAATGTTTATGGAATAAATGGATTGATACAGTGAAGTAAACCAGGGCCATAATTTGTTTTAGCACTTGGTGTAACCTAGTTGAGCAGGACTTTCACAATAACTTCATATTTGTTGAATAATAATGAAGTACTAAATAAGTGCAGTGAAAATTACAAAAAGATTTTAGAGGCATGTCTCTTAGAGAGAGGGCTAAAATAATTAGGATTTGTTTATTTTTAATCAAGAAAAGAAAGTAATGCCCAGCCGTCACCAATAACTGCCTGGACAGGGAATACAACATAGAGTCCCTGATGCAGCAGAAGGAAAACGGGTGTGCAGAACTAGAACTCTATTAAAACACCAGTCCATCAGACCAGAGGGACCCCTGACAACACGGACCCTGGACTCTGTTAGCCCATGCATGCCAACTTTTCAGACAAAGATTGGGCTGGAATACAAGACATCGAAGGATACCGGCAAAGAGTGTGTTTCTTGTCTTAAATAGATACATGAGGTTGTCTGAGCAGCTCCTGTCCAGAGGAGAGATGACAGGGTGGAGGGAGCCATGAGCTGGCTGAATGAATATGGGAAGAATGGTGTGGAGAAGAGGAGTCGGCTGTTACAGTGTGGTGGTTGGGGAGAGCAGGTGGAGTTGCATGGTGGTGTCTGTTCAGGGTTTCATATGGTAAATTGATTTGAGTTATAAACTTTTACTTAAAGCATGTTAAAATACTTAGAGAAAGACAGAGAGAGACAAGAAAATGAGGAAATAGAGAAATGAGGAAAAGAAGTAACCAGAGAACCTGAAGCAGACTAGGATTTGGAGAGTTCCACACTGCAGCACACAATGCATTACTTGGGAAACAATCTGGGATTTCAGTAACCCATTTTATCTGGCTCTGAGATAATCAGGAGCTTTATTATTTTAGAATTGACTGGAAGAATATGTGGAAACCCTGGTGGTGTAGTGTTTAAGTGCTACAGCTGCTAACCAAAAGGTCGGCAGTTCAAATCTACCAGGAAGTCCTTTGGAAACCTTCTGGAGCAGTTCTCCTTTCTCCTAGAGGGTCACTGTAGTCAGAATTGACTCAGTGGCAGTGGATTTGTTCTTTTTCGATATCTTAAGAAGGATGCAGATAAGTGGGTCCTCTTTCCAGCATATGAGTCACGAAGTACATGGAGGAACATTTCCATTTTGTGTGTTGAATTTGAAGGACACAATTTCTGCTCATTCACCCCCCCCCCCCCCCCCGGGAACTGCCATAAACAAGGGAAAATTATCTACAGGGAAAACTTTCAAGAAGGTATCTGGAGAAAGAGAAGATAATTAACAGCAGTAATTACTAGTATTGTTCAGATTTATCATTACTGTGTGCTAGGAACTGTTTACTAGCACATATAGGATGTATAAACGTTTTTAGATTCTCAGAAGAAATCTACTAGATAGTACTATTCTTATTTCACAGGAGAAGCTGAGATACAAAGAGGCTAAAGATCTTGCCTTTCTTTTCACAGTAGCTAAGAAGCAGAACCAGTATTGAAACTTAGGCAGTCCAATACAAGAGCCCAAACTCAGAACCTGAAAGCATTTCTTCATATGCAGTCTAAACTTTTGATCAGACAGTTATCCTATATATATATATACAGGTGAGATTATTCATTCTGTTAATATATAACAATAAATTATTTGATTGGAGTCTTCAAAACTGGGTAAAGATTATCGTAGTGCTGAGGAGTCATGGCAAAGTTCTCATGGAAAGTATACCTTTCTAATATGAATGTAGGCTTAGTGAAGACAAAGATCATAACGGTTTGAATGCCCACATCCCTCTCCAAAGTGAAAACTACGTCCTGTCTTGGAGTAAAAGGAGTCTTTTCTTTCGGTTAGAATTCTTTCACTTGTATTTAGAAGGAATCCTGGCTAAGTTGAAGGCAGGAACATTTCATAAATTTAGTTCTCTTTGTTTTTGCTAGTTACCATCAAGTCCGCTCTGACCCATAGCCGCCTCATGTGGAACAGAATAAAACATCACCTGGTCCCGTGCCACCTTCAGGATGTTGCTACATTTGAGTCCATTGCTTTTCTTATCCTTTAAGAAATATGTGACAATGCTAATGAAGTAGCTATCTCAGTCCCATTGTCAAACTTGAAAGATTTGGAAAATTTCCTAGAGAGATTTTTCTCAGCATCCAGGCTCCTGATATCCCTATTTCAGCCACAAGGAGGACAAGAGAATAACTATGAATGTTCATAAAAAGGATAAGCTAAGGGAATAGAAACAATACCTATATGCCTTCCATGAGCTATAAAATTATACATGGATGCTTTTGTCTTTTTTTGTTTAAATCATACACATATAGGAGTGATGTTTAAAAGATTAAAGCTGCTCTTTTATACCCTCAAATGGCAAATGTAGTCAAAATCTGCTTTTTTGCAGGATGGCTTTCTTAAATAAATGAGCACAAGGATGAATTATGGGGCTATAAATAAATCTACTGACATATAATAAAGCAATGTTTGACTGTTTTATAGTGTTACTGGAACCATTGGATGTATTTATAGCCATGTTAACAGTAGTCTGTATTTTTCCCTTTTATTTCATTTCATATTATGAGAGTTTAGGGTTTTTTTTTTTTTTTTTTTTTTTCCTTTCCTCCTAAACTTGCCTTTGGAAAGGAACATAGAGAAAGAAAGTAAGGATTGCTATAGTTCATACTAAGACCTAACAGCTTACGTCTTAGTAATACTGAAACAGGCTGTTGTGGTGCCTTCTGGTCATTCTGTGTCTGTTCAGTCATATTAGATGGGACTGCATTGAACAACTTGACAGGTATCTCCTGCTCGAAGCAGAGTGGCAAGTCAGAGTCTATACCAGTGAGAAGAGGCATGTGCAGGGACAATATATATCATGAGAGATGGCCAGGGTGACTTTGCATCTGGTTACTGGCACCTGACACAATAAAGTACAATTCGTGAAGCTTTCCATAAAAGCCAAACAATTCCCCAGACTACCTGACAGCTAGGCGCAGATGAAATCCTTACAGAGAAGGTGAAATGGGGAAAGGTTCTCACACCTTACCTTATCCTGGGGGGTGGGGAGAGGTTAAAAAGCAGGAGGAAGGAGGAAGTCAATAGTAGCAAATTCTGAAGTCTAATAGAGAAACCTACCCGTTGACCAAACAAACTCAGCTAGAGGGTTTTTTAAGAGCTGATTTGCGTTCAGAAACTTAAGGTTCCAAAGAGTATTGTTAGGATTTTGTGGGGGTTTATCCAAGTGGAGCTAAGCGTGGTTGTTCCTGTGAAATTATTTATACTTTTCAACTTTAAATCTGTGATGAGCATAACGTTTCTAAATCTATTTCTCTTCTTTTCTGTGTTAAAAGTGGACTGTCATCTTCACCCTGCAGCTACACACTGATTCCATGTATTTCCACTCAAGGGACAGGCTACAGAAGACATAACTGGGAAAGAAAAAAGAAGATTTTAGTGGAAGAACAGGTGGGGAGAGAAGGCATTTGTGGTTCAGGGCTATAATTCTCACCTTCCAGGCAGAGACCTGGGCTCAGTTTCTATCCAAAGTACCTCATGTATGCAGTCACAACTTGTCTGTCACAAGAGCTGTCCATGTTGCCGTGATGTTCAACAGGTTTTCCAGACTAAGATTAGGAAGAAAGCCCTGGTGATCTAATTCTAAAATCAGCCAAATGGAAACCTATAGAAAACAGTGCTTAGACAGTATTTTACGTGGGGTCACCAAGAGTTGGGGGCCAGTTCAACAGTATCTAACAACAATGGGTGATGAAGGACACCTCAGCTGTCATTCTAACTACAGGAAGTGTCAGAAGCTGTCCCTGGAGCTGAAATGTGAAAAACAAAAAAACAATAGAACCCCTTATTTCATGGCTCAGTCTAATATAAGCTCTAACAGACCTGAGACGGATGGGAATTAGAACGAAGTCTAAAGAGCAGTGAGCTGACTTGTGAAAGGGACAAGAAGGACGGAAAACAAACGAAGTTTGGAGGACAAACATTGTGTTGGGATGATTCTGAGTTATCTCTTCTGCAAGGGGAGAAGGAGATAAACCAGTTCTTGCATTTGTTCGCTGAGAAATCTGCTCAGTGTTCAACTGTATACCCAGATGGACTGAACCTGACTGGAATTCACAACTGTTTCTTTTGATGTTTTGCAAAAAGTAAATAAATAAATTACAAATGTGGCGAGTAAAATGCCTAGTTCCAGCTGTGATGCACCAGCAGCATCTCCAGATTATATACTAAATAAGGATTTATTTTCACTTTATTGCTTAAGCAGAGAAGTAATTGGAAGTCCATCTAAGCTATCCATGCTTCCTCAGGATGAAGTAAAAACAAGAGTCTCCAGAACATTCACTGAGAATTTAGAAAAGAAAAAAAAAAAAAAAATGTTAAGTGGAAATCATTCATCAGCTCTGGAAATGCTTGGCTCTGGGGGTCTGTGTCACAAAAGTTAGATAAATATGTCAGTAACACTAATGGTAAAAGACCCGGTAAGCATGGGAATCACAGTTGATGCACTGATTCCACAAATGTTCTGGAACTTCTAGTATGTGCTATTTATTGCATCACATACAAAGGACACAGTGTAAGACAAAGGCTCAGCTTTTAGTGAGCTTACAGTCTTATTAAGGAGATTGCCTATGAACAAAAATGAACATAAAATCACTTCAGAAAGTGGAAAATGCTATGAAGAAAATGAGGTAATGGAATAGGGTACCTTGTGGGAGTAGCAGTGGGTAACTTCAGATGAAACCCAAGAGACTTCCGAAGAGGTGACATTTGAACTGTGACCTTAACTTCTAAGAGGCAGGCAGCAGTCTGATGAAGATCTAGGCAAGAGAAACTACCAATTACAAAGGTGCTGGAGTTGGAAAGAACCCTGCACTTTCAGAGAACACAGAGAAGGTCAGGGAGTCTGGAGAGTAATAAGGGTGTCAAGAGGATACTGGTAGGAACTGTAGCTGGAGAATCAGTCACGAACCTGGTTAAGTAGGTACCATCTGAACATAATAAAGAGTTAGATTAAAATTTCAAATGCCTTGAGAACCCATCTGGAGGACTAAATCTAAGATTACATCGATTGAATAACAAATTAGAACCTGTTGCTTTCAAGTCAATTTTGACTCATAGTGAGCCTACGGGACAGAGTAGAACTGCCCCATAGAGTTTTCAAAGAGCAGTTGGTGAACTTGAACTACCAACTTTTGGGTTAGCAGCCAAGCTCTTAACTACGTTGCCACCAGGACTGCAAGGTTGAATGCCAGCCAATAGGATCTTCTTAATTCCTGTTCTTTATCATCAGGTAATTTGGATG
Source organism: Heterohyrax brucei (assembly GCA_028571685.1). NCBI lineage: Eukaryota > Metazoa > Chordata > Mammalia > Hyracoidea > Procaviidae > Heterohyrax > Heterohyrax brucei. The sequence goes on from CM053151.1 coordinate 101,399,008, forward strand.
TTTGCAGTGTTCACCTGAAGCAGTGTAATGGGTATTATATATGTTGTTGTTAGGTGCCGTGGATTCAGTTCTGACTCACAGCAACCCCGTACACAACAAAAACACCGCCTGCTCCTGCGCCATAGTCACAATCTATATCTGAACCCATTTTTTTTTGTAGCCACTGTGTCAGTCCATCTCCTGGAGGGTCTTTCTCCTTTCCTGTAACCCTCTACCTTACCGAGCAAGATATTCTTCTCCAGGGACTTGATCCCTCTTGATAATGTGTCCAAAAGATGTAAGGTGAAGTCCCGTAAATTCCTTAAAAGAAAAAAAAAAGCCACCTTAAAAATACTGATATGATACATCCACTTGGCTTTGGCATGATACATCCAGCAGTCAGCTGAATCGCAAAGTATTCTCTCTTCTGCCACACCCCCCCCATCCCAAATAACAAATGTGGGTGGGAAGGAGAAAGTCAAAGCTAATGAGACCCCGTGGAGGATTGCCTGTGGGTTTTTCACCTCCCGCTCATCACCGGAGGAAGAAAATGCCACCGGCTCCTTGGCTCATCTGTGGATTCGCTCCCTCCTGGAGTCACACATGGTCAGTATGGATGCGCCAAGCCTCACCCTGTCACTCCCGCTGTCCCTGTAGGTTGAGCGTGGATGTAAAAGTCATGCTGCTTTTGGTGCCCTGAGCTCTGGGGGCCAGGTGTGCGTGTGTGTATGTGTGCGTGTGTGTGTGTGTGCGCGCGTGCGCGTGGGGGCGGGCGGGGCTTCACCCACCTGGTCTAGGGCAGCGCTGCTGCAGGCCAACTTCTCCTCTTGCACCACAAGCACGGCCCTTGTGTCCTCTGAAGTTCTTTGGCCAGCACAGGGAGCGGCATGTGAGCAAACCTTGTCCTGTGTTCCAAGAGAATCTTCCCACCGGGCTGAAAGCCACCTTCTCACAGGGCTGCCAGTCACTGAGACTCTCAGCCGCAGGAGTCCCTGGGCTACTGCTTCACCTTCACTTTCGCCAGCCAGGACGCAGGTTCCTACCGTGAGTCCCTCAGTGGGCCTGGGCGTTTTAGAGAAACGTCCCTCCCGCAGCCCGGCAGTGAGGAACCCCCTCGAGGCGCCCTAGTCACCTCTTGCTGACTCAAGGGGTTTATTTTTATTTAGGGGCACTTCAGTCTTTCCAAATTGTAAAAGGTGCTTGATCGCCAGAGTTTGGTTTAATGCCCCTGGGGAAAGAGAAGAGATAAGATAAAGAAGGCAAAGTGCCTGTCGGTCTCACACAAATGCGCGTGGACACACACACACACACACATCCACAGGGCGGGGGTGACAGAGGGAGCGAGAGACAGAGAGGGAGACTCGCACGCACGCACGCGGGCGGGGAGAGGAGCGCCGGGCGAGCGCGCGGGGTGCGCGGGAGGCCCGCGCGGGTGTAGACCAGCGTGCACTTGAATGGGTTGGGCCGGGATTCCGGGTGGCTCGCGCCCCTCCTTCCTTCCGCGGCAACCAGTCCCTCGGCAGAGCGCTCGGGCTGCACTGATTTGCTCTCGGGAGTGCGTATTTGCATATGCCTTGCCCATTTGTGAATTTGGCTCCTCAACTCCTCGCTTCACTTCACCTGTGCCTTCCAGTTCCCGGCACTTTGCAGGCGCCAGCCCGCCTCCCGGCCACCTCACCGCCTGAAGGGTGCCTCCCCGCGCTTTACTGGCGCTCCCAGCGACCTCCCTCCGCCGCGTGCCACGTTGGTTTGGGTGGCTTCTCCGTGCGCTCGGTGCCTCCTCCTCTCCTCTTTCCCCCTGGTCCTTCTTGTTCTCTTCTTCTGGCTACCGCTGCTTTTCACCCGGTTGGAGGAATCAGGAGCTCATCCAGAACGCCCAGGGTTAACAGCCTCCGCGCCCCTCTGCCGAGACTCCAAGAGCAAGCGAAGAACTCTCCTACCCGCAGCCCCTTTGGCCTGGCAGTTCTGCATTGCATAGCTTCGGAGTGAAAACGGAAAGAAAAAAAAAAAAATGTTCGAACTCCTTGGATGTTGGGATAAACTAACCTGATCCGACTTGGGTCGCCTGCTGCCTGGACTTCCTTGGTGTCTTTTTCCGCTTTTCCTCCTGGGAATGTGCAGTTAAGATATCAGACCCCTGGTGCATAGAGATAAGGAGGAAACTGAACCGTTCCTCCCCTGATATGTGTGGCTTTCCGGGCCACCCTGGGAGGTTCGCTGGACCTGGGTGGACTATAACATCCTAGATATCAGCCGCAGTTAAAAGGGGCGCTTTTGCCGCCTTCTTTGTCTCAATTTTTCCCCCTCTCTAGGTAGTATCTTTTTTTTTTTTTTTTTTTTTAAAGAAAAGAAAAAGCATCATCTGTCTTGCGAGGCTTATTCTGTCACTTTTTGCAGAATTGGGGCAAGTCTTCCTCCTGCTATGATGGGCCTCTGGGCATCATGAACTTCATTATACCTCACTGGCTGGAATTCAAACTGCCCATCTGTAGTGGTCCAGTGCGTTGACCATGCACCTGAGAATCCACGCGAGACGGAGCCCTCCTCGCCGGCCGGCCTGGACGCTTGGAATCTGGTCCCTCTTCTGGGGATGTATCATCAGCTCTGTTTGGAGTTCCTCTAATGTAGCTTCTTCCTCCTCCTCCTCCTCCTCCTCTTCTTCTTCCTCCTCGCCGGGGTCTCACTCTCAGCAAGAGCATCATTTCCATGGCAGCAAGCATCACTCAGTGCCTATTTCTATCTATCGCTCCCCTGTTTCCCTTCGAGGAGGGCACGGTGGGTCTCTCTGCTCTTTATCCTTTTAGCGGGCATACCAATTTCCGAACCCACTGGCTTGTCAGGTAGTGTCAAAGGTGGGAAGGAAATAATTTAAAATGATGAAAAGCCTCGCATGTGCATGAGGGAAGCAAAATGTCCACTTTCCCCTGAAGACTAGTGTTTTCTGCCCCTGGATCCCCAGTTTTCCCTGTCCTTAGTGCCCTCCTTTCATGGCGGCAGAAATACCACTCTGTCCCCTTTGCAACTATTCAGCTTGCCCTCTCCCCTCCCCCGAGATGGTTGGCAACTTGTCATGCAAGTCGTCTGGTGCTGCACTTTGGGAATTCATTCATTCCCCTTGCTTTCGCCCTTTGCTCTCTCTGATCTTGTTTGAGAGCTAGTTTGGGGGAAATAACAGAGAGCAGGAATCAGATGGTCTTCAGCTTGAAGTTGACTGAACTGCTGTAAAGTGGCCTGTGCAGTAAAGGTCAGAGGGAGCAGTTGAGTGAGAGAGGCAGAAAATATAATTAATAACCAGGCTTGGCTGGCCATTGTTGTTCATGTTGTGTTTACCCGCAAATCTGCTGGAAAGGGCAGCTGCTGGTGAAACAGTACCTCTAATAGTGCTAACTACTAGAGGGGAAGTGATATGCAAGATAAGGTTAAGTTCCTCCGTAATTGACCCAGATGTAAATTACAGTAACTGATTCCACGATTTATGCAAATGCCATTTTAATTCAGAGTAACATGAATGGACTGGTTCAGGCAATACAGGTTATGGTGTGGTTTGCTGCAAACAGTCCTACTTGCATAGCTATTGATGGAAGAGAGCTACGACTTCTAAAAATCCTTTCAGCTCTGAGCAGGCTGCCTTTGACAGGCTACTTCTGCGGCTAAGTTAGGAGATGCTGGAGTAAACTGTTCATTATTTGTTTACTATGCACTCGACTCGAGTGGCAGGAGAGTGAGGAATCACGGAGACTGACTGCAGAAGCGGCCCTCCCGGGAGTGGGAGCCACGCTAGTGGTCCCCTGCTCTAGCTTGTATTTTGAAGACCTGTACATGCAGACCCATTCAGAACATCGATTCTTCCCACCGCCTCCTAGCCCTGGGATCCTGCTTGGGGCTGTCTGTAGGGTTCAGTGGAAACACATTGAGAAAATACCAGCGTGTACTCTGTCTGTTTCTTTAAATTTTATTTGATGGAGTTGTCAAGCGGCTCAGAGCTTGTAAGGTTGGTGAAAGGGGTTGGTGGGAAGGTGGGCATGCTTTATCTTGATCTGGTGGCTATTTTATCTGTAACTCCTACTGGGTCTGGTATATGCTGTCTTTGGGAAAAAAAAATTGGGAGAGGAAAGTACTACAACCACCACCACGGGGGAAAAAAAAAGACAGTTTCATTCAAATGCAAACTGTCACCTCCCCAGGGAAGAGGAACTAGAGCAGTCGGAGAATAAAGAGGAGGAAAGAAATAGAGAAGAGTGGGATATGAGAGAAGCCAGAGAGGCTACTACTAATAGCCATAATTAAACCTGGAAATGCTTAGTGATAATTAGCTGAATTTTGCTAATTAGTATAAATGATCTGGAGGGAGACAAAGATTGTCCATTAGTTAGAGATTATAGGCTGGCAGGGTCATGTTGTTTTCTGTTCAGGATGTAAAGAGTTAATAGCAGCTTCTGATAGTGGATAGAATTTGCAAAGCAGTACTTTGCTGAGATTCTTGAGTCTCCCCTCCCTCTAAAAGGATAACAAGTTAGATATAAACTCCTTTATCAATTTCTAAAATGGTCTGGTTGTTCAGTACCCTCTAATTCTTTTTGACTGATTCCCATTCTGGTTTCTAATTCTCCTGTATTTGATAAGGTCCATTGTGATGGAAAAGTAGAACAAAATAAATGACTCGAGATCCAGAAGAGACCCCCAGATCCACAGGTGAAGTAGAACACAGTGCACTCAGCGGTCTGGTATGGCTAACATAAGAAAGCTCCTAAATTCAACTCTTCAGGCTCCTCTTTGGAGCCTGAAGTCTCACCTCATTGATGTGGGGCTTGGAGAGTGAATGCATCTATATTACGTAGACTGTTGCAAATATAATTAAGATTATGGTGCTTGAAATTCAGAGAAACAGCAGTCAACAAAATACCTTTTCCGCAACCTCTTGCTTTAGCCTGCATCCCAGCTATGACCTTTTGCATCTCTAACAGCAAGGACCAGGAGACCCCACAGAACTTTGCTAATATGCCTCTGGTTGTTATTTGGAATACGCTTGCTTTCCCCACCTCTGAGACAAATGCCTAGCAAATAACTATGATTTTAAAAAAATCTTAAGGGTGGAATTGATGGGAGGCATAGCATCATGAGACTGATTGTTGTTGATGCTTCTGTGCCAAGCTGACTCTAGAGTCAAAGGCAGCACTCTGCATTGTCTGAGGAGAAATACAGTCTCTCTATTCTGGTGTTAAAACAAACAAATAAACTGGAACTTTGAGCCCAAGAATCTTTCTTGGAGAAAGATTCTCTCTCAGGCGAGTTTTGGGTTTAATTTTGTTACTGTTCTTGTTCCCTTTGCTTTACCCAAGAAGCTGGTCGTGGAGCTGATCTGTTCAAGTCGTCTGTCTCTCCCAGCATTACTATGATTCCATACAGTGGGATTCACACTAATGCAGATGGAGTAAACAAATTCCTCAAACAGCTGGCATTTTACCCAGGCTTTTACCCATGATTAGTTCCAATCTTTGGAAAATTGATTATGTCTTAGATCTACCTAGAGACTTAGCCCTTTGCAGCACCCCTTTGCTGAACTTCTTTACAAACTGGTGAGACCAAGGCCACAGCTTTGGTAGGGCTCCCCAGAACAGCTTCAGGTTAGAACGGTGTTTCCTGTTATAACTGGCCGCCTTCTCAGATGGAATGTAGTAAGGGTTCCCCACTGACCAGCCACTTCTCTTGAGGACTGCAACTTCCCACCCCACTTAAATTCTCCCTTCTATTCAACAGTCATTCAGTTAATATTTATTGACTGCTTACTATGTGCCAAGATACATGCCACCTACTAAGGATGCAGAAATAAATGAAACCTTGGGGTTTTAGCTAGGAATAAATTCACAAGTATTTTAATAATCTATGAAGGATAAGTGCTTGTGTATTTTAAAATGGTATATGTAGCTGTTTGGAATATCCTGATTTTAAAAAACCCAAAGCAATTAGTGTGAATACTTCTTGGATATCTTTTATAAAATTCAGATTTACATTCTCCCATGTTGTTCAAAATATACCTCGGTATTTTTCAGTGCCTCTTCTTTTTCATAGTTAAATATCGTATTTATCAAAATGTCTAGGTAATTTAATGGTATGGGGTATAGAAATACTAAAATGTACCTGTTACCAACCTCCAGTTTCATAAGGTACTTTTGTGTATTTTCCCGCCTACCTTTCAGGGCTCCAGTGTACATCTGCCTGGAAAATGCTCTAATATTTAGAAGTTAAAAAACAGGTTTCTCTAAGGAGCCTAGGTTTAGTATGTACTTTACGTTTTAACCTCCATAAAATATCACCCCCTGTTGGCTCTTGGGGCATTTGTGGGAGCTAGTTGAGAACACAAAATTCATGGATAGCTTAATTAAAAGGGAATACACTATAATATCTTTGAAGAAAGCGTTGTTGCTTGAAAGTCCAGGCATGTATAGAAGAGAAAGTGGGAATCACATTAAAAAAGAAAAAAAAAACAAAAACATTTCTGTCTAGTCAATTCAGACTCACAGCAACCCTGTAGGACAAAGTAGAACTGCCCCATACTGTTTCCAAGGAGCGCCTGGTAGATTGAAACTGCTGATCTTTTGCCAGGCAGCAGCCATAGGGTCTTAAACCATTACACGGCTGGAGTTGTCAGGGCTCTATAAAAACTGAACAAATCCCACTGTTACCATGTCATTTTCAACTCATAACAACTCTATAGGACAGAGCAGTTTTCAAAGAGTACTTGTTGGATTCAAACTGCCAACCTTTTGGTTAACAGCTATTGCTCTTAACTAGTATGCCACCAGGGTTTCGAGGGTTGTATAAACCCAGTGCTGTTGAGTCAATTCTTACTCACAGTGACCCTACAGGGCAGGATAGAACTGCTCCATAGAGTTTCCAAGGAGTACCTGGTGAATTTGAACTGCTGACCTGTTGGTTAGCAGCCATAGCACTTAACCACTACAGGGTTCTATAAATCCTATTCCAATCATCTTAGCAGAGGTAGGAATGATGGTGGTGGTCCTGCCTGTGGTGTCTTTCTTTTAAAAAAAATATATTACCCCTTCTTTTGCACAAAGACCTTCCTCTTCAATGTCTCCAGCCATGGCACTTATTTTGCACTTTTCTGCTCAGCCAGTGGCTTCCTAACCACTTTTTCTCTCCCTTCCTTCTCAGGATTGGGTTCTCTGAATAATTCATGTGTTAGTTGACAGATAAAATGATAAGATTTGTATGTCTTTGGCTTTGGTGATGAATTAATTAAATTGCTTTCCTCTTCTCTGTTGCCTGTAAATGCATTGTTTTTTTTTTTTTTTCTTTTCTAAAATTCAGTGGCAGATGTCAGGTCTGCGGAGTTCCCTGTTCTTGAAAGACCACCATGGGAGAATAGTAATACCCCACTGTAAATTCCTGTAGGGATTTCCACCTGAGGGAGAGGGGAGTTGGAGACGGAGGTTGCTGTATCGTAGTGAGAGGAAATGAAAACAACTGGGTAACAACCTTGGTGGGACACTTCCCCAGCTGGCTAATCACTGTCCCTTAGTAATGAGAACTTCATTCCTTTAGCTTCAGATTTTGAATGTGGAATGACTAAAACAGTCCATTGTGTATTTTAAAAAAAGGAACTTATCCAATCTCAATACGCTAGCTTCCTTAGAAACCTGTGTGATTTGGAGGAGCAAGAGGTAAACCTTTAAAAATAAACCCTGAACTTATTAATACTCCCCACAGCCTACCCAGTGATTGCAAAGATGTACCAGTCGGTGAATTTCTTTTGAACTCAAACTTTCTTAATGGCAAAATAAAACCTCTGGTGACAATGGTGGCAGTTTACACATTTGATGAGGTGATGTCTCAAGAGGAAAAATTCTGTTTGCATAGATGTTGAAAACAACAGCTGTAGATTTAGTTAAATCTTGTGCTTGCTTTCCTCTCAGTTTATCTTCAGTAACTGAATTCCAGACCTTTTGTTCCTGGAGACTAATTCTGACTGACTACATCTATGTCTCTGCAGACAGGTTCTAATGTCCACACTGTAAGATGCTATCCCCTTAGACCCTTAGCGGGTCCATGTCTGTCCCTCCACCCCTTCCACTGTCTTCCTTCAGGACCTATGATCTCTCACTCCTTTCCTTTTCTGAGACACATACCAACAATTGTTTTCACATCTCAGCCTTTGGTAACCACGTTAAATAGGTATCAGTAACGACTTTAGGGAAACAGTTGAAAAATATATCCTTTAAAAAAGTGTTATTTCATCATTTATTTGTAGGATTTTTGTTTTAAAATGTACACATGAGGTATCCTGTTAAGAACTACAGTTGCTAGCCACAAGTTCAGCAGTTCAAATCCACTGGGCACTCTTTGGAAACTCTATGGGGCAGTTCTACTCTGTCTGTAGCGCCGCTTTAAGTCCGAATTGACTTGATGGCAGTGGGTTTGGTTTAGTTTTTTGTTGACTTCATGATTATGGATATGTGGCTTAGATAAAGCCTTTGTGGTTCAAAATCCAAAGCAAGGTATTAAACTTTCAGGGGAAAAGGAATGATCTTTTCGGTTTGGTTTTTATATTCAGATACTACTGGAAAATGATTTTAGAATGTCTGTGAAAGAAGATAACATGTAAATTGCCGAGGAGTTTTAATGGGCAGTTAGGTGTTAGGTGGGAGACAGGAACTATCAACAGATTTGAACTGGGAGAAAAGTCTCAGTTTTTTTTCTCCACCAGATAGGGATTTGTGAACTTAAACAAGTCACTTATCTTGACTAAGATAACTTTCTTTCTCTTTAAATTGAGAATAGCAATACTACTATTTGCCATAAATACTTCACAGTATCATATGGGAGATTAAGCAAGTTGTACTTTGTACATTATTAATAACTTTGTATAGGTTAAATATTTTATGATATTATAATGCTACTGCTGCCCTCTTTCAGTCCCTTGAATGAAGTTGTGCTTCAGTGTAGAATCGTTTGCTCTTTGTAGCAAGGAAGTTCAAGAGCATGGATTTTCTAGTTCTCCGTGTTTTCTCACCTATGGCAACACTTTTTACTTCCAAGGAATTGTTGTTAGTTGCCCTCTAGTCAGCTCTGACCTGTGGTGACCTTATGTTTGTAACAGAATGAGATGTTGCTGGGTCCTCTACCCTCTTCATTATTGCTGCTATACTTGAGGCCATTGCTGTGCTCTTGGGTGACTTTTGGGTGCCTCGCACCCTGGAGGCTTCACCTCCAGTCCTCTGTCAGACAGTATTCTGTCATTTTACATAGACTTTTCACTGGCTTAGTTTGGGATGTAGATAGCCAAGTCTTTCTTTGTAATCTCTCTCAGTCTAAAAGTTCTGCTAAAGCCTGAAGTAACAGTGGCTTAGTATTCAACATCATAGCAATGTGCAAGCCACCACTGTATGACAAAGTGATAGGCAGGTAGTAGCCCAAAGGGTTATTTCATTTACATAGTACTTGTTTGGTGAATTGTAGAAAAGTGAAGTTTTAACCTCTTAGAAATGCAGAAGATAAAAATCTTAACAGGTATTTCCTTATTTTATGACACTTTAAGAAAATAGTATGTATGGTTAGCTTGTGGGATCTGAGAACTGTCTTCCAAGGCAGGAATACATCCCAGGCAAGTTTTAGGTGCAATTAACAAATTATAGCAAACCATTTAGGAGCTCAGAGATCTGGTGAAGTGAAAAAGAGACCATTTTGATAATTCAGATTTGGATCCTGTTTCTGCAAATGTGTCCTGAATTCAGACATTCCCCATATGATGCCCAGTACCTACTGAAAAATAGAATCTTCAGTTTGTACTAAAAAGGAACTGGTCTTTTTTAGGACAACTATTTTCAGGTCTGGAAATGAATATCTTCTTTCAGTGTCATTTCTTAGACTCTTATCTCGCCAGGGCTCAAAGTTTATAGAGGAGGTATGAACATATTATTAAGTCAGACTGTTAGAGCTGACTTTGTGGAACTCCAATTGAAAACCAGAACTCTTGTGGAGAGGACCAGGTACTGAGTCATAGATATTACTCCTAGTGTTTATCCTGACCAACTCTGTGGCTTGGACTTGAAATTATGTTGTTATTTTAATGAATTCATCTTTAACTTTTAGATTACCTGCTGAGACCTCTTGCTTTTCTCATCTATCACCCTTCTTTGACCTGTAGTTTTCTGGGTGGCATGTAGGTGTATATGCACCTTAAGACCAATGAAAGAGTTGAGTGGAATGATCTCTCAAAGTGTCTCCCAACAGTCCAACTGCGTGATTCTCTAATTCTTGTATCTTTAAAGACACCAGTGTGAACCTTAAACCTGTCTGTGCTCTGAGTTGCACAGACCTGCCTGTATTTTATAGGTCTGCTTGTTTTACTGTCTACAATCATTTATGCCAAAGCTGAAAGCCAGATTTCCTCTTTCTCCCTCTAACAGAATGAGCATAATGTAGCCCAGTGGCACACTGTGATGTGATAAACCACGCAATCTAACTGCACCGGAGAGTCACACTGAGATGGGAAGAACACAACTTTCATTTAAACACACCTTATTAATAACTCGAAAGGAGCTCTGTGTTGTGTTTAAAATGCTCTGCTGTGTTGAGCCATATCGGAGCAGGGGGCAGAATAACAGCTGAGTTCATATGGAGTGAGGAGTTTAGTTCTGCTTATACAGTAAAGGTTTTAAGAAAGACTTGCTTGGGTCATATCCCAATGCATAATGCACACTTACTGTGTGCCAGGCACTCTTTCCATTGCTTAATGTATACAATTTCATTTAATCCTCATAATTCTTTGAATTTAATAAGGTTAACCCCATTTTACGAATTAAAAACACTGAGACTCAGGTTAAGAGGCTTGACCAAAGTACTGTTGTGTTAGAGCTGGGATTCAAACCTACCTGTTACTATAAAACTTATAGTCGTTCTATTGTACCACACAGTTTATCCTCCCAAGAAATGAAACACAAACACAATAAGGTCTTTTGTCAGGAATATAATGCACGTATTATTAAACCGTGTGTATTCTGGTTAGTGCAGCTGCCATGGTTTTCCAAAACATCTTACCAGGGTATCTGGTCCCTGTAAGTATCTGAATTGGTTTCACCCCAGGGAGATAGTAATTAAAAGGAGAGACCACCCAAGTATTCTCACCTGATGTGTATTTTTTTTGAATAAGTTAGTAATTAAGGTGCCACATTGTCATTTCTAGGGTTTCAGGGGAGGAGGGATGGTAGTTTATGAAAGAGGCAAACAAAGACTTCTTCAGAAGCAAAGATAAAACTGCAGAGATAGAGGAGAGCTTGGGGATCATGTCACTTTCTGATTTTCCACATAGGAAAGTGAGGATTTGCCTAAGAATACCAAGTCGATGTCAGGGTTGGTAAAGAGCACAGGCCACATGACTCCAAGTCCATGGCCCTTTCTTTCAGCTTACTGCAGACGGGTCAGCTGCTCACCCCTCTAGGCCCTTTCTCACCTTCAAATCCCTAATTCTTTCTGTAGAACAGTCTCCACTTACCTAGATTAGGTACCACAGACATGCATTCTGCCACTGTGGGACTTTTGGTGTTGTTACGTGCTTATAGCAACCCTGTGTGACACAGTTGAGCTATTCCATAGGGTTTCCCAGGCTGTAATCATTAAAATAGCAGATTGCCAGGACTTTGTCCCGTGGAGCTCCTTAGTGGATTTGAACCACTCTTTCTATCAGCAGCTAAGTTCATAGTTCCGCCAGTTTCTTAGTCTTCTCTAAAGCATTGTGTTTTCATGAGCATTTGTCTAATAGGTACCTGGCCTCATGGTAAGAGGCAGAGTTTGTTGAAGTGTGCTGAAGGCTTCGTCTGGTGAGGAGAACTCAGGGTGAGCAAGTGCTCAGATTCAGGTCATTAGACCTGACAGGTCTAATGAGGCACTTTATTTTGTGGTTGGATCTCGCCCTCGGGGAAAGCTGGGAAGAAATGCCTGTGTATTCACTTGTCTCTGCTTTCCATCTGAAAACAATCACTGAGATGCTATTCAAAGAAATGTCCCCAGCCCCAGCCCCCACTCCATGCACTCAATGTTCCACTATTGAGTGACTACGTGAAATTCACCAGCTACCATGGACAGCTCTAGGTGTGTTAGAGCAGAGCTGTGCTCTGTAGTTTTCAATGGCTGAGTTTTGGAAGGACATTGCCAGACCTGTCTTCTGCTAGCCTCTGGGTAGGCTTGAACCTCCAACATTTGGGTTAGCAGCCTAGCGTGCTAAATGTTTGTACCACCCAGGTATTTCATAATGTGAACCTCCCAGAGCCAGCACATCACATTTTCAGGGAGAAAATCTTCATCCTCCCCTTTTTTTGTATTGTTTTGAAATATTTCTCTCACCCCTTACATTAATACATAACTGTATATATTCCTGAGTGACTTTCCTCTAAACTATGAATTTCAACTATTTCTGAGGCAGTCTTTCAGCATTTGAATATAATTACATGCTTTGAGTGCAAATTGTGGTTTTTGCTACATAAGAAACTAATGGAAATGGTCCGCCTGTTCCTGTAGTTTACAGATTATATGCCTCAGAACTGGGGATATATATTTAGGCTGCTTTTCTGTGTGGTACATTAAAATGAAAATGAACTCGGGGTGAGCCTCCCCAGTTGCTAGGCAGTAGAGCAAGTTGATGCTCTTGTTGCTATTGTCAGGTGCTGTTGAGTTGATTCCAACTCAAAGCCACCCCATGCACAGCAGAACAAAACACTGCTTACTGCTGTACCGTCCTCCTAGTTCATTGTTGCTGCGCTTGAGTTCACTGTTGCAGATGCTGAGTCAGTCCAGCTCACTGACGGCCATCCTTTTTTCCTGTCATCCTCTACTTTACCAAGCATGCCGTCCTTCTCCAGGATCTGGCTCTTCCTGATAACAGGTCCAAAGCGTGATAGACGAAGTCTTAATATCCTCACTTCTAAGGAACATTCTGACTGTAATTTACTTCTTCCAAGACACAGTTGTTTGTTCTCCTGGCAGTCCATGGTATAGCTGATAGTTTTTGCCAACACTGTAATTCAAAGGCATCAGTTATGTGGTCTTCCTTATTCTTTATCCAGCTTTCACATAGATATGAGGTGATTGAAAATACCGAGGCTAGTATCAGGCTCATCTTAATCCTCAAAGTGACAATTTGGCTTTTTGCATTTTAAAGAAGTCTTTTCCTTCAGAATTGCTCGATACAAAGAGTCATTTGTTTCTTGCTGCTTCCATGGGCATTGATTGTGGATTCAGTTAAGAAATCTTTGACAATTTCAATCTTCTCTCCATTTGTCATAATGTTGCTTACTCATCCAACTGTGAGGAGTTTGCTTTCTTTATCCTGAAGTATAATCCCTACCAAAGGTTATAGACTTGGATCTTCATCAGCTAGTACTCAAGACGTCTTCACTTTCAGCAAGCCAGATTGTGGCCAGCTGCCTATCATGGGTTGTTAATGATTCCTCCTCCACTCTTGATGCCCAGTTCTTCTTTATATGCTCCAGCTTCCTAGATTAGTTGAGCAGGTTGATAGAGCACAGTATTAAACTGAACCACTGCTAGCATTTTATTTAATATTATTTACTTTGTAACTTTTTTTCTTTGGAAGGGCAAAATGGAGGGGACAGGGAGTTTGGCTGTCTGAAGAGATGCAAACTGGAAAGAATTGCTAATCAGCCTAACCCCCAAAGTGCAATGAACATTTTTTACCGTTTGGCATTCTCACATTAAGGAGCTCCAGAGAACTCTGTTCATGAGGAGGAGGGGGAATTGTGGAAGTACATTGGCATGGCTGACGTCATTAGACCCATGAACTTGAGCAGATGCTTATCTTCAGAACAGATGCAATAATGAAAAGAGGCCCTAGCTTCCCCAGCCTAAATCTTCCTCACTGGCCACAGTCAAAAAGGCCATAACCCTGGTAGAAAATATTAAATGTGCTTTTGTAGCCAGTTTAATTCCTGGCCTAAAATCTCAGGCTTGTCTTGAGCAAGTCATGACAGGTATCAAAGGCTTCAGAGCTTCTTTATAAATGATAGTTCATAGAGTAGCTCAAATTGCTTTGAAACCTGAATTTTAATAAAAATATGAAGACCATTATAAGAAAAACAGGTCACAAATAAAACAGATATACCCTTTCGAACTCTTGGAGTCAAGTTTTGCAGCATCCCAATAATTTCAAGTGTTTAAAAATGTGATTGAAGGGTTGAATTCTAGCTGCTGGCATCCTAAATAAATTGGGTGGAAGGAAAGACCTGTGGTTTGGGGGAACAAAGTTTCAGAGTCGCTTTCTAAAGTAGAATACCTGATTGTCTTTAAAAGGATCTTTTATAGTCTACCTAGAGCCATGAATATGAGGTGTTTTCTAAACTTCACAGCTAACACTTAGTATGTCCAACTCTGTATCAGATACTGAAACAAATGCTTTAACTAAGTAACTTAGTAACTTAGATAAGCTCATAGTAGATATTATTATTATCATGGATTTCTAGAAAAATAAATTGAACCTTTCAGAGTTCATCAATTCAGTCAAGTTCTTCCATCTACTAAACACATAACCTTTTCACCTGCTGAACTTTAGGGCAGATAATCTCTTCCCTAGTATCAAGAGCAACTGATTGGAATAGGCCCCTGTATTCTAAAGCCCTGTTCTATTGTAGGAAATTCTTGATGCTTGCTAAAACAGCCTTGGAAACTAAGATCAGTCTCAGAGTCAGGTAGCAGGGAATGGTTACATATTCAAGCAAGGATCCCAGGGTGAGGAACTCCTCTGTTGACTCAGTGCTGGTTCACCTTCCTCACACTTCATTTACTGTAAGAAACTCATTTATCAGGAAACTTAGTTTCCAGTAGTTGCTACAGGCTTTCTTTCCAATTTACAATTCTAGGCAAACTTTCCTGGTATTATATCTCACATCTGCAAAATAAATAAATTATAATTAAGCTTCTTGAAGTGGCCTTCCAGCTCTGTCTTTGGAAGTCTAGTATTCATCAGTTCTGATATGCAGGATTTTGATAATTTCTAAAATAGCTCTTCACTCTTATTAGATATCCTTTGAATCTACTTTTTCTTGACTCTTTGTGTATAGGGTAGCAATTCCTTAATTATGGCGGTGAAATAATGCAAACAAATATTTCAAGAATGGAAATGGTGGCACAACGGTTAAGTGCCCACCTGTTAACCAGAAGTGAGGTGATTCAGACCCACCCGCCCCCCCACCTCAGAGAAAAGGCTTGGCAATCTACTCCTGTAAAGTTGACGGCTTAGAAGACCTTATGGGTCAGTTTTACTTTGTCACATGGGGTAGCTGTGATTCAAAATTAGCTCAGAGGTACCTAACAACAGCAATGGTTTGGCAGTTCCAGTATGTATATGTGCATGTATGTGTGACTATGTAAGCCAGAAAAACAATAATGCAGAATAAAGGTCTTGACAGCAACCTAATCATCTCCTAGCCTAGAAATAAAGATCAGACATGAGGTGGAGCCTGCTGTGCCTTAGGGGTGTAAGGAGCTTTCAATGCCTACTTCTTATTACACTGAAGTCTTTTTATCAGCACACTGTTGTCATAGGCTTGGGTCAACATGTCAGTAATAATACAAGAAGGGGGCCAGCTTTTATGTGAGCTAGAAGTGTAAACCTGGAGCTCTAGCCCCCTGCAACCATTTATCTTTAAGCTCCTTCTCAGACAATTCTGAGATTGCTCTGACCAGCTGCTGTCAAGTTGTCCTCAGCTCCTGGTGACTGAATGAACAATGGAATGAAATACCGTCCTCTCATGAGCCATTTCTGTGATCATTTGTAGATGGAATCATTTTAATGCATAAGGTTTTCATTAAATGAGTTTTAGGAGTAGATCACCAAGCATTTCTTCCTAATTAATCTTTATTTATTTATTAAGTAACTCCAAAATGTTAGATCACAAGCAGACCCACAACTTAAAACACCTTGTCCTAGGGTGGTGACTCAAAAGAGATATTTTGATAAAGCACTTTTATTGGGCTCTAAAGTTACTTTGAATTTGTAGGATCACCAATTGTTAGACTTGGAAAAGTTCTTTAGAGAACTTTTTCCATTACATCATTTTTCAGTTGAGGAAACTAAGCAGCCCAAGAGTTTGCAAACTGTCCCCAGGTCACACTTTTCAAATTAGGGGCACGTTGAGGCCAGAACGCAAGTTTCCAGATTGTGTGTTCAGTCCACTTTCTGCTGCACCACAGTGTTTGTTCTTTAGGAGTACAGGTGTCACCTGCTTTGCTGTGGACTTGGAGACTGGGGTTTTCTCTAAGTACAACTCGAGTGACAAATTAGCACAGCAAGGAACAGAGAATGTGTGATAGCTAAGATATGACAAACACTCACATCATTTCCCTTAATTGCCATCACAGAGTGCAGCACTCACTATTTCCCAGGGATACCACTGCCTCCTGGGGTCCCCACTTTCTCTCTGCCCTGGCAGCCTAGAAGGGAAATGCGGTGTGCAGCAATTCAATCAAACCATTTGATGAGAGCTTTCAGGCCTAATTACCTGGAAGGTTTCATCCAGTGAAAGGCAAGAGGAAAGAGAAAAGGAAAAATTAAATTGAAGTGTAAATCAGTCAAGGGTTTAGATCCTGTGCTTTCTTTCTTTTTAATCAAGAGTAAAATGAGAGGAGAGTTTTAAGGATCATCACAAGACACCATTAACTACCCAAGGAGCTCTTGACTGGAGGTGGTTTGTCATGAGGAGAAGAGTGTACAGTCTATCCAAAAAAGGAATTATTTGAAGATTTTGCTTTGATTTAGGAGGATAATACTGGAGATCGGGACATCATGGTTTTTTTGTGTCTAGTTAATCTTTCATTTTCCTAAATCCTTGCACATGTGAGGAACTGAATGCTGAGTAGTATGTAAATGGTGTAATTATATACTATATTGTTGTTGCTGTTGAGTTGATTCTAACTCATGGCACTTCATGGTGCAAAGTAGAACTATTCCATAGGATTTTCAGTCCTATGATCCTTTGGAAGCAGATTTCCAAGCCTATCTCCCAAGGTGCTGCTAGTGAGTTTGAACTGCAAATCCTTTGGCTAGCAGTGGAACTCTTAAATGTTTGTCAATAATGCATTTGTTTGCTGCCTTCTGTCTTTGTTTGTTGACCATGCTCTGCTCCCTAAGCACATTGTGCTAATATCTTTCAGCAACTTACAGAAGAGGATTGCTGTGGCTATACTGGCAAGGGTATTTAGGGGTGGGGGTGGCTGATGCCAATCAAATGAAGAATGCTTGTATTATCTGCATAAAATATTGTACTATATAAAAAGTGAAATACTTTTTTTGTAGGTCTCTGAGTGACACAGATGGTTTGCACCAGACTACTGTATTTTTACATAAATAATATACCCTTCTGTGTTTGTTTACCTACTTCACCCTCCTCCCATGGGTTGTTTTGGTAAGCATACTGTGCTAACCTTTATAGTGTGCCCACAAAAATGCCTTCCAAGAGGAGGGCATGGTTGAAAACAAATGTAGAGGACATGCAAATATTTGTGTAAAAATACAGTACTAACCTAAAGGTACCATGGAGGAGAGACCTGGCAATCTCCTTTCATAAAGAATTCGTTCAAGGAAACCCAATGGAACAGTTCTGCTGTGTATTAGGTGGTTGCTGTGAGCCAGAATTGGCTCAGTTGTCAATGGGTTTCAGTTTTGGTTGTTTTTAAATATGTTTTCAATTTTTTCATTATTAGATATTATACCTGAAATCAATATTAAAAATTCTGGTTAGCTGCCCCTTGGGAAGGCAGTGTTGTTTTGTGTGCTACTGAGTCAATCCAACTCACAGGAACCCTATATGACCAAAAGAAATGACTCATAGTGTTTCCAAGGAGCAACTGGTAGATTTGAACTTGCCAGTCTTTTGGTTAGCAGCCTGCGCTCTTAACCACTGGACCACCAGAGCTCCATGATTGCCATAGGGTGAATATTCCTGTAAAATTATCTTGTATTAGCAAAATGTTTTACAGTTTTACCAAGAAAATTCATTATCTGTTTCATCCTTACCCAAGCCGTGTTCAGCAAAAGGACAAGTGGTGTGATTGTTATCCACCCCCTGGCCTTTTTTTGAGCTGATATAATCAAAGCTAAGGAAGCGTAAACGCTTTGGACAAAGTTATTCAAGTGTTAAATGGCAGAGCAGAAACTGAAACCCGCCTTCCGTCTACAACATCACCCTATATGACCTAATAGCTTGTGCAGCACTTGTGGGCTCTTCAGCATAAGGATGAGAGAAAAGCAGAGAGAGGTGTGTTTGTGGAAGAGATGGGTAGGGCAGGGAAAATTCAGTATGCCTTCATGGGACATAATGCTTAATTGCTGAGTACTTAGAATGATCACTGCAAAGCACTGTGCAATATACCTGTAGCAGAAAATTGAAGCATGGTACTTGCCCTCAAAGACTTACAATGTCATTATTACATCCTTAAAGTGATGCTTGTTTTAATCATGTCATGTCACTCCCTTGGTACCTATAACAAAACCCCTTGCCAAAGCCTTCAAGGCCTGGCCTCTGTCCTCAGCTTTATCTCCTAACGTGACCTTTGGTCACCTTGGCTTTTTTTTCCCTTTCTTTTAATTGATGTTTCTGAGATCTTGCCAACATTATTTTTCCACTAGGTTGTTGTTGTTAGGTGCCTTCAAGTCTACTCTGTCCAACCGTGACCCTATGCAAAACAAAACATTCTCCACTCCTGTGTCATCCTCACAACTGTTGGTATGTTTGAGCTCATTGTTGCAATCATGTGTCAGTCTTTATCTGAGGGTCTTCTTCTCTTTCACTGAACTTCTAACAAAGCATGATTTTCTTCGCCAGGGGCTGATCTTTCCTGATAATATGTCCAAAATATGTGAGACTAAGTCTCACCATCCTTGCTTCTGAGGAGCATTCTGGCTGTGCTTCTTACAAGAGAGACTTGTTTGTTCCTTCAACAGTACATAGTGTCAATATTCTTCACCAACACCATAATTTAAAGGTATCAATTCTTCTTCATCTTCCTTATTCACTGTCTAGTTTTCACATGAATCTGAGGCAATTGAAAACGTGATGGCCTAGGTCAGGTACACTTTAACCCTCAAAGTGACATCTTTGCTTTTTAACACTTTAAAAAGGTCTTTTGTTGTAGGTTTGCCCAATGCACTACAGGGTTTGATTTCCTGAATGCTGCTTCCATGTTTATTAATTGTTGATCTGAGTGATTTTCCACAGATATCTGTTGAATGAATGGATGGATGAATAATTGTCATATTTGCCTCCTGTGGAAATCCTGGTGGTTTAGTGGTTAAGATCTTTGGCTGTTAACCAGGAAGCTGGCAGTTTTAATCTACCCGGTACTCCTTGGAAATGCTATGGGGCAGTTTTACTCTGTCCTATAGGGTCACTATGAATCAGAATCGATTTGATGGCAACAGGCTTGAGTTTGGTTTTGGTTGCTTCTTATAATGTGGATCCAGCTTAGCATTTTAGTGTGAGTACTCACTAGGACCTTTTGAAGCCCCATGACTTTCAGTACAGTACTCCTTGATCGGATATCTCTCCTACTTGGTAGATATCTGTGTATTTCTTGAAGTATAGCTTCCTTGCTAGTATCAGCTCTGCAAAACCTTGTCTATCTTCTGAAGGCACCATTATTTTCTCAACTGTGTGTTTTTTTCTCTGTAGTGCTTATATCATTGATGAATTAAAACCCTGACATATATTTTAAGAGTCCTGTAATGTTCTAGGGGAGACCCTGGTGGCATAGTGATTAAGAGCTATGGCTGATAACCATAGATTGGCAGTTTGAATACAGTTGGTGCTTCTTAGAAATCGTATGGGGCAGTTCTACTCCATCCTATAGGGTTTCTATGAGTTGAAATTGACTTCATAGAAACAGCTTTTTTTTTTTTTTTTTACTATTCTAGGCACCATTCTGGGTACCAGCTACTTAAATTTATGAGTAGGATTTCAGCACTGCCTTTAAGAGTCTTCGGTCTTGGTGGAAGAGCTCGCTGTCATTTTGTTAAGTGTTGTTGTTGTTAGGTGCCATCGAGTTGGGCCTGACTCATAGAGACCCTATGTGCAACAGAATGAAACACTGCCCGGTCTTGTGCCATGTCCACAATTATTTTTATGCTTAAGCCCATTGTTGCAGCCAATGTGTCAGTCCATCTTGTCAAAGGTCTTCTTCTTTGTTGCTGACCCTCCACTCTACCAAACATGACACAATTGAGAATATGCATATGTTGCAATTGAGAATACCATGGCTTGGGCCAGGTGTACTTTAGTTTTCAAATTGCATTAAGCATACAACATTTAATTATTATTATTTCATGGTGGTGATTATTTTCCTCATCAGACTCTGACTTCCTTAAGAATATGAAGTGAGTTACTCATATCTGTATTTTGAATAACCAACATATTCTTGTTTTATGAAAAGTGCTTGATAATTCTCATCTGTGAAAGAATCTTGAAAGTGTGTTTTAGAGGGAAGATCATAAAGTATTTTAATGCACACTGTAGTATGACAAGCGTTATGAGATCGAGAAAAATACTATGGATATTTAGAAGGGAAAGATATTACAACTAATTAGTTAATTGAAAAGGAGTTGGTGGAAAAAGTAGACTGTATGTTCTTGAAGAATGATTTCCACAAGCGTGCAGGAAAGAGGGTAGTATGTATTTAGGTGAGAACCAAATGTGTGTTCAGGAAATGGTGACCTCATTTACTGAGCAGTAGTCACCTAGAAGATTTTAAGAGAAGGACTGGCAAATTAGTCTGAGACTCTTTGGCAGAGACCATTGTATAATAATTATACTTACCATTGCCATTGTTCTCACTTAGAGTTTACAGACAAGTACAATGAACGTTTTCCAATTTATTCCTTTTGGCCACCCAGTGACTTTTTTTTTTTTTTTTTTTTATCATTATTGCCATTCACAAGAGAAGAAACAGGTCATATTCTTTGCCATCCTCAAGATTAGCTGTGGATCAGACCATTGGGATTTATAGGATTTTCACTGGCTGATTTTCTTTCTTCCTAGTCTGTGTTAGTCAGGAGACTCTGCTGAAAGTTATTCATCTTCACAACAACACTCAATCCTCAGTGACAGATGGGTGGTGGTTATACAGGAGGACCATTGGTTGGAAATTAAATTTGGGTCTGCCATGCAGAAGGCAAGAAATCTACCACTGAACCACCCCTGCCCCTTGAAAGGCTTTACAGCCTTCTGAAACCCTCACCTGTTGCACAGTAACTGCTTTATATTTGTGTATGAGATTATTATTATGATTAATATATGTGGCCCCAAATAGATAACTAATTTCATTTGGGTCAGAGAGAGGGGTGCCAAGATACTCAGTTAGATTTGATATTCACATAAAACATAGTTTTTTTTTCTTTCTTTTTTACTTTTAGTGTAAGTACATGTGTGCAATATTTGAAGCCCTGGCACTGCAGTGGTTAAGATTTTGGTGCTAGCCAACAGGTCAGCAGTTCAGATCCCTGGCCACTACTTGGAAATTCTATGGAGCAGTTAGTTCTATTCTGTCTGACAGGGTCACTATGAGTTGGAATCAACTCAACAGCAGCAGGTCTGGGTTTTTTTTTGTTTGGTTGGTTTCTTTCTTTTCTTTTTTTGGATGCAATATTTGTGTGACAGTTATGCTAAAAAATTAGTTTTTTAATCTAGAGTTCAAATGCAGCTGGGCATCATGTATTTTATCTAGGATAGTTAATGAGAGAACACTTGTGTTTCTGCTCTTAGCGAAACACAGTAGCTGGGGATACAGCAAGCAGGTAGTCATCAAACATTTAATAAATAAATAAAATGAGATTAAAAACTGTTCTCACAGTGCTCTGTAGAGTGAATAGAGATAACAAGAGAATGAGTTTTGAAGGACTAATTAGAAAGCTCTTGATATCATTAAAGGTAAAGTTAATAAGGGCCCAATCAGGATGGCAGAATTGAGGCTGGAAAGGTGGAGATATATAGGGGGAATGTATCTAAGTAGGAATCAGAATTTCCACAGATGTGACTGAGTGGCAAAACAGCACCAAGAAGGGCAGGAGAAAGGGTTCTTTCAGTTACTAGTGATCAAGAGTGAAAAATCATTACACAGATCAAAAACAGATACAATCTACTTTTACTTACCTAACACTTTACAGCTTCTAAAGTGTTGCTTTATACTCTGGATCATGCCCCTAGGTTAGAGAGGCTTATTCTGAAAAGAAGGCCATTTAATGATCATTTTTCTTTGAAAATTCAATTATGTTTCCTAGTCAACATAGTTGATCAGTTCAGTGATGTTTGTTCTTCATTATTGCACATTTATAATGAGTTCTTTTCACTTACACTAGCTATTTCTGAAGCTCTAGGTAATTTTGCATTATGCATAACAAACCACAGATGCATATGTATTAGCAAGTTGGAGTTTTATCCATCAGCTTGTCAAAAAGAGGGCTGCATATGGCCTGTGATGCGATGACCAGCCAGTGGTGGTATTTCTTCTGATGTCAGAGCTGGTAGAGGTAGGAAAGTCACAAGTGCCCACTTCAGACAATAAAGATGTGGTTCCAGTCATTCAAGTTAGTGTCAAAAGCAAGTCTTTTCACTCCTTATTTTTCAATTAGTGTTGAGTGGAGTTCCATGGCCTCTAGCTACAGAAGGCCAGATGATCACATTTAACTAGATGCTTGAACAGAGATCAACCGACATTTCCTAGCTGCTGACACAGAGGTCTCGATTATTTTTTCTCTCAGTGCACAATTGTTCTGCACTCTCCTGTTTGAAAGATCAACTGTGATTAATGCGTGATTGAATGAAACAATTAAAAAGCAGAATAACCACACAGAAAAAAAAAACTGTAGGCTTTAAAACCTGACACCTTGAGTTTATATAGACATACTCTTTCACTTAACAGGCAAACAAGTCACTCTAGACAGAGTTCCTCAGATTTTTCTATAAGCACTTCTGGAGTATTTTCATCTTTGCAGCATGTATAGTCTTTGCCTCAACTACAGCTACTCAACTCTGCAACTGTGGCATGAAAGCAGATGCAGACAGTATGCGAACAAATCCATATGACTGTTGCAATAAAGCTTTATTTACAAAATCAGGAAAAGTTTGCTGATCTCTGCTTTAGATTTAAGACTTTTGAAGATATCAATAATAATACATTGCAAAGTTTTTGTGATTAAATAATTTTACACATAAAAAGAACCTCATAAAGCATTTGACATACAAAAAAATAGGTGTTTGGCAAGTGCTAGCCAATATCATGATGATATAGAGGCAGTAGTGGTTCAGTAATAGAATTTTCTTTCACCTTCCATGTGGGAGACCCGAATTCATTCCCAGCCAATGCACTTCAAATTCAACTGGGCAATTCTGACGGCATGGCATGGGATTCCTCAGGTGGCTGCATTAATCTCATAGTTCAACTGGGGCTGAATCTAACATGGTCTCACTCAAATACCTGGTGGTTGATTCTGATGTCAGTATGGGGTGCCTCAATGGTACAGCTCATCTCTACTCACCGTAACTTCTCATCCACTTGGCTAGACTGGACTGTTTCACGTGGTAGTCTCAAGGCTGCATGTTAAGAAACTGATAATCAAAGCAATAAGAGATTTGAGAGCTTGGAAGTCCCACAAAAATATTTCCACTATGTTCTATTGGCCAGGGTACGTCTCAGAGTCAATAAAGACTAAGTGAGTATGGAAATAGATCCCATTCCTTAGCGGAGGGAACAGCAAAGTCACATGGGCATCTAGGGATGGGAAGAATCCTTTCAGCCATAATTGCAAGCAAACTGCTACAAAGTGACAACGTAGTTGGATCCTAATAGAAATATTAGTATTAGGGAAGTGTGGACTTTGCTAGAGCAGGGATTATAAACAAACAACATTAGCTATGACTAGTTGAGAATGGAACCATGCACCTGTTCTGTATTATCTAGAAAATATTTTCTTACCTGGGCTCTAACAAGACAGTTGTTGTTACTATTTGTAGGGACCTGATTGCAAGAGTGGTTTTTACATACATGATATTTGCAACTTTTCAGAGGATTTGCATTTTTATCATATCACATTAAGTCCTGCATGTAGTAATACCATGCATTCTCATTGAGGGAAGTAGGGCAGAGCTCGCCCTCCTTCCATCTCTTGACGTTATTGTTTCAGCAAAGCCCAGCTTCCCAGCTCTCTTTTCAAAGATGGTCATGTGGCTCTTCTGCATGATTGACTGTGGCACAATGTTTGCCCCAGCAGCTATTGCCTTGCTGAACATGAAAGTTCAAGAGACTTTAAGACGGAAAGGAAGCAAGAGGAGAAATTTGATTTCACCAGCAGCTGCCTTAGCCGTCTTCATTAAGATGGAGGGTGGACAAGGCAAGGCCACTCTGAACCACTGGTCATAAAACCAATAGATGCCACTCAACCTAGGTAACTCATATTACTGCCTGACATCTGTCATCTGGGTGGTTATTGCAGAAGGAGAAGGAGTCTCCTGTAGGGAACATGACAGTCATTGTGTGACAGAAGTGAAACTGAAAGAAATAGATTTTTCTATTAGCTGCAAATCGAACCTTTGCACATCATCCCTTCGAGGTGACAGACTCCTGATTCTGTAAGTCAGGGTTCAACTGAATCATTCGGGCTTCCAGAGGACAACAGAGGATTAATATCCCTGTGTTGCCTATGAGTCAGTCCAGACTCAGTGGGTGTGGAAATAGATCCCATCCCTCAGTGGGGAGAAGAGGAAAGTCACCTCGCAAAGGCTTGGCATCCGGGGGTGGGAGGCATTCTTGCAGGCACATTTGCAAGCACTCTGCCACAAAGCAACAACAGAGTTGGACCTTAACAGGAATATTAATACTTGGGAAGTGTGGGCTTTGCCAGAGCAGAGATTATAAAGAATAACCCTAGATGAGATTAGTTGAGAATGGGACCATGCATCTGTTCTGTGCTATCTAGAAGATGCCTTCTTGCCTGGCTCTAACAAGACTGTTGTTAACTATTTGTGAGGGGTGTGTGAGTGTATATGTATGAGAATATGTCTGGGTATTTGTGAGTGTGGTTGTGTATATGTTATGAAAAACTACTTGGCCCCCTATTTTAAGTCTTGGGATTGACTATGTGTGTATGTGTAAGGGATGAATTTGTGAACTTCAGGTTGGTGTAGAGACTGAGAAATATGGTGATGAAGGAAGTAGGAGAGAGAATCCAGTCCTAATTTTAGGGGCATCTTGAAATGAGAAAGTTAATAATACTTAGTCTAATGGATTTCTGCATATGAGGTCTTTCTGTCAGGAATGTTAGCTGAAAGGAGGTAAGAAAACATACCACCTCTTCCTACTAATCAAGCATTTGAAATGTCAGCTTGTCTTTGGTGTTTTCCTGCATTCCTTTGTCTCATTTGTGTTTCAATTCAACATCGTACATCACTATGGATTACACCAATAAGTTGCCATTTCATGAGTTTTTATCATGTACCAGACACTTTACATATATTACAATACCTGTAATTTGCACAAAAATCCCTATAATATAGATACCATTATCTCCAAGGAAACTGTGGCTTAGAGAGTTTACATCACTAGCCCAAGAACACACAGCTAGTAAGCTACATTGAAGGGATTCACACTCCAAAGCCCATGATCTCCCACTGCACACTAAACTGCCCTTCAAGGTAGGAGGCTGCAACATTTACAAAATGGTACAAAGATTTTCTTAAGGAAATTTTTTAATTTAGCAACTGGTAGAGCATTTTTGGACCCCTGTTGGCATAGCAGTTAAGAACTCAGACTGCTAACCTAAAGGCTGGTGGTTCAGATTCAACAGCTTCTGCTTGGAAACCCTGTGAGGCAGTTCCCTCTGTCATATGGGAATGTTATGAGTTAGAATCAACTTGATGGCACACAACAACAAGAATAGCAACGACAACTGAGCTTCTTTGGGAAGTCTTCTCAACTCACATCATGTCAGAACACCAGCTCTCTGATCTAATAGTGGTTTGGGAAAGAGAGTGGAAGATCACAAAGCAGTGACAATTTTTGGACTCAGAAAATACTTACTAGATCATCTCTTGATTCTAGTCTAACAGCTTTCTGACCCTGTTGCTATACGGTACAGAAAGTATGCTTCTAACAAGTCAGAGGGCATGGCCTTCGGCTTGGAGTGAAAGCCAAGCTGGAATGCCTTCTCCCTGCCCCTTGCCTTTTCTCCTACACAGCACTGCACCCCTCTAATGGAATCGTTTACTGTTGGATAGGTGTCTTATTGGAGACTAAGGTAAAAGCGCTCATTTGTGATAAACCTAAGCTGGAGGTCAGCAAACTTCCTCTGTAAAACACTGGGTAGTAAATACATTGGCATTTCAAGCCAAAAGGGTCTCTGTTGGAATGATTGAATTCCATCTTTATAATGTGAAAGCAACCACAGAAAATAATTTAAAAGAATGGAGGGGTGGATGGGCTGCATTCAACATTACTTTATTTACAAAAACCTCAAGGAGGTCTACCTTAGGCCGTTGAAAGTATAGCAGATGTTAGCTGTCTTGGGGAAAAGGCAATTTCCACCCTGGAATTTATGCTGTAGGGCTGACAGCACATGTACCAGTGTGAGTATTTGTGGTGGTCTTAGCAGTGATAATAGTAGTAATAGCATCAGTATCAACAGCAATACTACCTCTTTGTGTTACCTTCATGCTTTGGGGTTTCAGCTTCTAATGAAAAGTTCACGAACTCAAATCCACCCACACCGCTCCTTGGAAACCCTGTTGGGTAGTTCTTCTGTGTCCCACAGGATCACTGTGAGTCCAAACCAACTTGGCAGGAACAGGTTTTTCATACTAATCACCTCATTTAATCCATTTTAACCCTTGCTCAAGAACCATATATATGCAAGTGAGACTCTACCAGGTAAGACATAGTGTACAATGAAAGGAAAATGACATCAACTGCATTTAGTAATAGAAATTTGGGGTGTGGGATGCAAATGCGTAGAGAGAATATTTGAGTGCCTACCAGCCCCACTAGGGGACTGTTCATTAGGATCATGGTGGCTGGTTCCTGGAGAGGGTTGCTTGTTGGTTTGTTTGCGCTGTAGGCTTGTTGCACTTTTTCCTGGACAGAGAAGAGAAGGTTGGTCTATGAGCTTGTGGTCTCGAGAGAGAAGTCTTTTTCTCAGACCATCACATTTTTGAATTCCAGTGTGTTGGTAAATAGCTGGGAAAGGTGAGCTGTTAACATCACTTACTCAACAATCATTTAGCACAAGCCTTTGCTTGGTGCTAAACCAAAACAGCCCTATGAGACTCCTGATCTGATGCAGCTTTAGCTCTGCAAACACTCCCAGGAATATGCTGGAGACCCTGGCTATCCATTGATCTTGGACTCTGCAGCCTTCCAGAGCACAGTGGAATGCTTGTTGGGTACTTGACACAGACTGTCTGGGATGAATTTCTGATTCTGCTACTGGTTTGTTGTGCAGTCTCGACTGAATTCCTTATTCTAATTTCTTTACTGTGTCCCTTATCTAGAATATGAGGGCAATATTATTATTTCACTGTATGTACTGAGAGTTTAAGAATGGATGTGTGTGAAATGCTGTACTACCTGGCATTAGGAAGTGCTCAAATGAATGCCAACCATTCCCCTATTATCGTAGCTCAGCTACTCACCTAAAGGTTAGCAGTTTAAATCCACCAGCTGCTCCTTGGAAACCCTACAGTAGTTTTACTCTGTCCTATAGGATCACTGTGCATTGGAACCAACTTGATAGCAATATTTTCTTCACTTTTTTTTTTTAATTGAGAGAGGGGGTGGTAAGAATAAGTACCACAAACATCATGTTAATTAAGATGCAAACTTGATTTCATTCCCTATCAACTTCAAAATTTTAACTACTTGATTCTTAAGATATTTTGTTTCAGTACCTCAAGATTTTATAGGCAAACCATCTTTGGAAGCATGTTGACAAACACAGAATTAAATGAGGTGAACAGCAAGTATTCTCTGACATTTTAGAGAAGGAGAAAATCTTAGAGATTATCTGGACCAGGGATAGATTTACGAGATACAAAACTGAGGTTTGCAGAATGTCAATGACTTTGAATAACACGCTAACACACCTAGGACAGAGTGAAGGCTTGCACCTTGTTGATTAGGTTTTTCTCTCTGGACTCATATTCTTCCCCAACCACTTCTAAGTTCTCGCATTTCACCTAATAACTTCCTTGCAACTTAGTGATTATTTTCCCTGTCTCACTGGATGAAGTAAATAAAGCAGTGAACTAGTCATATCATCCCAAACAAAATGCTTCACATCGCTTATGCTTAGTTCCTAGATCTATCTAGTGAAAGAAGCTTTTATCCAAGAATCTCTGAGATGTCTTCAAGTTCAGTTAAGATAAAATTCTAAATAGTAGGAGGAAATCAGCACCGACTTGTCCTCAATTCGTGATGTCAGTGAGACTGGAATACTAGTCTGTGTCTAAAGAAAGTTCACTAACAATAGTCTTTCTTCATTTGAAAAGACAGTTGGGTTCAACTAGCCACTAGGCAGGGCAAAACTATGTGGTGAATAATCACTGAAACTATTTTCATGCATTGACCTTCAGTTGCTCTCTGTTTCCCCAGAGTTCTGCACTGCTGCTGAGCTTCTCTGGGAGGTGAGGTGCTTTGTAAGCTGGAATCCTTTCCAGACTGATCTGTGTACCTTGATTCTCCTTTATTAGATCCCTAGGTAACACATTACCATGGCGTGAATTCTGACCCGTGAAGAACCTATAGATGAGGGATCAAAAACAAGACATCCAAGGCATACTATTTTCTGTGAGGAAAATGCAGTCATCCTTGTTGAAACCTCTCATTTCAGTAGTTCTTCCTTTTTTATTGGAAACCCTGATGGTGAAGTGGTTAAGTACTGTGGGTACCAACCAAACAGTCAGCAGTTCAAATCTGCTAGATACTCCTTGGAAACTCTATGGAGCAGTTCTTCTCTGCCCTATAGGGTCGCTCTAATTTGGAATCAGCTGGATGGCAATTTTTTTTTGCTTTCTTTTTATTTTTAGTATAAATATTTCTTCTGTATACTTAGCTCTGGACATTATATTCTTTGAACCATGCAGTGAACATTCTGTGTTTTGTATGTTTAAAGGCAAATGACTTTTTAATATAGTTCCTTCAGTTTTAATATACTCACCAGTAAGGAACTTTTGACTTTAGATAAGCTAGCTGCTTCAGTAAAGACTCAGTTCTCTCTCTCCTCTCTCTCTCTAGTTATTTAATACAAGGTTGTTTGTTTGTTTGACTGTTTATAATGGCTGTTCTTTAACAACCTAATCTTATCCAGGAAACTCATTTAATCTGCACAGAACTTGAGTTTTGTTCACATTGCCTGCTGCTGCTCTTCAAGGTCTCCAGGCAGCTAGTTCCTTGCTTTGCTCTCAGCCCTGACACCTAGTTCATCATCAGAGATAAGCCCCAGTTGTCTGTAAATTGCAGTCTCATCAGGTCTGCAAGATAGCATCTTGTTTGACTCTCTTCTGTGCCTTCCATTAACACTTCGGGACTAGGGCATTGGGAAGAGCCGGACCTCACCACGTCTGTGATTGTGGCTGATGAACAGATTCTGGTTTTCCCCATTATGGGCTTCATTAAACTTGACAGCCTTTTTAGTCTCCAGATAGGGCGAACCTTTCTTCATTGACCCTTATTAACAGCTGTCTCCTTAAGAAGGGTCACTTGGGAAGAGGTAGGTGAGGGGCACTCCTTCTGCTTCCAGAAAGTGGTTGATTTTTGTAAACAACTTTGATTCAGCATTGAGAGTCTTTTTCAGGTCCTTAATTACAGTGCCAATTGTTTATCAAGCCCTGGACTGATCTTATTTATTCCCCTTAATCTTAAACCCACTGCCTTCAAGTGGATTCTGACTCACAGTGACCCTATAGGCCAGAGTAAAACTGTTCCATAGGGTGTCCAAGGTGTAAATTGTAATTTGTAGAAGCATACTGCCACATCTTTATCACATGGTCCAGCTGGTGGGTTCTAACCAGATGTTAGCAGCTGAGCTCTTTAACCACTGGACCACCTAGACTTCTTCCTCTTAACCTTTTGTAAGATGTTATTATTATTATATTCTTCAGATAGAATCTAAATCTCAGAAATATTAAATAAGTCCTTCTAGGTCTCCCATCAATAAAGCAAGAAAGCTGGGACTTGTATCCAAGAAGCCTGCCTCAGAATTTGTGATTTGAACCACCATATTCTGCCACCTTCACACTTCCTTCAGCTGCTTGAGTACATTTCAGGCTTGCCTTTTGATTATTGATCTTTAAAGTCAATAAGTTTATTCCAGTTTTGTCAAGTATATTAGTTATCTATTGTTGTATAATGCATGATCCCTAAACCAATAAGCATGTGTTACCCCATTCCATTTCTGTGGCTCAGGACCCAGGAGCAGCTTAGCTGCTAGCTTTGGGTTGGGGTATTCCATCCTTAGCCTCCCTTTTCCTCAAGTCTTTCGGCTGCTGCACAGCGAACCTTAAGGTTGCCTGTGTTTCTGGCTTCCATTGTTCTTGAAGGGTTTAGGATGCTATACCTAGAAATTTTCATGGGTTAGGTGGGTCTTTAGGGCTTCTCAGGAACTCTCTAGAAGTTCCACTGAAGGAGGTATGGCTGTAGTTGCCTGTTTCTATTCCTTGTCTCCTAGCACAAACTGAGTCCTAGGAATATGAGTCTTTAACGGTTTTGAAAGAGGGCCTGGACCTCTTTCTTATCCCTTATTTTGGACCCCTTGCAGATGTTCCAGAATGATTTAATGCCTTGTGGAATGTCTGAGGAACAGACAAAGAATGAAATCAAACGTGTCTCTCTTGTCTTTCAAGAAAGAGGCTATTTAAACTAAGAAGATGATATAGAACAAATTATTAAGATTATGCACAAGCTTTGTGCAATTACCACTGTTTCTTCCTCCTCAGCACAAGGGAAGCACTCTCATCTTTTGTCAGGTTGTCTGCCTGTGACAAGCCTGTGTTCTAGCCAAATCTGCTGCTGCTGTCACTGTATCTCAGTTTTCCTTTGAAACTTGGCAGCCCATGAGGCATGGTGGAATTGCCAGGAGAATCTTAATATATCTAATTTCTGTCATACATTTCTTACCCTGTAACATGCCGTGTATTCCAGTTGTTTAAACCAGGGCTTTGAACAGGTTCCCCTCTAATATACTGAATCAGAGTCTACATTTTAACAAGATCCTCAGATAATTCTTATGAACACTAAGTTTAGAGAACTACTGCTTTACTAGTGCTTTTCAGAACTCACCTCTAACCAGCAACATTAACATCACCTGAAAACTTGTTAGAAAGGCAAATTGTCAGCATGGATTTGAGCTGGAGTGAAGCAGTTCAAAGCCCTTGTCCAAACATGATGGGGAACAGCTAGGATTATGATAACAGCACCATTTAGTCCACTGAGGCTTAAAATATGTCTAGAAAAAATAAGTCTGCAGCTTCTGGCAGATTTAAAGCAGTCTTTTCTTCTGGTAAACTTTAAAAGGTGTTTGGAAATAATTCTTTTCAAGACCTGAAGTGTTTGAAATATGCTGTAAATTGTTCTACATGTAAGGTCAATATTCCATTTTACTAGAAAGAGAAAAGAGAGGTTATCCATGGAGAAACTATTGAAAGGGTTAAAAGAACCTTTTTCTAAATTGGTCTTGGTGCCAAAGAAAGGAACTCTTTCTGTGTCTTCCAAATTTCGCTGTAAATAAAATGAGAAGGAAGAATCAAAGTAAAATTGACTATAAAGAAAGAAACACTGATCATTGGACAAACAGAAGTGCCAAATTGGGAAAGTAGTATTGTAAGAAATAGCACTTGTTCTCCAAACCAAGTAGAAGTTATATATTTTTCATTGCTAGCCAGGTCAATCATACCTCTGATCCTATTATCCTTTACTATGAAAAAAAAGAAGGAAGGAGGGAGGGACAAAGGAAGGAAGGAAACCTAGAGTGAGTGTATTCTTGCTAACTCCATCCATTGTGGTAGCCCAACCAGACAAGCTATAGTAGAAAAAGGCTATGTCTTGGAAAACAATTTACTGTATTTAGTACACTTTAATGCTACACAAAGCTTTATTCTTTAATATACGTTGTTATTTGTTACTGGAAAGAAAGCAGAGCAAGATATGGTCCTCTAGGGAGATAGTTAAAGAAGAAATGTGTTTCCAGATGATATCACATGCAGATAGCACTCTGAAATCACTAGACATCAAAATTAATTAGGCGGAATCCACTGCTTGCTAGGTAGATATCTCCAAACTTGCTTCACTGCTGGGACAAGTGACTCCACATTAGGCAGAAAGAGTGGCTCTTATTTCTTTTTAACTCCCATCTTCTGTGTTCTCAAGGCAGGAACAAGACTCAGAACCCTGGAAAAAATATTATATTCATTTACATTGCAAGAGTCCAGTGCAAGCTCCTTCTGGCCTGCTTTCCTCTAGCATGCTGCCAGTCTAAACTGTCCTTGAGCCAAAGGGAATCTTTGGTGGGGATGCTGAGAAAAAGAGTATCTGTTAAGCAAGGATCTATTATTACCTCACATGCATTTAGGCTCTGGAAGTTGTTTTTAAAACCCCAATCTCTTTTTGTTATTTTGGTTGGGGTGATATTAAAAATAGAAAACAATCATTAGAACATAGGGGTCCTATTCTGTGCCAGGCACTGACTCTTTAGGTGCTGAATCGGGGAAAGGAAGGATCAGGATGACAGTGACGGAAGAGTGACCTGACATCTACTTCTGAAAGTATTTTGAGATTTTAGTAATTGGTGTAGCTATCTAGGAAGACTCTAGTTAAATATGAGCTTTGCATGTTGGTAGATTTATAATGCAGACCCCACGAGAAAATCCTAAAGTAACCTGGTCTGTTTTACTCCTCTCGTGATGTTATGTCTGAATGTCTCATTTTCTCTCTAATTATTTGGGTCAGGTTTTAAATAATTATTGTGGATTACTGAATTTGTATCACTGTTTTGAATATCCCTGTGATTGTCCATGAGGAAACATTTTCTAATATTCATTACATTTTTCTTTCTCAATTTCTTGCCTCATTACTCCCACTTAGGTTAGTTTCTCTCTCTAAGTATCACTTGCTCTTCCTGGTGGTTTACACCCTAATCATTGAGTATTGATTTTTTTTTCTTGTTTTTCTCTTTTCATTTCATTTTTGCCCAAGTTATATGATTACTTGACTTTCAGCTAATATTTTCTAATAGGCACCCAGGAATACATACTAGAGCAATGTCACTTAGAAATGCTTTGAGGCAAAAGGGTCTAAGTTCTCTTGTTTTCCATCTGTATTACGGTTCTGTCTTTCTGAAGACTACTGTAAGTATATGAGACTCTACTCCACACTGCTTGTTTAATTAAAAGTATTACTGCCCTTCTGAGTTTTATATCCTTTCACCCTTGTCTGTGAAGCTATGCCAAGCCAGCCAAGTGCTGTCAAGGCGGATCCCACTCATGGCGACCCTAGGGGCCAGGGTAGAACTGACCCCCAGGGTATTCAAGGAGCACCTGGTGGATTTGAACTGCCAACCTTGTGGTTAGCAGTGGTAGCACTTAACCCGCTACACCACCAGGGTTTCCCCTGTGAGGGTATAAAAGGAGGCAAATGATTCTGATTGGTCGTTCCTTGTGCTAGCCTCCTTCTCTGTCCTTTCTAATTACTTTTCATAGATACTAACTACACTCACCCCGAGTGTCTAGACGGATTAAACACTGATCAAAGGCAGGTTTAGCTGTATCCCCAGGACAAGTAGATTCAATGAAGAAAAGCTTGGGCTCTGGGAGAGCTTTTGGAAAGAGAAATAAATTCACATTAGCATTTTAACAGAAGTAAAAAGTGCTGAATGGAAGCAGACTTGATATTTTAAGGGAGTTGGGATATTTGGATGAACAGAACTGATAGGAAAAATTATCTTCTAATAAACAAGGCAGAGTGCAAAAATATGAGAGAGAGAGTCTTTTAGTCACTTCTACTTGTGATCTGGAGCCTTTCTCAGGACTGAGCTTGGTCTTTTTGAATAATTGTTATCAGTGTTACAATTTCATATATGTTGCATCTGGGTCAGTTCTACCCTGGCCCCTAGGGTCACCATGAGTCAGGTCTGACTCGATGGCACTTGGCTTGGCTGGCTGGGAACACTTAGGATTATAGTCACAGCTCAGATCGGCTCTGGACTTTTAAATATTTCATTGCAATTGAGTTTTAGCACTAACATTACTTTTGTATAAAACACATTCTGTTTTGACCAGCTCTGTTCCTTGTGTCCTTATTCATGGAACTAATTTTCTTACTTATTTGGCAGGATGGCAGATGGTTAGAATATGGCCTGAAACGTGCAAGCGTACTCTTCCTTTAGTTTATATAGTATATTCTTTCTCTATGCCTGCCTTAAAAGCATACGTTCTTATTTATTTATTTATTTTGATGCTTATCGTAATATATGTGTCATAGTATTAGGTAATAATATAGCTCATAGCCATAGTGACAAAATTAAAGAAGACATTAACAAACAATTCACATTAAAACTTGGAAGTTCAGACCTTTAGAAAATACACACAAAATTCTAGTTTTGCCCAAGGTGTGTAGTTAATTACTGCAATTTTCCAATTCCCCATGCTCGTGGAAAATATGTCTATGAAATGCTATTCATGAAAATAGAAATTGCCCATTACACATGCAGATACCCATGAAAAAATACACACATGCACTCATGATTATAGGAAATGCCAGAGGTTAGATGAAACAAACGGTATCCTGTTTTCTACAGCAAATTTAGATTTATTCTGCAGAATAATCTTAAAAGGATAGAGTTGATCGGGTCTTTATGAGTTGCTGATACAGCCTATTCATTCTTCTCTATTGTCCAGTTTTCAAGTCCATATGAGGCGATTGAAAATACCATGGCTTACGTCAGGTACACCTTGGCCCTCAAAGTTCCATCTTTGCTTTTTCACGTTTTAAAGAGATCTTCTGCAGCAAATTTGCCCAGTGTACTACATCGTTTGATTTATTGATGCTGCTTGCATGGGAGTTCATTGTGGATCCAAGTAAACTGACATCTTGACACCTTCAGTATTTTCTCCGTTTGTCATGATGCTACTTATTGGTCCAGTTGTGACAATTTTTGTTTTCTTTGTGTGGAGGTGTAATCCATGCTGGAGGCTATGATCCTTAATCTTTCTCAGTAAGCACTTCAAGTCCTCTTCACTTTCAGCAGACAGCACTGCATAGTGCTGGTTGATAATAAGTCTTCCTCTACTCCTGATAGCACATTCTTCTTCCTATAGTCCAGCTTCTCAGATTATTTACTCAGCATACAAACTGAATACGTATAATGAAATGGTTTAATCCTGGTACATACTTTTTTTCATTTTAATTGGTGTGGTACCCCCTT
Source organism: Heterohyrax brucei (assembly GCA_028571685.1). Taxonomy (NCBI): domain Eukaryota; kingdom Metazoa; phylum Chordata; class Mammalia; order Hyracoidea; family Procaviidae; genus Heterohyrax; species Heterohyrax brucei. The sequence continues at coordinate 101,434,466 of CM053151.1, forward strand.
GTTCTCTTCTGATTACTGCCTCTTAATGAGTGTACAGATTCCTCAAGAGCACAATTAAGTGTTCTGGAATTCTTATTCTTCAGAATGTTATCCATAATTTGATTATGATCCATACAGTCAAATGCCTTTGTGTAGTTAATAAAACACCAGTAAACATGATGATATTCTTACTCAGTTCCTGTTTCCTGGTTCCTGGAATAGTAGACCATATGTTTGTCCAACTCAGAATGGCCAACCAGTCCTTTTCAACTTTCTAATGCCTAACATACTGATCTTTATGCATTCCAATTAATATTTGATGATTTCCAGTATTTGTAGATTCATACTTTATGTATTTTATGTTCTGTTTATTAAATGAATATTTGCAGTTGTTTCTTTTTGTTTTGAGTCATGCCACATCAGCAAAAGAAAGCCCCAAAGTTTTACTCCATCGACAGCAATAAGGTGTACTCTGCTCTGGAAACAGTGATGGCATAGTGGTTAAGTGCTACATCTGTTAACCATAAGGTCAGCAGTTCAAGTCTGCCAGGTGCTGCTTAGAAACTCTATGGAGCAGTTCCATACTGTCCTATAGGGTCACTATGAGTCAGAATTGTCTTGAAGTCAGTAAATTTAGTTTAGTTTTCTACTTTGAGCAGGCAGCTCTTCCTTGGTCATATTTTTAGTCTCTTCTAACCTGGAGGGAGGGGGCTTATCTTCCAGCACTATTTTAGACAGTGTTTCACTGGTATTCACAAAGTTTTTACTGGATAATTTTTTTAGAAGTAGATTGCCAGGTCCTTCATCCTCATCAGTCTTATTCTGGAAGTTCCACTGACACCTGTCTACCTTGGGTGACCCTACTGGTGTTTGAAATCTCTGTGGCATGGCTTCCACCATTACAGCAACACACAAGTTAGCACAGTATGACAAGCTGCTAGGGGAGTGATGGAAGATCCAGACAGATACCTTTCCATACATTTTTTTTTCCTTGAGGAAAAAACCAGGCCCAAATAAAACCACAAGATAAAAGTGTATCAACTGAATCCTCATGGTCATACATCTTGCAAATATTGTGGCTGCACTGTAACTCAACTCTTTATGATTTTAGGGTCTATCTCCCATCATTTAAATGAATGAATGAGTGAATACAGTTAGCTTTGGAGAGAACTGTCTTGCAAAATTTTCTGCAAAGCGGGTCTGGGGATTTCAGCTAACCTCAAGTTCAGTGTGAATTATCAGCTGCTAAAAGAAATGTAACAGCAAGTAATTCCACCATACTTAGCGCTAGTCAAACCACATAAAGAATATTATACTCCTTAACTGAATTCACAAACTAAAAAGTGTTCTGAAGTAGAAAAGCTGAAGGCATGTCATATAGATGACATTTAAAGGACTACAGAATGTTTGGGTTGTGAATGACTTGAGTGATGGTAGGAGAGAGATGACAGATAAAATATCTGTTTCAACAGTGTATTAAGTGGTAATTTTGAAGAAGGACATAGTAGTTGTAATTACTATGTAGTTCTTCAAAGGGAAGAAATGGGGACTATGCTTAGAAGCAAAAAAGTTCAACTATTGTCCAATATACAGAAGCTGTTTCTAACAATTTGGAATAAGAGTTAGCAGGATATGGAATATTAGGATTTGCATATTTAGTTTAGATTCTCATGGTGCTGTTTGTAGAATGTTACACTGCTGTTAATATTTTATATACAATTTTTTAAAAATGGGATGCCTGTACACCTCAGTAGTGCTTATATAGGAAAGTGTGTGTGTGTTTCCTCAATATGGTAAAAGATCTAAGAGTGAATCATCTACATTATTATAGATTTCTGGTTAAATACCAAGAACCTGAAATATTCTGTGGCTCTATTAAACACCAAGAACCTGAGATACTTGATGACTGTGAATCTAAGGATTTCTCAGTAAAAAATAATGGACAAATCTAAATTCAAGTATGGAGGCCCTGACTTTATTTGTCCTTTGCTTCTTACCCAAACAGAACGTGGTCAGGAGCTGTGTCACTACTCTTGAATCAAAGTGAATACAATCAGGTCCATGACAAGAGCACGGTAGAAAAGGGAAAGTAGTTGCCAAAGATTTAGATTTTTGTAACTGAGATGTGGGCTCTTAGCTTCTTTTGAAAATTAAATGGAAAATGTTGGGTAAAATTCACATGTATTCACAGACACAGGCTTGTTATTCGTTATCAAGGGACTCAAGAACTCCCATCTAAAGAAGTCTGGATTCCAGGTCATAGCAACCTTATATGACACAGTAAAATTGCTACATAAGATTATCAAGAGATAGTTGGTGGATCTGAATTGTGGTTAAGCAGCCAAACATTTAACTACTAAACTACCAGGTTTCCAAAGAAACCTAGATATCAAATAATTAGGAGAATAAATAGGTTGTTAGCAAAAATGAATAATTAGTTTGTTAGATAAGTAGGAAACCCTGGCGTTATAGAGGGTTAAGTGCTACCACTGCTAACCACAAGGTCGGCAGTTCAAATCCACCAGGCACTCCTTGAATACTCTGGGGGTCAGTTCTACCCTGGCCCCTAGGGTCGCCATGAGTCGGATCTGACTCAACAGCACTTAGCTAGATAAATGCTTGGTTTGAGTTGCCTGTTTTTGGTTAGTTACCGTCAGTCTACTCTGACTTGTAGCTACCTTAGGTAGAACAGAACAAGATGTCGCCCAGCCTTCGTCATCTTCTATTGTCGTGGATATTGTACCAACACATTTCATTGAGAGTCTCCCTCATTTTCATGGGCTCTTTACTAAACATGATGTTTTTTTCTAGCCAAGCCAAGTGCCGTCGAGTTGGATCCGACTCATAGGGTTGGTCTTTTCGGATGATTTGTCTAAAGTAAACCAGAAGATACTTCTCAGTCCTTACTTCTAAGGAGCATTCTGGTTTTATTTTTTTCTAAGAGTGACTGGGTTTCTCTATGTATGGGTATTTGGACATTTTGATTAGATCTCAAGGCAGTCAGAGAGACAGAGAACTGAAGACTATCAACACAGATGTAATATCTAAAGTCATAGTGCAAAGTGAAATGAACAGGGAAAGATTATTGAACGAGTTTGTGTTGGTCATCATGATCCCTGTTCAAACATGGACATAAAAAAGGGGATAATTAATAACTATATTAGTACCTAACATAGGATCAGAGTCACGTTAGTATTAGAGATATGTTGGAGCTTGTATAAAACAGAGAAATATTTAGATAGGCAGGGATAAAAGAGGTAATCAACTGAAATAAAGGACTTAAGGTTGCTGTTTGTTTTCTGCAATAAGCTAAAGAGTATTGGGTTGAATACATGACCATACACATGCTCAGATTTTATACTCAGGACACCCAGAATTCCTCCCTAAAGAATGCCAGATTATGCCAATTAATGAGGAGAAGAAATAGGCGAGTAGGAAAAGAGTATTATCAGCTCAATTAAATGAATGGTTACAGCACAGAGACTCTAACTGCATCCAGTAATGCAACATGAATTTGTGGATCAAATAAGGAAATTCTCTGATTTTTTTTTTTTTTTTTTTTTTTTAATAAACATTGCTTAGCTTTTTAGTAGTAGGAATAGATAAAATTCTCAATGGTACACTAGGCTTACAAGTTAGTCATAAGAGTATACTGGAACATCAGGTGGAGGAAAGAATTGGGGACACACGGGTAGGTGTATTTGGAATGTTGAGCAATTGGGGTTGGGGCTTGATAGAGGGAAAAAAAGTCATCAAGTCATCTCCCTGAAAAAGAGAACATCTGTGGAGTTCTGAATAGAATTTACTAAAATCTAATTTATTTAGAATACTTTAACAACCTTAGATCATAAACTTTCTTGTATCAGTATGAAGTATGTATGTTTATCATAGGTATATACATATTTACACATATATGTACATGATGAAAGAGGAAACTCTCCCTAAAGAATCCCCAAGGAGTAGGCAGAGTTCCTTATCCTTTAGAAACTCCATTTGTCCAGCGTGTCTAAACACATTAGTGCAGTACAGATCTTGCATTATTCATGGAAATGTAAGGTGTGTATTAGTGTGTACATTTCTCTCGGACTTTCTATCACATCTACCCTATCTCCTGGCCCAGCTTTTCCTCTTCTTTATTTTTCTACTTTCTTTTCTAGATCTTTGGAAAAGAAATATTGAAATAAGCTATTTTATTGTTTTCTTCTTTCTGTTAACATGTAGAATTTGCTTAACCTCTTGGAGAGTTGTGATTTACTTGCAGTGGAGTTCTAATGTCAAAGACCACAGGAAGTGTTGATCTGGTACAGAGAGGCCAGGAAGCTGAGAGCAAACATTGTCCTGTGATAACATAGACAAGGAGACAGCAGGCTCATTCTCACTGCACAGCATGCTCACACTCACTACATCCCAGTTTCCTCTTGATCTAGTGATGACTTCATTGTTTTTAGTTTTGGAATCTGACAAGATCCCCATTGATTCTAAAAATCATGGCAGTGCCAGAGGAGTCAAGTATCTGTTAACTGTGTTTAAGCAAAAAGTAAAGATTTGAATATTTATGTAACTTACCCGTCCCCAACACCAAACCAGACCTGTTTCCATCAAGTCATAGCAACTGTACAGGATAGAGTAGAACTATTTCACAGGGTTTCCAAGGCTAAAAATCTTTACAAGAGCAGATTGCCACATTTTTTTTTCCTATGAAGTGGCTTGTAAGTTCAAACAACCAGTCTTTCAGCTAGCAGCCAGATGCATAACCACTGTACCACTAGTGCTTTCTTTTCTGATACCCAAACAAAAAAACCAAACCTGTTGTCATTAAGCTGATTCTGACTTGTGCCCAACCCAAAAACCAAACCCGGTACCTTTAAGTCAAGTCAAACTCATAGTGCCCTACAGGACAGAGCAGAACTGCCCCATAGAGTATCCAGGGAACACTTGGTGGATTTGAACTGCCACCCTTTTGGTTAGCAGCTGAAGCACTTAATCACTATGCCACCAGGGTATCCCACTTGTGTCCAGTCTCATTTAACGCCCTAATGGCTATTTTCAATTTGTCTTTCCCCTAGGGTCGCCATGAGTCGGATCCGACTTGACAGCACTTGACTTGGCTTGGCTTGCTCTGTGCAGCCTCCTGTAGCATAAGGTCTAAGAAGTTTTGACTCAGGTGAACCTGTGTGCATTTGTGCGTGTGTGTGTGTGAGCACACACACATGCACACTCAAGCAGGCTTCCCTTTCTTCTTGTCAAGATTGCAGCTGTCAGGCTTTCCCTACGGCACTACCTTGAATCAGTATGCAGAGCTGTGAGCTGCCTGCCACTTAGAGATGTGGCACTGTAGATATGTATTAGAGTTCACCCTTTGACTTGCCTTTGTGTGCCATGACAGAATGCTAGCTTGTCTGTTAAGGGACAGGGCCATTGTGAAATCCAACTTCTCTTTGAGATGCAGACCAGCTTCTCTCCTTCCATCAGGGAAAAGCTTCCTTTGCAGAAACACCAGTGAGAAGGGTCTACAAGTGCCCTCTACCATTGTGGTTTTTGTCTGAATCTTCTAGAGAGGATCTCTGCACTGATGAGATAAAAGCAGATGCCTTTCCAAGTCCTGTCCATTTGCATTGATATTTACATTCTTTGCCAAAGTGACCTCATTACCATTTGCTCAGTATTTGCACCATAGGGATGTGTTTTACATAATTTAAGACTTGGAACCGGTAATGTAGTTCAGATGGGCAGCAAAGGCCACAAGGAGCTGAATTTCATGCCCTTCTTTCTCAAGGACCCTCGTGTATAAATGAGTCTCTAGTCCATATCCCTAAATCATAATAACAGGGCTGCTTATTGTGGGCCAACAATGTGTCTGGCCCTCGACTAGATGTGTCTCTCAATATTAATATTTAACCTCCATAACCACATTGTAAAGATGGATATTATTTCCCCCATCCTACAGATAAGAAAACTAAGAGAAAAATGAAGTAACTTACATAGTCTGAATTTAGAGATACCTGACTCCTGGAGCTTTGCCCTCTCTCCTGTGCCTTACTGTCTCCCATTGTATAGCTCCACTTCAGAAACTTTGTTTTCAGGTTTAAGAAACTAATCTTTTTACTTCCTCAGGAAACAACAGTTTTGATAAAGAAATATGGAGGGACTGTCACCTTGGTCCGTTTTTGTCACTTTCATTGGCATCTCTTCTCTGGATACCCAGAAACTCCCCCTATGAAATGTGTACAAAAAACTGTGTTCACCTTGATGTAAAGCTACGTGGCACTAATGGAGGCCGGTTTGTGTGACCCTGCTAGATGGCACTTCGGTGCCTTCTGCATCTTCTTAGCTTGACCTGTGTTCAGAGAGTTTCAAAAGAAAGGAGGGAAAGGCTTTGTTTTGTGTGCGCTACCTAGGATGAAACCTTTGGCCTGATTGCCAACCAGAGGTTCTTTCATGTCTTGGAAAGACATTCTCCTGTCTCTGACTGTTCCTACCCCATCCATATCCCCACCCACATACTATCCTCATCTTCATGAAAATGTGGTCAAGACTCTTTTTCAACAGCCATCAATAAAAGGCTCCAGTCTGTAATCTAGAGAGAGAATAGGAAGCAACTTTGCTAGTCCGCTTGCCTTCCCTTCCTCCCTCCTTTTCTTCCTTCTATCTGCGATCTTCTCATATCGTGTGTCCTTGTGTGACAGCTCAGTGGAATAGGCATTATAAACTGAATAGCATTTTTTTCGATACCTCTCCAAGGACTCCTTACATTCAGAGGATGTATCGCTGCGTTCACAATCCCCTAGCAGTACCGCGGTTTAGAAGAGTCTATTACACCATGCAAAGCTCCTGGGAATAGACTCATAAATGGCTTCTTGTCTTTTCCTTGTAATGCATATGGATTCTTAGTTCAAAGATCAGAACTGGGGAGATGAGAATTCAAACCTTCCTAGAGCCTTGTATCCTGAATATAAAACAAAGTAAACCTGTTGCCATAGAGTCATTTCTGACTTGTGGTGACACCGTGCATTATAAGCAGAACTGCTTTATAGGATTTTATTGGGTGTCATCATTATGGAAGCAGAACACTGGGCCTTTCTTCTGTGGTGTTGCTGGGTAAGTCTGAACTGCCAGCTTTTAGGTTAGTAGTCAAGTGCCAAATGCTTGCACCATGAGGCACCAAACATAGGCTATCTGGGTCTTATGAATTCAGAAACCCTCAGCAGATCTGGCTGGGAGGAACAAGAGAAAGGTGCATTCTTATCGCAACACTCATGCTCCCAGGCCTCTTTTGACCTGGTTTCTTCTAAATGGTTTGCTCCCTCCACTGTCCTTTACAGCCCAACCCAGATGTCATCCCTGTTGTGTGAATCCTTCCTACCTTACCAGCTGAAATCCTCTGAATTCTCAGCAAACTTGATCCTGTACCATTTACTTTCTTAATCCCACTTACCTTATGTTATTATTTGTATTGCCATACTGTATACTTTTCATTAGATTTTAAGCTCTTGGAGGGCAGGGGCCTTCTTTCTTCTGTTTGTGTGGACACTGAAGACCCTGTAATAGCACTAGGCTCTGCGAACGATGAGCATATGGGTGTTTTTACTTACTGTGACTTAGTTTTGTCTCAACAACAGTGGAACCATTGATTTCTGCTTATATTGCTTCCTTGTTTATGGCTGATTTCCTCAAATAGCTTACAAACTAGTGGCAGAAATAATTAGAAAATGATAAACAATAGATTTTTTTTTAGTTATTATTACATTTAGAGCAGTAATGGATAATACAAAGCTAAGTGTGCTTCCTTCTCAACCGAAATGCTTGAAGAAAACAAGAGTTGTTGCTTCAGACAGGAGTGAACGGTAAAGGATGTGGAGAGAGAGCTGAAGATTTGGGTTGGAATTTGAAGAAAACATGACTCTTTAAGGCAGACCAGAGGTAGGAAAGCTTATCACATACATGATCAGGCTAGGGCCAGTGAGAGATCAGCATAATGCTGTCTTTAACGGGTCAGCTAGTAAGTATTTGAGGCTTTTTCAGGGCTGACTATGTAATCTGTGGAGCAAGTGCAAATGCACGTGGGAAACCCTTTGTTTAAAGAACAGCAAAAAGTGCTATTAAAGGTACTAAAATATGCAGCTTTTTCCTTTCTTCCATGAGGAACCTTGGAGGTGCAGGGGTTAAGAGCTTTGACTGCTAAGCAAAAGTTGGCAAGTTCAAATCCATCAGCCACTCCTTGGAAAGCCTGTCCAGCAGTTCTGTGGTGTCCTGTGGGGCCATCGAGTACTGGAATTGATTCGACAGCAATTGGCTAATTTATTTATTTTCTTCCATGAGCTTTCTCTCAATGAGTCGTGCATCATGTTTTACATTTGCTAATTAATGACATTTTAAGTAAAGAAAATTTAGAATTGTTAGCATTCATTTTGCCATTCTTTTAGTGTGAAATGCCCAGTTCTAATGCAAATAAAAGGCCGTGTAGCTCATATGCTGAACCACTGAAGTTGCACAATGTGTAGCATGCATAGGTATTTTGTTCTTACCAGCCAAGTGGAAACACTGCACAAACGAACTTCCCTGTTGTTATTTTTCTAGCGGCTGTGTGTACATTCTACTGACGTTCTCTACCTTTGGGTTAGTCATGAGTAAGAAAGTGACCTATGTGTGGCCGAATCCTTTTCTTTCCTTCATCATCATGTTTAGCTTCAGCAGTTGACTAAGTCAGGGAAGTGATGTAAGAAAGAGTACGGTAGGAATCCTCGATCATTCGTGTTTCTCAAAATGTTACTGCCTTAGTATGTTACTGTGTTTGAAACAAGTTCTCGTTCCAACTGTGGGTACGGCCTCCAAGGGCTCTCAGGTCCTGACTTAGCCATGGATGCAGCACCCTTGGCTTGTACTTGCCTTGAGTCTCACTGAACACATGTCACATTTGTACTGGAATCCTATGCTTATAGAATATTATAAACACTGTATGTGATGGCAAGAAACAGTGGACATGCAGGTTGTATGTATTTCTTCTCCTTATGCACATGCTCCATGCTGTGATACTACAAGCCCCTTGTATCATTGGACTTCACTTCGAAAACACAAGGTCAAAGATATAAATATTAAGAATTTCAAGATGAGCGTGTTGTTTGTCGTGTTCCGTCTGGTCTGTTCTAACTCCCAGAAACTCTATAAGACAGAGCAGAACTGCCCCATAGGGTATCCAAGCCTGTTGTTGTTAGAAAAGCAGATTGCCCATCCTTCTCTGGCAGAGTAGCTGGTGAGTTCAAACTAGAGACGTATTGATTAGAAGCAGAGCACTTAAGCATCATGCCACCATGATACAGGAAAACATCAAACCATGTACATGGCCCTTCTACAATGTAGGCTCCATCTGACTGTTTGGGCTGCAGGCCTGTGAAGCCAGCCCTGGGTTTTGGAGCATGATCTCTGTCTCAAATACTCAACAATGGTAACAAGAAGTAGCAAAAAACAATATGTAAGTAAGTAGGTATAGCATGTTCTTAAAAAAGCTTTATTTGCAAAAACAGATCGGCGTAGGATTCAGCCTGTGGGCCACTGTTTGTTGACTGCCAGGTAGATGACAACGTGGAAGTGAGAAAGACTGAGACATGTCTGCCAAGTGCTTATCAAGTGGGAAGTAATCCTGGGAAGGCCAAGTGCAGCCCTCTTGTGAAGGAGCAGGTTCAGGTATTTCACTAGTGTGATGGGGAGTAAGTTAGGGTTTTAAGCAATGAGCTAACCTAATTAAAGCAGATTTTTAGTAAATTAATATGGATGCGTTGTGTCAGAGAGATACAGAGTTGAATCTGGTAGCATGTAGCCTAGCGACGAGGCTCTTGTGAGTCCACTCGTTAGATATTAAGGACCTAAAGGAGATGAACAGGAACTGCAATGGTAGAAGAACTTAAGAACAAATTTCAAGTGAATACTCCCCGGGACCTAGTGAGTTATTTGATATGGGGAGGAGTGAGGACTGGCTAGTAACAAAAAAAGAAAGAAAGAAAACACCACTGTTCTGAGTCTGAAATGCAGTAAAATTAATACCTCCATGCATTCCATGAACAAGTATTATGTGTATCTATTGTAGAGCACCTCACGCAGCTACTGACCATTTGTCACTGGAAGTTTGTGTATTGCTGTGATGCTTAAGTTTCAGCAGAACATGAAACTAAGATGGACTAGGAACAAAAGTCTGGCAAACTGCTTTTGAAATGGATCAATGAAAACCTTACAAAACACAGCAGTCTGCTCTGCAGTGATGGTGAGGGTATTGCAGGACCCAGCAGCATTCCACTTCAGTGTGTTGGTCCCATAGTTGGGGGCCAACTTGATGGCCGCTAACAACAACAACTGCTTGATGAAATGACTATATACAGTGATGGTGGTGGGCCATTGATCTTAGCTGGTTACTGGATTTGGGGGCTGTTGGAGTTGCCAAGTGTAAGCAATGCCAGCAGGGTATCTGAGCAACAGCAAAGGTGTATGGTGCATCTTCCTTCAGAAATCAGAACTGAATCAGTGGTAGATCTGTGATCTGTAATAGAGAAAGTATACAGACAAGAGAGAAAAGAGGTTCTCAGGACTGATGAACTTTTAGATGTTGATATATCCCTTCTGCTTTCAAACTAAGTTGATTTTTTACCTTTTTATTTAACCTTTTCTGAAAAGATTAAAAAGCCATGTTTGGTCACAGTGTATAATGAAATAAAACAAATCTGATGTAATGTGAGTTCATACTGTAGATTGTCTTTTATCTCAGATAAGTCAGATGTCAAAGCAATTTGTTGGCTCAAGTGATATCTCACTTAGAAAATTACATTTTACCTCCAACAATTATGGTATTCTGGTTCTATACTCTCCCCAAATGTATTCAGTTTTATCCCACTCAGTGTGACTATCTGATTGTTCTTGGCATGTGGGATTTAATTTTAAGGTAAGTCAACAAGCGTTCAAGTTTATATGTATAAACTTATGTAGTTTATTTCAAGGTAGTCACGGTAACACACACAGATAAGACCACAAGATATTAAAGTGTGACCTAAGAATTAAGGCAAGCAATTATGTGTTAGTCCATTGGTTAGAGTCCAAATCTTTAAACTTGAGGCTTTTATGTATTACAAGATGTGTCTATGCAGACCTAAGCAGTGACGTATTGTCGGTGGAGGTCCCTTGGTGCTTGGGTTTAAGGTCACTGGCAGTGAGGCAAGGTTGTCTGGGGCAAAGCGTCTGGCAGCACTGGCACCTTGGAGAGCTCATGAGACAAGTCAAGACAGAATGGTTGCCTCTGACTTGCTCTAAGTAGTGAGTGTATTTTGTTGCTAAGTGCTTTTGAGTCATTTCAGACTCAGAGCAACCCTATGTACAACAAAAGGAAGTGCTGCCTAGACGTGTGCCATCCTCCCAGTCACTGTTATACTTGCCGTTGTTGCAGCCTCTGTGGCAGTCCATCTCATTGACAGTCTTCCCCTTTTGTGCTAACTCTCTTCTTTACCAAGCAGGAAGTCCTCCCCGAAGGACTGATCCCTCCTGAAAACCGGTCCAAAATGCAAGAGACAAAGTTTCTCTGTCCTTGCTTCTAAGGAGCATTCTGGCTGTACTTCTAAGAGAGATTTGTTCCTTCTTGTGGTCGTCTATGATATAATCTGTATTCTTTACCATGCCGTATTTTGAAAGTGTTGGTTCTTCTTGATACCCTTTCTAGCTTTCACATGCATATGATGTGAAACAACTGAAAATACCGTGGCTTGGGTCAGGGACACCCTAGTCTTCAAAGTGACATCTTTGCTTTTTAACACTTTAAAGAGGTGAAGGGGTAAAAGTCTACATTTTTTTTTTTTTTCTGTGATTTAGTTTCTCTGGTTTTACCTGATAAAGGATCTCTCAGAGTGGCACCAGGATAACATAACATCAGGCTAACTGACATCAGAGGTCCATAACCAGGAGGGGTGGGGCGGGAGGGCAGGATATCTTAATGTAAAGGAACCAAAGGCTGGGTCACAGGTTATCAGGGTGAAGCAACTGCGTTACAGTGAGGTCACTGGTTATATTGGAATTTATACAGATCACAGAAGTTTTAAAAAATTTTAAATGTCTAAGTCATACACGTGTGATATGGGATTAATACATTATATGCTATAAGCATTCATAGCAATTTAAAGATTCATTTTGAGGATGGACAAGGCAGTGTCCTTTGAAATAATGAAAAGTCTTAACAATATGTTTCCTTCAGTGGCTTCGGATGCTGTATGTGAAGCTGTGTATGAGCAAATATTTTGTCTATGCAGGGAAATGTAGATGAGATTTATTTTTATCATTAATGTCTATGAATGTGCATTGTAGACACTGAACCGTGGCCATATGCTTACGCATGGGGTATATAGGCTGTTTATATTCCTAACCTCTCCATAGACTTGTCTAGACACAGAGGACAATCTGACCCAATACTCTGCAGTTTACTCCCATTGCTTAGTAATAAGTCTACTGAACAGGAATGAACTGCTGAGCTTTAGAAGCCCTAGTGAGGCTCCTATTAACCTGAGGAAACCCACAATGAATGGGGTCAGCCAAATTGAAGATCTGCCTCAAACTTTCTGTGGTCATCATTACAAATAATACTCTTCTATTTCAACTTCAAAACTGGTATCTTTTTTTTTTTTCTTAAGAAGCAACTCTGAATTTGGGAAATCCAAAGCAGTTTTCAGCACAGCTGCCTTTAATATTCTACCACCCTTACAATTTAGGGCATAAGTGCTAACATTTCCATTTAAGCGCATTTTGCAAGAGTGATTTTCACACCATTAAATCGCTGGTCTGTATCTCTCATCCTGTCTGGTTCTTTACCCAAGCATATCAAAGAATATGTGTCTCCATGCCTGGAGTGCCAAAAAAATAAAAAATAAAAAAGTAACTACCACCAGGAAGTATAAATGCTTCTCTGTTTCTATTTTTTTAAAATCATTGCTCTGTGTGTGTGTCTGTGTATATGCGTATGTGTTTGTAAGCACTACCTACTTCATTTACTTTGTTATTGTCGTTGTCGAGACATTTAGACTATATTTGTTTCAGGGATCCATACTTTTCTTATATACCCAGACAAGGAAATGTGGTGGATAGAAAGGAGAGCCTGTGTGCATTTTACAGAGAGAGCAATTTGGCATGATTTTAGTTTGGTTACTTATCTGCCTGGCTGCCTTTCACTATGTTTACTCCACACAAATGGACATGTGTTAACGATGAAATACCATCAGATCCCAGAACTGCATTGCGGAGAGGACCGTAATTTCAGTGCTCCTTGTTTTTGCCGCTTCTGTAATAGAAGACTCCTAACTTTTTTGCTTGCCTTTGGCGTTAGCCTTCTTTATAATATTGGTTATACCAAATCTCTGCTTCAAAGCTGGTATAACCTATAATACCCCAGTCTCATTTCCTGCCACTCTCTGGTATGCACCAGTGGCTCCAGCCCATACCCAGCTCTCGCTGTCCTGCCCGTGTGTCCTGTGCTGTCCAGCATCACACCTTGGCCATGCTGTTTTCTCTGCTGAGTGGCTAGTGAATTTCTCTTCATCCTTCAAGATCAGCCCCCTTGGCTTCTCCCTTGTAAATGATTTCATTGCCCTATGGTTTTATTGATTGCCTCATTCAGAAACATTGCTTGAATGTCTCCTGTGTGCTAGGAAATGTTCTCTAAACAAACTCAAGCATTTGGTCACCCCTGCTACTTGCTAAAATCAAAAATCAGTTGTTACTCGGTCAATCATGATTCATGCCAACCCCATGTATGTTTGGGTATGTAGGGCTTTTAATGGCCGACTTTTCAGAAGTAGATCACCAGGTCTTTCTTCCAAAATACTTCTGGGTAGACTCAAAATCCTACCATTTGGTTAGTTGCTGAGCACATTAAGTATCTGTATCACCCATATAGTAATTCACACAGGTTGCTAATTATTTGAGTGACATGCTCCCATAGACTCTGAGGTCCTTGCTGGAGCCCAGTTGATTGCTTACATATTTTCATATTGACTGCAATCAGCCTAGTGTCTGGAAAAATAGCACAGTCCCACTAAATTTTTGCTGGCTGTAGGGTATGATCTGTTTTACCAGAAGACGATTTGAGAGCTACTGTGGGATGCCTTCCTTCTATAATCTCCAGTCTTTTCTCTGTTCTCTCTTGCTGCATCCCAAAGTAGATAAACTGGAGTTTAATACATACCGACCCTCCTTCTCTCATCTTCATCTTGCTTCCCCAGCACTCCCCCACACCCTCCTGCTGTGTGCAAAGCTCCAATCATGTGAAAATACCATGCAGCTTTTTCAGTCTAAAGAGGAGCAATTGAGAGAATTTCTCTAGTAATTTAAGCACACAGCAGCTACCTTTGCAAAAGCCTGGTTGCTAAATTATCCCCTTGGCTACTTGTTTGCAGGAAGGGGAAGCTAAAAAAAAAAAAAAAGCAAGCACTGGGTGTAGGGGAAAGAGAGTCTAGCAAAAAAAAAAAAAGAGTGTGTTTTCTTTGGGTTCAGCCAATCGGTCTCTATTTCCTCTCCAAGTAGAGCTTCCTTGTGTGGCATGTTCTGCTCCTTTGCTTTTCAGCATTTTAATGCCACAAATGCTTGTCATAAACTACCTTCTTAATTATGCAGAAGTGGAGCTGAATGGTTAGTTAGCAGCGCTATTGCAATTACTGCACTTTTTCAGGTCGGCTGCTGTTTTATGTGACACTCTTTCCTAAGTTGCTGATTAAGATGATGTAGTGGGTGGAGTCATTCTTCCCACCACTGGAGAGGATCCTCGGAAGGCCGGGATAATGAGTCCTCAGGCAGTAGTTTATGGCCTAATAGAAATTAAGGAGGGGAACCAAGACAGAGGAGGGGGAGTTGAGCCCATTCATTGCCTTCTTACAAAATTAGGCCCTCTGGTCTTTTCTCAACTTCAGTTCTCTCTCTGGTCCTGGTGGTGAAATTGTTATGATCACAGTCATGATGAATCTTTGGGAGAAGTCTCAACCTCAGTTGGACTTGGTATTTTGGTGATTTGAGGCATTACCAGATAACCTTGTATCATGAAAGAGCCTTCGGTTTGGAATTCATGTACTGGCAGGGAAAAGCTGTGAGGATTTGAATTCATCTCTCCAAACTGATGTATCTAGTTTTTTATTTACCAGACGTGAATATTGCGGTGTGCCTTGAGAGGCTATACTTCCGGGATTATTTTAAGGAGTAAATGAAATATAAGGAGTCCTTATGGTGCAGTGATTAAGCACTCACCATAGGAGAAAGCTGTGACAGTCTTCTTCCTGAAAGATTACAGCCTTGGAAACCTTATGGGGCAGTTCTACTCTATCCAATAAGGTTGCTATGAGTCAGAATTGACTCAACAGCACACAACAATAAGTACATCTATATAAATAGATGTATTTCTACATATATACTTTACAGCAACGTGATTATAAAAGTACAATCATTCATTCACAGATGTTAATTGAGAAACTACTTTGTGGCAGACACTGTTCAGTACTGAAAAGGTGGAGCAGAAACAATAGAAGTCCTTGCACTTACAGAAATGATTTTCTAGTCCAGGATGCTGACATCAAATGAACTGGGAAAAAGTACATGCTTGCAAGTGGTGATGAGTACTATACAAATGAAATAAATAAATAGGTAAAAAATGGAAAGTGTTCTGATGATGCTGTTTTAGATGAAATGGTCGAAGCAGGCTTCCTTATGCCTGAGTCGGGTAAGGCAGCAAGTCGTAAGAATATGTGGGAAGAACACCCCAGGCTGAAGACACGGTGGGTGTAATCACCGTGAAATCAGACTGTGTTTGGCTTGTTTGCAGAGCAGCAAGGAGGCTGGTGACTAACCCACAGCAAGCCCTAGGTAGGATGGCAAATGCTGTGGGAGAGAGAACTAGGGCCAGGCTGCCGATGGGCTTGTAGGTAAACAAAAGGACTTCAGATTCCATATGAGCTTATTTACACTTTAAAACAATCATTCTGTCGGCTGGGTGCCAATTATTCTATAAAAGGACAACTTAGAAGAAGAACACTGTGGAGGCTAGCCCAGAGATCAATGTGAATGTCTCAGTTTAGGGTCGCAGTGGTAAATGCCTTAAGACGCTTGATGTCTTCTCTTCATTAAGTGTTTGCATCCAAAATTAGCAGAGTTCGAAGCTGTGACTAGGAACCAATAATGCAGCTTTGATTACTTTGCAGTTGAGACATACAGTGATATTCTTTGCTTTTTTTTTTTTTTTGATATGAAGTAACAAAGGACAACTGATCTTACTTTGTATCTATTTCTTAAGCATCAGACTGGAGAGATGGCAGTGTGGTCCTAGAACCAAATAAGCCTTATCAGCTGTGGCCCCCCTTTAAGAGTTTGGGTGATTCAGCCTCCACGTGGCTCTGGAGGCTGCCTTCTCAACCCTTCCCTGGGAGAGAAGGAGAAAGCTTAGCGGAGGTACAGGAGTGTTCTCCTAATTGACATAAAGAACTGTACTGTTTTTCCATCAAAGCGTTGATTGCAGCTACGGGGGTTGTGTTCTTCTGTGACACTCTAAAGGATTTTTATTTTAAAGAAAACAGACTTCCTGGCCCTGTGGGTGGTCTGTATGTGTGTATTGGCATGCGTGCCTGCATGCATGGGTATGCTTGCACTGAGGAAGTTTTTGCTTTTTCTTGCATTTAAAGGAAGCATATTCTGGAGTTAAATAGCATAGCAGTCCTGGTACTAGTTGATCTTTCTTCTTCAGAACAGGTGCAGCAAAAAAAAAAAAACTAACTGTTATGTTTGCCCTGTGCTTTCTCCTGCTTTATTTCTATGAGCTCACACCTTCTTATAACAGGTGTCTTGAGGAAAATTTTAGGCCACATTTTGCATTCTTTTTATTAAGAGAAAAAACTGAAATGCTCTAGGAGAAAGAACACACACGCATACAAATACCTATGCATGTATGGATTATTCATCTGAAGTTTAAAGGAAGTATGTATGAGTCTAATTCCTGAGGAATGAAGAGCAGTGTTAAGGACTTACACAGTAAGCCAGCCCCCCCCACACACAATATACAATAGGGATGTTTTTATATATTTACATTTAGATATATTTGCTATTCATTCTTGGGTTCTACTTATATTATTTTGAAGTGTATCTTGAATAACTCTCCAGCTACATTTAGTGACAGTATGTCCTACCAGATCTAGGAACCCCTTCCGTGCTACCCAAAAACTCTGGTTTCATTTATTTTTAATATAGTATCAGCTACCTTGTGACATAATATATCCACAGTGTTCTGGTGTTATTTTTCCACAACTGGGTTATCAACTTCTTCAGGACAAAGAACCTGATGTCTGCCACCTCATGGCTCAGATCTACATCGAGCCAGGCTCTCTGGTCGCAAGTAACAGGATGTGACTTAGACTACATTAAGTAAGAATTTATTAAAAGGCTTTTGGGCAGCTCACAGAATCGAAGTGGAGACTGAAGAAGAGACTTCCAAGAAGAATCAGGGCAAGTTAGGAGGCCTAAGGAAACCCGGAAAAGCAAACCCACTACCTTTGAGTCAATGCTGATTCCTAGTGGCTCCACAGGACAGAGCAGAGCTGCTCTGCAGAGTTTCCAGGGAGAGCCTGGAGGATTTGAACAGCTAACCTTTTAGTCAGTAGGTGTAACATTTAACCACTATGGCACCAGGGTTTCCTGGGAGGCTTAGGCAGCAGGAAATAATAACTTCTATGAGACAGTGCTGCTGAGATAAATGAACTCCAGTTTTTTCTCCTGTTTGCGGTCTACTCGGCTGAAGCCTCAAAGATGTTGAGTTATGTGCTCACCCCTTAAGGAAGTAGGAGAAAGTCACTGTTTTACAAAAATCTGTGAACAAAATTCCTCAAAAGAAAACCAGGGTATTCGGTGGCCTTAAACAGCTGTCACTGCAACATCAAGCGTAATTTTATGCTTGAAGTCTGTCCAAGTTCATTGGTCATGGTAACGATGGTGATGTTGGTGATAACAGGAAGGAAGATTTAGAAACGACTGGTTTTGAGGAAATGATCACAAAATGACCTTATAGCAATGACAAACAAGTGGTATGGCCTTCCAACATCTGAAATTAATATGGGCTGGCTACCCTTCATCTTTGGATATTTAGGTTTCAAAAAAGCTTTCCCAAAGGTCGTGATAATAAACATGCATTATGCTACATAAAGCAGATGCTATATTCACTGAAAAAGATTGCATGCATTGGAGACAAGGACACTGAATTGAATCACCTGTGTGATGTTCCTTTCAGCCCCGAAGGTATAATTGAAGCATTATCTTCGTTGCCACCTATGTGATGTCTGGTGGCTGGATTATGAACAGTCTGGTTGGTGTAGAAATCAGTATCTTACATACTTACTATTTATATGATTCATCCTGATCGTAAATGTTCTTTCAGCACTTTTTCCTATCACTACAGTTTGATTTATTTTTTTCTGTGACCTTGGCCACATACATTACCTTCCTTAGAAAATATGCTGCCATTAAAAAGGCTTCACCCAGTTAGTTCTGTCATATCATTTCTATTCCCTAGATTTAATTTTCCTGGACTTAAGCTTCCTCTATAGCTAGCAAAAACATTATTTTAAGAACAGCTTATCTGGGACCTCGTTGTTAAACTGGCTACCGAGTCTGAGTTGAGGCCTTCTTCAACCGGGAGGTAATTAAATATTCTTCATTGATGCTATTTTAATATGTTGAATGAGAGGAGTTAATTATACAGCAGGGAACATGGCAGACTTCTGCGTAATAATGAGCTCTATGTTTAATGTCTTAATCTTTGTTCGAATCATTAAAGTTGATCGCACCAATCAGATTGCTTGGATTGGATACAGACTCAAATGGAGGTCCCTCACAGATGCAGGGGCTCATGTCTCCAAAGATGACTTCAGGGAAGAGACAGAGATACACACTGCTTTGTTCTGCTTCCATTGACCTTCCATTGTGATTTTAGGGAGAAAAGATGATGAGTCCCATTGTTTCAAGAAATCCCATCTGTTATAATGGACTGATGTTTGTAACTAAAGATTACAAAAGAGAAGGTGTTCCCCACCCCTCCTGCCCTTTAAGGCTTTACAGGTCCCCTGTCTTCAGAATCCACTGAAATGTTGAAATTTCTGTTCTACAAAACCTCCACAAGATAAATGCACTAACTCTGCACCTTGGGATGCCCAGGAGTCACTAGAGGACCAAGTATGGTCATAAAGAAAAGATCTACAGAAAGACTCTACTGGAGACTCTTGAGATTAAGTTTTCTGTATTCTAATACTGGTTTGAAAAGCCTGGTTGCATAGTGGTTAAGTGCTACCCATGCTAATCAAAAGATTGGCAGTTCAAATCCACAAGGAGCTCCTTGGAGACTCCATGGGCAGTTCTGTTCTGACTTAGGGGTTCACTATGAGTCTGAATTGACTTGATAGCAGTGGGTTTTTGGTTTAATACTGGCTTGTTCAGTGTCTTTAAATAGCCAAGCCAGCTAAGTGCCGTCGAGTCGGATCTGACTCATAAGTATTGTAAATTCCCAAGCATTACTTCTTCTTAATTGGTTTTCCCTTCTGATTGCCTCATGGAGCACCTTATTTAAAGAGCTTGCAGAGCTAGTTCTATCCTTCCATTGAAGGGGGTAGCTGTGTCCTTCCAAGTGTAGTAACAGCTCTCTTCCATGCCTTCCTGGATTATCCAAGAAGTCTTGTTAGCTGTCTGAGTTGTGCTGTAACAGTGACTGGCTATGAGATCAGCCTATAACTGATCATAAAATATAAGACTGGGGAGACTTTGAGACATAAGTAAGGTGGAAATATAAATTATCTCATGGGTCTAGGTAGCAGGTGCGTGTGTGTGAGAGAGAGAGAGAGAAAGAGAAAGAGAGAGAGAAAGAGAAAGGGAGAACAATCACTATAGAGAAGGGAAATATCATATTTCAGGTTTAATTTGGATGGTCCAACTGTGGAGAAGATTACTTTGTCGAGTTATGGTAGTCTTCAGGGAGAAGTTTAGGTAAGTCTGAAGTTTCAGACAGGAAATAGTATGGTCCAAACTATTACACTTGATTATTTAAGCTTGGCTGTTACTGCTGTGTTTCATCCTGTTAAGCTTGTTAAAAGTTCAGGCTTTCCTTATCAACAACGCCAAAAATAAAATAAATTATAAATTAAAAAAAAATGTCATCAGACTTTGGAATCTAACAGACCTAGGTTAAAGTCTCAACTCTGTTTCTTACTATCTACATGATCTTGGGCAATTTGTGTAACCTCTCTAAGCTTGTTGTATAATCTTTAAAGTGGGGATGAAGTGGTACCTGCTTTGCAGAATTGATTTAAGTATAAAATAAGATAATGAGTATAAAGTACATAGTCCAGTGCTTAATCATTTTATCACTTATTGTTAGAAATATGGTGGACAAATCTCTCTCTCTCTTTGTGTGTGTGTGTGTGTATGTGTATGTATGGAAAGTCCAATAAATATTTCTTTTTCGTGTATCTGAGTCTTTCCTGCACTATAGTTTAACACTGAGTCTTAACTGATCATTCCAATGTGAGATCTACAATAACTCTTTTTGTGTGTTTCTTAATTATTTGATACATTTCTTTTCACGTTAGGGGAAAATGTTTGCTTCTTGCATATCATTTAGAATAAAAATGTGAGGCTAAGTATTTGTTTTGCAAAGCACAGTATAATAGATAAGAAAAATGGTTTGGACAGAGTATAGGGAGACCCATCTAAGAAAGAAAAAATTCTACTCACTATGGGTGGAGAGGGGAAGTCAATGAGATTAATGCTATCCCCTGCTCCCACAGCAGCCTCTCTGTTGGATCTTGTCCTGCAGCCTGTTATGACCTGTCCCTGCAGTGCAATGGGCCAACATTATACCTTCACTGTCACAGTTTTGCTCTGGCCTGGCCACATTCAACGAAAGATGTGGTTGGTGAACAATTTCCGGTAGATGACAAAGTGAGACCTAGGAAATCAGATCTGTCTAGCTAAGAAGATCCAAGGCAGCAAAAAGTTAGATTGCTTACATCTGTGAAGATATTGAACAGTGATAAATAATTCTCAAACTGGAATATGCATTGGAACCTGCGTTACGGTTTGTTGAAATGCAAATTACTGGACACTAACCCTTCATTTCCTGATTCAGCAGATCTGAGGACAAGGGATGGGTAGGAGACTTAGCACTTCATGCTCACGGTTGATGCTGATGCTGCTGGTCCTGGGACCATGGTTTGAGAAACACTGGCACAGTGCATGCAATAGTGTCATACAGTTCAGAGTGTGGTACCTGGGACACCAACATCTGCATCACCTGAAAGCTTGTTTAAAATGCAGACTTGCAGCCTTCTTCCCATCTACTGAATCAGAATCTGCATGTTAACAAACTTCCCAGTTGACTTTCTTGTGCATTAAAGTTTCAAAAGCACTAATGTAGTGGCTAATGACAAGTCATTGGTGAATCCAAAATTTGAGCCGTCCCAACCAGGGTTTAGCTTTCCATACTCTGATTCACTATCCCCGAAATTTGGGGCATGGAGGGATTGTTATACATTTCTTTGCATCCCCAAGTTTCATCTAAAATTGAGATGATTGTAGTATTTATAAAGTTGTTGTGAAGATTAAATGTGATAATATATGCAAACTGAATATAATTAGTGTTGTTAAGTGATGTCCTTCATCCTTTGTGTATATAATCTGTCCTGTGAAACCATTCAAAATACTTGGTTAAAGAAGGTGTTTAAAATTCTCTCTGAAGTGCTTTCCTGTATCCTGTTTTGAATGAAGCTCTTTTCATAGTAGAGTTAGGTTGTCCTCACTGTGTGATTTAATTTGTGAGTCACAGAGGCAGAGTTACAGTATGTCAAGTATGTAATGGCATCCAGTTGTGACCTCTGAATTTGAGCATAGGTAACACTGGTGGCGTAGTGGTTAAGTGCTACAGCTCCTAACCAAAAGGTCAGCAGTTCAAATCTGCCAGGTGCTCCTTGGAAACTCTATGGGACAGTTCAAATCTGTCCTATAGGGTAGCTACGAGTTGGAATCAAGTCGATAGCAGTGAGGAGACAAACAAATAGAGAAAGAGAGAATGGGTTTCTTGGATGTAAGGTGAGAAAGCAAGCCTAGGGTGTCTCCTTTCCTGCATGCTAACATAGTATGGTGTAGGTTTTTAAAGATAAAATTAGATTTCTAATATATGGCACCATCTGTTACTAGGCTGTAACCTCAATGTGATGTTAAGTGAATGAAGATTACACCAGTTAATAAAGTGCTTCAAGAGCCTTGAAGGAAGCTATAGAAAATTGTGTGTTTGACATTTTTTAAATGTTTAAAGAGTAGCCCTTAATGATTTCTTTTCCCCTTTATCCTCAAAAGAATTAGAATTTTAGTATTTTATTAATTGGAAAACATCTTAACCCCTGCAATGCGCTCACCAACTGAGAAATAAGCCTGTTGCTTTTGGTACTTTAAATTCTCAAATCTCTAGAATCTCAGAAGCTTTTAAGTAAAAGTGAAATGCAAAGGATGTAAAGAAAATAGATTGAAGTGAGGATTGTGCTAGTGCGATCTAAGAGGGTTAACAGGAGCAGTGTTTTCTGGGTTATAACATGGTTTGCAGTACAGGTGACTGAGCGATGGTTTTGTGTCTTCAGGTCTTTGTGTGTCTTTCAGCTTGGAGGGGCTGTTTTTTGGCATCCATGACTCCTAAACAAAGAGGCACCATAGGATGAGTCATAATAAATGCCTTCCCTTGGCATGCTATAACTACATTCATAGCATTTACAGGTGGGACATAATGACACTCACTGCTTAGTTATTACCCAGTGTAGTCTCAATCAGTGATAGCAGTAAGTCACTGTGTTCTTAATGAGCACTTCATGCTGGTCCTCCATAATGCAGGTAGGTGTTTCGGGAAGGCACACTGTTAAGACCTTATAATGCAAATCATTGGAGCCCTAGCCACCAAAGTTTGCAGAAGCACCTTGGAATTCATTAGAAATGCAGAATCCCAGGCCCCACCTCAGATCCGCTGAATCAGAACCTACAATTTAATGAGATCTCTAGGGGATTAATATGCACATTCCAGTCTGAGAAACATGCTTTAAGCAACTGTTTTCCCAGAGATGAAAATTGAACTGGGCACATATCTAACTCTATTTGAACTTCAAATTCAGAGAATGAGATTGGCCGTTACTGGAGTCCGAGGTTTAATAATTGGTTATAAAATATTGTAACAGCGCACGTTTATAGGAATGTGTGTGGTCAATTATCAACTCCATCACACTCAAGGATCTGACTTACAATTAGACTCAATAAGGAAGTCTCATTAAGCTTAAAAACAAAAAAAAAAAAAACCTATATAGCTGCTAAGTGGATGCCAAATATTACCATGCAACAAACCCAGAAAGGGTAATGCCATGAAATATTGTAAGCCATAGTTAAGATAAAAAATCAGTCGTGAAGTTTTGGAATGTATGTAATTGAAATCTGATGTCACTGTTAATGAGGGTTGCCCACTGTTTGAAGCCCAGGTTTAGAAGCCAGAATCCAAAGGAGCTTTGTCTAGAATCAGAAAGATTCATCTTAGTGAATTCAAGTAAAGAGAAAACTTTGCCTCTGTCCCAATAACCCAATTAGTGGCATAGCTGGGAATGGAATATTAGTAGGAATTGTGGATGGAGAGTAGTTTCATCCTCTGAGCACATTCTCCAACATTTTTTAGATAATTGATATACCTGACTTTTGTTAATTCTGCAATGCAGTCACCTTATTGTTGTTAGGTGCCATTGAGTTGGTTCTGATTCATAGCAATCCTAAAGTCGGATCCGACTCAACAGCACTTGGCTTGGCTGGCGATGCACAACAGAATGAAACACTGCCCAGTCTTGCAGCACGTCCACAATCATTTTTATGCTTAAGGCTATCATTGTGGCCACTGCGTCAATCTGTCTCCTCAAGGAACTTCTTTTCGCTTCTTCAAGGACTTCTTCAGGGACTGATCCTACCTGACAACATTCCAAAGAATGTGAGAAGCAGTCTTGCCATCTTGACTTCCAAGGAGCACTGTAATTGTACTTCTTCCACAACAGATCTGTTTGTTCTTTTGGTAGTCCATGGTACACTCAGCATTCCTCTCCAACACCACAATTCAAAGGCATCAATTCTTCTTCTGTCTTCCTTGTTCGTTGTCCAGCTTTTGCATTCATATGATGCAGCTGAAAATATCACAGCTTGGGTCAGGTACACTTTAGTCTTCTAGGTGACATCTTTACTTTTCAATGCATTTAAGAGATCCTTTGCAGCAGATTTTCCCAATATAATTTTTTATTTCTTGACTGCTGCTTCACAGACATTGGTTGTAGACACAAGTCAAATGAAATCCTTGACAACTTCAATCCTTTCTCCACTTATGACAATGTGGATTACTGGTCCAGTTGTAAGGATTTTTGTTTTCTTGATGCTGAGGTGCAATCCATACTGAAGGCTGTAGTTCTTGATCTTCATCAGTAAGTGTTTTGAATCTGTGCTTCCAACAAGTAAGGAGGTATCATCTGCATCACACAAGTAGTTAATGAGCTATCCTCTGATGCTGATGCCTCATTCTTCTTTGTGTAATCCAGCTTCTTGGGTTATTTGCTTGGCATACAGATTGAAAAGTTATGGTGAAAGGGTACAACCCTGATGCACATCTTTTCTGACTTTAAACCATGCAGTGTCCCCTTGTTGTGATCGCACGACTGCCTGTTGATCCATGTACAGATTAATTAACAGCACAATTAAGTGTTCTGGAATTCCCATTTTGCACGATGTTAGTCATAATTTGTCATGATCCACACAGTCATATGCCTTTACATAGTGAAACACAAGTAAACATCTTTCTGGTATTCTCTACTTTCAGCCAAGATCCATCTGACATCAGCAATGATATCCTTGGTTCCATATCCTCTTCTGAATCCAGCCTGAATTTCTGGCAGTTTCTTATCAATACAGTATTGTAATCACTTTTGAGTGATCTTGAGCAAAATTTTACTTGCATGTGATATTAACGATATTGTTCGATAATTTCCGCACTCAGCTGGCTCACCTTTCTTTGGAATGTGCATAAATAGAGATTCCTTATAGTCAGTTGGCCAGGTAGCTGTCCTCCAAATTTCTTGACGTAGATGAGTGAGCACTTCCAACACTGCATCTCTTTGTTGTATCTCAATTAATAGTCCTTCAATTCCTGCAGCCATGTTTTTCACCAATACCTTCATGCAGCTTTGACTTCTTCCTTCAGAACCATCTGTTCGTGATCATATACTACCTCTTCAAATGGCTAAACATCAACCAGTTCTTTCTGGTATAATGACTCCATGTATTCCTTCCACCTTCTGTTGATGTTCCCTAAATCGTTTAACATTTTCCCTGTAGAATCCTTCACTATTGCAACTTGAGGTTTGAATTTTTTCTTCAGTTCTTTCAGTTTGAGAAATGCAGAACATGTTCTTCTCTTTTGGTTTTCCATTTCCAGCTCTTTGCACATGTCATTATAGTACTTTATTTTGTCTTCTCAAGCTGCCCTTTGAAATCTTCTGTTTAGTTCTTTTACTTCATCATTCCTTCCTTTTGCTTTAGCTGCTAAATATTCAAAAACAACTTTTTGAGTATCTTCTGATATCTAATTTGGTCTTTTCTTTTTTTCCTGTCTCTAGGGTCACTATGAGTTGAATCCGACTCGACGGCACTTAGCTAGCTAGCTAGCTAGTCTCTTTAATGGCCATTCCCATTTCTAATGCCCAGGATATTAATGTTTATGTGTACCGTTTCATTTTTCACAATTTCCAGTTTTCCTAGATTTCTACTTCATACATTCCATGTTCCAATTATTAGTGGATGTTTGCAGCTGTTTCTTTTCATTCTGAGTCGTGCCACATCAGCAAATGAAGAACTCGAGGGCTCTACTCCATCCACGTCATTAAGGTCACCTGTACTTTCAGGAGGCAGCTCTTCCCTAGTTGCCTTCTGAGTGCCTTCCAAACTGGGGGCTCATTTTCCAGCACTATATCTGACAGTGTTCGGCTGCTCTTCGTAAAGTTTTCACTGGCTAATTCTTTTCAGAAGTAGACTGCTGGGTCCTTCTTCCTAGGCTGTGTTAGTCTAGAAGCTCAGCTGAACAATCTCCACCATGAGTGACCCTGCTGGTACCTAAATACCAGTGGCATAGCTTCCAGCATCACAGCAACAAGCAAGCCTCTGCTGGCAGACAACTAGGGGCTGCTCACTCTACCTTCACACAATCTCCCTAGCCTGCTCTCTCTCCCTTTTCTCACTCTTCCCAACCTGCTCGCTCTCACTTTACTCAGTCTTCCTGGCCTGTTTGCCTTCCCTTTGACTGAATCTTCCTAGCCAGTTCACTCTCCCTTTATTCAATTGTCTTTTATTCAGTTGTCCTAGCCTGTTCCTTCCCCTTACACAGTCTTCCTGGCCTGTTCCCTCTCCCTTTGCTTTCAGTTCTCTTAGAGGAAATAATACGAAAGCAAGAGTCAACCAATTCCAGGCTCACTTGCCACAGCTGGCCGCCAGGATGCAGCCAGATGTGGATATGTCTCTACCAACCAGTATCACAAGCATTGTCCCCTGGCCTCCTCTTCCTGATGCCAGCTTTTGGCTATTTGAGGAACCAAATACATTGTTTTGCTATATAACAAATGCTGTTAACCAGAAGGGCTTCTGAGGCACTGTAATTTCTCAGAAATCATAGGCAAAATTTCGTGTATGTGTGCCCACATACTTGTTTTCCCATGGAGAAGAAGACCTGTGGTTTCCTTAGCATCTGAGATATAAAAAGTTTAAGAACCTCTGAATTGGAAGATTTCTACTTGTTTTCTCCAGGATTCTCTTTGAAGTTCTGTCCTTCTGAGCTATGTGGTACCCCAAATCTCCCTAAGTCCTTTAGTCAGGATGCCGTGGAGTACAAAGAACTTTCAGTCTGACTTAAATTACTTCAATCCATATGGCAAGTCACAGACTCTTGTGATTGAAGGGGACATCTGGCTTCCTTCAGATGAGATTTGATCCCTGGTACAGAAGTTACTCAGGTGTTATTTCCTTTTTATCTCTCTTTCCTACTTTTTAGGTTATTTACTCTATATTAAGACTGGTGTTTCATGTGCTTCTCAGATGATTAGTAATTCTAGCATTACCTTCTTTTCTATTTATGATGTTAGAAAGAAGGGAAATCTTCGTCCCATCAATTTCAGGACAATACTTTGAGACTCACTGATTGGACTGGCTTAGGTCACATGCCTTGTCCTGAAGAAATGTCTTTGGCCAGTGGGATAGCTGATTTAGCTGGATCATAGGCTCTATTTTTAGAATTGAGACAGCTTCTTTAGAACCTCATGAACCCCCAAATGGAAATTAAGGGATTACATTCTGAGGAGTAAAGTAAAATCATCCAGCATTTATAACTTTTCATTGAGCACCTAATGCTATCTCAGATTTTCCTCACATTACTTTTTTAAGGCTTGTGTTAAGATCTAGGCAGATCAGAAACCCAGTGGGGGAGGAACTGGAGTCAAGGGCCTGGTGTCATAGTGCTAGCTGTTTCCCCTGTGGTTCTTTTACTTCAGTGCCTATATCTGTAGAAGGGAGAGAGTAATCAGTACCTGCTTCATGTTAAATGGCAGTCTGTGCATGTTGAATGATGCAAAGAGTTAGCAAGAAGAGCTGCTAACTGAAAAGTTGAAGCTTCGGTTCTACCCAGAGGGACCTCGAAAAAGTCTTGAAATCAACTTCTGAAAAATTAGTTACTGAAAACCCCGCAAGTGCTATTCTATCTTGGGGTTGAGATGAGTCGGGGTCAACTCAAAGGCAACTACAGTGGCAACAAGAGTTTTTTTTACAGCTCATGGAGTCTTATAGAAAAAGTAACCTATTTGATTATATTTCATTCTAAATATAATCTCTATTGTAGATTCCCAGGAGTTTCAAACAATATGTTCTCAAAATTGTTTCTAAATTATGTTCTATATCACTAAGGAGGCAAGAAACATTTCCAATTTAACTATGTTTGCTGTTTTTATTAAATTACTCTGTAGAATGAATATTTGCAGATTCTAATTATCAAGAGGATTATTGGTGGAAGTCCTTGCTTGGTGGTCTCTGTGGAACTTAAAAGAAAGAAAGATGTTGAACATTAAAAGCAAATATGTGTAGCTTGCTTGGTAGAGATTGACCACCGTTATGTTTCTACATATGCAGATTCAAGTTGTGGATAAGACCCTTCAGTCTTACTTTACAGTGAGGGAGAAAACAATGACTAAATTACTTGCCTTATGAAGGTAAGGGGAAAATGCTCTGTCATTTGTTTTATTCTCCCTATGTCCTCAGTAGCATGCTATGTATTATGGGGACACAAGAGACCTGTGACAGAGTCCCTGCCTGCAAGGTGATTATGATAAGACTTTGAGAAAAGACATACTTCTATGAATTAGATTCTTGACCTAATCCATCAGCAAGACTTGTCTGTTCTTCTTTTAAAAAAAAAAAAAAAAAAACTATTTTGCTGCTACCCTCTGATTCTTCTTTCTTTGCTCCCATCTAGACTGTCAACATATCTCACCTAGACTACAACTAAAGCCCTTTAGCCGATCTCCCTGCTTTCATGTCTTATCCTGCAGCAGTTTATTCTTTACACAGCAACAAGAGTTATAGTGTGAAATGGAAAGCACAGCACAAGAATGCTTATAGAAGGTTTATTCATAATTGCCCCAAATTGGAAGCAATCAAGATGCCCTTTGACAGATGGATAGAGTTGGGGGGGAAAGAAAGCATGAAACTATGAAAAGACATGGAGAAAACTTAAAAACATATTGCTAAGAAGGCTTGCTTGCTTGTGCTTAAGTGCTCAGATACTAACCAAAAGGTCACTGGTTCAAACCCACGAGCCACTCTATGAAAGATGTGATACTCTACTTCCGTAAAGTCTACAACCTAGGAAAGCCTGGGGGAAGTTCTACTTGGTCCTATGGGGTCTCTATGAATCAGAATTTACTCAAAAACATACAACAGCATGTGAAAGAAGCCAGTTTGGAAGAGTATGGTTCCAACTACATGATATGCTGGAAAAGAAAAACGAAAGAGAGAGACAGTGAAAAGATCAGTCGTTGGCAGGGTTCAGGAAGGGGAGGAAGAAAGAAGTGAAGCACAGGATATTTTTAGGGAAGTGAAGCTATTCTGTATGACACTGTAATGGTGGATACATGACATTCGGCATTTTTCAAAACCTTTAGAAATACCCAACACCCAGACTGAACCCTAATGTGAGCTATAAAACCCCATTGCCATTGAGTCAATTACAAGGCATAGCGACCCTAGAGTTTCCAAGGAGCACCTGGTAGATTTAAACTGATGATCTTTGGGTTAGCAGCCATGGCTCTTAACTACTATACCACCAGGATTCTCAATGTAAAATATGGACATTAATAATAATATGTCAATATTGTTTTATCAACTGTGACAAATGCACCACGACAATGCAAGATGTGACTAATAGGCAAAAAAGTGTACAGGGGGAAAAGTACATGGGAAAACTTCTTCTCTTTTCTCAATATTTTGTTATAAACCAAAAGAGTGTAAAAAATAATTGTTCAAATTGAAAAAATCATAACAAATCACATCATAGGATGTCTCCTTTCTCAGAAGATCTCCATTGATGTCCCAGTGTACTTAAACTAAGTATATAAACTCCTCCTTATTGCCTGAAAATCTTAAAACATTACCTAGAATACAATGGCTTCTCAATGTCGTAAGAGGGTAGTAAATTCAGCAAAACTGGTTGCTATTCGTCAGCTCTGAGTCACGGTAGCCCCGTACATGTCAGAGTAGATCTGTGCTCTGTAAGATTTCCAGTGTCATATATTTTTAAATTAGACTGCCAGGACTTTCTTTTGAGGTGCCTCTGGGTGAACTCAAACTTCCAAGTTTTTGGTTAGCAGCCAAGTTTGTTAACCCAAGGACGCTGGTACTAAATTGTTGTTAGCTGCCACAGGATTGACCCCTGACTCACAGTAACCAGATGAACAATGGAACAAAATGCTTCCTGGTCCCACACAACCCCATGATGGGTTGTGGATTTGATTCTTGTGCTGATTTTTGGAAGTAGGTCACTAAGCCTTTCTTTCATATCTGCCTCAGTCTGGAAGTACCACTGAAAGCTATTCAGCACCGTAAACTCAAACCTAACCCACTGCCATTGAGTTGATTCTGACTCATAACAGCATGCAAGCTGCCAATGATAGATAAGCGGTGGCTGCACATAAAATGCGTTATCTGGGAATCAATCTTGGGGCCTCCTGCACCAAAGGCAAGAATTCTACCACTGAAACACTAGTGTTCTTGCCAAATACTAAGTTAATCAAACAAACAAAACCCCACTTCTTTTGAGTCAATTCCAACTTATAGCAACCCTATAGGACAGAGTAGACTTGCCCTCATAGAGTTTTGAAAGAAACTCTGGTGGATCTCAACGTCAGTTGTTTGGTTAGCAGCTGTAGTGTTTACCCTGTGCCACCAGGGTTTCCAATACTAAATGAGTTTACTGAAAATGCCACAGGATCTTAGACAAATGTGAATTCATTGAAGCCTGGATTGCTGGTTGGGCATTTTAGGGACTTGCTTCAATTAGAGTTAGACCCTTGAAGTTAAATTTTATATATATATATATATATATATATATATAATTTTTTTTTATTTAATATAACTGAGTGAAAATGTACATTCCCGTATAAATTTACATACCCACCTATATGCAGCTTCCACTGCTCTCCCTGCCCGGTGACAGCACACTATTCCTCTCTGCTCCATACATGTCTCATTCTCCCAACAGTCTCTTTTTTCCCTCCTCTTCACCCACTTTCCTTCCTCCAGCCAGAGGTCAACAGGATGACATCCTGTAGATGTATAGAACCGTAAAGTGCATCCAGTATATGGTCACTCTGCATTGCCAAGTCCAATACATTCCTGTCCAAAGTGTGGACCTTCATTATGATTTATGGTCAAGGGCAAAATCAGGGCCAGGGGCCATGCTCCCAGGGGAACCCCGAAACCACTGGACCATCAATTGAGGTCTTTTAGTGGAGATCTCAGGGTGCTCCACATTTTATTCTTGTGTTGCCAGTGAGACTCAACTTAGTGAGCTCCATCGTGGCTATCACTGGTGGTGGCTGGGCACCATCCAGTTCTTCTGGTCCCAAGTTGATGTAGGCACCCACTGCTGTGGGTCTCTTTGCCTTCTGGGTTGTCTTTCCCCCATGTCATTTTGGTCCTCGGTGAGCATCCGTTCCTGCTGAGTTGGGACCATTTGCTGTGCCCTCGGATGGCAGCTTGGCAGCTTTTAAGACCCCAGATGCCACTCACCAACTTGGAGTGCAGAGAGCCCTCTTAGCAAAATGCTAGTTGTGCCACTTGGCCTCGCTTTCACGTAAGAGCATGGTCCCCCACCCCCCGCCCCAGCTACTCTATCCTTGCAATATTGGGTTAAGATGAAAGGAATACTCATGTTATGTTTAAGTCCACTTAATATTGTTCTTGTTTCTAATGTGTGCTATCACCGATTTCACCCAACCAGATACCTAGCAACTATCTAATCTAAACCCTCCCCCCTTCCCTCCCTCCTTTCCCTCCCTTGCAGCTGTCAAAGAATCTTTTCTTCTATACACAAGTCTGTTTTTGAGATCTTATCGTAGAGGTCTCATACAAAATTTTCCTTTCGTCACTGACTGCTTTCACTCAACATAATGTCTTCCAGTTGAAACCAGGTCATGAGATGTTTCCAGGAGTCATCGTTGTTCTTTATCATTGCATAGTGCTCCGTTGAGTATATATACCACAGTTTACCTATCCATTCTTCTGTTGTTGGGCATCTGGGTTGATTCCATCTTTCTGCTATCATGGACTGTGCTGCGATAAACATTCTGGTGCATGTGTCTGTTGGTGTGAAAGGCCTTGATTCTAT
The DNA here is from genome assembly GCA_028571685.1 of Heterohyrax brucei. Taxonomy (NCBI): domain Eukaryota; kingdom Metazoa; phylum Chordata; class Mammalia; order Hyracoidea; family Procaviidae; genus Heterohyrax; species Heterohyrax brucei. Next base: position 101,466,456 of record CM053151.1, read on the forward strand.
AGGATATATTCCAAGTAGTGGAATTACTGGGTCAAATGGTATATCAATATCCATTTTTTTAAGGAAGCGCCAGATTGCTTTCCAAAGAGGCTGGACCATTTTGCGACCCCACCAACAGTGTAGGAGGGTTCCACTTTCTCCACAGCCTCTCCAGCATTTGTTGTTTTGTGTTTTTTGGATCACGGCCAACCTTGTTGGGTTGAGATGGTATCTCATTGTCATCTTGATTTGAATTTCTTTAATAACTAAAGATCGCGAACATGTCCCCATGTGTTTTTTGGCTGCCTGGATCTCTTTTTTAGTGAAATGTCTGTCCATCTCCTTTGCCCATCGTTTAATTGGATGATTTGTCTTCTTATTGTTGATATTTTGTGGTATCTTATAGATTGTGGAGATCAGGTGTCAGTCTGACATAGAGTTGCCAAATATTTTTTCCCATTCTGTAGGTGTTCTTTTAATTCTATTAATCAAGTCTTCAGATGAGCAAAAGTGTTTGATTCTTAATTATTCCCATTTGTCTATTTTCTCTTCTGATGATTTTGGTTTGTTTGACAGATTTTGGAGTCTGTCCACATTGTGTATTAAAACTTCCATTGTTGTTCCTACCTTTTCTTGGATGAGCTTTATTGATTTAGGTTTGATATTTAGTTCTTTTATCCAGTTGGAGTTGGTTTTTGTATAAGGTGTAAGATATGGATCTGTTTCAGTTTCTTGCAGATGGATATCCAATTTTGCCAGCACCATTTGTTGAAGATACTGTTTTTACCCCAGTTTACTGTCTTAGGGCCTTTGTCAAATATCGATTGTTCATAGCCAGATGGTGTCATCTCTGGGGTCTCAGTTCTGTTCCACTGATCGATCTGTCTGTTCTTATACCAGTACCAGGCTGTTTTGACCACTGTGGCAGTGTAATATGTTCTAAAGTCGGATAATGAGAGGCCTCCCGGTGTGTTCTTCTTCTTTGATAGTGCCTTGCTTAACCAGGGCTTCTTCCCTTTCCAAACAAAATTGGTGATTTGTTTCTCCATCTCATTAAAAAATGTTGATGGACCTTGTATTGGGATTGCATTATATAAATAGATTGCTTTGGGTAAAATAGACATTTTGACAATGTTAAGTCTTCTTATCCATGAGCAGGGTAGGTTTTTCCATTTTTCTAAGTCTCTCTTAGTTTCTTGTAGTAAGGGCTTGTAGTTCTCTTTGTAAAGATCTGTTATTTCTCTGGTTAGATTAATTCCTAGGTACTTTATCTTCTTAGAGGCTATAGTAAATGGTATTGATTTGATAAGTTCTTCCTTAACAGTCTTGTTGTTGGTATAAAGGAATCCTACTGATTTACTTATGTTTATCTTGTATCCTGAGACTTTGCTGAACTCTTCTATCAGTTTGAGTAGTTTACTTATAGAATCCTTGGGTTTCTCTGCATATACGATCATATCATATGCAAACAGGGAAATTTTAACTTCCTCTTTGCCAATGCAGATGCCCTTTATTTCTTGATCTTGTCTAATTGCTCTGGCTAAAACTTCTAGCACAATGTTGAACAGAAGAGGTGAGAGTGGGCATCCTTGTCTGGTTCCTGATCTCAAGGGAAAGTCTTTCAGTCTCTCTCCATTCAGGATGACGTGGACAATTGGCTTTGTATAAATGGCCCTTATTGTGTTGAGGAATTTGCCATCTATGCCCATTTTGCTAACAGTTTTTAGCATGAATGGGTGTTGGACTTTATCAAATGCCTTTTTGGCATCAATGGACAAAATCAGGTGATCCTTGTCTTTTGTGTTATTTATGTGGTTAATCACATTAATTGTTTTTCTGATGTTGAACCAGCCTTGCATCCCTGCTATGAATCCCACTTGGTCATGATGGATTATTTTCTTGATATGTTGTTGTATTCTATTGGCAAGAATTGAAGTTAAATAATATTTTACAGGCACTGAGAGCATTTTAGGAAATATTAGCTTGACTGCACTTTTTATGCTACTCTTGTGTCTATTCTGATAAGAAAAGATAGGGTATATTTCTCTGAGATGGAAGAAGGGAGGAAGGTAGAGAAGGAAGGATGGAAGAATGGAAAGGAGAAAGAGGCAGGGAGAGAGGGAGGAAGGCAGGAAGGGAGGGAGGGAGGCAGGCAGACAAGAAGGAAAAAAATCCACACTGCCTGCAGTTATGTTTAAAGTTTCTGAGACAATTTGTGTGTGTGTGTGTGTGTTAGTTTTAAAATTAAATAAAAAAGTAAAAAGAAATAGTACTTAATGTCTTAACAAAGCCTTAATTTGACTGAGCTTCAGAGAAGACCTCATTAAACTGCATGATAAAGTGATTATTCAGTGTCACTTTCCCTGTGTTTTCAGCAATTATTTGGAATGGTTTTCAGAATGAAGCAACATTTCCCTTTTCAGTAGCACTTGAAACCTTCTTGATGTTCACACAGAAATTCTGATAGGCAAAGGTAGAGAACAAAGGGCTGCAAGTCTTGATTCATACATGCCAAAAATGCCCTATCTGCCTCAAGAAGCTTTTGAAATATGTTCAGGAAATTCTTAAGCATTTTCTCCCAAGTTAAAGATTATTCACAAACAACTTTTCAGAGTACAGTGACTATGGACTGCTTGAGTTCTAGCCCATTTCTAGGCATATAATTTGAAATAAACCTTTTGGTATAATTTTCAAATTACATTCTTCTCCTTTTATGACATTTTAAGTTTTATATAAACTTCATGCTTTCTGTTCCACTAATCCTTCAAATGCCAGCATCCTCATGAGAGGAGACTGATTGCAGTATTTCATCACTGCCAACAGAACTACAATATCATTCTAGTCTACTGGAATTATCCAGCCAGGAGAAACTGTCTTAGGTGTAATTATTAACTGTTATTCAACTGTGTGATAGAAGTAGACTATTATTAGTATTATTATTATTGCTTTATTATCAGTTGAAGCACAGACACATGTTTTACATTAATTTGTATAAAAAATAGATAATAGATGATGAAATTTCTTAAACTAGGTACATTTATGTGAGTTAGTTCTGTAGTTAATCATCTTAATTTATCACTTTCAGTATGGCAACTATGACAGTATGGAAAGAAGCCAGGGCTTTTGTATCACTGGGAAGTGACTGTGACTCCCAGGGAAGCAGCTAGAATTGTTTAAACTTATGTAGTATTAGTTATTCTAGTTTTTGTGTTCATATCCACTGTGTCTTCTGTCTCAAGTCAAAAGGTGTTTTCTCCCACCCCATTTCGAATATCCTGAAGAGAAATTATTCTCCTATTACTACCTTGATGGAGTTGATGAATACTACTTTTAAGTTAATTGAAAATGATTGTCAATAAAGTCGATTTTTATGGCTCCATTCCAATCATTTGATGTGACAAATCCTGAACTATCATTATCTAGATTAGCATGGATTTCCAGGAAAGTAAAGGGCAAAAGTTGCTTTATGGTTTTCTTATGTGTCATTTTTCCAGTAATCTGGAGCTATTGTGTCAGGCAGAAAGTGTTGAACAGATCAAGCTGTAGACAGTACCAAAAAAAAAAAAAAAAAAAAAATGAGATCTCTGAACTAAAAGAAAAAAAAAAGGCTACTTAATCAGTGATAGAATTTCAGTGAATACTGGTAAAATGGTATAGGGAGAAATGAACTTGTTTCCAAAGAACTGACCAGATGTTAAAGAGAAGCAGCAAAGAGATAGAAGAAATGCAAAATCTCTCAGTTCCTTCCTCTGAAAGCCCATAAATTACAGTAGTATTTCATGTTAAACAAAGTATATGAAAGTCCCCAAACACCAGTTTTATGAAACCTACAAGAATTGTGCTAATATATTTTCCCTGAACTTTGGAATATAAAATCCAAAGAAAGTCAGAATCTAAGCAAAATTATATGTCAAAGCATTTTACAATCAAAGGTTTAAGGGAACACTAATTGGAGGAATTGATTTCCATATGTATCTTTTAAACTGAAATCTTCCTTTCACTATAGTCAGGGGAATGAAGCACAGACCTTGTTAAGCCTGATTCTGAATGTTAAGTCATCCAAGGGTGAGGAACTGAAATTTATGGGGACTTGAGTCAAATAGCTTCTGTTCTACTGGGGAACTCTGGCATTTGAGTTACAAAATGGCAAAGTGAATATATCATGGAGATGTACACTGACTACCTTTCATCTGGACCAAAGGCTATACATCAGGGTTGTCATTTCATACTGAAGTCCATAAACTCCCTCTCTTACCCACCCTGATTTGTGCGCGTGTGTTGACTAACCCAGATGACTCTCAGATGTACGCTGGTGGAGAGGGTGTACGTTGTGTTGTGTTCGGTTCCCTTGGGCATTGAGCTGACTAAGTATTCACATGAAATATGGTGGTAGAGTTTGGAATCAGGGTCAGGCCTGAGCCACTTGGTATGTGCAGAGGCTTGTTTCTTTGTAGTGTTTCTGTCGGTCTTGGGCTTTCCACGCAGTCCGCTGACTGCAGTACTGCCTCACTGCCTTCCCCTTCAGAAGCAATGATGACAACCGGTGTTAACTGAGTGTTGAAAAGATGCTGTGTGCTATACAAAACTATACATGCTATCTAAGTTCATGTCTCCGTGCCATGACATTAAGGCTGTCATGGGTTGCTATTGCCATCAAGATGATTCCAACTCATAGCGACCCTCTAGGGCAGTGAATAACTGCCCCATAGTGTCTCCAAGGAGTGCCTGGTGGTTTTGAATGGCCAGATGTCTTGGTTAGTGTTTACAACCCCCAGCAGCTCTTAAGCACTGTGCCACCAGGGATCCTTAGTGGTATTAATATCTTCAGTTTACAGAAGAAGAAATTGGTGCTTAGGTAAAGAGGTTAACTTACTTCCTTAAGGTCACACAGCAATGTGCTGGAGCCAGGACTCTGCTACCCAAGACTGGCTGACTAGGGAGCTGATATTTTCAAGCTGTGCTCTCTGCTGGCTCCGCAACCAACCTCTGAGCCATCAGGTATCTCCTGGGAATCTTCCCTGTCTATTGTTTCTGATCGGCATATTCCCAACAATGTAATAACAGGTTATAACAGACCGCTTTGCTTCTAAAAAAGATACTTGGATTTTACTGAACATTTATGAAATAATGTGTTGGCAGAAAGAATGATCCTCATAATGGGGATTTCTCATTTTGTCTCTAGTGAAATGTGTAACCTCGGACAAATCATAACCTCGTGAACCTTGGTTTTATCATCCGTAAATGTCAGGGTTAGCTTAACTACTCTCTAAAGAGTCCCTTCAGGCTTTAAACTCTCTGCTGCTTTCACATTAAATGCAATTCCTTTTCAGTCTATGCATGTACTTGGCCCTTGATTGAACCTTTTAAAAAGCTGACTTTTGGAAATACCAAGTCATGGTAGACATGAGACAATAGACAAGTCAATCTCAGTTTAAGATTAACAGCTCTTAGTTTTCTCATCTATAAAACGGGGATATTGAAAGTATCTGTCTCACAAGATTGACATAACACATGCTCAGCAAAATGCCTGGAACAAGGCAAGTGCTCCTTGTCTATAATAATGTGGTAATCTAGGCTATTTCCTCCACAATGAAACCACTGTATGTCTAAGGTTATTTAAAAAAGAAAAAAAAAGGTCTCATTGTGACTGTTTTTGTGTTGTAAGAGATCTTATGCAGTGTGCATATTTTAACTTTGTATTCTGCAGACATTGGTGCATCTCTGAAAGCTGGGCAGTATTTATATCAAGTGGTAGATCATCTATGTGATGATTTATGCATGCAGACTTTTACCCCTCTCCACACTGTGAGAACAATAGGCACTTTAATAGTCTGAAGCAAGAGGGATATTAGGTCCATGAATCTTTATATTAAATTACATTTCTGAGTTAGAAATGTCAAAATGGTGGAACAAGTTAAGCGAGATTGTATTCCCCAGCAGGGCTGTTGATGTTGGTTACAAATAAATTGCTGGCGCAGGTGATGATAGCAAAGTCCATGCCATCTTTTATTTAGTAAAGTATTTCTCTTGTTAACAGCTCCTTCTGTCTGCTTTCTTTTCTTCTGTTTCACATCAGTCATACTTGACACATTGCCCACTGTCAAGGTAAGAAAAAATGCAGAACCCAGTTAATCAAGCAGATGTTTGGCTTCACACCAGCTGAAACATCTGGATGTGCAACTGAATGGTACATTCTTTCACTCAGTTACTTTGTGTTGTGTAACTAGAATAAGCCAAAGTATAGATCCCAGCATTTTTTCTTCTATTAGAAAGATAACAGAATCCTGAACCTGAATTCCTGAGGCTAGCTGCACAGCCTGGGACAGACTATTAGAATCAGTGGAGGTAATGAGTGCAGAAGTATTACATAGATTCAAAAAGCTCATGTTTATAAGGAATGCTAGTCCCTCACTTAGCCATACAATGGCCAAACATTGTTTTCTGGAAGGAAAACAAAAAAAAGGAATAAAAATAAATAAGTTTTAGAATCCCAGATTTAAGCACCAACCCCAAAATCAAATCCACTGCTTCTAAGTTGATTCTGACTCATAGTAACTCAGACAGAGTAGAGCTACTCCACAGGGTTTCCAAAGACCTCCTGCCTGATTTGAACTGCTGACCTTTTGGTTAGCAGCTGGAGCACTTAACGACTACACCATCAGACTTTCCAAAGCAATAATAGCAGCCAAGATACAGTGAGTGCCGATTATGAGTCCAAAAGTCTTCCAATCGCTTTGTGTGGATTGATTTCTTTAGTCCTAAAACTGATTACTTTAGTCATCTGGTACTGCTCTAACAGGAATGCCATAAGTGGATGGCTTTAACAAAGAAAAGTTTATTCTGACATAGTTCAGTAGGCTAGAAGTCTGAATTCACAGGGCCAGCTCCAGAAGGATGCACTCTTCCTCTGTTGGCTCTGGAGGAAAGTCCTTGTGTTGTATCAGTCTTTCTTTGTCTCAGACCATCTTGGCGCAGGAACCTCATTTGAGAAGGATGCGCTGTACTCCCAGTGCTGCTTTCCTGGTGGTATGAGGTCCCTAACTCTGTGCTTTCTTCCCTTTCCTTGTAGCTCTTGTAGGATAAAAGGTGGTGCAAACCACACTCCAGGGAAGCTGTCGTTACTTTGGGGCAGGAAGGTGATCTTAGGAAGGATATTACAGTCCCAACCTAATCCTCTTTAACACAATCCAGTCTATTAACCACAGGAAGAAGTTAAGATTTATAGCACAGAAAATCACAAAACAGGGCAATCGCATAATACTGGGAATCATGGTCCCACCAAATTGCTACTCACATTTTATGGGGAACACAATTCAATCCACAACTGTGCTATTTTTCCATTTTGCAGATAATAGTCACTAAGGAACAGAGAGGAGAGGAAACAACTTGCCCAAGATCAAAAGATCAAGATTCTAAAGCAGAAAAACTGATTCCTGAATAGTTCATACTTCTCAGACCAAATGATTTCTTCAATTTCCACTTACTGGCCTTGGTTTTTTGTTATCGTAGCTGCCACCAAGTCACTTCTGATTTATAGTGACTCCAGGTGCGACAGAACAAAGCACTGCCCTCCAGCCTCATAGTTCTTGTTACATTTGAGCCCATTCTTATAGCCACTGTGTCAATTCGTCTCTTTGAGTATCTTCCTCTTTTTTCAGTGGCCCTCTAGTTTGCCCAGAACTATGTCCTTCTCCAGGGATTAGTTCCTCCTGACAATACATCCAGTATATGTGATGAAGTCCTACCCTCCTTGCTTCTAGGGAACATTCTGGCTGTGCTTCTTCCAAGACAGAGTTATGCCTTCTGGCAGTCTATGGCATATTCAATATTCTTCACCAACACCATAATTCAAAGGCATCAGTTCTTCTTTTGTCTCATTTAGTCATTGTCTATTTCCTGGTTTACCATGCCCCATTACTTTAGCGATCCTATAGGACAGAGTAGAATAGCCCAGTAGAGTTTCCTAGGAGTTGCTGGTAGATTTGAACTGCCAGTCTTTTGGTTAGCACTCCTAACTCTTAACCACTGCACCATCAGGGCTCTCCATTTATAGATTTAGTCGTTTGTAACATGAGCTTAACATCATCTACCTTAAAAGGATGCCTTTGAATTGTGGTGGTGGAGAAGAACGTTGAATGTACGATAGCCCACCAAAAGAACCAACAGATCTGTTCTGGAAGAAGCACAACCAGAGTGCTCCTTGGAAGCAAAGATGGCAAGACTGCGTCTTACATACTTTGGACATGTTGTCAGGAAAGATCAGTCCCTGGAGAAGGACATCATGCTTGGTAGAGTGGAGGGTCAGCGAAAAAGAGGAAGATCCTTGATAAAATGGATCGACACAGTGGCCACAACATCGGGCTTAAGCATAAAAAGAATTGTGGACATGGAGCAAGACCAGGCAGTGTTTCATTCCGTTCATAGGAGTTGTTCACTATGAGTCAGAACCAACTTGACAGTACCTCACAACAACAACCACCTTAAAAAGATCGTCTTGAAGCTTAAATGAGAGAATACATGTAAAGCATTTAACAACGCTGATCAATGGCAAGAACTAAATAAAAGCGAGCTACATGGTTATGGAGCAGTGATTAAGCACTCAGCTGTTCATCCAAAGATTGGCAGCTCATGCTGACCAGCTGCTCCTCAGGAGCAGACCTGGTGATCTGCTCCCACAAAGACTACGGTTTAGGAAATTGTATGGATACCTACTATGTGCTAGATACATTGTTAGAAGCTTTGCATACATTTTCTCACTTAATTCCCACAGTTTCTTGTGATTGACCCTAGGGTATCAGTGGGCAAATCTGCTTGATTTGGATCTTCAATTATTTGCATTACTTTTATTCGAAGTGAACTTTACTTGATGGATTTGCTTCTCAAAATTCTCTGTTTCTCTCATTGTGAAGAGCACAAGTTTATAATTTGGGAGGAAATTTGATTATCAGTTTCAGTAGGGCAATGGTAAAGCTGACGCATTTTCCAAGACGTTCCAGAGTGTGCAGACTTTCTGTTGAGCTGTTTTCCACCACAGCTAAAAAATCTTTTGTCAATGCTCAAGGTGATTAAATTTGGAAGACACTATGATGTTTTCAGACTCAAAATAAAAGTGACGCTTCCTTGTTCTTTTAGTACCCTCATAAAAGTCAAATATTTAGTCCCAGGAGGAAATTTAGAAGATGGAAGTAAAACCTTAATGAGATGCAATATAAATAATAGAAGTCCCTTCCCATGAAATGACTTGTGATGAGGTTTCCTCTAAGAAGTAAACTATAAAATAGAACATTTTAGAAATTTAAAATCCACTGGTAAACACTGTAGTTTAAAAATATGGCATCAATAATATTAAATATTTAGTAAATGGAAGGGACTAGAAAATTAATATTCATATACATGCTATTTTTTTTCTGAGACACTGGAAATACATCTCAAAAGTTTTTGTTGTTTTTGCTAAGTAGACTCACGTACGGAAGAAAAGACTCTTTGATGGTTGCAAGAGAGGGGAGGGGGGAGGGCTGGTCATAGATAGTTGATAGACTACTTTCTGCTATGTGACAGCACACGGTAGAAAGAAGATCAGCTTAACTGGAATTCAATATAAACGGAAAATGCTTCTAATCTTAACCCAATGTTATAAGGATGGTCTATGAAATCTGAGAAGTTACTAGGCCACAGGAGAAAAGGGATCTTTTCGAATCTTTTATTTAGACTTCTGGGTAACCGTAACAGCACTTCCCTCTCATTCTCGTCATGTTGTACCTGCATCTATACTTGTACACACATACATGGCAGTCAGCATTCCTTATGATGCTTGTTACATGGAAGGTGCTCCAGATTGGTAGCTATCATCTTTAATTATTCTTTATATTATTTAAAACTCTAGTGGATAAAAGGAAAACTGTAAACATGAGCTATTAAAATACTATGGGGAAATCGCTATAGTTTTAACACCATCTCATTTTTTTCCTTAATTATTCCAAAGTGCCCTCATTTATTGGTTTAGAAATAATGTAACAACACAAATTGTGGTGTGTCTCCAAAGAATATTTTGCTAAGTGTCTGAGTTTTCTATAATGCTATAGTGAGTGCTGATGCAACATTACATGAAAAGTTGAATGGCAGTATTGGCCTTCTGCTTCCCAAATAGAGGTCTTGCTGAAGATATAGATGATTGTTGTTGGTTTATGGTGATTAGACTTGCAGAGTCAGGTCAGTCAGCATAGATGCACATTTCTCATGGTGGGCTTTTATGGTTGCTGCCTTTGATGTTTAGCTTAGAATGTTTGCCAAAGAAAGGAGACCTGGCTTTGCAGTGGTTAAGAACTCAGCTACTAAGAGGAAGCTATGTGGTTTGAACCCATGGCTGCTCCTGTGGAAGATAAGATCTGACAATCCGCTCCTGTAAAGATTATGTCCTAGAATATCCTGTGGGGCAGTTCTACACTGTCACATAGGTCTCTGTGAGTTGGGATTGACTTGATGACACAAACAAATAACGTTTGCTAAAAGAGAGTGGTAAAAATCTGGTTATTAACCAAAGAAAAAATATTCATCTAATATAGGGTCACTATGAGACAGAATTGACGCGAAGGCAATGCATTTGTTCTGGCTTTTGGTTTAGTGCTATTTGGTATTGGTACTGATTTTAAAGAAATCCTCAAGATTAATTATGTAGAATAAATCTATTGTGCCGTATTTGGTTCTAATGTGTGTCTAGTGTTCCTCATTCCTGGACATGTCTGTCTGACATTCCCTCCCGTCTTACCTCCTTTCCTCCATTTCTTACCTCACTCCCTTCCTCCATCCCTCCTTCCATTTCTTTCTACTTCCTAGTTCTCTAAATTGACTACTTTTTCACTGTAGGCTGTATCGCTGAGGCAGAATCCACTCACTGGCAACTTGTTTGGGATTTCCTGTGTAGTATAAAAGGGTATTTTCCACTGGGCTGCTACCTGAAAGGTGAGGTTCAATCCACTGAGATGCACTTCAGAAGGAAGGCATGATAATTAACTTTCAAAAAACCAGCCAATGAAAATCCTATGTAGCACAGTTCTATTGTGTCATGTATAGAATCGTGAAGCACTGAAATCAACTATAGGTCAACCTGTTATTTAGAGGTCCCTAGTCAGAGTAGCTATGAGTCAAAAGTGACGCAGCTGCAGTGGGTTTGGTTTTTCTGCACTCAGAATAAACAGAAAATAAATCCAGAAGATATGCAATATGAAAGCTCGAAAATCATTCCTGTGCTTCCAGTGGCATTAATTATCCTGAACTGAGATCATTAGAATTCACTGGAAATCATCTTCTGTTATCAATCTGCCATCTACCATCTGATGGGATATGTGGCTACTTCTTCCTCTGGTTCTTTCTCCTGAGACTTGCATTTCTTATAGCTTTAACCAAGAGACAGTATAATACTAGGGGGAACCATGTAGGATGTAGGCGGAGGAGTCAGACTATTCATCTCCAATCCCTAGTCGGCCACATCTGTGACCATGAGGAAGAAAAAAATAGAAGCAAGTCCAAAACAAAACAGTGGCCACAGAGTTAATTCTGACTCATGGTCACTCATGCACAGTAGAACTGTTCTACAAGGTTTTCAAGGCTATGACTTCAGAAGAACATCAGCAGGCCTTTCTTTCAAGGTGCTTCTCAGTGGATTCAACAGGCAATCATGTGGTTAATAGCTTGGTGCTTAACAGTTTGTACTACCCAGAAACTCTGTGTAACAACGAGCAGTTTCTGAAAAGACTTGAGCCTCTTCTATGCCGTCTGTACTCTAGGGTGATACTGATACATGTGTCTATCTCCCAGGACTATTGTTACTTTCAGACGTGTGAACTCAGTGTACTGAAGATGGCAATAGAAATTACTTTTTAGGATTGTTGCAGGAACAAAATGAATTAACATACAGGGTATGCCTGGTGCAGAGGGAGTATTCATTTTTCCTGAATTGCCTGGCAGTGCCCCTATTTGAGGACTATAAGGCCTGCAGCCCAGGCAATTCCTTAGTCCTGGACAAAGCTGGGGTAACTGGTCATGCTAGCATTCAATAATTGTCAACTATTATGCTTGTGGCTATTATAAAAACCCTAACTTAAATGTCTAGCAAAACACAAGAACCCAATAAACACTGATTGTTTACTTGGCTTCGAGCTGCAGTATTATTCTACTGACATATAAATTCTTTTATCCTCTATTCTTTTATCGACATTTCTTAAGTATTTCTTACTGTACTTATACCTCACTTGTCAACTGTTTTGTTTTGTTTGACATTTTGTGTTTATGACAATTGTTTGGCATTTTGTTTGACATTTTGTGTTTATGACAAAGCAAAATTGTACTATCTAACTGTTTTGCTCATTAATGACATACATCTGGCAGTAACCCTTCTATAATCACAGGGCCATACAGCATCCACCTACATTTTCCGCCTCTTGGGTCCTTATTGTCCCACATAAGGTTTTGTGATTTTATATGCTCATCGTCCATTATTGCTTCATGCTGAATTTTGCATAATGACTTGATCTTCAGAATGTAGCATGTCAGTGAGGAGTGGGTGTATTCAATTTAAGACTCAGAAAACTCCACTTATAATCACAGTATTTTTTTTTCTATTTCTTCTCTTCACTGTAATTAGAAATTTACACAGTGTCTAAAATTCCCCTGGAAAGCCTGAGTTAACAAACTGAAGTCAAAGGTTGCAATGTAAATGAAAATCTTTTCATTTTACACATGGTTTGTATTATGTATGTTATAGACTATGGAATTTTAATGAGAAAAGGAAAATAACTCTTGAGTATGATAAGAATGTTATTTGTGAATGCTTTCTGGTCACAGTGTCCTTCTTGCTAGTCAGAAACATGCCTACAGTTTTCTGCAGCAAAATAGTCTAAAAATGTACGTGTGCCTTCTTAAAAAAGGAAAGTAGGTGAAATATATCCCTTTTGTTAAAGTGTCCTAGCTTAAAACCGGGTGGTCTGATTGAAACCAGCCTTCTTTTCTACCTCCTGCCATTTCAAGCAAAAGATTGCATCTTTTGCTTGGGAGTGTATTGAGGTAGACTGGTTCCTCACTGTAGAAACTTCAAGAGCCCAATTGTTATTGTTTTTTAATGCTGCCAGTTGTGTTCTCCTTAATGTCTCCCTTCCCTTGGACTATAGTAATCAGTTAACTTTCCCCCAGCTCCCTGGTTCAGTGATCAGTGTCAAGCCTTGATGTTACTACATCAGCAGGCCTCCAGAATCACGTTCACAGAGTATTTGGGTCTAAAATCCATTTGAAATCTTACTTCACTGAAAAATAATTGCAGGAGGTAAGACAACACTGTCAGGAAAAAAATCTATTAACGTCTGTGTTGTTCTTTATCTCATGCAAAAAAGTAGTTTTGAATTTTAATCTTAGCCTACTGTGGTAGGTTTTATCCTTTCCCACATTTGGCTAAAGCTCCTAGTTAGATGTTCGATTTGGTAAGTGAACATGTTGAAAGATACATTACGAGGTGTTAATGCCTAACTGTATGGGGCTGTAATATTTAATATGGCTGATTATGAAGGGGTTTGTGGAAGACAGCTTTTGTGCAAAGACTAAAATGTAAAGGGTGAGTGTTAACACCAGCGACTTTTGTGGAAGTGTGAATGAGATACTGTACCATGACTATTTCTATTAAATAATATAAAAGACCTTTCAACAAAGAATCTTGCAGTCTACATATTCCACTATCATCTTACCTTCTGTATGACACATGACCAAATGAAAGCAGTAACTAAAAACATAGCTAAATTTATCCCTCTAGGATATAGATGATTTGTTGTAAAATTCCTCGAGGAAAATTTTAGTTTCCACTCTCCTAACAAGCAAAAACAAACACTGGCATCAACTAATTCTGTTTGATTTGAGCTTGGTTTTGTGAATATTACAGTGATCAGTCTTTTCTATTTTCCTGGGATTATCCAGTTTTAACAATGGGAGCTTGATGTCCTGAGTAAATCCTAACTTCTGGCAAAATCAGGAACTTTGGTCACCCTAACTCTGATAGCACTGATTAGCATATAAGAAGCAATGACTAATGATGAAGAGGCATCTGCTTCTAATACGATGTCAACATTTAAAGAGACATATTCCGTTCAACTTACTCTTATAAAACTTATTTGTGTATGTTGGCTTTGCCATGTAAGGTATGGACATCACTTACAACAGTGCCCTTGCTCTTTATTTTTATATTTGTTCCATTATGTGACAGCACTGAGTTTGGTTTGGTTTGGGGGTTACCAGTTAAGATTACTGGCCTTTCTTTTTGAGAACTGGTTGATTCATAGGTTGCCCACCTCAGGGCTTCTTTAGGGTGGACAACTAATAAGAAGACAGAGATAATCTAGGTTTCTTTGCATACCACTGATTTGAGAGCTTGGTTCACGTTCACTAAAGTCCTTAATCTAGGTCCGATTTTTTACATTTGGAATTCCTAAGAATTGCATGTCCTTCATTTGCAGAACTTAAGGGAGATAAGCTATGTCAACAGTTTATTTCTAAAAAAAAAAAAAAAAAAAAAAAAAATGAGCCTTTAAAATGAACTGTTATCATTTTTAAGGGTCTTCAAGTTTGTTCTGACTCATAGTCAACCCTATAGGACAGAATAAAACTGCCCGATAAGGTTTCCATGGAGAAGCTTGTGAATTTAAACTGTGGATCTTTTGGTTTAGCAGCTGAGCTCTTAACCTCTAACCCATCAGGGTTTTGTTATAAGGATACTGACTGCCAGCCAGCCAGTTACAATGACCATTCCAACCCAGTGTGTCACCAAAGACGTGTCATATAATTCACATGCCAAATCTTTAAGCTTGCATCTGTGCTTTTGAATTTTTCTGTTTTGTTTGTTTGTTTGCTGTTCTAGTAGAATTTTATCTGTTTTTCTCTTCTCCTTCTTCCCTTAGTTTCCATGGGAGCATTCATATCACATTAGAAGGGCTGAAGGTTAGTGACATCTAGCAGTGAGTTTTGAAGTCAGTTTGTGCCTTGGTTTTGAAGTGTTTGCTTGGGTCTTAGATATACAAAGGAGTGTGTGAGAGTTATTTCGGCAGCAACTATACACAGCATGTCAGTAAAATGAGCAAAGGCCTCGGGAAAGTGAGGCCCAGTGCTTTCATCTATAGTCAGCCAACCCTCAGCATTTCTTTCAAATTAAACAAAGATAATGGGACATGTCCCTGAAGGTTGAAACTGGACTTGGAATAAAGAACTAAAAGCTGTCAGAAGAGACTAAACTAAAAGCAGTAGCTGTATCTTTGGGGGCATGCTTGGTATCAAGTCAGTGGTGTTTTATTGTGTTTTTGTTATTTTAGTTACACCGTTCCCCAGATCCTCCCATCATCATCCTTTTTGAACTACCTGTCTGACCGTTCTGGCCTTCCATGAGTCTGTAGGATGGCCCAAGTGTGACTACACTTTCTTCCTTCCTTATCCTTAGGTGACTTAAAAGAGCTGGAGAGAGAGAGAGAGAGAGAGAGAGAGGATGTTGTTGTTTTACTCATATGGGACAAAAGAATAAAAAGTATTTTTGATTCAGGAATTTAATAGGAAGAGGCTACAGCTACAATTCTGATAGCAACTAATGTATATTTAATGTACCACCTTGATTTGTAACCTCGAATTAGCTAACTACATATGTTTAGAGCATAATTCTTTTCATAATCATGTTTGCTTCGATAGCAGAACACACGTATTAGTTTCCATAATTGAAAATGCCAAATGCCTGCTTTCATCAACTGGGTGTTTGGGGTTTTGGCAGCAAAGGCACAACTCTTCTAATAAGTATCTCTTCCTTTTCATTCTAATTGCTTTATAACAAAATTAAGTATTTTTTCATCTTTTTTTTTTCTGCATTATGGAAGTCACCTTCAGAATAAGGAAAGTAGTAGCTGTTCTTGCCAATTTTTAAGTAACTAGCTTTTAAGAGTGATTCCCTACAGAGCTATTTTTTGTGTAGGTTCCCCCTGGGTACTGCTTGTGGGAAAGTAAATGCAATGCATTTTACAGTAGTCATTTGCTCTAATTATTAACATCATAGTACAGTGTGTGGTGGCTGCCTGTTGAGGCCTGACTATCTACATATAATATTGATTATCTTATGTCTTTCTGCAGGTACAGCTTTTACATTTGGGAAAAAAGAGACTTACTGTTTTATCAGAGTAAATATCTGTAACATTCTTAGGGCGTTGCTCTTTTGATTATCACTGATAATTGCTTCAGTGTCTGTCCATTATTTAACATGCATGAAGCATCTAACATGGCCCTGGTGGAATATGGGTAAGAACTCAGCTATTAACTGAGAGGTTGGCAATTAGAATCCAGTGATTACTCCTTGGAAACCCTAGCTTGTGGCAAGATTAGAGAAGTAAAAGTGTACCCTTTACCCTCAGACTGACTCTTCGCAGGTTATGGTGAATGGTGAATGCACTATAAACATTCACTCATGTCCCTTAAGAACTGTTTTATGGAGGTTTTAATTGTTTATTTTTTTTTATAAAAAGGATCACAGGCATTTCAGGTAAACTACCAGATTAAAAAAAAAAATAGATAAAGGCTGGAGCCAATTAATTAAATAGGTGAAAGACATAATCATTAGATTTTACTTTTATTTAGGGGTATGAGAGTGGTAAGTTAATCTTTTTGAATCACAGTATCTTTATCCAAAAAATGAGGACATAATCTGTATTACTAGGCTATCATGACCATTAAGATAATGTGTGAACCATCTGAGCTATAGCAGTTGGTTAATAAATTATAGTGATTATTATGGGTATTCAGCACACTATTGTTAGGTGCTATGGAGATGGTCCAGTCAATTTTCAAATTATAAAGATTTCATGTGACAGGATAGAACTATTGCATAGAATTTTCTAGGCTGTAATCTTTAAGAGAGGAGATCACCAGATCTGTGTTTTGAGGAGTGGCTGGGTGGGTTCAAACTGCCAACCTTTCTATTAGTGTATAGTAGGATACAGAACAATATTATGCAAACTCTAGGCCTCTTATATGTGACTAAGGAGGAGGGATCCCTTGAACACCTGAGATTAAAGTTGATGGCTATGATGACACCGTGACGAGAACATGGTTCTCTGCAGGGAAATTAGATTACAGGTCTATTACTTTGAAGAAGTAATATGCTAAATGAAATCATCAGTGGCCTTAAAGTGTTAACAAGATTCTGGCAAAGGAGCCATTTACCTTCTTTTCACCTGTAAGATAAAACATAATGCACATACGCCTTTAATCAGTGGTGATAGCTGGAGCGGTTTACTGGAGCGTCAGCAAACCATTGTCAACATTTTCAGCTTTTCGCTCCCAATTCCCCAAGTTTTGTCAGAGTCAGTTAAGTCCAGCTTACTGCATTCTTTGCTATAAATAGAATACTTCCTACCCTCACCCCCATGAAATTAATAAAAAGGAGCTTTCTCAGAACTGTTCCAAATGGGCTAAGAGACTGAAAGGATCCCAGACACATTTTTTTTTATTGTTATGCTTTAAGTAAAAGTTTATAGTTTAAGTTACTTTCTCATATGAAAATTTATGCATACTTTGTTAGGTGACCCTAGTTGCTCTCCCTAAAATGTAACAACACATTCTTTCTGCTATGGATTTTTCAAGTCCCTTGAACCAGTTCCTGTACCTCTCTGCCTTCTCATCTAGCCTCTGGACAGGAGTTGCTCATTTAGTCTCATGTATCTATTTGAGCTATAACGCACTCTCTTCATGACTATCATTTTTATGTCGTACAGTCTAATCTAATCTTTGTCTGAAGAGTAGTTTGGGGAATGATTTTCAATTTAGGCTAACAGAGAGTCCAGAGGCCATGTCTTCCAAGATCCTCTCTGTCTCAGGCAGACCATTAAGTCTGGTCTTTTTGCTAGGATCTGACTTCTGCTCCATAATTTTCTCCTGCTCTGTCAGAGATGCTCTGCTGTGTTCCCTTGTCAGGGCAGTCATCCGTGGTAGCTGAGGATCATTTTGTTCTAGTCTCAGACTGGTGTAGTCTCTGCTTTATGTGGCCCCTTTTGTCCCAGAAACTCTTGTGGCACAGTGGTTAAAAGCTACAGCAGCTGACCAAAAGATTGATGGTTCAATTCCACCAAGTACTCCTTGGAAATAGATAGTGCAATTGTACTCTGTCTTACAGGGTTTCTATGAGTTGGAATTGATTTGAAAGCAAACCAATTTGGGTTGGTTTTGGTTGTGTCTTGGAAACCCTGGTGGGGCAGGGGTTAAGAGCTATAACTGTTGACTTTGTTAGCAGTAGGAATCCAGCAGGTGCACCTTGGAAACTATATGCGGCAGTTCTGCTCTGTTCTATAGGATCAGTACGAGTTGGAATTGACTCAGCAGCAATGGTTTTTTTTGCTCTCTTGGGTCAATACTTTCTCTACCAAACATGAAGTGTTTAACACATGAAAATTCTCGGTGTCAACTGATGGCATTGAAAGCAATAACCAGATACAAGGAAATATAGCTCCTTAACACAGTTTCAGCAGACATTATCTTCTTCATTACTAAATTACTGAGCTGAATGGCATCTGTCTTTGTTTCAGAAAGATAAAAAATGACATTTCTGTTTAATGAGTCTCAGAGCAAAGTTCAGATTAGGGCAATAGTTAAAAACACAGTGGGGATATATTTCCAGAGGTTTATGGTGGATGGGAATGGCAAGGAACCACTTAGAATTGTCTCTTTTAGTATTTCCTAGAGCGATCTGACTCATTTAGATTGACATATCTGTCAGAAATGACTTCCCAGTTCGATTGATCTCAGCATTACAATGTTTCTATGTATTCATCCTCATCCTTTCCCTTCCAGCTCAAAAGCTATAATTAGTATCATGTTCCTTTGTGGGGGCAGAAAGCCAGCAAAATACAGCCACTTACTCAGCAGCCGTACAGAACATTTAAGAGAGCTGCTTTTGCATTTGCTGTTCACTGTTTTAAGGGATATCTATATTTCTTCTTCCATTTACTTCCCCCCCAAAAAAAATCCACAAAGAAGAGAGAAACCTGAAGACAAAGTATTCCTTTAGAATTGTCACTTTATTGTATTTCAGTGTAGTACTTGTTACAGCAGCATTCCAGATAGATTGGAAGAATGACATTTTAATTCCAACTCCTGCGTAGAATATCTTAGTGCTTTTCAATTGCTTTAGGGAGCTTGCAAAATAAAATTCTGTTAAATCTAACACTATTTTGAACTCTTTCTTGCCCATATTCTGATAAGAAATTTATCCTGGCACAGGTTTATCTCTGTTGATAATGGGCTTCATGGCAATAGGGAAATGTTGATGCAGTGAGCTAGTATCCCTCACTTTGACACATACTCTTTAGCAGATGAAAAGAATAGCAGGTGCTTAGGATACAACACTAGAGAAGAATGTGAGCTATCAGTATGCTTGGACCCAGTGATGGATATCTTTTTGCATTTGTACTATGGTAACCCGTCTACGGTGATGGTTCTTTCCTGCTCTCATTTTATTTTCCTTCAGCTGTTTCCCCCACTTCTCTTTTCTTTGGCTTTTTGTTATAATTCTGAGTGGAACTCTGAAGTGCCCTAAAAAATCCTACCTCTGTCCTTGATGACTTTCAATGTTTCTGATGAGTCTTTTGGAAGTTTGGTGTCGACTCTGTAATTGAACTCGAAGTGGCAAATAGGAATGGAAGTTTTAGGTCCACATTTTATGAGGGTAAAAACCTTGGAAACTCTATGGGGCAGTTCTGCTCTGACCTATGGAGTTGATATGAGTTGGAATCAATTTTACAGCAGTGATTTTTTTTATGAGAATTATAGAAAAATGTTACTATGTATTTATATTTCTAAAAGTTTACTTTTCTTCTTAATTCAATTTCAGGTGTAAGATGTCCATGTGCCTTAAAATTAGTTAACTCATTGACAACTTAAAGGCATATAATTTTATGCTTTGATCTTAATAAGTGAGAACTGTGTCACACAAAGTTATAAAGAGTATGAAATCAGTCACAAATTTAACAAAAAATGCAATAAGCTCATGTTATACCAAATAGAGGAAGAAATTAATAATTGGGCAGCCTCTTTGCAAATGTATTGTCATACGCTATTGCCAGTGAATCAGTTAAGAAAAATGAATATTGACAGAAAAAAGTCAAACAAAATTTTTGGAAAAAATACATACCTCTCATATGACTTGCTATTACAAATTAAACATTCCTTTAAACTTATGTTTTTTTAATTTATTTTTGCTCCCAGCACTATAGAGATGTGCAGATACTAAATGGACATTCTTTAGCTATTGAACATACAACTTGCTTAAATAAATGGTGGCGTAGTGGTTAGGAGCTACTTCTGCTATCCAAAAGGTCAGCAGTTTGAATCCTCCAGAGGTCCTTGGAAATTCTAGGAGCAGTTCTACTCTTCCCTATAAGGGGGTTATGAGTCAGAACTAACTCGACAACAGTGAGGTTTTTTGTTTGTTTGCTTGTTTGTTTTAAATAAATTAGTGGAAACCCTTTCCCTTCACAGATGAACTAATAAAGAATTCATCTGCTAACGAAAAGATCCACAGTTCCAATCCTTGAAAACCTGTGGGACAGTCCTACTATGTTCCATGGGGTTGCTGAGTCAGAGTTGACTTGGTGGTAGTGGGTTTTTTTTCTTTTTGTTTTGGTTTACCTGACATTCATAAGCCTCATACTCTAGTCATAGTCAGTGGGAGGAGATTGCTGTTTTTTTTTCCCTCATGTATAGTATTTTTTTTAATTGTACGTTAGATGAAGGTTTAGGGAACAAAGTAATTTCTCATTAAAGTGTTGTTACACATACTCTTTTATTATGTACTTAACAACCCCATGATATGTCAACACCCTCCCTTCTCAAACTCGGGTTTCCTGTTACCAGCGTTCCCATCCTCTTCTGCCTTTTAGGCCTTGTCCCTGGGCTTGAGTGACCTTTTATTCTCACATTATTTCATGGGTCTGCCCAATCTTTGGCTAAGAGATATATCTCAGGAGTGATTTCATTATTGAACTGAGAACTGTATCCAGGGGCCATACTCGAGGTCTCTTCACTCTCTGTTAGGATGGCAAGTGTGGTCTTTCTTTCTTTCATTATTATTGTGATTAACTGAAAGTATATAATCCAAATTAAATTTGCATGCCTGCCTATCTGCAGCTCCTTCTGCTCTCCTTGCTCAGTGACAGCACATTCCTCCTTTTCATTCTGTATATGTCATATCCTCTTAACAATCTCCTGTTCCCTTCTCTCCGTGCTTTCCTCTCACTTCTAGTAAGAGACAAGGACAGCATCCTATAGATGCATAGAACCATAAAGTACACACACCATGTGGTCACATTGTGATCCCGAGTCCAATCTATTCCTGTCTGAAGAGTTGACCTCAGTAATGTTTTCTGGTCAGGGGCAGCAGCAGGCCTAGGGGCCATGATCCCAGGGGAACACCAAGGCCTCTGGGCCATTAACTGCAGTCTTTTAGAGGAGTTCTTGAGGTGCATTCCTCTTTTTCTCATCTTGCCACTGGGACTCGACATATGTGCCCCATCATGGCTGTCTTTGGTGGTGGCGGGGCACCATCTGGTCCTTCTGGTCACATGTTGATACAGTCATGCGTTCACATGGGTCCTTCTGTCTCTTGGGCTCTTTTTCTGTGGTGTGTTTGTTGTTCTTGGTGATCACTTGTTCCGGATGAGTTGGGACCATTTGGTATACCTCAGAATGCGGCTTGCTGACTTTTAAGACCCCAGACACCACTCACCAATATGGGATGCAGAAGACTGTCTTAGCAGTAGACTAGTTATGTTAATTGGCTTTGAGGTTCCCTAGGAACATAGTCCCCAGACCCCATCCATGCTACTCTATCCTTGCAATATTGGCTTAAGATTAGAAGCATTTTCTGTTTATGTTGATGTCCAGTTAAGTTAATCTTCTTTTTTTACTTTGTGTTGTCACTGCTTTCACCCAGCCAAATTTCTATCAGCTATCTAATCTATGACCAGCCCTCTCCCTTCCTCTCTCTCTTGAAGTCATCAAAGAATCTTTTCTTCTGTATATGAGTCTATTTTTAGGTCTTTACAGTAGGGGTCTCATACAATATTTGTCCTTGTGCTGCTGACTGGTTTCACTAAGCATAATGCCTTCCCATTGAAATCATTTTATGAGATGCTTCCTAAAATCATCATTACTCTTTATCATCGCATAATGTCCCGTTGAGTATATGTACCATAGTTTGTTTATCCATTCGTCTGTTGTTGGGCATCTGAGTTGATTCTATCTTTTTGCTATTGTGGGCTGTGCTACAACAAACATTCATGTGCATGTATCCATTTGTGTGACTGCCCTTGATTCTGTAGGATATATTCCAAGCAGTGAGATTACTGGATCAAATGATAGATCTATTTCAGCTTTTTAAGGGAGTTCCAGATTGCTTTCCAAAGAGGTTGTACCATTTTGCAACCCCCCGAGCAGTGTAAGAGAGTTCCAGTCTCTCCACAGCCTCTCCAGCATTTGTTGTTTTGTGTTTTTTTGATCATGGCCATAAACAGTTGTACAATGAGATATCATCTAACCCCAACAGGTGATATTCAACAAAGACCGTAAGATTGTAAACTTGGGTAAAAACTGTCTAACAAATGAGGGGTGAGATGGTATCTCACTGTAATTTTGATTTGGATTTCTGTAATAGCTAATGATTGTGAGCATTTCCTCATGTGTCTTTTGGCTGCCTGGATGTCCTCTTTGGTGAAGTGTCTGTCCATGTTCTTTGCCCATCACTTAATTGGGTTATTTACCTTTTCCTAGCTGATACTTTGCAGTACCTTGTAGATTATGGACATCAGACATTGGTGTGACATGTAGTTGCCCAGTACTTTTTTCCCATTATATAGGTGGTCCTTTAATTCTTTCAATAAGGTCTTTGGATGAGCAAAAGTGTTTGGTTCTTAGTAGTTCCCATTTATCTATTTTCTGTTGATCATGCTTCATTTGACAGATTTTGAAGTCTATCTCAGCTATGTATTAAAACTGTCATTGTTGACCCTATTTTTTCGTTCATGATCTTTATCATTTTAAGCTGATATTTAGGTCTTTTATCCAGTTTTGAGTTAGTTTTTGTGTAAGGTGTGAGATATGGGTCTTGTTTCATTGTTTTGCAAATGACTATCCAATTTGCCAGCACAGTTTGTTAAAGAGACTGTTTTTACCCCAGTTTACAGTCTTGGGGCCTTTGTTGAATATCAACTGTTCATAAGAGGATGGTGATACCTCTGGGGTCTCAAGTCTGTTCCATTGGTGTATAGGTCTCTCTCTTTTTTTTTTTTTTTACCAGTACAAGGCTGTTTTGATTACTGTGGCAGTGTAACAGTTTCTAAGGTCAGGAAGTTTGAGGCCTCTTACTGTGTTCCTCTTCTGCAGTAGTACTTTGGTTATCCAGGGGTTTCTTCCCTTTCCAAAGTTGGTGAGTTGTTCCTCCATCTCATTAAAAAATGTCACTGGAATCTGTATTGGGATTGCATTGCATATGTAGATCACTTTGGGTAAAGTAACCATTTTCACAATGTTACATCTTCCTATCCATGAGTAGGGTAGGTGCCTCCTTTTATGTAAGTCTCTCTTAGTTTCTTGCGGTAAGGTCTTGTATTTTTCTTTGTATAGGTCTCTTATTTCTCTAATCAGATTTAGTCTTAGGTATTTTATCTTCTTGGGGGCTATAGTAAGTGGTATTGATTTGGTGATTTCTTCTTTGATGATCTCTTTGTTGATATAAAGGAATCCTACTGATTTACTTATGTTTATCTTATATCCTGATATTTTGCTGAACTCTTTTATTAGTTTTAGTAGTTTACTTATGGATTCTTTAGGATTCTCTGCATATACAATCATATCATCTGCAAACAGGGAGATTTTTACTTCTTCTTTGCTAATGCAGATGCCCTTTTTTTTTTTTTGTCTTGTCTAATTGCTCAGGCCAGAATTTCTATTACAGTGCTGAATAGGAAATTTGAGAGTGGGTATGCTTGTCAAGTTCCCATTTTCAAGGGGAATTCTTTCAGTCTCTCTCCACTCAGGATGATGTAGGCAGCTGGCTTTGCATAGATGCCCTTTATTGAGTAGAGGAATTTCCCTTCTATTCCTATTTTGCTGAGAGTTTTTAGCATAAATCGGTGTTCAACTTTGTCAAATGCCTTTCTTCATCAATTGAGAAAATCAGGTGATTCTTATCTTTTATGTTATTTATATAAGTGTTCTATCACATTAATTGTTTTTCTAACATTGACCCAGCCTTGCATCCTGGTATGAATCCAACTTGGTAAGGTAACACTGTGTGAAACATAGCCTTTCTGCTGGAAAAGCACTTCCCAGACTGGCACTGCTTCTCAGCTTGGGAATTAGCCCCTGCTAGGGCCTCCAGTTGGGTGACTCTGCTTCCCAGCCAACCAAGATGGCATCCCAGCTGAGCTGCCCTTCCTGCTGTGAAACAGCAGAATCTATGGTGGAGCTCAGCAAAGAGAGGGTAAAGGAGCAGTGGTGCCCTCAGTCAGCAGCCAGGCTCTCAGGATGTGACTATCCCATGAACTGTCTCTCTGTTGTGCTATAGGCTGTTTACTTTAGCATTGCTGTTCAATGTATTTGCCTGTTCGTGCCCATCCCCCACCTCCTGAACAACCAAAAAGAAAAAGTTAGTCCCTGCAGTCTGCCCAAGCCAGAAGTCAGCAGGAGCAGGGCTCAGCATGTGCTAGCTCATGCCAGAGGGAGGAAATTTCCTGTTTAGTGGGGAGAGTCCAATCTGACAACACCATGCCATATCCTAGGGCTCCCTGTGTATCCAGAGTGCTCTAGTCAACTATCAATCCAGGCCTTAGTTTTCAGAGGGAAGTGAGGAGAGGTGTGTCCAGTCAACCATCTTGGCTCCACCTGGTCTTTGTTTTTGAGTTGGAATTTTATTCCACTTTTTTCTCCAGCTCTGTCTGAGACCCTCTGCTGTGATCCCTGTCAGAGCAGTCAGTGGTGATAGGTGGGCACCATTTAGTTGCACTGGACTCAGTCTGGGGGAGGCCATTGTAGAGGTAGTTCATTAGTCTTATGGAACAATCTTTCCCTTGTATGTTTAGTTTTCTTCATTCTTCCTTCTATTTTTAATTTTCTTCATTCTTTGCTCCTAAGGGAAGCAAGTAGAATGTTCTAGATGGCCACACAAAAGCTTTTAAGACCCCAGACACTTCTTACAGAAGTAGAATGTAGAATATTTTCCTTATAAACTATGTTATGCCAGTTGAGCTAACTGTTCCCCAAGACCGTGATCCCCACAGCCCTCAGCCCAGCAATTTATTCCTTCCAGGAGTTTGGATGTGTCTATGGAGCTTCCATTCCCTTGCCTTGTACAAGTTGTACTGGTTTCTCTGATATTGTGTGTAACCTTACCCTTCGCCAAGTTATTACTTATCTATTGTTTATTGTTTTTCTATTCCAACCCCTGTCCTCCCTCATAAGCATCAAAAAGTGTTTCTTTTTTTCTGTAAGCCTTTTTATGAGTTTTTACAGTTGTGTTCTCATACAGTTATTTTTCATTTTGTAAATTGATTTATTTCATGTAGATTGCCATTCTATCAACTCAATATTAGATATTTTGTAAGAATAAAGTTACAAACAAGCTGAATTCTATCTACTAAGTTTTCTTTTGGCTTCTTTCTGAAACATCAGCTGAATGGCTATGATTTGTAAAGGAAAATAATGGAATATCGTATTTTAGTTGGTGAGATTTAGTTTATGAGTTCCTTCATGTGACTGTGTTTGAACTTCAAAGTGGAGAATCGTGAGTTCAGTATGTCAGGATGATTGCTTTCTTGATCCTCTCTTTGGCGTCCTCATTTCTGACTGAGACAGCTTGCAGACTGAGAGCTGTCAACTGGGAGTAAGGAAAGTATAGCATTTCTCCTTTGTCTGGTTATGGGAAAGAACACAGCAAGAGGTTTGTCCTTGAAGGAGGCTGGCATTTCAATTATTATTCCTTACCCCAGACATATTTGTTTACTGAGCCATTAAACAGAGCGTGTTATGTTTGGTTTTGTGTTGACTTTCTTACCACCAAAAAATTTTATCTATTAAAACATTCTGAATAGATATTCTCGTTTGTACAACCAGCACTAGTAACTTCAATTTATATGCCAAGCCAAGTGCCGTCTAGTCGAACTCATGTAAGGTTTTTTTCCAAGGTAACCCAACATTTTTATATGCATGTTTTTGTTGTTAGGGGCTGCAGAATTGGTTCTGACTCATAGCAACTCTTTGTATAACAGAATGAAACACTGCCCAGTCCTATACCATACTCACAACTGTTGTTATGCTTATTAAGCATAACACACTTTGTGTTAAAATTTATAGGATATTTCTATGTGGGAGGTAAACACCAGACATCTTTCTGATTATATAAGGAAAATTGAGTTTAGTTAAACAAGATTTATTAAACACTTGCTATGTCATAGTCTCTGTATTGGGGTCTGGTAAAAAGTGATTCAGAATGAAACAGACAAGATCCCCTCTCCTAAGACCCTTCAGACTTAGTGTAAAAAGACAATGGAGGGCCATGGTTAACACTGATAGAGTTCAGACTTGAGAGTCTTGGAATGAAATTGGAGCACTGCTAAATTACTTATCATACCCCGACTTCTGATTTAGGCCTGTTTCCTCTTTCTCTGTCTTCTTTTCCCTGCTAGCTCACTAACTTTTAGCATTTTCTTTATTTATATGATCTAGTTACTCTGTATCCCTTGTTTCAATGAGTATTCATCACTTAGTGTGTGTAATTCTAGCAAGAACCCAAAGAACTATATCTTTTTATTAAAAAAATAATCAGTATTTTCAGTTGACATAATGGTTAAAAGCTCAAGAACTAACCAAGAGGTCCACAGTTCAAATCCACTAGCTGCTCCTTGGACCCTCATAAACACTATGGGTCAGTCTTACTCTGTGATGCAGAATTGCTATGAGTTGAGATTGACTTGAAGATAGTTTTCTTTAAAAAAAAAAAAAAATTCGTAGTTTAGAGAGGCAGCCTGAATAGGGCACAGGGAAAGTGTTGGGAATGAGTTTGGTCTGCTGGAATGTACCATCCAACAGAAGTATGGTGAAAGTTATATACACAATTTAAAATTATTCAGTAGCCGTGTTAAAAAAAATGTAAAAAAAAGAAAGTGTTTAAATAACACCATTATCAGTTTTTACATTTAAATTGCTTTAAATTAAAAATACTAAAATATTCAGTTCCTTAGTCACTGTAGCCACTTTCCATATGCTCAAGAGATACATATGGCCATTGAATGACCACTGTACTAGACATAGCAGGGCCAGAATGCACTGCTGACTTAAATATAGGTAACATACTCTTGACCTTTGCGTTTTATTAATTCCTAATTTTGGAAAGGAAATGCATAGTGGTTAAGTGCTACAGCTGCTAACCAAAGGCTGGCAGTTTGAATTTACCAGGAGCTCTTTGGAAACTCTGTGGGGCAGTTCTGCTCTGTCCTTTAGAATCACAATGAGTCAGAATTGATTCAGTGTCAGTGGGTTTGGTTTTTGCATTAATTCTGGAAACTTTTGTTTATTTGTTTATACATGGAAGAGAAGGAAGAGATATAGAAAACTTGACAAGGGCACAGATCAAGAACTCAGGTTTCCTAGCTCCTAGTTCAATAGCCCATTCTACTATGTCACACTAAAACAAACAAACAAAAATCATTGTCATTGAGTCAATTCTGACTCTAGTGACTCTATGAACAGACTAGAATACTGACTCATTGAGTTATTAAGCAGCATCTCATAGATTCAAACTGCTGACCTTTTGGTTAGCAGCTATAGCACTTAACTTCCACACCAGTCACACTAGGAAAGAGAAACTGTGAGGAAGGAGGGAAGGATAAGAACTAACACTGGTCATGCATTTTGTTTATATTGGACACATATCAAGGTTTTTTTTTTTATCAAGAACTTTATATGAATTATATTTATTTATTTACTCTGTTGTCGTTGTTGAGAATATATACACCAAAACATATACCAATTCAACCATCTCTACAAGTACTATTTAGTGACATTGATTAGATTTTTGAGTTATGTAACCGTTCTCATTCTTCTTTTCAAAGCTATTCTTCTCATTAACATAAACTCACTGCCCCCTAAGAGTCCTATCTAATCTTTTGAGTTGCTGTTGTCAGTTTGATCCCATATAGATAGTTTTTAAGAGACTTTAATGCTCAAGACAAACATTTTTTACGAGTTAAGGCTAAACTACTGTTTGATTTTGAGAAGATCTCAGGAGTCATTTTTATTTAAAGTTTAAAGATTACCTCAGGTCTAAAATTTTAGAAGTTCATCTAACCTTCCTGGTTCTAGGAAGTCTGGAGCCCATCATTCAAAATTCTGTTCTGTGTTTTCTTACTTTTGATCAGAATTCTATAGAGTCTTTGATCAAAACATTAAACAGTGGCAGCTGGGCACCATTCAGTTCTTCTAGTCATGGCAATGGAGACAGTTGTTCTTGAAGGCAGTTAGTCACACATTTTATGTGCTTCTGTTTCTGACTCGCAGTCTTTCTCTACTTTTCCAGGCAAATAGACTAACTGCTGTGCCTTTGATGTCCACTTGCAATGTTTAAGCACTATTTTTAATTGTCAATATTGTTGTTAGGTACCACTGAGATCATTCCAACTAATAGCAACCCTGTAGGACAGAGTAGAACTGCCCCGCAGGGCTTCCCAGGAGTGGCTGGTGGATGTGTACCGCTGACATTTTGGTTAACTGCTGAGTTCTTAACTACTGTGTCTCCTGAATTACCCTTATGAATAACTTAACAAGTATTCTACATTCCTCATTTTATAGATGAGGATACTGCAACTTAGGTAAGTTTAATAGCCTCACCAAGGTAATTTAACTAGTAAGTAGCAGGCCCAGTATTTGAAAAAGCTTGGACTGATACTAGAAATCCACCATCGGAAGAGAGGCTCCTTGGTGGCACAGTGGTTGAGAGCTCAACTGCTAGCCAGAAGATTGGCAGTTCAAGTCCACCAGCTGTTACTTGGAAATGCTGTCAGGCAGTTCTACTCTGTCCTACAGGGTTGCAATGGCATGAGTTAACTGTGTTAATGTCGCAGAGTTGAGGTATCAACTTAAATAACATATATAACAAGTTTTGTGTAGCACATGGTGTCTTTTAAGCACTCTGTTAATACCAGCAAAAGGTTTGGTTTGGAAAAGAGATTGAAGAACAGTTTCCCATGTTTCTGCTTCTTCTGAAGTTTTTAAATTCATGTTCTAAGAGTCCTCAAGTTGACTCTTGGGGCTCCTGGAGCATTTATTGAATGTAATAACAATAGAAAGTATTCCCTAAAATTTTCATCATCATTTAGAGCCTTAATAGTTCAATACTTATGAGGCTTTGTGAGATGTATACCTTGCCTATGAAGGTAGGAGCACAGTTCCCATGGGACACATCCTGTATTTTTTTTTTTTAAATCAAGTTTACGGATTTATTCAGGATTAAATATAGACATATATATATGTCCATATGTATACATATATATAAAAAGGGTCAGTGCGATTATTTTATGGGTCCATTGTTTCTCAGTATTTGAAATGAATTTACATTAATTTTACCACTGCTTATTGAGCACTCACTCTTTGCCAATGATGATACTGGGTTTTGAGCCTATAAATGCATCTTAATTATATTGTAATAAAATAACTTACTTAAAGGAAGCTTTGTCTTTCTAAGATTTTCTTTAAGCTACTTTAACCCCATTCTTTAAGTGCCATAATTTTGACCAAACACGCTGCTCTTAGTTCAGTGATTCTTAGCTTGTACTAAACCAGTACTCTGCATAGCATCATTTCTTTAATTGATTGATCAAAAGGGAAAAAGTTATTTTATGGATGCTTCACCTCTGTTGCCTTCCGAGAATTTTTTTTTTTTTTACCATTCCATGTATTTGCAGCTGTCTGAGAAGATATACGAGAGAAATAACAGTAACAAAAAAAACTTGATAAATTCCCTCCTGGTCACCTTTCCCATGAGAATGGGGGGAGGTTGTGAGATAAAAAACTTTGACTTAAAAAAAAAAAAATGTTACTATGTGAAAACTACAGCCATTCATTGTATTCAGTGCCTGTACCACACTAGCGAATTTGCTCAGATTAAATTTTTGTAGATTTCATGTCCTAGAATGAAAGCAAAATAATTATATCAAAAGGACATCTAAATCACTCAAATTGTCTGGTAGGAAATTTCTTTAGTGCAGTAATTTTTAGACCAAAATGTATGAAAAATGCCTTTTAGCATTGAATAATATAGCTATACAGTTAAATAATAGATAATGATGAAGTCAAGAAACAAAAAATATGTTCAAGCAAAGGAAAGGAGATGTTTTGAAAATGATGTTTCAAAAAAGATGTAGAGATGATAAACTACTGTGATGCTGTAAGGAGTTTCAGGAACAAATAGAGAGTATAAGCAAGGGTACAATGGAAGAAATGTGAGAAAAAGGGCAGACCAACCAGGAAGAGACTGTCTTCTAGGGGAAACACTAAGAACTTTAGAGGTAGAGCATTTAATGGAACCTTCAACCCATTATTATTTTGGCTTCTATGTTCAAGAGAATGACGGTTATTCATTTCATTGTCTTATAGGAAAGATGATTGGTGGTAACTTCAATGTCATGAAGAGCTTGGCAAAGTCCATGGCATATAGCAAATCTTTTATTATAACTACTACCTGGAATAAGGTACTTAAGTACTTAAAAAAAAAAAAAGAAAGAAATCATGAAAGACAAAGTTTTCATGATCCAGTGGGTAAAATGGGAACAAAACATTGATGAACAATACCAGTGGGAAGGTGACTAGAAACCCTATAAGAGCGTTTAACTGGAATGGGAGTGGGATACTTCTTGTAATGATCAGGGGCTGCCTGTGGAGGAGGAGATCACTCAGCTGAAGTTGTGAAAGTTGCACTTCCAGCTTCACTGTTGAGTAGATGACTCATTGGACTGTCGGCTTACTTCCCTTATGTATACGTTTATATTTTTCACTTGAATGATAAAGATTAATGTGGCAAATTTCAGCATAAAAACTTACAAGGTTCAGTCAAAAGTATTTTCTATGGCATAATAGAAGTGGAAGAGCTCATCTCCCTTGTCTGCCTGCTTCTGTTCTAAATTGACATTAGGATTCAAAATGTTGATGATAGTCTTTCCTGTTCCCCTGTGTAAACACTGGAAATCTGGGCTCGTTTGTTCCTTTAAAGTTCATGGTAGCAGCAGTGGAGCCACTATGTCTCTGATGATAGCGCATCTTGGTTTCACAGATTTCACCCCACAGTTTTCCCTTTTCTGATTACTACATTCCTTTCAATCACTTGGCTTGATAGTTTCCATATCCAGCATCATTTCTCCAGACTTTTGAAAAATACATAGGCTTGGGTTATAAAGGAGCACTTCAGCCAGAACACGACTAATCTTGAAGACGTAGAGATACCTGTGAATATGTATGCCGTTGGCTGTTAGTTAAGTGCTTCTGGTGCGTTGCTGACTCACAGTTCGGCTCATAGCTCACTATGGACTCCACATGTATTATACAGCATGCTTTCTACACCTTCAAGTTGTATGTTGGTTTGCTCTTCATCCATTTGACCTTCACTCATTATATATATATATATGTATATATATATATAATAACATGGTATTGATTGCAGACATTCTGAAGTAAGAAATATCTGTCTTTGCTGGCTTCCATTCAACTTTCCCTTGTATCTCTCTTCACTCTCTGGGGGATAACCCCAATTTATTGAGAGTTACTGTGAATGAGACACTGTCTAAGCATTTTCTATATGCATTCTTGAATTTTATCCTTGTTAAGAATAGGGTGAGTATTAGAATCTTACAGAAGAAAAAAACTGAGGCTTAGGTAAAATAACTTGTCCAGGATGATGTGCTGGGATGTTTGGCTCCAAAATCCATGCTTTTCAGCACCATGGCTGACTGTCAGCTGCTGCCACCTCTTAACTTCCATTACAATCCTGAATAAATCCTTTTCTCACAAATTCTCTTTTTAATTATGCTTATCAGTATGCTCCTAGAAAATTACTGAAGTTCATTCCCAAATTAGGTATAAATATCTAATAAGAAGAACAAATAAATTCGATTAAATTCGTGATAGGCTCTAGGAGTTGTTGAGTGGTGCAAATCGTTAACATGCTCAGCTGCTAACCAAAAAGTGCCTAGAGGCACCTAAGAAGAAAGACCTAGCGATATATCCCCCACCCCACTCCCCAAAAGAAACGACCACTGAAAACTCTATGAGCACAGTGTTACTCTGATACATATGAGGTATCATGAATGGGAACCGACTTGACACCAACTTTAAAAAAAAAAAAAATGATATCAGCTCTGCACCAGACACTTTATGTGTATTATCCTTAATTCTTATAACAGTTCAACAAAACAGGCGTTACCGTGGCTTCTAAAAACTTAAACAACTTGCTCAAAGTCGTACAGGAAAGTGAAAATTGTTTCCGCTAATGAGGCTTTGTGTTATTTCCATCATATTGTGTGAAAAAATGTCAACATTAAATAAATATTTTTCTTACTGTTCCAGCTCTCATCAAGCAGTAGGGAAGGAATATAGCAGTTCAGGTAGACTTTCTTCCAAGTTCTTAGAACACACCAGCTGAAGGCTGACTATCTATTCACTTAAGGAACTAATGCAGTCCACTTTTTTTTCTTTTCTTTTTCTAACCATTAGTCACATGTTGGTGAGGGATAAATTAGTTAAACAACCCACTGCTATTGAGTCTATTCCAACACATAGACACCCTATAGGACGGTGTAGAACTGCCTCTGAGTGTTTCCAACAAGCACAGTAGATTCATACCACTGAACTTTCTGTAAGCCATCATAGCTCTCAACCACTATGCAACCAGGATTTCCAATTAGTTAAACAGAACATGACATTTTAAAATATAGAATAAAATCTCATAGAAAGAAAGGATGATAGACCATAATGATTTGGTCTTCTGCCTTCAGGCAGATAATGGGTTATTCCTTTTAGGTAGAGCTCTAGGGATGGAGAAGCCCTGATGGTATAGTGGTTAAGAGTTTGGCTGCTAACCAAAAGGTGGGCAGTTTGCATCCCCCAGCCACTCCTTGAAACACCTATACAGCAGTTACACTCTATCTTATAGGGTTGCTATGCATTGGAATTGACTCAACAGCAGTGTGGTTGGGTCCAGCCCCACCCCCACCTCCACTAACCCAGGGATGGAATTTACACAAACTATTATTTGGATCCAGAACTAGTACGACTAATATGCTTGACTGTCACTGATTCAAATAACAGTCAAACCAATATTATATCTAATAGGTTTAATGCAAATAAATGCTATCTTTTTTGAGAGAAATTGGAAGAATGAAATCTAAATCTTTTCAAGATGTTAGCTGTATTGAATTTGGAGGGAAATCTCACTCATGTGGTTCCATGAGGCTTGATATTTAATAGATCAAAGTAATAAAACAGGCCCTCTCACTTCACAGTGAATTCTCTGTGGTGGCGTAGATCTATCAATGATCAATGTGGACCATGGAATAGCAGTGAAAGTCTTCACTTTACAGGGCAAAGTTTTATGCCATCGTAGTAATGATATCACCCACTCAGTTTGGGGAAAAATAAAATATACAGCAGTCTCATCTTTATTGTAGATAGATATTTGATTCTGCATGAACTGGGCAAGACACCAAATTAATCAAATCTTAAATTGTTTATGAGTCAAACCCTTGAAAATAAAACAAAGCCCAGACAAAATGACTGAACCATCAGTATCAATCAGTCGAATATCTCTTAAACTGATTTTTCTCCTTACCTCTTTGAAAAACAGTTCATATGCTAATATAGACAGCGATTTCAGCAAGGCTTATAATTCATTTGTATCTACATATGTACACCAGTGCCTACATGAGCAGACTTAGGACACATATGAAGAAAGCACTAGCTTTTCATAATTTTAATAGTGTAAGAAATGGACTGCTTAGGGCTTAAATTGAAGTGCAAATTGTATATTTTGAGAACAGTTTCAGGAAGTCCACTAAGAGTTTCTCAGAGGTGGAGTAGAATTATAAATGCAGGCAGACAAGGTCTCCAATCTTACATCTTTCCCTTTAGCAACATGTCCTTCTCATAAAATGTGTGTCTCCATTATTCCTTCTTTTCTATCTTATGAGATCTTTACCCCCCACCAAATGCGTGCAAGGTCATAATTTATTGTATTTTAGAATACTCTGTCTTAGGATAATTCAAGATAAATTGAAATCACACAAAGATAGTGCTTGAATGTGCTATAGACTGTTGTCTACCACAGGTTATGTAAAAAGAGGGGATACACCTACTTCTTGATTGTCCATGTTGACCATCCTGTCTGATATTTTTAAGTCTTCTCTAGCTTCTGGCATGCCAAATTATTAGTCACAGGGCATTTGACTGAGTGAATGATCTTAATACTAGTTTATATAGAATAATCTGTGGAAGATACGTATTCTTAAATCTCCCAGTTTTCTCTTCCATTTCCCCCTGCTAAGTTTTTTGCTATGTGTTGTTCTTGATCACACACACCACTATTCTCTTCCTTCACTGGCAGAGACAATTGAACATTAACTATGATAATTCTCAGGAAAAAAATGATTGTGTCCATTAAGATACTATCCTTGCAAATATAAGGAGATTTTGAGTTTTCTTGGTTTTGCATGGGTATAGAACTTTGTAATTCTGTGAATCTGATACCTCTCACCAGTACCCTAAATTACTCTAAGCAAATCCCAAACCATCTTCTGGTAAATGGAATGCTTTTGCTGAATTCTGACTCAGCATGCATGTTCTTTTAAGGAAAAATACCTAGACTCTCCTAAATGTAGTTGCTATTGCTGGGACTTGTAGCTCCTAAGCAAAGATACAAATTCTTACAGTTCCAGAAATACCAGTGAAGTGTATGTTATTGCCCTCATTACATAAAATGCTCGTGGAAGACACTCTATCAATTCTAATTATGTTCTAGGGGGAAAAAAAAAGAAAAAGACAAACAATGAAAAGCAATCCCAGAGTATTTGACTGGGCTGGTTATAGTTTCAAACAACATATAATTGTAGGAAATGTAGCAAAATGATGAAAATAAACTGAGTATTTGTTAAAGAAATGAAAACATGGCTGTAACAGATTCTGGAAAGCGATTGAGCTTTCTGTATTACTTCATCACTTGATTATTTTACTGTTTCATTTCTATTCACATACTCAGTTGATTCTTTTGCATCTGGATTTGGCACAATTCTTTCAATAATGTATGGTTCAGTAGCTGTAATTACAGGATTGTTAAAGTTCACATTTTACTATTCATCTTGTTATCTCCAGTAATGGAAGGTTGGAATAAATGCACATAATTACACGGTTGGTCCTAAATTATTTTTAAATTGCTCTTGCCAGAATAAACTTGAAAAGTAGCAGTTATTCTCTAAGATTTATTTTCTTTTGTAGTAGTAGCTTTAGCAAGATAAAAGTAGTAAATACATAAATGGAGTGATCCCTCGAGCTTGCTATTTATATATTTATTTATTTATTTTAATTAACTGTTACACATGTATCACAGCTGCTGGGGATGATAGGTGCTTGGAACCTATAGAGAAAAAATGTCATGTATCACATGTTGGACAGCAGAAACATTTATTTCATGGAATATTTATTCACTTGATCTGTCCATTCTACCTATTTGTGGCCAACTAAGCCAACAACCTAGAGATCTATGTACCAACTGACTGTAATAAGCTTTTAAATGAGTTTAATTTTCAATCTAAAATCATGCCATGCTGTGAAAGTAAATTTTCTTACTTAGTTTTATTTTTTATTGTATTTTAAGTGAAAGTTTACACTGTGAGTCAGTTTCATATAAAAATTTATACTTTGTTGTGTGACCTTGACTGTACTTCCCATACTGTGACAACATGCTCCTCCCTTCTACCCCAAATTCCCATACCTAGTCAACCAGCTCCAGTCCCCTTCTTTTATCTCATCTTGCCTTTGGACAAGAGTTGCCCAGTTAGTCTCCTGTCTCTTTCTACCTAAGTCAAGAAGTACACTCCTCACTACTACATGTTGTGTATCATAGACCAGTCCAATCTTTGAGGACTTGGCTTCTGGAACGGTTTCTGTTCTGTGCTAACAGAGAGTCCAGGGGCCGTGTCTCTCAGGGACCCTCCAGTGTATCAGACTGTCCAGGTCAGATTTTTCTTAAAGTGAGTTTTCTTGCTTGAATTATACTAGAAATTAATTTCCTAGTGCCACATCTATAGTACTGAGAACAGTTTATAGAAAAGTTAGTAGCAACGAAAAGAGACAAATTAGCCTTTATAAGTATTTAAACAAGTGACCCTCAGCTTGACTCTTGATTCATGGTTACCCCATCTGTGCCAGATGAAAATTGTGTCCTCCAGGGTTTTCAGTGGCTGAAGTTTTGGAAGTAGATTGCCAGACCTGTCTCTTGAGGTACCTTTAAGTGCACTCAATCAACAGTCTTGCAGTTATCAGCCAAGTCTGTTAACCACCCAGGGACTCCTTACACATAATTACTAAGTGCCTATTATGGGATCTATGCAAGTTCAAGTTGAAACTGAGGAAAATTAGAACTAAGTTCACAGAGTCAATGTACAACCTTAAGTATATCCCACCTGAATTTAGAGACTATCTCAAAAACAGGTTTGATGTGTTGAACATTAACAACTGAAGACCTAAAGAGTCATAGAATGACATCAAGGAAATCCTTAGTGAAGAAAGTAAAAGCCATTAAAAGGACAGGAAAGAAAGAGAAGATCGAAATGGATGTCAGGAGAGACTGTGAAACTTACTCTTCAACATCAGATAGCTAAAGCAAAAGGGAAAAAATGATGAAGTAAAAGAGCTAATCAGAAGTTTTCAAAGGGTGGCTTGGGAAGACAGAGTAAATTATTATGATGACATGTGCAAAGAGCTGGAGATAGAAAACCAAAAGAGAAGAAAGTGTTCTGTATTTCTCAAGCTGAAAGAACTGAAGAAAAATTCATGCTTCGGGTTGCAATACTGAAGGATTCTATGGGGAAATTATTAGATGGCATGGGAAACATCAAAAGAAGATATAGGGAATACACAGACTCAATATACGACAAAAAATTGGTCAGTGTTTGCCATTTCCGTCGGGAACATGTGATGATGAACCAGTGGTACTGGGGGAGGAAGTACAAGCAGCACTGAAGACACTGATAACAAACAAGTGTCCAGGAATTCACAGAATATTAATTAAGATGTTCCAACAAACAGATGCAGTTTTGTCTATGTCTATGCCAAGGAATTTGAAAGATAACTACCTGGCCAACCAACTGTAAGAGATCCATATTTATGCCTATTCCCAAGAAAGGTGATCCAACTGAATGAAGAAATTATCAAGCAATATCACTAATATCACATGCAAGCAAAACTTCATTGAGAATCATTCAAAAGTGACTGCAGTAGTATATTAACAGAGAATTGCCAGATTTTTGAGTCATATTTAGAAGAAGACCTGGAACCAGGGATACCACTGATGATGTCCCAAGGATCTTGAATAAAAGCAGATAATACCAGAAAGATGTTTCCTTGTATTTTATTAACTATGCTAAGGCATTCAATTGTGTCAATAATAATAAATTATGCATTAGCATTGTGCTGAATGGGAATTCTAGAATACTTAATGATGCTCATTAGGAATCTGGACAAGGATCAAGAGACAGTTATTTGAACAGAACAAGGGAATGCTTCATGGTTTAAAGTCAGGAAAGGTGTGTGTCATGCTTATCCTTTCACTATACCTACCTGTTCAGTCTATATGCTGAGCAAATGATCAGAGAAGCTGGACTATGTGAAAAGGACATTAGGATTTGAAGAAGACTCATTGGCAACATGCGTTATGCAGAGGACACAACTCACTGAAAGTGAAGGGGACTTGAAGCACTTACTTATGAATATCAAAGATCACAGCAATCCATACTGATTCTATGATTCTTTTGTATGCACAAAAATCCTTACAACTTGACCAGTGAGGAACAGTGTGATACAGAAAAGCTTGACGTTGTCAAGGATTTCATTTTACTTGGTTCCACAATCAATGCCCATGGAAGCAGCAGTCAAGAAACAAAAAGACACATTGCTTTTGGAAAATCTGATGTAAAGGACCTCTTTAAAGTACTAGAAAGATGTCACCTTGAAGACAAAGGTACACCTGACCCAAGTCATATATTTTCAATTGCATCATATGCATGCAAAATCTAGATAATGAATAAGGAAAGCAGAATTGATGCCTTTGAAATGTGGTGCTGGCTAAGAATATTGAATGTACTCATAGACTGCCCAAAGATTGAACAAATCTGTCTTGAAAGAAGTACAATCAGAGTGCTCCTTAGAGGTGAGAATGGCAAGAGTATGTCTCACTTACTTTGCACATGTTGTCAGGAAGGGTCAGTCAGTCCCTGGAGAAGAAGATTATGCTGGATAAAAAGAAAAAACCCTTGGTGAAAAGAGAATAGGCCCTCACTGAAATGGGTTGGCATAGTGGCTGAAACAGCGGGCTCAAGCGTACCAACAGTTTTAAGGGAAGTACAGGACTGGGTGATATTTTGTTCTGTCATGCATTGTCCTACTAAGAGTTAGAACTGATTCTGTGGCACCTAGCAACAACATTAGGTGCCAAACATTGAACTTGCTATCATACACTCTTACGAGTTGACATCATGATGTCAGCTCAGTTTACATTTAAGAGAAGGAGGCCCAGAATGTTAGTGTTTAAACCTGCTTCCACCAATGCCAACATTTAATGTTCTAACCATCAACCAATATTTTCCAATTTTTTTTTGTTCTCAGTTGCAGAACTACCCCTTCTTATGTGTTGAATTGTGCCCCTACCTTCTCATCAAAATAGTAATAATAAAAAAATTGAACAAAAAAAATGGTGTGTTGAACCCCTATTCCCTGATTCTTATAAACAAATATGACCAACTTTGGAAAGAGAGTCTTTGCAGATGTACTTAGTTAATATGAGGTCATATTGCAGTAGCGGGGGCCATAATCCAATCTGACTGGTGTCCTTATAAAAGGAGGAAAAGAGACATAGGCCAAAATATAAGAAAACATTGGGTAAAAAATATAGAGTCACAGGGAGATGACAGCCGTGTGAGGATAAAGGCAGGGATTGGAGTTATACTGTCACCCATACCAGGAAACACTTGGGACTACTAGAAGCCAGAGTATGCAAGGAAACAGCCTCCCCTAA
Organism: Heterohyrax brucei; assembly: GCA_028571685.1. Taxonomy (NCBI): domain Eukaryota; kingdom Metazoa; phylum Chordata; class Mammalia; order Hyracoidea; family Procaviidae; genus Heterohyrax; species Heterohyrax brucei. The sequence goes on from CM053151.1 coordinate 101,505,811, forward strand.
AAACCTGGAGGGTGCCTAACCCTTCCAGCACCTTGATTTAAGATTCTAGTACCTAGAACTGTAACAGAATAAATTTCTATTGTTTTAGGTCACCAAGCTTGTGGCACTTAGTTTCGGCAGCCCCAGGAAACTCTTAGTCTGCCTCTCCTTTTTTTTCAGAGAACAAGGTTTGAGGTAAATGCTCTTTAAATAAACCCACTGACTCTCAAGTAAAATAGCATGGCAAAAAGGATGAGGAATGTATTCCAAACAGTCTGAAACCAGTCTGGATCTTTCCTCATACTGTCTTGTGAGTGAACTGATTATGTTGTTTGAGATCTAAGAGTTAAGACAGGAGATTGCCTCTTGGAGGGACATATGTGTCTCGCTGCTGGGACCTATACTTGTTACACACCAGTGAGGGTGACATTGGTGCAGCTAGGGTGACTGTGGTGTTCTTCAGATGAATAGCTCGCCATGGAGAGAAATACTGCCTAAATATTAAGACTAGATTAGTTTTCACCCAGCCCCTTCTTACCACTAAATTCAAATTCCCGAGCAATCTGCTTCCTAGTCCACCCCGGGCAAAAATTCAATTTAATAAATAGTTTCTGTGTCATTAGCTCTCATCATAATTAAAAAGCTAAAAAAGATTTTTAAAATCCATACATCTCAGATAAGAGATGAAATTTAATCTGATGACAAAAGAACATTCTTAGAAGCGATTTAATTTCCAACCATGTCATTACTCTTACTGATAGTAAAACTGTTACCACTGAGATAATTCCAACTTGTAGCAACTCTGCAGGACAGAATAGAACTGTCCCACAAGGCTTCCAAAGCTTTTGTGGAAGAACACAGCCACAGCTATTTTCTGTGAAGTGGCTCGTGGGGTCCAACCACTGACTTTTCAGTTTAGCATGCGAGGAGGGTTTAACCATTGTACCACCAGATTTCCTTCTACTAATATTAGAGTGGTAAGATGTGTGCATGTGTATGTATATATCCTAAAATATATTCCTAAATATATTTAATATATATATAAATATATAATAATTATTATATATTATTATATAAATTATATATTATATAATATATATAAATATAATATATATTATATATTATTACATAAATATATAAAAATATATCCTAAATATATTCCTCTACAAACTGTTACTTCCTTCACCTATTCTCAGCATTATTATGTGGCTATCAAACAAAGAATGTTTTCTGAGTGCAATTGGATTCATTCACATGTGGAAATATGAGTGTGGAGTCCATTCCTTCCTTCAAATCTTCCACCACCAATTAATTAGCTGTAAAGCTGACTGAATCTATGATTTCCTAAGAAGCACAGGATAGAAAGAGATGGGAACCAAGGTCGAGGTTCCTTACATGAATTCGAACAGCTCCCTCTGAAGGGAAACTCATTTCTGAGATAGATGATGTCACTGATGAGGTCGCATCCCTCGGAACCTCAGCACTGTTTGTGACTCCACGACAAGGATATGCTCTTTTCTATAAATTTTGTTCATAAAATGATGAATCTCAAATTTTCAGAACACTTTTCCAAGGATCCTATAAATATGAGCCATGTGTTAGATAAAGTACTTTTTTTTTTTTCTCTCCCTTCTTCTAAGACTGAGAGCTCTCAAAGATTTGGGATGTTCTGTATTTGCTGTGCATATGAATATGGACAGATGGAGCTGAAGTGCGTCACTGTGAGTGCCCTATTGCCAGTCCAGATTTATACCCAAGGAGGAAAGATGCTGTGTGGTCCTATTCATTTAGTACATTGCTTTGGTAGTTTAGAGCTATTCCCACTCTACCTTTTAGTTCTGCTTACTTTAAGTCTCCAATACTGAACTGTCAGGTTTTCTTTTATGAGATAAAACTCCTAAGTGGAAGGTAGTTGAGTGTTTCATCAGCCGACTGAAGAGTGTTTATTAGGTACTTACTCTGTGACCAACAAAATGATAAGCACGATTAGAGCCAGTTTGGTATCTTATAATAAGATTCTTGCCTTCCAGAAACATGCCGTTTATTTAAGGAGAGATAGTAAACACCTGAGACCATTAAGCTTTGTGTAATATCTTAAGTTCTTCCCCACTTTAATTCTGTGGTTGTGGGGCTTCTTATCAGCAGATATGACATAAGCTACATATAAACAATTTTTCATTGTACAAGCAATTGCACAGTGCAACTCTGATAAGGTTTGCAGCCTCTGAAATGCCAACAGAAATGCCATCACAATCTTATCTGTTCAGTGTGAAGGACTGACGCAGTGCAGGGACATCCCTTGTTCAGGGTTTTGTCTCAAGAGAAATACAAAACAACTAGTACAAGCATCTTACTGGAGGCACATATTGGCAGTCAGTGAGTGTCTGGTAAATTATTGAATGAATCAGAGAATGGGCTTCATGCAGCAAAAAAATGAGTCACAAAGAAGGTCAGAGATGAAAATAGTGGGCAGTTGTAAAGAACAGGTTTGGGTTTGGGTGGGAATTTTAATAATCTGGTATGAAATATAGTAATAATACAATGACCTATTCATTCCATTCTCAGAAGTTGTCCTTGACTGGCTGCCTGTCAGCAACAGTAGGTTTGGCCCCTCCAATAAGCCCAATGGCAATGAGAAGAGATGAAACACTTGTCATGCACATGGATCAATGACCTCTCCTAGTATTTATTTTTTCTTCCTTCTCAAGCCACATGCTCCATGATGTGCCCACAGCCCTTTAACTAATGTGTTCATCCTCAAAGCTTTCATGACCAGTTTCTTTTGTTTGACACATAAAGACACTTTGCTTTATTTTGGCTCATCTCAAAGAAGTGACTGAGAAAATAGTGATGACTTTGGCATACCGGAAACATATAATTTACTGTTTTGTCTGTTTACCCTCGTTGCTCCCATGGCACTCGTTACTTTTCTTCTGGGTTCCATGATTTACCACCGCGGCCACACAGAATTTACAGACAATACTCAGGATTGTGGAGTTTATTAAGGAGGTAACAGGTTACAGCTCACGTTCAGGAGTGCTCAGGATAGAATTCTCCCATCAGGACAGCCTCTTCCCAGCTGTGCTGGCAGGCGTATCTGTCTAGACCACAGCTTCTGCACTATTTGGATAGGTGTTACAAAACTCTTTTAGCTGTGCTAGTGAGTGCCCACCAGCACACCTCCTACCCAAAGGCACTGAGTTTTCTGTCTCTGCAGGCCGGGGTACCAAAAGACCATTTCTTGCCATCTACTCTGCCACTGCTTCTTGAGCTCTCCCCACCCCTCTCCTTCACATTCTAGTTTTAGGAGATTCTTAGTTGAGGGGTACTCTGGAGTCCAAAGGACATGCTCTCTGCCTTAGTGGTGGTGAATGCTTTCCCTCCTGCCTGTGGAAAGGTTCACCCCAAGGCTAGCAGGATGGCAAAAACGACCAATCCCTTTGATTTGTCATAATTATCCAATCTGCAGAATCCCTCTCTGTCACCTGAATGGGAGTTACAAGACCATGGTGAGAAAAGCCACACAGAAGCCATCGGTCACACTGTAGCCCTCATGCGGACCAAAGCACATGGGGAGATACCCCGAGGCCTGACCACATCCGTATCAGTCATCGGGGGTGACTGCTACTTGATCCTTTCTGCTGGCTGCCTGATTAGAACAGTGTTGGAGAGGAAACCAGTACACACAGAGAAGGAAACAGGAATTATTGTAAAAATAAGCAATGAGGGCAAAAGGGCAGGAAGTACAAAGCACTTCATATGTAGCTCCACAATGGTGCGTATCACTTTGTGTTGCAGTTGTATGTGTACATGTCATTTTAAAATCATAGAATTCCATAAAATAGAGATAATGTCTAATCCTATTCTTAGCACTTAGAACAGATCAACCCATGTGTGAGCACTGAGGGATTATTCATCCAGTTTGCTGAATGAATGAATAATGATAAAAAGTAATTGTTATCATCTCTTAATTATGGATGCTCTTTGTGAGCTTTCTGACCTCACAAAATACTAGCTGAATGAGAGAATAGACAGGAAAATGAAGAAATTAACCCTCTCCTGCCCACTCTACCAAAACCAAATTTAAATTACTTTATAGGCTTCAAAGTTGCTGTAAGTTACTCTGGATGGGCTTTTGTTTTGGTACTGATATATAGTGATCAAAAGAAGTACTTCACAAAATCTTTTCCTTTTTCTGCTTGGTTCTCTTTGGGATGAAGTTTCCTCTCCCTCCCCACTCTCCCATGCCTTTTCTCTAAGTTCATATACTAGCTAGCCAACTGCAGGCATCCTATAGAAAATATACCTACTTCTTTCAGTGTTCCTAAAAACCAAAAGTATTTTCAAGATGGAAATCTCAACCTCCTTGAGAAAAATTTGTTTTCTTGAAATTGTCTCTGTGCTGAGTGTTCTCTGGACTCTGGAATGAGTACAACAAGCCCTTACATGGTCACTGTGGGTGACGATGCTTTCTGTCGAGGGAAAGAAAGTAGCAGAGTGCATGTCTCTGGCAGGGTTGTGCAGGTGTGGCTCGCTAAACTCAGACATTTAAGGGAACTTGTTTGAGGCCATTGGGGGTTGAAGTGGAATGTTCTGCTGTGAGGTCTGGAATCCTGGAGTTTACCCTGTGCCAGCATGACAGCTGCTTCCACATGGCAGGCACGTGATGCAGGAGCTGCCCGCTTTCTGCCAGTGGACACTCGTGCCTGTATCTCAGAGGCCTCCGCTGTGGTGCTGGAAGGCACCTGATGGCACTTTATAGTTGTGATGTCAGGACTGCAGCTACATGTCATATTGTGAAATGCCACTGATGTCAACTCTGACCATAATAACTTTCTTTTTGTAAAATGCAATAGATTTAGGACACATGGAAGTGGAACATTGGTATGATGATGAAAAGGGTGGAGACTTTAATTGGCTCTCTGGCCACTCATCCTGTCCCCATTTTATTTCTCCTTTTTCTGGAACATGCATTCCATTTTCTGCTAATAAAAGCCACTGATTTTTTATATCTGTCTTCTATTCTTGTCTATATAACAGTCAGTTGGATTGTTATTATGACTGCACAGACAGGAACACAATATCTACAATGCACAGTTCTGGAATATAACATAGATATATAGGTAGGTATCCTGTATCCTGGCCATAGGGTTGCTTTGAGTTGGAATGGACTCTATGGCAATGGGTTTAGTTTTTTTTTCTTTATCTTAGCAGAGAAAAAACAAATACAGATTTCCATTGGAATTTCTGGGTGTACTTTACAGTAGTACCACCTAATCCTCTGAATGTGTTCCACAGAGATTGTGTTGGTGTAAGAGTGATGTGAAGGATGAAGCATCATGTCAGTGGACGTCACGGGATGTATGTGCTAGTTCCATCATATCCTGTTATCATGTGATTAGTTGTGTCAACTTAGTCAGACCACAGTTTGCCCCTTGGGAGGTATACTACCTTGGAGACAGCAGTAGGTAGGGGTGAAAGATGTTGTGTGTGCATAGATGGTTGTCCTGCTGAATTCTCAGTTACACTGATATTCTCAGAAGTGTGTTCTGATAGTCTCTTGAACCGTAACAGGTGTTTCAAGGGTAAATAACAATAACAATAACAATAAATGAAGTTTCATTAATAAGTTTGGTGAAGTTCTCAGTAAATAAAGTAGAATGATGCATACATTTGTTTTGTTTTGCTTTTGACAATAGGATTCCTCATAACTCTTAATATACTAATGTGTCCTGTGGGTTTTCTTTTTCTGCCTTCAAGAAGGGTGATATATAGTATTTCTCAAACTTATTTGGACATAAAATGCTTTGGGGACATATTATCTCTAAAGGCCAGTGGTCCTTGAAAGATGCTGTGAAATGGTGAACTATATAATCTCTGAAAGTTCTTGAAATCTCTATTATCATCAGAATAACTGGTACTTCCCAACCTTTGCCCTTCATCTGTAGAGTGTTGACTCTAGCTGCCTTCCTGTCTTTGTCTGTTATGCCTTTTGCTCTAAAAAATGTTGGACCCCAACTGCCCTCACAGTAGCCCAGAAAACTGGGAAATTGTTTTTTCCTTTCTTTGTATCTTGGAGTTTATATATAATTCATACCCTCAGCCAAGCACTTCCTAAGGACCCAAAAGTTTTTGTCTTGTCAGTTTTTGGTACATACAAAGAATTATAAAATGACAGGAGTCAAAATAATCACCCAGGGTTGTCCTTCATATTTAATGTGCTCAAGTAATTCTGTATAGTTATGTGAAACGCTAGGAAACCTGTAAAACTTTAGGTCGAAAGCCAACAACTGGTGAATGGTATGTTCATAATTACCTGGGAATCACTTTTCACTTTCATATGTAACATATCTTAGTCTCCTGTCTTAATCTACCTGTAAAACTCTGAAATGTCAAAATGGGTGTTATTTACATGCTTTTGTTCTAAAAGAAGCATCTTCCACATCTTCTGTGTTTGCTCAATAGTTCTCAAACAAGATTAGCGGGTTCTAATCTAGGCTTCACCATATTTTAAGCCCTAATCACCTTAGTTTCCTCTGAAACTGAGATAAGAATATCTTTTTCACCGAGTTGTTATGATGTTTTAGTGAGTGAATACAGGTAAGACACAGAACAACCCTGATACATAGTAAGCCCTTGTTAAATTTAACTGTTATTAGTTACATAGAATATCTTTGAAAGGATATGCAAGATACACATAGCATTCATTGCCTCTGTAATAAAATATAAAGGGACCAAAACCATTGCTATTGAATTGATCCCTACTCATAGCGACCCGATAGGACAGAGTAGAACTGCTCTATAGAGTTTCCAAGGAGGACCTGATGTACTCAAACTGCCAGCCTTTCAGTTAGTAGCTGTAGTTCTTAACCAGTATACCACCAACGTTTCCATAAAGGGACTGGGGGACAGATGTGGCAGGAGTAGGGGTTAAGAGTTTTCTTTTTTTTTTTTTTCCTGTAGTTTTATACTATCTGACTTTTTAAAAACTATATATACTGTAAAAGTCCTGGTAGCACATTGGTTAAAGTGATTGATTACAAACCGAAAGACTGGAGCAATGGTTTCAAGCAACATGGATTCCTCTGGACAAAGATGTAGCAGACTGTTTCCATAGAACTTTACAGCCTCAGAAACCCTATGGGGTCGCTATGAATCAGAATCAACTTGCTGGCTGAGAGTTTGGGTTTATGTATTTTACCAAATCCCAAAGTAATAATAAGATAATCATCAATAGCACCATTTTACAGGTGAGAAATTGATTCCAAAGTTATAAGTGGACTTTCCTAGTTCGTATGACCAGAACATAACAAAGTCAGAATTCTAAGGAGGGCTTCACACTTCAAAAGCAGTATTTTTTTTTTCCTGGTATATCACCATATAGAGAGAGACAGTTCATAGGTGAAGCATATGTAGGATGTGTGGATGGTAATATTAGATATTTCTGGAAAAATTTTGCTGATATCGCTTTCCCTAAATTTTATAGATTATTGGCACTGGTCTCATTTTTATCATCTCTACTGTAAATAGAAATACATTCTCAGCCTTCTGCTCCCAACTTTGACCTTAGTAGACCAGACATTGTGGCCTGGCTAGTGCTGATATACATGTGGTCATAGGGAAATATGAATGGGTCTACATATGGATGTTAATATGTGTTTACTCAGCATCCAACTCCTCTCTGCCTTTTGTTTGCATTCGGTACTGAAAAAACAAAAAGAAACCCCAAACCTGTTGTTCTTGACTCGATTCTGACTCATAGTGACCCTACAGTACAGAGTAGAACTGCCTGATAGAGTTTCCAAGACAGAAAGCCTTTATAGAAGCAGACTGTCACACCTGTCTCTCGGCAGAGCAGCTAGGAGGTTTGGACCACTGACCTTTTGGTTAGCAGCTGAATGCTTTAACCACTGTGCCGCTAGGGCTCCTTTTGAACACCAAGCCTCCCCTTTTTATCTGTCTTCTTTTTGATAAAATGGACATGTAAATTTTCAAAACCCACCCAGCCTCTTAACTCTCTGGGACAAAGGAAGTAATTGTACTATGAAACCATCATGCATCCCAAGGAGTCAAGCCCGATGTTTGTCTCTAAAAAGCCCTTCATTCATTTCTTTTCACATACAAAACAAAACTGACAACTTTTTTCTTTTTTTGTCACAGCTTGTAAATTCCAAGAAATTTCACATCTTTTCTTTTTATTTGCTCCGTAGCCAAAAAACACCAGAGGAGCTATATTGTTCAGTGGTGCATATCCATAATACTCACAGCTCCTCAGTCCTGGCTAAAGCCTGCTTTTGAAAAGTTTCTGCAGGGACTATCTGAGTAATAAATCACAGAGGAGAAGGATTGCTTCATCCAGTCACCCTTTAGCGACTGCCTGAATAAGCTCCATGCTTTATCATCCCATAATAAAGCTGCCTTGAATGCATGCTTCATTTTATTATCCAATGTAACCCATCTAGATAAATTTAACTTCTTATAGATTTGCTGCTTCTTAGTATTCATATCTTCCCCAGACTTTTCATTAATATTATGATACTTGAATAAGAGTATTCCCCTCCTTTCCCTTTATAATGTAACAGCTCTAAATTGGCATTTGGTGAATTTATCATCATTGCTGTTCAAATTAGGTCAGTGTTTTTATTTCATTATGCTGAAAGTCCTCTTAGCTGCAAAATCAAGCTTGACATCTTTTACCTAAAGCAATGTTTCTGACAAATGTTTCTTAGAGGGTTTTTCAAACCAAGGATTGCCAGACTCTCCCCTACCCACCCCCAGCCCCTCCTCACCTCATCTTTTGATTTGGTTTGGTTTATGCAACTGCTTAATATATTTTTATTAAGTGGTTGTTGGAAGTCGTATAAAATAGGACAAGATTAGTGATTTGCAGTCAAGGAGTTTTCAGTCTAGTGTGTGACTGTGACAGTCTGGTGAAGAGAGAAGGAGGGGTAGATAAGCAAAAAACACAATAGAGTATAAGATTACCTATACAAAGTTATTCTTCAAGGTATAGAGTGAATATGGGAAAAGAATGAGCTTTCTTCTTAATGTGCTATCAACTGGAGTCCGTTTTTTGTATTTGCTTTTGAGTTACACTTTTATCACCACTCTTTTGAATTAGAAAATGAAAAGGAAAAAAATAAAATTAGGTTTAAGGATGAAGAATCTACAAGTCAGTCATCTTACTCCAGCAGAGAAGAAAAACATTCACCTGTTATTAATATGCTGATCTAGAGGTGTTTGACTTTGCTTCTCAACAACGAGGGGCTACATCTATTAGATTATGTTTGTTTGTTTTTATATTATTATAATCTTTAGTGCCTTTGCAATTGTAGTTATTAGGGACTAAGGATTATTTGCAACAGATTTTGAGACAAATACTTGAATTTAAATTTTTATCTAAGCAAAATGTAACACTGGGAAAATTACTTAATCTCACTGAGTTCATTTTCTCACCTAAGTAATGAGGCTAATAATAGTGCTATTTCATAGGATTGTTATAGCAATTAAATAAAATAATGGATGTGAAACCCTCAGCACAATGCTGGACATATCAAAACAAACAAACAAACAAACAAAACAGTAAGTCTTAGCTTGTGTTCTCCTTAATGTTATTACTTGATGAGCCTTCCCAACTTTTTTCTAAAACTTTACCTCCATTTCTCCACTTAGTTAGCATAAGACTTTTGTTATGATACCTAATGATAGTCTAGGTAGTTTCTGAATCAAGAAAACTCTGCTGATACTGTTTGTTTCTTTTTAATTGGCTCTTTAAAAATATATATTCTTTAAGTATATTTTATGACTTGCTGCTACCATTTGCAAATAATCTGTGGGTGTATTTTGCCCTATTCTGTCCCAGGAAGCTCCAGCCTGGTGAAGCTTCTCCTGTGTGGGGAGCTCTCTGGTTTTCCTTAGGAAATCAGTGGCCGTGGCGTGGTGCAATGATTTCATTGGCCTCTCAACATGTGGTGAGTTTGCCGTGCAGTATTATAGAGCCTCCAGCCCCAAGCCGGCACTGGCCATAAGCTCACACCAAGGGCTCAAAGATTATGAGTTGTCATGTTGTCGTAGGTGTACCTCTAGTTATATAAACCTATTGCTTTTATCCAAAAGAAGAGAAGGTTCAGAGCCTAGAACGTTATCCCTGAAGGACTCCTGAGGCATGCCAGATTAAGGAAAGCTCTCTTTCTGAATAAACAGGAACTTTTAAAGGAACCACTCCAAGTCAGGCTTGAACAAGCTGTGAACTTGGAAGAAAATGAAAGAGAGGAGTAAAGAGGGAAAGCTGTTTCTGGATTGGAAATGATTTAGATGTTCTAATCAGAAAGGGTCGGGTGGTAATCAGTCTGTAAGGTTGAAAGCAGTGTGGAAATATTGTTGCAGTATATCTAATTTTAAAAAATCAACATGAAATACTCTGTTTATGGCATGTTTACCATCCCTCACATCTCCTTTGTGACTGTCTTCCACTTCCCACACCATCTCTGCTCATCTGTTGCCACTGCCACATTACAAGTCCAGCCATGTGCTGCGAATTATATAAATAAAATAAATAATAAGACAACTCAAGACATTTCAGTAACTGTAGTTTCAACCTTTCCCAAGACTGGGACTTTCTCCCAAATTATGACACTTGTGCCTACTTCCCAGCTGCAAATGAGACTTTGTTTCTTCATCCCAATTCTAGAATGCCACCACACGAGCTTCAAGCAGGGTGCCAGCTATTTCAGAGACAGTAGGAACTTCTTAGAACATTATATAATATTTATTGAGTCAATATGTGTGCAGAGATTCTTCTTAATCACTTTGTATTTACCTAAATAAGCATAATGGACCAGAGTAGACTACATTAAAAAAAAAAAGTGTTCTTAAAGGATTCTGATGTCTGATTTTATAGTGCATTCTAAGGTAGCTCAGAGGTGGGAGATTTTCTATCCAGAGTATCCTGCATATGCAGTAGAAATTATTTTGAGAGGTAGTTTTTTAAAAGGAAGGCACTGTAACCGTGTTGTAGCTCCAGCTCTGCCGTTTAGTACTGTGCAGCTCTCAGCAAGTCCCTTTGATCTTTTAGACCTCTGTTTTGTTTATCTTTAAACTAAACTTAATATGCTTCACTTGTGGGGTAGATGTGATGCTCCAGCAAAACGTTTTTGAAAACACACTGAAACCTACAAATCATTCCGCTAGTGCTACTATGTAACAAGAGGTTCCTGTGTTCCAGGGATGTCAAAATATTGCAAAATAAAAAAATATGTGCTCTATTGCAACTTTAGAAGGTTTTGGGATAGAAAAGAAATGATCTCTAATAGAATGTCCAAAACCTAAAATGTCAGTTGGTAGCCTTTTTGGACTTGGCTTTAGAAAAAATTAATGAGAATTACACAGATTTGTCTCCTCCTTTATTACATTGGCTATGTCTAATAACTTCCCATGAAATTGCACTGGTTACTACAAAGTGATTGCATATTCTGGTTTTCCTTTTCAACAGAACATGTCGTAATACATCTATCTAGATCAACATTTCGTGTTTAGGAAAAGTCAGATGCTAACTTTTTATAGAGGAAAGAGTTTAAAAATCTGTATCCCATATTCTCTGCTAGAGAAGGGGAAATTCTTTAGTACTCAGCAGGTAATCTTTTTATGGTCCAGGCAATGAGGAATGTGGCTGAGAATTGCTACTCTAGGTGGTGCAAGCATAGGAAGCGTTAACCCACATGATGCTGTTGCATCTCAATACACGTTGTAATTGCAGCAGAACAAATTACATAGTCCGAAAGAGAACATCACTGAGGGCAAACGTTACACACACACACTGACAAAGAAGCATCTGTCAGTGGAATGAAGAAAAGGGCAAGAAATCAAAGCAGAATATTCTAGTTGCTGTTTACAAGAAGAAACAAGAGCAGCAAAGTGGAAAAGCTTTCATGTTTAAGTGTAGGATGAAGTAATGGGAGGGATGCAATGTAGCCCCCAAATAAAAGATTATTATGCATGGAATGGATTCGATGAGACAGATTACCTTTTAAAAAGTCTGTTACAAAGAAAAGCAAACTTCACAGACTATTAAGAGACTGAAAAAGGACATTGAAAGGCACATATTGATTAAAAGAAAAGTTAAAATTTGGAATGTTTACTGCATACCAGTCTGCAAACAAAGTTGACCTAAATACAAGAGTATTACTGGAATTTGTTAGGGTATATATTGACTGATATTTGCTATTTTTACATAATAATGATTGGGTCTAGGAGGTGAGAATCAGAAACACTGACTTAAAATTATTCATTGTTTGAGCCATATACTTCAAGTTATCATGATATAGTTTGGACATTAATATTTCATAGAAGCAAACAGCAATACTGGGGAAAATCTTATATTCTGATGTATCTGGAGAAATGTAAAAGTATATTGTAAATATTTTTCATCTTGCTGAAAGACATCATCATCTCTATTCATGCATTATTTAACTAAGATATACAAAGAACACATCTAAGTTTAAAGTTTGATTCTGGGGTCAGAGGGACGTGGAAATAATAATAATGATACCGAAAACAATAATAATGGTAGTTAACATATGTTACATATATGTCATGTACCACTGTGCTAGACAATTTTCATGGAGTATCTCTTTTCCCAATGTATTAGATAACCCCATAACCCACTGCCATCAAGTCTGTTCTAGCTCATGACGACTGCATGTGTTACAGAGGAAAACTGCTGCATAGGATTTTCTTGATGGTGATCTTCACGGCTGCAGACTGCCAGGCCTTTCTTCTGTGGCTCTGCTTCAGACAATCAGTGCTTATGTGAACCAACTTTCAAATAATCAGTGATTACAAGCTGTTTGCACCACCCAGCAGCCTAACATATTAGATGAACCAAAAGCCAAACCCATTACATTCAAGCCAATTCCAAGTCGTAGGGACCCTGTAGGATAGAATAGAACTGCCTCATAGAGTTTCGAAGGAGCACCTGGTGGACTGCCAAAGGGCTGCCAGATGTAGCACGTAACCCGTGCGCCACCAAGGTTATTATCTTGATGTTTTTATGTGTGAATATAGAAGTCCTGAGGACTGAAAAAATTTGCCCAAATCACATAGGTAGTGAATAGCAAAATGAGGATTATACTCAGGCATTCTCAATATTTGTTGAAGATCTACTGTTAACCAGGCATTGAGGTGACATTATACACATTGGCCATCTCTGTGATTTTTAACCTTAGGTTTGTATCAGAATCATCCAGGAAACATTTTAAAATCCTGATGCCCGATACCCAAGTCAGACAAATTAAATCAGAATCTGTGGGGAAGAGAGCGGGAATTGGCATCAATGTTTCTTAAATACAAACAGGAGTGCAATGTAAGTAGTTTTGAAAAGGTTCCCAGGAGATTTTAAAACATTTTTGTTTTTTTTTTAAATCTTGGTGCATTTAGTACTCAGTGCACAGTCTATATATTGGCACTATTCCTGTTATATTTGTGAGGATACTGATATACAATGACAATAACTGACTTGTACAATCAAGGTCACTGACCTGGTAAAAGACTAAACTGATTTAAACACAGTTCTGTCTGGCTCAAGAGGCCACATTCTTCCAGATGCCTCAATGACTAGTTAGTTTTACCCATGCAATAAAAATTTTACCCATGAATAAAAATTCAAAATTTTGTTTTCTGGTGTTTGTGGTAGAATTTAGGTTTGGCCTCATTCTGTCTTTAATTGTGTTCACTACTGAATACACACAAAAGAAGCCAGAGTTACCAGCATCTTTTGAACAATCACCTTGTCGGGACCTTTGTAATAATTGCCGTGGGAAACCACAGGGGCAAAAAGGTAAATGTTTCTTCTTCCCAGAGCTTTACTGTCCTGCAAGGGTTCCTAACGTAGGCTCTAAGGTTTCACTTCCGAGTACACCAGGAAGTACCACAAGTTGTTTGCAAAGTGTCTGAGTGATAAGTTGCTTGCAAAGTGACTGTCATGAAAAAATACCACTAAGTGGGTGGCTTTAAAGATCAGAAAATTATTTTCTCACGGTTCTAGAAGCTTAAGTCCAGATGAGGGCCTTGGCTATGTGGATTCTGTCTGTGGTAGATCTGTTCTCCCAGTTTCTGTGGCCCTGGGTGACCTTTGGCATTCTTTTGCTGTTTGTAGATTTGTCTGCCTCTGCCCTCATTTGGTTTCTCTTCCTCTGCATGTCTCCCTCTTATAAGACACCGCCAACAAGGGATGCAACACCCGGGTTGCATAGTGGTTAAGAATTTGACTATGAAAGTCAGCAGCTCAAACCCACCAGGTGCTCCTTGGAAACCCTATGGGTCAGTTCTGCTCTGTCCTATAGGGTCCCCATGAGTCAGAATCAACTTGATGGCAATAGGTTTCTTTTTGGTTTTGCTTTTTAACGAGAGATTAGGATTATTTACTTTAACGGATAACATCTGCAAAGACAAGTCCTGTGTCCCCAAACAAGGTCACATTCACCAGTGCAGGGTTTGTTTGGACTTCAGCATATATTTTGAGGGAATACAATTTAATCAACAAGAAGTATTCACAGTTTTCACCAGACTTTAACAAAGGTTCATGGTCCGTGATATACAAGGTGTATGGTTGCAGAGACTGTATCACTTTCTCTTGAATTATCTTCTTAAAGACAACACAATATCTATTCAAGGTGTTTTTGAGTTTGATATGCAGTCAAAACCCATTTACAACTGAGTCTAGTAAGGCTCTTTTGTGCGTGTGTGTTTAATAAAATGCAAGATATGAATATAAACAATAAAAGATTTCATCAGCAGCTCACATACTAAATCTGAACAAGTAGATTCTTGTTTTAGCAATATAATATCACTGAGAAAAGTGACTGAAATTACAAAGCAAATATTTTGAAGTATTATATTTCAAGGTAAATATTTTGAAGATATGTTCATTCGCATATGCATATAACAAACAAATATACACACATACGTGCATACTATACACATGTATGGGAACCCTGATGGTATAGTGGCTAAGTGCAAAACTGCTTACCAAAAGTTTGGCAGTTTGAATCCACCAAGCACTTCTTGGAAACTCCATGAGGCAGTTCTACTCTGTCCTACAGGTTTGCAGTGTGTCAGAATCAGTTAAACGGTAATGGATTTGGTTTTTTTGACTTCTATGAATATATACTAAGTATTATGTATACATGTATACATATTATATGAATACATATACACATATGAGTGGAGCCCTGATGGTGCAGTGGTTAAAAGCTCGTCTACTAACCAAAATGTTGGTGTTGTGAATCCACCTGCTACTCCTTGGAAACCCTATGGGGAAGTTCTGCTCTGTCCTGCAGGGTGACTACAAGTTGGAATTGATTCAGTAGCAACAGGTTAACACATATTGGCCAGTTTTATAGAACATTAGCATGCTCGTACCCTGGCTATTCCTTCTTCCTCTTATGTAATCCATCATTTAAAATTATCTTAATAATGTTCATGTTGATATAAACTTAAATAAGAAAAAAGGTCTGAAATGTTTTTTATATGTTGTATGGTACACACAATGAATTATTATTTACATAATTGTGGACCCTAAAACATATTTCCCAATGTATCTATGTATGAATTTCCAAATAAATGTGAAAAGCTTCCACATGTATTAACCAACATGGACTATGTTTACATTTACATACATGTGCTTTCTGAACCTTGTGTGTTGGTTAGAACAAATGTTCTCATCTATGACTGATGATCTGAGTCATTTAAGCAGATATTTATAGAACCCTACCCATCCTAATCTGGATTCAATAGGTCTGAAGTGCACCCAGGCATCTGTACCTTTAGAAAGCTATTTGGATGACTCCACTCCTTAGCCTGAGAATTGTTCCTGAAACCTGTTAAATGGATAGAGATGAGGAAGGAAAGATATCTGACAACAGAGGTCCCAGTAAGTGAAGGATTAGAGGATGGGAGAATCACCTCACAGGAGGGTGGAAGTTTGTTTGCCTGTTTGGGTTAAACCAGGGAGCCCACACTATGTTTGTCATTTTGTTTGATTCATCCAGTGTACACAAACAAAATGTAAATAGTAGTAATTAACATCAGAGAAAAGATACTCTTTGTTTTTTAAGTTCTGCTTTTATTATTATTTTGTTTAAACTAGAAGAGAACTTCTTGGAGAAAACAAAACAAAAACAACTCATTTTCGTGTTAGTGTTCATTGGTCAATGACTTAGTTAATTTTATTTCCCACTTAAATAAAATGATAATAATAATAACTTCAGAGAATTAAGTAGAAATCCTACCGACCCCCCACACACCCCTCATCTTTTTGTTTCTTTTTTCACTTCCTTGTATAATGCAAAAGAAAACGGCAGCTGGACTCTTACAGAGAGGTGTTAAGAACAAGGCCAGAGGCGGTTGTCTTGAAATATAATAGAAAGCTGCTGTGGAGATAGATCATAGTTTAAAATAGGCAAGGTGGAGGAGAGAGAGATTTTTCCTTCCCTCTTAACATTATTCCCTTTCTTGCACTTAGTTTTTCAGCTAAATGGCATCTTGTGATAAATATAAAACTGTATGAAGAGTTTGCACAAACTCACCCTCACCTAAAATAGAACTTTCTGTCCTTTATAACCCTGTTCTGACTTCTGCAGACTCCTGTCTTACCTGCAGCAACTGTGTGTCCATTGGTCTGCTTCTAAATTCCACAATAATTAATCATCTTTGTGGATGCTCAGAAACATTTCTTGAATGAATGAATACACACTTGAGTGAACAAATGAACTATGATGATTAACCCTACAGACCTGCTCCTGTCCTTTGCTAATGGGACTTTGCCTCTTTGTTTCTCCTGAGCTTTGTAAGCAATCTAACAAAAATTCGAATAACCCTCAAGTAATTGAAAAGTAATTTCTTGAAGTGTATTTAGCACTTTGGAATAATCATAATGCTTTCTTTTTTTAACTTGAGGGTATAGGGAGTCAGTAATTGAATCCCTGAGTCCACTAGTTTGACTCAGATACTACCGTTGATTCCTGGTATGGGACGAAGAAGGCAGAGGGAAAGTTTAGGAAGAGAAGAGGAGGCAACTTGCAGTCTATGTGTGTGTGATCAGGGCCTGGATTTTCATACCTGCTGGGAGGCACATTGACAACAGGCAGAAAGGCCTTACCCGGAGCTCACGGCTGACAGTCTGGCCACTCAAATTGTGGATTTACATGGAATTCAAATGAAGTATTGAGACAACATCCCAAACATTTTTTACTTAATGAAATTCTGTCCCTGCCTATCAGGTCAGCAGTGTGATTTACCAGTCAGATTTCAGTTTGCAGATGCTGTCTTGAGTAAGGGCCCCGGGCTCAGGCATTCCACTCACCTTTCCTCCTTTGCTCCAGCTGTTTCCATCAGCTTCCATCAAGGATTTGAGCGGTGAAACTAAATTGACAAGAGGCTCAATTTTCAGAGCACTCTGTGAACTAAGTTCTTGTCATTTCTCTCTCTCCGATTTTACATGAAAAGACACAAGCGCTGTTTCTTAAGAAAAAGATGGACCTCAAACAGTGTTGTTTGTGTGTGTTATGTAAGTGTCTTAGAAAATTTCCCAGGCAGAGTTACAAACTCACCAGCCCCTGCTCTCATTCTCATCCTCCTCCCCTTTTTCTCAGTCTCCCGTCTGGACCTGGTATTCTCCTAGAATGCCCTCTCAGAAGTCCTTTTCAGGATGTTTTAGCTGAGCAATGAATCAGTAGAGGAAGACCTGAATGAAGGGTTTCAGAAATGAAACACTTTGAACATGAATTGTGCCTTTCATCTACTCATCGCAGAGCCCCAGACAAACTAGCTCATCCATTCTCCACACGGCTCGGTGAAGTAAACAGATGGAGAAGATCTATTCACATCAATCAGTGGAAAAACAAGCAAAGAGAAAGCGTAAAATTCTTCAAGATCCCTAGGGGCTTGGTGGTCCCATTTCTAGCAAAACCCTTAGCTTTTTGCTGCTCCCCAATCTCTTCATTTAAATCATGGAATTCTGTTATTAAAGTAGAGTATAAGCATGTGATGGAGAGATTCAGGGTGGTTCAGCTTCTAGGTGTGAATGCCCAGTCTTCAGTAACCCTTAAAGAAGGCAGCTCAAATCTGGTTCCATAGGACTTGGCCGTAAAGAGTCCATCCTTCTTCTCAGAGGACCTGAATGCCAATGACTCTTCCAACGCCACAGAATATAAACAGCGTATTTTCGAGTATCTCCCACTCTGGTTATTTCTACTTGGGTTGTTATCCAAGGGAAGTCTCTGGAAAGCTACTCAACCACAGACTTGACCAGGACCACATTCTGGAATCTGACATGCTGCTTTAGGCCATGTCTACTATGTCCCACACATTGTCTCAAATTCTTATTTACTTGTAATCTGACCTTCACAACAGCCCATTTCAGGGACAGTAAGTTCTCTCAGAACATTTAAGTGACTTACAAGGTAAACTTGGAGCTGGGATTGAAACTAAATCCAATTCCAAAATTGACTCCTCAGGTTGAATTTACACAGTTCTCATGGAGAAAGAACAATTTACATCTCAGTCGCCCTCTGATTTAGATATTGCCCAAAAAAATCAAACCTATGAGTGCGATGGTGGGTTTGAACTGCTGATCTTTTGAATGAGCCACTTTGAATCTCTGGGTAGAGATGAAATAGTAATAACTCCCTTGAACTGTTGGTCTCAGGGTCTAATCCAGCCTCCCCCTGTTCAGTCAGCAGCTGAGAGCATTAACGACTCGCACCACCCAGGTGCAAGGTCTCAGATGCAAATGAAGTTATTTGCCAACTTCAAAGATTGAAGAAGAATCATGGTGCAATGCCTTAGCAGACAGAAGGGAGTCAGGTCAAAGGGCAAGAAGAACAAACGGGACAGAAAGGGGAGGAGGCCCAGTGGAAGAAAAGTCTATGGACTCTGTCACCCCTGGCACCCTGTTCTACCTCTCTTCTAAAAGAGCTGCTGTTAACTAGGATGCAAAACAGTAAAAGCAGCGTCATGATCCACGTCCCTGTTTTGCAGGGAAGCAATGGCGAAGGGACTTGAGCAACTGCTTTGCTGCCACATGTGCCAGTCTCAGGCCCTGGCAAAGAACTGGATATGTGTCTTTCCTAGGATAACGTGAGCCCATGTGTGAGTGATGACAAAACGCGTCTGTCAGCACTGCCATAGCTACAATATAAGTGAACTTCAATGTGGGTAGAGAGTCCTGGCCATGCTCCAAAGCAAGACCAGATAGAAACCCAACACAGTACACCTGTTAAAAAAAAAAAAAGAAAATGTTGACAGGTAGAAAATAAATGAAAAAAAATATTCCTGCTTTCATCTTCTTAAGTTTCTTCAAATCTTAGCTCAGACAACAATATTGGGTTACCAGGCCTTTAAAACTTTTGTTGAAAAGATGTAGCTGAAGAATAGAAACCTCATATATTCATGTAAAATAATGATAATGTAGATGTTTTAGAGTTTTATTTTTCAAAGTCCTTCACAACCATTGTTTCATTTGATGCTAGAGATACAAAGACTTTATTTGCAATGGTTAATATAATTTGTACTTTTTAGACTAAGAAAATGAGTCACAGGTAGAATGACTTGCCCAGACACACCAGCTAATAGTAACATTTTTTTTTTCCTCCCAATATTTTACACTAATGGAAAGCTGTACAGCCTGGAGTTGGTTAAAGGTAAACAGAAATCCAGAAGACTTCTGAAAATAAACAGCTAGGTTTTGATTTTCTCTAGGAAAGGCAGAGGGCAATGGATTTAAACTAGGAGCTCATATGGTGATTAAATTTTGAAAGAAAAGCACTGAGATTTAAAAATGTATAAAGGAAGGACTGGTAAGAATGAAGAACCACAGAGAAAATACAATGCAAGAACAAAGGGTGGAGACAGAACAAAGCTATGAGATGTGTGCCTGGTTCATTTAGGCTTTAGAGCTGTCTGAGTTTACCATCTTCCCAAGCTTAACAGCTTCAAGAGGGATGTAAGAAACGGTGCTGTTTGTACTAGTTTGTTTTCTTCCGTGATACATCTGTCCTGGCAGATACGTGCAGGTGCTCATGTATGCATGTATGTGCACGTATACAGACACACAGACACACAGACACACAGACACACACATCCAAAGTGGGAACAGAGAGAAGTCAGTGGGTGGTAGAGAGAGATGGGACAGAATCAGTGCATCAGGGGATCTAAATCCATGTGATGATCAAGTTCATAGCAATTTCCTCAGGAGACTGTATCATATTCCAGTGAACCGGAGTACGGCAGAAGGTTGCCATAGCAACAAAAGGCCTGAAATATTGACTCTGACTAGCAACAGGCCAGTGAAACAGCCTAACTAGGATTTATGGCACATTATAGTGTGAAAAGCAGAAGAAAATTACTGTAAAGGCAGAAATTATAGCACAACAAAACATATAAACTCCCAAATCCATCTTCCTAATTAAAACAGCATACTCAGGAGTAGAGCGCATAGTAAGGCTATTAGCATAAATGGGGATGTGCTTACAATGTTTTGTTCCAAAGTTTATTGTCCTTAAGACTAACTGTGTGTGTATTTGGAGAGTGAGAGGATGGATAAGATATTCAAGGGAGAGATGAAATCAAGAATCGTGGGCAATTGGACTCTTTCTTCATAGAGTAGGTTCTCGTCAGCTTCTATTATTGGTAACACAGATTTCCTTACATACTAGTGTCTGGTACCAATGCAGATTTCCAGGAGATGCTCAGTCTCCAGTGTGTAAATAAGTCGTCGCTTCTCAGGCATGAAGATCAGGAGAACAATATCATACTCAATCCCATGTCAACACACTAGAAAGGGGAAAGATAAAAGGAAGGCTTATCGGTGGCATTTGATATTGGGAAAATAGAAGCTTGGACTTCCTGACCCCAAGCAACAACTCAAATATCTTAATATCTACAGCATAATTAATTAAAGTAACTTAACAATATTGTTAGACAAACTGCCCAAGAAAATGTCACTTTCTGAACTACTTGTTGAGAGGAAAAAAAACAATATTCTGTATCTAAAAGTTTTGCTCAGCTAGTCAAATGTTTTTATTTATTGTAGATAAAAGAGAATTTAGTCTGATTCTACTTTGGTAAATTGCAGGTTTAATGATGTGGAGCAAGAAAGCAGAAATGCGAAGTTACCACTCAGGAGAAAAGCAGCTGTTCACACACCACACCATTTACAATCGCCAAAGCCAAAAGCCAATGTTATTGCAGTCCAGCCAATTCCAACTCATAGTGACCCTACAGATCAAAGTGAAACTGCTCTATAGAGTTTCCAAGGAGCACCTGGTGGGTTTGAACGGCTGAAATTTTGGTTAGCAGACATAGGACTTAACTTCTAGGCCACTAGGCTTTCTTTACAATAGTCAAGTCATATCCAAAAACACAAGTTCACCATAGTTCATATTCATTTTAATGTGAAATCTACTGCAGAACAGCTCCCAGAGACAATGGGAAGGGCCATTCTGGGGTCATAGAGCTATTGAATACATGAGGCTCAAGAACTCAGTTTCTCAGGTTCTAAGAAAATCTGTACAGTAACTGAGGACCACAATCAAGGAAGAGTGACAGAGAATGAGGAAGATATTGGCTGTATCTAAAGAGTACCCACAAAGGGAATTAAAACAAACTGTAAGCAGGTGAATCTTGGCCCAATTTAATCCATAGATGTGTTTGGTGTGACCAGAACAATATCCACTACTTTATATTTAATTGAGAATTTTAAAATCCCAAGAATAACTTTGCCGTTTGCTGCAGTCCCAATCTTCGCTTCCTGTCTTAGATCATTGCCAGCCTTCCCGTGAGCATTTGAGTGTGCAACTCTTCAAAGCCAACCTAGAAACTCACCCTTTATGTGGGCAGCTTTGTCTTCTAGTAATCATTAAAACAACAACAACAACAAAAAAAAAACACTCTCAGTATTCTGAATTCTACCCTAGAACTTTATTTCTCAATCTAGAATTCTGTCAGGGAGAGTAAGAAAGCTATTATTGCGTAATTATTAATTATTTGCTATTTACCCAGTCAGCCATTCAGCAAGTATTTATTAAACATCTACTATGTTTTCAAAAATACTAGGAATATGTCCATGAATATGATCAGTGCAGTCCTTGTCCATCTGGGGAAGTTAGATGTTAAACAAAGACAAATGAATAATTAACAAACACATTAAGTAAACAAAAGTGCAGAATATTTTGAAAATTATACTCTTCACTTAATTCCATCTATGTTTCTCTGTAACCATAGTTGCTGAAATAGCCCCATTTGACATCTTTCCAGGATTATGATTCTTATAGGGCTCCCAGGTTTTAAGCTTATGTGATTGTAATACTCAGTACTGTGACAGTCAGCTTTTTTTTTTTTTTTTCAAGACAAGGCATAGAAGGCATTTAGGACATTTCTAAATAAATATCTATATCCATATATTTTCTTTTTTTCCCTAAAGTTGCAGTTTAGGAAAGAATTATAACTAAGGATTCTTAATACCTGTGGTACGGTGATGCAGATCTGTCTTTAGCCGAGAAAGCACAGGTAGTGAATATGGTTAAGCTACATAGGACTAAAATATTATTTTTGCTTTATTTACAAGTATTTTCTATTGATAATAGCTCCCCGAAGCAAGATTTGCCAGTACTGCTCAGCATATGGGACTTTTGTTGTAGATTAATAATGCCATGATATTTTCTTTAATGAAGGTGGAAATGATTGCTTTATTTTAACAAAGGGACCTCTATGTTTCCCCTGAGTTTGGGCCTTGAGTGTAGACGATCAGGGATGCTGTATCACAGCTGTCTCTGTGCTGATAATGACTCTCCCTGGGACTTCATAATTTCTGCCTACAATCCATTGTTTCCTCTCAGGAGGTAGTGAGAGAATTTATAGAGAGATTCATCAATCCAAGCAGGAAATAATTTGTTTATTTTGATCTGCCCACATTTGGTTATTTGACTGTCTCCTACTTTCCTCATTTTTCTTTAATTTCCCATGTGTATCCTTCTTCTTAACTGTAAACCAAAAAAGCAAACCCATTGCCCTCAAGAAAATTCCATCTCAGAGCAATTGTGTAGAACAGAGTAGAACTGCCTCATGGGGTTTCCAAAGCTGGAATCTTCACAGAAGCTGACCACTGCATCTTTCTCACGTGGGGAGGCTGATGAGTTTGAATCAACAGTCTTTGGGTCAGCAGCCAAGAGGTTCCCTGCTGCTCCACCAGGGCTACTGCTTCTGACTGTGGTGGACACATAATCAGTGTTCACTATTAGGTATTAATAGGTATTATTATTATATGCTGTCGCCTCATTATGTGGTAGCTTGTTGCCCTCGATTTGACTCTGACTCATGACAACCACATGTATGTCAGAACTGGCTTCAGAAAGTTCTCAGTGGTTGAGAGCTTTCAGAAGCAGATCCTCAGGGCCGTCTAGATCTAAGGCACCCAGGGCGAGTTAGAACCAACAAGCTTTCTGCTGGTAGTTAAACACAAAGCCTTTGTGCCTACCCAAAGACTGTCACCTCTGGTTACTCTATTCCCTTTTTAAAAATAATATTTATTGTGCCTCCTATGTCCTCACGCTCTTATGTGTTTGTAGAAGAAGCACAGAAATGTTAGAGGCAATGGAGATTAATGACTAATGATAAACAAATAGCAGACCGTGCAGTTTCAGATCCTGGTGTTTCTGCTTTCTAGATGTGACATGGATAAAAAACCACGCCCACTGCCATGAAGTTGATTCTGACTTACAGCAACACTACAGGACAGAGTAGAACTGCTCCATAGAGTTTCCAGGGAGAGCCTGGTGGGTTTGAACTTCGGATCTTTTGATTAGCAGACATAGTACTTTAAAAACTATGCTACCAGTGACATGAATAAGTTACTCAATTTTCTACGTCACAGAGTGTCTACAACGATTGAATGAGTGTGGAATAGGTATGTCTCACTCCGAGTAGTGTCTAATCCTTAGTAGGTGGAACATTAAGAATGAACTGTTATTGTTTTTCAAATTTATTTTTCTGTTGTTGAGAATATACATAGCAAAATATATACCAATTCAACTGTTTCTGTATGTCCAATGCAGTCACACTGATTACATTCTTCTAGTTGTGCAGCGTTGTTCACCCTCCTTTTGCTGAGTTGTTCCTCCTTCATGAACATAAACCCACTACCACCTAAGGGTCCAGTCTATTCTTTCAAGTTGCTGTTGGCAGCTTGATCTCAGAGAGTTCTTAAAAGTGTCTAATGGTCTAAACGAACACTTTTTTTAAAAGCTAGTTAAAATAAACTACCGTTTGGTGTTAAAAGAAGATTTTGCAGGGGCTTTATTTTTGCAAATATACACAATTTAATCTCACATACTTATTATAGTTTGGAGGAAAATTTCTGTCTCAGAAGGTTTAATCTTGCTGTGCCTCATTTGTTGCTTAATCAGAAAGAGAACTCAAGTTTTGTGGGTGGTAAAGCGAAATTAAGCCAGGCTTGATTAATTGATTAATTAATTAATAATGAGGCACACATGGCAGTGTGAATTTATATTTCTTTATCAATATTTCTCTGGAAACTGGATCTAGAAGCTCTTGGAGTGTGCTGACACAGGATGCTGTGCTTGGTACATGAGGAATGGCCATGGATGTTTGCTGGGGTGTACTGAATACTGTTTTTCTTTTTTCTTTGCATATGATATAGTTCTCATGGCGAGACGGCACTTGGCTTTGGCATGATATAGTTTAGCATATTCAAAGTATTAGTGGTAATGTCCCCCTGTTCCTCAAGATCAGTTTTATCCATTTCTAAACTAATATTCTTTACAGTATCATACTGATCTTTAGTGCCCAGCATAAGTTTTCTAGGACTTTGCTGAAGTAGCTGATTTCTTTTGTAACTTGAAGATTAAAAAATCACTGTAGTTAATTTGGATAACAGCATAGTGTTAGGGATTTCTGTGTACAATTTATTTACCATTCTCATTGTTCTGATGAAAACCTTAAAGAAAGGAAGTAATGCTGAATATGTTTGATTACCCTGCTGTGTCTGTTGTTTAGACTCAGCCTAAAGCACTCGTGGTCACTCAATTATTTCCTTTTTTGAAAAAGAATTTTTTACTATTAGGTTCATTCAAGGACAGTTAGTTTGGTATGGTTTTATTAAAAACACCCTAAACATAGTCAGAGAAGCCCATTTCCCTTCTCTTTTTCACCCCAGGCCTTCTTTCTCTGACTTCCTTCTGTATCTTCCAGGACCTAGACTGTCTTATCATTTTCTTTATCCCGAGAACACATCTCTCTTCCCGCTCCTATTCTTCCTCGCCAATGTCTGCCTTCTCCTACCATTTTTTCTTTACTTTTGATTTGTTTCCTGTTTCTGGGTACTCCAGTCTTTTCCATTAGCTATGAAACCCTGGTGGCTTAGTGGGTTAAGTGCTATGTCTGCTACCCAAAATGTTGGCAGTTCAAATCTGCCAGGCTCTCCTTGGAGACTCCACGGGGCAGTTCTACTTTGATCTCTAGGGTCACTATGAGTCACACATGACTTGATGGCAGTAGGTTTGGCTTTTTTTTGGTAGGATCATAATAAAACTTTCTTAGATTCTATGTATTTAGTCTTCAAAACATCACTGAAGTTAAGTAAATTCATATATTTTTTTGTTCTTATATTAAGAAACTCCTCACCTCACCTCCCTTTACGTTCGCTGTCAACAATCTCTGTCTTTAGATGGAAAATACTGCAAAAGCTTCCAACCAAGTCATTAGACTATATTATGTCTAAACTGGGGCCTTCTCATCTGAATCTGAGCAGGAGTAAAGACTGCTAACACCTTTGGCTGAGTAAACTGGTTGCAGTCTTTTCAAAGGTAATTAACATGTAAATGCTTGCTAAGAGAAGGTAAGGCATTTTTCTATTAACATCAGCTCCAGACTCTCTCTTTGTGTATGTCTGTGGCTATATATGTGGCAGTATAGTGGTTTAGAGCTGTGTTCACTAACCAAATGGTCAACAGTTCAAATCTACCAGACACTCCTTGGAAACTCAGTGGGGCAGGGCCGCTCTGCTGTGTTTTATGGTGTCACTATGAGTCAGAATCAACTTAACAGCAATGATTTTGTTTATATATACCCCTCACTTTCTCTCTCTGTGTAGGTATATATTAAAATCTCAGTATTTTGCCTGGAGTAAATATGAAGTAAAAATGGAAATTTCTAAAAACAATATTAATGCTGGGGCTTATTTACCTCCCATCTCCTTTTCTAGCCCCAATTCTTCTAATTTATATAATTTCATGGTCTACTTACAGTTTTGTCTGTTTGGGGCCTTTTGGAATCAGAAGAAAATGGTATCAAGCGTAGACATTTTCCATCCTGTTTTATTAGTTTCAATCACAGGACTTCTTGTTTCCTGCCCCCTTGGGGTCTTGTCTCTGGGTAAGGAGGGATGTTGTTATTGCTAGGCATCATCAAGTCAGTCCTGACTCTTAGTGACGTGAAACCCCAGGTTTTGCTCAACATGCCTCTAATCTGCCAATAAATGAGAGACTAAGGTGGGAGAAGGTAGAAGTGACTTTTCTTTGTTGCACAAGGAAGGAAGCAGTCGGGGCTGTGGCTGCAAAGCCTGCTTCCAGAGGGTGAGGAAAAAAAAGTTGTTTTTCATGGGTTTACCAGTAGGGAGTTTATACAAGTTGTGCTTAATCATACCAGGCAGGCACCAGGAAGAACTGCAATTCTGATACAGTTTCCGGATTGGTCAAGGAATGGAACTGGAAGGGGGAGGGGCTGCCAGAAGCCGCAGTAAAATTTTCCGTAGGTGGGGGAACTCTGTGCATCAAATAAAACACTACTGTGCTTGAGGCCGTGTTTCCTCCACGGTGTCAATTTGTCTCTTTGAGGGACTTCCTCTTTTTCACTAACCCGCCACTTTATCAGGTTTGATGTTCTCCAAGAAGGATACCTTCTGATATGTCTGAGGTACATGAGACGAAGTCTCATTGTACTTGCTTTACAGGAACTTTACAACTGTATTTCTTCCAAGATAGATTTGCTTATTCTTCTGGCAGATTATATATGTATTTTTCATTAATTTTAACTCTGCAAAATGATGGTTTTTGTATTTTCTTTAGCTATCACTAAGCTCACTTAAGGTTGTTTCTGTTTTCACTTCATTTTTATCACACTGTTACAGGGAAAATGACTGAAGAAAGTGTGTCTTTCATATACATTGTCTAAAATGTCATAATTCTTTCTTATTACTATAAAATACAATGTGTGTCAAACACACATACATTTATTCACATTCACACTCACACACACACACTCAGACATATACTTGACCTAAATCGAGAACACATGTTCATTCATTTTATCTTCTTACTAATTAGACCCTCCAGCCTTCTGAGGGTTCCTTTCTTTTAACACTAATTTGGTAAATTCTTTTTGGCACCAAAGTTCCCAGACTCCACACAGAATGCAATCAGTAAAGTATTAGTTGTCAAGGCTTCTAAAATGTGTCTGTTTAAAATGTTGTTGGTTGATTAATTTGTACTATAAACTATTCCAAAAAGATCTGGGAGCAACCAAGGAACTCAGTAAAATAATCATAGATTTGGTTAGAGTTGCTAGAAAGTGTAGGAGTCCCTGTGTGGCACAATTGGTTAAGAGCTGTTCTACAGCTGAAATATTCTGGTTGAAACCCACTCAGAGGTACCTCAGAAGGCAGACCTGTGATATGCTATTGAAGGGTCACAGCCTTAAAGACCCTATGAAACAACTCTACTCTGTACCAGTGGGGTTGACATGAGCTAGAATCCACTCGGTCACAGCTAACAGCAACTAGAAAGCTTAATGCTTCATTTTTTCAGGTATGGTAAAAGGGAAGTGCTAGATGGATTCTGGCTCCACTTGCTATGTGATCTTTGGTAATTACTTAACCTTTTGGAACTTCACCTTTGCCATTTGTAAAGCACGGGGTAAATAGCCCATATGTCCCAGCTAAGCATCAGTAGAGTCTTTATTCATTGGCCAGTGGGAGAACCAAACCATATCAGCTTCCTAGGACTGTTGTAACAAACTAACATAAACTTTGTGGCTTAAAACAACAGAAAACTAGTTTCTCATAGTTCTAAAATCAAAAGTCCAAGATCTGAAATCAAGATGTTAGCAAGACTGGTACTTCAAGAGAAACTGTCCACGCCTCTCTCGTAGCTCCTGGCGGCTGCCTCCGGTCCTTAGGATTCTGTGGCCTGTGCATGAATCTTTTCAACCTCTGTCTCTGTATTCCCGTCACTTTCTCCTCTCTGTCTGTGTCAATTCTCTCCCTGCCTTTTCTCTTATAAGGACACTTGTCGTTGGATTTGGGGTCCATTTAGATAATTCAGGATGATCTGTAATTATACCTACAAAGATCCTATTTCAAAGTAAAATCACAATAAAAAATTCTGACTGGACAGATCATTTAGGGACCACCACTCAACTCACTACATACACTATTCAAGATGCCAGCCAACCTCATCTATTAATTTATTCACTTTTCCCTTTACTCACTGAGTTCTCAATCCTTTGTTGCATTCCACTTGCTCTTCTAAATGATGATAATACTGTTTTATGCTCTAAGGAATTCTACAACTTCAGTATATTCTTTCGGGTGTTATCCATTTTGAGCTTTCCTGGTACATTTTACAGAGATCTAACAGTCTGCTTTCATAAAGTTTACAGTCTAGAAAACCCTATGGGGCTGTTCTAGTCTGTCCTGTAAACTTGCTATGAATCAGAATTAACTGGAGAGCACTCAACATCAACACAAACCGAATGCATAGCTACTTGGTTAGGGCAACTAAAAGGCCTGCAGTGGAAGATCCAGCTTTAATTTTACTTGTAGTACAACCAAGAAGCTCCAGTGTTAGCAAATTCTAAAAATAGTTTAGTTACTTTGTGAATCATTAAATTGATTCCACTATCATTCACAACAGACATTTGATCTATCTTCATTTCTTAGCAAAATAGCTGTTATAATAGTTGTGGCTTCTCCTTGCACTTGCTTTTTGCTCCAGTAAGCTCCACCATGATTACTTAGTTTGTTTTTCAGTCTGCTTCTCACCATCAAATGTAGCCACCTCCTTAGGGAGAGCTGGAAGTTGCCTCTCTAAAGACCTAGGAGGTCGTTTTCCTTCTTGCTGTTGGGCACCTAATCTAGGGAATGGGGACTGCACTAGGACATCTTGTTTCTAAAAGTACCCTCCCATCCTCTCATCTGGTATGTTGTGTTTTTCATTGGAATTGGGATAACACGGCTTCTCTCCCTACCGCTGTTGCTTCCAACACCCAGTTTTAGATCCTCTTCTGTCTACTACCCGTGTTGGTCTACAAGAATGCGCAATGAGAGACCCAAAGACTCCTAGATCCAGAACCATCCTCCCCACAAGCAAGATTCAAGGCTAGTTGGACACTGTTAATCATTCACTAAGATTTGTGCCGTGTCACAGGCTGTTTTCCACCCCGAAGTATAGAGATCTGTCTATGTTGGAGCTACAGTAGATCCTAGACCATTTAGTTCAAAAACGTCTGTTCACAACTTCTCCTTCTGTATCTTATCAGTAAAGGAATGTCAGTCAGTTAGAGAGATAAAATATATAGCCCTTTTACAGTTTGTGGGAGAAAGCATGATAGACTTGGGATTTTTGATCTTACATCAGTATCATGAGAGCAGAATCCATCATGAGATACAAAGACAACTCGGCCAAGGAGTCATGTGGCTCTCAGGTATATAAACCCCAACAATCAAGTTCACTAGCTCATCCTAGAAAAAGTGCTGCATACCTCATTGCTGAATATCACTATGGTCACCTTCAAAGTGCTCCCCTTGGAAAGCTATGTACCAGTGCCAGTGCCTAGTCTACCTTCAAGGCAATTTTGGGACTGATTTTCTGAAATGGCTATCAGAGCTGTCATCACATTGCCATTGATGTCCTGAATGTCATCAAAATGTTTTCCTTTCAATATTTCCTTTATCTTTTGGTAAAGACAAAAGTCTTCAGGGCCAGATCAGGTGAGTAAGGGAAGGTGTCCCAATACAGTTATTTGTTCACTGGCAGAGAAACTCCCTTTAAGTCTGCAAACTTGCCATCCTGCACAATGGCCATTCCAATGCCATTTGGAAAGAATTACAAAATCATTTTGAAAGGTGGACTAGGTGCTGGTGTTGGGGCATAGCTTCCTACGGGAGTACTTTGAAGGTGACCATAGTGATACTCAGCAAACTGCCTTTGAGTCAACACCAACTCATAGTGACCCTATAGGACAGAGTAGAACTGCCCCATACAGTTTCTAAGGAGTGCCTGGTAGATTTGAACTGCTGGCCTTTTGGTTAGCAGCTATACTGCTTTAAGCGCTAGGCAACCATGGTTTGCAGCACTTACAACAGCTAAGTTTGCAGACTTAACTAGCAGATTTTGTACACCCTGGATTACCTCACAGCGCCTCATTGTGCTGTCACTCCCCTATCTTTCTCTATCTGTGTGAAACCCATAAAATGCTGGATAAAATGAAGTAAGGGTAGTAGTGAGACACCTTTCTGAAGTGTTGTCTTTTATTGCTTCTGCTAGAAGGCCCTTCCCGTTCCTCTCTCAAGCATTGTCTATACTTTTTAGGGATGCTGTTCATGCTTCCCAACCCAACATTTGGAAGGAACACAGTCTAACAAAGAATGTTTGTGCTCCCTGAAAAGGAATACACAAAGTTCCTTTGAACATGGGTTGGCAAACTCTCCTATGTTGTAAATACCTTTTTTTTTTTTTTTTTCCTGAAATTCAGCCACACTCATTCCTTTACATATTATCTATGGCCTCTTTTGTGCTAAATGGCAGAGTTGAGCAGTGCAACAGACCCATAGCCTGCAAAAGCTAAAATCTTACTATCTGGTCCTTTGTAGCAAAAGTTTGCCAACCTTTGTCTTGAGGATAGAACATGTGAGTATAATGTGATATATCTGGAACACAGACAAAAAAGTATGCTCACCATGCTGTGGGGGACGTTGGTCCTGCTTGTTTCCTTTCTCAGCCATACTTTCCTCGGAAGTTAGAGGATTAATGTTTGAATAAGAAATATAGGATAGGGCCGTATGTTCAAGGCAGGACAATAGAAGGCAGAGCGGTCAGCTGCCGACAACTTGATGACTTGATTATCACAACGTTATGGCATCTGGACCCTGATGCTTGGTCACCTTAAAATTTTCCTTTAGGGAGTCTCTTTGTTTTTTCCTTAAAATTTTCTAAGCTTTGACAAGGTCAGATAGGATGTTTATTTATTTATTTTCTTATATTCTTTTTTGTTGAAAACTCTGTGGGACAGTTCTACTCTGACGTATAGAGTCACTGTGAGTCAGAATTGACTCGATGACACTGTTTCTTTTCTTTATTTTTTAATATATATGTATATATATATCAGGTCTTAATGACTGAAATTTGAAATGAATTTTATAACCTACAATTCTGAATCCTTATATAGAAGTTGAACTTGTCTTTCTCCTCCAGTAAAGAAATTGAAACAAATCTTACGCAGAGAATGACTTTGAACCGATTTTTTAATACACTCTTGTCTGTGTGTTCTTCTATGACATTCTACCACATGTATAGAGTTCTGTAACCATCACTGCTCAAGATCTGCAACTTTGAGCACATAACTTAACTGATTTGTCCAGTCCCTATCCATTTTGAAGTGGTTACCATGCTGTCTTGTAAGATGTTGCTACCTAGAGTGTGGTCCCTGGACCACCTAAGAGCTTATTAGAAATGCAGAATCAGAGGGCTTACCCAAACCGTACTGAGTCAGAACCTGCAGTTAACATAACCAGATGATTCCAGAACACATTAAAAATGGGGAGCACTGTTTTTGTTTTTCAAAAGCCTGCATTTCTCAGTCAATAAGATGATCAGTTTGGTATAGGAGGAAGCAAATCATACACCTTGAGATTAAATATGGGGAAAAACCAAAATGTCTATGTTTTTAAATGATTCCAAAGGTGATTCTTGTGTGTGCAACATATGGTGAAAAAGCTATATGTCTCAAGGGGTCTCAGAATCCTTTTTCATTCTTTTCTTTTAAATCACTTGATAACCACTCATATTGCTGCTAGACCAACAAAAAATACAAGGATATAATGTGATTGACTGTCTTTTCACTGTTCTGTCCTTTTCTGGTGATGGTTTATCTCAAATGTGAGCAAAGCAAGAATTCTTCTGAAAAGTAAATGTTCACATGTATCATTGCAGTTTACATTATTGTGGTATTTCCTAAATATGTACAAACAGAAAGCCAATTATAAATGCTGTAGGATCATAGCTTTCTCAGAACTTTTCCCAATAGGCTAAAATAGTGAAATGATCCCAAACACATTTTTTTTATTGTGCTTTAAGTGAAACTTTACAGTTCACATTAGTTTCTCATACAAAAAGTTATACACACATTGTCATGTGACCCTAGTTGCTGTCTCTATAATGTGACAGCATACCCCTCCTTTTCACTCCAGATTTTTCTGTGTCCATTCAGTCATCTACTGTCCTTTTCTGCCTTCTCATCTTGCGTCTGGAGAGGAGCTGTCAATTTAGTCTTGCATACTTGCTTAAGCTAAGAAGTATTTCCTTCAGGAGTATCATTTTATGTTTTATAGTCCAGTCTAACCTATGTGTGAAGAATTGGCGTTGGGAATGGTTTCAGTTCTGGACTAATAGAGAGTTTGGGGCTATGTCTTCCAGGGTCCATTCAATCTCAGTCAGACCATTAAGTCTGGTCTTTTTTCTAGAATTTGAATTCTGTACCCCATTTTTTCTCCTGCTCTGTCAGGAACTCTCTGTTGTATTCTCTGTCATGGTAGTTGGTGGTGGAAGCCGGTCACCGTCTTTTTCATCTGGTCTCAGGCTGATCTGGTTTCTGGATTATGTGACCTTTCTGTCTATTGGGCTAATATTTTCCTTTTTCTTTGATGTCCTTCATTCTCCTTTGTTCCAGATTCACTGGGACCACTTGATGCATCTTAGATGACTGCTTACTAGCTTTTAAGACCCCAGATGCCCCTCATCAAAATAGAATGCAGAATATTTTCTTAATAAATGTCCTTATGGCCGTTTTCTTATTACTAAATCTGCCACATATTCCTTCATTATATTTTACTTCACTGTATTCTTCAAATGCTTTCTTTCCTCCAATGGCCTATTGCTTTAAGAACCTAATTGTGGAAGAAGTAAAAAGTTCCATCAAAACACAAAGGTATTTGGCACCTTATACAAAACACAGCTTTTGGTGGTTATTCCTGCTGTTGCTATAGCTGGCCCCTCGCTACCATCATCATGCTCCTACATACTGCTCACACAACTTCATTTATTTTTTCTGGTGCAGCCTGTCTAGTGAGGAAGCCCCTCCCAGTGCTGTCCTGGGGCTGGACAGTACCAGGATAACGATGCCTTCATTAATAGACCCTTGTACTTTTCACTTTAACTAATGGAGCCCGAAATCCATTGACTGAAAGGGAAGATTGCCCAAAGTTAGAGAAGTACAGTATTGTGTTTTAACACCCATATCTTCCCATGTTTGTTTATGTAGCAGGAGTTGAAAGAATTCCTACATCTGAAAATGTTTACCTCCAGTTCTCTGAGTTGATGGGCCAGGCACAGCTTTTGATTAGAAGCCTTGTTTTTGATGCTTATTTCTAGCTTCTGTCTGAGTGGAGATTTCATTAACAGAGATAGGTTCAGGGCATCCGTTAGAGGCCTGGAGAATAAATGCAAGTAATGAACAGGAGAAAGAGAAGGAGGGAGGGAGAGAGGGAGGGAAGAAACCAAACAACTGATTTACTAGTAAGAAGAAGGAAAAGGCAACTCATGAATCAAACAAAGACTTAAGAAAAGATATAAAAAACAACCTCTATTTGCTTTGCATTTGTATATCCTTGATATATGCATGAAGCTAATTCGAGAATACACTGAGATACAGGGCCAACGTCTTGACTACTCACAGTTCTTAAAAACAGTCTAGTGCTGCTTTGTAATAGAGAGCGCTGACCTCAATGTCTTCACCTGATTGTAAGGCTGTAATTGCCTTTTGTATTCTTTAAATGTTCTTTGTAATCTCAGGTTAAAGATACAATGGCAGAATCTGTGTTTGACCTGAAAAATTGTCTCATTGTGTGAGGCAGTTTTTAAACAACCGGGAGAGGTGGTTTCCCTCTGTGAAATGTTAAGCAATGTTTGGGGTTTAAAATTGCAAGGTGTTAGGGGACTGTTCTGTTTCTACGCCTCCCATCTAGGTTGCCTGAGTAAGGGCTTCGGGCGATTCTTCTCAGATAAGGAGGTTGGGAACTGGGTCACCTTAGATCTCCCAGCAGCTTCCAGTGTTCCTCCTGTTCTGGGCACACAGCCATGTCCCATGGCTCTTTCATATGATGGGCACCATACATCACCTGGCCAATCCTACTTCTGTCTCTATTCCCAGCAGGGCGGAAATAGAGACTCTTACGCTGTGATGTGAGAGTGAACATGTCAGCTTGTAAGAGCCAGCCTTGAAGGATGAACCATGGGAAAGCAGGCTCTGTGAGGCCAAATGTGAGCCCCTTCGTATGATCCGCTGGTTCACTACCATTTCCTGAATCATTCTTATATAAGTACTTAGCTTCTAGCAATTACTGTCCATCAACTCTGAAAACCTTTGCTGTCCCACTGAAGAGTGCAGAGATCTTCAGCTCTGCAGCTACCCAGGACTGCCTTATATATGCATCTCACCAATAAACTCTTTCATCACTGTCTCTTTCTTCAGTCTCTGCACCGTCCATTTTCAGAGGCAGGTTTCACATTACTAGTCCATGCCTAGACACGGGCAATGAAGAACCATCTACACTGACTGAGGGAAGTGTCTTCAATTGCTATCAACTCTCGTGGAAGAAAGTGGCTTTTTATACCTTGTGCTCCTAAGACAGCAGCTCAATAGCCATCACAAAAATGTCATGGTTACAGAAGAACGCAGGTGGCCAAAAGCGTTTAAGATTGAGCTGACATATTGTTGCAAAGATTGAGGGATTACAGAGAGAGGGTGAACTAGGTTTTCAGTCTATTAGATTGAGCCATGCAGAAAGGCAAGACCCAGGATCTGCTATAATGAAGTGTTCAGCACTTATATCCTGGCCTCTTTCACTTGCCTTCTAGGCATGTGGGAATCTAGACTCATAGATGTTAATGGGGGGCAAAAGAAATAGAAGCAGAAAGTAATTCAGAAAATTATCACCAGCAGGGTAGCCATAGCAGAAACATACTGCTTTACTTTTGTGTAATGTGGGATAGAAGTAGATTCTTTAGAATCAAATGAACCCAGATAAAAACTTGAGTCTACTTTCTCTATGGGCAAATTACTTTCCTGGGCTAGTGCGCTCTATGTAAAGTAAACATAAGAATACCAGGAAAAAAAAAATATTTCCATCAAGTCTGTCTGACCCATAGAAACCCTAAAGGACAGAGTAGAACTGCGCAATAGTGTTCTTGTACAAGGAGAACCTGGTGGGTTCATAGTGCCAACAATTGTCTTGAACATATATGGGCAAAGCCAAGGCTTGATAGAGTAGGGCTATATGAAACCCTGCCTTTGGTAAACAGCAACAACAAGTGTTATCCAAGTATGTGTATAAGAGATCTCATTTAATCAGATGATCATATGCTTAAAATGCAAAAATCTAGGTATTTTATTATTATTGTTGTAAGATTTATACGTGCAAATGGTGTGATACAGCTTCCAGAAATTAATGTGCCCTGACCATGCCCTTAAACAAGAGACCGCAGAAACAGTGAATCACCTCCGTTCTGGCTTATGCCTTTGTTAGACATGGTCAAGAATCCTGTATGCCTTCTGCTGCCACATTTAAAGAGGACATGGACACACTGAGGCATAGCCTACATGGTATGACATATAGGTTCTCAAATTCCAGTTCTACTGCTCTGAGTCCTTGGGCAAGTTGGTTAGCTCATTGATAAAAACAGGGATAGAGGCTTCAGCCAAGACTTCAACTATATCATTCAAGTAAAGAGCTAAGCTCAGTGTCTACTTCATAACTAAGTGTTATTATTACTTATGATGAACAGTGGAAGGAATGGGGTGGCCATGAGATGAAGAGTTGAAGAAGCTTGGGCTGTTCTGCCTGTATAAAGGTAGCTTAAGAAAAGACAACTGTCAATAACTATATGAATGATTGTTACAGGGAAAAGGGCTTCTTATTAGTTAGCCTAACTTATAAATGCAAAAACGGAACCAGTAGATACAAGTTTTAGAAAAACATGTTTGGACTGCATACAAAGAACAGAATATACGTGCTTAGAAGGTAGTGAGCGCTGTCTGTCACTGGAAGAGTAACAGCAATAGTATTAATAGTTAAAAGGAAGGGGCAGCAGTACTTAGGGTATTCCATTTACTGCACATCATTCTTATTTAATCCTAGTTGTAAGAGGTAGATGAAAATTATCATTGATATTTTACAGATGAGAAAAATGAAGCAGCAAGATTAAATCAATATCCAAAGACAAGTAATTTATAAATGGCAAAGCTAGGATCAGAACCCAAGATGTCTGGCTCTGGAACCTATTCTGTTCACCTCCGCAGGAAGTATTCTCAAATACACAGGTAAAGGCTGAGTGACCACACGCCATGAGTATTAGAAAAGGGATCTCTTCACTGAATTAGGGACTTGACTAAATGATCTCTTCAGTCCCTAATTTTTATAAGATCATAAAGTGAGCAAAGATACACAGTGGCAAAAGATGACACAGAATCTAGACACAAATCATCTTGTGTCTTTCTCAACAACAACAACAAAAAAAAGCCTCTAAGGTACTTGTCAAGAATCTATTTCCATTTTATAACCAGTGACTATTGAGTCAATTCCAACTCATGATGTCCCTCCCATATGTGTCAGAGAATTGTGCTGAACAGGGTTTTTCATGGCTGATTTTTTGAAAGCAGATTGCCAGGTCTTTCTTCTGAGGCACCTAGGTGGACTCAAACCTCTAGACTTTCAGTTGGCAGCTGAGCACACTAACCATCTTCATCACCCAGCAACCCCCTTATTGCAGTACAATATTTTAATGTACTGCGGAAGAAAAAGCTCTGACCTAGAAGTTTACTATTCACTCTAATCTTCAACAAACTTCCAAGAACTTCAGTTTTAACATTCATAAAATGGGTGAGGGGGTTGACTAAGTTATCTTTCCTACCTTTAGGCTTGAACATTTTTTAAGAACAAACAAACACACCAAGCCTACAAAATCTGACGATTAAGTCAACAAACTTAATTGTTTCAAGAGCTACATACCTCATTGCTGAATATCGCTATGGTCACCTGCAAAGTACTGCCCTTCGGAAGCTATACGCATTGCCTAATCCACTCTTGAAAACAATTTTGGAACTCTTTCTGGAATTGACATTGCGCACAGTTGTATGGTGGCAAGTTTGCAAACTTAGTTGTACAGTTTTCTGTCAGGGAGTTTTTAGCCAGTAAATAAATAACTGTATTGTAACACTCTCCCAGCTTACCTTACCTGGCACAAAGACTTTTGTCTTTGCTCAAAGATAAAAGAAATATTTAAAGAAACACATTTTGATGATGTTCAGGACATCGAGGGTAATACATTGGCAGTTCTGATGGCCATTCCAGAAAAAGAATTCCAAGGGTGGACTAGGTGCTGGCATCAGTGCATACCTTCCCAAAGGGGGTTCTTTGAAGAAGACCATAGTGATATTCAACAATGAGGTTTGTAGCACATTTTCTAGGATGAGTTTGTGAAGTTAATGTCAGAGCTTGTACTACCATCGAGTCAATTCTGACACACAGTGACCCTGTAGGACAGAGAAGAACTGCCATTGGGTTCCCAAGCTTATAAATCTTTACAGAAGCCTACTGCCACATCTTTCTTCTGAGGCTAGGCTGGTGGTTTTGAATCACTGATCTTTTAGTTAGCAGCCAAACACTATGCTTATTTTCATCACATATACACCAGATGGCAAAATGACCTGGCAATGTGTGTATGAGTCAAATTGATTCTGGGAAAAGGGGCCTGAATACCTCCTAAGCTGTAAGGAGCCAGAGTGAGGAGAGCCCTTGGGCTTTGTTTGTAATTCCATTGAACTAATGTAAGCACAATTTAATATTGGGAGACATCTCCTAGCATTTAGTATTAGATTTTAAGGTTGCCTAACAAAACCCAGTGAGACTGTTTTGTGCTGGGGGTAGGGGGAGAGAACATTAATGCTAAGATTCAGAGGCAAGTGCAGTGTGGCATAAAAGCCTTAATTGACACCTTTGCCTTTAATTTTGCTCCATCTTTCAAAGCTTTAAAGAGAAAATGACTATCTCTTGAGCTATTGTTTATGAATATGGTTTATTCTGTGTTTGTTTAGATGGCATACATGATTGAGAGGACATCCATTGTATTCAGTAAAATTTCTAGAACAGACTTGCATTAGTAAATAAGTTCCCTGGGCTCTACTGCTTTGTTATCAGATGTCACCATGTAGACCTCTCATACTACTCTGTTCTCTCCTTTCCATTATCATTTCAAAGTGTCGTGTACTCTGAGATTGCGATTTGCATGGTGTTTTAACAGAACAACCTGTCTGCTGTTCTTAAGTTGATTAGTGAATGGCATTTTCATGTTTGCTACCTTGATTTGCTTTTGCTTTCATCTTCTGTCCTGAAGAATCTCTCCTTAGCAGTTAGAAGAATAAAGAGGATGCTAAAGGAGTTCAGAAGGGTTCTTCACCTGTTAGCACAGCAAAACTAAATAAGAAGCTGGCTGACGTATGATGGGAATAGATTCAAGAAGTCTGGAGTAAACTGTGGTCTGAAGACCAAACTTGAAAAACAGAAAAGTCATCCAGACCTAAGTAAAAAAGCCAGAGAGATGACTTTTTAGATTGAACATGATGCTTTAATACTTCGGTTACACCTTCTTAATCTTGAAGATTGTTTTAGTTTTTTTCCTTTTTCAGACAGAATATCATGGAGGGAGGCTTTCACATGGGTTTCTTCTGTAGGCTGACTCCTATGTCAAATGAACATTTATAATGCCTGGTCTCTTCTAAAGATTTTGGCTGCAAATTTTTGGTTCAAGTCACATTCCAGTGAAACTCCCTTTATGTTGGAGCAGAGAGGTGACCTCAGGAGGGGTGTTACGGTCCCGCCCTAATCCTCTTTAACATAATTCAATCTATTAACCACAGGCAGAGATCAGGATTTACAGCATAGGAAAACCACAAAAATGAAGGACAAAAAAAAAAAAAAAAACGGGAGTCACGGCCCAGCCAAACTGTTGCACAAATTTTGGGGTGACACAGTTCAATCCATGACTGGACATACTTTAATATATAAAATTATTTTTCCCTCTCTTCCATGTAGCATAAATTTGGTAACTGCTCTGGGCAGACACATAGGTGTTACTTAAATGGTGAGGTAAAGAACTTGCTGTAGAAATAGTCTTTTCCTTTTCCTTTTGACTGTTGTCTCATTACAACCTCTGGGAGCACCCATGAGCATTGCTTTGCTCCCATGCTGATGCTTGGGACCTGTTAAGAGGACCTTAATGAGATTGTGCAGTCACAGGATGCTACAAATGGTTCAAGAGCTCAGCCGACTAACTGAAAAGTGAGAGTTTCTATAAAGTTGTGTCGAAGATAGTCTGACAACCTACTTCTGAAAAATCAGCCATTGAAAACTCTCTGAAGCACAGTTGTGCTTTGACAAACGTACGGTTGCTACAAGTCAGACTCAACTCAACTGCAACAGGTACTGAGATTGTATCCCTGAAAAGGACTTGAAAAATAGTGATGTTGATGGCTAGTTTTAGAATGGTTAACTTACTGTGAATCTTCAGTGTGTTTCAGATCTTGCACGGGGATTGTACTAGAATGCTCCCTTACATTTTTCCTTCTTTAGTGCTCAGCAGAGCAGGATCACCTGTTGTTCTCACTACCTCACCGTCACACCAATAGACTATCATTGCTTTCCTGGTAAACTCTATCTCACAATCAATTGCATTTATGGGAGGTGGCTAGTGTGTGGTAAACATAGTGTTAACAGGTCAATACTACAGAAGGATAGAACACTTACTCAGAAGAAACACAAACTAATTGCCTTTCTGTTGGCTCTGAAATAATCTTTCAGTATAGTTAGATATGAAGTTGGAATGAAGCTAACTAAGGCTTTACCCAAAAAAACTTTTCATTGACTGGCTTCTGATGGGGAAGCTGTCAGCATCGATTTGTTTTAATGATTTACCTCACTAATACTGAGTCACAACTGGAATCCC
This sequence comes from Heterohyrax brucei, assembly GCA_028571685.1. Lineage (NCBI taxonomy): Eukaryota > Metazoa > Chordata > Mammalia > Hyracoidea > Procaviidae > Heterohyrax > Heterohyrax brucei. The sequence continues at coordinate 101,546,133 of CM053151.1, forward strand.
CTTGAACTTTTCCATGTACAGAAGATGAATTCATTAGAATCAATGTGATTGTATAAGAAACTTGGTGGGAATGATCGAGGTATTAACATACATGACTGTTTTCAGAGAAGTAGAAAAATTTAAAAACAGGTATTATTTATAAAAAAATGCAGACTATTATTTAGGGTTAGGGAAGATCACTGATTCATGTAGCTTGATTAATACATACATTTGTATAAATTGAAACACATACTCAAATATTACAAATATCACAACAACTGCTGTTCAAATTTGTCCCTAAAAACCATGTACAGTTATAATTAAGATGCATTCATTCATTAGTATAGTAATAAGTCCAAAGAACCAAACCTACTGTGGCTGAGTCAATTCTAACTCATAGAAACCCTGTAGGGAAGAGTAGAACTGCCCTACAGAGTTTCCAAGGAGTGCCTGCTAGATTCAAACTGCCCAGCTTTTGATTAGCAGCCATAGAATTTAAGCACTATCCCACCATGGTTTCCATGTATAGTAAGAGGCCCTAAGAAATACAGAGAAGAAAAGAAATGAACGGAAGTGTGCAGACAAAAATAATAATAGATAACACTAAATGTGTACTATGTGATAGACACTGTGCCAGGCAAGCTTAGTAGTTAACATATACTATACCATTTCAGACTCATGTTACGTCTCCGAAATATGTTGTACCGTTTTACCCCTCAGATAGATATATTTAACTTACATAATGCCCAAGACTGTAAAAAGAAAAATTGAAACTGAACCCAGATTTCTCAAACTCCTGAGCCAAGATCTTAATTGCTAGGTTATTACCACATTTCCAGAGCCTTTTATGTGAGGCAAAACCAATGAATTCAGGGTTTAAATTATTCCTGCATCATCTTTCTCTCCAAAAGGGTCTATCAAAATACTAGCCCTTTTAATCTCCCCTTCAGTATTTCTAGAATTACTCAGGTGATCTTTGGCTTTTGGAAAGAGAAACCTACGCAACTGATGGAGGCAGAGTTTCTGGCTTTAGATTATTTTTCCTTTTCCATTTTTTTCTTTGATGAACATAATTGTGTGAATAATCAAGCCTCAAGAGCTGAATGACTGATTGGCAGCAAGTGACTAACTGTTGTTTATTTATAAGGATATAGCTTTCACAGGGAAATGCAAAATGGTTTTGAAAACATCAGAAGTTTCCCCTGAGAATTTGTAAATACTTCTTAAATAAGGGAGGCAGGATAGCTTAAGGGTTAATAGACTTTGGTTCAAGTTCTACTTGCTGACTCTGGGAAATTTTAACCCCTTTATAACTTATTTTCCTTTCTTTAAAGTGGAGCCAGTAATAGTATTTAGTTTTTCAGGTTGAGAGCACTTGAAGAGCTAAGTTATACAAAGTACTTACCCCAATGCCTGATGAGTGGTAGCTATTCGGTAAATCTAGCTTGTCATATGTACTTTATTTTATGGAAATGGCTAAACACACAATAATACTGTTCTAGCTTAGGATAGTTAGGCTGGAGTCAGGAATAAACAGCAGTCCTGAGTCAAAGCACTGTAAAGACTTGTCTATGGACTTACATATGTTGATAATGTCTCCCATATTTATTTTTTCATTAGTCTTAGATTAGTACTAAGAACCAACTATTCCTTCTAAGAGTCAAATGGTTCATCTTCTCATCAGCTAAGCAGAAGGTTAGCAGTTCAATTCTACCCAGTGGTACCACAAAAGAAGGGCCTGGTGATGTACTTTTAAAAAATTACCGTTGAAAATCTTGTGGAGCACAGGGAGTTGCTGAGTCAGAATCAGTTTAACTGCAACTTGTAGTCTTTCTGAAGAGTCTTTCTTTGATGGCTACAAGGGTAGGGAGGGTGGGCGGGGGGGGCGGGGGAGGGCCAGGGGTGAGGGTTTAGATTGGATGGTTGTTAGAAATTGGGTTGGGTGAAATTGGTGACAATACACATTAGTAAGAAGATCAATATTGATGGGACTTCGACACAACTTGTGTACTCCTCCTATCTTAACCCAATATTGTAAGCACAGAGTATGTACAGTTTCACTTTTTATTTAATAAAAGAAAAAAAAAAACAGTCTTAGTGGTTTTACATTTCTTCCTTTATTCTCCCAGTAATTCTACAAGTTAAGGACTACCATACCATCTTCAAAATAAGAAAAATAAAGATCATAAAAATAAATAGATAGCCACTACTTGCTACTAAATAGACATGCTGAAGCTGTAACACAGGTCTTCCACTTTGAATACTCCAGTTTTTATTTTAACATAGGAAGAAACCATTGTCACTGTGCGGACAAATGCTGACCCATTTTACAGATGAGAATTTTGAGACCCCATAGTAGAAAATGACTAGTCCAAGATCACTGAGCAGGTTAGAAGTAGAGTGAAAACTAGATTTGAGACCTGTATTTCTAGTCAAATGATCTTTAACTGTTTCTGATCGGCTTGCTTCTTTTTCAGTGATTTCTATTCTTTGACAAGGAATGAAAAGCAGAAACAAGTGAGAGGGTAAGAAGAGGGTCAGATAAACAGAAAAGTGGTGGTCCTTTGCCAGTCTGTGCTTATATATGAAGGTTAGGTTGAGAGCAGATAGCAGACGGTAGCCTGCGTTGAATACCAGGATTTTCCCGTCTTGGACCTGTCATGTCTCTCTCTGGAGAGGTAGAAATAACCAGAAGGATGCTAGATCTATGATCTGTTCATAGCTCTTCCCATCTCATCACCAACATGATAATGGTGATCCTAGTAAAGATAGTTGACACGTGATAACAACCCTTCTGTGGCCTGCTCACTGCCCCCTCTCTGTACTCTCTTCTCCAGTATCTCTCAATCCTGGCTCAACTTGCCCTCCACAGATCTGCTGGCTTTGTGTAGGGGCTTGGCCGTTTTAGTGACTTAGGAGACACTACGGTGGATTCACTTTCATAGAGGCATTTTCTTGACATTTTGACATTTGCTCAGACAAAGGCAAAAAGCTGGCCAGAGGCCCAATCATTGGGCTCGTCAGAACCAAACCATATTTTCTGAGCAGCTGTCAATAGAGTGTACATGAGATTATTATTGTTTGCCAACTCTCTATTGATCTTGGCTTTGTGGAGCTCAAAGTCTGTTTACAGCCACCTATAAAAATGAATGGCCACTTCTTTTACTGAAGGTTAACATGGTGTGTTTATTTAATTAAATGGGAATGGCTCTGTGTTTTCCAGATGTCATTGTTAATAAATTTTCAAGGGAGTCTGTGTGACTAGTAGGTCGGAGTTTGGGACGAGAGACTGGCTGTGCCGGCAGGGGCTGCGGCGGTTTGGAATTGCTGGAGGCCAGAGATAAAAGACAAAAACATGGGTAAAATATTGATGTAACTTGCCTACTCTGAGAAGTGCTATAAAAAACCTTTAGTCTATAGTAACATTGTTTTTTAAACTTGTCAGCTGGTAGTCAGAATTCTCCCTTGAGTATTTTTGTTCTTTTGCCTACCTCTGTTTTTGTTCATTCTTTTGGGGTATAGAAGCCAGTGTGTTAAGATGATGGCCATTCTAGTACTGTAAATTCTGAAGTTTAATGTTTTGCATTATCATTTAATCACTTTTTTGCTTTCTATAAAATATTTGACAGAAATGGCTGGAATTAAGTGGTAAGTCGTATACAGGTAGATATTGGCAGTCTCTCTGACTTGGTTTTTAAGAGAGATATTTCAACCAACTAGAGAGGAGATGCAACCTAATCCTATCCAACAATAGGAAGCGGTAGAAACACTTTTAGAAATTATATAAGTCTACCTGAGTTTCTAGGATTTTAGATGCAAAGCAAAAACTTCATCTAAATGGCAGCATCAGAATAATTCCCTGGAGTTGTATTCAACTTTTCTCAAGAAGAAAAACACTAATATCATCGTGGTTAAAAGTGCTATGGCTGCTATCCAAAATGTTGGCAGTTTGAATTCACTCTGGACACTCTGTGGGACAGCTCCATTCTTCCTATAGGGTCGCTGAGTTGGAGGTGACTCAATAGCAAGATTTTTTTTTTCCTCAAAGGATTTGGTTTTTTATGATAAAAATGTGGACAACTTTAAGTTTTACAGTATTCATTGATCCAAGGAATTTCTGTGTTCCATCAAGGGACCAGCCAGCCCCTGGGTTGGATGCTAGAGCTAGAAAGAAAAATAATATAAAGCTCAACACTCAAGAATTCTTCTACTTTTTGTGTATACATGTAGTGTGTATGTCTGTGTATTGGTGGGTTGGATGTATATGTACATACTTAAGAATTTAATAAGTTTTATGATAGGTATACTCTAAAATTGTATTAGGAGAGCTTGACTCTGATTAGCAGGGGTTGCTTTAATATCTGGTAATAAGCACGTACCCTTGTCCCCACTCTTTCCTCCACCTCCCACATCTAACCTTATTAAAAACTTACTTCAAATCATCAGCCCATTTTTTCAATATTTGATCAGTTTCCTTCAGAAACCTGACAGAAAATACAAACATGCCAACAATAATAGAGAATGCTACTTCCAAAACTCTAATTGGAGTATCTCAGAGTTTTCTTGCCTTTAAATAGATAAGGGAAAATCAACTCATGGGCTAGTGTTGGAGCTGTGCTATTCCCTTTTTCTAAGTAGTACAAAATGTGGGAAATGAGAAGGAAGACAAAGGATTAAAATCACAAGATGGAATTTCATTGATATTGAATACCTTAAAATCTTCTTAGGTCTGAATTTGAAACAGATTTGTGAAACCCTATATTAAAGGAAATACAGTAGGAAGCAACAAGGGGGAGGGGAAGGGATGGGCAGATGTGTTCTTGAAGAGAGCACTCTAAATGCAGGGCATTATTCTTTGTCAATTAATTCTACTTTTTATAGATGGTTAGACTATTAAACAAAATCTTATGAGAAAAGTATGTTTTTAGTGATCTCTAGGAAGATGTTCCTGGTATTAAATTAAATTAGAGTTGTGCATTGCGGATCCCCCACCAGATGTACTCCCTCTGGCGAGTATCTTTTAATACCAGATGCAACCTAGTTAGAGGTGACATGAAATCACAGATTTTTTTTTTTTTTTTTTTTAATTTCTAAGTAGGCAAATACAGATGAGTTCTGTTGGTATAGCTGAGATGCTAGACACTGTTTCGAAAAATTGGTTTGAGGACAGTGTAGGTCCAGGTACATGGATTTGATCCCTCTAGAGATAAAAGAAACAAACCAACCAAACCATTTGCCATCAAGCTGATTTCAGCTCATGGCAGCCCTGTGTATTTCACAGTAGAACTATGCTCCATAGCATTTTCAGTGACTATCATCTTTCAGAAATAGATCACCAGGCTTTTCTTCTGAGCTGCCTCTTGGTGGAATTAGAACTGCTTGTCTTCCAGTCAGTAGGCTGATGCCTGTTTATGCCACTGTTCTCTATCCACAAGACAACCTAAGTGTTCTTCTCAACAACAGTTTTGTTCTCTGGCACATGTTATTTGACAAAGAGAGGGTGAAGTCACAGTTCAGCATGCCGTGCAGCTTCTGAAATAAGATTTTGAATTCAAGACCTTTGCTGGATGATCTTGGCCAAATTCCTTAACCTGTTTAAAAAAAAAAAACAACACAGGTTTCTTGATCTTTACAATGTGAGTAATAAGAATTCTTCATAGGGCCACACGAGGATAAATATAAGCAACCTAGCAGTGTCTGGGACCTAGTGAGATTCTGTTCATATTAGCTATTATCATCAGCTGAATATTTTCAATCAGTGTTACCCAGAAATTCTGGGATGTGAGGCTGCCTTTACAAAGGCCCCAGTTAAAGCAACCACAGATGGACACACTTAGCCCTTGAAAATGCCTTTGCAAGGACTTCTGGTTACTAACTGACAGACTGACCAACACAGACCCACCACCTCCTTTTGAAGAAATACCAGAGGCCAGTTGCCCTATCTTTAGTGCAAGAATTAACCATCCTCTCTAGAAGAATGGCTAGTTCTTCATCCAAAGGACACAAGATTGTCTTGTGTACAATATACCTTAGAGAGATAAAGAGTTTTTGGAATCTTGATATTAAAAACTAAGGCCATAATGCATTTCTGTTCCTGCAGGGATTTTTGTTGTTTCTGCCCTGCTATCTTCCTGTCAGAAAGAAGAGAGTATTTAGTTCAACATTGAATTTTTCCTGCCCAGAATCTGGACCTTTTTTTGTTGTATAATTTCCATCATTTAATCATGGATTGAAAAGACCCATCAGTATGCAGTAAAAATTCATTTCCAAAATTCTTCATCTAATAGCTAAAAAAAAAAAAAAAGAACACTAATCTGGTTCTTTGTGCAATTGATCTCAACAGTATAAATAGTACAGGAGTCAGAAAAGAAAAATTCTACATTCTTATATCTGGGTTGATATTCAAACCCGCATCTGTGAAACCTCATTCTGTCTTGAAAACACAGCCCATCTTACTGTGGCCAGCCAAGTGCCATGGAGAATGTTGATATTTGGAAGTCTGTGTGGAAGCCCCAGATGTGACGGGGGTAGAGGTGAAGTTTCTGTTCGGTCACGGTTCGTGTCCTACTCTTAGCTGGAGGTTATGCTTACCTGAAAAATTATCAGGTTTGTTTGTACAAGACCCTCATTGCACATTGTATTGTTTCTTCTGGGCGTCCCAAGTGACCAGCCAAGACCCAAAGTGAAAGGCTGGCCCCTCAGCTGTGGCCAACAAGGGAGAGATTAATAAATCATAAAATCAAACATCTTCCTGAATAGCCTTCTTTTTCTTCACTTGTTTGAAAGAAAATAACAAAAAACTCAATAGCTATGTGTTCTTAGTTGTGTTTTTCTTTTTTTTTTTTTAAACTTGTTGCTGGTGCCAGTTGCCACTCATAACAATCCTATAAGACAGAGTAGAATTGGGCCATCAGATGTGCAAGGGGAGGATAGTGGATTTGAACTTTTAACCTTTTGGTTAGCAGCTATGGTTCTCAACACTTGTACCACCTGGGCTCCTTTGTTAATCCTTATTAGCCATATTTGGTACTACAGGCTAGATAAAGATATCTCTGTTCTTTGTGATGGAAAGTGCTCCAGGCACCATGCTACCTGTCTCCGTGGAGGAGAATCATGATGCTTATAACGTATTGTGAGTCTTTGAAAATCATTGCTTGAAAAAAGATTATATAAAGAGATCTTTTTTTCTTTCTTGCAATTAATTAGCTTAGCTCTCTTCTGCTGTTCTGTCTTTCATAATAATTATTTACATGAAAAAATAGACTTGATCTTTTTAGGAGTGTTGTTATTTTTCAGAATTACGTTAGTCTTCAAGTAGGTATGATTTATTCCAAAAGACAATTAAATGATTCACACCACCCCCCCAATGTTTTGGGCAGCACAGATCAGCTCGAAAGTAACTGACTATACTGGGGTATCTGGATAAATCAGGTCTGACACTTAAGTTTGCAAACTCATCCCAGAAAACCCACTACATACTTCATTACTAATATCACTATGGTCATCTTCAAAGTGCTCCCCCTGGGAAGCTATGCACTGACACCAGCACCTAGTCTGCCCTTGAAAGCAGTTTTGGAACTGTTGTCTGGAAAGGCCATCAGAGCTGTCATCGTATTACCTTGGTATCCTGAATGTCATCAAAATGTGTTTCTTTCAATATTTTCTTTATCTTTGGTTAAAGAAAAAAGTCAGGCTAAAAACTCCCTCACAGATGGTGCTGCAATAGCTGGTACTTTGTCACTATGTAAGAGCCATGAGTTGCTGGAGAAATGTTCAGGTTGTCTTCATCTCACTTTTTCACACAGCCTGTTCATTACCTCCAAATAGTAAACTTGGTTGACTGTTTGTCCAGTTGGTACAAATTTATAATGAACAATTTCTCTAATATCAAAAAAAGCTTAGCAGTATCATTTTGACTCTCAGTTTCAACTGATAGAACCTTTTATTGGTCATGGAAAATTGGCTGATTATGTACTCAGATGCTCTGTTTCAGGGTCATATTGGTACGCCCATGTTTCCTTACCAGTGATAACACATCCCCAAGCAGACCAAGCAAAATCCATAGTTTGGAAAATCTTAACTGAAAATCTCAGCATGAGAAAGGTGTGTGCCAAAATGTTCCTAAAGGAGCTCATTGATGAACCAAAGCAAAGAAGAGTCAAGATTTGCCAAGACCTTTCTCATGCCGAAATTTTCAGTTAAGATTTTCTGAACTATGGATTTTACTGCTGTGCTTCTCACAGTCATCTGGTGATTTTGATCCTCAGTTCAATTAATTTTTTTCAATATTTTCATCAGTTCTGCTTGTTATTGGCTGCCCTAACGTCTCTTCATCGGTGATGTTTTCTCTCCCCTCAGAAGAACATTTAATCCGCTTGTTCACTGCTATTTTCTTCTTGGATTATCCCCATAAACTTGGACTAATGTGTCTCTGATTTCACGTCCACTCTTGCCAAGTTTAGCAAGAAATCTAATGTTTGCTTGTTGCTCTAATTCAAGCTCTGACATCCTTGCAACGGCACACAAAAATATGCAACCCCAATAATGAATACAACTCAGCAAGACACCACCATATGTTGTCGTGAACACAGCTGTGAGACCCTGATATACCAAGATTATGACCTTACCGAGTTGTTTGTATAGTGCTGCCAATGTGAGTGCACAGTGGCAAGTTCACAAACTTGTCAAACTTCATATCACAGTCCAGGTCCACGCATGCTCCCTAGAGTTCTCCAAAAAGACAGAGCACATAACTGAACAGATAATTTTAGTCTTTATTCCAAACTGTTAGCTAAGGAAGAGTCAATTTTCCTTTGTTCTTCTTCTCTTGCAACTGAAGAAACTGAGGTGGTGAGTGTTGTTGGTTGCTCTTCAGTCATCTCTGACTCATAGTAACCTTATGTACATCAGAATGATACTTTGTCCAGTCCTGTACCACCTTCATGATATTGAAACTGAGGTTATAGATAGTGAATACCTCACTAAGAGTGACAAGTTTGAAAAGAGAATGCCTGGCTCTAGCTCTTCCTGTGCCTTGTGCTTGCAATAGTCTGTAGCCTTTTATCTGTTAGGTATTGTTTTTCAGCAAAGATTGGTGCTTTGGGGGATGGGGGGATAAGGAAAGAGAGCGGCATAGAAGCAGTACAGAGGGAGAGACTGGTTTCTCTTGCAGTTAGGGTGGAGCGTTATTAGGAAGTCTTCACAAAAGACAGGGCATGTGAACCTAAAGTTCTTGTAATTCTACAACTGGTTTTTGTTACAGTTAAAACTTTAAAAGATGGTATAGAGGGAATGTTGATTGTTGGTTCTCTGATTATCCAGCAGGAAGCTTTTTAAAAAATTATCTCTGGTACTATTCATGTAGTATTACATTATCCTTCTATATTTAATTAGTGAGAAGTAAAAATTAATACAAATTAAAAGTCTCACACTTAGAATTTTCAAGAAACAACAGGAGATACAGCAAAAATCAAAATGACATTGGCAGCCTGGACAAAGAGATAAAAGGAATCAAAATAAACCTTAAAAGAAATAAATGAAAAGCCCTATATTTGAGTTAAATAAGTGGCTAAGTGAATTTTGCAAGTCCTGGATTTGATAGCTATGACTTACACTTTATGCTAAACAAAATCTGAAAATTTTGGTTGTTTATAAGCTTAAAATAAACTATACTAAAAGATAAAATAAACACAACTATGCATGCTTACATTCTATTACTAAATTATGTTGATTCAGTGTCTGAAATATATCCATCTTATTCCTTCATTTCATTTCCCTTTGATAATGTAGTCAAAAACTTCATCTTTTACCTGGCATTGGCTTCTTATTGGCATTCTTTATTTTTTCTTCTTACTTCTGTTTGTCCTCTGCGTACACCCAGTGTTATCTTTGATGAGTTAGATACGATCAGATTCTCAAGTAGACTGTCTAGGCATGTTGTTGTTGTTACATGCCACTGAGTCAGTTCCAACTCATAGCAATCCTATGAACACCAGAACAAAGCACTGCCTGGTCTTGTGTCATGTCCATAGTCGTTTTTATGCTTAAGCCCATTGTTGCAGCCACTGTGTCAATCCATTTCTTCCAAGGTCTTCCTCTTTTCATCGACTCTCCACTCTACCAAGCATGATGTCCTTCTCTAGGAAGTGATCCATCCTGACAACATGTCCAAAGTATGTAAGATGCGGTCTTGCCATCTTTGCTACCAAGGAGCACTCTGGTTGTACTTCTTCCAGAGCAGATCCGTTTGTTGTTTCGGCACTCCATGGTACAATCAACATTCTTCTCCAACACCACAATTCAAAGGCATCGATTCTTCTTCTGTCTTTTTAGTTCATGATCCAGCTTTTGCATGCATATGATGCTATTGAAAATACCATGGCTTGGGTCACATACATGTTAGTCTTCAAGGTGACATCTGTACTTTTCAATACTTTAGAAGTGTTCATTTGTAGCAGATTTTCCCAAATCCTCTAGGCATGGTTCTCAATAATTATGAGATTAAGTATTCCCTGAGGAATGGGTCTGTTATCGTATATCTGATCTCTACCTCCTTTTAGAAATGGTTCCTGCGATTTCTAAAGGTGTGACTTTAACTCTTCTTAGCCATTTTCACTACTAATATATGTAATTGACACATATTGTCATATTTCCATCTCTTTTTCAGAATCTTCTTTTTTAAAAATGTTCTTCCCTGTACAAACTTTAGGCAACCACTGCCATTGATCCATTGCGTTCACGTGTTTTGTCTTTTGAGAAAACTTCTTGATAACTCTCCAACCCAACTCCAAAAGAAACCAATTTCTCCCTCAATGCTGCCCCATGCCTCTCTCTGTCTTTGTTTCTCTCTCTCACACACACACACAATGTCACCATCGAGGCAATTCCAATTCATACTGACCCTATTGGACACAGTGTAGAACTGCCCCATAGGATTTCCAAGAAGCCACTGGTAGATTTGAACTGTCAGTTTTTTGATTAACAGCCAAGCTCTTAACCACTACACCACTATGGCTGTGCTGTAGAATGCAAAATATTTTTATTCTCTCTTCAATTGACTAGAAACTTCCACGTTGGCTCCCATTTTCTGCTGGTATCATTTTTAATAAAATAGGTTTCATATACTGTAGTAGAGTGTAAAACTTGAGAAGATATTCAATCTGAAAAGATAATATTTTCCCCATGTCATCTCTCTTTCTAATCACACAGTTTGTTTATTTTTTAATAGTTTGAGTTAATAGCCTCAATAGTCTAATGTGTGTTGAAAGATTTTGTTTTCTATTCTTAGAGCAAGGTTTGAGTGATTAGATTGCAAATTATGTACTATGATTCTTTGCTTCTAAGATTCAAATTTAAAGATCATAAAGTCCTTATGTCTTGGTTTTGAATGCCAGTCTGCTCAATGGAGTAAGCTTCTGATTCCTTTATGTATGCAACATCTTAGTGATATGCAGAGACATGCATCCTGGTAACTGGGTTGTCCAACTACCGATACTGGAGGGGAGAAAGAAAAGTGTGGACTGAAACCAAGGGGATTGTTGGAATTTGTGTTTCATGGATACCTGAATAGTTCTCTGTTTGCCATTCACTTTCATCTTAACTTAGAGTCATATATTTACTGTTACCTTCTTTTGGGTTTTCCTTAAAACCCACTACCATCAAGTCATGTCCGACTCGTAGTGATTCTGCAGGTCAGAATAGAACTGCCCCTTACAGTTTCCAAGGAGGGCCTGGCAGATTTGAACTGCTGACATTTGGTTAGCAGATATAGCAGTTAACCCACTAGGTCACCAGGATTTCCCTTGAGTTCTCCTTGCTACCTCATAATGTGATCTTCACAATGTGGTGCTACCTTCCAACTTTGTAGTTCACTAAATGAAAGAGGTTGAACCTGTTGCCTTTTGTATTTCAGATGAAAGAAAGTTGACAGGGAGAAGGGCTGGTATTCTTTGGAATGCTAGTGGTTCAGTTATTGGAATATTTGGTCGAATTTCTAATTTTCCTTCAAAGGACAATAAGTGTTTTTATATTTTTTTCTGTAAAGAAGTTGGCTTTCATGGAGCTGGGGAATCCTAAAAAGGAGAAATATGGACTGTTGGAACACCATAGTTGTTTGGAGACTGGGCACCAGCCGCAAGAACAACTACATTTCTCTCAGACCATGGGGCCTGAATTTGCAAACATAAGTGAGTGTTTAAAGGCTCTGTTGTGAAAGGTTTTGCCATCCTTCATTTTCCAGCTGTTGTCATTCTTTCTGCCTGAGTTTTTGGGTAGGTCATTTTATCTCTTCAGGCTCATACTAGTTAAAAAATGATAATAATGGGACACACAAATTATCTTTCATTTATCTTCTAGATTAAAAACAAAACAAAAATCCTCACTGTTCTATAACCCTACTTTCTATGTCCTTGGCATCTAATATATGCTAAATTATGGTACCATGAATTCAAGGACTGATCTGAAGGAACCAGTACAATACATTCTTTTAATACACGACACTTTTGTACAGAATTTCACTGACCTATTTGGACAGCTTCCCATTTTGCATTCGTTATATCAGGTCTGCATGGGCCTAGATAAAACCTCATTTAACATAGCACCAAAACCAAACCCATTTCTGTCAAGTTGATTCAAACTCATAAAGACCCCATAGGATAGAGCAGGACTGCCCCGTAGGACATCCAAGGAACAGCTGGTGGATTTGAATTGCCAGCCTTTTGATTAACCACAGCACTTAATCATTGCTCTGCAAAGCCTCCTCAATCTGGTACAGTCCCTACCTATTTGGAAAAATCTAAGCTAACTAGACATATAACTAGCATATTTGGGATGGTTTTCCAAGAGAAAAAAAACATAGAACGTAGAGTCCAATTTCTTCAAACATAGAAGTTGGGCCTCTGTCACCAGAATCCCTAGAGAGTTTGAGAATGTTTCAGATGTCTAATTCTTGACCCATACCTAACTGAAATAAGATAGTTTAAGACAGAGGCCTAGGACTCTGCATTTTAAAACCTTTCCAATGAAGACTTATGCATGGTAGGTAACATTGTCGTTGTTTTGGTTAGCTGCCCCCAAGTTTGGTTAGCTGCCCCGAAGTCATGGAGATGCCCTGTGTGTCAGAGGAAAATCATGGACCATTGAGTTTACTGGGACTAATTTTACAAGAGTAGATAGGTTTTTCTTTTGAAGTGCCTCTGGGTGAACTTGGGCCACCAACAGTTTGTTACAGATTAGTGTTTAACCATCTGTGCCATGCACAGACCTCAAGTGTCTCTGCAGGCTTACCTATACCATGCAGCCCTAATCAGGCAAGACTCCGTTTCTAGCCAGACTTGTAGGTGGTCAAACCTACAAGCAGCAACATTTTCTGAAACCAAACAAGTGACACTTTCAACTTCTTGGCACTGTGTATCCAATCCACATGCGCCCCACTTAGCTCTCGATTAGAAAATAAAGAATGGGATTCAGCCCAGTGACCGCCATGAGCACAGGTGCACAATTTGGAAAAATAAGAGCGGTTCTATAAAAAATTCCAGCTAGAGTCAAGGTAATTTGATAAAAATGCAAATCCCCTTACAACTGGCCCTGTGTTTTCCAGCCCTTAATGAGCACCTGTCATCTGGTGAATAATGACTAGACCTCTGAGAGTGGGTCAAGCAAGCAAAAGGCCCATGGCTGGAGACCCTGTTAGGCATTTTTTAAATGAACACTCCATCTAACAAGTAAAAACCCATGTCAGTGATGCAGGCATAATAGTGTAATCTCTCCACGAGAAACAGTATGCAAATAAACCACAGAGCAAGAGGAAACAGTACTTTCCACTGTTGCCTTAGGTTGAGGTCCTTGGAGACAGACTCTGAGACAGGCTGTGTGAAGGAAGTTTATGGGCAATGCTCTAGGGAACAGGTCTTGAATGAGAGTGAGAGAGACAGGCTTGAGCTGGGAGGAAGTTCCAGTTGTCTCAGCTCATCCAGCAGTAAGCCCCAGAGTGGGGCTTTTGAGTAAAGGGAGCTGTGTGTTTGTGTCCCCATCCCAATCCAAACATTCAGTCACTGGCTGAGGCCATCTCCTTCGACCAAGGTGGTTCCAGAAGGAGACTGAGCTGTGAGCTCTCTGCAGCCAGCACACCTCATGAATGGCAGCAGAGTCCTGTTTCTGTATGTGAGTGATGTACAAGTTGCAGGTTTTTCTGTCCAACGGCACAACCCCTCTGTAGGTTATTTTCATAAGCACGCTGTGCCAATTTTTGTTTTTATACAATATAGTCAGTAATTCATTCTAGCAGAGACTGTGGAATTCAAATGTGAGGTACGCAAGAAGCAAGGGTCGTTTTATAAGCCTTTGCTCAGAAGCATGTGATTAAGGTTACTTATGATCATTGATCAAAGACTTTGACACCACAAAGATATAAGTAAATTATGAAATAAGCAGACCTAACATAGCCTAGTGGTTTCACTCAAGATGATCTGATTAGGTTTTCATATTCAACTGTTGAGCTAATATACTATAACTGTCAAATAGAAACATACAGTTTTCGATTGTTTATTTTCCAATTATGTGGGGACTACCAAACTCAACCCGTGGCTTCTTGACCATGGCTTATACATTATTATACAATTGTGATCAAAAGTAATATTTTTGGACTTTTTTAATACATATAAGCAGGAAATTAAAGACAATAGGCAGAGCAATATGATTTATCTGTAATGTGTAAGGACAGATGGAGAAGACCAAAATTCATTTCTGCAAATGTCATGAAACATAGATAGCATATGCATGAGTGCACTATGTCAGAGCTGTTTCACCATTTCTACCTGATATTTACGTGTGTGTATTTGTGCAAAACACGGTATCTCATTCCTGAGGGACCGTGAGATCTTATTCTGGAGATCCGGCAGCACGTTCTCTGCAAATATTCTGTCTGGTTCAAGGCCCCAAATGATGGAGCCCAGAGCCAACACAGGCTTGTGATATTCTTCAGTCTGCTGAGTGCCCCTGACAGTCTGCTGAAGTGATAATGTTAAGGAAGGGAATGATTAGACGTAATTTGCTGAGGGACCAGGGTTGCGTTTCAAGCTGTCAGCAAGTAATGAAGCAAGAATGTCAATCGACAGTTGAATCAAAGTCAGACCAAAGAAAGAGAGGAGGAAACTTGCTCCAAAAGAAGCAATTGCTTTAATTGAGGCTTGTGATAAGAAAGTTTGCTGCAATCAGAGGTTGCTGTGAAAGGAAAAAAAAAAAAGATTCTTGTCACTAAGTGGATTAGGGAAGCCCTGGTAGCATAGTACTAAAGAGGTCAGATGCTAACCGAAATGTTGGCTGTTCAAATTCGCCAGCAGCAGCGTGGAAACCCCATGGGATGGTTCTACTCTGTCCTATAGGATTGCTTTCAGTAAGAACTGACTCAACAGCAATGGGTTTTAGCGGATTGGGACAAGCGAGCTGTTGCGGGGCATAAGCTAAATCAAGAGTTAAAGCTACATCTAAATAAACTCTCAACGTACAGATAAAGAGGAAACTCTGGTGGTATAGTGGTTTCGAGCCACAGCTGCTAACCAAAAGATTGGCAGTTTGAATCCACCAAAAACTCCTTGGAAATGCTATGGGGCAGTTCTACTCCGTCCCCTAGTTCGCTAGCTAACAAAGAATCCTCTGTCTTTATACCAGCCCTGGAAATGCATATGTCTTTCTTTTCCCTTCATTGCTGATTGGCAAGGGATACAAAGAGATAAATATATTTCATTGCTCTATAAAAAAGAGAAACAGATTATCGATGCTAGAAGCAATGGCCATGGATTTTGTTCCCATTACACTATGCTTTGTTCAGAGTGAATTCTGATCACTGCCTCCTCTTGCCTGAAGCAACCTATGACATCACCCAGAGAACAGCCCCTTTGCCACTAGGGGCCACTTCTACAAAGAGTGCCTGCATCCAGGTCAAGCGTTTGAGGTGGTAAGGGTGTGTGAGAGTGAAAGGACCTTTATCATAAAAGCCATTGCTGTGACTCTGTTCTAAAACTGATAAAAAGTATTTCTTTCTGTCTTTGGTGCCCTTTTTTATTTTTATTTTTTATTTTTGTATTTGCAAAGAACACTCTTCGTTTCTGGTCTTTGAATGCATCTAGGCCCCACTTGAGCTGTCCCCAGTGAGTTCCTGAAAGATGCAACTGAGTTACAACACTGCTGTATGGAGGTCTGCGTCTTCTAGTTATAACTATTCGTGAAGTGTTTGTAACTATTTCAGACTCTTCGCCTAGCTGTGTGCCACTGGTTTGTTTCTATTTCAGGAATTATCTCTTCCTCCTTTTTCTTCCTCTCCCTAGTCCCACATCTTGAGTAGCCAAGATCTTTTCAAGTACAGTACATGTAAACATGATCTTGATCTTTTAGGAAAAGTTGCCCTTGCTGTCTATTCTTATTGGACAAGCAACATCCTAAAGAAAAGAACAGTTGAAAGACAGTCTATTTTCATTAGAACACACATTTTCCACATGGTTACCATGATAATCATTGCTGTTAGTTACTAATTGGATCAAGTCCTCTGTATTCCACCAACTAAATACTTCTAAAAATGTATTTTCTCCTCTCTATTCAACCTGGGAAACCCTGGTGGTATAGTGGTTAAGTGCTATGGCTGTTAATCAAAAGATCAGCAATTTGAATCCACCAGGCACTTCTTAGAAACTCTATGGGGCTGTTCTACTCTATCCTATAGGGAGGGTCTCTAAGAATCAGAATCCACTCAATGCCAGTGATTTTATTTTAATTTCATCGGAAACTGTCTTAGTTTGGTCTGTGTTAGCTATCTGCCAGGTTTCACTGCAACACCTTTGACTAATCTGCTTTGCCTGTCTTCTGGACCCCTCTTGTTGATCTTATGCAAGGGTGCCAAATGAACCTTTTGAAATGCACCCCTGGCTGTGTCTCTACCCTAAGTAAGATCACTTACTGTTTCTCATCTTCATTAAAAAAATACTTCATACTATTTATCGTCAGCTGGATCTGACCCCTGACTCGTGGTAACTCCATGTATAACAGAAGCAGACTGTTGTGCTCTATATGCATTCCATTAGCTGATTTTCAGAAATAGATCACCAGGCCTTTCTTCCTAGTCTGCATTAGTTTAGGAGCTCTGCTGAAACCTGATTAGCATCACAGTAACATGCAAACATCCACTGATACACGAGTATTGACTGTGCTTGAAGCGCATGGGCTGGGAATCGAACCCCACTTTCTCTCATGGAATGCAAGAATTCTACCTCTGAACCACCACTGCCCTCTCCATGCTGAATAGAATAACATTTAAAAAAAAAAAAAAAAAAAACACTATAAAGTCTCTCCTTGGCCTACCTATTCTGGCTTTATCTCTTTGTTCTCTGCCCTGCCCCCACCCTCATCTTTCCTCCTGTCTCTTTGTCTTTTTCTCTGCAAGAATTCTGAGTGGCTTATCTTCCTCCCATTCACCGTGTCTCTTTATACCTCAGTGTCTTTGTTCATGTGATTCCCTCTGTCTGGAGCATTCTTCTAGATATGTTGTGATACTTTGAGAAATACCTTTGTCCCGACTTCGGAAATTAAGTTTTATTTTGATCAGTAGTAGTGTGCGCAGCACCCGCGAAGTGTCTCTGGGCTATTTTCTGGGTACTGAAGGTTCGTATAATAATCCTGAGTGGTGTACACTAAGAGAAAGCTTCGTCTGTTGGTGTCGTTAGGTGCCATCAAGTCGGTTCCGACTCAGCAACTTTGTGAACAACAGAAGGAAACACTGCCCAGTCTTGCACCATGTCTGCAATTGTTTTTTATGCTTAAGCCCATTGTTGCGACCACTGTGTCGATCCATCTTGTCGAGGTCTTACTCTTTTTCGGGTGTCGCTCTGCTCTACCAAGCATGATGCCCTTCTCCAGGGACTGATCTTTCCTGACAGCATGCCCAAGTATGTAACATGCAGTCTTGCTGTCTTGGCTTCCAAGGAGCACTCTGGTCAGACTTCATCTAGAATAGATCTATGTGTTTTTTGGCGGTCCATGGTACAGATGTTTGCAGCTGTTTCTTCTCATTTTGAGACATGCCACATCAGCAAATGAAGAGCCCAGAGGCCTCACTTCATCCTGGTTGTCTGAGATACTCTACTTTAAGGAGGCAGTTCTTCCCCAGTCATCTTCCCAATGCCTTCCGACCCTGGGCTCACTTTCCAGCACCACATCTAACAGTGTTTGGCTGCTATTCATAAGGTTTTCCCTGGCTAATTTCTCTCAGAACTAGACTGCTGGGTCTTTCTTCCTAATCTGCTTCATCTGAGAATCTATTAAATACACAGCTTAGGGACTCATACAGTCTTAGAAATCGAATTCACATTGTCTTTATTGTAGTGCCTTCTCAGGCAACCAATCCCACTGTGTCAAGACATTATAACTCCAGTGTTCTTTTGGACAAAAAAAAAAAAAAAAAAAAAAAAAGGTGCACTTGCTGAAGAAAACCTTACATAAGAACATTCAGAGAATGGAACTATGTTTCTAAACCTACAGTGGCTGTTAGACCACACAAATAGTCTAGAAGTAGGATTATCTCTGTAGACTTCAATAAATGCTTGAGCTGTGTCGCTTCTGGCGGCAGCAGATAGAAACACAAAGTTCCTGAGCTGAAGTCCGAGCACTAGATCCTCAATCGAGGAGTGCACTGTACAGTCTGTGTGATTCTGGGAAAGTCATTTGACTTCTCTGAATCGTGCTGTCTTTATTATGCAAACAAGAGTTTGGATGTATATGGTTTAAGTTTGTTTCCCTACCACCTGTCTGTCATTTTGTCAAGCTATGGTAGCATAAGTGTCACTGTGATGCCAGCAGCTGTGCCACTTGTGATTTTAATATCAGTCTGGTCACAGCTGGTGGACAGGTTTCAGCAGAACTTCTGAACTAAGACAGATTAAGAAAAGAGACCTGGCTGTCTACTTTCAAACATTAGTTAATGAAAGCCCTATGAATCACAGCAGAGTATCATCTGATACAGTGCTCAGGATGAAGCCCCTAGGTTAGAATAAACACAGACTACAGTGGCCTAAGAGGGGACTTGAGCGTATCAACAGCTGTGAAAATGGCATTGGTTTTCTCTTACAAGAGCTCTTAGAAAAACTGTCCTCAGGCTACTGTTGCCTTGCCTTTAATTATGGAAGCACTGAGATGCAAGAAACACTCCAAAGTTCCTGGGTGACATCAAGAGAGCCATTGTCTGTGGAACATTGCCTAGGGCTACACCTTTATTTGACTTCTTTTCCACCCCACCTTAGTAAGACTAGCAAGCTTGCTTTCCTGGTGTTTCTGGAAGTGCTTTCTTATTAAATCATCTGCAAATGATCTTATCTCAAAAATACACATTGCCTTGAGTTGATTCTGACCATAACAAACCTGTAGGACAGAGTAGAACTTCCCCAGAGAGTTTCCAAGGCGTGCCTGGTGGATTCGGACTGCTGACCTTTTTGGTTAGCAACTAGATTGTAACCACTATGTCACCGAGGTTTTGTATCGTTGTTTCAGGGCCTGCTTACTCATTGAAAACCAGCCTAAGATATTGTCTGTCTGTCCTTCTGACTGTCCACCTTCCTGTCCAGCCATTAGTTATTAGTTCACTAATAAACATTTGGTTTGGGTTTGTGAGAGCTATTCTGGTTAAGGAAATCTGGGTGGTGTAGTGGTTAAGAGCAATGGCTGCTGCACAAAGGTAGACATTTCAAATCCACCAGGTGCTCTTTGGAAACTCTGTGAGGCTATTCTACTCTGTTCTATAGGGTCACTATGAATTAGAATGAACTCAGCAGCAAAGGGTTTATGGTTCTTCTGGTTAAGGTAAGAAAGAAAATGAAGAAGCTGCCTTATCCGCTGAATTGTGGTTAATAAAATGCTTGATAAAGAAGGCTTCAGAAGTAGTTTTAGTTAAAGAAATGACTCTTAAAAGAGTTCTCTGTATTAATATATGAATTTTCTGTCGCTGGTGTTTTTTCTCTGTGAAACAAAGTCTTGATGAGACTGTTTCAAGTAAATGTTTTATAACATCTGTTGCTGTTTTCGGGGCTTTCATAAACAATTGTTGGGTAAAAAGGTGCTGAGGGACAGCAGGGTCTTCTCTGGTGCTGTCTTCTACTTTTTACCTCAAAAGCTTTTATAAAAAATGTTATTTCCAGTTAAATATCAGTGGAATGTGAAATAAAAACTGGAGTACCTGAAAGAGAATTTCTGTAGAAGACTTTCCTTTCCCATCTGTGTACGTGTAGAGAGACCCCAGAGATGAGCACAGTCGAGCCTCCCAGTGGAAGCCTGATGCCTTCCCTCGCTGATGCCCAGCCCATGCGCCCAGGAGCACACTTGTTGCAATAATATCGATCACTGATGAAGCCTTCTGCACAGTTTTTACCCTGATATTTGGCATGAGTCATATCCACCGTGTTGAAATAAGCTTTTGAAATGAATCGAATGGCATTTCCCACTTATTTTCATGTTATTGTTTTCTCTGTAAGATGCATCCTGGCTCCTTTCATGGATCCACAGATCTGATTCTATGAACTTCTGAGAAATGCAGAACCTGTATACCAGCCACAAAGGAGGGCTTTTTTTACAGTCTGTTTGTGTGTAAGAAGCATGCCAATGTTTGTCTGTGTGTGCATGTGTGTTGAAATGGTTCCACTGACGTTGCTGTTGTAATACAAACTATGCTTGCCATCAATTACATGACCACTCTATTCACGAATCATTAAATGATAGTGTTTAAGTGGAAATCAAATGTGTATGATTTAATGTGTATTTAGCAAACCTCCAACTCGACGGCACTTGGCTTGGCTAATGTATAAGAACTTAGGTTAGCCCTGAGCATTAAAAATGGAAAATAGTACAATTAGCTTCCAAATGACCAAGTCCAATGCCATGTGCTTACGAATCTGATTACATACACACAACATTGATACGATACCAGGAATCAAACCATTTTTCTGCTTCCATTGAATTAAATAGTACTTCCAGAAAATCAAAAGCAAAACTATATTTAATTTTTTAGTTATGGTCTTAGGAGTCCCTGACAGTCAAGTACCATTTGTGTGTTTTATTTAAAGAAAGAAAGCAAGATTCAGTAGAGAAATTAAAAGATCTTTCTAATTTATCTTTGTTCCTCAGGGCATTATTGTTCTGTCCATGTATGTCAAAATTTAAAGCTATGGTCATTTCTGTGCTATTATTGGATTGGATAATTTGGATCATATCTGTTAAAACATGTGCTAACTTCGTATGTGCAGATAGAGTGTAACTCAGGAATCAGTATATAAATACCAGACTTAGCTTTTCCAGCCCATATGGTTTGCTGCAAGCTTTCACCTTGATTTAGGAAAGATGTGTGCTGTTTCTATAACGTGAGAAAGTAGAGCAGTATAAATTGTATAAAGCAACTATTAAGCAGTAGAAAGTTCATTGTTCCTTAGAAAGATAAGCTATGCATTTACTGCTGAAAACAAACCTTTCGATAAACATGATTTAGGTACCAACATAGCAGAGGAGTCAGGGTCATTCAGAAAGAAGTGATGGTTTTAGTTTCTACCCTTTCTTGAAACTTATAGTCTCAATGCAAGAAAAAATTAACAAGAACAAGCAGTTTAGTATATCAGTTAAGAGCCAGAGCTGAAAATTGGGGTATAAATTGAATTGACTTATACTTTGCCCCCCTTGAAGCAGTATAATACTGTGAAAGCTAATTGCATTCTATACCTCAGTTTCCTTATCTTTAAAGTAGGAATTCTAAAGTCTACCTGGAGTCCCTGGGTATGCAAACCATTTGCATACTTAGCCACTAACTGAAAGGTTTCATTTCAAGTCCACTGAGAGTTGGCACAAAAGAAAGGCCTGGTGATCTATGTCAAAAAAAAAAAAAGAGCCATTGAAAACTCTGTGGAGCACAGTTCTCCTCTAATTCCAAGGGGTCACTGTCAGTCATAGTCAGAATGGACTTGAAGGCAACTGACTTATGGTTTAAAATCTACCTAATAATCTTATCGATATTGTTGTTTCCAAGGTTGATGACAAGTTTCGTAAAAGGTGTGCTTGTCACGTACTATTTGGTGTTTAGTTCATAGTTATTTACTAATATTAATGATAAAAATCAAATCGTTTTTCTCTCTCTACCTCAACACACAGCACTTCATTTGTAATTTGTGTATACAATTTCCTTCCTAATACTTTGAATAGTACCTAGATCATTTTAAAGCAGTGACATCCACATATTACAAATCTCTCTAATCCCAAACCTTATCTCAATGAACAACACATAAAAGATTCTTAATAAATATTTCCTACTATTTTAATCATTAAAAAAACTCTAAAGCAAGCAGTCTGATTTTAAAAAGGATTTAGTTTCAAAGATTTTTATTTTTTTAATTCTAGAAACCAGCCTATTAGGCCTACTAATTATGAGTATTTATGGTAGTACATTTATTGAGTAAATCAGGCACCATATGGTATGCTGCCTCAGATGGCTCCAGCTTTTTATTAATAGGTACATGGGGCTCCAGGGTAATGGGTTGCTGGATCCATATGCTATCTCAGAAACAGATTTAGTATAGGGTTACCTGGCCATAGGATCAAGCAGCACAAGGAAATGAGCTGAAGGGGAAGAAATGCTTAGGTTAACTCAACAACTATGATAATTGATCAGTGGGGCACAGTCTGTTGTGTTCTAAAAATAATCATCAGTATGATCAGTACAAATTAACATCTTTATGTGTTAGAAATTTCAAAATTTTCCTTGGTAGTAAACTCACCTTTTAACTATCCCCCACGACAGAGCTCTTTTAAAGACTGTCCCCACACCCCACATTTCAGAAACTAGTAAAGAGGAATGGCTCCTTCTTTATTAGGCTCTTAGCTTGAGCTTCCCTTCTCAAGTGGGAAAATCCTGAGGGGAATACACTACTGTCCTAATAAAGTGCTGAAAGGGTATCCCTGGACTAACAGGATACCTTAGAGAAACATCAAAACAAATCATATTGATGGATACTGTGGTTGCTGAAGATGGGGATACAGAAATCTTTAGCCAAAGCAAAGCTTGACATGACTGGTTAAATAGTACCAGAGTTGAATGCCATGTTTAAGGAAAACTGGCCGCCACCTCTACATCCAGGTGTGTATTCTGTCAGTCCGTGAGCTATGAGTTCATTTGCTATTACTGTGTTTCATTTGCTCTCCTGTCTTTTCTTCAATGTCTCTTCATTCTAGATTTGTGTCATCAGGGTCCGGGCTGGGACCATAAAAGGCGTGTAATCAGGGGATTGCAAGAAGGAACCAGGGGATTCTAGATACTCCGTTACTTGTTTCACTAATTTAAAGATTTCCTGTATAACAACAAAGAACAGAGACCAAGGTGGCAACAATAACATTAATGCTAATACAGAAATAACTGATACTTGCAGAATGCTCAGTGGTGGTCAACATATTTTTTGCTCCGTGTTTACTAGATTATTTTGTCTGGTTCTCTCTGACACCTTGTAAACTATTAGCAGAGTCTTAGTAAAATAGAGTAAATTACCTTAATTTGGAGACATGAAAGGCATCTACAATATTCTTTAATAATGTCCATGAGGAGTTTATGCAAATGATTTTTCAGAAACAAACAAAAAAGACAAAGTATTTCCACCAAGGATCATAGTGATAGGAGTTTCACTAAACTAGAGGCTGAATCTGTCACCTGGCTGTTTCAGGGTCCTCTTGCCACCGGGACTATAGTGGTGGGGATAGAGTGTTGCTGTGACTTGATTGTCCAACAGGGACTGTGTATGGTTGGCAAGTGGGGAGAGCACTCTGCACATCTGTAGTGATCTGAAGGAACATGGTTAAATCCTGATGACTTTTCATTTCATTCAAAGAAAGCAGTGTTTAGATTTGATTCCCAGGATCAGCTGAAAGAAAGGACACTAATTTATTTTTTTATTTTTATTTTTTTATTTGATACGACTGAGTGAAAATGTACATTCCGGTATAAATTTACAGGCCCACCTATATGTAGCTTCCACTGCTCTTCCTGCCTGGTGACAGCACACTATTCCTCTCTGCTCCATACATGTATCATCCTCCCAACAGTCTCCTGTCCCCTCTTCTCCAACCACTTTCCTTCCTCCAACCAGAGGTCAAGCAGGCTGATATCCTATAGATGTATAGAACCATAAAGTGCATACAATATATGTTCATTCTGCATCACCAAGTCCAATCCATTCATGTCCAAGGAGTGGATCTTCGTTATGATTTATGGGCAAGGGCAACATCAGGGCCAGGGGCCATGCTCCCAGGGGAACCCCGAAACCAATGGACCATCAATTGAGGTCTTTTAGTGGAGATCTCAGGATGTACCCCTTCTTATTCTTGTGTTGCCAGTGAGACTCAACTTTAGCTCCACCATGGCTATCACTGGTGGTGGCCAGGCACCATCTGGTTCTTCTGGTCCCAAGTCGATGTAAGCATCAACTCATGTGGGTCTCTCTATCTTCTGGATTGTCTTTACCCCATGTCATTTTGGTCCTTGGTGAGCATCCTTTCCTGCTGAGTTGGGACCATTTGCTGTGCCCTCGGATGACAGCTTGGCAGCTTTTAAGACCCCAGACGCCACTCTCCAAAAGGACACTAATTTTGAGTCCAACACGAAGCCTCATTTACTGATTTTTTTCTTTCTTTTGTCTAGTTGTTTTAGTGTCCTGTAACTATTCACTTACCATTTTTCTGCTGCTTCTGATTTTTTTGGTAGATTGTGGTAGGTGTGCAGGACTGCCCTAGACCTTCAGCAGTTTCATGTGATTGGTGTCAGCAGGCTGGTCCTGAAAAGCGTGCGTCCCTGCACTGCACCTCCCAGTGAAGTTTAGTGCTTATGGCAACTCTCCCGACAGGGAGAGAAAAGAGCAGGTGAGGCCAGAAAGCAGCATCTGTGACTTGCTAAGATCAGCTGGCTTCGTGTGCATAATTTCCACTTCAAAGAATTCACAGACAGCTTGGTGATAGTCGGTTCATTACAACCTGGGCTTGTCAACTAGTCAAAGTTATATTCTGAGACATCAAAGGTGGATAGTGGAAAACTGATGGCAATCGTGTGACCTCAGAGCAGTGGAGACCCTCCAAGTTCTTTTACATCCTTTGACTTCCTCCTCGTTCAAATGATAAAATTAATTTGTTTAACTTCTTCATTCTTCAACATACACTGAGCCTCTGTTACGTGCCAGAAAAAAATTAAAAGACACAAATTCATACGGGGTTGGAGGGTTGGAAAGTCTGGCGTTGGGGCACCTAGGTTATAGTAGGCCTGACTACGTGTTTACTGAAGGAGTGGTGGGTAGATGGTGGGTAGGTGCTTCCTGAATAGCAGCCGCATGGCTGACTGAATGGGTGGAAAAGCTTTCAAGGGAGGGTGACCCCTGAATGCAGCTTTTGGGATGAGATGAAATTGGCAAAGGAGAAACACCAAAGAGAGATGGAGGAAATTAACCAGGCAAGGCTGGAAGTTTAAATCTACCATTTGCTCCCTGGAAACCCAATGGGGTAGTCCTATTCTGTCCTATAGGGTCACTATGAGTCGGAGTCAGCTCAATGGCAATGGACTTGGACCCTTGGATAATTCGGCCAAGCAACAGTAGAACTAAAATATTGACCCGTCTACAAGTATTTCTGTTTGAACCAACAACTGGCTTTTCAAAAGGATATTTTCTAAAGCCATTAAAATTAACCCAACCATAAAGAATTTTCTCATGGTGTACCGCATGAGGAATCTCTTTAGGTAAAAAAAATTCCTGAACTATTTAAGATTCTTGAGAAACTCTTAGTTGTTTTTAGTTCAACATCAACCACTTCCTATTTTGAAGCAAACATCTTCCACTCACCCTAGATCATGTTGTCTACTGCCAGAAAAATTCCCGCTTAGAATTGTTTGCCTATTGGCCTTGTAGAAGCGGGAAAAAAACTGAATGTGTTATGAAATAATCATCCTGATAGTTCCATTATCCAAGGTTACTGGATGTAGAGGAGAAGGAGGAAGAGGACAAAGAGGAGCTGTTCACTCTAAGGGTTAAGAGCAGTCTCAGCTTCGTGAGATGAAGGGATGAAAATAAATCCTCTGTATTACTGAACCATGCGAATTCCATGAAACAGTGAGGCCTGAATCAATATATTGCATTTACAGTAGAGAAAAAGAAAGAAAAGAATTTTCAGAGTTTATTTATCCAGCTCCTCTGAAAATTACCTATGTGAACTACTGGGTTGAGTGTGCTGTTGCCACTGAATTTAATTCTTTCACTACCACACCTCAAGAGAGATTGCTACTACAAAGAGCCACATCCATAAAGCAATGCCACCCCTTTCCCCTTTGAGTCATCCACTTTTGAAACTCTACTAGGAAGAGAAACTATTGATAGACAGTTCTGTTAGAATGTTTACAAACTAGCAATAGTGAAACCACAGCTTTAAATTCATGATGTTACCTCCCTTGGGTAAGTTTTACATGTGTTTGTGTATATTAATTTGTCCCTCTAATATAGAGATAAGTCAGTATCACTCATCCCATTTTGAAAATGGATCATATGAGGATATACGCATGACAGAGATTCTGAGAATCAGTATGTACCCTAGGATCAACAGGGATCAAAATAGCACTGATGAAAATATGGTGGTGATCACCGTAACCAGAAACAAAACAAAACAAAACAAACCCGTTACTATCTCACCTCATAGTGATGCTAGAGAAGAGGGTAGAATTACACCCCGGGGCTCCCGAGGATCACCTGGTGGATTCAAACTATACCTGTATTTCTAGCTTAAAGGGCTATCAGAAAATCACCCTTTTTAAGAAAAGATTTTCTTAAACATATATACATCTCTTTACAAAAAAAAGGGGTGGGGGTTAGTGCTTGCTTTATGTCTAGTATTGTTTGGGTAATTAGGTCTATGATTGTGAGCAAGACATCAGTGGGAGAAAAAAAAGATGTGGTAAGTTCTATGGAGAGAATAATAGCAGCCATGGGATACAGACTGACCACAGGGTAGCAGAGGAATTGCTACCTTAGTTTAAGTGTTAGAGAAGACCTCAGAGGAGGTTGCCTTTGTCATGACATTTGATTAAGGAGCCAGCCTTGTAAAGATCTTGGGGAATGGAAAAGAGCAAATACAAAGGTCCCAAAGTGCCGATGGTACTTACTGTTGGAAGGACAAAAGAAAGCCCCGTGAGTGGAACATAATCCTCGAAGGGGAGTGTGATTCCAAGAGAAGTAGGAAAGGTTGGCACGGGGCAGAGAGTGGAGGACTTTTGAGGCTTTTTAAAGGAATTTAATTTTATTCTGAGACAACTGGAATTGATTCAAGGATTATAAGCAACAGTGTGGTAGGAACTGACTGACAATGTGTAGTGGAAGATAATCAGATCTGCGTCCTTATTTTCAGGAACGGGCCTCCTTAAATGCCAATTTATTGATTCCACAGTATTAAATGAAAATTTACTCTGTGCCATCAAACGTTCTGGGGTTTTAGCAACGAGTAGGGTGCTGGTGCTGCCCTTGCTAAGCTAAGCTTCCATTGAGGGGAGACAGACAGAAACTAGTAACACCCATGAAGAAAATGCAAAGGGTTTATGTTGTTAAGAGTGATGTGGATAGGAAGTTGGAGATTTCGCTGGGTTAGAGACCTCTAAGACGCCTTCATTAATTAGTTTAAGTTTTACATTGATTTTCTTACCCTTAGTGGTTAAGAAATTCTTCCTTGTTTTGCCTACTTTCATTTTTATCTATTGCTCTTCTTTCCGTTATCCACACATGTGCTACACAGCCTTTGTGTAAAAGCCTTATCTCAGCAAAACACTTTTTCTCCTCAAATGGTAATTAATTTACTTTTTTTTTGCCCTAGAGATTCTCGTGTCTTAAAATTTTCTATGTTTGTTCTATTTATCCATCCCTTTTGGTATTTTTGTTGCTCCTCTTTAGCCCTATAATTTTATATAGCAACTTACCTTGGGAAAAAAGCTAGCTCAAGTGTATTTTAGGCAGAGTATGGCTGAGGAATTACTTTATGATTATTGTAGTGTTGTACAATTATCTGCCCTCTCTGCTACTCTTCCCAACCTCTTTCTTTTCATCTTTCATGCTTTCTTCTAAAGTACTAGGTAAACACTTTCTCTCCTTTGAAATACTTTAAAGTAGGTGCTTCAAAATGAACTCTTGTGTATAGACATTTCCTTTTTCTGTTAGGAAGCAGTGGGGTACGGAAACAAAAGACCATTTGAAGATGTTGCTCAAGATCTCTTAAACTATGGCTTCCCTTTAGACTCTGTTCCTTGGTGTTATCTCTGTCTCAGGATCAGGTTCTATTAAGAAAGAAAATCTGATACACTGCAGAAATTGATAGTGAGAAAATTGTTTCACCTGTCCACCAGGATTTGGAAGGACCATTTTTAGTTCACTGTGTCCCCACCACTTCTCCTGGGGTTTTTATGATAAGAAGGAGAGGGTTGTGATTGGCTGCTATTTTAGTGACTGAAGAAGTATTTTTCAAGGGAAGATTTTATTAATGGGATTTTCCTGGAGACAGACTGTACACCAAAAGTATCCTTGAGGATATAGCCCTTAAGGAGGTTTCTGCCAAATGTGTTAAAGTATTTGTAGGAAGAAATATGGCTTTATCGAATTTTCACATTTCCCAAAATGACTAGTGATTTTCTCACCAAAACAGTAAATGCTGAAAAGGAAAATAACTTGTTTTGTTTTAATGTTCATTGTGGTAAATATATATATAAATATATGTATAGACCCAAAGCCTACTCTTTTAAGCATTTTTAACTGTACAGTTCAGTGACATCAATTATATCTACTGTGTTGTACCACCAATATGGCTATTTGTTTCTGAAAGTTTTTCAGATGAAAAACTCAGTACAATTTAAGTAATACCACTGTCTTTCCTCCTCCCTTCAGCGCATCGTGACCACTAATCTACTTTGTCCTCATTCATTTGCATATCTAGATATTTTATAAGACTCCGATCATACAAAGTGTGTCCTTTTTGTCTAACTTTCTCAGCATAACGTTTTGGTGGTTCATTCATGTCTAGCATATATCAGAACTACATTTCTCTTTTTAGCTGAATAGTGTTCCACGTTATGGGTATATCACAGTTTGTTTATCCATTCACCTTTTTGGCTATTGTGAATAATGCCATATGGACTTTGGTGTACCACTAGTTGTTCGAGTACCAGCTTTCAGTTCTTTTAAGTGTAAGTTTATGCCTAGCAGTTGAATTGTTGGGTCATATATGAGTGGGAATTGACTTGACAGCAACAAGTCTTTTTGTTTTGTTTTTAATGATAACTTTTTGTTGAACTCTTTGAGGAGCTGCCAAACTGCTTTCCACGGTGACTGCACCATTTTACATTCCCAGCAGGAACGGTTGAAGATCCACATCCTTCCCAGCACTTAATATTTTCCATTTTTCTGATAAAAGATAACCTGCAGGAAGTGAAGAGCTATCTCATTGTGGTTTTGGTTTGCATTTCCTTAATGATATTAAACAAATTTTTGTGTGCCTATTGGCTATTTGTATATTTTCTTTGGAAAAAAATGTCTAAGTCTTTTGCCCATTTTTCAAGTGGAGATTTTTCTCCTTCTTGTTGAGTTGTAGGAGGTCTTTATGTATTCTACTTATAACCCCCCCATGGGGAGATATGTAGACACTGTGGTTGCACAGTGGTTAAAGCACTTGACAGTTAACCAAAAGGTTGGGAGTTTCAACCCACCAGTTGCTCCGTGGGAAAAAGATATGGCAATCTGCTTCCATAAAGATGTACAGCCTTAGAAGCTCTTTGGGGCAGTTCTACTTATAGGGTTGCTATGAGTTAGAATCAACTCAATGGCAGTAGTTTTGTTGTTTTTGTTTGTTTTTATCAGGTAAATGATTCTCAAGAGAAAAGAACTTTAAAACAATTAAATTAAGAAAAATAAGATGATTTATATAGATACTGTTTGTTCTACTAGCACCCTTTATTCTGTTTTCATGTGTTCTTCTTTTATTTAAGTGATTTCTTTTGGAATGATCTGAAAAGGATCTGTAGGATCATCTAAAAGATCATTTTATTCTGAGCAGACTTCATAAATAGCCATTATACGTGTCTTTTCTGCTGCACAGGACGTTGAACAGTGGATATTCAGCCTCTACTGGAACACATCTGGTGATAATACATTTTTGGAAGTCATATGCTGTTATTAGATAGATCTAGTGAGTAGTTACAGACATTTTTGACCTTTGATCTTGAATCGAATAATAGTCACTCATCATTCCTAGTTTTCCCTTCAGATGCAGCATGGTCCTTCTTCTACACAACATCCTTTCATGTATTTGAAGAGGGCTACTGGGCCCACCTTTCAAAGGTCTCTGGTTTAATATCCTAAGCCCATTTGATTGCTCTTCATGTAACAGGATTTCAAGAGTTATCTTCATCCTGGTTACCTTCTTATTACATCTGATTTTCAGTGTCCTACTTAAAATATTATGAACAGAGCTACTTGTAAATGTATGTAGTCATCTCAGAGGTTAGACTACAACTTCTTTTAATGAGATACTTCAGTGAGACCCTGTGTAATCTGCACTCTGGTTTCCTCTCCAGGCACATTTTTCTATCATCCTCTGCCTTATGCCCTCCGCTCCAGCCGTATCACTGTCCTTTCTGTTTCTTAAACAAGCAAGCACACTCCCTCTTCCTTGAACCTTCTTTCCTCACAAAGGCACATGATGTCCTCCCTCTGGACTCAGGTCACTATCGCTGTCACCTCAGAGGGACCTGCACGGATCAACCCCTCTAAAAGTGCCTTTCCCTGACTTGACTATTGGCTGATTGTCTTTACCGAAACATAAAAGCCCTAGGCAATTATACTACATGTCTATTTATTTATTGTCTACCATTCGTATAAGAATATCATCTCTTTTAAGTGAATCCCTTTGCCTGTTTTATTCACTGATGCCTCTGTATTACTCAGAATAATGCCTAGCGGATAAACTCAAAACCCACTGCCGTGGAGTTGGTTCTGACTCACAGTGATCACAGAGTTTTCAAGGCTGTAAGTCTCTACAGAAGCAAACTGCCACATCTTTCTCCCTCTGAGTCACTGTTGGTTTTGAACTGCTGACTTTTCAGCTAGTAATTGATCACTTTAACCACAATGCTACCATGCAGGGGGAAAAGAAATGTTACTGTTGAGTCTGACTCATGATGAGCCCATGTATAGAAACATGCTTCTTAAAATTTTCAGTGGCCGATTTCTCAGAAACAGATAGCAGGGTCTTTCTTCCAAGGCACTTCTACGTGGATGAATCTTTTGACTTATGGCTGAGTGTTTCAACCATTTGCATTACCCAGGGATTCCACTTTGTATACAGTAGGAGATAATGTTTCAATCTATTGATTAATTTGCTGGTGAGTAGCAAATATAAAATAAGATCATACTGTGAATTTAACAGGGCATGTAGTGACACACAAAACAATTCTCTGCCTCACAATGAACCCAAACAACATCAGGGCTTTTAGAGAACAATGTGTATGCATGTGTGTGTATGTGTATATGTGTGTGTGCATGTATGTGTGTGTATGGAATACACATATTTGTGTATGGACTATATTCATATACACACATATCCATATATAGCCTGCAACCAAATACTTGGACATGTGATTTGGAGACCTGTGTCCAAGCCTTCTAGATTATAGAACCTGGTGAATGACAAAAGTGTGTGAGGTGAAGGAAAGTGAGCCAGCAGGACTGCTCACTGCACATGAATTTCCAAGGATACATTTGTTCTTGAACAATTGCAGTCAGTATATCAAAATAAGGGCTCTATCGAGTAGGGTAAAAGGAGTTGCTAGTGAGACTGTAAATTCTCTCCCAGAACAAATGATAACTGAGCCCAGGCCCAGGAGCCCTTTTGTCCTGGGGGGAGGGGACATAAATTTCCCAAAAGTGTCTGTCTCCAGAAATTGCTCTGCATTCATCATGACCGCCTCCTGCATCATTCATGCCTGTCATAAAGAGTCTAAAGAATTGGCACTTCACAGAGAAGATGATTAAATAGCCATTATACTTGTCTTTTCTGCTGCACAGGACTTTCAAAGGCATCCCATTCAGATTATAGCATAATCCTTTCTCCCCCTCCTTGTTTCTTGTCTTCATGGTGTCTGGCTTTAGAGGGAGGGCATGTTGTATGCTGTCAGCCTTACGCGTGTTGGGATTCAGCAGATTGAGTGAACCAGTGTTTTGGTCAGCTTATTCTCCCGTCATGGAGATTTTAGGATTGGAAAAAAAAAAGGCTGCAAAGCCCAAAGCAGATTGTTTTCCCAAGAAATCTAGAAATTTAGGCTGCAATTTAGATATTACAGTGATGGAGCTGTAACTTTTTCAGATATTGTCACTTCTCTTTGCCTCCAGTTCCTTGTGTATTAGGGATGATGTATCAGAATAGGACTCTTACATGTGACTTTAGGCTTAATGCATTCAAATGTGAGACTACACATCATTACACACCTAGGAACACAAACACATGCAGACTAAATTCTAACATAACAGAGTATAAAATAATACAATCTTATTGTTATCTTCTCCCTGCACCCATTTATTGTTATGTATCTAAAACTTACATATAAATTCCCACTCTTTCTTCTTTCTCCATCTCTCCATCTCTCTGTCTAGCTGCCCCACACACAGCCCCCCACACACATGCACACACACTGTTTCTGTGTGATTTTTGCTAGCCAAACGGCATTTTTAAGTGAAGGAATATAAGTGGATGAATTAAAATTAATCAGTAAAGGAGTGTTTCTTAAACGCCATCTTTAGAGCCAGCAGGAAGAACGGGAAGTTCCAGTCTGTCTCTGCTACTCCTCAGTTGTGACTTTGGACAAATACTGCCACTCCCTTGGGCCTCAGTCTTTAGATCTGTAAGTGAGGACATCAGGTGGATGCTGTCTCTGGAATTCCTCTTCTGACTGCCAAACGACATGATTTTATTGTGCCCTGCCTGGGGTTCAGTCGTCCTGGGGTCTCATTGGTGCAAACCCCTAACTTCCCCTGTGAACAAGTCTGTAATGTTATCTTTGAAAGATTGATAATTTTTAAAATAACAGTGTGATCTTTGACTGTGATTTTCATGTACTAAAAATATAATATGTCTTTGGACCCACATTGTTTGTGAACTTCTCCTGCAAGTATATTACTTAAGGGGGGAAAAAATGTTTTCTTTAAAGCAAAACTTTAGACATAGTTAGAAAGATTGAGTAAAATAGGTAAGTAATGGAAATTGATCACCACTGGTTTTGACCAGTAAGAGGACCCCTTCAGAGAAAATATGTTCACATCTTATTGAAGAAGTCATACCAGCTGTGACCACAGGTCACCAATTGCTTTAATATAGGTAGACCCTTGAGCTTTAATTTGTCCCCTGGAAGGGATTTCTTCATTGCTTGTTAGCCAGGCTTTCTTTGAAAATGGGAGGGCTGATTGAAATGCTAGCCTCGGCACTTTACCTTCTGCTATTCCAGCCATGTGAGTTTGATTCGTTCTTGCTGCTGGCTTAAGAGAGATTAAAAGAAGCAAAGCTGTACTCTAAGTTTCTTGATCTGCTCCATGGCAGGCAGAGTCAATGCAAATGCAGACAATGGGAAAGGGACTAAATCCTCGAGAGTGATGTGTATGCGATCACTGGGAAGCCAACCCAGCATTCCCATGGAGGTTTTAAATACTAGGTTGTTGCTTTGGAGAATCTTCCAGAGCCAATAAAACCTGCCACCTATATGACACAATGTGAGGCAAAAGCTGAGGCTGAGAGATAAGGACAGACAGGATATATGGCTGAATAAGGAACTTTCCATTTCCTTTGCATAGTAGATGGACAAGTATCAAACTATTAAAAGAAACTACCCACATCAGAAAACAGCCAATTCACAAGCACAGTGACTGTGTCTGAGTCTTTTCACGTGATTGACTTAATCAGAAGAACTAATCTAGCAGGGAGAAGCACTGTATTAATTTAAATATGGCAGGTGCTATCTAAGTTTATTGCAAGAGCTAAAGACCAATTATCTTGTATTTTTCCATAAAATTACATTTTCTAAAAAGAGACTAGTGTATCTGAATATACCCATCATAACAAATCTTCAAGCTTTGATGGAAGTGACTGATGTTTATTTGTAGTATGTCGTATCTGTACTGTTGAATTAATGCTAAAATTATCATATTAGAACTAAGAAGATGGTCTAGGAAATGAGTTTTATGGAAGCACAGCATGGTTTCATTGATAAAACATAGGGCCAGGGCCACAAGTAAGAAAGGGACTTATTCCAGGGCCTAATGGACTAGAGGAACATGAGGTAAAATGGGCATAATACAGTCATCTTTTGCAGAATTAGGGTGAAGACTAAATAAGACTGTTTTCACTATCTTCAGGCCCTGGAGAAGGGACACACCTTCAAGTGAAGGGAGGTGTTGAGGGGACGAAGATACTGAGCTGGAGCATATATCTGAGATGTATCTAATGAGGCAAACACTAACAACACAACAGTGGATGTTCTAATACACAGTTTAGATAGACTTCGAAATCTGACAAAGCATGATTAATAGAAAATAGATAAATGGGAACTACTAAGAATCAAATACTTTTGTTCATCCAAAGACTTTATTAAAAGAGTTAAAAGACCACCCACAAAATGTGAAAAAATATTTGGCAACTACATGTCGGACCATCATCTGATCTCCATAATCTAAAAGGTTCTGCAAAGTAT
Source organism: Heterohyrax brucei (assembly GCA_028571685.1). NCBI lineage: Eukaryota > Metazoa > Chordata > Mammalia > Hyracoidea > Procaviidae > Heterohyrax > Heterohyrax brucei. The sequence continues at coordinate 101,580,916 of CM053151.1, forward strand.
CAACAAGAAAAAGGTAAATAACCCAGTTAAGAGATGGGCAAAGGAGATGGGCAGACACTTCACTAGAGAGGACATCCAGGCAGCCAACAGACATATGAGAACATGCTCACGATCATTAGCTATGAGAGAAATCCAAATCAAAAGTACAGTGAGATATCATCTCACCCCAACAAGTTTAGCCATGATCCAAAAAACATGAAACAGCAAAGCTGGAGAGGCTGAGGAGAAATTGGAACTCTCTTACAGTGCTGACTGGATGGCAAGCTGGTATAACTTCTTTGGAAAGCAATCTGGTACTTCCTTAAAACACTGGAAATAGATATACCATTTGATCCTGTAATTTTACTGCTTGGAATTTATCCTTCAGAAACAAAGTTTGTCACATGAACAGATACATGTACATAATGTTTGTTGCAGCACAGTCCACAATAGCTAAAAGATGGAATCAACCCAGATGCCCATCAACAAATGAATGGATAAACAAACTATGGTACATATACTCAATGGAACACTGTACTATGACCAAAAAAAAAAAAAAAAACAACAATGATTTTAGAAAATGTCTCATAACAGTTTCAATTGGAAGAGATCATGCTAAGAGAAATCAGTCAGTATCAAAAGGATAATACCATATGAGACCCCTATTATAAGGACTTAAAAACAGAATTACCTACAGAAGAAAATGACTGTATTGGCTATAAGGGTGGTTGGGGGTGAGGGTTTATCATAGACGAGATAATTGACAGATGTTAGAAATTTTATTCTTTTACTGTAGTTAATAATAAAAATTTTAAAAAAACTGCTATCAAGTCGATTCTGACTCAGCAAAACCTTACGACACAGCAGAACTGAGTTTTCAGGGAGCAGCTAGTGGATTCAAACGGGGAATCTTTCGGTTAGCAGCCAAATTTTTAACCCCATGCAACCAAGGCTCCAATACTGGGCAAAGGCAATTTACATACTAAAAACAATAAAGAAAAAAAATATCAGGTATAACTTGAGGTTCTAAAAAATATAAGAAATTTTTTTTATTATGACTGAGTGAAAATGTACATTCCCATATAAATTTACATGCCCACCTATATGCAAATTCTACTGCTCTCCCTGCCCAGTGACAGCACACTCTTCCTCTCTGCTCCATACGTGTCTCATCCTCCCAACAGTCTCCTTTCCCCTCCTCTGAAAAGGATAAGACATTTAAGAGCACTGTGTCTAGAAAAAAAAGTATGAAAAGAAACCGTAAACGACTTACCAAAATATCACACAATAATGCAATAATAATACATTTATGTATTGATGAGAGGTGAGGAATGCAGATTTATTGAAAGAATAGTGGAAAATGACTCTGATAATTGGAAGTTAACTTTGATATTTTATTTGACTCCTGGCTGCAGACCATCTGTTTTAGTAAGAGCATGACTATTTGACTTAATATTCCTAGAAGTGTATTTTATTGAAAAGATGAAAATATTATGTGTATTAAGCAGAGACTGTTATAATGTGAAGTATCCCCCCTTGTGCATACCCCCAAGCAAAACAAACACTCTGAAGGCTCAACAAGAAAAGTGTTATCACTTAGACTCCATCAGCTCATGAAGTATTAGGCAGCTGTTTAAAATGATGATCATCCTATAATAATAGTCAGAGGTGTTCAAATGCTATAATAGAAAAAGGACACAAAATTATGTAAGTACTACAGCTATAATTATGTGGAAACTATGTGTTTCCGTTATTGTAGAGGCAAGAGAGAAATTCAGATTGCTGTGTGTTCAGTGGGTGTAATTTGAACAAATCAATTTGCATAATTTTTTCAGTCTTCCAAATGCCAAATAATATGTATTCGGGAAATAGCTTGGCTGAATTACACTGCGTTCTATGATGATGTGCTGCAGCATTCCCACACAAGGCTTAAAATCATGGCACTAGCGATTTACAGTCACAAAACCAACCAAAAAAACCAAACCCAGTGCCATCAAGTTGACAGCTAGCAACCCTATAGAGCAGAGTAGAACTGCTCTATAGAGTTTCCAAGGAGTGCCTGGAGGATTTGAACTGCCAACCCTTTGGTTAGCAGACACAGCACTTAACTACTACGCCACAGTGCAGCAAGTCCAGATTTGAGCCTATCACCATCCACTCTAAGTCATGTTTCCTCTTCACTCACAAGCTTAGTTGCTTAAACGTGTTAACTCAGAATCAACCTCAATTTCTCTTTTTTCTTCCTCAGATATTAAACTGATCATCAATTCTGTTTATTCTTTGTGTCTTTAGTACTCGTCTCTTCCCCTCATTTTTCATACTCAGTGACCCAGGACCAACTCTTACCCCCCATATGCTTACACTCAGTGTCTAAAGAGACTGTTGCAGTAGCATATTGGATGTATTTTCCCTCCATCTTCTAATTCTACCTAATTTAATGATGTGATAAATTGTATTAACAAATACTCTCATGCTGAAATACACTACTTCACGCCTTCTCAGAATACTGCATTATTCTTTTAGAACAAATTGATATATTCATTCAGAATTTTTTAATTAGTACTCATAAGTGAAATTAGCCTAAGATTGGTATGTTTGTATTTTATTATCTTTATTAGATATTGGTATTAAAATTATTTCAGATATTATTTGAGATACAGATAATAAAGTGGGGAGATTTCTAGCCTCACTTATTTTTTTTTGTATAATAGGAATTAGTTTTCCTTTGAAAGTTATATAAAAAGTAACTGTAAAATCATCTAGCCCTGGCTATCTTTTAAGCAGTAGATCTTGAATCCACAATGGTTTCTACGATTATTAGTCTATGGAGTCTTTTTTTTTTTAACTTAGAAATTTTCAGCAAACTACATTTTTTTTCCTACTAATGATTGATTTATTCTGATGCCAAGAACATTACTGTAAAGTTGTATGAAACATTCTTTTGTATTTAAGAATATTTTCTACATCTGTGCTTATTTCTCCTTTGTAGTTTCTAATGTTCTTTTTTTTTAAATGCTTCTTATTTCCACTTTTGAGGGAATTTTTGTGTCTTCTTGGACATTTTTAAATGTTTCTCTGGCTCTGGGTTTAAAAAGAAAATTATTGAAGTGCTCTGATAGGCCAAACTTCAGTTAATCTGCCAGATTTCAACCCATCACCTGTATGTGAAGAGCAGACACTATTAAGGACTTTACAACTTCTATTCAAATATCATAATTAGTGTGCCAAAAAAACAACAATATCTATGAGAAGGGGCATAATGATTTTAGATACAGAGGGAGGATATGTTGGGAAGATAGAACAATTAATGTCTTATACAGATACAAAGACTAGGAGGAATCCCTTTATTTTGAAATTAAAAGAAATCACGCCCATTGTTATGAGTCAGTTCAGGCTCATAGTGACTCTGTAGAGCAGAGTAGAACTTCTCCATAGGGCTTCCAAGGGATGACTGTTGGATTTAAACCACTGACCTTTTGATTTGCAGCTAAGCTCTCAGCCACTGTGCCAGCAGGTTTTGCCACTTTGATGTAGTCATCACAGAACGACAATACTATACTATTTCTAGAGCTCTGCATAGTGTACATGTAACTATTTTGATCCTTGGTGCAATTCTTTGAGATGAGTGAGTAGGAGAGCTTTATCACTTTTTTAGTCAAGTACAAGGAACCCTACTGGTACAATGGTTAAGCTCTTGGCTGCTATCCCAAAGGTTGGCAGCTGAAACCTACCAGTGACTCCACAGGAGGAAAGATGTGGAGACCTGCTTCTGTCAAGATGGCAAAACCGTATAGGGCAGTTCTACTCTGTCATATAGGGTCCCTATGAATCAGAATCAACTTGATAGCACACAGCAACAACAATCATGGGGAAATGGCCGATTAGTAAAGAGCATCGATCATTAAGAGCTAAAATCTCTTCTTGCCTACTTCTGTCATGAGATCTCAGATTAACAGATATGTGTATCACAAAATCAAGAATAACTATCCTTCAAAAATATTAGCCAAATTTTCCTGGAAAATCATATATTATGACTTAGAGTCACAAATACACCACCAGTATGTCATCTGTGAATAATTCCTGGCTCTTTGAGAGTGTGAAAGCTATATAAATCAGGTGTTTAAATCAAAGCACTGGAAATAAGCAACTAGACTTCATCTGGACTACAGTACTTAGAAATAGTCAGTACTTAGAAATCCCTTGATTACTCTTATTAGAGAAGGCATTTCAAAGCCATGGAATAAAAGGAGAAAAAAGAGGCAGAAGAATGAGCTCTGAATTTACCTTTTCTTCTAACTATGTCCCCTGAGATGTCTTCAGAAGGAATGCATTAAGAGAAAAAAAAAAAAAAAAGAAACTGCTGTAGAAAAGGCTGCTGAGTAATTATAAAATGATCTTTATTTTTTTCTTTTACTTATTTACATTTCACCTATGGACAAATATATACACGGTCTTTACATTTGGTTAATGTTCTGAAAAGATAAAATGACATCTCTGCTGTTCTTAACTATCTCACTTTGTACAGCATATATCCCTGTTAGGTTAAGCCTGAGTCTGTAGCCATTTATATTTCTTTTACTAAAAACTATTTGCAATGATATTTAGGCACTGAGGGGTAACAGAGAACTATTTGACTGAAAATGGGTGTGATGTTCTTATCTGAGCTTGTCACAAATTCACCAAAGACAAATCATTCAAATGTCATTGTGCTTAGGTTTCTTTCTAAATAGAAAGCTGTAGTCTACTCTTATCATAAGAAATGTTGTGAGCTCTAATTGATGAGTATTTATAAAATATTTTCACACTGAGATGAAATGACAAAAGTTGAGCTGAATTCATGGGCATTGCAGTTTCTCACTCTTTTATTTCAATTTTATTCCACATCTGAATAATACTGTGAAGACATGTGACTGCAGATGAGCCAAGTTGCACTGATTAATTCAATAACATTACTTCCTGAGCATCCACAGTGTTGATAGTGAGATGAATTAAACAATCCCCGGCCTCTCAGAGCTTGTGCTATAGAAGGTTCTGGAGTTTCAATTTGTTTGTTTAGTAATAAATTAATATTTATTTACCTATACCTGAATACTCTTCTATTTCCTAGTACTCATTTTATTTTCTATATAAGAAACAAGTTTGTTTAGTAAAGTTAAGTAGACTGTGGGGTAGTCTCCAAAATTAATTTCATTATAGAGTCCACCTTTAAAACTTAGAGTTTTCTGGTAGGTATTGTAATTAGTCGGGAGCAGCCTATTGGCTGACCTTGCTTTATACATCTGACAACAGAACATCTGTCATTTAAATAAGATAAAGTGACCACTCCTTATATTGCCACTTCCACTGTGAGGGAATCGAGTTTTCATCTTGTGTGCTCTTTTTTTTTTTTTTTTTAATTTGGGCCCTGCTAAAAAGTCATTTTTCTCTTCCTTTCGTCATCATTTCCTATCTCCACCCAGATAAGCAGGTAAAACCCATCATAGGTAAAAGCATAAGATAAGAATTTAAGGAATACAATTTGGCACAATGATAAGAATGTTGATTATGAACTTAAATCTGAATTAAATTTGTTTCCAGCAGATGTTGTGTAAAGGTCTCAAACAAGTTATTTATTAAAGATCCTCTCATTTTTAAAACTGAGACAAGACAATATCTAACAAAAGATTCACGAAAATTTTGAGATATTACAATGCATGCTATTATATGAGTATGTTAGATAATCCATATGTAAAACATAGTGTGAGTACTAATGTTAGCACTAGCATTAGTATTGTTATGCAATGTCAAAGATTTTATGAAACAAAGAAGTGTCCCAAAGGAAAAACAGTAAGTTTGTACATTTTTTTAAACAAGAGGAAATTTGACTGTGGTCTTGAAAGGTTTGTTTTTAAATATATTTCTAGAGTCTTGTATGTTGTTGCTAGTGCCGTTGAGTTGGTTACAGCTCATAGTGAACTTCTCACAATCATTGTTACACTCAAGCTCATTGTTGCAGGCACGGTGTCACTCCCTCTTTCAGACTCTTATTTTTCTCTGACCTTCTACCTTACTAAGCATAATGTCCTTCTCCAGGGACTGATCCATCCTGAGAGCATAGCCAAAGTATATGAGATGTAGTCTCACCATCTTTGCTTCTAAGAAGCATTCTGCCTGTACTTCTTCCAGGCTTTGTATAGTCCACTGCTGTCAAGTCAGTTCTGACTCACAGCAACCCTATAGGACTGAGTAGACCTGCTCCATAGTTCCCAAAGATTGCTTGGCAGACTTGAACTTCCAGCCTTTAAGTTAACAGACGTAGCACTTAACCACTACACCACCAGGTTGCCAAGCCTTGTGTACTTTACCAGTAATCACTCCTTTTTTTCTTTGTGGATGAATCATGGCATCTCATAAGTAAAAACAACTTTGTGTGTTTTGAAAAACTTCATTGCCCTTAAGACTCAAGAAGATCTTACTGTGTTTGTCACCTCTCATTAAGAGGTTCAATAATCATGTGTGATTTTATTTCACTCAAACTTTCAGGATGTGAAACATATATGTGTGACCTAAAATATTATATCAGTGAAGAGCCTGAAAGTTGTATCAGATCTGGAAGCAGCACAGTTATGTGGTTCCTCTTCAAACTCCTTGGAAAATCCAGGATCATATTTTTTTTCCGAAGGTCCAATCGAGCATATTTTCAAGAACAGAGTTTGTATGTAACTCACTCTGTCTTTGAAGAACAGTTACCAAACTTTTCTTGAAAGACGTGCCCTACTATCATTAAATAATGGTGAACGTATTCTTTATTAATGGTAGAAATCAGTAGATTTTGTTTGTTTTGTATTTTTCTCTCAGTAGTTCCTCAGGAGCTTTTGGCATTGGATATATTACGTCAAGCTTTCACTCCACAGAAGGTTTAAGTGTCATTGCTACCTGGTATTTTTAATACTAAACTGAACAAGTATTGCTTCTGATGAGAAGTCTGAATTAAAATATTTCCTAGAGTGCTGGTGATATACTCTAAAATGCTATTTTCATAGATATTAAAACAAAAAAACAAATGTGTTTATTAAGTTGATTACAACTCCTAGAGACTACATTTGACAGGGTAGAGCTGCCCAAGGGGGTTCCAAGGAGTGACTGGTGGATTCAAACTGCTGATCTTTTAGTTAGCAGCCAAGCTCTCAATCACTGTGTCATGAGGGAATCTCTGAGGTTACCAGTAGGTAATATTTTCTGGCATAACACTAATTTAGTTTTAATCATTGTTCCTTCAGAAGCAAGGAAGAGCTTGCCGCATGTGAAGGGAATGCTAACCTTACCTGAGTTTTATTTAACAAGCAAAGCTTGGCTCTCCCTTGATGATATTCTTGACTTTCAGGCAATGCTCAGTTTTTCAGTTTGCTGAACAATAACTCTGCTCATTTCTATGCCACAGAAAAAGGATGGTCTTAAGAATAGATGAAATTTGTCTCTTAAATGTTCAGGAACTTCAGTTTTACATTATTTAAGGCTACTTTATCATCAGTTTTGGTGATTATTTCAAAAAATTCCAAGTAGGCAAAATAGATCCTTCTAAATCATTCATTCAATAAATATGTTGCAAGGCTGTTTGTAAAATACATTGCACTTATCCTATACTTCCTAGTGGCCTCATCCTTCACAGTTTTTCATTTGTTGTTTATCCTCCTATCTTCCTTGGGGCACCCTTAGTCTCCTGGAGTTGCATCTGGAAAGCTTTCATCCAAAGGTCAGCAAGATAGCCAGCAACAGCAGAGCCAAGTTGAAGGAGATCTGGTTCTACTTCCAACTCCATCATTTAACATCAAAACAAGTTGTTTGAGCTTCCTTTAAAAAAAAAAGAAAGAAAAGTAAAAAAAAAAAAAAAAAAATAGCACTTAATGATACTGAGGGTGATGTGGGAGATATTTAATTGAGAGTCCACAAGAAAATCATTTGAAAACTATTCAAAGCTATGAAAACACAAAGTCCTGCTTTTATCAGAATGAGCCATTGGTGGTTCAGTGATACAATTCTTACGTTCCGTGTGAAAGACAAGAAACCTCATGTATATTCACCACCTGTCTTTCAGTGGAGGTTGTGTGTTGCTGTGATGCTGAGCAAGTTTCATTGTAGTTTCCTGACTAATATGGATAAGGAGGAAAGTCTTGGAGCTCAAGTTCTGAAAATCAACCATTGAAAACTCTTATGGATCACAACAGCCTGTTCTGCTTCTGATCATGGGGGTGGCACAGGACGAGGCAGCTTTATTTTCCATTATTGCTGGTGTTGCCATGAGTTGGGATCTGGCTCCTCAGCAGCTATCTTAGCTGTCCAGTGCTGCCATAACAGAAAGGACACAAGTGGATGACTTTAACAGAGAAGTTTATTCTCAGTTGAGGACGCTGTAAGTCTGAACTCCAAGAGTCACCTCAAGGAAAAGTCTTGCTCTCTCTGTCAGCTTTGGAAGAAAGTCCTTTTTAGCAATCTTTCCCTGGTCTAGGAGCATCTAAGAGTGCAGGTACCCTGGGTCCAAAGAATATACTATTTTTCCAGTTCTTCTTTCTTGGTGGTGTGAGGTACCCTTGTCTCCCTACTTACTTCTGTCTTTTGTATTTCTAAAGAGATTGACTTGAGACATAATGTAATCTTGTGGATCTCATTGTAGATCTCATCAATATAGCTGCTCATAACCCGTCTCATTGACATTGTAATGATAGGATTTATGACCCATAAGAAAGTAACAGCAGATGATAAAATGGTGGACAGTCACATAATACTGGGAATCACAGCCTAGGCAAGTTGGGATGTTTTGGGGAAACACAATTCAATCTGTGACGACACGTAACAGTAAGAACAACTATTATTATTCAAAAAAATGAACATGATAAACTCTCAAAACACTCATCAGTGAGGATATAAAAAACCATGGAGTAAGCTAATAAGAAAACTATGTTTTCTTAGACCATCTGTCACTGAGAGATCCTTAAGCTTTCACCCTCCTTTTGTTACTTTCAAAGACACAAGTATTTCTATTTTGAATATATTAGCTATATGTAATTGATATGAATAAAAGATAATGTTAATTTAATGTCAGGAACCCTATCTACTGGTAGAATATATTTTATGTCACTAGTGATCAATTTCTCTTTCAAAATCATTATCTAACTTATAATAAAGAATGCAAACATGGAAAGATCTGATAGAATAGTAATAAAATAGAAGATGGAGGCAGACCTATGACTTGGTGTTGTGAGATTTTATATTGAACTTTTAGTCAATGTTCAAAGAGCACTAGACTAGGAATCCTTTTTTATTTGAATCCTGATTCACCTATTGTATGGGTTACTGTTTTAGTTATGTAGTACTCTGCTAACAGAAAAACCGTAAGTGGGTGACTTTAACAAAGAAAAGTTTATTTTCACACTGTCCAGTAGACTAGAAGTCCTAAATCAGAGTGACGGCTCCAGGTGAATGTACGCTCTCTGTGTGTTGATGACGGAGAAAGGACTTTGGGTTGCACAGTCTTTCCTCGGTCTGAAAGCATCTTGGCCCAGGAACTTTGGGTCCCAAGGATGAACTCCACTCTCTTTGCTGCTTTCTGGGTGGTACAAGGTCCCAACTTTGTGCTTGCTTCCCTTTTATGTCTTGTAGGATAAAGGGTGGTGCCAGTCACACTCCAGGGAAACTCCCTTTACATAGGCTCAGGGAGGTTACCTGAGGAAGGGTGCTGCAGTACCACCCTATTCCTCCTTAACATAGTCCAATCTATTAAACTCAGGCAGGGATTGGGACTTACAGCGTAGGAAAACCATGAAATGGAGGACAATCACAAGATACTAGGCAACATGGCCCAGTGGAATTTGCTAGACACATTTTTGGGGGGACACAATTCAATCCATGACAGTTGCGTATTAATATTTATATCTATTTTGTTATTTAATTTATTAATCTACCTACTACATTTGTCTATTGTCTAGATCTACTTAAATTTAATTCACTCAGGCCTCTCTTGGGAGGTGCCTCCAAGATATTTCCCATGTTACCACTGACAAAAAATATTTCAGGGAAAGATTGCTTGCATATTACTTTCATCATGACTTTCATTTATGTTTTCTTTCTTTAAACTTAAATTTACTAACATTGCATTGTAATGCTTTTCTGGATGCCATTCCATCTGTAATTGTTCAATGGGGGAAGATAGTAAGTCAATTTTAGATAGCTCATTATATTTTATAACTATAAACTTCCCTTAAGTTTTTATGTTTCGTACATACGCTTGTACACATACACACAAAAGTTTTATTTTATTTTTTAACTTAAGTGAATTTTTTTTTAACAGGACCACGAGCCTATTTCTATTGGTAATATCCTGAAAAAGTAATACACTACTTGGATATGGAAATAGAAATGGTATCATAAAAGCAGGACCTTGGGGTTGATAAGTCAAAAGAACAACCTCAATAATATCATTTAAAAATGATATTGCTCAAGTGGTCCTGACATCAATAATGAAATTCTAGTAAAGTAAGCAATAAAGAGCACCAAATGTTTGAGAATAGCTGGAGAACTGTGTGAATTAGAAAAAATTCTCCATTCTCCTTCAGAAATTGTATATCATCCATTTAAGCAGTTTATTGTGAAACTACATCAAACTGTGCCCCACTGGAACCTGTTCTGTACATTTCTTATGTCAAATGACCTTCCTACCCAAGCCAATAACACAAACCAAAAGACACATGCACACACCCCCATGCCCATCCCACTGTCACAGTAAACAGCAAGTCAAGAAACAAGCCAGACCCACTGTTTGGTTCTATCAAGACAGGAGGACTTAAGGGTTAAGCAATACATCTGGTTGACTATTCAAGGATAGGCTATATCCACTTTATCTGGATTAGTTGTGACAGCATAGACATTTTATTCCTGAAAAGCTGTGTTGGTTGGAACTCGGCAAAGCAACCTCAGCTCGTCACAAACTTGCAAACCCTACAGTGTTAAAACGGCCAGAATGCCACCATTGCAGTTTTCACTTCAATTGCTTTTTGCTAGCAAGCAAGAAATTCACATGGTTCTGATAATTAATAGATGTAGCATAATCTCAGGGCCAGTGAACTGAGCACAGCGAGAAACCAGCAACCACAAATACTAGGCTCATGGGAGAGACCGTGTGATATGATATTACTTGGCTTTGAAATGAAAATACTTAATGGATTAAGGATAGTTCTAACACGTTGGGACATTCCCAAAAAGTTACTTGATAATCCACACTTTAAAATAACAAAAGTAATCTTAAAACAAACTGTAAAGCCCTGGAATTTCATGTTTCTCTTGCAATTCTAATAATTTTACATTAAATTCAAGAAAAAATGTATTTGTCTTTAAAAACTAAGAAAGACAGCAAAATAATGAGAGAGAGAGAGAACAGGTTATTGTAGAAGAAAGTTGCATTTATAAACTTCTTTTAAAGCCAAATTTGAACTGTGGGAGCACTCAAGATCTTCACTGACCGTTACTAGCAAATTTAGTATCTAAATTAGCTGTGTTAATGTTTATTTTTACATGGCAGAATAAGCCACATGCCAAATATTTTTTAATCTTTTATGCCTTGATTGCAGGCAAATTTTAAATCATATAACGTATTTATATGCTGAATTTGAGCAAGCACAACAATTTTATATCTATTTATCCTACTAACTTTATTATAGGTATGTTTTCATTTTGAAACAGAAACCACCATGACCTTCTATAGGTAGTGGTGTCTATATGTTTAAAATTCTTTTTGCTTTTATATTGGAGTCCTAAGAATTACAGAATAAGAAAATAAGTAAAAAAAAAAAAAAAAAAAAAAAGGCAAGCAGAGTAGGTTTTAAAGTAATTTTTATGAAGATCAGACTAGCTTTTGAAAACTATGCTAGTTTTAGGGCTATGACTTGGTTTTCATTTTGCTTTGATTTTATAAGAAGATACGAGGAGAAATAAATGCAGTCATCATTGCATCATGGATACAGTTTATTGATACAATTTATTGGGTAATAAAATTAAATTACAATTGGCTGATGGTGACACAAGCTTTTATAGGCAGGAAGGTCAAGCTGTAGGCGTAAGGGTAGTGCCACTTATTTAAGTCAGGTATTTGAGGATTGGTCTACAAATACATAAATCTGTGTTAACAAATAAAATATCCTATAGAATTGTGGAGACTGAGCTGATGAAGTTGAGAAGGCTTTGCAAAATGTGCAATGCCATGCATATATTGTTGCTCTTAACAATTTCTGACTCCTTTTTTCGTAATGACAAAATTATTTTCAGAGGTGGTATAGATTAGCCTCTATACAGGCATCTACTGTACATTTAGCACAAAGTAGGGTAATATTTTATAAATTGCCAGAAAATGTCTCCACCTGGTTTGCATTCTTGCTGATCCTATACATTAATCACTGCATAACCTTCAGTTTTCCAAATAAAGAATAAAGGCAGCAGTGATGACATTTGTAATCATCCAGGGAATGAGGTTATTTCAATTCATCACAGGTGGCTAGGTATCAAGGGTAAATCATTATATCTACATTTTTAATTTTAAGAAGCTTTGAAGGTATTTATGAATAGTCAGGAGCAAACATTGTTTTGCAGACAGAATTCATCATAAACTTCTCATGCCCCAATTCCAAGTTCTTCAGAAGAGTATGGAGGAGTACATTGGCTTTTCAAGAACCACTTCCTAAGATTGGGAAATACAGTACAAACTGAATTCACTGGACCAACTGGGATACTGACCTTTCAAAGAAGACACATTAGATTTCATAAGTCTCAGAATTTGATGTCTCAATGTTTAAAACGGATTGATGCATGACATATATTCCTAATTCTAGCCTCACATTGGTTTACTTTATTATTTCTAAACAAATTACCTAACTCATTTCTTTGATTACTGGGGAGTTGAATCTGACTCATGGTGACCATATAGGACAGAGCAGAATTGCTCTACGGGGTTGCCAAAGAACTGCTGGTGAGATTCGAACTGCTGAACTTTGGGTTAGCAGCCGTAGCTTTTAACCACTGCACCACCAGGGCTCTCATTTCTGCCTCAGTCAGCATAAGCCCATACCATGTTCTTTTTAAAAGAGCTGTGAGGATAACTGTGGATGAATATATGAGATTTTTAGTAGATGCTTGCAACAGTCCTCTTTAAAGCTACTTTAAAACAGTCCCAATGGTTGGAACATGTTCACTTGCAAACATACAGGAAAATCTGGTGCCAAATACTCTTTGAACTCTGAGATGAGTAACATATGGAAGTATTCACTGCAGATCACACATAGAAAACCACACTCGCCACAATGGCATACCAAAGCTAAATGCTCTTTTCCTAAACTCAGACTTTAAAAAAAAAACCAGAAAACACAACTCTTCTTTAAAATACTTTCATGACTTAAAATTTACAAGTATTTCCTTCCCATTTGTTGTGTATTTCCAAATTAATATATTCTTATGAACCCCTGGGTTGATACTGACAGGAATAAAAGCCCAAATGATTGAGAAACCCACTAATAATAACTGAAAATCCTATTTGTCATATTCAAAATGGATTATGCTAGGACTTTTTCTATGTTTCTTATTATTTCTTTTTGAATTTTAATATGGAAAAGCAGGTGGAAACTGTTACTTAATTCCACATAAATACTACTGTTAGTGGAAAAACTCGATTTTGTTTTTAAAAGACCCAGTGAAACAATTGGTTAAGACATTGGGTTGCTAATCAAAAAGTTGAAGGTACAAGTCTACTCAGAGATGCCTTGGAAGAAAGACCTGGTGATCCACTTCTAAAAATCGTCCGCTGAAAACCCTATAGTATAGTGTTTGCCTCTGACACATATAAATTCGTCATGAGTCAAATTTGCTCCATGGTAACTGGTTTGTCTTTTTATTTAAATAATAATATAATAATAATAATGTTTTCCCTTTTTTTTAAGGATTGTAATAGGGAAATAAGCATATGCTTTATATCCTACAGAAACCCTGGTGGCATGGTGCTTAAGTGCTACAGCTGCTAATCAAAAGGATGGCAGTTCCGATCTACTAGACTCTCCTTGGAAACTCTATGGGGCAGTTGCAGGTCTGCCCTATAGGGTTTCTATGAGTCAAAACTGACTTGGCAGGAGTAGGTTTTACATCATAGAACTTGATTTTGTCAGGCTACAGCTTTCTCTCCTGTGGGGGCTGGTAGATGGTACCAGCCAAAGAGGAATGGTGAGCAGCTACCTGAGGCATCGCTAAAACTGTGTACCTCACTCTGTTGCACAGAATTTTACTGAAAATAAGAGATCAGGGAATGATTTTCTACCTTGAGCCTGTCTTAGGTGAGGTAAAACTATTTCTGCTGTTGAGGAAGTCTGAAAAGTTGTTGGTCACAAGGTATAAAGGATCTCAGAGATAGCCATCGTTTGCTGTATACCATTATGCAGCAGGAACCAACAGTGTTAAGATTTCTCTCTCAAACATCTGCTTTGTTATTGATTCCTATTGCTTGCATCTTTAATTTGGAGAAACAGTCACCTTCTGAGGCTGTGGACGCCGTAGCTCTCAGGAACTAAACCTTGTTACTTGGAGGATGTTTTCTCTTAGCAGCTGCTGTGCGCAGAGTCTCGGCCTTGGCTGACAGCTGACAATCTACGATCTAGGGCCCTAACGTCCTTCTCTCTTCCCTTTTTCAGCGGGTGCTACGTACATCTTTGGGAAAAGTGGAGGCCTCATCCTGTACACCTGGCCGGCCAACGACAGACCGAGCACGCGCTCCGACCGCCTGGCTGTGGGCTTCAGCACCACTGTGAAAGACGGCATCTTGGTGCGCATCGACAGTGCGCCAGGCCTGGGAGACTTCCTCCAGCTTCATATAGTGAGTACCAGGCTGTGGCCTGCATTCTCTTGCCTTCTGGTGGTCTGAATTGGTGAGCCAGATCAATGCAGTGGAACATAACTAGATAGCCACAGCAACTGTGGACGCGCCTATAAAAATCATCCGGGCGGATCAGAGAGTTATCTGGGTGTGTTAATCCTGACTGTCCTCTTCAGGTGCAAACCTGGTAGCTCAGAGTGCCTCAGTGAAAAGAAGTAAAAGCTCTTCTTTCAGTCCACTGTATGTAAGCAGGAGACAAAATGCATCCCTTCTATGCTCCTTCCCCAACTGTGTAGCTTAGCCGCAGTCTAAATATTCAGCTGTTTATGTATAAATAAGAGATCTACCTGGTGTGGTTCTTCATAACCTGGTGCAAGCAGCAAAACCAACTTGAATGTTAATAAATTCCTAGGTGGGGGGTGGTCTGCAAACTTTTTCTCTGAAGGGCCAGTTAGCAAATACTTGGGACTTTGTGGGTTATATGATCTCTGTTGAAGTATTCACCTCTACCCCTGGAAGGTGAAGCCAGTCATAAACAACGTATTAAAAATTTATATAGAAAAGATGTAATGATATGCCAATAAAACTTAATTTACGAAAGCAGGGTGCAAGCTGTGCTTTGTCTACTTCCGTCCTGTTGGAAATCTTGGTGGTGCAGTGTTGAAGTCCTGTAGCTGTGGGCCAAAAGGGTGCTAGTTCAAGTCTACCAGGTGTTTCTTGGAAATTGTATGGGGCAGTTCTATTCTGGCCTGTAGCGTTGCTGTGAGTCATGATGGACTTGAGGGCAGTGAGTTTGTTTGCTTGTTTGGTCCTAGACTACAGACTTCATTGCATAGATTTGAAAATTGTGTGATAAAAATTAAGAATAGGATAGACAAGGCAAGAAATTAAAAGAAAGCACAGTGACCAAGAGTTGTTGTAATCCCGGGTACTGTATGAGCCAATATTTTGCTTTATGTACTGTACATATAAGCCCAGTCAGGCTTTACTTTCATTGACTACAGATCATAAGAATATACTGCAGTTCTAGGAAATTAAAATGATTTGGAGGAAAAAATTACTTCATTATGAGGACAGAAAATATTTTTATAGCAACAATTAACCCATTTTATCACCTGTGCAGTCTTTGGGAAAGAAAGTAGGCTAGAGAAGGATATGATTTTCATCCATAAGTACCCCAAGTGCAGCCACCAAGAGCAAGGAGAGGAATTGTTCTCATTAGTTGGCAATGACAAGGTAGAAAGAATGGATTTAATTTGGAGCAATAAGAATTCAGTTTAAACAGCAAGGGAGAAAAGCAGTTAAGAAGAAAGATCAACTGGGGATTATCACCAACCTCCAGAAAGGAAGAAAAGGGACAGTTAGAGGGAATCTCTGACTCTGAATTTGCTAGTGTGCAGGTCCACCAAGGGAAGCAGAGGGTAAGATTGAATTTCTGGCCTCCCGAGCTGGAGGTGGCTAGCTGGAACTACAGGCAGCCAGTTAAGATGCCTCTACCCTCTCTCTCCAGCAGTACCCTCCAGCACCTGTTCTTCCAGCAGGCTTGGAAACAGAGGAGCCTAAACCATGAGGCTTGAGGTGGAAGCCTGTCTGGGCTTACTGTAAGCCTGAGGAGGGCAAGCTTAGGTGGCTTGTCTAAGATACTTCCAAGTGTGGAAGTGGATTGTAAATAGAGTTGTGAACCTTTCAGTCTTTCCCAGGTACTTTGGAAACTATATGGCACTATGAACCTAAGCTTAAGTTTTGTAAACCCACGCTGAGGAACAAAAAGAAAGGCAGCCATAGTCTGTACAGTTTATCTTTATGTGGCCTCTAAGAACCACCATAATTTACAAAACACAGAGATTTATACCACATATAACTTAATGACTATTTCATGGCAGCTATAAGTAGGCTATTATTCCCAGCTCACTTGCATTTTTGTAGTGATTTATCTTCTTTTTCTGTTCAAGATGACTTCCCCCCCAAAAAATATGGTATGAAGCAGCCATGGATGTCTTTTGGAGTCTGATAAAGTGTTGCAAGCTTTCTCCATTTTTTTCCCACCATTTCTTTCAAAGCATCTCCATTTGTAAGACGGAAATTTTCTTATTTTCTGATAGATTACTTGAAATTGACAATCATTTTGCAACAGTGATATGAGGATAGTAGATACTTCTAGGAGGAACCAGAACATTCCATCCAGTATATTGTATTGCACCATTTTGAAGTTCTGCCAGTTGTTTGCTATCTTTGGAAAGTTCACACATTGAAACCTGTTTTCAGGTTCAAACAGTCTACATTTGCTTAATTACTTAACACATGCGCTCTATACAAATATGCACATTAGGCTTGAACATAGTGTAGTGTTGCTTTCTTTTTAAAAGCAAAAGTACCAGAAATTTTATTTCAAAATAAGTTGTAAACAACTGTGTGGGGCTGGCTTCTGATCTCTCCCAACCCTACAAGAAGAAGAACCAAGATCAATAGCCCAAGACTGATTCCCATGAAGTGGAGACCAGACATGCCTTCTCTTTCTACCATCTCGATTAATTCTGACACTAACTGTTCCTGGCACCATGCTCTGTACTAGATTCAATGTTTCATCACAAAGGCTAGGCAGAACTCACAGGCTGTACTCAATTATGAAGGTTCATTAGAGAAATAATAGTCACGATTTAGGCTCAGGGGCACTCAGGCTACGGGACTTCCCTCAGAACACCCTCTTCTGAGCCGTGTTCTCTGGCACACTTCTCCCTAGTCCTAGACCCGTCTCCAAAGGCATTTTCTCAGCCTTTTCTCTCTGAGGGCCAGAAAACCCCCCATGCCATCTCCTGCTGCTGGATTTGTGCTGCCAGGTCTCTCCTGCCATTGCTTCTCATCATCTTCAGGGTTACAGCTTGTTCTTGTTCTCTGTCTATCTCAGTCTGCTCTTTCTCTCTGTCTGTCTGTCTCTGTCAGTCTTCTGCCTCCAGGAGCTTCCCAGGACAGGGATTCTAGACCCAAAGGAGGGGCTATCTGCTCCTGGCTGTTCTTCCTTGATGGTTGGGTTCCACGTCTTTGGTCTGGAAATGGTTCTCTTTTATGGCAAAACTGACCAATCTCCTTGGTATCTACAACTACTCCATCACACAATCACATGAATGGAAGTTATGAGACCATGGCCAGAAAGGCTACACACTGAAGTAGTTAATTCTACTGCAAGGTAGAGAATCCTTGCAGTACTAGGTTGTTATTCTAGTGATTTTGTCACTATTTGAAAAATCTCGGAACCCCGAACAGATTGTCTTCAGAGTTACAAAAGGATACTAGCTTATCTCTTTGTAGGAAAGAAAAAGAAACTCACCATTCTGGCATGAACCTGGCATGTCTATGGCTCTGTAAGTAAGAAACCATGTCATTGCTCTAGGAATTCAAAACCATTTTTTCTCTCCCTAATGGATTGTTGTTGGTGTCTATGCTAAGAAGAAGGCTGAAAGCAGGTAGATTCCTTGCTATACTAAGAAGCAAAAGAATACTAGTAAGAAGTCTAAAAGACTGGATTACAAAACCATCCTCTTTTTTTTTTTTTTAACATTTGAATAGGTATTTCGGGAGAACAAAGCCATGACTATGTCTTAAGATATTTTAGTTTCATAAGATGTTTACAGTCTATGAAACAGGGTTTTGCTTTTCGATGAAATTTGCTTCTGTGTACTAAAGAATAAAGAGTTTAAGGGTCATTAATGAAAGTGGAAGGGGCTGTGTAGAAGGCAAGAGATTCTATTCCATGTTGCAGAAACCCACTGGGGAAAAAATAAAAACTGATGGCAGACATCAAGAGGAGATGAAATCAGCCTAAATTCCAGGAAGAGGGGAAGAACGGAAGAGGGAGGGTGTCTTCCTTTGAGTGTATTCCATCCAGGGGTTACCCATCCCCAATGCTTCATTCTTTGACAAAGAGTGTTAATACTGGTAACAGCAAAATGTACCTTGGTGCTACTTCTTAGTTATTTAGTGGTTGTCTCAGTTATTTCGTACTGCTATAACAAGAAACACCACAAGGGTATCACTTTAACAAAGAAAAACTAGTTCTTTCACAGTCTAGTAAGATATATGTCTAAATTCAGCTCCAGAGGAAGGTTTTCTGTGTCCATCCTAGAGAAGGGTCTTTATCATCAGTCTTCCCTTGGTCTAGGAGCTTCTTCCTAGATCCAAATGGTATGCTTTGCTCTCCGTACTGCTTTCTTGATGGTGTGAGGTCCTCCTGTGTCTCTGCTCACGTCTCTGCTTTATATCTCAGAAGACCCTGGCCCAAGTCACAAGCCAGTCCTATAGATCTCATCAACATAACTGCCACTAACCCATCTTATTAGCATCATAGTGATAGGATTTATAACATATGAAAAAAATCACATCAGATGGCAAAACGGTGGACATCACACAGTACTGGGAATCATGACCCAACCAAGAGATGTATTTTGGTGGGACACAATTTAATCCATGACAGTGGAGAGCCAATGACGTCAGTCAAACACAAAATATAATCTCTAAAGTTATCCTTTCTCTCTCTCTCTCTGTGTGTGTGTGTGTTTGTGAGAGAGAGAGAGACAGAGTGAGTGAAAAAAAGGAAGAAAATTTGTGTTTTGTAAAATCTGGTGCTGAAAGTAATTTTTAGGAAGTCCTGAAGCATTTTCAGCAGGTTTGTTTGCCCCCAAGATAGTATCTTAGAAGGAGGGGAAATGTTCTTCTCAAGAACAGTGAAAGCATGACTCTGAGGTGGAGACCCACAACCTTCAGGTCTGCTGCCGTGGAATTCCCAGGACAAAAATAGCATCTATGCTTCACCTTTTCAGCCAGCTCTCCCTGCCTGGTAGTGTCTGCTTCATGCTTTCCACTGGAAATGTTTGTGAGGAGAGCAAGTAGGAGTTCTGGCTTCCACTAGCCATGCCTGCCACCTGTGCAGAAGTAAACTTTTTGGATGCATGCTGTGCACTTATCACTCCTGTTCAAGAGTTATACTGTCCTCTCTCACGTGCTTGAGCTTTACTATTTCTCTCCCTTTGTCAGTCTTAAATTTGCCTACCTGATGTCTATTGAGCTAGAGATCTGCTGAAACTCAGTCCACCGGAGGCCCTTGACTCACATACTAACCAAAAAAAAACTCATTCCTGTCAAGTTGCTTCTGTAGAGACCCTGTAGGAGAGCGTAGAACTGCCCCATAGAGTTTCTAAGGAGCACCTGGTGGATTTGAACTGCTGACCTTTTGGTTAGCAGGTGTAGCATTTAACCACTATGCCTCCAAGGTTTCCAAATCATGTACTTGTTAGCTTAAGGTAGTCAGGCAAAGATCAGTTGCTCTGACAAAATTTGAGTTTTGTTCTTAAGGTTGGAGAGAAATAAGAAGAAATGGGCATGACAGATTTGAGGACATACAATATTTTGAGAATGACAGGCGTGGGTGGACAAGGCTTATACAGGATGAAGGCACTGTGCCTAATGGTACTAAGTTAGCACAATGAAAGAGTTACCAAAACAGTTGGGTAGGTGCCTTAGACACAATTTTTCCTGTTTCACAGTTTATGTAGGTTAGCCCTTGTTCTGGACAAGAGGATGGAGGCTCTTTCATCTGCTGACGGCTACTTCTAAATCTAAAGACTTCCCACCCATCATGGACCTCAGAGAAGTTAAATCAGCTTTAACAGCAAGATAAACAAGACAAAAATTAGGTCTTTAAAAAGATAAGGCTAGGGGACCCAAACAATTTAGGGATTACCTGCTTAACATTAGCTAAGATTCCTCTCTTTTGTTCAGTTCACACTTCCATGATGCAGTATTTCCTGTGTGATTATTTATAATGATATTAGTGAATTTACAATGAAGCATGGTAAGAAAATTCATAAATGTCTTTGTTGAAGTATGTGTGGGTGACATGAGATTGCTATGAAAGGGTGGTTTCTTAGGGTCAAGGGAGTTTTTAAATTATTATTTTAAATACAAGTTACCCGCTATTGAAATCTATTGTCAATAAGTTAACCTACTCAATATCTGGAGAGCAGCTACTATTACTTGAGAATGACATCTGCCTAGTGACCCCACACCCAGGCTTAATTGAAACTATGCCATGCTATATTCACTGTCATTTATACCGTTGGGACAAGATTGAATAGGATCACAGAAAAGACAACCATGAAGTGCTTGCTGTTACTGTCGTGAAACTTTTGACCACCTCTTTCACCGCCTACAAAATAGAAGGTTGAGGAAGAACTGGACAGCAATTAGCTTCTCTTTATTCAGCTGGAGGTTGGTTAAAAAAAAAGACATCCTATTAATTTGTTTCTCCCTGTGTGTATTTTACAGTAAATCAGTAAATCCTTTTGGATTCATTTTTTCATTATGAGCCTTTCAGGAACAGTGAAAATTTATGTGCACAGGGCATCTGGTTTCTTTGATGAGATCCCTGCTGACATAGACTGTAGGTGCATAAAGCAAGGTAGGGAAAGACAAAGGTCTGCTGTCCGGATGGGCCCCGGTGTCTGAGTGGCACTGTGTTCTCCTTCCAGAAGTGAGCCCTCCCTCCACCCCACAAAAGGCTGGTAATACTCTCTTAGTGTCATGTTTGGGGAAACATGTTATTTACTAAGTTTATTTTGTATAGCATTGTTTTTAGATAATGTATAATATTTGAAGAGTTTCCTGGAGAATAAAAGGGAGCAGAGCTGAATTATGATAAATGGTCTGTTCCTCATGTCTATTTACGTGTCTAAATTGCCAGCCCGGATGCTTCATTTTGGCTTCCTCTGCATGGGATATTTACAGCAAGTCATCAGCATCTGCTGGGTTAGTCCTCAGTGGGGCTACGTGGCTATTAGCTTAAATTCTCATCTTGATTTGTCCAGTGGCAGAACTGGGTTTGATGCAGGAACTATATTGGAGGGAATCTCTGGAGGAGGACAGAGGAATGTTGATGCTTCTGAGACTGGTGATAGAAGTAAAGGAGGAAAGAACAAGAAAACAACAAAAGTGTCCAACAGATGCAATTTCATTTCCCACAGAGTTCTGTGCACTGCAGGTTGGCTCTGTAATCCCTTTCATTGCTATTTGTTCTTAGTGAAAAAAACCTCTTTGGGTTTTCTGAGCTTAGGAGCTTTTCCAGATCATTAGCCACTTGTGTGGAGAGGGCCTGCTGGGGGTCCTCTGTGCAGCTTCCAGCTTAGGCAAGTCATCCCAGCAGAGCTGGAGAAGAGGGTGGGAGAGTGGAGCAGAAGTGAGGACGCGACGCGGACACGGCTGATGGAAGCCGGGCAGAGGAGCCTACTTGCCTGGGAGTTTGGGTGTGTGTTTTCTTGGATCTCTGTTATTCCCAGGATAAGTGGATCAGATCTGTTTACTTTGATTGTGCACATGGCTTTCAGAGACAATATGTCATATCAGAAAAATGTACTTGATCGGAAATTAAAAGATTTGGATTCAAGTCCCATCTCTGTTAGTATTTAGTGAAATACTGACTTTGAGCTTCAATTTCCTCTTCTTTTAAATAGTCCACAGAAATATTATCTTGAGGGCTTTTGTGATGTTCAGATGAAATTAAGCATCTAGAAGCTAGTTAATATCTGTAGAGGAGCACCCAAATGTAAGATGGTAGAATTGCTTTTTGTCAATGAAATATCCAGTAGGCGATGACTGCATTTGTGAGAGGGAGAATAGGTTTTAAAATTAAAAGTAGAGTTTACATTTTTTTTTAAGTCTATTGGGATTGTTTATGCAAAAAAATAAAATCTTGTTTTAGCGTGATACAAATGAAGTTTTGAAAATTAGTTAGATTTACAACTGGGGCTTTTAAAATCCTCCTTTGTCATAAGGTAAGGAGCCCAGTTACCTCTGAGAAAAGTCTTGGGTAAGTTAGCAGGATAAGGGAGCTCGTACAGCTTAAGAGAGCCCCTGCAGCTTCCTTGGGGTCTTGTGTTGAACTGAGTCTCCATGGAAGTTTATCACGAGGTGATGAGCTCTGTTTCTATTCTCTCGCTCTTTCTTATTGTTTTGGTATTATTATAAATATCTACATAACAAAACATTTGCCGTTTCAACATTTGTTACACAAACTATTCGTTGAGGAGCACTTGTGGTGCAGTAGATAAAGCACTCAATTGCTAATCAAAAGGTTGGTGGTTTGAACTCACCACCCACACCATGGGAGAAAGATGTGGCAGCCTCCTTCCATGATGACTTGCAGCCTTGGAAACCCTATAGGGCAGACTAGAACTGTAGGGTCCTATGAGTCAGAATCAACTTAACAGCAGTGGGTGTGGTTTGGGTTTACAATTCATTGACATTAACTGCATTCATCGTGTTGTGCAACTGTCACGTTTATCGTAAAGTTCCAAAGGGCTTTATATTCAACAGTGGAAATGTAATGTGACTGCCCTGAAGTTCTCTCTCTAGTTATATGTTAGACAATGGAAATGGAACCTCTGGGAGGACAGGAAAGGTGGGGAGGGATGGAGTGGAAGAAGGAGGGCAAAACCTTTCTGGGTAGGGATGATAAGAAAATAATTTGACTCCCATCATGGGCATTCTGGTATACACCTAGGTGTAGTCTTGACCATAACTTAGGAGTTGGTTGGAACCACAGTCCTAATGTAGGTTCAACAAGATTGTGTAGAGATGAGTAGCTGCAAAACAACAGAAAAAAAAACAGTTGTGGTTGAGTTGATTCTGACTCGTGGTGAACCTCACATGTATCAAAGTACAGTTGTTTTCAGTGGCTGATTTTTTTTAGAATCAGATTGCCAGGCCATTCTTCTGAAGCAATGCTGTGGGGGTAGGTGGGTGGAAAACGCTGCTATTGAGTTGATTCCAACTCATAGTGACCCTATAGGACAGAGTAGAACCGCTCCATGGAGTTTCCAAGGAGGACCTAGTGGATCCAAACTGCCAATCCTTTGGCTAGCAGCTGTAGCTGTTAACCACTATGCCACCAGGGTTTCCTACACAACAATGAGTGGACTCCGATCTCCAACTTTTAGGTTAGCAGTGGAGCACTTTAACCATAAGGCAAGTTGGAAATCTACATCCACATATGAAAATAAAGTAGATCCTGTATATTGACTCTGAGTTATGAAGGAAAAATTGACTATGTGTTTACTGTGCAGAAAAAATTTGTAATAATGCAATCATAAAAATCAAGTCAAAAAGTATGTGGAAAATATTTTATGACTGGCAGACAGTTATGAGGAGGAAAGAGTAAATGGCTATTATCTCTCGCATTTGTTTCTCCTACCGGTGACCTGTAAACTGTCATGCTCCGAGTCCTCAATGATTAAAAAGAGTTAGCTCCTGAACATCATTCACTGTACATAAATTAAACTCTTATTATGTGCCAGATAAAAGGTTAAATGTTGAGGACCCTTTCATGAACCTTGGATCCAGCAGGCTTGAAAGGCCATAACATTTTATAAGACAGGAAGTTCCCTTTTCTGTATATTCTGAGATGATGTATACAGAGCACTCACACACCTGCCGACCTGTAAGCAAAACCAACCCATATACCATCAAGTAGATTCTAGCTCGTGGCAACACCATATGTTACAGAATAGAATTGTGCTCTATACAGTTTTAAGAGCTATGACCTTTCAGAAGCAGATCACCGGGTCTTTTTCTGAGGCACCTGTAGATGGATTTGAAATGCCAATTTTTATTAAGTTAGTAGTCAGAGCTTAAACATTTCCCCCAACTCAGGACATCTCCTGGCATATACCTAACTTTTAATAGAAACAGCTTTGAAGATTATCAGTACTTTTAGATGTCCGTTCAGTGAAGGTTTTCTTTTTTGAAGTCAGAGGAAAAAATACATTTTATTTCCCTAAACAATTAGTCGCTTTAAATCAGACATCTGTGTATTTAAAATAAGTAATTTAAAATTCTGAGAAGGAGTCAGGATGTTACTGATTGAAAGCCAACTTGGTGACATAGATCCTAGGTTACTGCGGTCATCGGGAGTCTGATGAGACATGTGATTCTGAAGTCCAGTCAGCAAGGCTGACTCTAGGTACTGTCAAGTAAGTGCTCGGCTCCTGTTACTGAATGGCAGGCCAACCTTAGCACTGTCAGTTGGATGAGTTATCTCAACTGACCGACCGCTTACAGTGTTCCCAGTCATTACTCCTGGGGTATTGTTCAGTGCAACAGGCCAAGAAATAACTCACTGACTCCCTGAAGCTATAGATGATGGATTTTAGATCCCCAGCTGCATGCAGAAAGCATGGAAGCTCAGCATATTGATGGGGGAATTCATTAGCCCACTGATGCCACCGAATTATATGCTTAGATCCTGGTGCTGTCACTGCTGCTGTTTCAGCTTGTTAGTGTTTCACTGATAGATGGCAGAGGGAACTGTACAACTGGATTAGCCTCAGAGATAGCAGTGACAGCCAGACCTGTCATTCTGTAGGCTGAGATGACACCTTTGGAGCCCAGAATCACTTAAAGACATTTAGAAAAGCCCTGTTGATCTGACCAAGCTAACCTTCATTCTGAAGTCAATTCATACTTGAGATTGCAGGAAATGATTGGCAATTAACTCACATATTCTATTCTTGGGCCTGACTTAAACCTTCATAGCTCAGTTTATTTTTCTATCCAATATTCTATAAAATGAAAGTTGGTTTAATGGCATTTATCTAGGACTGTGTCTTTAAGAGACCGCTGTACACTAATACCATCACCAGTATCACCACAACACTTGCTATGACTACTACTATTGATATTTATTGACAAAGTATCAGGTACCAGTTACTACATACAGCTTTGTTTATATTAACTTATTAGAAGCTCACAAGCACTCTGAGATTGCTATTCCTGTTATTGTTTTTAGGTACAGGTGAGTCGATTCTGATCATACCGACTGTATATATAATGAAACAGAGTACTGCCTGGTCGGTCCATGCCATCTTCCCAATTGTTGCTATGCTTCAGCCCGTCATTACAACCACTGTGTCAGTCTACTTTATTAAGGGTCTTTCTTCCTTTTGCTGACTGTCCCCTTTACCGAGCACGATGTCCCTTTCTGAAGACTAGCCCCTCTTAATAACACATCCAAAGTACGTGAGACAAAGTCTCACCATTCTTGCTTCTAAGGAGCATTCTGGCTGTACCTGCTCCAGGACAGAGTGGCTTATTCTTCTGGCAGGCTGTACAATATTCGATATTCCTCAGCAACGCCACATGTCAAAGGCGTTGTTTCTTCTTCAGTCGTGTTTATTCATCGTCCACCTTTCACACGCATGTGAGGCAACTGAAAATGCTGTGGCTTGGGTCAGGTACACCTTAGTCCTCAGAGTGACATCTTTGCTTTTTAATACTTCAAAGATGTCTTTTGCAGCAGTTTTATGCAATGAAATATGTCATTAGATTTCTTGACGGCCGAGTCTATAGACGTTGATTGTTGAACCAAGTAAAATGAAATCCTTGACAATGGCAGTCTTTTCTGCATTTTTCATGATGCTATTTATCATGAGGATTTTTTTTTTCTTTGTGTTGAGCTGTGATTGCTACCGAAGGCTGTAGTCTTTGATTTTCACTTTTAGCAAGTAAGGTTTTCTTATCTACTTATAATAGGTTGTTAATAAGTCTTCCTCCAATCCTGATGCCTTGTTATTCTTCATGTGGTCGAGCTTCTCAGACCATTTGCTAAGTGTGTTCAATAAGTATGGTGAAAGGATACAACCTCTACACACTCCTTTCCTGTCTTCACACCATGCAGTATCCCCTTGTTTCGTTTAAACAACTGTCTCTTGTTCTATGTACAGGTTGTATATGAGCACAATTAAGTGTTTAGAAATTCCTATTTTTTGCAATGTTATCCTTAATTTGCTTGGAGCCACACAGTCAAATGCATAGTTAGTAAAAGACTGGTAAACATCCTTCTGACATTTTCTGCTTCCAGCCAAGATCCATGTGACATCAGCAGTGATATCTCTGGTTCCGGATCCTCTTCTGAATCCAGCTTAAATTCTTGGCAGTTGCCTGTCAATGTACTGCTTTAACCACTTTTGATAATAACTCTATGAGGCAGTTACAATTAATATCCTTACTTTATAAATGAAGCAACTAATGTTTAATGAGGTTAAAAGAATTTTCCCTAGATAGCATTGCTGATAAATGGCTGAGTAGTCATTCAAATCCATTTTTGATTCTTAATTACTAGCACACTCTTAATGAAAGTTTTGGAGTACAGTGTATAATGGTAATAATTTCAATTCAACACATATTTATGGAACAGCATTTTATTTGGGTTTTTTGAGGAGATGAAAATCTTAACATCTGGGAGAGAAATAAAAATTCTATGTAAGGCTGTGTTTTGAGAAAGAATTCGATCCATACCAAGACAGGGAATGGTATTGTTTTTGTAGAGATTAAAGATATGTACATAAATTGGATGGGTCAAATTTTGACCACTGCAGCCTAAAAAAAAGAAACAAGCACGCCAGATCAAGACCCTAGTGTCAATATGATCTCACAAAGACAATATAGGTTACATATTTTATCATTCAAGTAAATTAGTAAAGAGTTCAGTTGGCTCACAATAAATAATATGAAGGGAAAAGAAGACATGTGCTTTAGAGGCAAGGAGCCCTGGTGACATAGAGGTTAAGAGCTTGGCTGCTAACCAGAAGGTTAGCAGTTCGACTCCACCAGCTAGTCGTTGGAAACCCTGTGGGACAGTTAAGCCCTGACATCTAGGGTAGCAATGAGTCAGAATGAACTCTACAGCAATTGGTTGGTTTGGGGTTAGAGGCAAACAGGCTCTGACCCAAGAGCTCCACATGAAAGTTTGTAAGAACATGTGTAAGAACCTTCAATGAATAACTAGTTCCCAATAGATAAGTCAGCATTGACTCAATGGGGCTATTTTTGTTGTTGTTGTTTTTAATTGTTCTTTCTGGAACCCCTGGTGGCATGGTGGGTAAGTGCTATGCTTGCTAACTGAAAGTCTGCAGTTCAAATCAGCCAGGCGCTCCTTGGAAACTCTATGGGGAAGTTCTGCCCTGACCTATACGGCTGCTCTGAGTTGGAATCTGGTAAACGGCAGAGGGTTTGGTTTTGGGTTTTATGTTGTCTCTTTCTTTTTGGACACTTTAGCGCTATGGCACAGAGGACTTAAATGCCATACTGATTTAAACTTCATTGTGAAAGTAATCAGAGAACATTAAACGTTTCTGAGCAGAAGATGACAGGTCTAAAGCTTAATTTTAACTTATTTTAGCTCTATTGAAAGAATGAATTTCAAAGGAAATCAGGTAGCAGTCTGTTGTTAAATAGTCCAAGAAAAACATTTTAAGGAGTATTCTTTGATAATCATCATGGTGAGGTAATGAGGATGAAATCAAAAGACGTTTCAGAGATAAAATCAACAGATGTGGCCAGTTGATTGGATGGAAAAGGAGGGAAGTGAGAAATTTCTAGACTGGGAAGGTTAGGGTTTCTTTTACAACAACAAAACAGGAGTCATGAAACGTTTTCAGGTAAAAGTTTGACTTTGAGGATAAAAACGTGAAATATCCTAGAGACAGCCTGTGGAGATCTCCAGTTGGGAGTATGCGATGAACTCCGGTGAGAGATAAGAGCTCAAAGGAGGGACTTGATAATTCTTAGCCTGAGGATGACAGCGGAGGCTTTGAAGATTGCTAAGATCTCCACTGATGAGGTAGGTAGACAAGCGAGATATATGAGTGGTAACTTGAAAATACACAAATAAATGTGTAAGATGAAGAAGGAAAAGGAAAGAAGCTAAAAAGACCAGAGGCATTAGAGAAAACTTAGAGAAGTTTCACAGAAACTAAAACTATGGAGAGAGATTTTCTAGTTCAAGCAGTTCTAGAGGTGTTTCCTCTATTTCTTTGAGTTATGATTTCACTCATTTAGTTCAGTCTGATGGTTCATTTTTATCGGTATTTTATATGTATGTAGCTTTTGCCCTTCCTATTCTGTCACCAGTCCCTCTGGGTTGCTTTCTTTGGTTGTCACGATCGTGAAGCCAGAAGACTCAGGTTCTAGTGCTGGCTCTGCCAGCAGCTAGCAGTTATTGCACATAAACCAGGGAGGTTTGGATGCTCTTTCACCTGCTTCATAGTAATGTGATGAAGATCAAATGAGAGACTGCACATGAATGTGTCCTGTCACGGTAGAAGATCACCTACAAAATAAATAAGATTGTTTTCCATAGAGAACAGTAAGCTTGCCACTTACAAAGCTCTTGAGGCCTCAGAGATTGTGCCTGGAGGCCTGCGAATGAGAGCCCTAGAGATGCTAAGGGGCTGTCATCTTCAAAAAGATGACTAGAAGCCAAGCAACTGACCAGTCAGAGCCAAAATGTGGATGACCCAGAAGCTGGACCCCATAAGTTGCTTGTGAGTTCCAAATATTATCCTCATCTGCTGAGCACACCTCACATTTTGTACCTCCCCGCTTGGAGTCTCACTTTGGGGATTAAGGTCACGATACAGCTCCCCAGAGAAGAAAGCCCCTGCCCTGTGGCTGATGACATTCAAGAAATGCCCCCAAATTAAGTGGTGTTCCCTCTGCTCTTTCCCAGTGACCAAGTTGTGCAGTGAGGCATGAAATCCAAATACCTTTATCATTATTTTAGCTTGGATAGCTACAAGTGTTCCTGGTGGTTGTAAAATTACCCTTTTTAAATGCAGACTGCAGCACCTACCTTTCCATATCCTTTTGAAAATCCAGTTGACTTTTCCTGGCTACAAACCCATGTTCTTACCTGCTGTTACACATGTGTACATCCAGCATTCACTCCTTCAGTTATTGTCCAGGGAGTGTGCTCGTCACTTTTTATATATCAGCTCGCTGAGTCCTGATAACATTGTGAAGTTGGTGGTGTTACTTCTATTTTAGAGATTATTGAATTAAGGCTCCAGGGATTAAGTAACTGTTTATTCAAGGTATTAAGGGAAAGAAAGAGGGCTAGAATGTTGATGTCATTGATTTGAAGGTGATAGAGAGATAATTAACTGTTCAATATGAAACGTGGGTATAGTGAAAATAGCAAAGTGTTTTAAATGCACACTTAAGAATGATAAAAATAGAGGAGTGGCTACAGCGTTTTGGCTAAATCAGGATATGTTACTGGAATTAAAGTACTGTCTTTTCATGTTACATTGCATTCTCTTTCTTCAAGATGCTCGTTGCTTTTTTGTTGTTGTTTTGTTTTTGGCTTAATGACATTAAGACATCAGTTACCCTTAAACTACTTTCTCATATACTCCTGTGTAAAATTAAAACCTTTGCTTGGGAGTCATGTGGTTTTCAATAGAGTGTGGTGAATAGAAAGATTAAGAACCTTTCCAAATTTCAACAAATATATTTTCAAAATTGGTGTATCTGAGCAGAGATTATTGGGTAAACACATTCTCACATTTCAGTTTTGAAAAATGTCATAATAACTGTTGCCACATACACTTTCTTGAAACCTCTACCCTTTTACCCATTATCATCCACAATTCTGATTCAGAATGATTCTGTAGCACAGAGTAAAACTGTCCTGTAAGGTTTCCAAGGCTATAAATCTTTATGGAAGCAGAATGTCACGTCTTTTTCCCATGAAGGGGCTAGTTTAGGTTTGAACTACTGATCTTTGAGTTAGAAGTCGCAAGCCAGCCACTGCCCCTCTGGAACTTCTTAGAAAACCTAAGTGAGCTCAAATACTGAAATACTACAGGAAAAAAAAAAAATCTCTGTAGTTATTATTTAATTTTCAAAGTTTCTAATTTAAAACTAGATAGATATCTCTGCACAGCAGACTTGCACTGTCATCTATTGGTTTGTTAGCTCCTAATGTCTACTGACATTGGAAAAACTCAAGGGTAGACCCAAAGGGTAGACTTTCACACTGGAAATCACATTATTGAAGTGGTACCAGATTATGTTTTATTTGCCTCTGGCTTGATGCCTAATTTCTTAGATTAGTAGGCTTTCATGTTTGCTACTTAAATTAGCAGCTCTGGAAAAAGTTTTATTGCATGGCTACACAGCAAAGCTAAAATTCAATACTAAAGCTCCAGAGAAAACGAGTTTTTAAGTGACATGCAAAGGACATAGTTTTTCAGAATATTGTGAATGCCTAATCCAAGAAGGTTGCTTTGACAAAACACAGGGCATAGCAACTTTAAAAGAAGACCAAAAAAAAAAAAAAAAGTGTCCTCATGTTTTCTTTGGAATAGATACAGTAGCATATAATGAATATACTATGACAAGCTTAGTTTTAAGGAAAAGGTAAGTGAAGGAAATATAATTTCCCAGTTAAAATTAAACAGACCAGCAGAGATTAATAACCTACTTCACTGAAAAGTACTTCATTTATTTCTTTATCCAATTAGCTCCTATTTTGTGCCAAGCAAAGTTGTAAATGCTGGGATTATGAGCGAAAACAAGATAGACAAATTCCCTGCCCTCAGGAAGTTTATATTCTAGTGAAAGGAATCCTCAGTGAATACAAGTGGTCAGGTTCAGAGTTCTACAGAACTTTATGGAAAATTGATATCATGTATACTAAACAAGTTAACTTGTTAACAGACTGGGAGAATCTCCACTGACATCTGGTTTCTACCTCTGTACATTTCTCTATTTTCCAACTGTCAATATGAGCCTCTCTTGTAAAAAGAGGAAAGGGTCTTCTTACTCACTGTTTCTACCGCCACAACCGAAGCACCACTCCAAGTTTGTTTTGTTTATTTATCACCAAAGTAAAATCATGAAGAGTAACATCTTTGCCTTCAATTTCTGTTCCTTTTTTCTTTGACACGATTGTGGCTAGTTCTATTGTTTCATTTTGCAGTGGTACAGAGTTCCTTCTGAAGATCCAACCTATATTTCACAAATAGCAAATTGCTAGAGGCTTCCAAAGAGCACTCACTGAGGAAAACAATTGAAAAGTAAAATCAACCCAGTGAAAACTCAACCTTCCCTTGGGGATGGACCTTACTATTTCCAGTCTCCTGTTTATACCTGCCTAGACTGTCTTATCCATGTATCCCGCTAGTGCTATGTGGCTTCGCCCACCCCAGCGATTTATAAACTTACTCACTGTGGTGACAATATAAGTACAAATTAGGTTTTCTTCCGTTTATTTAGCTGGCTGCTACAAGAAATAGAAGAAACCACATGTTTCCTTTTGGTTCGCACCCAAACACTGCAAAACAGAGTGTGTGCTTCCTCCTTCAAGCTGTGTATATGCGTTAAACACATGTAAACTTTGGACGGAAACACAGACACAGTAAATCAGCTCTGGAAGAGAAATCATGCAAGTCTTTTGCTTTCATTACAGAAAAAAAAAAACGTTTTTTTATTTCAACTAGGTCGTTAAGATACTGAAATAATGTTTTATTCTGAAGAGTAGTTTCTCTTCCAAAACTGAGTGTAAACTATATCATAAGAGAGTTGTTTTTTTTGTTTTTTGTTTTTTTTTTCTGGAACTGGGAACTGAACATTAGTTCTCTCTTTAGTAATTTAGTATGAATTTCTTTTTAATAAAAAGAGGAATCAAAAACTGCTTTACATCATAGAAGAGAATACAGAAGACAAGATGGAAATATTTTCTCTGTTTCCATAAATTGCTTCTTTGTTACAGTGAGTATTTTGTTATAATGATTAAAAAAAAAAAAATTCACCTATAGGGTAAACTCCAACCCTAAAAGGAAAACCAAGTTTTTCTTTGAGTTATGCTAACTAAGCTTTTGTGTCTCTATTCAAGAGGACAATTGATATTGCAAAACAGTGAATCTTGACCCCAGAGGCTTTGTGTGTGGTTGTACATGATGTATATAGGTCAGAAGGTTCTATGCTATAGTAACCTAGATCACAGGATTGAAACAGAACAGTTCATTTTGCACAGTAGGAAAATAAAATAAAACATGGACTTAAAAAAAGCACAAACCATGTTTAACACTTTTTTTTCTGTGAACTCAAACTCTACTGCTAACCACCAAGAACCACCTTAAGATTTGAAAATAAAATTGCTGGAATTTGAAAACCTGGCTTTGTTTTTTATATGCCACCTCCTAGAAGCAGACCCTCAAGCTAAGTTACTGTGGGTGTCCACAAGGAACCTGTGGTTTCTAACCTAGTTATTTCTCTTCTGAGTTTTAATTACTTCAACACTTGATTCCCTCTAAGAGGGACTTTTTGTTGCTCCTGATGACTGCCTGCAAGACCAGGACCAAGTATGTGCTCCTCACTTGTCGTGAGCCAGGTCAACACACTTAGATTTCTGAGCTTGTGCAAAATAGCCATGTGGAGGAATCTAAAGTAGAACTCTTCTAATTATCCAGCATATCCTTCCCTCTTGGATTAAATGGACCAAAGAGTACAGTAATAAAGTCTTTTCTGTCTCTCCTGGGTGTTAGTCAGTAACGCAAAAACAAGCTTACTGTTCAGCTTTGTTCCAGTCACCCCATTCCTGGTTCCCAACCTTAGCATACAGATGTCTTTTGTCTTTCGCCTTGTAGTGGCAATGAGTTTCAGAGGAGGTATCCAAGTTTCTTTGAGCTCTTTCAACCCCCAAGTATGTTGTACAATTTACATATTTCATATATAAACTGAGATTTCCACTTTCCCTTTGGATGGTTTGGCAATACTGGGCGAGTGTTCTTACGTGGCATCAGTCAGCCGGAGACAAGGAAAAAATGTCATTTTTATGGGCATACAATCTGCAGCCCTTCTAATCTCTACTACTCTCTGTTATATCATACAAGGTGTGACAATTAAGTCCACAAACTTAATTGTTCTAAGTACTACATACCACATTGCAGAATATCACTGTGGTCACCTTTGAAATATTCACCTTTGAAATATTGGGGAGCTATGTGCCGATGTGCCAATATGCCGATGCCAATGTCTAGTCCACCCTTCAAAGCAATTCTGCAATTCTTTCTGGAATGGTCATGGTGCACAGTGGCACGGTGCTAAGTTAGCTAACTTAACTGTACAGTTGTCTGTGAGGGAGTTTTCAGCCAGTAAACAAATAACTATATTGCAACACCCTCCCAATTCCACTAATCTGCTCCCAATGACTTCATTATTTACCTGAAGATGAAGGAAATATTAAAAGGAAGACATTTGGATGACATTCAGGCCATCAAGGGTTATATGATTACAGCTCTGATGGCCATTCCAGACAACAGAGTTCCAAAATTGCTTTGAAGGATGGATTGGGCTGTGGCATCAATGCATAACTTCCCAAAGAGAGTACTTCAAAGGTGACCATAGGGATATTCAGCAATGAAGTATATAGAGCTTTTTCTAGGATGAGTCTGTAACTTAATTTTCAGACCTCATGTAAGATTTTTTATTTTCCTTTTCTTTCATTCCCTGGCCTGTCAACTCTGCTGACATTTGATACTGTGACTCCTCTCACGCAGGTGTCGTGTTAACAGTTTTGGATCATACCTTTGCCTGCTATAAGTAAACAATACATGTAAACATTTTCATTAGCATGGCTGTTTTTAATGCCTAGTTTAGAGGAGCCACAGACTCCCATGATCGTACCAACAGTTAAGTGCTTGGCTATTAACCAAGCGGTTGGTGGTTTAAATCTACATGGAAGCAACTGGGAAGAAAAGCCTGGCTATCTACTTTCAAAAAGTCACAGATGGTGAAAACCTCATAGAAAATAGTTCTACTTTGAAGCATATGGGGTCACCATGAGTTAGAATCCACTTGAAGGCAGCTGGTATGGCTTTGATTTTAGAAGCACTTATAAAGTGACTTTGTTAACTATTTCACAGCAGTATCGTTACCTCTTGCTGGTGGCTTAATTCTGACTCATAGTGACAATAGTTTTGTTTTACACTAAGGGTGCACATTTGCTTACACAAAATACTTGGGCTTGCACATTCAGATATTTCAAGTATAGCATGTGTTTTGTAGCATAGTACACTTCATTATATTAACTTATTAGTTTTACTTATTCTTGTTGGTTTAAGAAAATTCTTAGTACAAGTAAGTAACTTATATGTTTACATTTTATTTACATTTTCTGAAAAGTGTTGGGTAGCTTTCCTAAAACTTGATATTAAATGTCATACACATAAATAATATGTTTTTCCTACATTTTTAATTCTTAGTTTTACTATACTAGTGTAGTAAAGTTTTTTTTTTGCTGTTTCCTTATAATTAAGAGACATAATACAAACCTAGGATTATTTAGCCCTTGTCTTACTGGGGCTGTCTTTCAGGAGTGCGTCTGAGAGCTCCTGATTCTGACAAGAGGGAAAGGTGACACATTGTTAAGGAGCACATTCATTAATCTTTGTATTTTACTCAAGAGATTTGGTCTGTCTGTATCAAAATGCTTCAGATGCTTCCTAGGGGAATTATTTTATTCTGTTCTTCAGATAGTAAAGAATTTTTCTTCCCCCCTCCTGACAATTTTACCTAACCTTCTTCCACTGCTTCAGGCCATTGCTTCCAGTCATATCATCTTGCGAGACGGGGAATAATTCTTTCCCTTCAATCATGTTGTTACCTTGAAGGTATTTATAGGCTGTGATCAAGTCCCCTGGAGTCATTGTTTTGCCAGACTTTATAAATTTAGCACTACCATTTTTCTTCATATGTTTTATCTTCTGATCTTTATAGCAGTCTTTTGTGTGCCTATCTTTGTAGCTTCTCTGATATTTCAATATCCTTCCTAAACAAGCGAGGTCAGAATAGCACATCATATCTCAGGTATACTGTGAGTATCTGATTTCAAAGAGGGAAACCAAGGGAGAGGATTACCTCAAAATTGAACTTAACATATTTTGTGACTCAGAAAAATAGACAAAGTGGCAGAGAAACTCAACAGAGAACTGTCAAACATGTTTGCATGTATTTTAACATACAGTTAGAATAATCCTGAAAGTTTAAGAGAAAATGATAAATTTTTGGACAACTTTTTCCTTCCATCATATACTTCAGCTTGCTCTTCAAAGTAATATATCTATAAAAATAGAGGCTTTAAATATAGTTCTGTAATAATGTCTTTTTCTCCATAGTAAACTAACCCATTGCTACCTTATAGGGCAAAGTAGAACTGCCCCATAAGGTTTTCAAGGCTTTAAATCTTTATAGAAGAAGATGGTTACATCACTCTTCTGTGAAGTGGCTTGTAAGTTTGAACAAATGACCTTCCAGTTAGCAGCCAAGCTCTTTAATCACATGCCAGCAGGGCTTCTTTCTCCCTATAGTACACAACCTCATAAGCCAATATTGCACATCAACTGTTACTGTCTTTAAAATAAAGAAATGGCATTAAACATTTAATTTTGGGGAGAAAAAAATTAAATTGCAAATGGAACTTTCTTAAAGTTTCCATCCACTTACTGCAGCATTGATAGAATTTCACCAATGTGGCTTTTGGTTGCACTGCAGAAGACAGATTCAGGTTGGCTCTCCAGAGCCAAGTCTCCTACTTTCACTAGTCTAAAGAGGTCCTTGGCAGCAGATTTTCCCAATGCAATGTGTCTTTCGATTTCTTGACTGCTGTTTCCATGGGCATTGATTGTGGACCCAAGCAAAATGAAATCCTTGACAACCTCAATCCTGTCTCCATTTATGAAGATGTTGCTTACAGGTCCAGTCATGAGGATTTTTGTTTTCCTGATGTTGATGTGCAGTCCATTCTGAAGGCTGTAGTCCTTGATCTTCATCAGTGAGTGTTTCAAATCTTCTTCACTTGCAGCAAGTAAGATGGCAGTGTCTGCGTAACACAGGTTGTTAATGAGTCATCCTGCAATCCTGATGCCTCCTTCTTCCTCATATAATCCCACTTCTCGGTTTGTTTGTTCAGCACACAGATTGAAAAGGTATAGTTAAAGGATATAACCCTGACACACACCTTTCCTGACTTTAAGCCATGCAGCATCCCCTTCTTCTGTTAGCACAATTGACTCTTGATCCATATATAGAGTCCTTAAAAATATAACTAGGTGTTCTGAAATTCCCCTTCTCTGCAATGTTAGCCATGAATTATTGTGATTCATACAATCGAATGCCTTTGTGTACTCAATGAAACACAGGTAAACATCATTCTGATATTCTCTGCTTTTAGTGAAGATCCGTCTGACATCAGCAATGATATCCCTGGTTCTACATCCTCTTCTGAATCCAGCTTCAGTTTCTGGCAGTTCCTTGTCAGTATATATTGTTGCACTTGCTTTTGGACGATCTTGAGCAAAATTTTACTTGTAAGTGACATTAATGGTATTGTTCAGTGACTTCCACATTCAGTTGGATCATCTTTCTTTGGAATGGGCATAAATGTAGATCTCTTCCAGTCAGTTGGACAAGTAGCTCTCCTCTGAATTTCTTGGCATAGATGAGTGAGCACTTCCAACACTGCATTTGTTTGTTGAAATATCTCAATTGATATTCCATCAGTTCCTGGAACCTTGTTGTTTCCTAGTGCCTTTAATGCAGCTTCAACTTCTTCCTTCAGCATCCGATCGTACGCTGCTTCTTCAAATGGCTGAGCATCGATCAGTTCTCTCTGGTATAATGACTCTGTGTATTTCTTCCGTCTTCTTGGATATACCCTGAGTCATTTAATATTTTCCCTGTAGAATCCTTCACTATCGTAACTCAAGGCTTGAAGCTTTTCTTTAGTTCTTACATAAGAATTGTAAAAAGATCAGGTCAGATCAATAGAGATTTCAGTTTTCCTCCATGAGCCCAGTGAACTGACCTTGGCACCTCCTGGAGATACCGTCCCTGCTTTAGAGATGACTATTCTAATTAGGGAAACCGTGGTGGTGTAGTGGTTAAGTGTCAGGCTTGCTAACCCAAAGATTGGCATTTTGAATCCACCAGCTGCTCCTTGGAAACCCTATGGGGAAGTTCCATTCTGTCTTATTGGGTTGCTATGAGTTGGAATTGATTTCACAGCAGTGGATTTTTTTTTTTTTTCTTTTCAGTTTGGTTGGATGACCACAATCACAGAGTCAGCTGCCACTCTTAGCAGTTACTAGTAGTAATGCCAGAGCAAGCAGATGAATGCTTGAGGTAACCTAAGAGGATATCTTCTTCAAGAACTGATTTTAAAGAAGACAATAAGAAGGCCCAGAGACTTACCTACCTTAGGCCCCAGAGTGAGTTCATGAGAAAGCTGTCAGTAGAACATCCAGGCCTCCTAATTCTCCACTGCCAAAGCTCACAGAAGAAGCCAGGCATTCCGTTTCATCTGGAGTCTGAGGAGGGTGGGATCTGAGTTCCCGAATGATGAAGGCAGGATGAGCCAATACACTGTCTTAGTGGTGAACCACTGTTGGCCTAAGAAACTTCTGCTCTTCTTCGCTCCTGTGTAAGCTCTCTTTCCAGCGGTGTGTTCTTTCTTCCTCTTTCCCTTCACACTCTCCACATTAAAAGGCAAAGTTCCTCGTGTAGCAGACATCCTTAATATCCCATCTTTAACAAGGGAAGTGGCTGTGGAGCCAGATCTCTTGGATTTGGATTTGGACTCTGTCACTTAATAGCTCTGTGACTTTAGATAAGTCACTTCTGTGTGAAGGTAAGGATAATTAAGTCCTGTATGGGTTGAAGTGACAATTAAATTAAAACGATGCCTGGTTCTATCATCCAAAAAAAAAAAAACACCCAAAATTGATGCTGTAAGATTGATTTCAATTCATAGTGACCCTGTAGTTACGAGTAGAACTGACTCATATGGTTTCCAAGGATCAGATCTGGTTTATTCAAACTGCCAATTTTTTGGTTAGCTACAGAGTTCTCAACCACTATGACACCATCAGTGAAAAAAAAAAAAAACAACATAGACTTTGACTTGATTCCAACTCATAGTCCTATAAGACAGAAAAGAACTGCTCTAAAGTGTTTCAAAGCAGTGCTAAGTGTATTTGAACTGCCAGCTTTTTGGTTAGCAGCTGT
The DNA here is from genome assembly GCA_028571685.1 of Heterohyrax brucei. NCBI lineage: Eukaryota > Metazoa > Chordata > Mammalia > Hyracoidea > Procaviidae > Heterohyrax > Heterohyrax brucei. The sequence goes on from CM053151.1 coordinate 101,619,665, forward strand.
GGTGTTTAATCACTACACCACCCTAATTTGAGTCCATCGATAGAGCCCTTTGAATGTTAACTATTATTATTGTGACCATTTTGCTACATTTTCTCCTAAAATCTTAAAGCACTTTCTCCCCTTATCTTTGCATTTCATTTGCCCATATGCCCTCCCCTGTGCAGACAGAATTCTCCTTCCTGTTTGCAAATGCATATACTGAGGTCCGTGAGCACGCCTGTGGATAAAACCAGTTCTGAATCTTGGATAGATAGATTCTGAATCCAGAGTCACACATCAAATTGCATTTCTGTTCAAGATGACAGGAATGGCTTAAAACTTGTTTAACTGAATAAGAAGACAGACTCTATCATGGTCTTTCTCTTTCCAGTTCCCCAAAGCTTCTCCCTTCTGTACGTGGTGGTCTGTCCTTCCAGATGACTACCCAGCCTGCAGATCAGGTGGCACAGTTAAAGGAATATCTGTTCATCTGTCTGAACTCTCAGCTGTGTGAGAGACTGTGTTATAACCTTAATAGCTTCTGCACATAACCAGCATCCCCCATCCCCTTGGAGTGCTTCTATTTTCTCTGGCTTTCAGTATCAGTGAATGTTATTAAGTGATAAGGGAGTTTGCTTTCTGGTTGTATATTGTGAGAGGCTGAGAAACAATGAGTGCTATGACACATTCGAGGGCATGTTAGCGCTGATTATGGAAACTCTATCAGAGAGCAGATCATGTGGTAGGGCTGCTTCCGGGATGCCACCTCCCATCCCTGGAGAGTTATTAATGGGCCTTCATACCTGGAAGGAAGGATTACGATGTCTGGGCAATGTGATAATTAGAGATATGTCACTTATCATAAGCAGCGCCTTCACACCCAGCGCTGGCAGCTCTGTTACATGCATTGGGAAGCTCCATGGCCCAGAGACAACAGGGAAGTGGAATTTGTGGGGACTTTGCCTGAAAAAGGTCATCTTACATTGTGATCTGTGGGCATTATCAACTGGTGTTGAATAGAGAAAGACAGCTTGTGGCTGAGAAGCGGAAGAACTACATTTTATTCCTAGCTCAGTTTCCATAAAGCTATTCAGTTTTTGAGAAATAGAGGGTTCACCTATGACCGTCAGTTTCTTGATGTGGGAAACAGGGGACTGTGTGACCTAGGAATACCTGTGTGGCAGAAAAGGTTAAGCATTAGACTACTAACAAAACGAAAGCCTGGTTGTTCATATCTATCTAGTGGTGCCTTGGCAGAAAGTCATAGTGATCTATTTCCCAAATATCACAGCCATTGACAATGCTGTGGAGTCCAGTTCTCATTTAAAACACCTGGGGTCACTATGAGTCAAAACAGACTCAACAGTTTTATATGTGCCCTATTTTAAGAGATTGCAATTCGGATGTCACCTCTTTCAAGAGAGTAGACTGAAAGCAAGAATGTGTATGTGTTTTAAGTATAATGGAAAGATGAGGCTATTTCTGTGCAGAAGAGAAGGGGTCAGTACAAAGGCAGAGACTGACAATGCACAGGAGAGGAAGTGGACAAAACTGGCCAAGCTGTTACTGAGAAAGCAGGGGAGGATGAGAGGAAAAACCGAAGTAGTGTGTTTAATCTGGCCAGCCTTCCTATGGAGCCAGGAGCGAGGAGGGAGTGTATGTTTGCACAGATCTCTGAGAAGAAACGGAAAGTCAAAGGAGTTCACATCTCGTTTCCCTAGGCTACTCAGTGGAGTGTTACAAGGCTGTCTGCTAGAAGCAACAAGGCTGAGGTGGATCTAGGGATTTCAAGAGAGTATAAATCCTTTAGAATGACCATTTTGGGAGATCTCAAAGGAAGCCAACAAGGCTTCCTTTAAATGATGTTTTGATCTCAGAGGCCGAACAACTTCAGTTTTGAGCCCAGCCATGCCATTTCCACCTGGGTTAGCCCTGAGCAACTGGCCATTACTTTCCTCATCTCTAAGTAGGGTTATAACCCACACCTTCCAGGCTTGGAATGAAAATTAAATGTGATCACATATATAATGTGTTTACCCAGTGCCTTTCAGAGAACCCTCACAAACATACTCCCATCAAGTCGATTCCAACTGACAGTGACCCTGTAAAGTTTTCAAGGCTGTAAGTATTCACTGACGCCACATCTTTCTGGTGTCGAATCACTGGTGGTTTTGAACCACTGATCTTTCAGTTAGCAGTTAAATGCTCTAATCACTGTGCTACCAGGACTCCTTAATACAGAGCAGTTTCTCATTATTTGGAAAGAATAGGCATGATTAATTAAAAAAAAATGCTGTCAATTCTAACACATAGCAACACTGCAGGAGAGAGTAGAAGTACTCCTCGGAATTTCCAAGAAGCAGCTGTTGAACTCAAACTGGCAACTTTTTAGCTGGCAGACAAGCTCTTAACTACTGTGTGACCAGCCGTGATGGAGGAGTCTGTAAACCGTACACAGCTGCTAAACCAGAGTGTCCAATGTAGAAGTGAGTTAGCGACCTATCTGTCTGTTAAAAATTAAACAATAGTCTTCATAGGTGTGTACACACTCTCCTTTGAGATGCTTGTCTTTGCTCCAGTGCTGGTTACATTCCGGCTTCCCTGTATGCCTACCTGCCCTGGATCTTATTTGATGGGCTGGATAGTGGGAGTAGTTCTCTACTTTAGTACCATGTGATGTGTTTCTTGTGCCATGGAAGTGGTGCCAATGGCATACCAGTCCATTCAGGAGAGACTCCGGCCACACTTTCAGGTTTAGAAAAAAAAACGATCTGTGGCATTCTCACAGGAGGGCCAATGGTATAGCAAATGCACTGGTATTAAAAAGACTGTGGTAGTCATATGACTCATTATGCTCAAAAGATAACCTGAGAGTAACCATGAAGGATCTCCTGTCATAGCCTCTTTATTTGTTTTTTGTATTTATTTAAATGGGATAGCTTTTCTTTTTTTAATTATTTATTTATTACAGTAAGTGAATAAAATTTCTAGCATCAATCAACTATCTCATCTATGATAAACTCTCACCCCTCCCACCCTTATAGCCACCTAGGTTTTTTTTCTTCTGCTAGGGTCGCCATGAGTCGGATCTGACTCGACGGCACTTGGCACTTGGCTTGGCTAGATAATTCTAGTTTTTAAGTCCTTGTAACAGGGATCTCATGCAATATTTGTCCTTTTTTACACTGACTGATTTCACTCAGCATAGTATCTTCCAGTTGAAAACATGTTTTCAATTTCCTCTTATTACATTTTATGATTTTGATGTAAATAATCACAAATGCAGACATTCATGAAAACCTGTTAGAATGTAAGTAGAAGTTAAACTGGAAAGAAAGATGACTTTTAAAAGGAGCAATCAGATACCTCTTCAGATATCAGCTTCCCTTTCATGGCAAAGTTCAGCACAAACCCAATTCAAAAACTTCCTGAGAGTAAAAAAGCTCTTTAAAGGAAGTAGCTATGTTATTAGTAAAAATGTTTCTTATTTATTAAGCATTCACTGAGTGCCAGGGTTGTGTGTGTTGAGCATTTTTGCATGTACCCACTTTCTCTTCTCATGTAATCATCTGAATGATCTGAAAGATAAGCACCATTAATTAAGTTCATTTCCCAGATAAGTGTCCTGAAACAGGTTAAATGAGTCACCAAAGTTCTGACACTTGACAACATGTGAAACAAGGTTTAAATCCAAGGATATTGTTATTATTAGGTGCCACTGAGTCCATTCCAACTCACAGGGACACCGTGCACAACAGAACCATACACTGTCAGGTCCTGTGCCATGCCACAGATATTTTTATGCCTAAACCCACTGTTGCAGCCACTGTGTCAGTCCATCTCCTTGAGGGGCTTCCACGTTTTCACTGCTCTTCTACAAAGCATGATGTCCTTTTCCAGGGACTAATCCCTCTTGACAACAACATGTCCAAAGTATGTAAGACACAGTCTCACTATCTTTGCTTCCAGGGAGCACTCTGATTGTACTTATTCCAGAAAGAAGTATCTGTTTGTTCTTTTCTCAGTCCATGGTACATTTAATATTCTTCTCGAACACTGCTATTCAAAGGCATCAATTATTCTTCTGTATGCTTTACACATTGTCCACCTTTCATGCGTGTATGATGCGACTGAAAATACCATGGCTTGGGTTAGGTGCATCTTAGTCTTCAAGCTTTTGGAGATCAAAACATCATTTAAAGGAAGCCTTGTTGGACATTTTGAAGAGGTCTTTTGCAGCAGATTTTCCTAATGCAATGCATCTTTTGATTTCTTGTCTGCTGCTTCCATGGAAGCTGATTGTGGAACCAAGTAAAATGAAATCCTTGAGAACCTCAACCCTGTCTCCATTTACCACAATGTTGATTACTGGTCCAGTTGTGAGGATTTTTGTTTTCTTGATGTTTGAGGTGCTATCTATACTGACGGCTGTGGTCTTTGACCTTCATAAGTAAGTATTTCAAGTCCTCTTCAATGTCAGCAAACAAAGTTGTGTCGTCTACATAGCACAGGTTGTTAATGAGTCTTCCTCCAGTCCTGATGCCTCATTCTTAGCTTCTCAGTATGCCTGGGGCCAAACCTAGGTTCTTTCACCTGTCTGGGGTTTTCCAGTGCCTGCGCATGACTCAGGGAGTCTCTTGCTCCTCTGTCCTGCAGCATACTCATGGAATACGGGCTGCTAGAATAGAAGATGTAAAACAAAACCAAGAAATTATTATATCAGTTTGTCCATCTATACGAGGCCTGGTGATGGAATGATTATAGCATTCATCTGCTACCCAAAAAGTTGGTGGTTTGAACCCAGCAGCCACTCTGCAGGAAAAAGATGTGGCAGTCTCCATAAAGGTTTACAGCCTGGAAACTCTATAGGGCAGTTCTACTTCATCCTGTAGAGTTGCTAGGAGTCAGAATCAACCCAGCAGCAGTGGTTTGGTTTAGGTTACACTTATATACCCAATGTTTTTTGCCTTTACTGATGAGAGAGAAAGCCAGCCTCAGGCTTTGGAAAAATCACAGGTGCTTTTGGGAAATTATTGGTGTAACAGCATCTGAAAAAAAACCTTGAGATTTATATACTGCTAGGAGTCCTGTTGATGTGATGGTTAAACATTTGACTGTTAACCAGGAGGATGGCAGTTTGAATCCACCAACTGCTTCTTGGAAATTCTGTGAAGCAGTTCTACTCTGTTCTATTAGGTCATTACGAGCTGGAACTGACTCAGTAGCAATGGGTTTAGCAGGACACTCGGAATTTTCCAAGGAAATGTTAATATGCTTTCTAAAAGATGACAGTGCCAACCAGGTTCATAGACAACTGGTAAATTTTTCCAGAGAATACGTAATTTGGAGCAGGGCAATCTGTTCCCTCCTAAGTAAACAGTAAATTCAGTTAGAGTGAATATTTGAGAACTAGGAAGAATCTTACTTTGTTTAAACATTGCATCTGCCAATATTTGACCATTTTAGATAATTTTAAGGGCATAGATGTCTCTATTTCAGGAAACAATCAATTGTCAGTATATATATCCAATTTATAATCACCAATGGTAGTAGCTGCTTTATAGACCAGTAAGAAGTGAGCACATCCCTGCCTTCTCATAGATGAACCATTCAAAAGTATTAATACAACTACTGAACTGGAAAGTTCATGTTAGGAAAATGCCACTTTTTTGTTATTGTTAAACTGGCCTGACCAATGAAGAAAGAACAGCCAGAATCTTCAGTTCTTGAATCCCTTTGTACTTAAACTCCAAAAGAATTAATTAAAATTCATTTTGAATATTAAACATTAAGAAAAATAAATGGTCAGCTACAAAATCACCCTGATTCTAAGACACCATTAAATCAAAATAGTGTACAGAAAGCCGAAAACCTGATTTGGTGACCAGGTCCCTATTCTCCGAAGTCATCTTTGTTTTCAAAGTCATTTTGTATGACACTCAGTTTTAATGGTAATGTATCATTTCCTCAAATATCCTCATTGATGGAATTTTTAAAGGCTTTTGTTGGTATAGTGTGATATGCAAAGCCTCAGAAAAATATGCCTGATTTTCTAAGGCTTAGATCCTCCTGATTCTGGGTGTATGTGTACGACTATTACCAACATTTAGTTTGTAAACTTCATTGGCCCAAACAGAAACTCTGTTCCCGTTAAACAGTAAATCGCATTTCTCTCTCTTCCCAGCACCTGAAAACTACTAAATTACTTCCTGTCTCTCTGCATTTACCTGTTCTAGATATTTCATGTAAGTGGGATCATGTGATAGTCACCCTTTGGTGTCTAGCTTATCTCACTTAGCGTAATGTTTTCAAGGCTCTTCCACGTCCTGATGCATTTTATCAATCATGCATATAAAACTCTGTGACAAAGTCAATTCTACCAGGCTTCACTGAATAGTTTCATGTGTTTTCTAGCAAAGAGCACACTTCCAACAGTGGAAATTTGTTAGCTGGTGAATCCCTAAGTTCTTAAGTGGTGCTCAATGAACAAGTGCCGAAAACATGCCCACTGTAGGCACCAAGGTGTTTTCTTTCAGGAAAGAAATTCCAGTGTGAAAGACCTCAATGTGATCATGAACTCGATCGATGGTAGTGTGCCAGCAGATGAGGGATGGACATTAATTCAGGTGGTGACACAGACATTGTAAGGATTTTTAAATTCTAGGACTAAATGGACTATCCATGGGGAGGCACTGTCCAGATAGATCAATACTCCACAAAAAGATAATTGCTTTTCTTGGTGAATCCTAAGAAAGTGCCAGGGCTTTAGGGAAATGGAGAGAGATTTTCTGTTTTTTTTTTTTTTTTTCCCTTCTTCTTTCCACAAAAAGGTAATTAATGAATACAACAGACAATTCAAGGCAAAAGAATAGAGTCTGAAAGCTTAGAGCTATACATTCAGAATGGATTTAGAGATTTACAGAAGGACTTAAGCCCAGAACAGAGCCTGCAGAAATAGACAGTGCTATGGCAGTGACAGTGTCTACTTGAGAGTACTGAAATCCTCTATTGGGCAAGCATCCAAATACATTTGAACAAATGAAATGTGCCTTCCAAACTATCTATGTAAAGAGAAAGAAGTCAAATTTTTAGAAAAATAAATAAATATGGATTGAAAGTGTCATAAAGCTAGTTTATAAATGAAGCCTGAAATACACTTCACCAACACAGGACAAGTGAGTGTGGATTTAACTCTGTGATAGACCATGCTTTCTTGGACTGTAAAAGTGACTTCTCCATCCAAGAAAAAAACAAATACATATCAGAAGATACTTAATATGTAAACTTGGATTCTCTGTACTCCTTGAAGTGTCCAATGGAATTTGGTTAGACAAAGTATGTAATTAGTAAGGCTGAAACTATGAAGTGAGCATTAGCATTGCCTTTGAACAAAATTTTTTCACAAGATCTATGCTGATTTAAAGAAAGCTTTCTGCTGTGTATTGTATGACAAATGTTTGTCATACTAGCGACATTGTCAAGGTATTATTTGCTAGCTGACTCAGATCCCTCTGCTAGACTACAAGTTCCTTAACAACAGATTTCTGATCCTGTCCATGCTTATACACATAGGAAAAACAAAAACAAAATAATACAGTGGCCACTGAGTCAATTCTAACTCATGCTGACCCTATGTATTGTTCTACAGGGTTTTCATGTGTATCACATTTCACAAGCAGACTGACAGTCCTTTCTTCTGAGATGCCTTTGGGTGACACTATCCTTTTGATTAATAGCTCAGAGCATAAATTTTGCACAACCGAGTGACTCCAATGCATAATAGGAACTCAAGTGACATTTCTTGAATGGTTGTATCACAGGTGTAATTTAACTGCAGACTTAACAAGTATATATCCAATACATATTTGGTACCCACTACTGATTCTCTTATTAGTTTGTGATATTTGATGATGTTTGAACTGGGAAAGATTTGCCTATAGATATGTATCAGCAAAACAAAACAAAAAAAATTGCATTATAACATCAATATATTTATGTGTCAACATTAAAAGATGAATGATCACTGTCATCCCCTAGTGGATTCTACCATCTTTCTGTTTCATCTGAGAAATGGCTGTGTGTGAAGGTCAGGAGTTTTAGGTCAGCAGTTTCTATTCTGTCAAAATGTTACATAATCTCTCAGAAACTTGAAAGTTGGCTGTATACAGAAAGCAACAGAAGTGAAAGTGAGAGACAGCTTCATTAAATATGGTCATCTTCCAAAGCCATCTTTCTTAGGGTCCTTGCATGAAGGGATATTTAAAAAAAAAAAAAACCCTTAAGATAGATATTTTATGGAAGAGCATGAAAATGATAATATTTGAAAAATGAGCTTATCATCTCACAATATTTTTAACCTTTTTATTTCAAGATAATTTTTTATTTATAGAAGAGTTGCAGATAATACAGAATTTCTCTTCACCCAGCTTCCCCTGGTGTTAACATATTACTTAGCCATGTTACATTTGTCAAAACTGAGAAATTTTACATCAGTATAACACTGTTATGTAAACTGCCAACTGTATTCAAATTTTTCTCAGTTTTTCTCCTAATGCCCTGTCACTGTTCCAGGATTCAACCCAGGATCCAGGACTAGGAAGAAAAGCATGGAAATCTATATTGCATTTAGCCTTCATATTTCCTTAGTCTTCTCTGACCTGTGATAATCCATACACATACCTTTTAAGAGAAGAAATAATCTCAAAGTGTATTTATTAGATTAATGCCATCTTTCCTGCCTTTTCCTTCTCCATGGAAATTGGACAGTATTTCCTTCCTTGGCTATTAATTCTAATTTATGCATTGAATGTTTACAATTGTACATGATCGTAGGTATATTGATATGGTCACTACTTAGTGGTGTGTATCACACTGAAATTCACAAAGCCTACAAATCATTCTTCTACCTTCACCAAACTACCTTCTAAATCATGTCATGATAATATAGAATAGTTGCTGAGAGCATAAACTCTGGCTGCCCATTGCCTGGATATGAATTCTAGCTCTAACTCTGTCACATTAGACAACTACCTAATCTCTCTGTACCTCAGTTTCTGCATTTTTAAAAAGGGTGTCTTGGTAGACTGAAATGAATGAATGCCTCAAAAGCCACTTAGAACAATAATTGGCACCTCGTAAGACCTGTATATAAGCTTTTCTCATGATTATTATTGACCATAAAACAAATGAGTAAAGAAATGAAGTGTGGAATAGTAGAAAGATTCCTGGATTTTGCCACAGAATGCCTGGATTTTGCAACATGTCAACCCACCTGTACTTGCTAGACAGGCTGCTGAAGCTGTTAGCTGTCACTGAGCCAGCTCCGATTTGGGGTGACACTGTATAGCACAATGAAATCTCGATGGGTCCCGTCACATCTTCATGATGGTTAATTTTTGTCCACTGTTGCAGCTGTCATGTCAGTTCACTTCACTGAGGGTTTCCTTTGCCTTGCTGACACTCTACTTACCCAGTGTGATGTCTTTCCCCGGTGATAAGTTCCTCCGGATGACACATTCAAAAATAAGTCAAAGTATCAGGCGATATCCTGTGATTCATGAGACTTTTCCCTGCTGCTTTTCAGAAGCAGATTTCCAGGCCTTTCTGCCTAGATCATCTTAGTCTAGAAGCTCTGTTGAAACTGCTCTGTGACTTGTTAATCTGCTGTCATTTAAAACACTAGTGGCATAGCTTGCAGCATCACAGCAACATGGAAGCCGTCATGGTATGATAAATGGCAGAGGTATACAGGTAGGTCTTTTCTCCTCTGTAACACAGAGCTTATAATGGCCCTAAATGTGGAGCATCAGATATGATCAGGCATGTCTAAATTTTAAAAAGCAAACTGAATAGCTATGATGATGTTGGATAGTGGCATAGAGGAGGAGGAGCCCAATAATGGCAATCTTGCAGCCCAGTTCTTTTCTTTTTCTCTTTTCATTGTGAATTAAGTATAATTTTACAGTCTATGTCATGTTGCTATATAACACCTGTAACTTTTACATCTATTGTAGCTGGCCCCTGACCCACCCAAGTGACAGCATGCTTCCCCTTTTCTTTGGAACTTCCTATGAGCTTTTGATAAAGGTCTGGCCTTCCCACTCATCAACACGGCTCCAGTGAAGTGTCCCTCAGACAACCTCATGTACATTTTTACATGTTTGTTCACCTCCATTATCACTCTATGTTTTGTATGGTCCAGATCAGTCTTTGTCTGGCGGGGCTGGACCTGGCGTGCAGTTTAGTTCTGAGAGTGGCAAGGTGTATGTGGGCATATGGGAATTGCTTCTGTTAGTCACAGGCATTGGACAATTCCTGTATATATGTCTTTCTGCTCAGCCAAATCACATGGGTATAGGAAATAAACCTAACCGTGGAAAGCAACACAATGCAGGTGTTACTTACTGCCTTACAATCACACTGGGAAAAGTTCCAAGAACGTCTGATGATATTGGTAAAGTGCTGGAAATAAGGGAACAGAGCTAGCTTGAAGACTTGACATGAATGAAGACTAGATGAGCTGGTTGTTCGTCTGAACATGACTCCATTGTTTATTTCATTGTTTGTTTCATTCATTGCTTATTTCATTTGTGATCTCTTTCAGAAGAGACTGTGCTTTGTATTCCTACTAAATTCCTACCTGAGGCCTAATGCCTTCGGTATCTGCAGGTGCACACAGTGGTCCAGGAACATCCCCAAGGGGCAAGGTGAGGGTGTGCACAAGTCAGGCTTGCCACTGGTTTTCTATTTGCTACCAAACAGCTGAGTGTTCTTATGCTAAAGCAAAAGATGCCTTGCCTCACTTCACAGAGAAATATGTTGAAAAGCAATAGAAAGGGCTGGTTAACATTCTTTATCCCTAAGAACAAGAATGGCACTCTGAGTCAGAGTTTGGAATTCACACTCTCAGAGCAGAGAGCAGGAACATGCAGATGGGGCAGCCTCAACTGGTACCTCCTCCTGTTTTTTTAAGAAAAATTTCACATAGCAATCTAGAAGTAAAATTACATAGTAAATATAAACTAAAAAAAATAAACCCATTGTCATCGAGTCAATTCTGACTGATAGGGACCCTATAGACAGACTGGAACTGCCCCATAGAGTTTCCAAAGAGCGCATGGTAGATTCAGACAGCCATCCTTTCGGTTAGCAGCTGTAACACTTAGCCACTACACCACCAGGTTTTCTGTATAATAAATATAGGAACCTTCAAAAGACCCAGCACATCTAATAAAGTATGGTGGAGCAAATTATATGACTAATGCACTACACATATCAGTTACCATCAAGTCAACTCCCAACTCCCCGTAGGGTGTTCAGTGGCCAGTTTTTCAGAAGTAGGTTACCAGGTATTTATTTTGAGGCCCTTCTGGATGGACTTAAACCATTAGCCTTTTGGTTGACAACCAAGCATATTAACTCTGTGCCACCCAGGGACTCCTGTACCAATATAAAACAAAATAAAACACATTGCTATTGAGTTGATTTTCACTGATGGCAATTCTATGTGTGACAAGTAGAACTACTCTATAAGGCTTTCTTGGCTATGATCTTTACCAGGGCAGATTACCAGGTTTCCATGGTGCTGCTGAGTACTTTCTAACCACCCATCTTTGGATTAGTAGTAAAAAGAAAAAAAAAAATCTGCCAGTCAAAGACCTTATGTGAATAATATCTAATACTTATTGAGTGCTTATTATGTACTGGGTGCTGTTTCAAACATTTTACATTTAATCATTACAACTCTGTGAAGTAAAGCCAATCATTAACCCCATTTTACAGATGTGAAAACTGAAGTACGTAGTGGATAAAGTTGTCTGAAATTACATAGCTGGTTAATCAGAGTACTCTTCAAAAAGCTTTTCTATTCAGATAACAGTTCTCTTTGATAATTAATGTCATTTGTGAAGACCTTTACAATGATAGCGTTCATTTCATTCTTGCCCCAGTTAAACTAGCATAGGGAAAAGAGCCATGAATACAGTGATCATGGTTGATAGTATTCATTCTATCTTTAAAAGATATCATCTCCATCAACTAGTCAAATGCTGAAGTGAAGAGAATTTGGCATGAGGGAAAGCACTGAGCAATGTCAAGGGTTTTGTTATGCTAGTTTCCTAGGTCTTCAGTAATAAGAAAAATATTGAACCTACCATGGACTGCCAAAATAAGAAACAAATCTGTGTTGGAAGAAACATAAACAGAATGCTCCTTCAAAGCAAGGATGGCGAGATGGAGTCTCACACGCTTTAGACATGTGATCAGGAAGGACTGATCCCTGGAGTATGACATCAGGCTTCGTAGAGGGTAGCAAGGAAGAGGAAGACCTCAATAAGATGGATTGACTCAATGACTACAACAGTGGGCTTAAGCATAAAAATGATTGTGACCTTGGTGCAGAACTGGACAGTGTTTTGTTCTGTTGTACACAGGTTTGCTGTGAGTTGGAACCAAATCAATAGTACCTAGCAACAACAGTAATAAGTATCAAAAACTGAGAGACTTATGAGAACAGAATTTGTGTCCCAGTTGTGGAGGTTAGTGGCCAGAACTCAACTCACTGGCTCTCTGAAGGCTCTAGGGGAAGATTCTGTCTTGTCTCTCTCCGTTTCCTGTAGCCCTCGGTGCTCTTTGATGCATCTTCACTTGGCTATCCTTCCGTCTCTTTGTCTCTTTTTCTATAAAGAGCTACTCAGATTGGATTAGGACCCACCCTACTCCAGTACACGTAATTGATAACGTATCAAAGATCCTGATTTCAAGCAGTCATGTTTACAGGTACTAGGGGTTATGACATCAACAGATCTCTTTAGAGGACACAATTCAATCCATAAGAGTATGCTGATGAATTGTTAGGTAACTAACAATAAAAATTCTGGATTTAGGGGGTGAGAGGAACACTTCATAATAGAGGACTGGAAGGTTTTTTTTGTTTTGGGTACAATCATTACAAAATGTTCTACAGCAAAAAGAAAAGGAAAAAAATCAAGGACAAAATTATGACATAATTACATGTCACACATGCATTTGAAAATGGATATGCTATGAATCTTTGGTCATCTATTATCTAGCATAGTACACTCAGTTATCTGATGTTATCAAAGAGTAGCCTACTGTAAAAATCTGATTTCCAGTGAAAAGAGATTCCCCATGGATAGCACCTGGGGATTACACATTTTTAAAGAATAAAAGTACAGTGAACTGCCCTTAGCTAGAGAGAACACAGTGTAATCTTTCTTGGCTGTTCGGAAAGATTTTGCACTGCCTCGGGCTGTCATTACAGACATCAGTGATCATTGTGGGAATTTGGGAAAGTGCGAGGGAATAGGAAGCCTCAATTAGCAGAACACTGGATAAACCAGCGTCTGCTATAATTACACTGTATTTAGATTGACGGGCCTAATGAGCAGTGTTCCCTAATCCAAATGTTGATTTTAGAGTGGGTTGAAATTAGGGGTAAAACTGTGGTAGTGAATTTGTTTACTGGATTAACTGTGTGGCTCCATGTGGAATTCAAATAAGTTCAACTGATTTTTCTTTAGCACTAAACCATTGTCAGGCTCTGGGCTACATCTTGAACGTCTAAAAATAGATGAAACCCTCAAGGAAAGGAATTTTAATGATAATGATGCAATAATAATAATAAAAGTCCTGGACCCCCATTGCCATGGAATTGGTTTCACTTCATAAAAACTCTATTACAGGACAGAGTAGAGCTGCCCTAAAGGTTTCCAAGGAGCACCTGGTGGATTCCATCTGCTGACCATTTGATTAGCAACCGAGCTTCTAACCACTTAGACACCAGGACAATAATAATAGTGGCTCATAATTTTTGTATAATTGATAGCTGCCAAATACCATTCTAAATACTTTGCCTACACTGATTCATTTGCCTACTCACTACTGTGATGCCGTAAAGTAGGGACTATTTCATAGAGGACAAAACTGGCACAGAAAAGTTAAATTTCATAATTTGTTCAAGGTGATATATGTCTGTAGTATATGGCAGAGAACAGCTTCAAACCCAAGCGGTCTGATTCTGGATTTCAGGCCATGAACTCCTGCCTTAGTACTTCAGCCTAAATTAACTCCTACCTTAGTATTCTAGCGTGTATTTAGATTTCAGCATAAATACAATTCACTTAAAATACAGTGCTCTAGGCAAGAAGAGGTGTAATTAGCCTGTTTGTCTATGCCTCTGGAGATGATAAGGCCAGAGCATATTATTTGCTGTCAAGTTTATTCCGACTTATGTTCACCTCATGTGTGCTGAGTAGGATGCTGCAGAAGATTTTTAAAGTTGTGACTTTTAGGATGCAGGCCTGTCTTTGTTATCCTCACTTAACTCCTTTGCTCACTCACCTTCAACCACATGGACCTCTTTATTCTTCCTTACATAGGTCACTCTTCTCCTGTCTTGGGACCTTTGTACTTGTAACCTTGACCTGGACATTCCATCTGGGATATCCTTGTAGTGTTCTCTCAGTCCTTTCCCATCTCAGCTCAAAGATCACTTCTTAATGATGATTTCCCTAAGCTGTGCAAGTTAGCAGCCTGTCTTCCCCATCCCACATTCTCACAGTCTCTACTCCCTTTCTCTGCTTTATTTTTCCCTATAGATTTTAACATCATTTCCCTGGTGCTGCAGAGGGTAAAAGCTCATGCTATTAATCCAAATGTTAGCAGTTTGAATCTACAAGCTGTTTCCTGGAAACCATGTGGGCAGTTCTACTGTACCATGCAGGGTCAGTGTGAGTTAGAATCAACTCAAGAGCAAAGGGTTTCATTTTTAGTTTACATAATTTAGGTTTACTCTTTTAAAAAATTTGTTATCTGCCACTGTCCACCAGGACATAAGTTCAAAAAGGTCAATGGCTTTGCTTATATTGTTAAAAATATTGTTTATATTGCTAAAAATATTTCCTGATGGATAAAAAGCAGAAAGAAACTATGCCAAAATGTCAAAAATAGTTACCTCCAAGTATTGAAGTTTTTATTTTTTTTAAATATGCACTTACCAAGTTTTCTGTAGTAAGTATATGTTACTTTTCTAATCAGAAATAGGTAAAAATGGACTGAAGTGAAAAAACACCATATTTTTATGCAAGTAATTTGAGCTTCATACATTTATTTGTTAGCTGTGCCCTCCCCCAATGAGGTATTTTTGTAACTGCTGCTATGCCAACTTTTCTGTCACATTTTCATAAAAAATTAGTAATCCATGCTTATGAAAGCAGAGGGGAGAGCACAGTTGGCAAACAACTGTAGAAAGCACACATTATCTGTGTAAAAGTATAATCGGTAACTCATCTCAGAAATGTGTCTATTTTGTGTCATTATTTTACATAAAGCTTTTATACATAAAAAAGTAACAGCCTTGTTGCTGTTGAGTTGATTCAGACTCATAGCAATCCTACATAGTAAGATTTGCCTAGAAAACGATCTTTCCTATTTATTCCAGATTGCTGTCTCTGACCACTAGAATGAATTATTCACATGTGGGATTGCCTGTGTGAACACCTTCAACTTGCAAACCTAGGAGGCATCTGAAAAGCATCAGGTCCAAAGTGGAGTTCTTGATTCCCAACCTGCTCTTTACACAGTGATCTCCATCTCAGTGCATCCAACATAAATCCCATATCTTGAGACTCATACCTTTTTCAAGCCCTATTTAGTCAATGAGAAATCCTGTTGGATCTACCTTTATAGCATATTTCCAATCAGATCCCTCATACTGCTCACCACCACCGCTTCGGTCTAAGCTACCTGCAGCAACCTAGGCCATCTCTTACCTGGATCCTTAATGATGTTTTCTAACTGGTGTCTTTGTTTCTAGTCTTTCATGAAACCATCACTCCTTACCAATCTATTCCCTTGAAAACATACAGATTGATATTTTTTAAAAATGCAAATCAGCTTATATCATTTAAGTCCTCACATGGTTTCATGTTGCACAACCAATGAAATCCAAATGGTTTACCATGGCCTTAAAGATAAGATGTTATAAGCCCCCTCAAAACCCATAAGATGATATTATCTACTCTCTATTCTTTTTCTTCCTCAGCCACCACACTGTAGACTGTCGACAAAGATACCTATTTTGTTTCCACTTGGGGCTTTCTCTATGGCTATGACACTTCTTCCCCAGGTCAACTGTGGCTCTTTCTGATCATTTAGCTCTCAGCTCAGGTGTTACTTAGTCGATTGGCACTTTGGTGATTCTAACTAGAAAGCTGCGTTCTCCCTCCCCATCAACCGCTTTGTCACATGCCTGTTTGTTCTTTTCGATTATCTGGTTCATGTGTGTGTGTTCACTTTCTGTCTGGCCCTTGTCTCAAAGGGCCATGAGGACAGGGAACTGTGACAGCTTAAATCACTGCTGTAACCTGAGCACACAGAATAGTGTCCAGTTCATAGTAAGTTGTTTAATAAATAGTCACTGAAAGCAGAAATCAAGGATTTAGAAAGTGATTTTTTTTTTTTTTTTGGTGAGATGTAGATAAGAAATTAAGATGATAATTAGTACAATTCAGGTAATCTGTCTCATTACATTGAAAACCCATAACAAACCCATTGCTGTTTAGTTGATTCTGACTTATAGTGACCCTATAGGACAGGGTATAACTTCTTCTTGGGGTTTCCAAGCAGCAGCTGATGGGATCTAACTGTTGACCTTTTGGTTAGCAGCCAAGCTCTTAAGCACTGCTCTACCACAGCTCCTATCATTGTATCACTCTCAGAAGAAAAGTGCCTAAAGGAAACCTTATTTCTAGAACAAAGCAGTGTCATTGATTCATTGATCGTTTTTCACTCACAAGATATTTACTACAGACTTACTCTATGTCAGGCCTTGTGTTTGGCATTTGGGCAGTGATCTGAGCCAATAGTGTGTGTACATACGTGCGAGTACGTGTGTGTGTATGCACAGGTGCGTGTATTGAAGCAGATAAGTAAACACTTAAGGCAATACAAAAAGTGGTTTGTTTGTTTTCGGTAGAGGTTGTGTATCTGGAATTATGTACATGTTATTTGGGGAGCACAGAGAGAGGTGCTTCATCTATGCTTAGTAGCAAGCTAGCTTGTAGTCATTTATCTACAAGTTAGCATAGGTGGGTCTTCTTCATGGTCAGTTTTCCTACATCTGAGTTGTAACCGACATCAGCTTTAGTGAAAAAGGAGAAAGAAACAAAAAACTCACAGTAATCAATACAGAGACTAAGGGCCATTCATCCAAATAAAACAGACACCATTAAAAATTAGACATGAGCCTCTAGTGATCTGTGATCTTCCTCTTCATCTTGAGTGAGAGATGCTGAAAGGGATGGGTCTGGCTACTCTGTAATGGGAGAGTCGTTAATGCTGTTCACTAGCCTAAGAGATAAAAAGTAAAATTAGTTTCCACTCCGAAAAAAAAATTTTTAAAGGCTGGTTAAAATTATTGACTTCATGAATCACTGCAATTATAGGAGACATTACTGTACCATCTTTGTAGATGATTAGAATAATTGCTGTCCTTTCATCCTTCCTTCCTAACAGCACTCTCCCACTGCCCCCTGCTTCCCTTTGTATCTTAGCATGCTTTGTGTATCTGCTTTACTAAGACAGCATCAAGCCTCAGCATAATTGGGCCATTGCCCTGTCACACTGGTTTGCTCCTAAATCTTCCTTCTCTGTGGGTCGCAGTGAGGTCTATCATATGTAGTCTAATGGCAGAGCAGATATTAAAAATATGCGTATCCCAGAACTCAGTATATGCAATCTGTGAGCTGCAGATTTTAAGGCAAATATCTCTTAAAATAACCCCTGGTAACACTGCTGGCAAGTTTCCTGTACCTGTTGGCAATCAGTACAGCTGTGATTAGCAGTGTTGCTGATACATGATTTCTTTTGGTCTTTTTTTGTCTTCTTCTTCTTCTTCCCCACAAGTAGCAATAGACAGAGATGGCTTCTACTAACACAGTGTTTCTCACACTTACCTAATCAACAGAATCCACTCTAGTCCTTGGTAAAAATATACCCTGGGCCCATTGAATCAAAGGCTTTGACAAACTTAGGTGTCTATATACTTAACTGGTACTCTAGGTGCTCCTGATTATCAGGCAAGTCTGGTCAGTCTGAGACAAATTATATTCAACAAGTTGTTTATATGTCTGTCTGATGCTTTCCTGATTGTAATAATGCCTAGACTTCTCTCTTTGATTACACTTTGATTAAAAGGCTTTGAATATCTTTCACCCTGAACTTTCTGAGCGCCCACTTCCTGAATGGTGAGAGAGTGAGATCCATGTGGGGTATCTGTGCTGAAAATCTATTTGTGATTTTTTACTGAGTAGAATGAATGGGACACTAGTACCCTCTCTTTTCTGCTGGCATTATTGCAATGTGCGATGACCTCACCAACTGAACTCAGCCAACTTCACTTCTGAAGAATTTAAATGTTTCTATCGGGAAGTCTGCTTTGACAGCAACTGAGTGTTGAGGAAAAGAAACAGAATTCTAAAATATTACAGATGAAAGGGCCACTGAATTTCATCTTAAAGCCCAATAGCTATGAAAATAAAGGAACAGAGGCTCTTGAGGGACTTGACAAAGTCAAATGGTTAATTATAGGAAGAGCTTGCACAGCATCTCTTGATTTTGAGGCTGACCTTCTCTTAGCGGCACCTGAGTCTCAGTTTCCTCTTTAGGAAAAGAAAAAATCAGTTTAGACTAAATCAATGACTTAAAACCGTTGTCTGAGACCCTGAGTTCAGAGGAAGTACCTGGGAGGTCACTGGTGACTGTGAAAGGTGTGAGGGAGGTGGCACAGACCAGAAGGGGGCTGCAGGGACCCTCTAGCTCAACCTGTGTCTAGTTTGTCTGGGCATCTCGTTAAGAGTTTGTTTGGAAAATCCAATTCTTAGACTCTAAAAAAAAAGTTAGGAAGCCACAGAACTAGATGGTTTTCTTGGAATGCGTATCTGACTCTGACATTTGAGGATTTGCAGAAAGCCGGTCTGTGAAGGCAAGAACCTTGTCATGCTTTTTTGTCAGTCCTTTTTGGCATTCCCTGTAAGACCTGATCCTTATATACTCAGTGAAAGACTCTCACAAAGAAATTTTAAGAGAGTGTGGCTTGGTTAACTCAAGGAAATGATACTTTGAAAGCGAGAAAACAGTGAGAAGAGACAACTCTTTGGAGATACACTATAGTTTTTAATCCTCTTTTTAAAAAGCCAAAATGTGCAGTATTTAATCCTAAGATGTAAAGATGGCGTGATTGCTTAGGCATCTCTCCTGGCTTCTGCCGTCCAGTAAGTGCAGAAGGTGGACCCTCAGAGTTTCTCTCATTTGAGCCTATCTGTGTGAGGGGATAGTTTGTCACTCCTCTTTAGAGCTCTGAGAAGGGTCATTAGCTCTAACAAAGAGGACTTTTTGTCTATGAGTGAGAAAATACAAGAGAAGCTAGAAGCAGTCATCCACATATTGTACTGCCTCTCTTGAAATTGTTAGTATCTAGCACTGTTGCTGGGTTAGTTGTAATCGTGTCAGCTCTGGATCATGGAGACCTCGTGTGCAGCAAAACAAACTGTTGCCTGGTACTTGTCCTATCCTCCCATCATTAATGTGCTCAAGTCCCTTCTTCCAGCCACCATGCATTTTGAGTGCCTTTGCATCTAGGGAGCTCATCCTCCAGCCCTATATTACACAGCACTCTGTAATGATTCACAGGGTTTGTATTGGCTGATTTTCAGATGTAGAAAGCCAGGTCTTTCTTCCTGATCATAGTGTAGAAACTCAGCTGAAACCCATTTACCGTAGGTGACTCTGCAAACCCTCTGTCATTGTATTAACATGCAAGGTGCCATTGACCAAGACTTGCTCTATGTTCTATATTGTTGACCTGAGTTCTCAAAGAATTTAATCAGGACTCAAGTAGAAGAGACTTGAGTCTGTGTCTGCCTCCTCCTACCTAATTTCGGTCTTCGTCATGTTTATGTGAGGAGGCAGTCGACTTTTGTTTTCCTTTCCCGCAGGTGACAATCTCAGTTCTTGAGTCTTCTGTGAAAACTGCCACCATCTCCTCACCTTTTCTGATACTCTTTCAGTTCAGGCCCTCACCGTCTCATTCTTCATTTGTCACTGAGTATCAGAGGGACTGGCTTGTGGCATAAAACAGTGAACCAAGCAGGAGTAGCTAAGCAAGCTGAATGGAATGTTTCCTGTCTGCCCACAGCAATGAGAGAAGAGCACCAGCCAGCCAAGTGACGTGATGGTCGTGGGCTCTGGTGGGCTGGGCCATTTGTTTGTTTGTTTGTACTTTGCCACCACAACTCTTTAGAGTTTATGTAATTCGATTAACACCTGACCAGGCACACATTCCTTCTGTAATGTTTGATGATGATTTATCTCCCCCTGAGTTTTTTTTTTCTCCTTGATTTATTGAATCTAGTTAATTTTCCCCCTTAACTGACCTGTGTTGTTTATATTCCTTGTGGATATAGAAGGGATGGAAACAAGTTTCCAAGGGAAGTATGCAGATACCAGGTTGCCTGTAAGTGCAATGATAACACCACTTGGAAATAAATCTGAAAACTCCACTGGTACAACATGAATAGGATTTACAGGGCCTCAGCATCTAACCTCTCCATTATCTCTCACTTTTCCCTTTTTCTTCATCGCGGGTATGTCTTCTTTCTTCCATCTCCCTTATCACCACAACCCTCCATTATTGTGGGAATCTTTCATATTTCAGACTCGATTTTTCTCAGGCTGTTCATCAACTGATACGGGAGCTGAATGTCCTGAAAACAACTGATGCTGCTAATAGGTTAATGAGGATGATAAATCCAACCGTCCTGTCTCCCACATGGCTTATAGCCTCTACCTGTAGGGGTTGATTCTGTTCAGTTGTCCATAGTTCTTGAACACTTGTCTACCATGGGCCTAGGACTGTGCTAAGAGGAACTTCTAAAGAATTTTATGTGTCCTTCTAGAAGGATTTTCAAAATACATTTTACTTTGAAAAAAAATAATCAAGATTAAGAAATTTATGACAAAAGGAAAGGAAAGCAAACATATACTTGATTCTTGTGTATGCACAGAAGTTCTATGAAACGATGTGCAAAAAAACAGATAACAGTGCTTGCTTCTTGGAAGGAGAACAAAGTGATTGCAGAGTGGTGGTAAAACTGGAAATATTTTACCTCTGTGTTCTTTTGTGCCTTTTGAATTTTTTCCCATATGTGTGTCTTACCTAATCAAATATAAGATATAACACATAAGGGCTTGTGTTTTGACATAAAAGGTACATAGGGCCTAACTTCAAGAGGATAATATAGAAGAGATTAAGTCTTTAGGGGAAATTTCTGTCAAAGAGGAGAGATAAGATAGTACCTAGAAAGTCAGAAGGACATAGATTTTGGGGGAGACGCTAGGGCTTATGGTCAGTTTTCATGCCTTTGGACTTCCTCCGTTATTTCAAGCCATCCAGCAATGGACAAGCTATTTAGCTTTTCTAAGCCTCTGTTTTATTATATGTAAGAAGAGAATAATACTTGCTTCACAAAATTGTTTTGAAGATAGAATGAGAGTGACATACTTCAAGAACTGTGCCCAGTACTTGGCACCCCAAGTACACCAAGTAAGTGGCATTTCCTGTCTTCATTCTTTGAGGCATTTATTCTACTGATAGCTTTTGTAATGAGCCAGCCACTATGCAAAGTAGCAAGCAGCGGATATAAAAGAAAGACTTCAAAGAACTGCATGGCTGTTGGAGGAGCCAAACAACAAAACATTGACAATTCACTGCTCCAGTGTTGTAGGTGACATTGTTAGAGCCCCCAATTCAGATCGCTCTCAAATCTAGCCAATATTTACCTGCCTCTCTGCTCACCCCCACCAGCCACCATCACTGCCTATAATTGATTACTCATTGACTCTTGCCTAGAATATAGGATCAATATCCTTTTTCTTTTCCTGACACCGGTGTCTCTTCTTCCAATCCTGCGTGCCAATTCTGCCATTCTAAGTGTTCTAAAAGCCAGAATAAATCTTGCTACCTTCTGCTTTGATACCTGTGAGCTCCTCATCATAAAAAGAAATGAGTCTATACTTCTTATTTCTACATACAAGATTTTGTCTGGTTTCCTCCCTTCCCGTTCTCCTCTCCCCATCCTAACTTCCGTGTCCAATGACCTCACTGCCAGGAGAGCAGTTTAAGCTCTTTAACTCCTCTCTTTCTCTGTACATGGTATTCCTTGGTCAGGAATGCCATGTCTTTTGGCCTTCATCTGAAAGTTGTGGACTAAACTTTTAATACCTGATAGAAATGTCATCTGCTCTGATTTATTTTCCTGGATACCATGAGCAGAGCCAGATCTTCTGCTTTCTCTTCTCCCATTGTACCTTACAAATAGCTGTGTGACATCTTCCTGCTACCCAAGTGAGAGATCTTCAGTGACTAGCAGACTGTCTAGGACATATGACACAGCCAGTGTGGCTGAATGAAGTGATCAACCAGTTACCTTGCCTGCTCCCCAGCTCCTGGAACTTCTCAAAAGCCTTCTGCTGTCCTCTGCACCCATTTCACTACTTTTCATTTAACTAAAAAAAAAAATCCTTCTTTGCAATAGTCCTTACTGGTATGTTTTTGTATGTTTTCGTTCCTTTTGTGAATATGAAGCTACTATTTCCATAACTACTACTCTAATCTGAAATCTTTTAAACTAAGTTTTGGAATTCTGTAGCAAGTTCCTGGTTGTTCCATGGCCTGTATAGTCCTAATATAATTAGCCCTACCATCAAGTACCCAATCAACCATTTCAAACCATATTTTCATTAAATTATAATTTGGTACTTCTATTACATACAGACCTCTACTCCAAATACATATCCATTCACTTCACTACTCATAACTTCTCAATATGACCCATGACTCATTACATCTATCTAAGCAAGAAACTTGTTTTTCTCAGAATGGTCCATAGCCAGTCCTTCATACTCCAAGATGAGGCCTAGGTTTACTTATGCTGGACTACAGCATTTCATCTATTCTAAAACCAGGTTATACGTTTACTTCTCCACAGAAGTCTACAGGGTTAACCCGACTCCTGAATCATCACTTCATTGCGCTACAATTTTATGGGAAGGAAATGGGGCGCTTGAATTTTTCAGTGTTGGCTTTAATCTTTTCTTAATGTCTACAAATCACCTAACCTCTTTGCATCCATAAAATTTGTTTATTTTTGTTTTTAAAAGACTGTTAAAGTTTTAAGAAGTCCCATGAAGAAACAAAAAGTGTTTGGAACAGAAACTGGTGGTTAATTTGGTTTGCAAATTAGGGATTCTCAAGAGATTATAAAATCCACTTCTCATCCCAGCTTCCCTGTAGGGTATATCTGCATCCTTGGAGTTTGGAAAGCATAAAGTAAAATTATCTCACTTTGATTTGTTTGTATGCATAACATTTAATTTACTTTGAGCTTTCTAATCACATTAAAAGAAAGGTGTGAAAAACAGGGAAGGTTATTTCAACTGTAACAAATAGACCCCCAAATCTTAATTATTCAAACATAAAATAAGTTTATTTCGCTTACATACAGAGTTGAGGTTGGTTACAATTGGTGAAGGTCAGGGTGTCCGCTCTATTCAGTTATTTTGGACTAACCCTGGACTCTAGAGGCCTTGTCATTCTCAGAATGTCTTTTAAGGAATTCCTGGATTCACATCCAATTGTTAGAAGAGGTATGTGAGTCAATGGGTCTATATAGGAGGATTTTATGGACCAGGACTAAAAGTGGTCTATATCAATTTTATTCACAGTACACTAGATAAACTCAGCTAAACTGTCATATCTAACTTTACTGGAGGCTGGAACACTTAGTCTACAGTATTTACAATAAATGGACTAAATGCTTAGACTTAAGAACTAGCTGGCTTTGACATATTACCTTACATAGCTCTTCAAATTATTTCTGGTTTGTGTGTTGTCTTACTTACCCATTACTCCATTGCCATTTAGTTAATTCTGACTCACAAAGACCCTATAAGACAGAGTACAACTGCCCCATGTAGTTTCTGATGAGCTCCTGGTGCATTTGAACTGGTGACTTTTGAGTTAGCAGCCATAGCTCTTAGCCACTATGTCAGCAGGGTTTCCTTGTCTTACTTAACCCAAAACCCATTGCTATCAAGTCAATTCTAACTCACAGCATGCTACAGGACAGAGTAGAATTGCTCCATAGAGTCTCCAAGGAGCCCCTGTTGAATTTGAACTGCTTACGTGTTGGTTATCAGCCGTAGTAATTAACCATCATGCCACTAGGGTTGTCTTACTTAGCAGGTTGCAAATATTCTCTGGGTGGATGTTTCATTTTACTTTCCTATGTTCCACAGCATATAACATACAGCTATGGAGAGGACAGGCCCTTGGTTATCCTATTCATTTTCTATTGATGCTTAAAAAGGAAACACAAATTGAGGATCCAAAGTCTGGTCTCAGCATGCCTAGTTTGTCTATCATGTTATGATCAAGATGTCCACCAGGAGTGGGCCTTGGGGTCTTTCTACTATAGTAAGTAGCTGAAAAACAGAGATCTTCCTTAGCCAGTGAATTACAACCTTAACTGAATATCAGTCTTTACTCAAAGCTGTAGCATTGGTAAAGATGTCTAAAGATAAATTATTTAATTGGCCAAGAAGTAGCAAGGATGCTGGCAAAGCAAGCACTCAGGAAGTGAGTTTGCTAAGCTTGACCAACATCAATGATAATTCACATGATCATCTGTCTTAGTCACCTGGTACTGCTCCAGCAGAAAATACCATGAGTGAAAGGCTTCATAAAGAGGAATTTTTGTTGTCAGAGTCCGGTAAACTGTAAATCCATTTACAAATTATAAGTCCATTCAGTGAGAGCCTTTATCAGTCTAGTAGGCAGAGTCCAAATACAGTGAGAGCATCTAGGCACAGGAACCTCGGGTTCAAAGGATGTGCTCTGCTCTCAGTGTTGCTTTCTTGGTGGTGTGAAGTTCCCAGCTTCCTCTGCTCGGTTCTCTCCCTATATCCCACAAGCTGGTAACTTGAGTTCTGCCTCACTAACACAGCTGTTGCCCGATCTCCGTCATCAGTTATTGCAGAGGCAGGATTCGCACACATGGCAGGAATGGCATCATATTGGGACTCATAGCCAAGTCAAATCAATATATACATTTTTCAGTTGACACAATTCAATCCATGACATCATCTATAGAACCGGATCCAGGATAAGAGAAGTCTACCTCAAACCTGTTACAAACAAGCCTTTTTCTGTAATAACCTAAGGCCCTCACTATGTGGCAGTTTTGAAACTTTACTGTTATTCTGAAGTTTTGTCTTATTTATTTCCCTTTTTCTCTATTCCTTTATCCAACTTAGATAGTATTGACTTTTCTTTCTTTTTTCCCTTTAAACCTTCCCTTTCTTTCTGTTGGGCATTTTTCCGTCTAATTCCACTTATCTACAACCTTTCTTCTGGTGAAAAGTCTGAAAGGAAGGTCTACTACAAAACTTTAATTGACATGTATTATTTGCTTCAGAGTGGGCGTTAGTCACTCTTCTCCTTCCAGACTTCTTCTCCCACCAGTGACGTCTCCTGAGAAGAGAACGAGACAACCTGGTCTGCTTATTTTTGTCAGCTGTCAGAAGAGCCTCTTTCCGGCCTATCCCAGCTCCTGTCTTTGAAACCTTATAGGGACTTTCTGTGGTTAATTCTCTGAGGACATCTATGATACAATTCCAGAGACATAAAAGTTCAGGGTATCAAACTGAAATCTATAAAAGCTCTAGTAGAGGGAGACCCACATTTTGAAAAAGAGAAACCAAATTCTAAACATATTTTCTGGCTTTCTGAACAGCTAAAAATACAAGAGTAATGATTCCTACAGGCCTGGACTTCTAATGCTGAAGCTAACCTGGAAGAAGAAGGTAAAAAATAACAGTGAGCTATATAGAGAGAAGAATAGAACAGACTTCAGTTGAATTGGTCTCTTTTCTTTTCAAGGTATCTGTTCCTAAATTAGCCCATCTATCTTTAAATTGTATATAATTCTTATTTGGTGTGACTTAAAACTAGTAAATTGGTGAAAGGTACGTAGGTATCTTCTGTACTATTTTTGCAATTTCTCTGTGTCTATTAAAGATCCTCCACTGCACAGTGGTTAAGCACTTAGCTACTCACTGAGAGGTCAGCAGTTTGAACCTACCAGCCACACCCTGGGAGGAAAGAGCTGGTCATCTTCTCCCATAAAGGTTTCAACCTAGGAAACCCTATGGTGCAGTTCTACTCTGTTCTGTAGTGTCTCTATAAGTCAGAATTGACTTGGTGGTGTACATCAACAACAACAACATATGTCTAAAATTATTTTAAAGTAAGTGATCAAACAAATTGCTAGTGAGTAATAAGGTTGTATCTCTTGCAAAATTGCTAAAGCTCTTGAGTTCATTTTCTTAGTCTGTGAAATGCAACTAAGAATAACTAACTCAAATGGCCACCTACAGGATTTAATGAAACAATGTATGGCTTGGCACCCTGTGAATCTTTAATAAATGGTACTTGTCATCATAGTCACTGTTAT
Source organism: Heterohyrax brucei (assembly GCA_028571685.1). Classification (NCBI taxonomy): domain Eukaryota; kingdom Metazoa; phylum Chordata; class Mammalia; order Hyracoidea; family Procaviidae; genus Heterohyrax; species Heterohyrax brucei. The sequence goes on from CM053151.1 coordinate 101,646,235, forward strand.
GACTATAGTCACCGCATCCTGTGACTTCCTGTGACTATAGCTTTATGGCCATTGTAGAATATCTGTTTAGAGCTATTGCTACTAAATCCTATCAGTTTCTCATAAAACAATAATCCCATTTTCCAGATGAAGAGCCTACAGTTCAGGAAACACACTTGCCAGTATTCGTTGTTTTCACTGAAAAGAAGGAAAAAAATGCAGAGTTCAGGTTTATTCCTTGGGTCAGTATTCTGATCATTAGATCCATAGCCTGTTTGATTAAATTTTCAGCAAATGAAATCCATTCTCTAAATGGATAATCCAAAATGAAAGTTAGGGCAAAGACTGAGTCCCTGCAACTCAATCAGTAAACCAAAGATTTTTGAAAACAAAACAGAGAAACAATCCCCTGCAAAAAGAAAAAGAAATCCATGAGATGGCCTTTGCCACATGGTCACCTCAGTGTTTTACAGTAGATCACAACCAGCCAGTGCCTGTCACTCAATGTGTGTTGCTTGGAGTCCTGAAGGACACATATCTATAGCATGGACCTGAGGGGACTATAAATTCTGTTGAGTTGACCAAATAAAAACTCATGCCAATGGAAAACATGAGTGTAAAACAAGAGTTTCTTTTCCTTTCAGTAAAGACTATTGCAGGCATTTGGGCTTAAGGGAATCAAAGTCAAATGGTATCTTGAGGAAGGGGTCTAGCTAGGAGATAGAGGAATTAGTCGTGAAGTCCCTGGATGGTGAAAACTGTTAAGTGCATTGGGTCTGGCAAACTGCATCCAAAAAGCTAGTCCTTGAAACCTCATGGAACAAAGTTTTGCTCTGCAACAGATGGGGTTGCCATGAGTTGTATTCAACTCGAAGCCAAGTAGTTTGATTGTAGTTTTGGGAGATTAGTTTGGTTTGAGGCTGTGGCTGAGAAATCAAGTGGAGATATACTGTACACTGTTGCAAGCAGGCACTTCAGCAAGAGGTGAGGTGTATAGGTGTTTAGGAATGAGGTAGAGTTGAACTTGAAGAAGCAGTTGGGCTTCTGGAAAAACTGTGCAGAAGGAATCATAGAGATCAAATACTGCTGTGGAAAATAAACCAACGAAGATCATAAGAATAAAATGGCTTGCGCATTAAGGATATGTTGAGGCAATCTTGCCTGGTAGTTTAGAACATCTTTGCTCCTCACATTCATCACAAAGAAAGCAGAGCTGGTCAGAGAAGTTGGCATTAAGACTGAGAAATAAACACAATGAATTTCTTGACCAGCTGTGACTAGATACCCGGAAGAACAGACTTAAGAAGCGTTTATGCCTTTGAAATACCCTAAAGTCTGCCTCTCGGATGCACTCCTTTTCCTTAAAGCTTTCTACCATTCATCTCTGAGGAACATCTCCAAACAGTTTCCTGCCAGTATCTCCCCAGGTCTTTTGGGAAATAAGAGCTGTGCCAGCTTAGCTCCGTCTTAAGGCTGTGTGGCATCGGGGGAGGAGACCGCAAGTGATTAAAAATAGCTCTCAGTGCCAACCAGAGAGCGCTGTCCCTACCTTTTGTGCATTCCCATCACACGCTCCCTAGTGAGACCTCAGCTGTGGAGCAAGAGACTTTGTAATGTCTAATCTGCTGAATCTCGAGCTAATCACAAAAGACTGTTAATAACTTTGGGGTGTTTGGTTCTGGATTTTGGAAGGATTCTCCATTATTCTGTTTAAAAAGAAGAAGGGAAAAAAAGACAGGAGAGGCACAGGGAAGACAGGCTCAGATTCACGTGCTTTGTGACAGAACAGGTCACCTGGCATTCTGCCTTCCTTAGCTTCCTGTTGAAACATAGCAGTGACAAAAAAAAAAAAAAAACTAGACAGTGATGTGAAAGTTGTCCTGCAGCTTGAGCTCTGCAGCATGTCCCCAAGGAAAACATTATGGTAACAGCTGCTGCAGACTTACTCAGGGGCCCAAGAACATTTCTGCCATGCAGGTCAGGATCTGACACTTAGCCAGCGGACACAGAAAAGCTGACGGAAGGGCATAAGAGTCTGATTAGTTCTCAGCCCATTTGAATCTGTGGTTTTTTTCTACACGTTCCACATGCTTTCTAAGGTGCAAAAGCATCTGACCTCTATTTGATTCCCTTCCCACAAGCCTTCTCAGACTTCCTGGAAGTCTGTTTTCCTGTATAGTGTTGGCTTAAAGATGGTTGATGAGACTTCCCTACGTATTAGGTAACTGTTTCACTAGTTAATTCTGGATAATATCTCCCATCTCTTCCAATCCAAACATGAAGCTATCTTAGTTAATCTTGGCAAACTTGCCTCCAATTCACAGCTGTATCTACTCCATCCCCCAGTGATGAATTACCTATAGTTGGGAATGGTGTTTTGTCACCTGCTCCAAACTGTATTTCTCCTCTAATTGGAGACCTCTTGCCTCAACTGTATGACATCTCCCAGCTCGTAAAACATAAATTTTTTTTTAAATTATGAAACCTTTTTTGCTTTTATTTTTGCCTTTACAAAGTTTTGAAAATGACACCCACAGAAGAACCATGTAGTGATAGCTTCATCAATTGTAACTTACAAGCACTAAATCAATAATTGGCAAGTTGGGCTGTAGAGTCTCTCTGGTTGGGACAGTCAGGTACCCAGCTGTGGATCTGTGGGTCAGTTTTTCTAGGGCATCTAAGCCTCTGTTTCCTGAGATATAAAATGGGGATAATTCTAGGACCTGCCTCTGATTAGTATTACGAGGCGTCAATGTACATACAACTTACAATGCTGTGCCTGGCATAGAGTAAATTCTCTATAAAATGTTTCCTAAAAATATTGTTATGAAAGTATGGAAATAGAACAATACTTTAAGTGACAGATTTATGTTTAAGCCTTGGCTCAAAAACAGAAAATTTTTCTTTACTGTTCTTACAGTGTGCTCTTATTCCGAATACAAGTAATGTTTTTCATGGTGATGTTTATTTTTTTCAAGATTCAGAAATTGACAAAACAAGGCTAGTACACCATAGTAGGATTTCAACAGTCTTTAATACATATACCACATTAAATGGTATAATTATTTTTTCGGTGTGTGCCTATGTCCTATGTGTATTGTCCCTAATCACGCCACTCTTCATTGCCATTACCACTGTATTCCCATTTGCCTTGTGGCTTGTCTTCTCTGGAATGGAAGGTCCCATAGATTAGAAATTATATCTGCATGAACTTTTCTGTATGGAATGGCACCTGGACACTTTCTCAAAAATGGCAGAGAGAATATATGTGGACTCATGTGGGTCTGTGCTGAGCTAATGAACTGTCACAGACAATTTAAAGTTTTAGCAAAAGGAAGAGGGATGCTAGTAGGTCAGAATTTGCAGATTAATCATTTACATGGAATAAAACCAAAATAGCACAGGAGAAAATGTTAAATGAATTAAATGGTCCAGAGTTTGCTGAGTAATCTGGAGTACAGCTCCCTAAAAATGTTATATGAGGAAGAAAAGCTTGTACTGTATTAGTAATTCATATGCTATGTTTTTCCAAAATGCTTAAAACATTGGAAAAATTGTCTTTTGCAGTCTGATACTTTCTTTAGGATGCTTTAGGATGTGATAGTTTTCTTGATTCTTGCAATGATGATTGAGGTTAGTACTCAAAGATTTTTTTTTCTTCATGTATCTAAAGCCAAAAACCAATGCTGTTGAGTCAATTCAGACTCATAGCAACCCTGTAGATCAGAACAGAACTGCCTGATAGTTTCCAAAGAGCACCTGGAGGATCTGAACTGCAAACCTTTTGGTTAGCAGACGTAGCACTTAACCACTATGCTACCAGTCTGTCCTTCTTGTATCTAGATATGTGAAACTCTGTCTTGTAATATTGAAAGAGTTGGTGGTCTGTTTTGGACAACCATGCAGGATTTCTAATTCTGAAAACATTTCTTTACCCATTAAATCACTCCACCTTGCCGTGAGAGCAATTATTCTGTCTGGTACAAGGAGGGAATAATCTGTCTTTAGCCGTGGTGGCTGAATACAGTGGTGAATAAAAGACAAAGCCAGTTTTGCAATATAAATGACACATTCCATTAATACAAGTGGATCCAAATGAACTAATTTCATTCAGTAGTACTTTTACATTCTGCAGCTATATGGGCTTGGATACAAATTGTAATGTCAGTCTATCAGGAGAGTGGACTGCAGTGCATAATTACAAGTTCTTATTCAGCTCTTCAGGAGCTAATCGGAGCAAGGATGTGAATCTGTAATTTGCAAATGTGCAGAGACAGGTTGTTGTTGTTCGATGCCTTCAAGTCAGTTCCGATTCATAGCAACCCTACGTCCAGCAGAATGAAAGACTGCCTTGGCCTGCACCATCCTCACCACCACTGCTGTATTTGAGCCCTATGTTGGAGCCTCAGTGTTGGTCCATTTCACTGAAGGTCTCTTCTCTTTTTGGTGAGCAATTATGATGGTCCTTTCAAGGGATTGGTTCCCCCTAATAACATGTCCAAAGTCAACACCGTGAAACCTTGCCATCCCCACTTCTAAGGAGCATTCTGACTGTCCTCCTTCCAAGGCATTCTACTGACAGTCCGTGGTATGATCAGTGTTTTTTTGCCAACACCGTAATTCAAACCCATCAATTCTTCTTCAGTCTTCCTTATTCACTGCCCTCCTTTCAGTGCGTATAAAGTAATTCAAAATTCCATGGCTTGGATCAAGTGCACCTTAGTCCTCAAGGTTACATTTTTGCTTTTTTAAAAATTGAAGAAAGTTTTTGCAGCACATTTGCCCAATGTAATTAAGACGTGGTTTGATTTCTCGACTGCTGCTTCCATGATGTTGACTAAAGACCCAAGTAAAACGAAATCCTTGTCAACTTTGATATTTTCTCCATTTATCATCATGTTGTTTATTGGTCCAGTTATGCAGATTTTTGTCTTCTTGATGTTGTGGTGTAATCCCTATTGGAGGCTGTGACATTTGAACTTTGTCAGTGTGTGCTTCAAGTCTACTTTACTTTCAGGTAGCAAAGTTGTGTCGTCAGCATAATGCAGGCCGCTAATGAATTTTCTTCCATTCCTGATGCTGGATTCTTCATATAGTCTATCTTTTCAAATAATTTGCCTAGCATACAGATTGAGTAGGTATGATGAAAGGATACAATCTTGATGTATACCCTCCCAGATCCCAAACCATGAAGTGTCTTCTTATTCTGTTCAAATGAGTATCTTTTGACCAATGTACAGTTTACTCATGAGCACAGTTAAGTGTTCTAGACTTACCATTCTTTGCCATGTTATGCATCATTTGTTACGATACATACAATTGAAGGCCTTTGCAGAGTAAGAGGCATAGGTTACTGGGGCACTAACGGCTCTACTGATAACATTATTGCCACCCAATCATAGGACTGTGGGTGCAAATGCTGCAGAATAACTTGACCTTCCATTTTGTCATTGGATTGACAGAAAACATTACATTAGGGAGTCCAAGTTTATTGTTATTCATGAATCTAAAACTTCATTATGTCAGTAGATTAATATTTCCATCCCAAGAAGTTGTACGTAAGAGATACATAAAGCAACCAAATATATAAAAGCATAACACACATATATGAAAAAGCCAAACCCACTGCCATTGAGTCGATTCCAACTCATAGCGACCCTACAGTTTCCCCATAGGTTTCCAAGGAGCACCTGGCAGATTTGAACTGCGTGCCTTTTGGTTAGCAGACATACCACTTAACCACTATACCACGAGAGTTTGAACATACAAAAAATTAACATACAAATAATACATTACAAAACCTGTTTGTAAACCACTGTTCTCTCATATATTTGAATCAAGAAAGATTATCAGAGGTCATGAATAGGAAAAAAAAATTGTGCTGCATTTATTTTTCCCTTCTTTTCTGTTTTTGTCCCTCTCTCCTCTCTCCCCTCCCCCACCAATTTTCCTCCTTTAAATACTTGTTCTCTTCCTCCAGTAGCAGCTGGAATCTGGAATGAGAGGCATATGCTGTCTAAACCAGTTACCTCTCCCTGTTCTCAGGTTCTCTATGTTTAAATCAAGACACATTCAAAACACACATGTGGGCAAGGGAAAGCTTGGCTAAAAGTTCAAAAAGAGGACGGATAGAGAAAATCGCTTGTAGCCTGTGACTTTTCAAGCTAAACTTCCCTGGACAGACACTTAATTGAATGTACAGACACCCAGGGACTTCAGCGAGCCAGGCTGCTAGCTTGTTTTCTCTGGGGTACTACAAACGTGGGTTTTTACAGATCATTTAAGTCATTAGAGCTCCATCTAATGAAGGATGATTTCCATGAGAGAAGTGGGCCAGATGGCTTTCTCCAAGCAGCATAAAGGCAACCACGACACTAGCCTTAGAGCAAATGGCAAAAAGCCACTGGTGGGAGGGCTTCCATCTTCCAGCCAAGTTAATGCTTGCCTGTTTTTAACGTGACCTGAATCACAGCCCCAGGCAAACTGATAGTATACACTGGGCTCAGATGCTGTCCAATCAGAAGAGAGTTTGTAAATTGTACTTAAAAATCCAGTTGCCACTTAACTTTACCTGCTATTCTAAAGGGAGGGTTCGGAGACCTGCAAGCAGGTGACACACTGGACAGAAAGATGTGCTTTCACCTTGGATATGCTGGGTTTTTTTTTGTTGTTGTTTGTTTGTTTTTCATTTCTTTCTCCTAGGTATTATGATGAAAGGTTTCTAATTTTGAAATTCAGTTTAGGCTTGTTTTTTTTTTTTTTTTAATTTGAATAGGTAATACAATCCAGTTACAAAAGCCAAAAATGAATAAATTTCCTCTCCATCTCTGTCTTTCATCCTCTCAGTAAAACAGCCAGTTATTGGTTTTCTGTGTGTCTGTCAGAGTTTTCTTGCACATGCACAAACAGATAGGTGCATTTTCTGTCCGTATACTCACCTTTCCAAAAATAATAGCATCCGACTTAGGGTTGCTATGAGTTGGAATCAACTTGATGACAATGTGTTTTGGTTTTTTATATACATAATTATGTATCTTGTTTTGTCATTTAATATGTCTTAGCTGTTTTCCATATGAGTACATTGAGAGCTTCATTATCTTTTTTTATAAGTAATTGTATTTCATTGCATGACCAAACCATATTTATTTAACCCTTCATCTACTGTTTCCTCTAACAAATACTACTACAGTTGATAACTTTCCACGCTTTTCATTTTTATTCCAGTTTGGGTGTCTATTAGATACATTCTCAAAATTGTAATTGCTAGGCAAGGAGGTGTATACATTTGTAATTTCAGAAGGTATTTCACAATTGCCCTTGTTGCGCGTTACACCAATTCTCAGTCTGACCCTGAGGAGCAAAGGTGCTTCTCCATGCTTTACCCTCAGAGTCTGTTTTCAAACTTTTGGTAATTTGCCAATCTGGTGTATAAAAAAAAAAAAAATAGCACTTCCATGCAATTTTAATTTTTCTCTATTATGAATGTAGCTATATATCTTTTAAGTGTTTAAGAACCTTCGTACATTTCTACTGTGAATTATCCAGTGATCTGTTTTGTCCACATTTCTATTGTTTCCTGGTATTTTTCTCCTACTCATTGTCACTAGGGAGACCAGCTTTTTCTCAGTGAACTGGGGTACAAGTCTCCCTTCCTTCCTCATTTTTGGTTTGTCTTTTTACTTAACATATAGTTCTTGCCACTGAGCTTTTGTTTTTTATGAGATTAAGTGTATCAGACTTCTTTTTATTTTGTCTGTATTTTGAGTCTTAGAAAGATCTTTCACATTCTAGGACTGTAAAGTAATTCTCTTTTTTTGGCACTATTATGTTTTTGTTTCTCTATATTAAATTCTTTGTATATATTTGGGATTTATTCCTGCATAGAGCATGAGGTTTTGACCCAACTTCACTTTTTTTATTTTCCAGATAGCTACAAAGTTATCCCAATAACAATTTTTTTATTGACTATCATTTTCTCATTGACATCAGTTTTATAACATTCAAGTTCAAGGCATAAAGTTTGAAATAAATCATCAGAAGTCTCTTATTTATATAATGTACTTTAGTTGAAGATTTGCAGAACAAACTCTTTTCTTATTAAGCAATTAGTGCATGTGTTGTTTTACGATGCTGGTTGCCATGTTACCGCATATCCACATTCTCTCTTTCTTGACCTTGGGTCCCTTATTACCCACCTTCCTGTCTCCTCCTGCTTTCTAGTCCTTGTGCCGGGGCTGGTTTGCCCATTTAGTCCCATTTTATTTCCTGTCTAATCTTTGGCTGAACAGTGAAACTCTGTAGTGACTTGACTTCATTACTGAGCTAAAAGTATGTCTGGGGGCCATAGTCTTGGGAATTCTCTGGTCTCTGTCATGTCAGTAAGTCTGGTCTGTTTGTCTGAGTTAGAATTCTGTTCTACATTTTTCTCCAGTTCTATCTGGGGTGCTCTATTGTGAGCCCTGTCAGAGCAGTGGGTGCTAGTAGCTGGGAACCATCCAGTTATACTGGACTCAGTCTGGTGGATGCTGTAGTAGTTGTGATCCATTAATAGTTTGAACAAATCTTTCTCTTCTCTTTGGCGGATGTCCTCTACTTATTATGTTAAAATTGGATCAATTATGTCATATTTTGAGACTGTTTGATTTGTCGTGGCCCAAGTAGTGTGGATTAAAATGTCCTACTGATGCTTTGTTGTTGACTGTCTCCCCTGTGAACTCTTCAATTTTCTGTTTTCTGAGAGTTATTGTAGTATAATTTGATTCATAAATGGTTTATGGTATTCTCACTATAAATTGATCTCTTAATATTTTGAAACACATGAAAATTTATCAACATACATATATGTATTTGAACACCACGTTCTCTGATTTTAAGATTGCTATCCCTGCTTTGGAAACCCTGATGATATAGGACTTAAGTACTGTATCTGCTAACCAAAAGGTATGCAGTTCAAATCTGCCAGACACTCCTTGGAAACTTTATGGGGCAATTCTACTCTGTCTTGTAGGGTTGTTATGGCTCAGAACTGACTTGATGGCAATGAGCTTGGTTTTTTCATTTATCTCTGACTTGGAAGGCCTGGTGCCATAGTGGTTAAGTACTACAGCTGCTAACTGGAAGGTCAGCAGTTCAAATCTGCCAGGTGTTCCTTGGAAACAGTATGGGGCAGTTCTACTCTGTCTTATGGGGTCGCTTTGAGTTTGAATTGACTCATTGGCAGTGGGCTTGTTTTGGGGTTTTGTTATCACTACTTTGAAAATCCTGGTGGCATAGTGGTTAAGTGCTATGGCTGCTAACCAGAAGGTCAGCAGTTCAAATCCACCAGGTACTCCTTGGAAACTCTATGGAGCAGTTCTACTCAGTCTATAGGGTTATGTGAGTCAGAATCAACTTGATGATAGTGGGTTTGTTTTTGCTTTTTGTTTATGCCTGCTTTGGAAATCCAAGCAACATAGTGGTTAAGAACAAGGGCTGATAATCAAAAGGTTGACAGTTTGAATCCACCAGCCACTCCTCAGTAAACCCTATGGAACAATTCTACTCTGACCTACAGGGTTGCTATGAATTGGAATCAACTCAACACCAAGAGGTTTGGTTTGAGTTTTCTTAGCATCCCTGCTTTCTTTTTGATAACATTCTCCTAGTATATCTGTCTGTCCTTTTGTTTCCAATGTCTAAATCAGTACTTTTTTAAAACAAGTCTAGAATAGGTTCTGCTTTGGAGTTTATCATAAAAGTCTTTGTATTGTAATAGGTAAATTAAGCCAACTTATATCTAGTGTTATGAAAGATGTCTTTCGTTCCAGTCCTCTCAGATTACTTTGTCATATGTTGTCTTTACTTTTCCTTAAAGATTTAATTGTTTGCTTTACCTTACAATCTATCTTGTGTACCAGTTTGTATGTGTGTGCTTATGCTGTTCAAAGGAGTACATATTTTTTTCCAAAGCAGTTATTTTACAATTATAGCGTTGTATAATAGGTTCTGTGCTCTGTAAGTTAGAACTTTGTACCTAGTGTGCCATAACCACTGGGACAGCTAGACAGGCCACCTGGCCATGAAAGTCATATCTGCTTATGTCACTCCCTACAGATGTATCATTTTCTTTTTGAGCAATAATTTTAAATATATTGGAAAATAGCATTTGATTGATTCACTTTAGCTCTTTTCTCTAAGAAGTGAAAACTAGCTTCTTTCCTCTTTGTGTCCCTTTTCATTAGTCTTTCTTTTAGTGCTTAGTTTAATACATAAGAAATGCGCATATGGTTCTATTAACTGAATCAAGATTTTTAAAAAAAAATGTTATCTGTTGACTTCTGCCAACTAGAGAACTTACCCTACCTCCTATCTTATTTCTTCTCTCAACTGTTTTTTTTGGTCATGGAATATTTAATTTTTCATGCTGGCCCATCACACAGTCACCATTAAACTGAATGTAGTTTCTCTTCCTTAGGGCATTTATTCTGTGTTCCTTCCATTCTCTATGTTATAGTTTTTCCAGTCATGTCTTGATTAACTCAAAGTTATTTCCCAGTTTCCTCAATATTCCCAGTGTGCTTGTATTATATACTAGTTGTCTGTAGACATTATATTTCAGTATACTTTGGCTGGGTATAAAATCAGTAACACTTTCTTTTTTATTATGCTGATCTTTCAGAAAACTGATAAATACAGTTATTTCTTGAAGAGAAGATATCTATGTTGACTCTTAGGTTTATCAGGAAAATATAGGCAGAGGAGATGGTTTCAGGCAGGTAAGAAAAAGCATGGAGCTTTTATAAAACAGGTGGTTGTTCAGGATCACTAGGGATAAAGGGAAAGAGATGTATCTTTCTGTGTTAACAATGGAGAATTTGAAGGAGATAGATTATAAGAAGGGGTATAGACTTCTTCCAGGAAGATAATATAAAGCCACTGAAGTGTGTGAGGAAGAAAATGACATCTGGGTCACATAGCCCATTTTAGGGGAAAGAACTAAAAACGTCTATGAGTTTTTCCTTCCATGCAGCCCAGGAGTTTTGTGTCATAGCAGTGCAAGTCCAGAGGTTTAATCTGTCACTAACCAGTTCATTGGTGGCTGACTTTGGTGCCCTGTCCAGCCTCACAGGGAGTCTGTTGGCATTTGTATAGACAAGTAAATAAATCTATAGAAAAATAATGGAGACTTTTTTGTGCCAGGATAGTATTTCTAACTGCCTTCCTATGTAGCAGGATCACTGAGAATTATAGGCATCTTAATCTTCACTGTAGACGATAAAGAGATAGTGTCTCTTCTAAAGAAGAAAAAAAGGGGGGGGCATTGCATTTCTTGAGCATATATTCTACACCCTTATAATCAGCAAGATGTCTTTCTTCCAAGGATCCCATGGAAACCTTCACAAATCTGGTTGACATTCACTGTAGTTCAAAAGCATTTTCTCCACCTGATCCATTTAGAATGCTGGTTGATTTACTAGTTTCAAGCTGTACATCTTAGAGGCTTTCACTCAGACCACAGCTGCCAGAGCTGACTAGTTTCTGCTAGAGCACATTTTATTTATCAACTACCATGTCATAATTCCATAGTCTGTTCATTCATCTTCAGTGAAATAGATGTAAAACATGTTGTCATTATAGTGTATTTATCTTATAGCACAGGACAGTTATGATCAGAAAGCCGATTGCCTTCTCAGTTTATCATTCTTCTTTGCTTGCTTTCTTGCATTACTTATTTTTCAGCTAAATAGTATATATCATTTCTAAAGCACTCTAGGTTGTAGAATTAACACTGAAGTTTAGAAGTGGAAGACAAAGTCATGTTCATGGTGTGAAAACTTGTTCAGCCAACATTAGCTAAACTTGGAAATTAATTTTTTATTTTTATTTATTTATTAATTTTTGATGATCTTATGGCATCCCCTTTGTGACATTTGCAGATAGCTTCTCTTTTGTTTCATAGTCCTTAATCTGCCAAATGCAGCTATTTTCATTGAGTGCAGACTAATAGTCAAGAGTGTCTTCCTTCTCATGTTGAGAGCTGTTACCCAAAGGAGCAAAGCTTTAAAAGGGTCTCAGCTTGATTCTTGCCATGTTTGCGTACAAAATAGATAATGCAGGCTTTGTTTGGGAAGATGTTAATTGATTCTGTCCACCATGGTGTCTAATGAGCCAATTCCCTGAAAATGTAGTAACTAAAAAAAAATACATATGTGATCCAATTACCGTATGAGTAAACTGCTTCCAATGATGCACACTACACATGTTTTCTGAGGCTGAGAGCTAATGATGCATATACACAGCCCTTATGTTTATCAGTCAGCATTTTAAGAATTGCTTTGTTGCAGGGAAAACAAAAAGGAAAGATTATAGTACCATCAGAATTCAATGCCCAAAATATAGTCAATTATTTTACTATTACCACATTTAAGTAATGAGTGGGAGGAATAGAGTTAGGATCTGGGCCCTGAAAGGAGCTGGGCAAATCTGCAGTTTCTCAGGAATTTGTTTTAGACCCAGGCCAAGTTAATAATCAGACTACAGTGGCATTTCCAGGGCTAAGTAATTTCACAGTCCCTTTCTTTCATCTTTCCATAAAGTAGAGTAGTCTTCTACCATACAGTGTTGTTGTTGGAATTCAAGTGCTACAGTTTCATCTGTGTTCCTTCAGATTTCAAGGGAGCTGGCTACTGAGTGGGACATGTACTATTTCTTCTAGGGTTATGGATGCCTAGACTAGATTGAATACCTGTACTTTCTGGCCAAACAACTGAACAATTGGTAATGAGAATGTCCTTGACAAAACTGGTCTTGCAGATAAGGTTGGGTCTTGCCTGTGTTGCCTATGGCCCTCAGCAGACAAAGGCAGAGATCTATGAAGGCCAATAGTACTTAGTGTTTCTAGTGAATATTGGTAGTGAGTGTCCACTGTGTTTACAATAGAAAGTCATTAGAGAAAGATCTGCGGAGAGACAACCTCACTTTGGTTGTTTTGTGCCCTAAATTTCTAACATAATCAGTGTAGCTTAAGGTCTTCCCTTTAGCACTGCACAATCTTCACCTTCAAGGTCAATACCTCTTGTATTAATAACCTGAGATTCAGAGTGAAATACATTGTCTGAGTGGGTCTGTGATGGTTAAGCATATACAGTTCATTGGTTTTGCTCTTCTGGAGAGTGCAACCTAAAACAGGGTTTTATTTCTCTAAGTAGGGGGCAAATTGCTTGAAATATGAAAGTTCCATTACAGATGGGAATGGATCCATCAAACACTTCCCCAGTACCTAAAACAGATCCAGACAAATAATCTTCTGATTAGTGATAGTGGAATCAAGTATCAAATTCATAGTTATAACCAACAAAAATTATTGTGAGAAAATATTGTCCAAATACTTCTACTGCAAACAGACCTCTTAGATATTGTGGAAAAGACTTCTGGGCAACTTGTTTTTAAAGCCAACTAACATGTATTCTCTTTCTTTATATGTGACTCCAGTTACTGGTGCAAGACCTTTTAAAACAAACAAGCAAACAAAAAACTCTTATCTCTACCTGCATGGAGAAAAAAGAATCCTAGTCTCCAACCTATTATCAGAGATTCCTAGAGTTGGCATACTGTTTAATGAGTCCCACTTCATTTTTCCTGAAGCTGAAAGCTCAAGAAGGTTATTTTTCCCCTTAGCTACATACCTATTAATGTTGGCAGCCATAACATACATGCAGCCACAACCATTCCCCACAAATAAAGCAGTCAGCATAGACTAAAATATGTCCCATCCATATCACTAAAGAGCCTTCCAGGTCAGCTTCTAAGTGTTCTGGTTACACTGCGTGATGCTCATTTTCATTTTAGCATTGAGCTTGATTTGTGAACTCAGAAGAAGAAATAGTGTTGACTGCTAGATTCCATGAGTCGGATCCGACTCAACGGCTCTTGGTTGGCTGGCTAGATTCCCATCATTAACATTAAGCTTTATTTCCTTATATCTCTTGTCTTTCTGCACATTGTGAGTGCTTTAAGTCAACAGATTGCCAGTAAAATGTACTGGGTTGACAGACTGAAGATAGTATTTTATTCTAATTTGGGGCAGCAAATAGGGCAGGGTGGTTAGTAGCTTTCTGCTTCTCTTCACTGATGTGTTGTTGTTGTTGTCAAGTGCCATGAAGTTGATTCCACCTCATAGTAATCCTATGCACAACAGAACGAAAAACTGCCTGGTCCAATGCCATGCCCACAATCATTTTTATGCTTAAGCCCATGGTTGTAACCACTGTCAATCCATTTTGTTGAGGGTCTTCTTTTCTGCTGACCCTCTACTTTACCAAGCATGATGTCCTTCTCCAGGGATTTATTCTTCCCAACAACACATCCAAAGAATTATTTTCCCTGTAGAATCCTTCACTGTGACAATTCAAGGCTTGAATTTTTTCTTCAATTCTTTCAGGTTGAGAAATGCCGAGTGTACTCTTCTTTTGGTTTTCTATCTCCAGCTCTTTGCACATATACTTTACTTTGTCTTCTTGAGCTGCCCTTTGATGTTTTCTGTTCAGTTCTTTTATTTCATCATTTCTTCCTTTTGCTTTAGCTACTCAACATACAAGAGCAAATTTTAGAGTCTCTGTTGACATCCAGTTTGGTCTTCTTCCTTTTCTTTTTATGACCTCTTGGTTTCTTCATAAATGATGTCTTTGATGTCATTCCACAGCTCATCTGGTCTTGAGTCATTAGTGTTCAGTGAGCTTTTCTTGAGATGGTATCTAAACTCAGATGGCATATACTCAAGGTCATATTTTGGCTCTTGTGGATTTGTTCTAATTTTCTCCAGTTTCAGTTTGAACTTGCATATGAACAATTGATGGTCTGTTCTGCATATGAACACCTGGTGGTGTTCTGACTGATGATGTCAAGCTTTTCCATTGTCTTTTTCTGAAGATGTAGTAAATTTGACTTCTGTATATTGCATCTAGTGAAGTCCATGTGTACAGTCAATGTTTATATTGGTGGAAAAGATATTTCTGATGAAGAAGTCCTTGGTCTTGCAAAATTCTATCATGCTGTCTCTGGTATCATTTCTATCACCAAGGCCATATTTTCCAACTATTGATTCTTCTTTGTTTCCAACTTTGCATTCAGATCATAAGTAATTATCAGTGCATTCCAACTAAATGTTCAATGTTTTGGACTGCAGAAGCTGTTAAAAATCTTCAGTTTCTTTATCTTTGGCCTCATTGGTTGGTTCATAAATTTGAATAATAGTCATATTAACTGGTATTTCTTGAAAGTGTATGGATATTATTGTATCACTGACAGCATTGTACTTCAAGATAGATCTTGAAATGACATTTTTGATGATGAATGCAATGCCATTCCTCTTAAAGTTGTCATCCCCAGCGTAGTAGACCATAAGATTGTCTGCCTCAGCATGGCCACTGCCAGTGCATTTGAGCTCACTAATGCCTAGGATATCAATGTTTGTGCATTCTATTTCATTTTTGGTGATTTCCAATTTTCCTAGATTCATATTTTGTACATTCCATTTCCAGTTATTAATTGATATCTGTAGCTGTTTCTTCTCGTTTAGAGTCAGGCCACTTCAGTAAACAAAGGCCCTGAAAGGTTGACTCCATCCACATCTTTAAGGCAGACTCTGCTTTAAGGAGGCGGCTCTTCCCCAGTCATCCTCAGAGTGCCTTCTAACCTGGGGACTCATTTTCCAGCACTATTTTGACAATGGTCTGCTGCTAGTCATAAGGTTTTCATTGACTCATTCTTTTTAGAAGTAGACTGCTGGGTCCTTCTTTCTAGTCTGTCTTAGTCTAGAAGCTTAGCTGAAACCTACCCATCAGAGGTGACCCTGCTGGTATCTGAATATCGGTGGTATAGCTTCCAGCATCGCAGCAACAAGCAAGCCCCCACAGCATGACTGACTGACAAGCGGGTGCTTAACTGAGTAGATTTATCAAAAGGAAGGTCTGAGTGATACCAAATTAGAAAGGTTATTGAATGAAATGTAGTATAATTGGATTGCCAAGGTTAGAGGGTCTGGATACCATGAGAAAGGAAATTACCATGGGAATAATTTGCAGAAACTTTTTAGACTGATACTTGGGCTACACCTCAGAAGTTGCTTGTTATTTTTGTTCTATAAAAAGTTGCTAAATCCACCCTTACCAACACACACACACACACACACACGCACACACGCACACATGCACATGAACACACACGCACACGCATGGGTGCACACACACACCATAGTTGCTGTTGAGTTTATTCTCACTCATGGCAACTCCAGGTGTTTTGCTGTAGAACTGTACTCCATAAGATTTTCAGTGTGCATGATCTTCCAGAATTAGATTGCCAGTACTTCCTTCTGAGGTGCCTCTGGTTGGATTTGAACCACTAACACTTTGTTTAATAAAATCATTCTTGTTGAGTTATTTTTGACTCAGTGTGACCCCATGTGTGTCAGAATAGAACTGGACTCTTAGGGCTTTCAATGAATGTGATCTTTTGGAAGCAAATCAACAGGCCTGTCTTTTGAGGCACCACTGTATGGATTTGAACTACTAACTTTTTAATTAATATCTAAGAGTTTAACTATTTGTACCACCCAGAGAAAAGGTACTTAATTATACAATTAAAAATGTTTAAAAAGACAAGTATTTTAATCTCTATTTTACCACACACCAGAAACCAAAAAACTATAAAAAGTTTCCAGTGAAAAATCATAAGCTAGCCCTGTTGGTCCCTCTAGCCTAGTAACCTAGCTCAAGGTGAAAGAAATTCAGACTCATCTCACCTTAAGTTATCTTTCCTGTCTTATACCATGTTAGTGCTTATCTTATCTAGACCCGAGAATTTTGTTCCTAACCATGTGTTCATTATAGTTGAAGAGAAGGGTATCAATCCTGTGATAAATTTACTTATTAATTGAATTTAACAAACATCTAATATTGATCTGATATCTGTCATGGGCCAGATACA
Organism: Heterohyrax brucei; assembly: GCA_028571685.1. Taxonomy (NCBI): domain Eukaryota; kingdom Metazoa; phylum Chordata; class Mammalia; order Hyracoidea; family Procaviidae; genus Heterohyrax; species Heterohyrax brucei. Next base: position 101,663,176 of record CM053151.1, read on the forward strand.
GAATTTGGCAATTGATATGCACAGCCATAGACCCTACTGTCCTAGAGTTCAGTATCTAATGAGGAAGAGAGGTAATAAAGTAGGAAACAAATATTTATAACAATACGTAGTACCCCTATGAATGCTGGGAAAGAAACAACTTGGTCGCATGCTTACTGAATTCTTCTATATGAAAGGCACTATGCTATTTCTGGGGCCCTGATAGCAAAGTGTTGAAGTGCTATGGCTGCTAACAGAAAAGATGGCAGTTCAGATCCACCAGCTCCTTCTTGGAAATCTATGGGGCAGTTCTACTCTTTCCCTACAGGGTTACCATGAGTCAGAATTGATTTGATGGCAATGGGTAGTTTTTGTACTACTTCTGTGAGGTCCTGTGGCCAGAAGTACAAAAGAAAAACTTGTAAATAAGGAGATTAAATTATTCAATATTAGGCAACACTTTAAAACCAAACAAAAGAATATTAGAGGCAGCACAGAACAGCATCAAGTTAATTATCGAACAAGAGGTGATAAGGATAACGGCTTTAGGATTTGAGGAGAAAAATTTCTGTTTGTGGGCAGTAGTTACTGAAGCCTTACAGAAGCTAAAAAAGATGAAAACATTGTGGATAGAAAACAACTTCTTAAAAAAAGGAGTGGCAGAGGGAAAAAATACTGGGGCGGGAAACTCAACTGCAATATCACACCAAATCCATTGCCACTGAGTCACTGCCGACTTCTAGTGACCCTATAGGACAGGGTAGAACTGCTCTGTAGAGTTTCCAAAGAGTGACTGGTGCATTTGAACTGCTGACCTTTCAGTTAGCAGCTGTAGCATTTAACCACTATGCTACCAGGGTTTCTGAACTGTAATAAGCAGTGGTAAATAGTTATATAGGGAAATGTAAGTGATACCATTATGAAGGTAGGTTGGAGTATATGTGTATGGAACATATGGGTTAAGTGGCTTGCTAGTTTAGTGTCTTCATCAGAGAACCATCATCCACATACATGACAAAGGAGAGAATATCATTAAGCCACGCAGTTAACGGAATATTAAGCTGCATGTCCTACCAGAAATGCAATTTCCCTAAACTGAAAATGCAGTAAAATAAACTTAAAACTCCATAATTTTCTTTAATATGTTTTATTGGACTTTATTAGAAAAATTAAATGATTGCTGTGAAATTGTATTAAGTATTTATGGGAAAGGATGAAGACTGGAATAAGGTCTGGAGAGAATTTTTATGGAGAGATTGTGTGTATGTGTGTCTGTTTGTGTCTGTGTCTGTGTCTGTGTTCATCCCCCCTGATTCTTCAGTCAAATCAAATAATACTATCAGGCCAAGCAAAGTTGAAATCTGCCCATCTATTCTCGTTCTCATGGTTCAAACCAACGGAACTCCAAGTAATTATTTTGTTTGGTTTCTAAATATTTATACTCACTCCACAGTGTCCTAGTCTGCTTTAATATGGTGTTTCTGTGGTCTGTTTTCTGAAGGAGGGTGGAAGGAATAGTATGTAATGAAGATGCCCTAAAAATCAGCATGTTTTGAAGGTCCTTTGGTTAGATTCATCAGCGTTTCTAACTATGTTAAGAAACAAACAGAAAAATCATTGCCAAATCCCTCTCTGCAATCCTGTGTCCAATATCTTTGTCCAGTTCCTGGGAGGTCAATGAGGGACAGTAGCAGCATTCATAGAGTTCACAGTAGAGTCAAACATAAAATGAGGGTTTATATTAAAAACTTGAAAGCAAAACCGAAAGAAACAAACAAATGAAACAAAAAAAAACCCTAGTATTAAAAATTAAATGGAAATTATTTAAATTGCAATTTTTTAAATATTAGTTATATATTTTCTGGTGTGTATGTGAATGTGCTGTGTGTGGGCATGTACACCTGCACACACACAGAGACACAGACAACTTGAAAGAACATTTCATTTTTTCCTTCAGATGGCTCCTGGACAAAGACTGGAAAGGAAATATTCTTTCCATACCTTCCCGGTTTAGGTAATGTAGCTGCCTCTCTCTACTTGTTTTCCCTGCAGTTTCTATTTGGATTTGAAGGAAAGAAGTGTTTCTTATTTTGTGGACTGAAAAATTTACCTTGGTTGTAATTGAAGACAAGAGAATGAATGTGAAACTATGAAAGGAAAAAGAAGATTGTCACCTCCTCTTTCAGAGTCAGCAGTTTTGTATGGGTGGGCAAAATAAGTCTATGCTGTGATCCTTCTTAGGGCCACTGGTGGCACAGTGGTTAAGAGCTAAGGCCACTGATTGAACAGGATGGCCATTCAAATTCACAACCCTCCTCTTGGGAAAACTATGGGGTAGTTCATGTGTATGTGTGTTTTGTTTTCTTTTCTTAGGACACTTCTAAGAAGAGCTGAACTGAGTTTAGAAATGTAGCACTATCAAGCAATCCATTTTACTCCTTTTCTTTGGAATTGATGGGAAATATTAAAACCATATGAACCAAGCTTGTTGTCTATATTGAGTGACCTTTAGATCTAGTCTGTGTACTTCACAGAACCATGGGGAAAGTCTTCCTTAATGTTTTCTGTCTCTGAGCCCTGTTTCCTTTAATCTCCCAGTAGAACATGGCACTTCCCTAACATTTGCATTGAGAATGTAGATAGATAAGAATTCAACCCTCTGGTCTCATTTATTGCAATTGTATTTAGATACACAATTTAATTAGTTATACTTAGCCTCCTTCCCAATCTTCTTTGAAGCAGGAAAGTCCCGTTGCACTTGTTCTCTAATTTTATGCTCATATCCTAATTTTTAAGCTTTGAAGAAACAAAGGATATGACTGTCCTATGTGATTTCTAAGAAGTTTAGATATTTGACCCAAAGGAAAGTTTTCTCCTGTGGAAGTTATGGAGTTTATTGTTTTGGATCTGAATTTCAGTCACAATATTTGGTTGTCTCTCACTAAATCTCCTTTGTAAAATTAACTTGTCTGTTTAAGAGAGAAAAGATAAGTCTACAAAGATTAGACATTGAGATACACCCTTAATAACAGACAAATATTGTATGTTATAATATCCTGATATGAAAAGACTGAGTGAAGATAATAGTGATATTATTAGGGTATGCTAATTTTATAAAGCTTACTTATGGGAAAAGTCAAACTTGAAGACATTGTACAGAAAACATTACCCTGAATTTTGGCAAACACCAATAGGGTCACAGAAAATACAGTATGAATGCAGGATGAAGAAAATGATACGGCTGTGTGCACACTGAGGACATTATCTTTATTATCATCAATAAAACCATGAAAGATCCCTCACTCTAGAGAGGGAAATGTGAGATGCATTCAGGCTGTGATATCTAGTCCAAGACCTTTCTTGAGCATAAGTAACTAGAAACTTTTACTTTACAATATTTTTAGTTTAGTGGGCAACTGCTGAGTCTCTGCTGAATTGATACATAGTCAGTCTTTAAAGAGAAAAGCAACCAAATTTACCAACTTATAAGACAATAATAAATGGTCTAAAACTGAGAGTAGTTTGAATAAGTGACACAGAAGTTGTGCTTATTAATGACCTATGTGTATCTCCACATTTCTCCTTTGCCGTTGGGATTGGAAAAAATTCTAGTCAGTGAATTGTAATCAGAAATAAAATCTGTCACTTATGGACTAAGACAGTTTAAAGTTATCTCCATCTCCCCCTTGTCCTATCATATTTTGTCTGTCTTTGGAGGTCTTGTATTCTAGAGGGTCTTTCACAAGGTGAAGGCAGGGTACCAACTCACAATAGCATTTACATGAGCAAGGAATAAATGTGAGGGCATGAGTGTGGTGTGAAAGTGGGTGAAAAAGGTGTTTGGATATGTGTTTTAAGGTACAGAGATTTGTTACTGCAGCATAACATAGCCTGTCCTGACTACTTCAGCAATCTAATAATGTTTCTATTGTTTTTTTAAAAATTTAATCCTACAAATGTGCCATTCATTTCAATACTTAGAAACTGTCATAAGGCCTCATGCTAATCTAAGAGGAAAATGAAAAGCAATACAGTTCTTATCTTTCTTGAAGTCCTATACTACATGCCTTCGACCTTCATGATGACCTCCAAAGCCAGAACTTCCCAATCATAGGACATCAGCTGAGACACAGTGTGCAGAGATCTGTTCACCTCAGCCTAGTGTGGTTTGGTGAGATGGAAGGCTGTCAGACCCATTATCACTAGTCACAAGTAGACTCATGTGCTGACTGCAGTATGCTATGCAAATTTTATTCTTTGGTATGATTTCCTATGAGTGCCATGGTGTGACAAAGGTAGAGGAGTGTCACAGTGAGCACCATAAGTCTAGGCTCTTTGTGTACACACATGTATCACCTATACATTCCACTTCTCTTTCCTTACACCCATTTCTGCACTCTTGTCTATGTCATTGCCCAAATGTATTTTTATGTCCACAGAAATTTCAGAAAAAGCTGATAAAATGACTGAGAATATGAATAAATATTTGTTGACTTAATAAATGCATGTGCTCTTGAGGCACTCCAGTTCACTCAAAAATGTCTTTTTTTAGGAGACTATTTGATGGGACAGAGAGGTTACCTAGAAATCCTCAAAATCTTCTCAGTTAGGGACTATCCATGACAATATTAAATTGTTGTAACGAAAAGAGAAAACCTGAGACTATGCAACCAAATTCTACTAATAAATGTGTTGTCTCAATTAAGTAAGTCAAATCTTTGTTTATTCATCATAAGAAATTAGGTTATAATAATCCCTTTCATTGTTAAGTGCTTACTATGTATCATGCATTATGCTATATACTTTGTGTATATTAGCTCATTTATTTCTCACAAAAGAAGAAAGATAGATATTATTATTATCCTCATTTTATAGACAAAAACACTGAGGGACAGAGGAATTCGGGAGCTTGCCTGTGGTTGTAGAGCTAGTAAGTGGTAGAGCTCATATTAAAAGCAAGCAGTCCAACTCCAGGCAGTTTAACAGTATGCTATGCCGCATCATCTTAATAGGCTCAAGATGGGGTTCCTAGCTTCATATTTTTGTTCCAACTGGTGAAAAGTGTCATCTTCTACTCTAGTGCCAAACATCACCCCAAAAGTAAACAGTTTTTTGACTGCCAAAAATTAATTAGAAGAGGTATAATTTGAGTTTTAAGAGATGATCTTAAATCTTTTTTTTATTATGATTGAAAGAAAATGTACTTTCCCATATAAATTTGCATGCTGACCTACATGCAGCTTCCACTGCTCTCCCTGCACAGTGCAGCACAGTCCTCCTCTCTGCTCCATACGTGTTTTATCTTCCCAGCAGTCTCCTATCTTCTCCTCTCCACCCATTCCCCTTCCTCCAGTGTGAGGTCAGCAAGGACATCCTGTAAATGCCTAGCACCATAAATTGCCCAGAAAATACGGTCATTCTGTGTCACCAAGTCCAATCAACTTCTATCTGAAAAGTTGACCTTCAATATGATTTATGGACAGGGGCAGCATCAGGGCCAGGGACCCCGCTCCCAGGAGAACTTCAGGGCTCCTAGACCATCAATTGTGGTCTTTTAGTGGAGATCTCAGGGTGCACCCCTATTTATACTTGTATTGTCAGTGAGACTCAACCTTGTAAACTCCATCGCGCCTATCACTGGTGGTAGCCAGGCACCATCTGGTTCTTCCCGTCACAAGTCAATGTAGACATCCACTCACGTGGGTCTCTCTGTCTTTTGTATTCGGCAGCTTTTAAGACCCCAGATGCCACTCACCAATATGGGGTGTGGAGAGATCTCATTAGCAAAACGCTAATTGTGCCAGTTGGCCTCTATTTCCCCTGAGAGCATGGTCCCCGGTTCCCCATCCTAGCTACTCTGCCCTTGCAACATTGGGTTAAGATGAGAAGAGTACATGAGTTCTGTTGAAGTCCTGTTAATATTGATCTTCTTACTAATTTGTGCTGTCACGAATTTCACTGAACCAAATTTCTAACAACTATCTAATCTAAACCCTCCCCCTTCACCCTCCTGCCTTCCCCACCCTTGCAGCCATCAAAGAGTCTTTTCCGTTATGCATGAGTCTGCTTTCAAGTTCTTATCGTAGGGGTCTCATACAATATTTGTCCTTCTGTCGCTGACTACGTTCACTCAACATAATGTCCTCCAGTTGAAACCAAGTTAAGAGATGTTTCCTGCTATCATCGTTGTTCTTTATCACTGCATAGTGTTCCATTGAGTGTATATACCATAGTTTACCTATCCATTCTTCTATTGTTGGGCATCTGGGTTGATTCCATCTTTTGCTATCGTAGACTGTTCTGTGATGAACATTCGTGTGCATGTATCCATTGGTGTGAATGCCCTTGATTCTGTAGGATATATTCCAAGCAGTGGAATTACTGGGTCAAACGGTATATCTATATCCATTATTTTAAGGTAGCACCAGATTGCTTTCCAAAGAGGTCACACCATTTTGCAATCCCACCAAAGGTGTAGGAGAGTTCCAATCTCTCCATAGCCTCTCCAGCATTTACTGTTTTGCATTTTTTGGATCATGGCCAACCTTGTTGGGGTGAGATGGTATCTCATTGTAGTTTTGATTTGAATTTCCTTCGTAGTTAATGATAGTGAGCATGTCCACATGTGTTTTTTTGGCTGCCTGGATCTATTCTTTAGAGAAGTATCTATCCATCTCCTTTGCCCATTGCTTAATTGGATGATTTATCTTTTTCTTGATATTTTGTAGTACCTTATAGATTATGGAGATCAGGCGTCTGTCTGACATCAAGTTGCCAAATATTTTTTCCCATTCTGTAGGTGGCCTTTTGATTCTATTAATAAAGTCTTTGGATGAGCAAAAGTGATTGATTCTTAGTAGTTCCCATTTATCTATTTTCTCTACTGTTGTTTGAGGTTTGTTTGACACATTTTGAAGTCTGTCTATGTTGTATATTAAAACTTTCATTATTTTTTCTACTTTTTCTTGGGTGAGCTTTATTGTTTTAGATTTGACATTTAGGTCTTCTATCCAGTTTGAGGTGGCTTTTGTATAAGGTATAAGATATGGGTCTTGTTTTAATTTAGTGCAGATGGACATCCAATTTTGCCAGCATCATTTGTTGAACAGATTGTTTTTACCCCAGTTTAATATCTTAGGGCCTTTGTCGAATATCAACTGTTCATAGACAGATGGTGTCACCTTTGGGGTCTCGATTCTGTTCCACTGATCTATCTGTCTGTTTTTGTACCAGTGCCAGGCTGTTTTGACTACTGTCGCAGTGTAATAGGTTCTAAGGTTAGGTAATGAGAGGTGTACAAGTGTGTTCTTCTTTAGTAATGCTTTACTTATCTGGGGCTTTTTCCCTTTCCAGACAAAGTTGGTAACTTGTTCCTCCATCTCACTAAAAAATATCACTGGAACTTGTATTGGGATTGCATTATATAAGTAGATTGTTTTGGGTAAAATAGACATTTTCACAATGTTAAGACTTCCTATCCATGAGCAGGTAGGTTTCTCCATTTATGTAAGTTTCTTTTAGCTTCCTGTAGTAACGGTTTGTAGTTCTCTTGGTAAAGGTCCATTATTTCTCTGATTAGATTTATTCCTAGGTACTTTATCTTCTTAGGGGCTATAGTAAATGGTATTGACTTGGTGATTTCTTCCTTAATAGTTGGTTAATTGTTGTTGGTATAAAGGAATCCTACTGATTTACTTATGTTTATCTTGTATCCTGAGACTTTACCAAACTCCTCTATCAGCTTGAGTAGTTTCCTTATGGATTCTTTGGGATTCTCTGCATATACAATTATATCATCAACAAATAGGGAGATCTTTAGTTCTTCTTTGCCAATGCAGATGCCCTTTATTACTTGGTCTTGTCTAATTGCTATGGCTAGAACTTCTAGTACAATGCTGAATATGAGAGATGAGGGTGGGCATCCTAGTCTAGTTCCTGTTCTCAAGGGAAACTCCTTCAGTCTTTCTCCATTCAGGATGATGAAGGCAGTTGGCTTTGTAGAAATGGCACTTATTGCATTGAGGAATTGGCCATCTATTCCTATTTTGCTGAGAGTTTTTAACATGAATTGGTGTTGGACTTTATCAAATGCCTTTTCTGCATCAATAGACAAGATCAAGTGATTCTTGTCTTTTGTGTTATTTATGTGGTTGATCACATTAACTGTTTTTCTGATGTTGAACCAGCCTTGCATCCCTGGTATGAATCTACCTTGGTCATGATGGGTTATTTTTTTGATATATTGTTGTATTCTATTGGCAAGAATTTTGTTAAAGATTTTTGCATCTAGATTCATGAGTGATATGGGTCTGTAGTTCTCTTTTTGGCTGAGCATTTCCCTGGTTTTGGTATCAGGGTTATGCTCGCTTTATAGAATGAGTTTGGGAGTACTCCATCCCTTTCTATACTGTGAAATAGTCTCAGTAGTATTGGAGATAACTCTTCTCTAAAAGCTTGGTAGAATTCTGTGGTGAAGCCATCTGGGCCCGGGCTTTTTTTGGTTGGCAGTTTTTTTTATGACTTTTTCAATCTCTTCCTTTGTGATGGGTTTATTAAGTTGTTCTGTTTCACCTTGTGATAATTTGGGTAGGTGATATGAATCAAGGAATTTGTCTATTTCCTCTAGGTTTTCAAATTTGTTATAAAACAGTCTTTCATAGTATTCAGCTATGATATTTTTTATTTCTGCTCAATCTGTTGTGACAACTCCCCTCTCATTTCTTATTTGGGTTATTTGTTTCTTTTCCTGTTTTTCTTTAGTAAGTTTAGCCAATGATTTGTCAATCTGGTTGATCTTTTCAAAAAACCAGCTTTTGGTCTTTTCAATTTTTTCAATTTTTCTTCTATTCTCTAATTCATTTAGTTATGCTTTAATCTTTATGATCTGTTTTCTTCTCGTGCCTGAGGAGTTCCTCTGTTGTTCTCTCTCTACTTGTTCAAGCTGTAGGGTCAGTTCTTTGATTTGGTTTCTTTGTTCCTTCCAGATGTGTGCATTTATGGAGAGAAACTGACCTCTGAGCACTGTTTTGCTGTATCCCATAGGTCCTGGTAGGCAGTGTTTTCATTCTCCTTGGAATCCATGAATTTCTTTATTTCATCCTTGATTTCTTCTATAACCCGTGGTTTTTTGAGCAAGGTGTTGTTCAGTTTCCATGAGTTCCACTTTCTATCTATGTTTTTTCTCCTATTGATTTTGACTTTTATGGCTTTATGATCTGAGAAGACACTTTGCATTAATTCAATGGTATGGATTTTGTTGAGAATTGCTTTATGTCCTAACACATGGTCTATTCTGGAAAATATTCCATGTGCACTGGAGAAGATGGTGTAGTTGTCCACTGATGGATAGAAAGTTCTGTATACGTTGATGAGGTCTAGATGGTTAATTGTGGCAATAAAGTCTTCTATGTCTTTATTGAGTTTTTCTCTAGACGATCTGTCCAATACTGAGAGTGGAGTGTTGAAGTTTCCTGCTATTATTGTGGAGTGATCTATCTCCTTTTTGAGTGTAGTCAGTGTTTCTTTGACATATTTAGGTGCTCTAATATTAGGTGCATAAATATTTAATATTGTTAAGTCCTGCTTGTGTATTGAAACTTTCAGTAATAAATAGTGTCCGTCCTTGTCCACAATGGTGGATTTTCCATTAAAATCAATTTTATCTGAGATGAGAATTGCCACACCTGCTCTTCTTTGTTCATTGTTAGCTTTATATATGTTCTTCCATCCTTTGATTTTCAGTTTGTTCGTATCTTTAGGTCTCAGGTGAGTTTCTTGTAGGCAACATATAGACGGGTCATGTATTTTGATCCAAGATGTCACTCGATGTCTCTTTACTGGAGCATTCAGTCCATTCACATTAAATGTAATTGTTGATAGGTATGGGTTACCTGCTGCCATTGTGATATGTTTATTTTTGTGTTGATGTTTTCTCTGTTGTTCTTATTAATCTGTTCTGTGACCTTCTTCTTTGCAAGTTAATTCTTCACCTTTTTCAGGGTTGGTTTTGTGGTTGTTCAGATGCCTGCATTACATTTCTTGATACACTGAGTTGCTTTTTTATGATGCTTTATGGCTGCACCTATGATCCCACTTAATAAACTATATAACCCCAATTTTGATTGCTACCAGTCTTGTCAACTTTCTCTCCATCCGGAAGAACTATAATGACTGTAGTACAACCCTCTTTTTAATACAGTGATATCGTAGTTTACATGATATGATCGCTGGATTGTTTCTTTCACTATTATAGCTTTGATTGTGTTTGGAGCCTTCCCTAACTGAGTAGGATTCTGGATGATATGTCCTTCTAAAATACAAAGTTAGTGGTTTTGTTCTTCCAAACCAAGAGATTCTTTCAGTATTTCTTGTAGCTTTGGTTTGGTTTTTACAAATCTCTGAGTTTCTGTTTATCTGTGAATGTCTTAACTTCATTTTCATATTTAAAAGATTGTTTTGCAGGATATATAATTCTTGGTTGGAAGTTATTCTCCTTCAAGGCTTTGAGTGTGTTATGCCACTGTCTCTGTGCCAGCATTGTTTCTGCAGAGAAATCTGATGAAAGCCTACAGGGTTTCCCTCTGAATGTTAGCTTTGCTTTGAGTCGTGCTGCCTTCAAGAGTTTCTGCTTATGTTTCATTTTGTTGAGCTTGATAATGTCTTTCAGTCTTTCTATTGAGATCTATATTGAGTGGCGTTCCATACGTATCTTGGATATCTATATTCTCTTCTTTCATAATTTCTGGGAAGTTTTCTGCCAGTAGTTCAGCGACAATATTCTCTGTGTTCTCAGGTGTCTCACCCTTTTCAGGAATTCCAATTAATCTTAGATTGTTCTTCTTAATGGAGTCCCACATGCTTCTTAATGCTTCCTCAGTTTTCTTGTTTCTTTTTTCTGATTTCTCCTCATAGATGCTGGAGTCAGTGGCTCTGTCTTCCAGATCAGAAATTCTCCTTTCCATTTCTTCCATTCTGTTTTCTTGGCTTTGAATGAATGTTTCTATGTCTTTGATTTTGTTCTTGATCTGCTGGATTTCAGAGTACTGATGTTCCATCAGATCAAACAGCTTGCTTAATTTTTTGTTTTGCTCTGCTGAATTTTGTGTAAGGTCTAGTAGGGCTCTATATATAATCCTTTTGTATTCACCTTCTGATAGTTTCAGAAAAGCTTCTTTGTCTGGGAAGTTCTGAGGTGGTTTCTTCTGGGGGCCTTCTGATGCCATTGATGACTTCCAGGTTACAGGCCTCTCCAACATCTGCTGCTTTTGGGGCATCATGTGGGTCGATAGAGGCTGGAAGAGATGCTGTGAAAATGTGCCACAGTTGTTTCTCTAGGCCATCTTAAGGTGAGAAGTAAAAAGTATTTGGCACCTTTCAAACTCAGTCATGTTTTCAGGTGTCTGTTCCCTCTTCCCAGCTGGCAAAGTAAGTACTTCTATATTGAACACCTGATGTTATAAACTAGCTCAAAATACAGAAAGGCTACTGGCCTGCTAGTCTCTGCTATGGGGCCCCAGCTGTAGGCGATATTGTGTAGAACTCTGCTTTTCTGAAAGCAGTCTCTTCTGGGCAGCAACTGCCTCTCAGCCCAGGAATTAGGTCCAACTGAGACTTCCGTATGGATGACCCCACCTCCCAACAAAACAAGATGGCATCCCACATAAGCTCGCCAGCCAGTCAAGAGTGCCGAAATGCCCAGAGTCCACAGCTTCCGCTGGGCCTCTCCCAGGAAACACTGTGCAAACACCGCTTCCTTGCTGGAAAAGCTCTCTCCACCCGGCAGGAGCCACCTCCCAGCCTAAGAACCAAGTCCGGCCAGGGCCTCTCCATTTCGTGATAGGCCAGAGGAGCTGAGGTTTATAGAGTCCAAAGCCAGGCTCTCAGAACCTGGCACTTATGCTTGCCCATCCCACCAGCAGTGCATCCTAGACCAGCAGCTAGTCATCCCAGTTCTGCCCGCCGGTCAAGACACACACACACACACAAAAAAAAAAATCGAAATGGTGAGTTACCTCCGGTCTGTGCAAGCCTGTGCTCACTGAGAGTAGGGTCAGAGAAAAAGAGGAGGTTTTGCATTCAGTGGTATGAAGTCCAAATTAACAGCCCTATGCCACATCCCAGGGCTTACTAGGTTTCCAGAAGGCACCGTTTAACTATCATATCAGGTCTTGGTTCCCAGAGGGCTTTAGGGAGACATGCATTTAGTCTGACATCTTGATTCTGCCCCTCATCTTAAATCTTAGATCTTCATTTTGGTAGGGTAAGTTGTGCTGTTATCCACCAAATCAGATTATGATACCACCACCTCTTTAATTTGACAAGGGATTCCACATTCATGTTAAGAATATTTTGGCTTGGAACAAACAATAAAAATTGTCCCACAAAGCAAGCTGCCATCTAATGAACATCAATGGGTCTCAGCCTACCTGGAGCAAATAAAAACCAAGAACATAAAAGACATAAGAAAAATATGAACCCAGGGCACAGAATGGTCCATATGATTGGGAGACTACATCAGTATGAAACCAGAAGAACTAGACGGTGCCAAGCCACCACTAAAGACAGCCCTATCAGGGAATGCAAGGTATAGTCCCTGACATAGCATGAGAAAAAGGGCTGTGTGGATCAAGAACTCTATTAAAAGACAAGACCTAATGGTCTGACAACCTGGAGGGTCCCCTGAAATTCCTGCTAGCCCATATCTGAGACTAGTACTGAAGCCAACACTTCAGACAAAGGTTGGACTGGACTAAGGAATACAGGGTGATGAGAATGGGGTGTGTACTTTATGATTCCGTGTATATATAAGGATGTCCAACTAGTCTCCTTTCAGAGAAGAGAGGAGAGGGTGGAGAGGAGGGAAAAAGTGTCAGCCGAGTGGACACTGGAAGCAAAGAGTAGAGGGGATGAGTGTGCTGTTATAAGATGAGAGCAGATACAGTCATAAAGAGATAGGTGCTCAAGGTTTTCTATGGAAAATTAACTTGGATTGTAAACTTTCACTTAACTACAATTAAAAAAAAAAAGTCCCAGAACATCCAACGATCTATTGTAAAAATAATATCATTGGTGTGTTAGGTAAGATTCAAAAACATCTAAGCCTCTCTACTTCCAAATCACTTTACTGCATATCAGTAATAATTTCTAGTATTATGAGTGGAATTGTGTGTCCATTCCATGAGTAACTAATAATGTGTCCATTCCATGAGTAACTAATAATGACCCCAAATGTTAAAAGTGGAAAAGGAAATGTATGAATAATCAGAGACCATTCTCATTAACCAGAGCTGGGGAAACAACTGGAATAAAAATCTTCACCCTACTTAATGCTTCATAATAATTAGTAATAATTGATAACTTGTAGAAATTAAAATATAATGAATGTACTCTATTTGTAATATGTTTTTTTCATTCTTTTTTATCCCTCTATTAAAGACTGGAGTTGAGAACTCTTGGGTTCTTCTCCTGATAATTTTGCATCTTCCATGGAGAAAATGATAAAGGATCATACATATATTGTATTGAAGTTGGTAGGGTTCTTAGAGATTATTCTAGTCTAATTGCATCATACTGAACCAAAAATATCAAACCCATTACAATCAAGTTGATTTTGTTTCATAGCAACTCTACAAGACAGAGTAAAACTGCCCTATGGAGTTTCCAAGTCTGTAAATCTTTATGAAAGCAGACTGCTGTGTCTTTCTCCCATATAGCAGCTGATTGGTTCAGTTAGCAGCCAAGTGCTTTAACCATTATGCCACCAGGGCTCCCTTCTGTGTTATATTACAGATGAAACAATATTTTAAGCTTAGAGAATTTAATTGACTCATTCAAGTCGCATGTCAGGCCATTGGTATGACTACTATTTACATACTTGGGATAATTGCCAAGGGTGGGAGGGAATAAAGTGTTTTTATGTAAGGAAGTGATTTGAGCTGCTTCATTATAAAGGGGCCTTGGATAAAAGGGTGCTAAGACTGATATTATGTCATGTTAATGAATTAATGAGGTCTTATATCTAAAGTGCCCAACACAGTGTCTGGCACAAAGGAGGCACTGTAATCTGTAGAACAAATAAAAGAATGCTCAAACTCAGTCTCTCTAAGCACTGTCTGAACCCTTTGAGTGACACAGAGCATAGAACTTTGCAGGGCTTTTTCTGTTAGCTCTGTGAAAGGAAATGCTCCTAAGGGAACTTGTGTGAATTCTATTCAGAGATGAAAACACAGATTTATGGGAGAGTCCAAAATGAATCAAAAGCATTGCCATGTATAAAAAAGAGTGCCATCAACAGAACCTGCCTGCCAAGAGTGTCTTGTTAGCAGTTGAAAAACCTGAGCTATAAGTGTTTAGTGGAAATGTAGAAATGATTATTTGGGCAAAAGCACAATTTACGTGAGAATGAATCAGGAAATGTCCTGGAACACTAGAAAGATGAAAAATCTGGCATCTTCCGTGGCATATTCAAGTTGCTGAATATACACCACACCACCAATTTTCCTCTGGCTACAGCCAGATACCCTGGGAGAAGGAATGATCCCTTCCTAGACATTGATATAAATATGTACCATAACAGGTAATCTTAATTTCAAAGGAAAAATATCTCTGTACCAGTAAATACTGTCAAAAGTATCTCCTAAAGCTGCTGCTTCTTCTTTTGTTCTATTTGATTCCAGCATTTCTCAGTCTAAAACTTATTAAAGCTAAAAATGCCCCTTAAATTATACTCTGCTGTACCCTGGAGGAACACCTGAGAAAGATAATAATAAGCCCTTGAATTAGGCAAGTGGAGAGGAAAGAATTATGAAATAAAACAAAGCAAAGAAATCGTGTAAACAGATTAATTAATTGTCTGGAAGTGAAAAGCACGTTTGTAATTTTGTCCTTGTTGAAGGAAAATTGGAGTTCATTATGCTCACTGACTGATTTAAAAGCTTCTTCCTGCAAAGCATCACCAAGCGAGTGAGTGTGTCGTGAGTGTAAAGCATGAATCAGTTGCAGTGTCAATTAAAATAGAAAGTCAGTATTGAAACCTCTAGAGTAAAAGGTTACTGTTTTATGCTTGAAAGATGAGAGGATGCTTTTCTCCCCCACTTTTAGTTTGTTTTCTTTTTCTGTCTCTCCTCTCTCCCCAGTTGTTCTTGGGAGCATTTATTTCAGATTTCTAGCAGGAAACATACATTTGGTAATGAATTGTCTTATCACCTGTCGTTCTTTGAGCTCATTCGATATACGAGGCTATCCTCTTTAATCTTCAATCATACGATAAGAGGTATCAGTGCCACTTAAGAAACCTGAAGTTTGTGGGGATAAAATTGCAGAGCTGCTAAGTGGTGGCACCAGGGATTTAGGACTAGGTCTGTTTGATTTCTCCAGGACTCCAGAGAGACTTCAAGGCAAGCTCATCATGTCAAGTTAGGGATGCTGGTATAAAGATGTAACTTATGGTATGTCACATGTCTCATGGATGAATATTACATAATTGGTTGCATGTGAGAGTACTCTTGAGGAGCCCAGTGGGATGATATATGAGATGCCATACAGGCAACATAACCAGTTACTCCACCTACTGACTGTTGTTTTTCTAATGAGCAGAATTTCAGTTAGCTTGTGGTGAAATGCTGTTTTCAATGGAAAACTTGCGTGTTTTAATTTTGTGACATCTTTTCGACGGCACTTGGCTGGCTTCCCCAACGGGTTTTTCCAAGCAGTTGAAACTTAGGGAGTAAAAGGAAGGAAATGTAGAGTCAATTTAAGATCTTTGATATGGTTGTGCCATTCCTTAGAAGAAGTACAGCCAGAAAAGCTCCTTAGAAGCAAGGATGGTGAGACTTCATCGGACTTACTTTGTATATGCCACCAGGAGGAACAATCACTGAAGAAAGCCTTAGAATGTCTGGTACATTCTGTCTCATTTGCTGAGATGTATATGCCACATTGTAAGTGTGAGCCTGAGATATTCTGTCTCAAACCCTCATGTGCATTCTGCGCTCACATGCTCTCTACCTCTTATTTCTGACAGCCGTTTTTTAAGAGTTCTCAATGTATAATAACTCCTTTGCATCCTTTCACCAATTCTATAAAAGTATTCCCATTTGATGATTTGTGAAGTTGAGGCACTGAGAGATTAAATAAATTATTCTAGGTCATACAACTAGAAAGTAGTAGAGACAGATTTTAAAATCTGAGGAGTTTAAAATCTGAAGCAGTCTTGCTTCACTGTCTTTGCTTGTGGTTCGTATTGTGCCCTGCCTCTTCTCTGATACTTAGAACTTTATCAGCTGGAAGCAACAGGGTATTTAACTGACTTCCTACATCTATTCTATAAGCTGCCTCTAAACCTTTTAGGACAGGCTGGTGTGTATATAAATAGATACTTTGGAAAGCATGATCTAGACATTATTTTCCTTTCTGATTCATGTCCCATTCATTCTATTTAATTCTTGCTACTTGGGATCCATTATAGAGTATTTTGACAGTACTTACTTCTCCCTCTTCCTTTCTATGGCTACTCCTAAGTACTAGAAAAGATCAGCCAAGCCAAGTGCCGTCGAGTCGGATCCAACTAGAAAAGATAGAGGTTGGTAAATTCATGCTGAACATATAGGCTGCCTCACATTCCGTACTGTAAGTTTTTCGCCTCCTTGAAAAAACAGACATCTACTACCAGGCACCCTTTGGAAACTATGGGACAGTTGTTCTCTGACCTATAGTCTTGCTGTGAGTCAGAAGTGACTCAATAGCAGTGGGTTTACTTTTGTTTTTATTGGAGATAGGGTACGTCTATTCTGTTCCTTTTCCCTATATCTACAGATAAGACACAATCTCTGCTTCCTCTGCCTCTGCTTATCTTCTCGCAACATGTGTTCTCATTTGATACCTTCTAAGAGCCAGGTATTCCTCTCTTCACCTCTTAAGATCTTGTTCTTTTCTGCTGTTTTTCTGTTCTTCTCCTGAAGTTCATGAGTTGGGAGTATAGGAAAGGGACCCTGAGAGGTACAGTAAGAGAAGTCTCCAGCACCTCCATTGGACCATTACTGTTCTAATGACTATTAGTGGTTTGTCCAGAATCTCAGCATTGTTTTATGTTCTACTATTTGGAAACCTTGGTGCTGTAGTGATTAAATGCCATGGCTACTACCCAAAGGTTGGTAGTTTGAATCTGCCAGCTACTCCTTGGAAACTCTATGGGCCAGTTCTATCCTGTTCTATAGGTTCCCTATGAATCAGAATTGACTCAATGGAAACAGGTGTATTTGTTCTTTAAAAAAAAAATAGTAAAATAACCTGTAGCCCTTTAAATGAGTAAAAAATACTTTCAAAGAATTACTTTTTAGGATAAAGGAATAACAACTAACATTACCTCCAAAGGAAATTGTCCGTTCATTCATTCAGTTCCCACAATGCTGGACACTATGCATGTAAATCTTAAAGAGAAAATGACAAGGTTCCTATGCTAAAGGAGTCACAGTCTAGTAGATTGTCAAGCAGATCCATCAGGATTACAGTACAGGGTTAAAACAGCCAGGAGAGAGTGAAGCACTGACTATTAACGGAAACACAAGTGAGAACATGGGAATCAGATCGAGAGGACATCCAAGAAGGCTGCTAGGACATGAAATTAGAGATGAAGATTGAATTGAGTTTTAAAGACAAACATGAATTAGGATAACAGGAAGAGAAGACAAAGGGGAAAAGACATTCCAGCCTGAGCGATTAGCAGAGTCAGGGCAGGTGTGTCTGCACAGCTATCTAAGGGATGTATTAGTTTCTTCGGACTGCCATTACACTTGGTGCCATAAAACAGCTGAAATGCAATCCACAGTTCTGGAGGTCAGAAGTCCAAAATCAAAGCATCAACCAGGTTGGCACCTTCTGGGAGCTGTCAGGAAGAATTCACTCCAAGACTGGCCCCAAGCATCTAGTGGCTAGTGTGGGTATCACTCAATCTCTTCTTCCATTGCCTTCACTGTTTCTGTGTCTTCTCCAAGATTGCTCCTCTGTGCGTTGTTGTTGTCCAACAGAAAAAAATAGCATTGCCCAGCTGTGAGTGTCAGGCTGTGTCTGGATGTTAGAGACAGCTCTTTCTCTCTTTCTCTATACCGAGGTATCAAAAAAATGACCCTGCCTAAATTTCCAGTAGTTATAATGAAGTGCATAAACCAAAACATACAGACTGTTCAGTAACAAGTCAAGTTTTCCAAAAAGAGTATGTCTCCTTTGCTTAAGGTAGCATCCTCCTCCAGACTTAATTTTTTTTCTAAGCCACACTTTGGAGAGTCTATTTTAAGGACAAGAGAAGCTAACTGAAAGAGTCAGTGCCTGGTGTGCTCTGTTGTCTAACAACTGTCATGGCATTTCTTTTCTTCTCATCGTGGAGCCCAACCCAATAAGATCACTCTTAAGAGATGTTTTGTAGTTCTTTGTCAAGCCCTCTCCTTGGAGTTCTCCAGCTATTTAAATATTAAAAGTGAGGCAAATGTAATTCTCTTTAGTGGAGGATGAACAAATGAAAGAACCCCAAATATTCTTTTGGCAATGGTCTTTTCAGAACAGACAACCTTCAGTGTCAGAGATTTCCCTTTCCAAAAGAAAGCAGAAATAGGAAAGGACAGCAGAGGATAGAAACATCCAACAAAACTGTGTAGCAGGTTTCTTTATGAGGAAAGATGATAGCACTTTTCTCTTTTTTTTTAGTTCAGCAAAAAAGAGAGTAAAATATGATATAGATGTTATCCAGGAAATGGTGAATGAGAAAGGAGAAACTCTCCACCCCAATTCTTAAGGAGAAAACCTCTGTGAGGTTAAAAGTGGAGACATTCAGGACAGTTGGGAGAAAATATGTTTCCCTCTAACTTATAGTTAACCTGTGATACGGTTTCTGTAGACTCTATCAAGGTACATTTCTCATGACGTCAAGTTTGGCAGATAGCATTCATACATGTGGATACTGGGATATCTATGACAAACAGAACCCTGTTGTTATTTTCTAAGGAATCAACAAATTAGAAATTCAATCCAGAAGAAAGAAAAAATTATTGCTGTTTTCATCTGTAATATCACATAATCAGCTGCAACATGGGGGGTTGACACCTCCGTTCAGAGTCCAGTTCCCTGTTAAATTGATCGGATTGCATCAATTCAGTTGCATGCAGTGTCTTGTACCACTGAGGTCCAAAGCCTGTTTTCCTTCAAACATTCTTTTGAAAGAGCAGAGACAAAGGTATAGATGGGTAATGAGGTTTCCAATAGTACTCCGAATTCCAGATTGGCTGTTGTGTGCCTGGAGCTCCCTGACACAGGAGAGATGGATATGTTAACAGACTCTGAGGCCTGCTGTTTCCCTTGTGGAGATGCTCGTGGGCCATGTGTGCTCCTTGAGTATCATAGCAATTGGGCTTCTGTTGACTGTGGCCGACAGCATGAGCTACAGTCTTCGCTACATTTGGCATGATGTGGTTGGCACAGGCCTGCTTAGACGTTGAGAAATTTGGAGCTGATGCAGAAGTGAATAAACACATTGAAAACAGCGATTGCAAACTCAAATGCCTACAGGAGTCAGACGGGTGACGTGCCTGAGTAAAGCAAGATGGGATAAACTGTGGCATGCCAGTCCCAGCTACACGGAACAATGGCAAAATCAGCTCCCTCTCAGTATGATCATGCAGGAATGTGGGCACAGCATCAAAGCTTGTCAAGAGAAGCCAAAAGAGTGATGCATTAAATTCTCTTATTTCAAATATTAGCATCTAATGAAAGCACTGAACAGTCCTATGTAAATAATTTGCCTTGTAGATCACCACTTAGCATCTTGGAGCTAAGGGCACAGAAGTCTGCCCCCCACCCCCAACACTTAGAGCTCTGTGCACTCAACTTTAGAGCATCATAAATTTCATCCCAAGAACTGAGAACAAGTGCAAAATCATAGGACATGAAAATACTTGTGAAATGCCACAATTACCAATTTCCCTTTTTTAAGGTCAGCTGGTTAGCAACCTTAGTTACATCTGCAGTCTTAATTTCCCTTTGTCATTTTACCAAACAGAGTCACAGATTTTGGAAATTAAGTTGTGCATATCTTCCGTTGGGGCTATTATCCTGTCTACCACAATTCCCAATATCTCTGGACAGATTGTGTAATTTTTTTCCCACATCATGAAATGTAGGCTAGCAAATTGTTAAAAGTATATCTCAATGCAATATATGACCTCTTCGTTCATAACAAATAAACCTGCCTTTCTGAGGGAGTATGATTTCGGGTAACAAAGATAAGAATTTTGCAATCACACAAGCCTGAGTTCAGATTCCTACTCTGACAGTTACTGGTTTATGTGTCAGATATATAGTAGAAATAGCATAGTAATAAAAACATACTTTCTGCTGGCAAATCAAAGAGCATTGCAATAGTACAGAGTAGAACTGCCCCATAAGATTTCCCGGGAGGGCCTGGTGAATTCAAACAGCTGACCTATTGGGTAGCAGCCAAACTCTTAACCACTCTGCCACCAAGGTTTCCAGAAATACCATAAAAGGTATTAAATCATGAAATTCAGAGTTCCATTTTGGTATTGCTGAATAAACCCAGTTTAAGAAGCCAACCTCTGAGATTTAGTGTTGCCAGTAAGGACAAAAATTAGTTTTCTTAGTATATTGTCTGATTGGAGTGTTAGTACACACTAGAGACATGAATTTCAAAGATGAACAGGTGATTTTTTAAGTGCAAAATGGCTTTATTGTCCTTGTCATGTAACACTGCTTTTTGAGGCTGAAAACAGAAACAATAACAACAATAACAGCAAAAGCCATTTTCCATCTAGTCAACTCATGATGATCCCATGTGTGTCAAAAGTAAATGTGTGCTCTGTAGAGTTTTCCATGACTGTAATCTCTTGAAAGTAAATGGCCAGATCTTTCTTTTTAGCTGACTCTACCAATTTCCTTTTTAGCTGCCTCCGCCAATTTTTCAGCTAGCAGCTGAGTGCTTAAGCTGTTTGCACCATACAGGGACTCCCTTTCAGGACCAAATCCTAAACTCAAACTCATTGCCATCAACTCAGTTCTGACTCGCAGCGAACCTATATGACAGAGTAGAGCTGGCCTATACAGTTTTCAAGGAGCACCCGGCAGATTTGGACTACTGACCTTTTGATTAGCAGCTATAGCACTTAACAGCTATGCCACCAAGGTTTGCCTTTTCAGGATAGCGGGATAAAAATAGCAGTATAGAGACAGAAGACTCAGAGTTACTCCAAATTAAGAAAATGAATCATTACTGTCAGTGTAAGTCACTCAGCTGCTAAGACAAGTGGTGGATAGATTTTCTTTTCCACTAGATTTTCTGATATAGAAGTTTATCACTCATGCAAGGACCATTTATCAAGTCCTTTTCCATCGATAACCTTAGCTGAAGCCTGACAGGCTGAGTGTTTATTATTCACTCTTAAAAGGCTGGAGCTCATTTGCTTCTGCCGTGGGGATAGGGGCAGACAGGGAGAGGGATGAGGGCACTCAACAAAACACCATTCATTGCAGTGAAGCCTGAACACCAGAGATGTGTAAAACAACCAGGAAAGGCTCTGGTCATGGCTGGAAATCAAATATTGATCAAGTAATTTCCTAATTTACCAACTTCCCAGTTAATGATCCATTTCCCATCTATTCATTCCACAAACATCAGTTGAGCCCATCCTGTGGACCACTTCCCGAGAGAGGTTCTAGAAAGCCTTGTACTGGTCTCCCCACACTCCCACCACACATACATGCACCCTGACATGGAGCCACGAGAACAAATAGTCTTTTATTTCTGCTGATTTTTACTCTGGTAAAATATCAATGCCTGTAATTATATGCTAGTGGGCAAACCTGCAATTAATCTGTTTTGGAAGTCATCACCGTGGACAGTAGTGATTTACTGCATCTGCTTTTTTATGCTATGGACAATGAAGGTGTGTGCATGGCCTCCAGATCTTACTGTCCAGTAGTGGCAGTGTTGCTCCTGACACACACGCTATTGTTGTTGTTAGGAGAAATTGACAACTCATAGCAAACTGATGTGACAGAGGAGAACTGTGTTGTATAGTCTCTGTGGGAGCAGATTGTCAGCTCTTTCTCCTGTGGAGTTGCTGGGTGAATCTGAGCCACCAGCCTTGCAGTCAGCAGCCAGGTCACCATTGTACCACTAAGACTTCATCTTACACGAAACCAAAACCAAGGCCTTTGCCGTATAGTTGATTCTGACTCACGGTGATGTTAAAG
The DNA here is from genome assembly GCA_028571685.1 of Heterohyrax brucei. Classification (NCBI taxonomy): domain Eukaryota; kingdom Metazoa; phylum Chordata; class Mammalia; order Hyracoidea; family Procaviidae; genus Heterohyrax; species Heterohyrax brucei. The sequence continues at coordinate 101,685,409 of CM053151.1, forward strand.
GACAGAGTAGAGCTGCCCCATGGGGTTTCCAAGGCAGTCACTTTTCTGGCTGCAGGCTGTCACCTCTGTCTGTTGAGGAGCAGCTGATGGATTCCAATCACTGACCTTTTGGTTAGCAGCTGAGCTCTTAACCACTGCTCTACCCGGCTCCTTCGTAACACACACTAGATTCCTGAAAATGGAATAAATACTGAGGAATCTCAATTCAGTAAGTCAGCAAGCCAAATCTTGCCTCAGATTATGCTGACATTATCCATTTGTTGATTAAGCAAGATGTCTCTTAAGCTAAAAGACAGGTCCTTCAGGTATTGTTTCATCATTGGTGGGCCTTCTTCTTAGGGAATTTGAGAGGCAGACAGCATCAGCAGGGGCCGTCTTTCCAGCAGTCTGGTGCTCAGAGGTGAGAGGGTTCATAGAGTAGAAAACCGTAAGGAGTGGGGAGGCCTGATAGCATTCACTATGGGGGCTTATTGACTTAATAGAGGGCTTATAAAGTCCCCAAATGCCTAAGGCACCTGTGCTCAAATAGAGACTGAATCCTCAATCACTGGGTGTTTTGTATTTGCATTGCCTGTGACTTCTGTCTCCACGTGAGCACAGTGGCATCGTAGTATGTATGCTTTTAACTTCTACAACCTTGACTCTGTGGGGAAGAAGGAGTGAGACAAGACTGGGAGAAGAAGAGCTAGTGAGAACACACCCAGGAACAATTGAAATGGTGTCTTTTCTAACCATCCTTTCTTTTAGTGAACATATGCCTGAGAGTCAGAGTGGATTGGAAGCTTAAATCTGACATACCCTCAGTTTACCCTCAGTTCCTACATTTCTGTAGGCCTCTCAGGATATATCTCTCTCCCTTTAGTTGAGTATAATCCTTGTACGTAAAGATACATGCATACTTTTCATGCAACATAGTCCCTGAAAACAAGCAGATAGCGTCAGCTGATGCCCAACTAAAGAAACACAGGTTGTCTAGAAGTAAAAATGCCCCCATTATGCTTACTGAGTGATGGTTACACTGTATCCAATGAACCACTCAGATTTTCAAAGATAGTTTTGACTGAGTGATCTATGCTGATTTTATCACCTAAGCCCTCTGAGGGTTGGGCTCCAGTATGATCAGTGTGATAAGTTGCTGTTAACTGGAATCAACTCAGTTGCAATGTTTTGTGTGTGTAGTGTGTGTGTGTGAGAAGAGTGTACAGAGTAACTGATATGTGCAAACAAACATAAAAGAAGTTTTTTGTCCTGGGAGTAACGGACAGTATTCTGCAGAGTGGGTGTTTTCCTATTTCGCAGCTGCCCTCATCATAGGTGGGAGACAGCGATGGTTTAGTGGTAGAGTTCTCACCTAGCATGCTGGAGACCTCATTTGATTCCCCGCCACTGCACAGCTACCACATGCGTGTCACATGGGCTTGCGTGTTGGTATGATGCTGAACAGGCTTCAGCAGAGCTTCCAGACTAAGATATAGGCGGAAGGAAAGCCTGGTGATCTTCTTCTGAAAATTAGCCAATGAGAGCCCTTTGGATCCCAGCAATCCCATCTGCAACCCCTCATGGGAATGGCACAGAGTCAGGCAGCATCGGGTTCTGCTGTGAACAGGGTCACCATGAACTAGGTGTCCACTAGACAAAAGGTAACAGAAATCACGGGTGATCCAGCTCTGAGAGTGCGTTGTTTCCACTCCCCTCACAGCCCCACCGGGCATAGGTGTTATCTTAGAAAACAGAGGAGGAACCACTTTCTTCAAAACTGACAGTCTTTCTGGGCGATTTCTAAGAGAGGCAATTTGAACATAATGTAAAGTGGACTAGATGTAGAGACCAATGTACATCTAGTCCACTTTACATTATGTTCAAACTGCCTCTCTTAGAAATCACCCAGATTTCATCTATTTCATCTATTTCCCAGCCATGTGATCTTTGGAAGTTTTTTAATTTTTTTTTCCCTTATTTCCCTGTCTTTAACTGGAGTTAACAGTTCCTACCTAATAAAGATGGTGTAGACATAATTAGATAATATACATAAAAATACATGGACATATTCAGTAAGCTTCTCTTGCGTGATCCTCCCCCTTCCTACCGTCCAAACACACGTAAGTGATTTCTCAGCTCCCTACTCTGTGCATGGCAGAGCTCAGGGCCCTCGGGTGAACAGCCCTGTGGCCCTGGCATCTTCTATCCTATGCACAACAAAGTGTGTGAGGTAAGGGCAGCACACCGTGGTGTTGATGCGCTACTTGTCTAGAGTGACACTCAGTGTTCTGCTCAATCTTAATCGCTGGGTCCCCTGGGCCAGCTCCTATTGTTGCCTTTTAAAAATGGAGAATGATTGCCAGCAGAGAAAAAATAGCGTGCCTAACATCAAATCTGTTTAGTGGCCCAGCACACCATCAAATTCTTTTTTGTTCTCTTATGTCTGAGATATGTCTACTTGCAACAGGCTGCAAGCTTAGAGATAGATAATTTGGGATAGTTGAACAGCTCCCTCAAATTGTTGTGTGATATTCTGACCTTTCATAGGCTATTTCTCCAGTGGTTTATTTTGAACTTAGGGTGAAAGATACCCTTTTCCTCAGAACGTCACTCAAGAAAATTGCAGTTCTAAGAATTGCATTTCATTCTTCTGAGTAGGTCCATCTTTTGATTCCGGTATCTCTTCTCCATGCCCCTATAGCATCTATCACTGTATCTGTCAGAACCTCTTTGATTTTCCAGTGAACTGTCAACTCAACATGTGCAGGGACCATATTTATTTGATCAGAGATGTATCTTCAACACTTAATACAGAGGAGACTCTCAGAAAATCTTTTTCAATCTCATTGAAATGCAAGAGATGGCCACCTGCGGGAACAGTGCAGAAGCATCCTGGGCTGGGAGTGTGACCACAGGCCAGAGAGTTCGGAAGTCAATCAGAAAGACCAGTGAAGGAAGGAAGGTGCTGGCAAGCCCCAGAAAGTGCAAGAGTGCACGAGAGGGAGCCATGGGGACAAGAACAAGGACTCAAACAAAGCCCCTGGTGGTTTTGTGGCTTCATCTAGTTCTTTAACCTTTTTCTACCCTTAGGTAAGGAACACTCATTATGCCTCTCTTATAGGGTTGTTCTAGGGATTAACTAAATTGATATGTATAAAATGCTTCAAATAGAGCCTAGAATGAAATAACCACATTCAAGGTCTGACAATTCAGTTCATGAACTCATCTTAGAAAAAGTGCTACCTCTTACAACATTGTTGAATATCACTGTGGTCACCTTTGAAGTACTCCCCTTGGAAAGCTATGCACCGATGCCAGTGCCTAGTGCACACGTTGAAGAAATTTTGGACCTCTTTTTCTGGAATAGCTGTTAGAGCTGTTGTCATATTACCCTTAGTGTCCTGAATGTCCTCAGAATGTCTTCGTTTCAATTTTTCCTTTATCTTCTGGTAAAGAAAAAAGTCATTGGGGGCCAGATCAGGTGAGTAGGTTCCAATACAGGTATTTATTTACTGGCTAAAAACTCCCTCACAGACAACTATACAATTAAGTTTGTCAACTTGCCACCATATACAATGGCCATTCTAGGAAGAGTTCCAAAATTGCTTTTTGACGGGTGGACTAGATGCTGGTGTTGGTGCATAGCTTCCCCAGGGGAGCACTTTGAAGGTGACCATAGTGATATTCAGCAACGTGGTATGTAGCACTTAGGACAATTAAGTGTGCTGACTTAATTGTTAGACCTCATATGTATCTGTTTGAAGGGGAAAGAAAAGCCATAGCCATCAACTCCCATGACAGAGCTTGATTCAAAGCCAAAGGCCTACTGAGGCAGGCTACGTGCATGAGCATAGAATCAGTCTGATATGGGTTGCAGTCCCAGCTCAGGCATTTAGTAACTGGGTGACCTGAAGGAATTGCTCACATTCTGACTCTTTCCACATCTGTGAAATGGGCTCAATCATAGCTCTCTCGTAGAGGCTTTAAGAGAAATCTCCTTTAAACCTTCAGAAGAGTGCATATTCCCTCTTAGAGGCTTAATAAATATGAGTTCATCTACTACCTCCCTGACACATATCTATACATGCACACAGACATCCTGCTTCCTCACTGCTTGCTCAAAAGCAGGATTTTCTCTGAGAGTAAAAGGGAGTGAAAGTCAGGAGATTATTTAAGGAAGGGATTTCAAGCCTTTTTTGAGAAGAAAAAAATAAAGTACTGGAATGGTAAGAAAAGTAAATCCAAATAGTTTAATCTGGGAGAATTTGATCTCCCACTGGGACTGGGAGAAGCAGCAGTATTTTATGTTAATGGAATTTGGTGGAAAATGGAGCTTTAATGAAATACTAGCTACAGTTACTCTATCACTATCTCAAAAAAGGCAGTTTCTCTCTCTCTCTCTCTTTAAAAAAAAAAAACGACTCAGGATGTTTAGCTCTCAATACATCAGTATTATCCTTCCTTCCCTAAAAGTACTAGAGGAAACCAGGGTGAGGCTGGAGCTGGCAAGCAGTGTGTCTTAATTGCCAGTGGCAGTGACACCATCATTTAGCTCAGGAAAAACTGCTCCAGGCAAACTGAAGCCTCAGGGGGGTAGGAGAGGCAAAGGGAAGGGGACAGTTGTTTTGCTAATACATCCCTGGGGATACTTCTCTTGTTTCTGGGCATGGTTGAGTGCATAACTCATAAAAAATGCACCAGAGCACTGTTGATTTCTGATTTCGGAAGAAGCCACACACCAAGAGGTGACAACTGTCACTGCTCTCCTGCAATACTCAGGTGACGTACCTGGTTTCCACTGCTCTCTGTTCTTCTGTCCAGATGTTCCCAAAGACTTGGACAAAGAGATGCTTGCAGGACCTTCTGTGTAGCCCACTAGATTTCTTTCTTCTAGTGAGCACATTAGATATGGCAAAATCAGAGCATAATTTTCTTTTCTTTCTAGTTTGTGGCTTAAGAATGTTTTGCTTCACTTATTACCATATATCTATAGTTAAAAAATTTTGTTTCTTCAGGAATTAAAATAGCAAAATGCACTAACTCTAGGACAAAGGGAATGCAAAGGAACGAGCACCCACTGGGTGTCTGCTATGTATGAAGCATAGGTATAGCTACTTGAAATACAGTATTTAATGTGTTCCACAACCTCACAAGGTGTGCAGGTATATCCAGGGCAGATTATCCTATAAGCAAGGTGTGCACAGGCTTATTTGTGTTTACTAATCTGGGGTACACAATTGCACCTGTTGTTCAGGTGTCTTAAACCCCTTGGAAGTTGTGCATTCCAGATTAGTAACTAAACTCATGCCTACCTTGCTTACTGGTTAGTCTGCCCTGAGTGTGATGATTGCGGGAAGCAGCTGGTATCCTGGGAGGACTACAGGCTCAGCAGCTACCAGCTGAGTGAATTTAAGGAATTACTGAACCTGTCTAAGCTTCACTTTTCTTTCTAAAAGGAAACTAAAACTAGTGAGTGGCCAGGTGACCTGTTCTGAAAATTAAAGGTGGTTATAATATAAAAAGGGTAAAATCTTTACTTGACACAGATGAGTTGGGAGAGGGTCAAAGAGGTTGAACAATTTTTCCCAAAGCCTCACAGCTGATCAGGGGTTTGTTCAACCAGGACTCACACCTAATTTTTACTTCAAAAACTATATATACATATATATAGCTCAAAAACTATATACATATATATATATATACAAAAAACAATTTATTAAAACCAAACACCCAAATCCATTATTGTGGAGTTAGTTCTGACTCACAGTGGCCCGAGAGGATAGAGTAGAACTGCCTCATACAGTTTCCAAGGAGTGCCTGGTGAACTTGAACTGCCAACATTTTGGTTAGCAGCTGTAGCTCTTAACGACTATGCCCCCAGTGTTTTATGGTTTACTGAGGGAAAAAAAAAAAAGAAAAACATTGTTGGTATTGTGTCCATGCCCACTCATAGCCCCCTAATACTGACTCCATGGAACTTTTTTTTTTTTATTTAGCACAATGTATGGAAAATGCTTGTTAAGTGAATGGGTGTGAACCTCCCAGGTAGGATGCAAACATCTTATTTGGGGAGTTCTGCTGCTATACAATCTCTAAGAGCTGAAATTGACTCTGCAGCAATGGGTTTTGTGGGCTGCAGGTTAATCGGTGCTGATGGGATCATCTCTATCCTGTTTGAAAATAAGGCTTTAAGGAAATGAAACTCAGGTGAGGTCGCTCTTGATCCAAATTGTCTCTACTTTGATATAAATTACCAGTCTTATGGGGAGAAAGAGTAGCCAGCAAAGAGGTTTGATCTAAAGGTTTGCCAGTTGGGAAAATACTTTAGAAAGGAAACTCCAAAGAAAGCAACAGAGAGGGCTGCTCAGCAAACCAAAGGTCACCTGAGTGTCCTCAGTGGACTGCAGGGGGTGACACAGAGGGGAGAGGAGATTGCAGGAAACAGGGTGGGGAGAAGATGCTGCAACTGACAATGGGAATGTAAACCCAGGTTGTTGAAACACATTATCTAGTCTATCACTGATACCTGGTGATTTTATTTCCTTGTTGAACTTGACATAATCCAAATGCTCCTATGCCACCTAGGCATTTCTTCAAGGAATTCAAGGGGATACTGCAAAATTTTGACTTCTATTTTTGTTTGTTTCCTCTGGCCCTTACTATACCTGTTGTCACTGAGTCAATTTAAAGTCATAGTAACCCTATAGGACAGAAACAAACTGTGCCATAGAGTTTCCAAGAGGGCTGCTTTTGGATTTGAACTGTGACCTTCTGGTTAGCAGTCAAATGCTTAACCACGGCATCACCAGATCTCCTGGCCCCCTTACTGAGGAGATGAGTTAAAAGTCACCTGGAGTGTTAACCAGCATGAAATGCTTATTTGGGTGCCAGATGTGTGAGAGACACACAGAAATTGTCTAATGCTAGGCATTCTAATGATGGAGAAGAAGCCAGGAGCACTCGTCTTTTCTGTGGAAGGCTCTCAAGGTTCTTTGGTGCACATCCCCTGGAATGAGAGTGTCTCCTAGGAAAATTCTAGATCTCAGACTAGACCTGAGGCATTTCTGCATCAAAGAAAAAAAAAACTAGAATAGAATCCCAACCTCCCAGTCTTTGCAGTTAGACACGCTTTTTCTTTGGTTCATTTTTATGAGCAATGCAATAATGCTATTTTCTCTTTCCTCCCAGAGTTAAGTTAATATTATTTATACGGCTGGGCTGATTGACATGGAAGAAGAATGATGATGAAATTATCTAGTTAAGTAAAACTGTGTACTGTAAAATATAGGGAACCTGGAGTAGAAAATCCCATTGACAGTGATAATGAATAAATTTCATCACAGTGTTTTACGGGCTTAGGGAAGAAGAACCCCAGTAAGATGTGAGAATCTATCCCTGGGTGGCACCAATGGTTAAGTGCTTGACTACTAACCAACAGTTTGGCAGTTCAAAGCCACCCAGAGTTTCCTTGGAAGAAAGGCTGGACAATCTGCTTCCAAAATGTAATAGCCATGAAAACCATATGGAACAGTTCTACTCTGCAACACCTGGAGTTGCCATGAGTAGGAATTAATTCAAAGGCAGCTGGTTTGATTTTCTCTCTCCCCTTTTCTTTTTTTTTTTTTCGGTTAAGACATGGAGTAGCCTGGGAAGTTTCATGGAGAAAGCGCTGGGTTTTGAGAGGTACTGAGATTTGAATGGGTGAGAAACTTAAGAACAGGAGTTTTTGTCAAAAATACAGATGAACCTTGAAAGCATCATGCTGAATTTAGTACGTAAGTCAGTCACAAAAAGACAAGCACTGTATGATCCCACTTACATGAAATATCTAGAACATACAAATGTTTAGAGAACACAGTTTATTAGTGGTTGCCAGGTGTGGGAGGAGGAAAGAATGGAGAGTGATTGTTCTGGGAACCTCGAGTGTCTGGTAATAGAGCGAGAAATATCGTAGGTGATACTGGTGGTAGACACACAACATGATTAGTGTAGTCAATGTTGTTTAAGTGTACATGGAAGCAATGTTGAATTAGGGTCACCATGAGTCATATCTGACTCAACGGCACTATATATATGTACATAAACTATGATCTAAAGAAAAGGAAAAACCTGATGTGTTCTGAACACAGTTGGGAAAAACAAATTACCTGGAAAGAGGTAGCATTATGGGAAGGTCAAGCCACCATGTAGTTGGATTGAGTAGGAACAAGGTTAATAACTCAGCTATTTTCTTTATATACTGTATATGTTATCCCACAATCTAAGAATAATAATTGGTAGCATTTATTGAGAGTTTACAGTAAATGATGGAAGGCAGTGTACAAGAGGCTGGGGATAGAGAGGAGAGTGAGGTTTAATGTTTTCCACTAAGGCTTATATTGAGAATCTAAGTCTTGGATCAAGTCCTGTAACAAGCTTTATTCTGTTGTAATAGGGACACACACACCTTATTGAGGCAGGGTGAAGAAAAGAAGCATGTCTCCTGCCTGACAGATGCAGGAACAGCTTTGCAGAGGTAGTGAGGTCTGAGCTGAGTGGAGAAAGATGCCTGGGAGATTACCAGGCTTAGGAAATGGAGGAGGCAATCCAGGCAGAGAGAATGAGCTATTCAAAAGCATGGTATAGTCTCAAATTATGTTTCTCTTTATTTTGGCTTTAAAAAGAAAAAAAAAAAAAAGCTTGTTTCCCTGATGCTGGGCACAGCGTCTTCACCTTTCCAACGTGCTTCGTTTGCTGATGTCAGTTTCTCGGCTTATCTCCATGGTGGTTTTCTAGCCAAATTACCTCTACTACAGTAACATTAGAATACATCCATCATCTGTCTTCTTCTGCGAATGTCATTGGCTGCTTGTGACCCTCAATGGAGACCAGGGGCAGATTAACCAGTAACCATAGTATGCCCCAGTTTACAGTGAGCAAGGTACATTGGGGCTTAATTGTGTTGACTCATCTACAGTACACAATTTCAGGTGGCTTTCCCCACAAGTAAGCCCAGCGCCTGAGTTTCTTGTTTATTGGGTAATCCGTCCCTGACTGGAGACTGAAAAGAGATGAAAACGTGGCTCCAAAACTGAGCACAGGTCTTCTGTTCAGCAGCAGAATGCAGGCGGGATGGAACCGTGGTCACATTAGCTCCCACAGATGCTGGGGTGAGCAGAAAACAGCATGCTTTTAGAGTGTCACCTGGAGGGTGGCCCATCGTGTAACCAGTGGTATCAAAGCCTGTATCTGTAAGTATGACCAGAACTTTCCATTCCTCAGACACATTCATTTCTGGAGTGTTGTTTTATATGCATTGTTCTCAGTGAAGTAAGTAAGCGTAGCCAAGCATGATCACCACATTACAAAAGGAGAAACAGTGAAAAACAGATGGATAGAAAGATGAAACGTCTTCAGTTCAGCAAACATTTTTGACCGTCTATTATCTTTTAGCCTTTCTGTTAAGGACATGACAGGATATAAATTATAGACTCGGAGAATTCCAGGCTTCTGTTCGTGTCGCTCTCTGCACTTGGGTTATCTCCTCCCACTTCTCCTGACTACCTCAGCTATCCTTGTTCTGTGTCGAAGGGTTGTCCCTAATGTTACCTCCTCTCTGTGGCTTGCCATGAACCTTCTTACCTTCCTCTGCAAGCACAGTGGTCATTCATATATACTGTTTTAAAAAAAAATTATATTGCATGTTTCTTTTTAATTATTATCTTCTTCACTTGACTGTGATAGATTAAGACCTTCTTTATGTCCTTGATATCTGGCATAACAAAACAGCAGTTACATGTTTAGTGAAGTGAAACCGTAGTCCTTGCCTGGAATGGGCTCACAATCTAAAGGAAACAGATTTCGGTGCTAAATCCTTCGCCAGTGTGTCTGAGGTGTTGAGAGCAATACCAGTTTGGTGTCAACATGCGAAGTATGACTTCCAGGTTTGTGGTCGTTTTTCTTTCAGTAGGACATTACATCATGAAATATCCCCTTTTGATAAAAAGGAAAAATCACAGTCAAATTTTGGAAATATGGAATTTGGTATCCTTTCTCTTGAATATTCATGATGCAAATTAACATATTAATAAAGAGGATTCCTCCCTTTCACCCTCATTTAACCTAGCAGCCCTCAAACCTATTGGTTCATAGAACTCATTATGTATGAAAACCCATCAATATCCCACATAATTACCCAGCTTGAATACACTTGGGGAAATGCTGCCTTTTAAGTCAGCATTCATTACTGTGAATAGGTTGTAAAGCTTTGTATGAGAACAGTAGCTAGATAGGTTTTTACTCTACACCTGCTTCTTACTCAGCCAGCCATTCTGTGAACTAGGTCACAGAGGTCATGACAAAAGCTACCGGGTTAGTTGGCATTCCTGAAGAGGAGAAAGAGGATTAAAGCCTAAGGCTAAGCCCAAGCCACTGCTGTCAAGTCCATTCAGACTCATAGCAACCCTTTAGAACACAGTAGAACTGCCCCACAGAGTTTCCAAGGAGTGCCTGGTGAGTTTGCACTGCTGACCTTCTGGTTAGCAGCCACAGCATTTAACCACTAGGCCACCAGGGTTTCCAAATCCTATGGAGCAGCAGTGATATCACCAAGGTGAGGCTCCAGAGCAAAAGAATCTCTAAGAAGGTCTAGGCTTTGGAGGACCTAAAGCTTATACAATTTATGTGTGTGTGATGGGAAGATTTAAGAACAACAATTCAAAATTAAATATGATTATCAGCTTAGAATGCTAAATGGTGAAAAATTACAAATTTTAAAAAGCTGACAAATATCACAAACATCACAAAAATCCAGTAAAACAACATACTTTTTAAATCAATTAACTGCTTGACACATTTCTATAACACTTTTCTCATACACTATTTTTTATGTACTCTTTGAATGCCTTTTCATGCGATGATTTTTACAATATCACTTTCTGTGATTAGAACAGGAAGGTGATTCGGTCTATGTTCGAGCCTGGTTGGTTGAAATTCATGTTTTATTACTGACAGTTTAGAAAGAATTTTATCAGTAAAGTCAAGTAAATTCTGAACTACTGTTTTCGACTTTGGGCCAACTTCTATCAAGAGGTCCTGTGGCTTTATAATGACCACTGAGTGAGAACACCATGGTGGGTAGGAGCACTCCTGGAAGCCTGGGCAGAGAACAATCAATTCTTTAAGGACATGATTGTAAAATACTTACAGATATCCCATCAAACCTAAAGTGAGTGTATTTCCAATGCAACTTTCCATTAGCTAGATGTCAGACATGTCAAAAGCTACTCCACTGCCACCCTACAGGAGGGAAAGTGTGATGGAGGGGAAGTTGGAGTGGAAAGGTATTAAAGTCTGTACCTATGATGACTAGATATCTTATTTTACAACCTTTACAGAACATCTATGACCCGGTGAACATATTACTAAGGCCCCTTTCAGGACTTTGGAAGGGATTCTAATGATGCAACTAACTGGGGTTCACTTTGTGGTGGTGGGGTAGAGAGATAGTGTCATCTTAGAAACTAATGAGAGATGTATTATGTGGCAGAAAACACTGTATGCAGCAGAACAACCTTAAAAGCTAGTAAAAAGTCACAGGTTCCCTGCAGAGGACACTGGGGGCTCTTATCTTGGAACCACCTGCCTATTCCGAATCCACGCAGCTCTTAGCAGTCTCACCTCCTCTCTAGCCCCTTTCAGTCTGGTGACTCACCTTATCCATCACACTATGCACTGTGTGGTACCTCTTTATGAAGCAAGGGCTGCTTGTGCAACAGAGGCCAGTCCCACTGCAGAGACTGTATTTCTCTTCGGTTTATTTTACTGGAAGTCTTTGCCGCCATCCGGGCTGCTGATTGCACCGCACAGTTTCTGAATCGATTGCTTTTAGAGCTGTTGAGCTTTTATTACTGCGATTCATTGGGGAGAGAGTGGAGAAAGAAGCAGGTCGGCCTGGGCTCTCTGAGTCTCTTCAAATTGTCTTCTCCAGCTGTTGAATAAAACTGGCAATAAAACCAAAAAGAAAATGAGGCTCTGAGAGAAGAGGAGAGACGACGGAGAGTAACAGTAAGAGAACACATGGATATAACTTTTCTTGGCATGGACAGTAAAGTCATGTTATGATGTTAATAACAGAGTACAGTAATATAAACATAGGAGCAAGATGTTCAAGACAAAAATGTTCAAAAATGTCCTGCTGGCAATCCCACAAATATGTCACACTTGCAGGTTTATTGATATTTCCTTGCTCTTGGATGCAACTGAGGAGAAAAAATTTCATTTGGTTTTGTTTCATTTGTTTCACTCTGACTTGTAGGTTCAAATATGATGGAATTTCTCCTTAGTTACCCAGATTATCATTATTTCACTGACAGATGGCTCTCTCCCCTCATTCCGGCCATTTTTATGGCCCATTGGCATCTATTATTGATTTGTCTAGTTGCATTTCCTCCTGGTTTTATCATAAGGTACCAAGTGGTAGAGGCGTTTACATGAGAATGAGAAATTCATATACTAAGAGTTAATGAGGGACCTTTTTTTTTCCAATTGAAATCCATATTTCAGGAGGGTGGGGAGGCTCCTGGCTGAGGATTCTTGGAAGACAAAACAAAATGTTCATGTAAGTTTTGTTCATTTTAACTGTTCACAGTCCCAGACAATGCCTCATTTAACAATTATGTCCCACTTGATATATCCTATAACATTCATGTCCATGAACTGATTTATTTCTTATCGTTGGCCTTTCAAAAAGGTTTAATGACAGTTCATGGTGTTTACCTATTTTCCAAAAGTAGTCTATGTCTGTCATTATAAATTGGACTTTCAAGTTAAGTTGGTTTGAAACGTATCTAAGCATTCTATAAATGTCAGATCTTGCCTTGGATACTCTGCTGGGCAGGTGGAAATACACGCGTTTCAGAATGTCAGTTTTTAAGTGAGGAGACTTACATGACTTGTCTAGGATCGTATACCATATCAGAACTAGGAGTAAAACCCAGGTATTTTTACTCCCATTCTGCTATTCCAATGTCCAGATTTGATGTTACAGTGATGCAAATGATAGGCCCTCCCTTTCTAGTGGCATATGTCTGAATGTCTTTTGTCGCTTAAAAACATTAATCATGTCTTGCCTCATGACTGCTCTGCTGCTTCTAGCCTGTAATGTCAAACAGCATTGCTTTTATTATTGAAATGAAGAGGATACCCAGACTATTGATCTCAAAGGCGGTGGGCACTAAGAGAACTAGTCCAGTTAGTTGTGGCATATAAAACGATATTGCCTGATATACAAACAAGCTAGAGTGTCAGCCTCAATGATAGCATCAGACAACCCATTGCCAAATTACTCTCTTTACCACCTCCTCATCTACATTTCTATTAGTTTCTGCCCAACAACTGATAATAAAAGTACTTTAAGGTGCCACTGATTTCCATGTAAAAATCACAGTTTGGGATTGCGTTTAGCGTTTTGATCCCTTCAACTTAGAATCAGTGTCCTAAATGCTAAAAAGTTTTATTTTGTGTGAGGAGTCCCTGGAAGGTACCAACAGCTGATGTGATGAGCTGCTAACTGAAAGATCTGACATTTGAGTACACTCAGAGGCACCTCAGAAGAAAGGCCTGGCAATCAACTGCCAAAGAATTAGCCATTGAAAACTCTGTGTTATATTCTAACACATATGGATTGCCATGAGTTGAAGTTGACTTGATAGCAGCTGGTTTGGGTTTTTGTTTGTTGTTGTTTGGTTTGTGTTAGTTTCAGTCAGAAAGGAACTTGCTTTGCTTGTCGTGTCATAAGCTAGCATCCTCAATTTCTGAGGCTGTATAAATCTAGGAAAATATAAATAAAAGGACAATGTTTATTGACCAGCATAATTTTTTTTCAGTAATTTATTTGACTATTAGAACCTGTTCTTATTTCATCCTGACTCTTATGTTAATTCTTGATCAGAGCATGGAAAGAACTTTAGAGAGCAAGTCAAATGTGTGGCAATTCCTGACCACCAAATAAGGAAAACATTTAACCTATTTCAATAAGCTCTATTAACTTTACACTCTTGAGGAGTGATTAGAAACTTCAATAGAGTTATTTAAAAAGCCACCTAATTGTGTAGTTCTTTTAGTTCTTATATGAAAGCAATTTCTATGAAGATAGACAATAGACTTTCTTTAATGCTCAGTTCTTATCTGTGTTGTTGATGGTGGTGCCATAGTGTTGGTTCTGATTCATAACGGCCCTGTGTACAACAGAACAAAATACTGCCCAGTCCTGTGCCATCCTCATGATCACTGTTTTGTTGACCTACTGATGCAGCCGCGGTGTCAATCAATCCTGTTGAGATTCTTTGTCTTTTTCACTGACCCTCTAGTCTACCAAGCATAATGCCCTTCTCTAGGACTGGTCTCTCCTTCTTCTATATAGTGAATAATATTATAGTGAGGACTCAATCTATAACAGTTCATTTCATAAGGGACAGTAGTTGTTGTGGAGGAAGAATATTCTTTTGTTGGTATCACTTTCAAGGGGCTTATGGTATTAATATAAATGCTATGCAAGTAATGACGGTGTTTAACTTTCTGAAAATTCCAGTCTAAACTCTAAGAGTATAACCAGAAATTTGACAGGGATTAACTTTCATATTTTACTAGTTAACTGTATGATTTTCTTTCCATTTCAGTGCACTCTGTCAAAATTGGGTCTCATTTAATAAATCCCTACCTTATCAGAAAAGAGTTTTCCACAAGTTACGTGAAGGCTAACAGGCTCAATTAATGTCACTTAAAAAAAAAAAGAGGAAAGCAAAAAGCAAGATAAAGTCTTTTTTTGTCCCTTTCCCCTTCTTCTAACTGCAGGGCGCACCATGGCCAGTGGTAGGGCTGGGTAATTGAATTCAGTTCTGCAAGCAGACTGCATTTCTACTGTAAGTGGATCTCTGTTCTCTATCAGTGAGAGAAATGGCCTCAAATGATTCCAGCTGGGACACAGCAGCCATCCCTCTCACAAATAGCTGGGCCTTATTGACTTCTCTGGGTAGGGAGCCCAAATCACTGCCCAGATGATTCCAAGAAACAACCAGGAAAGACCCTGCTACTCAGTAGGTCTCTAGCCTTATGCAATAAGTGATCAAGAGAGTCCTTCTAGAGTAAAGAAAAAAGGATGGTCAGGTAAGACAGGCACAAATAGTTGATACAGCAGAAGAACTACAATATTTTAACAATAAGTAAAATTACCTATATCAGTATATTTATGTATTTTACAATATAGCAAATATCAAAAACTTTTAAAAGGCGGCTGTTCCCAGGGGTCTTAGGGTTTGCAAGAGAAACGGAACCAGTGGTTGATGCACAAAAACAAATATACACACATAGATTGATTGATTTACTTCAAGGAATTGGACCACATAATTGTGTGTTAGGTAGGTGGTGGCCATCTCCCAAATCCAAAGGTGGGGTGACAAACTAAGACCCCTGTTGATTCACATAATTGTAGGAGACTGGTAAGTTCAAAATCTCTAGGGCAGGACATAAGCTGGAGACACATGCAGTCTTGTGTTCCAAAATGAAGAAGAGCAAAGTAGAAACTACCATACAACCACAGCTTGGTACTGGTACAATGAAAATACATAAACTAATGGAACACAATTGAGAATCCAGAAATAAATAAGCTATAGGCAGCTGATCTTTGACGAAGGTTCAAAGTCTATTAAAAGGGAAGGAGATATTCTATTTAACAAGCAATGCTGACAGGACTAAAGATCCTCTTGCAGAAAAATGAAACATACCATACACAAAAACTAACTCAAAATAAGTCAAAGTCCTAAATGTTGAACCTAATTATAAAGTTCATGGAAGCAAACCTAAGGATAATGTTAAGAGCCCTAATTTATGGCATAAATATCAAAAATAACTAATAATGCAGTAACAATAGAAGAGAATTGGAAACAGCACAACTAGTCAAATAACCGGAGCCTCTTAAAAAGCAAATACCTTTTCTCATCAAAATACTTCACCAAAAGAGAAAGAGAAGAATCTACAGAATGTGAGGAAAAAGGTTTGTAATGGCATATCTGACAGTAATCTAATGTCTACAATGTATAGAAAACTTCAACACCTCAACAACAAAAAGACAAACAGTTCAATAAAATATGGACACAGGACATCAACAGATACTTCACCAAAGACATTCACACAGCCAACAAACACATGAAGAGATATTTGCAATCATTTTCCATTAAAATGAAAACCTAAACCTGTTGCCATCTAGTCAATGCCAAATAATAGTGACCATATAGGGCAGAGAATATATATATAACTGCATTACAGAGTTTCCCAGGAGTGACTGGTGCATTCAAACAGCTATCCTTTGGTTAGCAGCTGAGTTCTTCACCGTTAGCCATAAAAGAGATGCAAATCAAAATTACTGCGAGATACCATCTCATCCTGGCAATAACTATGGCCCTAACCAAAAAGTATGGATCAAACGAGAAATGCGAGCGAAGATGTAGGGAGATTGCCACTGTTACACACTGCCGGTGGGGCTATGAAATGGTGCAACTCTATGGAAAAGTACACAACTGTAAAGGGCAACTGTGGTAAATGTTACATATGATGTTATTACAACAACAGTCATAAACAATAACTTGTGTGTGGATACATAGACAGATATGTATGCTAAATAGGTGTGGGAGGTCTTATAGGAATATACACTTGTGCATGTATGGATAAGACTGGATATTTCTACGTACATATTTTTATGTACTGCATGAATTATTAGCATATATAATAGAGCATGGGGGAAGAGTTATAGCAATTTATCAGACATAAACACCTCACAGGACTGAGCTACTAGGCTTGAAGGTTAAGGACCATTTTCTTGTGGGGACATCTAAGTCTACTGACATGAGGCGTAAAAGTTTGTAAAGACCATGTTCCACAACCTAGGTTGGTGGGTAATGTCTGGGGTCTTAAAAGCTCAAGAGAGGCCCTTTAAGATACCACTATTGGCTCCTTCCTGCCTGGAGGAAAGATGAGTGAGGAATACGAAAGATACAAGAAACTAACTAGTTCAGAGGTGGTCCATGTGAACTACAGTCTCTTCTAGCCTGATACTATGAGAACAAGATGGTGCCAATATACTGCTACCAACTGCTCGGACCAGCAACACAACTGACAGTCCCACTTAAGATGGGTGAAAAATGTAGAACAAAATTCACATTCACGAGAAAGAACCGACTTAGTGGTCTCATAGGACAACCAAGAGTGTTATCCTAAGCCACCCTTCAAATTTGAAACTGAAGACATTTCCAGAAGCCACCTTCAACCAAATAATACACTGACCTACGACATATTAACACCTGTGAGGAATGTAGTCCATAGAACAATCAATTACATGAGAACAAAAGGACCATATTAGCCCAAAAGCAAAGATGAGAAAGCAAAACAAGACAGGGAAACAGGATGAGTGGAAATATGGTACCCAGGGTACAAATGGAGAGAAAGCTGCTACATGGTGGAAATTGCTACCAGAGTTATGGGGACAATTTGTAATGAATTATTGAGTAGAAAACTAATTTGCTGTGTAAATTTTCATCTAAAGCACAGTAAATTTTAAAAAGTGAATTAGCCCCATGGGGGGGTGGATAAAAAAAGATAAAATGGTGTCTGAGTGTGCCTGTTCAAAAACAAAGGTTAAACCATATTTCAAATGGAGAAAGCTGGGGGTAAAGGAAATCATGACAAGTTTCACTTAGCACAGAATGGCACGCTTAGAAGAACCTGAGAAAGAGATGTTGTAAGCATTATGTTTACTATGGGATTGACGATGTCGTTTAAGCCCAGCAACAGCAGCTCTCACGTTAAATTAATAGCATTAATTGAAATGTTACAGCTTTTCTAGATCTATTTGTTTTAATTTGTCAGTTTGTTTTGGTTGCGTAAGTTCTATAGGCATAAGTGGATCAGAGTTTCATTTTTGTATAAATTTATATAGTATTAAAGTAAAAACAATTTGAATGATCCCTGTGGGTTCCCAAGAAATAATTTTTCTTTTTGAAAAGGTCTGTGCCTTAGTCAAGTTTGAGAAACCTGTCACTGACATAGAAGGTGCTCACAGCCTATTGACTGTCAATGGCCATTAAAGGAAGTAGGTAAGGGAAACAGACAGTGGGGAGACTTGCACAACGTGATGAACATGATTAATGTCACTAAATGTAAACATAAAAGTGTTTGAAGTGGCAAATATTTTGTTACATAGAGTTTCGCCACACACACAGTCACACACTCATATACACATATGCACTCACTTGCAAAAGTCAGCAGAATTTTCCTCACCCCTGTTCAGTTCTCACTAGGTGACAAGCACATGCCAATTTCAAATCCTCTCTGGGCCATTTGCTAAAGCCTGGATTTGGTAGGGCAGTGGGCATTACCAATAGCCAGAAAAAGACAGCTTGTTGACACTGACAAGGTTTGGTTTTGCAAAACCAAAGACTAAATATTACCTCAAAGGCAATTCTGGTAGCTTCTGTGAGAGACAGTGATGTGTCTATGTGTGGGAGTAAAAGATTCTTCTCAGAAGGTAATGGAATAGAACAAGGATGGCATAGGAGCCAGCCAATTATGCTTCCTCCATAAATAGGGTCTTAATAAAACATCAGCACGAATTACTTGCTAAACACAAATTGCTATCTTTCAAATTTGCTAAGAAAAATGATTCAATTTAGAACAAGAATGAAAGGAATGCAAGCACCCAAGCACGGGCTCACAACTTAATCACTTTAACCAAAGCTCAGCATGAATTCTTTTTCCCCACTTCATTTTCCAATTACTGGGAATTTGGGGGGTAGGTGGGGAGTTTAGGGGTTTCTCTTCCAGCTCAGTTGTATTGTTTCTGAGCCAGACATGCCTTTACCCTAAAAAAAACCCCAGAAACAAGTCTTTCACAGGCTCTTACACGTATCAGAACAAAGACATCCAATTGTCACCTGATCTCCCAAATTAATTCTTTGGAGGAAATTCCCTTTATTTAAGATGTAAGCAGGATGCCCTCTTGCTGCTGTAATTTTACCTCTGAGCTAAAGGGTGGTGGCTGGTTGGCCAGGTAGCTGTCTTCTAAGTTCTTTGGCATAGATGAGGGAGTGTTTCCAAAGACTGAAGAAGAATTTATGTATTTGAATTAGGGCGTTGGTAAAGAACATTGAGCATACCATGGATTGCCATAAGATCCAACAAGTCTGTCTTAGAAGAGGTACAGCTAGAATGTTGTGTAGACTTGACAATGTCAAAACTTTATCTCATGTATTTTTGACATGTTATCAAGAGGAACCAGGTCTTGAACATCATGCTTGGTAGAGATTCAGGGAAAGAAGAGAAGGCCATCAACAAGATGGACTGACATACTGGCTGCAACAAGGAGCACAAACATAGCAAAGATTGTTACAGTGGCTCTGATCCAGGCAGTATTGGGTTCTATTGTACACAGGGTTGTTATGGATTGTAACCCACTCTGCGGCATGCAGCGGTGACAAAGCTGAACAGGAAGGAAGTTCAAGGAGTGTAGATACTTCTCTATTTTAGTTTCCTTTGAAGAGTCTACATCTCCCTGTTTCTTGTTTCTCTTCCTCATTCTTTACTGCTCCTCAGTTAATAGTGAATTCTCTTGCAAACACTGGTTTCCCTCAGCATTTCTAGTGGTGTAACCTGTTAAAGCCAAGTTCTGCTATGATTTTTACTCTCTTGGAGAAATGTGTATTACAGGAACAACTCAGAAGGCCCGCGGGGCTTCATTGCTTTACAGAATCATACAATAATAAATGCCCAGCTGTACATTACCAGGGTTAAATTATTTTCGGTATGCAATCCACTTTAAACACAGCCTCCGGCTCAGGGCCCTCATGTGGTAAGTGTTCAATAATTCTTGAAAATCTAATTTATTAATTTTTACTCACTCCAACATAAAGAAAAAGGTTATAGAGATGACCCTCAGTTATCTGTAAAAATCACTTAGTTGGAACACTTTATTCTCTAGCAATGTGAGATGAATTCATTGACTTTATACGATCATGATGTCCCTAGTGTTGTACATGGGCATGAAAAACACAGCAATGTAGTTTAATTGAAAGGAAAGGCATGTTTTCATCGGTAATAATTACATAGTACCTGTAAGGAAATAAAGGGTTATTATTTTAGAATAATGCAAATTCATAACACAGTGTTGTGTATAGAGGTCTGGCTTTAAGGATCTCATAATAATTTGCATGCAGTTATCAAGCTGGAAACCCTGGTGGCATAGTGGTTATGAGCTTCTGCTGTTAACCAAAACAGTACACCGTCTGCTCCCTGTAAATGCTATGGAACACAGGGTAACTGTGAATCAGAATCAATTCAACAGCAACAAGTTTGGTTTCTCTTGGTTTTAGCATGCTACTTCTACCCTGAACCTACCGAGAACCTTGCTGATTCCTGCTTCTTCTGTATCTCCCCCTTTGTGGGTATACAGTTGTGTCAGTAATTTGCTAAGTTGTTGTCTTATGTAATTTTGTTTAAAGTATCAGTTTTTGATGATGATTTTTTGACACTTGAATGATGTAATTTCCTAAATATGATTCTGGCTAGCTTATGTTCATATTGGCACAAATTTTAAATTAGAGACTTTGAAATTAGCACACGACTTAAATAAAGAATAATTTATTTTGTATTTTTTCAAAAAAATCAGTGATGATCAGAACTGACCTGTGGGCACAAGACATGAATGCCTTCCATATGTCAACAGGAAATAAAGCAGGGAGGGGAGCTCCTAATTACTTTAGTTTATTAAGAATCCCATGATACCCCTTAGAATGGTAGAGGTGATGCTAGCCCTTATGTCCTGGACATGATCCAGTGCAGGTAATTGCTAATTACAATCTGTCTACCTAATTCCTTTGGGCTTTACCTCTGAATGTTATTTTTCTTCACTTAGCAATATTTAACTATTATTTGCTCTTGGTATGTGACTGTTAGAACATCTGCTGATTTCTGCTTCTGTGTTGGGTGTGATTTGCTTTCTCTTTCTTTGGTTGTTTACTAATATTGTCATCATTATTATTATCATTTTACTATGATTATTATTTTAGTTATGGGGTAGACAGAAAACAAAAGCCCTGTAAAATATTGAAAACCTTGTCAACCTTTAAGCTGGAATATGTTTTGGCATCTAATGTATGGACTTTCTGGTTCATATTTGGGAAATTGGAAACACTAGCCACATTAGTCATCTGTAAAATACTCCCTCTACAGTGATGACAATCAGAGATGAATTGCAGACTGATCAGAATTTGCAGTGTGCTAAATTCTAGGGCTGTGATAAAGACATGTGAGGCAGAGATAATGAAAAATTAGCCCATTTTAAGTATGCAGCCTGTTCTAGAGCCTTCCACAAATTGGGATGCCTCTGTGTTAGAGGCTAGAGCATATTTTGATTTTTTTAAAAAAAATCAAAATTAAATGGACTTAAAGTACACAGAGAACAAGTGATACATCAAAAAGGTTTCACTCTCCACTTATTTCCCACAAGATGCAGACCAAATAATAGTCAGTCATTCCATAGTGCTTTCAGCTCTGTGCAAGAACAAGATTATTCTCCAATCTGTTTAGATCTGAGCATTGATTTGGGATGTATAGCTTGGTGTTCATTTGAGGAGACATCAGGTTTTCTCTGTAATCTGCCTTCAGTTATCTGGAAAAATCACTAGTTGGGATGTCACTGGTTCCCCAGCAGTGTCAGAAGAATGAAGCATCTTTCTCCTCAGTAAATTCTGAGACTTCTCAATGCAGACAACTTTCTGGGGTATATGACAATATTTAAGACAGATGAGCTGTAGATTCCAGAAATACCAAACAAATAGATTTTGGCCTCAGTTTTATCTGGTCTACATAGGTTCGCCAAGCTAGCACCTCTAAAGATGTTCTGACTCAAACACATTATTAGGATCAGATATATCTAAAAGTCTCAAATTTAATTTAATTTAATATTTCTAGAAAACTACATTTTAACTAGAGCAGGAGGCTCTTATGGTTTTCATTAATGAACCAAATATTGTTTCCTGTGAGGATTACAACACTGTGATTCAGGATTGCCCAATTTATGACTCAGATGATTAGGGGAGTAACCCATTTTATCAGTTATATGGCTTCTGTTGCTGTTAGTCACATTGAAACTCCATCAGAATGAACAGATTGCTTCTTTTGTGTGTAAGGATACCCCTTAGTCACAAATGCCATCTGAAACGAAGTGAGGAATAAGGTGGCAAAGGGACAGTGGCTAATAATTGTATTCATCTGACCATTTGCCTTGGAGGACAGAAGTAAAACTCCTTGTATCCTAGAGCAATCCAACTCCTGGGCATTCCTTGAACTCCAAATTGCTATGCTTGTGGGGTACATTTTTAAACATGTGATTATAACTCTTGGACTTAAAAAATAAATGGGTATTTTCAGAATGGTCTGACTTTGAGATATCAGACAAGATTGTGATATCACAATGATAAAAAAGAAATGAAAAAATAAAAATAAGAACAACATTAACACTTATTACTAGAGTACTGAAGAAACACCTGCTTATATCTGCATGGCTATTTGTCTAGGGGTATATCATTTCCGTCTTTTGTTCTTATACTGTCCCTGTCTAGCCACATACCTCCTGCTAAGCAATCCCTATGGCCACTATCCTGAAAATACACTCACGCCTTCTGCAAGCATAAGGTTAAGCAGCTTTGCTCTTTAGGAGGGAGAAATATCCATCTATTCACTGCCTTGTTTACTTGCACTAGTGGAGAAAGCCATTGGAGAAAGCTTTCCTTTTTCCTAAGTAAAAGAAAAAGGGAGACACTGCATGCCCAGATTTTCTGTTTTCATTCCAATCAGGGCAGATGATACTGATCTGTTAACAGAATTACTATGTAAAATCTGGGGGCTGAATTTTGACTCATACTTTAATATGTGTAGGTCTCCTCCTTGTACCCTTCAGTGATTTGTGCATTTCTGAAAGTGTGAAAGGAGAATGGAGAAACTAAGAACAAAAGATATTTCAGATAGGCCAAGTTGTGTGTGTGTGTCTGTCTGTCTATATGAGTGTGAGAGACAGGGAGAGAGAAATTTTTAAAAATATTCAGAGATGATTATAAGCAGATTTACTTATATTTTGCTGTTTTATTAGCTGCTATTGCATCTGTCCCTGACTTATGGGGACCCTGTGGATAACGGAACAAGATGCTGCCTGATTCTATGTAATCCCCATGACTGGTTACAGGGGAAACCACTGTGATCCATAACGTTTTTATTTGCTGGCTTTTGGAGGTAGATTGCCAGACCTTTCATCCTAGTCTTAGTCAGTCTGGGAGTTCCCCTGAAAGTTGTTCAGCAACACACAAACTACCTCTAACAGACATACGTTGGCTATACTACACATGAAGTGTGTTGGCTAGGAGTTGAAGCCAGGTGTCCTGCAAGGAAGATTAGAATTCTACTAGGAAATCACCACTGCCCTGCATATGTTTTACTGCACTAAAAAGAAAGGAATAATCATCTATAAGCATCACCAGAGTAGGCAGAGCTTCCTGTTTCTCAGAGTCTTGGTAGTTTATGAGTAGAAAACGTTAATCTTTAACATTTGCTGGATCAATGGACTATTTTTGCAACAGATTTCCCTCTGTGGAATGAATGGGGGGGGGGGTCTCTTTTGTGTAAGGTCTAAATGGAGATTATTAAATGAATGCTGGATCATTTACTGCTGTGAATCTAAGACCCTTGGCCTCCAATTCAAATTTCCTTCCAAGTTTCTTCCCACCCACTTTAGATACTACAATGTAGCCCTAGAGTTTTATACATTACGTATCAATTGTCATGTCTTTTTACTTCTTGACCTCTTTGCTAATGGCTGCTTCCTATTAACCCACTTGGATTTATAATTGTGAATAAAGTAGTCTGTCATGAGAATGTCCCTTCGTAGAAAATGCTGCTTCCTTTGCTCCCTAAACTGAAAGTCCTTTGGGGACCAAACAGATTGAATTTCTCAAAGCCACATGGAGTTCTCCACAGAAATGGGGACAAGATCCTGTCCACAGAACTCTAGCCAGGCCCTGAGTTTTAACTGTGGAAAAGATACACCTTTCTCTTTTCCCTACTTACTTCTCTACTGCAGGGCAGGCTCTCTCTCTCTTCTTGCACCTCCTCTGTCTCTTTTCCTCCTCTTCCTCCTCTTTCCCTCTTCATTTTCTTCCTTCTTCTTCCTCAGTGATATTTATTTCTGCTTTTAATTTTATTTTAGGTATTGTGTTAGAAGCATAGTGTAGCATTCCCATTGGTTAGAAATGAAATGCTTGGTTTGAGAGAGTTGGTGCTCAGTCAGCCTGCCTGAGTTTTGGTCAAAGTGGGACATAGAAAAGGTGAGGACAGAGTTTATTGAGGCCTAAGCTAGACAAGGAAACCCTGGTGTCATAGTAGTTAAGTGCTATGTCTGCTAACCAGAAGGCTAACAGTTAAAATCCTCCAGGAGCTCCATGGAAACTCTATGGAGCAGTTGTGCTCTGTCTGTAGGGTCTCTATGAATTGAAATTGACTGAGTGGCAGTGGGTTGGGTTTGGTTTGTTTTTCAGCCAGACAAGATGGAAAGCAGGCGGGAGGGCACTGGGATGCGCCTGCACTAGACCTCTCTGCTTTGTAAGGGCATGACCTGCAGGATACCGGAAGTGGCCAAGGCACTCAGTTGTAGGTTTGCAGAATCTTGTGTTCTGTAAAATATTTCAGGGGGACTTTTGGCAAGTTATTTACCTCTCTGGCCCACTTTATCTGCCTGCAGAAGAAACTGCTTCTTCAAAACCTGAACCCTTGTGGTCCAGAGGGGCCCTTTTCTCCCCTCTCACAGAAGCCCCTCCCACAAGGGGTCTGTTTTCCACTTGTTGGTACTGGCACCTGTCTAGATGAAGGAAAAGCCAAAACAAAAAAAACTTCTGCTGCCACACTGATTCGGATTCACAACTACTCTTTAGGAGAGAATAGAACAGCCCCATAGGTTTTCTAAGACCGTGATCTTTACAGAAGCAGACTGCCACATCTGGCTTCTGCAGGGTGGCTGGATTAGCCTCTGAGCCACTAGAAATCCTAGAATAAAGGAAAAGAGAAGGTGAATACAGATAGGCTTTAAGGTAATGTCGTAGTTTCTCGTTCCTAGCTCCAAAGTTCAGAGATGTTTAAATGACTCATCTGCTCAGTTGTATCACAGCAGTTCTATGGGCCTTTTTTTCCCCTCATACTAAACAACACAGGTAGGGCAGACCCTCAGATGCTGATTCTGAAAAATTGCAGACCCAGTCAGTCCCTCAATCCCTCATTTAAACTCGTCAGGGACCATGGTACCATTCTATCCAGTTACTGTCCCCTAGCAAATAGCAAATGATGGTATAGAAAGTTGCCATCTAATAAATGAATACAGTGCCTGTCAGAAAACTTAATATAAGTTAGAACATAGTTTAGGCTGTCAAAAATTGATATATTATCTTGATACAACTTTTATTTATCAAGTGGACGTTTTTTAACCTCAGCCAATGCACAAAATCCCATGTTTACTTATAGCACACAAAAATTTATTAATATTACCAGTGATTGTCCTTGCTTAGAGATAGTGCAATTTTAAGTGCCTATTTAAACACAGAAGAAACTATGAGGTATAAAAATATAGTTAAAAATATGTGTTATTTGCTTGATCACCTATGACTGAAACAGATAATGACATCCACAGATGATTATAGAAATGAAGACAGGCAGCGGCATGCTGATTTCTGGGGTGCATCCTCACCTGAGAATAAATCGGCTTCTGTAAAGGTTACCCATTGACTTTCGTTTTGTCTCCAGTCTTGATCTAGTGACCCAAAAGATAATTCTCCAATGGACTGAAACTCTGGAGGGCAATTGGTATTGCAATTTTTCATTTTTTGTCCTGAAAGATAGCTTAGTTGCGCAAAGTAATTTAGTTAGAATGTGTGTGTCTTTTGGTGGGGAAGGAATATAGATAGATAAAGATGTTCAATTCAACAGTACAAAATTTGTAATGATTGAGTACAGAGCCTGATGAGTACTGGGGAAAGTGGTGATCAATACCTTGATGGAAACATAGAAAGTAAGATTTAGGAAAAAACGTCGTGAGTCTCCAGTTTAACTTAACAGATTTGTCATTCAGTAGGCCACTGCCAGCAGGACTCAATGGACTATTTCTCAACAGATTTCCCTCTATGGAATGAATGAAGGGGTCTCTTTTGTGTAAGGTCTAAATGGAGATTATGAAATCAATGCATGATAATTGGTCAATTATTGAGTTCTAAAGGTGGTTAGGGAGTTGTGACAATCCTTGCTTATTGTTTGAAATCACATAAAACTCTCAAGTTGGGATCATTATTACATGTACCCTTTAGTGATGTCTTCTATGGATCTTTTCCTACTTCGTTATTTGCATCACACGTATGTATACACACACACATTCTATTTCTTAATAGAAACCTCTTGAAATTGCCTTGTCTAACAATGAGAGGGTTAATAGGATACTTGGTCACTTAGTAAGACTTAAGATAACAGAGTACTCTCCTCAGAGCATGCCTAGAGTAAATTATAATTATTTGGAATGTTAGATTTCATCTTCTAATGCTCTTTAGAACTCTCAATTACAATATCAATCAGTTATCTTGGATTTACTTTTAATTCTCATCAGTTTCCCCACAGAAGCCAAGCAAGCATCTGCGTAACTTGCCGAATCTGCCACTAGTGTACTTGTGTTTGCAGTGAAGGTTCGTAATACCTTGGTCTTGATGACACATTCAAGGAGCAAGCCCATGCAGGGCAACTGCGCTCCGAAATAATAGGATTAGCCAGACTAGTTTTTTGAGTCCTCAGAGCAAAGTAGAAATTAAGTTCCTGGGTACTTATTATTACGTACCAGGCTCTGTGCTAGGTACTGGGGACAATGATGAGATGCAACCTGTATTTTTTTATAGCTAACATTCTAGAAGAAAATCTTATAAATCAACAATTACATGTGACCATGGCATATAATATGTGAGCCAAAAAAACCAAACCTGTTGCTGTCCAGTCCATTCTGACTCCTAGTTCTCCTATAGGACAGGGTAAAACTGCCCCTAAGGTTTCTAATGAGGGGCTGGTGGATTCAAAGTGTTGACCCTATTGGTCAGCAGCCAGATCACTTAATGACTACAGCACCATGGCACAGTATACACATATAAAAGGAAAAGAAAAAAAAAATAACACGGAGGGCAGAGCAGTCTGTCTGTTGATTAGGGTATGGTTTCTGGCAAAAGATGACATGGATGATGTATTACCTTTTCAATCTAAAGATGAGTATGTGGTGATCAGACCACATGGGAAATCCTGAAAAGAAGCAACATGTGCTAAGATCCAGAGGCATGAGCTAACATCATGTATTTGAGTAAGTGATTCAAAATGGCTAGAGACCAGTTTTGTTATGATGTAATATGATCAAGTCTCTATGAAGTGAGTTTTGATTTTCCAGTAAGACATGTTCAACTGTCTTCTCTCCAGTAAGAAATTCCTCTGTGTGTGTGTGTGTGTGTGTGTGTGTATGTATGGGTGGGTGCATATAAAACTGGGCCTGTGTGACAACCGACTGGAGCTGAAAAGCAGTTACCAACCTAAGACCTGAGTGCTGTCCACTTCCCCTCCATTTGCATCACTCTGAGACATTTAGAATCCATGTACCTTTGGTTCAAATGTTTTGGAGCAGAATGTGTAAGGCAAGGGAGGGATCTACATCATTTCATTGAACAATTATTATTTGGGTACTTATATCTGGTGGGTACTGTGCTGGAACAGATACAGTCTGCCACCATAGAGATTTTGGTTTTAAGAGTCACAAATCCCAATATGTAAAGAGGTGCACCAGGTGATATAAAAACAAAACAAAACAAAAGTACCAGGGCATGTGTAACATGACAGGCAGTTGTGGAAGTGGAGGGGAAGTGGACAGCAGGTAGATCTTCTTAGGTTGGCAGCTGCTTTTCAGCTCCAGCCAATTGTCATGCAAGCCCGATTTTGCCCAATTTTTCAATTTTTCAAAAATAATCTAGACATGTGGAAATTTATATGGACACTCCTGACTTGTAAAGGTTAGAAATTAATTCACAACTTTCGCAAACTGGTCATGGGGCAACACTGTGAAGGTCATGGCCAGCTGAAGCTGCTCTATTTTGTGGACCATGCACTGGCAGGATTTCTTCAAGGGCCACAGGAAGTATTCAACTCTGCTTTGTAATTTTTGTGCCTCATGTTCTTAAGAGTACCGTAAGGAAACTGTAGTCTTCTCAGTCATTTTTGTAGTTGCCTGGCCATTCCTAAGGCTTATCAATGATAATGAAGTTGTCTTGGAGGGTTGCCATGTCCGTGATGAAGTTGCTTATCCAATTTTGTAATCCTTTGTCAATTCCCTCTGCAGCTTGAAGGCCAGGCTGAATCTATGGTACAGAATACTAAGTGGTTTCAAATCGAGTCCAATCTCTGTTAGAAGTTCAATATGATAACAAGAAATATTATTAATAGTAACAGTAGCAGAGGACAACAATAATGTATCATTACAGCACAAATTCTCTGTAACTCTGGAAGCTATTCTGCCATCTGAAGACTTTTTCTTATTAAAGTCACACATTTTACATAATATCAAAGTAAAAATTAAAAGGAATTCCAGGATCAGCTGAAGTTATAATAGAGGCATTGGAGGAGAATAAATGAGTAAGTATTAAACAGTAAAACTAGTGTAGACTATGATGATATACTCCCAACAACAGAAAATTTCCTGGGAAGTCTCTTACTTTTTTCTCTACAAGGTGAATATTTGTTTTGCTGTGATTTTGTCAAGAAGATAGCACAGCATACAGGACAAGAGTGAAGAATTTGAGTTCATACTACCTAAGGTCCACCACTTATTACTGATGTAATCTTAGAAAAAATATTTCACCTTTCTGAGCTACAGTTTTCTCACCTGTAAATAGGTCATAATACTATTTGCCTTAAGGATAATTAGGATTAAAGGAGATACTCCATGTTAAATTAAGCATCTGGCATGCTGCCAGATGCCTTTATGAAAACCAAAAACCTGTTGCTGTCAAGTCAATTCTGACTTATAGCAATCCTATAGAACATAATAGAACCACTCTACAGAGTTTCCAAGGAGTGCCTGATGGATTTAAACTACTGACCTGTTGGTTAGCAGCTATAGCTCTTAACCACTACACTACCAGGGATTCCAGATGCCTTGTACAGGGGCTGCTAATTAATTTTGTTATTGATATTAGCACTGCTGGAGCTTTTTTACTCCATGGCTTATTTTTCTTCATTGCTTTATTTTTTCTTGCCAAACCTGAGATAATTAGTTAAATGTCATCATTGGCTTCTTTCTTTTCTTAATTGTGTGCTATCTTCTTGTCAAGTAGAACTTTAGAAGCCATTGGAGCAAACATCACAATATATTAAGTTAAATACCTATATGGAATACATGAGAGAAAGACCTTAGTCTAAACCTACAGAGGTGTATTTCTCTCCTAGCTTCAGCAGGGTTCAACTTACACATCAAGAAATTGCCAGGCTAAAGAATATTGTCTTAGTCATCTGGTACTGCTCTAACAGGAAATAGTATGATTGGATGGCCTCAACAAAGAAAAACTTATTGTTACACAGTCCAGCAGGTTAAAAGTCCAGATTCAAGGTATCAGTTCCAAGATAAGGCTTTCTCTCTGCTCGCTCTGGAAGAAGGTCCTATTGCCAATCTTCCCCTGGACTGAAGCCTCTAAGTTGCAGGGACCCGGCTCACCTCCAAGGATACACTCAGCTTCTAGCACTGCTCCCCTGGTGCTATGAGGTCCCCAAATCTCTCTGTCAGGCTCCTTCCTTTGCGTCTCAAGAGACCACCTCAAGGCACAAAACAATCCCACACACTGTATCCTGCCCCACCAACTCAACTGCTACCCATCCTCCCTCACCAGCATCACAGAGGCAGGGTGTACAGCATATACAATACCAGGAATCTTGAGCCAGTCAGATTTCCACATGCATTTTTGGGGGAACAAAACCCAATCCATAAGAAATATCTGTGGCATTAGTGCAGTAGTAATCATATATGGTCACTTTCAAAGAGGAAATAAAGAACCAAGATTCATTGAGTTACTACCATGTACTAGATGTTTTATGCACTACCTTATTTGCTCTTCACAACGGTGCTGTCAGGAAAGGATTGTATTAGTTATAATTGTGTCAACAATTGCCTCAAAACTTAGTGGCTTAAAATACCAATGCACATTTACTTTCTCTCACAAGTTGGGTTTTGTTTTTTTTTTTTGAGGGGGATTAGAAATGCAGGATGACTAAGCTAAGTGGTCCGGGGCCTCTCATAAGGTTCCTGTCAAAGTATAGCACTGCAGTCATCTAAAGGCTTGACAGAAGTGGAAAACAATTTTCCAAGGTGGCACACCCCATAACGGGCAAGTTGGTGTTGGCTGTTGGCAGGGAGCCTCAGTTCTTTCAAGCATAGGTCTTTCCACAGAATTGCTTAAGTATCCCGGGACATGACTGCTGACCTTCTGCTTGGAGAGTGAACCAAGAGAGTCAAGTAAAAGCATTTCTTTTTATGACCTAGTTTTAGGAGTCAGATAGAAAGACTTCTATTCTAGACACTTGAAATAAGTCGTTAAGTTTGGTTCACATTCAAGAGAACTATAAATAGGCTCCACCCTTTGAAGAGCAGAATGCCGAAGACTGTGCACATGTATTTTTAAATATTACAGATGAAGAAATTTAGACTCAAAGATTAGTTAGTATGTCCCTGAAAATACCAAACTCAAAAACCCATGGCCATTCAGTTCAACTGACAGTGATCCTACAGGACAGAGTAGAACTGCTCTATAGAGTTTCCAAAGAACACTTGATGGATTCAAACTGTTGACCTCTGGTTAACAACCGTAGTGTCATAGATTGAATTGTGCTTCTGTTCCTCCCCAAAATGTGTGTAACAAATTGGGCCATGATTTCCA
This sequence comes from Heterohyrax brucei, assembly GCA_028571685.1. Classification (NCBI taxonomy): domain Eukaryota; kingdom Metazoa; phylum Chordata; class Mammalia; order Hyracoidea; family Procaviidae; genus Heterohyrax; species Heterohyrax brucei. Next base: position 101,716,446 of record CM053151.1, read on the forward strand.
GTGTTTTGTGATTGTCCTTAACTTTGTGATTTTCCTGTACTGTATATCCTAATCCCTACCTGTGGTTAATAGACTGGATTATGTTGAGGAAGATTAGGGTAGGACTGTAACACCCCCCTAAGGTCACCTGCCTTCTCCAATGTAAAGGGAGTTTCTCTGGAGTGTGGCTTGTACTACTTTTTATCCTTTTATCCTATAAGAGATAAGAAGAAAAGGAAGCAAGCAGACAATTGGGGCTCTCACACCATTGAGAAAACAGCATCAAGAGCAGAGTGCATCCTTCAGACCTGAGGTTCCTGTGCCAAGGTGTTCTCAGACCAAAGAAGGACTGACGCAACACAAGGACCTTCCTCCAGAGCCGACAAAGAAAGAATGTTTTTCCCTGGAGCTGGCACCCTGAATTCAGACTTCCAGCCTACTGGGCTGTGTGCAAATAAACTTTTCTTTGTTAAAACGATTGACTTGTGGTTATTTCTGTTAGAGCAATACCAGGTAACCAAGACATGTAATAATAACTTGTTACCTACACTCATCCAACTTGACCGCACTTGGCTTGGCTGTTATCTAGAATTTCTACCCAACTTCCCAGTCAGTGTGATCTTCTTGCTTTAAGAAAGTAGGTTAGCAGTGGAAGCTGCATATAGGTGGGCATGTAAATTTATACAGGAATGTACATTTTCACTCAGTCATATCAAATAAAAAAAGTAAAAAATAAATAAAAAATAAAAATTAAAAAAAAAAAGAAAACAGGTTATAAAAAGAATGCCACTGATTGATTTCCTGGTTTTGTTTGTTTTATTATTTCCTTTTAATTTTGGCAAAATTTGCCTCAGTATAAATTTCAAGTCTGTATTTCCTACAATTATTTTGTTGAAGTCTTGCTTTTTGAGTTGTTATTTGTATGCAGTCCATCTGATAGGGGAAGCATATTTCTCAATGTAATTAGTATATGTGGAAAACATCATCAATCATAGTCATCACAAAATAATTAAGTACCTAATTGTGCATGGCGCTGCGTTTGCTACTGAAACAGAAGACTTCGTAGGCCTGTTGCTTACCCTCTTGGGGCTTCAAATCCAAGAAATCATTAGAAGATTGAAGAATTGTGGAGAAAACAAGAACTCAAGGCATGAACAATTTCTTCTGATAGATGATTGCAAAGATAAGATTCAGAAGAAAGAAGAAAAAAATGAAATGAATGATACACTATCATACAAAACGGAGAGGTTCTCAAGGAAGGCAAAAGATAATGTTGCAAAGTTAAAAATGTCCTGGATTTTTTTTTAAACAAAAATACTGAAGAAAAGGTACCATGTCATATTTAACTAGAATAAATCAATAAATAATTATAATAAATAAAGAAAAATCAAAGGGCTTATCCTGAGTCTCAACTTTCACTGAGCTACATTCTCTTTCTCTCTTTCACTTTTCCTAGAGCAGAATTTCCTGTTTCTTTGGTTCCCCTTCCATGTCAGTGATGGCTTTCAATACCTGCTTTCTAGCCCCACTCCTCAGTGAAATCATTGTTTAAGTGTTTGGATACACACACACACAGACACACACACACATACAGTAGATATAAACTTTGCATATATAAATGTGTGATGCGTATGTCTATTTTTTTCATGCACAGTTGAAGACTTTTTCTTTTTGTGTGCATTTGTAGGTATTTTCAATCAATCATGTGTTTATAATCCAACTGGGAAGATACGGTTCAGACACAATTGCCTGTCTGCTCCAGGAGTCTACTATAAAATTGATCAGCTGGCCAAACTAAGCTACTTTTCTTTCTTTTTTTCCCCTTAACTTAGGATTTGCTTTCTTTCTGGGAAGAAGAAAGACAAAATAAGTCCAGAAAACCAGCAGCAGTAGGTGCTGCCAAAATGGTACTCCTCTTATCTGTGCTGATTTCAAGGAGAGAGCAAAAGAATGTGTAATTGCTTCTCTCTTGGGCTGCTGGGATGGCGCCTGACTCTTTGGCATTATCCCCTTATTTGATCTAGGTAAAGAAAGAAGCAGAAATAAGTTAAAAATGCATTTTCCCCAAAGCTCTGAAGACATTATTCATACATGCCCCCCTCCACCAATCTCTGCCTACTATGTGTAAATATACATCTAGGTGAAAGCAGCTAAGGTCAAAAGCCCTGCTGAATATTCTTCCCTTTTATTTATTTATGCACTTAATGCAAACATAAATAGATATCACACTAGCGGAGATATAAATAACAGATAGGACAACACAACAGTGAATACACTGACTTGAAGAGACTCGTATATTTAAGGTACAGATGTCAGAGTGCAAGTTGTTTAAAAGAAATAGAAAATAACTCTAAATGGGGTGTGATGTGTTTATTTGAAAAGTCATGTGATAAAATGATTAGGTCAAGGAGAAGACTTCCGAACTCAGGATCCAAATGGCAAGATGAGTCTGTTCTCATTTTAGTTTGGGACATAAGGTAGCCTTCTGGTCCTGCTGTCAGCTTCTATCTGTGCAGGCTCAGTTTTGTTGGCCTCCCGTGGGTTGGATTCTGAGTCATAGCAGAACCTCCTTGCTCTCTCACTTGCTACTTTTTATCCCAAGCCTCTATCATTTGGACTGCCAGAATGCAAAGGAAGCTCAATGTCATTTCTCATAACCCAAACCTTTTTTTTTAAGGAATGTGACATTTATTTATATTTTAAGTTTTTCAGCAGTTGTTTACACATGTTAAGTCTAGCAGTAAGGATGTTCTGAGTAGGTCATCTCAATTCTTTCTGTCATGATAAAATCTGTTCCTTCTTGTTGTATTATCAATAGCATTGAAGCAATTATTTACTATTAGCCATGGGCATTTGCCAGTGTAACTAAGTCTATTTGGCTTCTTTTTTCATAGCCTCTGTTCTTCAGTCTTTCAAATGCATTCTTATTGATAATGTGGACTATATTATTTTTGCCACGATATTAGTGATTTCATACCCTTTCATCCTTTTGTTCCTATTTATTATTTAAGAAAACCCAGCTCAAATATTTCTTCTTCTATGAAGTCAACAACTCACCTCTTCAAAAACATACTTTAAACTTGATATACAGCATTACGCTTTGTACACACTTTATTTCACTGTATAATAAATATTTGTATACATGTGTATGTTATATCTCATTAGATAATCAGCTCCTTAAATGCACTGATCTTGTGTTATTTATCTACGTGTCTTCAGATATTAGTCTTAGGCAAAGCAGGTGTTTCTATATGTATTGATTGAGTAAATAAATGAGTGAAAGGATATGCTACTAGTGGCAGACTGTATGGTGTATACTTAAAAGTATCACACAGGCCTCTGCATTGGTCACGTACATTTAAAGGATATCTCCAATGCAGAGGCCAGTGTGATATCCTTCTTTGGAGATCAGAACTGTGAGGATGTCTCATAGTCACCTAAAATGCAATAGAAGAGTTGTCGTCTTGTCCTGGGCATGTATTTCCTTACATGGGGTCATCTTGCAAACTTTGTAAAGCCAAGCACATTCACTGTCTGCCCTCTGTTATCCTACTGACTCTGGGCAAAAGATCCATAATCTTTATGCTTCCCATTGTAACCTGTGCTCCAAAAGTCTCACTAAACTGTAAATTTCAAATGGCAGAAACAGGACATGTGCTCTTACTTCCATCACTTGAGACAATGCAAAAACAAAGGATGTTTTAAAGTTTTTGTTTCAGTCAGGACAGATGTATTTGCAAGCAACCAAATCCCCTCAAGCCAGTTGAAGCCCAAGTCTGTGTGTACAGTGTCAGAGCTAGAGTATTTGACCCTTAGCAGGTCTTTCTCTTCTGTTTCCCTCCCTTCCATGGCAAAATTATTTTCTATAATAATCACGTAATAATAATGATGATCATCAGTACCTGGCATTATACTTTTTGTCTGGTTCTTCAATTTTAAAATAATTCACCATTAAATCAGAAGATTACGAGATTTAAATATATTACTTGAATTCTGTAAAAATATTTCATGTACAACTTAAAATTTGAACATACTAAACAAAAATATTGGGCTATTTAGTTCTTCTATTTCACTGAGTGTGAACCACAACAAATGCAAGTTAGAAATTCAAGTTGTTACCCAGGATGACAAAATTTGTCTTTACAATCAGGGTGCTATCCCATTTTATTGCAAATGTGTTATTTAAGCTCTGGGATATGTAGCACCACAGGCTCAGAGACACAAACTGCACTTAAAGATTTTCCAAATGTTTACATGTAGTTGAGTTCATGAAGGTTGGAAGCGATTATAGGCTTGGTAATTCTCTGAATTAACTTACACATAGAATACAATAGTTATGAAGTAAAACATAATCAGAATGTGTGCATTTGAAGCTTAATTGACCATCCAGTTTCCCAGGAGTCAACTCTGATTCATGGTGACCCCATGTGTGTCAGAGTAGATCTGTGCTGAGTGGGCTATTCAGTGGCTGAATTTTCAGAAGTAGATCACCAGGCCTTTCTTCCGGTGCCTCTAGGTGAATGTGAATCTCCAGCCTTTCTGTAAGCAGCTGAATGTGTCAACACTTTGCACCACTCTGGGACCCCACTTTGAAGCTTATGTACGTATTAAAACTCAGCAGTGACTACTCCAAATATTTAGAGGTTTAACCAACAAAATGTTTGAGGAGTAGAGTTTTCTTTTTATCACTGACATGGTTCAGTCCTGTAGACAAAACAGAATTGAATTTTTCAACTCATTAAACTCAGTTCTGTCTTCACTGCTGCAGAAAAGACCGTGGCTTTCCTTTCATAATTCAAGGGTCTTTGTGTGCTGTAGCACATCCCTCGTATTGTTTCCTTACTTAGAGTGAGGTGCATTCTAGGAGGGGACTGGGCTTGCTCACGCACTGCTGCCCAGCATTCTCTGGTGCTGTTTACAGTCCTAATTAAAGGGAGGATTATTAGAAATGGGAAGGTGCCTAGAAAAAGCTTGGTCCATTTTATGTGTTTCTTTGGTATGTGGAAAGAACATTACTGAGCTTCTCCCTTAAAGTTTAGTTGGCACTAGATGTTGTTCAGCTTTTGTTATTCTACTTAGGCTTTTATAAAAAAAAGTCAGATGCTGATTAAAGTGGAAAAAAACAAAGTGGAATCATTCTTACTCATTCCAGAATTAGTAGAAGGAGGATGAAATAAAATGCAAATTGAGAGAGGTGTGAGCAGTAGAAGAAAAATACATATTTGGGCTTAATTCTTTGGACCACTTGTTTTCTGAAACCTCAACCAGCTGTAATATGGTCTGCCTGTTTGTTCAGAGAGCAGGGGCTGGAGTTGAGACATTTTTGTCTTGACCCTCTGAATGGGACACCTCTTCCAGGCAGTGGGAAGCTCTCCTGTAGTCTTCTCCATGACAAAGACTGCAGTTATCAGTCAGCTGCAGGGGCAACGCTGCTTCAGAAGTGTAGCTACAAGCCTGGACTGTGACCAGTTTACCTAGCCTTTGTGTGTCCCTGATTTCCCCAAAATAGAAAACAGCTTTAGACACAGTGCTGTGTATCTTGGCTCTTGTGATAAGGTTCCCCATTGATTCTCTGGCTCCATCTCTCCTCTTCTCCAGCCTCGTCTGTGCAAGCCACCAGACTCATCTACCAAAGGTCAGCTTTGATTCTAACTCTTCAAATCCTTTATTGTTTCTTGTTTACATATTAAACATTTCCTAAGTTCCTCTTCTAGTCAATATGTCAACACTAACTCCTTTCTAGTCCAAGTGGTTTATGAGCATTGCCCAAGCCCACAGTGGGCCTTAGTTATTGCTTCATTGTTTCTGTTTGTATATTTTTGTTATTATTGTTTGTTCCTTTCATATATTTTCCTGCTTATCTTAATCTTACATCAAATCCAAAATCAAATAATAATTCCCAGATGAAGATTATTTATGTCTTATCCTAAACTCATATAACTTTTAATGACTCAGCCTTTCATTTAACACATTAATTGGCTGGTGTGGGCAATTGAGATTCAGGCTTTGAAGTCTTGCCTTCTGTACAAAGACTTCAGCTGATTCCCAACCAATACACCTCATGTGAAGCCACCGTCTGTCGGCAGAGGTTTGCATGTTGCTACGTGGAGTTTCCAGACTAAGATGAACCAGAAAGAAAGATCTAGTGATCTACTTGTGAGTAATCAAACAATAAAACCCTTGCAAACTGCAATGATGTCATCTGTAACTGACCATGAGATGGCAGGGTACTAGGCAGCCTTTCCTTCCACTGTGTGTGGGATCTCCAGGAACAGGACCAGTTCAATGACAGTTACGGCCGATAACTACTGGCTGGTCATTTATTTATGTATGTTTTTGCCTACACATTCCTATTAATTCTAAATCCCTGTATAATTGTTGTGTCTGAGGACTATCACTGTTTTGTAACTGTATTTATTTTGACGCATATGAAAGATTCTCCTCAAATAGTCTTATTTGATCTCCAAAGCACCCTGTGAGGAGGTATGATTATTATCCATAGTTTCACAGGTAAAACAGTGCAAGTTCAAGAGGGATTAAATAATTCATTAACCCATTAGATCTAAATTTGAAAATACTGGACTTCTGACTACATTCTATGTTCTTTTCATAGCTCATGACCTCTTGTATAATTTTCATGTCACCAAAATGCCTGACACTGGTTTTGATCTTAATGGATAATCATAGTACTTGTTAACTGAAGATACACAGATGTGAATAGATTAACAGCAACAGGGCTAGGCATATCATTGATGAGGCTAATGATTCAGCAGAATGTCACTCCATTTCCAGAGTTCCTACCTGGGACCTGAGAGTGAACATTACTTTCTTGTGTTTCTCGGCGGCTAACGACAAAAATTAGGACAGAAGGAACTTTGGTATACTTCCTTTGGCAACAAATGCTGTTTGAAATGAAATTCCACATTTTTTATAAAATAGTTTACTTCCTCATTGCAGTGTGGATTTCTGCATAAAAATTAAGTAAACATGCTGGAAGTAAGGAGTGGAAAAGAGTGTGCTTTCACAGGGTGAGGAGATCAGATAGACATGTAGAGAGGCGGGTGCTCGGGGTTTTATATGGAAAATTGACTGAGATTGTAAACTTTTGCTTAATCACAATAAAAAAAAACTTTTTAAAAATTCATGTAAACATAAAGACATATAGTCTAGTTCAAAGAGGGGCACCAACACAATAAACATACAGAGGGTAATTTTCCTCTAAATTCCAAACTAGCTTCAGAAACGATTATATAGGTAAATGTTTAACAGATGAGACAGATACTTCTCTGGGCCTGAGTTCTTCTCTGGGTCTGAATTTCCTTATCTTGAAATAGAGAAAATACTAGTACTTGCCTCGTAAGGTGGTGAGTATCAGTTAAGAGCATCTAAATAAGGCCCTTTGAACATGGCCAGAGGAGTGCTAAGCAGCAACTACTGTCCTAACATAGATAGAGGAAGGAAGGTATTTGTTTCTCCCCCTGCCCATTTTTACCTAGAAGGGTTTATTGAGAAGTAAGTTTCCTGAGTGGATTTTAATTAATTTTTTTTCTGTGTTCTTTTTAGATATTTGTCCCGAGCATGGGTCTCTTTATCCTAGTAAAATTATATTTTGTCTATGATTTTTGTTATTAATGTCAAGAAAGTTATGTTTTAGCTGATGGAGGAAGAAAACAGTCCTTGATCTGGGTCCCCACCTTCCCTCCTGTCCTCCTTTCCTGGACTTGAATGTTACACTCATGCCTCTCCAGTAAATGGCTGTGCACTTGTTGTAGGCAGTTCTTTCAAAATCATTACAGACTGTTCGTGTTTGGAGAAAAACAGACCCCTTTTCAGTGATAATGATGGTTAGATGGAAGGATTAAGCTGATTACATCTTTGGAGGATGTATTCTATAAGCAGTGTCTGTTCCAGCTGCACAAAGTCATCACAGAGTTGCAGTCAACTACTTGGGAAAATATATTTTGAAGTAGTAGAGTTTCTGGCCACTACTTGGTTATTTTTTTTCCTGGACATTTTAATTATTTTTTTGGCCAAGGTGACAAATAGTAAATTGTACTGAGAGCTTAAGTGAGGCCAGTTTCACAGGTGGAAGCTTGTTTTCTTCTCACTATTCCACTAAAGCAAGTACAGCCAAGTAGAAATATGCAGTGAATAAAACTATTGCTAGCGATGACTGGAGAACAGTGCAGTTGAGAAAAAGGGACATATTATGTTAATCTAAAAAGTCAGATGAAATGTTCTATGGATATTCCAGAAATGAGGCTTGTGAGTCTAGAAAAACAAGTAAATAAAAACATCTTACTCTCCACAGATGGTGATTTATCTGCATGAGTCCATATGTGTTTTCGACAGCCAGCGCTGCTCTAACAGAAATACCACAGAGTAGAGGGCTTTAACAAAGGAAGGCTTATTCTTACACAGTCTGGTAGACTACAAGTCTGAATTCAGGGTGTCTGCTCCAGGGGAAGGCTTTCCCCCTTGTCAGCTCTGGAGAAAAGTCTAGTATTGTATCAGTCTTGGTCCAGGGAGCATCTTGGCACAGGAACGTCAGGTCTGAAGGATGCGCTCTTCTCCCAGTGCTGCTTACTTGATGGTGTTAGGTTCCCAATTGTCAGCCTGCTTCTCTTCCCTTTTATCTCCTCAGAATGAAAGGGTTAAGGATGAGGCAAGCCATACTCCAGGGTAACTCCCTTTACAGTGGTGCAGGGAGGTGGTCCTATAAAGGGATTTACAGCCCCACCCTAATCCCTTAACATACAGCACAGGAAAACCACACAATGGAGGACAGTCACAAGATACTGGGAATCAGGGCCCAGCCACATGGCTACACCTGTTTTAGGGGGACACAATTCAATCCATGACAATATGTATGCAGCCTGGAGGAATAGTGGTTAAGTGCTATGACTGCTAACCTAAAGGTTGGTGGTTTGAATCCAGAAAGCACCCCTTGGAAACGCTATTGGACGGTTCTACCCTGTCCTGTAGGGTCACTGTGAGTCAGCATTGACTTGACAGCAGCAGGTATATGTAGGTAGGTTTTTGTTTCTTAATTGGACTGTTAAAGGGAAATAACTAGCTACAAAAGTGATTACAGGTGGAATGAAATCTAGGAGTGAATGTGACAGTTAAGTAGGAGATGGAAACTAATGGCAAAATTTTGACATGAAGAGTTATCGAATGTGGGACACAAATTCTGTGACGCCGAAGTCTTGATGACGTTGTTGTGTAAAAACTTGGGAAAGAGACTAAAATTCATTCTGCTCCACTATAGACAGCAGTATACTGCAGGAAAAGTTGGGGGAGGGAGGTTTGTTACCTTCTCTCCATATTTACTCAATCTGTACACTGGGTAATCCAAGAAACTAGACTATACAAGGAAGATCATAGCATCAAGATCAGAAGAACGCTTATTAGGAATCTGCAATGTGCACATGACACAGTTTTGCTTGCTAAAAGTGAAGAGGACTTGAAGCACTCGCTGATGAAGATCAAAGCCTTCGGTATGGATTACCCCTCAACATAAAGAAAACAAAAGTCCTCACATCTAAACCCATCAGCAACATCCTGATAAACAGAGAAAACACTAACGTTATCGAGGACTTCATTTTACTTGGATCTATAATAATCAGTGTCCGTGGAGGGGGCACTTGAGAAGTCAAACAATAGCAGTGTGTTGGGCAAATACGCTGCACAAGCCCTCTTTAAAGTAAAGCAAAGAAGTCCCTTTGAAGACTAAGGTGTACCCCACCCAATGCCATAGTGTTTTCAATTAGTTCATATGCATGTGAAAGCCAGGCAATGAATGAGAAAGACTAAAGAAAACTTAATGCCTTTGAATTATGGTGTTGATAAAGAATATTGAGTATACAATGCACTGCCAAAAGAATGGGCAAATCTGTCTTGGAAGAAGTACAGCCTGAATATTCCATAGACGCAAGGACAGGAAGGTTTCATCTTATATACTTGAGACTTCTTAACAGAGGTGATCAGTCCCTGAAGGAGGATGTCATGTTTGGTAAACTACAGAATCACTGAAAAAGGAGATCCTCAGTGAGATGGATTAACACAGTTGCTGCAACGGTGGGTTCAAGTATAACAAGTATCATGAGAATGAGGCATGATCAGGCAATGATTCATTTCGTTGTACAAAGGGTCATCCTTGGTCAGAACCAACTCCATGGCACTTAACAAAAATAATCAAGTGGATAGGGACTCAATGGAGGTATAAAACATTCTTTTCAGTTCTAGGAGGATACCTGTTAACACAAACTGGATAAAGATAAGAGAATCTTGAAATTTGTTTCTTCTTAAAGATGAGTTTTGAGTAGATAGCAAATCTTCTGACTTATTAATTAGTGTACACACACCGCTAATTTCCCTATGTCTTAGCTGTGCACATTGGTTTTACAGCATATGAAAGCCAAGCTTGTATCTTAACATATGGTGCCCCGTCAAATAAGCACAACTGTCTGCTTCTCTGCTTATCTAATTATAGCAACAAAGAAATTGACTTTTCATTTTCCTTTTCCCTAGGCCCTGGAGATATATATGCCAAATACTTGGCATTCTTAGTAACAGAGTCAATCATAATTAGGATTCCAAATTAAAGAACATTGCCAGCTAGCACATGCAGTGTTTTATATTATTTGTTTGAACAAATGTATTATAATTTGAGAACAGCAAAAATGCAGAAGTATGTGAAGCTCATTTGTTTCATGTATAATAATCTTGTAGAGTTTTATGTTATTAGTTGTTATAACTAATAGTTTTTTTGGTTTGTGTTATTTTGTCTTGAAATGTCCATTATATAGTGGCGGATGTGGTGAAGTGTTAAGTAGAAGGCTTATGGGAAGCAGACTGTGAGAAAAAAAAGATATTGTCAGTCATTCCTTTAGCTTTGTTCTTAGAGTTTGATTTGTCCTGGTTTTCAGAGCTTGTTAATGTTTCACAAGTGAGCATAAGAAAATATTTTCTGCTTGAATTAATTCAAAGTCTACTGATATACTTTGGAGAGAGAAGAAAAAAAAGTGTCCTTGATAAAAAGTCAGGCTTTCATCTGAGATGTAGCACCATATTGTCCTCACACACACACAGACACGTACACGCATACAAAAAATCCAAAAAAATGAAACCTGTTGCTGTTGAGTGCCATTCCAACCCACAACAATCCTGTAAAACAGAAAAGAACTATCTCCTTGAGTTTTCAAGTGTGTAATTTTACAGAAGCAGATAGCTTTGTCTTTCACAGAGTGGCTAGTGGTTTTGAACTACTGATCTTTTGGTTCAAAATGGAGTGTTTAACCACTACAAAACCATGGCTCCAATGCCCTCACAATCCTTAACAAGTAAAAACCATTTTTTACTCACATATTAGTGTTTATGATGAAGAGTTCCATGTCCTCATTTATAAAATTGTTGTTATTTGCCATCGACTTGGTCCCAAATCATAGTGACACCTGTGAACAACAAAGGGGACCACTGTTCAGTCCTGTGCCATTCTCACAATCATTGTAATGCTGAGTCCATTGCCACAGCCACAGTGCCAATCCGTCTCTTTGAGGGTCTACTTCTTTTTGACTGATACTCTACTTTAACCAGTAATGATGTCCCTCTCCAAATATTGGTCCCTCCTGATATGTCCAAAGTATATGAGAGGAAGTCTCATCATCCTTGCTTCTAAGGAGCATTTTGCCTTTACTTCTTCCAAGACAGGTTTGTTTGTTCTATTGGCAGTCCATGGTATGTTCAATATTCTTTGTCAGCACTATAATTCAAAGACGTCAGTTCTTTGGACTTCCTTATTCACCGCCTAGCTGTCATATGTATGTGAGCCAACTGAAACCACTCTGGCTTGGGTCAGGTACACCTTATTTCTCAAAGTGACATCCTTGCTTTTCAACACTTTAAGGAAGTCTTGGGCAGCAAATTTGCCCAAGCAATGCATTGTTTGATTTCTTGAGTGCTGCTTCTATGGGCATTGATTGTGGATCCAAGCAAAATGAAATCCTTGATGACTTCAATCTTTTCTCCATTTGTCATGTGTTACCTATTGGTCAAGTTTGAGAATTCTTTCTTTCTGTTGAGGTACAAGCCATACTGAAGACTATAGTCTTTGATCTTTATCAGTAAGTACTTCAAGTCCTCTTCATTTTTTGGATAATCTCCATAAATTTAAATAATTTGTTGAAGATCCTAGTAGCTGATGGGAGATCCTGGGTTAGAACTCAATTTATTAATAATAAAAATTTCAGTTTAATTATATAAAATAAAACAAAATAGCCAAATAAACACAGCTGGTCTTTTCTGCAGTGTATAATATTGGGAAATGGAAGATAGATGGAAGAGGAAAGAATTAAGACCAACTGTTCACCAATATGAAAACATTCTTCTTGAATTTTAAAGTTCTGTCCAGGATTGTAACCTCCCTCTCTTTTTTCATATGCCTTTTTTCAGGACTTCTATGCCTATGGACATGGTAGAGAAATGCATATAGAACATGTCTTAATTGTAGGGAGAGGGAAAAACATAGACTAATTTTTTTGATTTTCATGGCTCTTAAAATTCTGAAACAGATTAAATCCAGACATAGACTTTGTGTTCTTTGAGAGAGGGTGTCTTAATTATCTAGTGCTCTTGTCAGAGAAATACCACACATGTATGATTGTATACTTTCTCATTAATGTAACTGCCTCTAGTTCTGCTTCATTAGTATCACAGAGGTGAGGACTTACAGCTCACTGAATAATTAGATGAAAAAATAGGGGACAACCATGGAATACTGAGAATCATGTCCTAGCCACTTTGACAAACACTTTGGTGGGGGGAGGATACAGTTCAATCCATAGCAGAGAGTATGATTGAAATTCTTTTGAATTCAGGATATATGTGACAATTGTTTTCATTCATACTTAGTTTCAAAATGACACTAGCCATTCATACTCATTTTTGTATTTCATTTCTTTCTGACAGATTAATTGGCATAAAGTGGATCTTCAAATTTTTGATCTAACAATAGTGCTTGAAATTGCAATATGTGATTAAATATTAAATCAGTATCAGAACTAGGTTCAAGTGAATCTGCTGGTAAGTGTGGCTCAGTTGCACTAATTACCATCTCAACATTATTCCATCCCATCGTGGTTGAGTTTTTTCTGCATTTTCCTCTCAGAGTGGTTGATTGGTGGCCATTTTTAAGGCCACTACTGTGTTCACTACAGAACATGATAGCATTTTAATGACAGTTTTCACAGTGCTTTATTTGAAAATTAGTTAAACTACATATAGAGTCCTTTAGTTTCTACTGTATGTAAGATGTTATGCAAAATTAAGTTAATGCCATTTTAAAAAAAACTGAAACTGTTGATAAATTGATGTATAAGGCAATTTCACCACTATAGCAAGTATCTCTTCCCTTGACTTCTTGGAAAGATTTTATTTCAGTTTCATTGTGAGCTCTTCGTCATTTCCCCACACTTCTGTCAAGGAAAACATTGGATCACTGCCGTGCTCTGTCTTTTCTGGATGTTTCTTTCAAGTGCTGTCAACACCTCCCATAATTGGTTTAAAAATTAACCTAGTAATGTATTAAAGTTAGATGGCAACTTTGTTTTAGATGAATATATACATTTTACACTTTCAGATACTTATTCAAACATGCATCAGTAGATTTCTAAAAGATAACTTAGGGAGGTAGAGAGAAGTCTATATATGAAAATGATAAAAAACAAAAAAGTAGAAATACCCTATATGTGAATCTCAGGTGTCTGAATAGTATGACACAAGCTTACGTGTGTAATACATGTGTGTGTACATGTTGTCTACCTAAATACTGGCAAATCTTGGTGATCAGGATTTAATAGACTGTTGATGGTAGGGCAGAGAAATGAATGGCTAATGACATTACAAAAAAAAAAAATTGCATTTACCCCGTATCATTTTGGTCCTCAGTGATCATCCATTCCTGCTGAGTTGGGACCACTTGCTGTGCCCTCAGATGGCAGCTTAGAAGCTTTTAAGACCCCAGACGCCACTCACCAATGTGGTGTGCAGAGAGCCCTTTTAGCAAAATGCTAGTTGTGCCAATTGGCCTCGATTTTGCCTAAGAGCATGGTCCCCTGCCCCCTGCCCCAGCTACTCTGTCCTTGCAATATCGGGTTAAGATGGGAGGAATATTCAAGTTATGCTGAAGTCCACTTAATGTTGTTCTTATTTCTAATGTGTGCTATCACCAATTTCCCCCAACCAAATTTCTACCAACTATCTAATCTAAACCCTCCCCCTTACTTTCCCTTCCTCACCTCCCTTGCAGCCTCAAAGAGTCTTTTCTTCTATATATAAGTCTGTTTTTGAGATCTTATCGTAGAGGTCTCATACAATATTTGTCCTTTTGTCACTGACTACTTTCACTCAACCCAGAAGATAGAGAGAGCCACATGACTGGGTGCCTACGTAGACTTGGGACTGGAAGAACCGGATGGTGCCCGGCCACCACCAGTGATAGCTGCAACGGAGCTCACTAAGTTGAATCTCACTGGCAACACAAGAATAAACAAGGGTGCACCCTGAGATCTCCACTAAAAGACCACAACTGATGGTCCAGCAGCTTCGGGTTTCCCCTGGGAGCATGGCCCCAGGCCCTGATGCTGCCCTTGCCCATAAATCATAATGAAGGTCCACTCTTCAGACACGAATGGATTGAACTTGGTGATGCAGAATGACCATATGTTGGATGCACATTATGGTTCTATACATCTATAGGATATCATCCTGTTGACCTCTGGCTGGAGGAAGGAGAGTGGGTGGAGAAGAGGGGAAAGAAGGCTGTTGGGAGGATGAGACATGCATGGAACAGAGAGGAACAGTGTGCTGTCACTGGACAGGGAGAGCAGTGGAAGCTGCATATAGGTGGGCATGTAAATTTATATGGGAATGTACATTTTCACTCAGTCATAATAAAAAAATGCAGGTGTGATGATACTTTAAGATATGATTTTTGTTCTCAAATTTTATTTGTTTAACTTATTATGCCTCTTACTATTTGCCATTGAATTGAAGTTATTTTCTTGGAGTAGAAACATTCTTAGACAATCTATCAGGCTAGGTGACTTTCCTCATAGTTATGCTCAAACATAATTATAGGCCATTTCAGATTCATCTCAGGAAAATTTCACCTGTCAAGATGCCACTCCTGAGACATTTCTACATTTTACCTGTTTTCCTGTAGAACTGTTAACCACAAGTAGCTTGGTCATCTGCTTATGATGTACTTGACTACTCTAGCTTCATAAATCAAATATTGTTATGGTCAGATAAATGATTATGAGTGTTTTAGAACTGTATGTTTTGCCTTGCTCAACTGGTTCCAGCTCATGTCTGTTTCACTTCTGAGTCAAAAGACACTTTTTCATGTCACCAGTATGTCAAACTCACCTGTGATCTTGAAGACCAGCTGTGCTCTGTGGGCTTCCTACCAAGAAAAAAAAAAAACAAATAAATAAATCTGCTCTTTGAGCTAAACTGACAGTTTTTGTTGATGAGCCATGAGACAGATTAAATTCTGTCTTGCACTTCAATTGTTCCTGAGGCTCTGTGGGACTTAGAGTAATAGAATTTTATTTGTGCCAGTAAAGTTGACAGCTCCAATTCAGAGGACTGCGGGGAGGAGAGATGTTGATTAAGAAGCATCATGTTGACCAGGGTTTCAGCAGGTAACTAATGAGCTGAGAGGTCGGACTCAGGCTCTGCCTTTGCCTATCTGTGAACCCAAGGTTAGAAAACACATTTTGACTTTCAATTTATTTATCTATTCAGGAATGTTTTTCAGATTTGTGGAGCTATGTCAGGGAATTTTTTATTTGCATCTAAGAGTTTTCTGCAGTGTACTCTAGTTGTGTAGCCCTAAAGCTATTATTTCCTTAAGACAGACATTTTGGAATATACAGAATAATGGATATTTAAGAGAGTCTGGGGAGCTGAACAACTAAGAAAGCACCAAATAGGAAAGGGATGGATAGTAAGTGAGAAGAAAGTATATTGTTTCTGGAATATATTTTATCAAAGATTGCTTTTTAAGTGGTATTTTCTCTACTTCAGAAGACATTAGTGAACAAAAACCAGTCTCAATGCAATTCAGTTTAAATTTATTACTCTATTATTTTAATATATTTACTCAGGGTTAACAACTCATTAAGCACCAAATTGCTCACTCTTAATGAGTCTCAGATGCTAAAATAGAGCTGACTTAAAATTCACTGTAAAATAACAATGGTACTATTTCATAAAGATGTAATAAAAATTAAGTAAATGATATTGAATGGATGTGGAGTGGAGACCAGATTAGTGACATGAAATAGAAACATTATTATATATATATATATGTTGCTTACAGAAACATGAATAATATGCTTTATATACCAGAACATGATGACTTTACTTTGGTTTCACTCTAGTAGCTTCTATGAAACATGAAGTCATATACATTTTATTGGATATTTACCCTGCTTCTGCAATAGAAGAGATTTGGAATCTGCTTTGTTAAAAAAAAAAAAAAAAAGTCAACATGTAACCCAGATTTCTTTGGCTGCACCAGTCTATAACTACTGTCAAGGTTTTGATGACACTAGTCTACACTAAGTTGATTGTCAGAAATTAACACCCTTAAAACGGTAACCGGTCATTTGTCGGTCATCATTGAGGAGTGTCTCACATATACGTACAAACCACTCAGCCAACTTCCCATACATGGTATCCAGCTTCTTCCCTTATTCCACCACGTCATGTTCCATGAGCCGTTGACCTCAAGTCTGCTTACATATGCTCAACCATGAAAACCACTTATGCTGTTGCTGTAACAGCTCATCTCTCCTCAAGTCTGCAGTTAATCCCTGGAATGTAAGACCAATGCTGAGGGTCCTACAGAGATGAAATATAGCTTATTCTACAAACCTATGCCATGAGAGTGTCACCTGGGCCAAGGAGAAGTTCCGCATAAAAAAACAAGATCTGTCAGTGTGCTGTCTACAAGAGAGTCACCTTAAAAACAAAGACATACATTTATTAAAACTCAAAGGATGGAAAAATATATCAAGCAGATACCAAGAAAGAGTAGTGGACAATACTAAACTCAGACAAAATACACTTTAACACCAATTCTACTATAAAAGACAAAGAAGGGCACTAAATAATGATTAAATTGATGATTCCCCTATGAGGACATAATCAAAATAAATATCCACTCAATAATAGGGCACCAAAATATATAAAACAAACTGTAACAGCACCAGGAAGAAAAATTGACAATTCTGCAATACTAGTAAGAGACTTTAACGTAGCACTCCCTGTAAAGGACAGAACACCTCAAAAGACATTCATCAAAGATACAGAAGAGTTAAAGGACACAATCCACCAACTGGATCTCACAGACATATATACAGAAATACTGAATGTTTTCGTTTCCTAACTCCTTTTGGTTTCTAACTCCAGATCTTTGCACATTTCATTATAATACTTTATCTTCTTAGAGCACGTTTTATAAACTTCTGTTTAGTTCTTTTCCTTCATCCTTTCTTCAATTTCCTCATCTTTGGCCCCAGTGTTTGGTAAATAATTTGAATAATGCTTTAATTAACCGTTTTTTCTTGTAGAAATATGAACACAAGGGTCCAACAATTAAGTCCCTGAACTTAATTGTTCTAAGTGTTACATATCTCACTGCTGAATGTCACTACCGTTGTCTTTGAAATCCTCCCCTTGGGAAGCTATGCAGAGACACCAGCACCTAGTCCATCCATCAAAGCAATTTGGGGACTCTTTTTGGAATGGCCATTGTACATAGTGACACAGTGGCAAGTTCACAAACTTGATTGTATAGTTGTCTGTGAGGGAGTTTTTAGCCGTAACAGGTAACTGCATTGGAACACCCTCCCTGCTCAGCTGATCTGGCCCCCAGTGACTTTTTTCTTTATGTAAAAATAAAGGAAATATTGAAAGGAAGACATTTTGATACCATTCAGGACATCTAGGGTAATATGATGACTGCTCTGATGGGCATTCCAAGAAAAGAGTTTTAAAATTGCTTTGAAGGGTAGACTAAGTGGTGGAATCACTGCATAGCTTCCCAAGGGGAGTATTTCAAAGGTGACCGTAGTGATATTCAACAATGTGGTATGTAGCACTTTTTTCTAGGATGAGTTTGTGAGCTTCATTGGCAGCTCTTGTTACCCTAATACTGGCAGCATTGTACTGCAGGATAGATCTTGAAATCTGCTTTTTGATGATGAATGCAAAGCCGCTCTTCTTTAATTTGTAATTTCTGGCATAGAAGATCATATGATTATGTGATTCAAAATGATCAATACCAGTCCATTGCAGCTTAGTAATGCCTAGGATATCAATCTTTATGCATTCCCTTTCATTTTTGGTGACTTTCAATTTTTCTAGAGTCATACTTTGTATATTCCATGCCCCGACCCGCAGGGCGAATCAACGGAGGAACGAGGGGGAGCCTGTGAAAATGAAGGTGGGGCGAGAAAGACGCGAAGAAATGAAGGCAAGACAAAATTCTGATCAAGCCTCAAGGTTTTTTGTTACCTTGCGGTATATATAGCAGCAGGAATGGAGGGAGGGATCAAGTGACATAGGGATCGGGTGACATTTGGAATGAGGTAGTTGTCGGCTGGGGATTGGGTGTACATAAGACTAAGGCAGTGACATCAGGCAGGAAGTTTTCGCGCGCGCGGGCCTTTTGAATTTCGCGGGCGCGGGCTTTTTCAAACTTGGCGCGCGCGGGCTTTTTCAACCCTTCAAGCTTCCTGTATGTTGGGGCCTGGGGGCTTACCCATGGCTCCCGACAATTCCATGTTCCACTTATTAATGGATATTTTCAGCTATTTATTCTTATTTTAAGTCATCCACATCAGCAGACAAAAGTCCCAAAAGCTTTATTCACTCTATCTGTGTCGTTAAGATCTAGTCTGCTTTGAGGAGGCAACTCTTCCCCAGCTGTATTTTGAGTGTTTTTCAACCTCAGGGGCTCTTCTTCTAGCACTATATCAGGTCATGTTATATCACCGTTCATAAAGTTTTCACTGGCCACTATTTTCAGAAATAGCCTGCCAGGTCCTTCTTCCTTGTGTATCTTAGTCTGGAAGATCTGCTAAAATCTGTCTGCCATGGGTGACCTTCCTAATATTTGAAATACTGGTGGCATAGGCTTTCATCATCATGGCAGCGCTCAAGCCACCACAGTAACAGACAGACAGATCTGTGACAACTATCACTCTGCTGGAAACAATTTAAGAATAGTCACAGCAGTACATCAGCAGAGACTTGCCAGAAATCCAAACTAGATTCATGAGAGGTATGTGGAATGAGAAATATCATTGCTGATATCAGATGGCATTGGACTAGCAGAGAATACCAGAAGGATGTTTACAAACCTGTCTTGGTAGTAGAGCCAGGATGCTCCTTAGAAGCAAGGAAGATGAGACTTTGCCTCGCATACTTAGGCCACGTGACCAGAAAGGACTAGTCCCTGGAAGACATCATACTTGGTATGGCAAAAGGCCAGTGAAAAAAGCAGGACTCTCAAGACACAGTAGCTGCCAACAATGATTGTGAGAAGGGCACAGGACTGGACAGTGTTTCCTTCAGTTGTAGGTAGGATCGCTGTGAATGGGAACCTACATGACCACACCCATTAACAGTAACAGCAATGGCTAGTGGAGTCCTTCTCACATTCAGTGTCTCAAACAACTCTCCTGTTGCTCATCTTTTTTCTGTGCTTATCTTTTTTTCCTTTAAATTATAGTTCTGTCATTTTGTGCCTATTACCTGACTCCTTACATCCTATTTACTCCTAAACCTCTCAGAATTTCAGCTCAAAGAAAAAATCCTTCCTTCTCTCTCGTTATAAAACAAGTTCCTTAAGAATGTCAATCAAGCAAGCAAACATAGTGAAGACAAAGATATTAAACCACAATTTTGACTAGTTGCATTGGACCTTTGAATCACATTATGGATTGAATTATGACCCCCGAAAGATGCATTGTAAATACTAACATCTATTCTTGTGGGTATAATCCCATCTGGGAATAGGTTGTCTTTTTATGCTAATGAGACAAGATTAGTGTAGGACCTATTTTGAGTCAATGTCTTTTAAGATACAAAATTGATTAAACAAGCCAGAAAGATACAGAGAAAAAGAGATACCAAGACACATGAAGGTCACCCAGAAGAAATTCAAAAAGAGGCAGTCTTTCTCCAGAGCTGACATAGGAAGATTTCCCCTGGAGTGGGTACCTGGAATCCACACTTTTAGCCTCCTAAACTGTGAAGAAATAAATTTCTGTCTGTTATAGCCACCCATTTGTGGTGTTTCTATTATAGAAGCAGTAGATAACTAAGACACACAGCCAGCCAAAAAGGGCCTTGTTATAAATTTATTCCTAGTGTTTAACGCTTTGGACAACATTGAGATAAAAAATACTTCTGAAACATACAAAATTTATGTTTCTGGATGTGAAACTTACTGTTCATGTAACAAGAAATGGAATTTAAAGAATTAACTTTTTTTTCTTGTTTCTGCTCTGATTTTACTACCCTGGGAAGTTCACCCTGTAATCACCAAGCTTTCACTCAAATCACTGAGTGTGGATCACAGTTGTCACTAATTTACTTTGATTAGTCATGACCTTTTATTTTATCTTTGTCAATGAGCAACCTTGTGTCAGGATTTTCAAAGCTTGCTTCAAGTATAGATAAAAATTGTTTCTTGTTCTACCTTGATGGGTACCATAATTAGTATTTTCATAAAATATTGCTAATATTACAGTGTGAAACTTACAAAAAATTCTTCAAGGAAAAATTAAAAGAAATAAACCTCTTTAATAAATTTGAAAATAGAAATATGATTTTTTTTTGTTTTTTAGTCTAAAGTTGGACATTAAAACGAACACATGTACTTTTTGAGGAAGGTATAATTTTTATGGTTCTTTTAATTCCGTATAGTTTGTATATCTTGTATAAATGAAGTTCTGTTTAAAATTGTCTTTCTTGTTAATATGGCTTATTAACTACTGTAATCCTCAGTGTTTCTAGGATTTAGTAATAATAAGACATATTTCTGAGTAAAAGATATCCTTTAGTTTATTTTTGTTCATCCTTCTGTACAAGTAAATTGTTTCAGTTAGCAATTTTAATGGCTAACACAGCTTGTTATATTAGAGTCTATTTCAATGTTTAAATTGAGCAATCGGTTACTTTGGTCATAAATTTTATTTATTGAGGTATACTTCATATATAGTAAATTGATCAGATCTTAAGTATACTATTAAATGAGTTTTAATAAATGTATACAATTGTGTTTTCCACACTGAGTATGACACAGAATTTTCTAGTCCATCCCCAAATATTCTGCATCTCCGTCCCTATACACCCCTCCTTTCAAGCAACCATTGATAGGATTTCTAGCATCATAGTTCAGTTTTTCTTAATTCATAAATTCATAAAATAGAAAAAAATGTATCCTATATTTTGTCTAGCATTCTTTACTCAGCATAATGTATTTGTGATTCAGTGAGTTGTTTTTAAATTATATATGTAGAACTGACTATCAGCCTTGAACAAATCATAATTTCTTATGATGTTAGACATTGTGATATGCTACTACTGAAGGCTGAAGATGAAAATATGAATTTAAGTGACTTTAAGGCTGCAAGAACTTTAGACTCTGAAAAAATATTTTCAGTCTTCTTTTTTGCATTCTTGAAATTTTAGTCTTCTCTTATACATATATTAATTCATACAGTCTGATTATAGCCTCAATCCCAAATTTTATTGAATTTAAGTCATAAATGTAATAAAAGGCTTTTTCTTTGTGATACAATATGGTTATACTTATCCTTCTATGTATTGATGAATGCCATCAACCTACACTGTTAGTAAGACCAACTAACAATTTAGCTATTCATTTTTATCTCCCGTGTATATCCCATGTAAATAACTTGCTAACATAATTTTTCCAAGGACTTCAGTCTTTCTAAACAAAGAATAATGATGTGATTAAGATTAGACCATTGAGTTAAAATCCTGAAGAGCTATTTAACCATCACATAAACCTAGTAAGATTTTACCGTCTGTTAACAAACAAAAGGATTATTTTTTCTCTAAATAGAAAAAGGATGATGAGGTAAGAAGAGGAAGAAAGCCTACCAGCTCAACTTACAACAACTAGATATTTCTAACTGTTGTTCATCTGATGAAAAATAATGATGCATCAGGGTCACCATGAGTCAGATCCGACTTGATGGCACTTGGCTGGGGCCATCATTTAGAAACTCATTTAAAAACTACTTTACCACAGAGTTTCACAAAACTTTTAGTAACTTTACAGTGAAAATGTGTACTAATTTTTTTGTTTTTATTTCACGTGTTGATGCTACATATCAGTTGTAGTATCAAATTATGATTGCACTGTGGGATTTCTTAGACTGATAGTCTATTCATACTGAATGCTGTATAGTCTTTGACTTTTGTCAGTGAATATTTCAAATTTACAGTCAGCAAGCAACACTGGATCATCTGCATATGGCAAGTTGCTAAGACATCTTCCTCCAATTCTTGATGCCATGTTCATGTTCATATAGTTCATCTGCTCAGATTATTTGCTCAGCACACAAATTGAGGGAGTGTAGTGGGAGGATACAATCCTGATGCACACTTTTCCTGATTTTAAATGACACATTTTCACCCTTATTCTGGTTGAATGACTGCCTCTTGATCTATGTAAAGTTTCTGCATGAGTACATGTTCTAGAATTCCCATTCTTTGCGATGTTAACTATGGTTTGTTTTGATCTACAGAGTTGAATGCCTCTGTACAGTCAATAAAACACAGATAGACATCTTTATTGTATTCTCTGCTTTTAGCCAAGGTCCATCTGACATCAGCAGTGATATTTCTCATTTCTTGTCCTCTTCTAAATCCAGCCTGAATTTCTGACAGTTGTATATAAGGTCTTTATAAGTTGGAACTGTCTCAACAACACCTAACAACAATACTTCGCTAGTTGCCACTGAGTCCTGGTGACCCCATATATAACAAAATTAAATTTTTCTGGTCCTGTACCATCTTCATGATCGTTGATAGTTTGCATCCGCTGTTGCAGCTGTTGTGGCAGTTCATCTCACGGAGGCTTCCTCTCACCTTCACTGGTCCTTAGCTTTACCAAACCTGATGTGCTTCTCTTGTGATCAATTCCTCCTGATAATGTATCCAAAGCAAAAGAGTTGAAATCTTGGATAATATTCTGTGATACACAGAGTTTTCATTGACTAATTTTTTAGAATTAGATCCCCAGATTTTTCTTCCCACTCTGTCTTAGTTTGGGAGACAAACTGAAACCCTTCTACCGTGGATGATCTGCTAGTGTTTGAAATAACAGTGGCATAGCTCCTCACATCACAAAACTGACAGATGAGCATTAGTTTTTCATATGTTACTGCTGTATTTAGGTGCCATTGAGTTAATTTCATTTGATAGCAACCCCGTGTAGCGGAGTAGAACTGCCCAATAATCTTCGTGGAACTCATCACTAAGTTGTTCTCCCATAGGCTTTCACATGAATTCAAACTGCCAATATTTCAGTTAGTAACCTAACATTTAGCTTCTAGGGCTCCTTAACAAACTCTCAACATAATTTTGAAATAATTCTCTTCTTACAGTATTGATTGTATTTAGTATTAATTCAGTAAATAAGAATAAACTGCTATTACAGTCATTCATCTCTTTTAAGAAAATAAAAGTCTAGATTTTAGGAAATAGTAGGATAAAGGTATTTTTGAAATATGTGTGTTTGCTGTTTGTGTGTTAAACAATTTTTTTTTTCCCCTTAATTTGTGAAAACGAACAAACCTAAAAAAAATACTGGCAATATATTATTTTTCATCGATATGGTACAATTTCAGAATGAAACAGAGATTCAATTGTGTTAGTAAAGATAATAACTTTCAATTTGGTGGATCTTTATTTAAGAAAAAGCATTACAGCTTTTAGAAAGTAAAATACTAGCATCTGATACAATGTGCTATCCTTAGTCTCTTCAGCACCACAGGCAATTGTGACAGCTCCACTGGCCTGAATTATAAAATGGTAATAACCTCAGTTGAAAAAAATCATTATTTTACTGGTATGGATGCACTTAACATTACAATAGATGTCTTCCTAAGTTGCTGTGTGTTGATCATTTTTGTTTTAAAGTTGAATCATCATTTAAATGTTTTAGAGAAATTCATTGCTCACAGAAACCCTTTGAAGTTTCCTTTTATAATGCAAAACCCAATACTGGCTTATCTGTTTTGTAAATCAGAGTGTTTTCATACCAGTTTCATTGAAAAGTGACACATTCATCTAAGTATAAAAGTTTCTTTAAAAAAAGTCTACATATATATACATATATATTTTAGAACCCCTGGTGGCATAGTCATTAAGTACTGTAACTGTTAAAAAGTTGTGTGTGAGAGAGAGAGAGAGCAATCACAGGGCATAAATACAATAATATTTCAGTGGTTCTCAGTCTGGAGGCTACCAGAATAATGGAGTGGTGGGGAAGATTCAGTTAATATGTTGAAGAATCAGTCTTAGAGATAGCACATTTTTTTTTATTATACATGTGATATCCCCTTTGATTCTACGTTTCCTTTTAAAGGATGATGGCCTCTTGGAATCCAAAGCAATAACAGTGAAATCTCAAGCTTAGTAAAAATTTTGTCTCCCGGAGAATGATAGCATGCTTTTGTTTTTTCTTCTTTCTTTTTTTGGTGGGGAGGGAGGGGCACAACTGATGTTTCAAACATCAATTTTCATTTCTGGGGCTTCGAGAAATTCTCCCATAGGGGAAAGCAGTTCAGATTTTGAGCAAAGAAAGCCCAATCGTCTGAGGGAGATAAGCTCAGGAAAAAAAATTCTCTGTGTCTTGAGATCTTCTTTATGTGCAAATTTCAGTTTATTAAATGAGATAGTTTCTCTAAGATGTATCTTTCCATATTTCCTTGTAATCATAGTTCTTTTATTCCTCACAGGTTAGATAATTCCAAGATTAATTGTATACACAAATTTTTACACAAATAATGGGCACTTCTATGTTTGCCAGCCGTGACCCCTGTAAGATATTTTCATAAGCATGCTGTGCTAACTTTTTTTTTTTTAAAAGCATCATTATACCTATGAAAATGCTTTGAGGTGAGGGGGAAACAAATATTGAAGCATGTGCTATTGTGTAAAAGTGCATAGCCTTGTTCAACATTTTGAAAAGTTCTCTTTTCTATATAAATGATGTAATTTATGAATACTTTCCATTGAAAACAAATTAGTTGTTCACAAGGCTTGATTCTGTAGCCTAATGTTAAAATTACCTTCCAAAAATGTTTCAGTTGAAGAAGCCATTCTTGGTATGCAAATCTCTGTGCTGTCATCCAGGTCTTCTTTTCCATTGCTACCCCATCTCTATCCAACCAGCTGTACTTCTCTGAGACTGTGGAATTGAAGAGCAGAATACCACCTTGCAGTACCTGGTCTGTTAATATTTTGGATAATCATTAAAATATGAAAAAAAGTGGAGTATTTGTAGTAAATGCCTTCCATTTGGTCTGCCTTAGGTACATGGGAGTTAACTTGGATGTTCATAATTGTTCATAGAAGTTAGTACTTCTTCCCAGACTTGTTCATTCTTCTGAAATCTAAGGTACATTCAATATTCTTCATCAGCACCCTACTCTTCCCTTTAAGCACTGAAAAGAGTAATCTCAACTGTAATATGCTATAAATGTAAAATAGACACTGGATTTTGAAGAAATATCATTTTAAATATGAGGATTATCCCATAAATAATATTCATATTAATTAGATGTCAATGTAATCATATTTTTAGTAGATTTGTTTACATCAAATGTGTTATCAAAATTTATTTAATGTATTTATTGTTACTATTTTTAATGTGATTACTAGGAAATCACATATTTTTTAGTTGGGAAGTGCTAATCTAGGATGTTCATCATCTTGACAATTATTTCTCTATAATTTCATAAAGAAAATGTTAGTCCTAGGCTGAAGACTAGTTTTTTTAACCTGACTATAGTAAACACAAAATAGAGTAATTTATGCCAAGGCTCATGGCCACAAACTGCATCCTAAGTTTCTGGTTCTTATAAATGTCAAACTTTCCCAGGAATTGAAGTCTAAGTCCCAGAAACTGAAAGTTATATGCATCAATTAGAATTTGCCTACTCAGTTTAACTAAGTTCTAAATGTCCCCTTTATCCTGCATAAGTAAAGAAAATGCCTGCCAGCCCATCCAAAATTTCTTTTGCGTAACTTTGTTGTTCCTGTGTGTCTGTGACTACAAAACCTTTCTCTTTATACGTGATTCAAAACTCCTGTCTGGCTTCCAGACCAGGTGTTCCCTGATTCATGAATTGAAAAATAAAAATTATGAGTTCATACACAAATTGCATAGTGTGCAAATTTTCATTTTAACTAGTGTGTAAAAGCCTGTGGTTCCTGGAATGAGGGACAGGACTTCTTTCCCAAAGTAAAGTGGACCAAATCTTGGGCTTACATAATACTTTTGGCTTATTCTGGTATTCTTCCAAGTTTTCTCCTATGTAAGTCATTCTGCTGTTAGCAAGTCTCCTCAGGCAGTGGGCTTAAAGTTGTTTTATTTTTTCCCTCATCTCTTGTTTGGACTATGAAATATACTGTATAAGGGGAGGCAATCTGATAGTTCAGGAAAGATTTAAGGATTCTATGTGGTCTAAACAGAATACATACATATAGCCACTGCTGTCTAGTTGATTTAACATAGCAACCCTATGGGTCAGAGTAGAACTGCCACAGAGTTTCCAAGAAGAGGCACGTGAATTTGAACTGCTGAACTTTTAGTTAGCAGAAGAAACACTTAACCACTATACTACCAGGGTTTCTGTGTGTGTACGTGCGTGCATGTGTGTGTGTGAATTTGAAATCTTCGTCTCTAAGTTACCTGCTGTGTGACCTTGCAGAAACCGAACTTTTCTGAATGTCAATTTACTTTACCTGAAAAATGTGTCTAATGGGGAAATTTTAATGATCAAAATAGATGAAGTGAAAAGAATTTTAAAAAATGAAAATACCTAGTATACATAAGATCTGCAAATGTTTCCTGAATCAAAACACCTCTAAGGTTTCAATTTGACACTTAGTGATTACAAGGAATCAGAAGTGGTAAAATACACACGCTAACGAGGCCGACATACATAACATGGCAGCCTACCAAGCTGATCCTGATCCTTCTACCCCTCCCACGCCCCCCACTCCCCATCCCCGTGATGGAATGGTCTGTTTGTCTAGCTTATACTTTCCTTCTGGAGTGCCTCTGTGCATTCTGTCAGTTCTTTCCTTGCATTAAAATTAAATTACCACTTAGATTAGATCAAAAGGTTGTTCCTGATTTGAGGAGAAGAAAGAATACTTTAAGCTAGCACTAATCTTTTAATACTCCATGATATTTGGGTACAATTTTTTCCTAGCACACAAATTATTCCTCTTCCTCTGAAGCACTGAAAGTCCTTTACTGACATCAGCCCAGTGCAAGTTAACCTGTTAAGAGATTTGTTTTGTGCTTTGGTGATGCTTGTCAGACAAGCTTTCAACAGGAAGATGTATGATTTACATTAGTTTGCATAAGAAAGTGTCACTCCAGAGACAAATTCCTCTCTTTATTCCTTCTTTAACTACAGAACAAAGAAGATAAGATGATTGTTTTTCAGTACCTGAGGAAATCTTTTGAATTCATAAAGAGTATCCCAAGCAGTTGGAAACCCTGATGGGTGGAGTAGTGGTTAAGCACTATATGCTAACTAGAAGGTCATAGTTCCAGTCCTCAAGGCACTCCTTGGAAACTATGGACCAGTTCTTCTCGACCCTATAGAGTCACTATATAGTCACTGTGAGTCAGAATCTACTCAATGGCAGTGGATTTGGTTTTTGCTTTTTTGAATCCTAAGCAGCGAGAAACTGGTGGCATAGTGGTTAAATCCTACAGCTGCTAGCCAAAATTTCAGGAGTTTGAATCTAACAGGCACTACTTGGAAACTCTGGGGGACAGTTCTGCTCTGTCCTATAGAGTTGCTATGAGTGGGAATTTCCACAGTATTCATTTTGTGTATGAATTCGTAAGTTTTATTTTTCAAATCACAAATTAATAAACAACCTGGTCTGGAAAGCACAGTACAAAGCAAAAGCGTTTTGTAGTTGCAGTGGGCATGTGTTACATTACATGCAGGAGCTCTGCTAATGCAGTAGAAAAACATTCAGTTTGCTAACCAGAAGGTAGGCAGTTTGAACCCATCAGCTGTTCTAGGGAAACCCTATAGAGTTGTTCTAACTCTGTCTTTCAGGGTCAGTAAGAGACAGAATCATCTCAGCAGCAATAGGTTTTATGTGTTTATGAGATGCAGTGTTATTAGACAAACTTTAATTTTTCCCTGCAGCATGCTCTAATGTATTGTTATTACTGCTGTTGTTACTAACAAACTTTGTTTTCCCAGTTTGAGTGACTGGTCCCTACCAATCCTCTTGACTGTATATCTTGGTAGCATCATTTCATGTTTACAGATCATGTATTGAAAGTGTGAACATTGTGTTTTGCTGTCTTAGAAGACATTATCCATCCCTGAAGCTTAGGTAACTGATCTGAAGGCTGGACCAGGCTCCTGGACCTCTGAATAAATGAGCCAGACTTAGCACCTGGAGTAAGTCTTTGTGAAATATGCAGGCAGAAGAGACTTAACTAAACTGACTGACTACAAGGAACAAAGGCTAAGGTTGACATACTCTGTAACATCTAGGGTTGAGGATTTTGAGATATCCAAAGACTCCTCACCCTTCCTCTAGTATAAATAGCAAATAATCTTTTTTTTTAAATTGTGATTAAGTAAAAGTATACAATCCAAATTAGTTTTGCATGTCCACATGTCTGCAGCTCCTTCGACTCTCTTTGCCCTGAGACAGCACATTCCTCCTTCTCATTCTATCCTTGTCCTATCCTCTTAACAAGCTCTTGTCCCCTCCTGTCCACCCTTTTCTCACCCATCTAGAAAGAGACCAGTAGAACAACATCCTATAAATGCATATAACTACAAAGTACACATACCATATGGTTTCATTGTGTCCCTGAGTCTAGCCTAGTTTTGCCTGACGAGTTGACCTCAGTAGAGTTTTCTGATCAGCTGCAGCAGCAGGTCCATGCTCACCTCAGGGCCATGCTCTGGGGTGATCCTCCATCTGTTGGACCGTCACTTGTGGTCTTTTTGTCATGTTGTTGAGCTGTACCCCTCTTTTTTTGTGTTGTCACAGGGACTCAACATTGTGTGCCTATCACGGCTGTGTTTGGTGGTGGCCAGATACCATCTGGTTCTTCTGGTCACATGTTGATACATTCTCCCTTTCATATGTGTCCTGTGTCTCCTGAGCTGTTTCTTCCTCGTATCTTTGGTGTTCTCAGCAATCATCTGTTCCAAATGAGTTGCGACAATTTCATGTGCCTCAGACGGTAGCTTGCTAGCTTTTAAGATCCCAAACGCCACTCACCAATAGGGGGTACAGGAGACTCTCTTAGCAATAGGCTAGTTATGCCAATTGGCCTCAATGGTTCCCAGACCCTGCCCCTGCTACTCTATCCTTGCAATATTGGGTTCAGATTAGAAGAGCTTTCAGTTTGTGGTGAAGTCCACTTAAGTTGATCTACTTTGTACTGTGTGCTGTCACTGCTTTCACCTAACCAAATTTCTATCAGTTATCTAATCCAGACCAAATATCTAATCTAGACCAACACTGTCCCTCCCTCCCCACCCTTGTAGCTGTCAAAGAGTCTTTTCTTCTGCACATAAGTCTATTTTAAGTCCTTATAGTAAGTGTCTCATACAATATTTGTCCTTTGACTGCTGACTGATTTTACTCAGCATAATGCCTTCCACTTGAAACCAGGTTATGAGATGTTTCCTAAAACTATCATTGTTCTTTGTCATTGCATCCTGTTTCACTGAGTATATGTATCACCGTTTGTTTATCAATTTGTCTGTTAATGGGCATCTAGGTTGATTCCATCTTTTTGCTGTTGTGGACTGTGCTGCAGTAAACATTTGTGTGTGTGTATCTGTTCATGTGACAGTCTCTGTTTCCTTAGGATATGTTCCAAGCGGTGGGATCACTAGGTCAAATGGTATATCTATTTCCAGCTTTTTGAAGAAGGACTAAATTTCTTTCCAAAGAGGTTGTATCGTTTTGCAATCCCACCAGCAGTATAGGAGAATTCCAATCTCTCCACAGCCTCTCCAGCATTTGTGGTTTTGTGTTTTTTAGATTACTGCCAACCTTGTTGGGGTAAGATGGTATGTCACTGTAGTTTTGATTTGAATTTCTCTGATAGCTAATGATCATAACCATTTCTTCATATGTCTTTTGGCTGCCTGTATGTCCTCTTTGAAGTGTCTGTCTATCTCCTTTACCGACTGTTTAACTGGGTTATTTAACTTTTTCTTATTGATATTTTGCAGTACCTTGTAGACTATGGATATCAGATGTTGGTCTGACAAGTAGTTGGCAAATGTTTCTTTTTCCTATTCTGTAGATAGTCTTTTAACTCTTTTTGATAAACTCTTTGGATACACAAAGTGTTTGATTCTTAGTAGTTCCTATTTATCTACTTTCTCTTCTGTTGCTTGGACTTTGTTGGTTTTTGAAGTATGTTTAAGCTGTGTAATAGAAATTCCATGGTTGACCCTATTTTTTTCTCGCAGGATCTTTATTGTTTTAGGTTTGATATTTAGGTCTTTGATCTATTTTGAGTTAGTTTTTCTGTAAGGTGGGGTCTTTTCTGTGAGGTATGGGTCTTGTTTCATTATTTTGCAGATAGATATCTGATTTTGCCGGCACCATTTGTTAAAGAGACTGTTTTCACCCCATTTTACAATCATAGGGCCTTTGTCTAATATTAACTGTTCATAGCAGGATGGTGGTATCTCTGGGGGCTCAACACCATTCCATTGGTCTATATGTCTCTTTTTGTACCAGTCCCATGCTGTTTTGAACTACTATGGCAGTGTAATAGGTTCCAATATCGGGTAGTGTGAGGTCTCCTACTGTGTTCTTCTTCAGTAGCACTTTACTTATCTGGAGTTCCTTACCTTTCCAAACAAAGTTGGCTATTTGTTTCTCCATCTCATTAAAAAAGACACTGGAATTTGTATTGGGATTGCATTGTATATGTAGATTGCTCTGGGTGAAATAGACATTTTCACAAGGTTAAGTCTTCCTATCTGTGAGTGGGATAGTTTTCTCTATTTATGTAAGTCTATTTTGGTTTCTTGCAATAAAGTCTTGTAGTTCTCTCTCTGTGTAGGTCTCTTATTTCTCTAGTTAGATTTATTCCTAGATATCTTCTTGGGGACTATAGTAAATGGTATTGATTTGGTGATTTCTTCATTAATAATCTTGTTCTTGATATAAAGGAACCTACTGATTTACTTATGTTTATCTTATATCCTGATACTTTGCTGAACTCTTCTATTAGTTTGAGTAGTTTACTGCTTTTTTGGGTCCGCACGGATGGAGGGAAATGGTGTCGGCGGAGGAAATGAGAAAGGAGACAGAAAAGAGTTTTGGAGAAAATGGCAGCCCCTCAAGGTCTGTCCTTCTTTATTTTTACAGTTGAGGTGATGTAGTTATCACCCTGCCCCCTGACCACACAAGTTATTGGCTAACTTGAGGTGATGTGATTTTCACCCTGCCCCCTGACCACACAAGCTATTGGCTAATTTGAAACTGAAACCTCGTGAACTCGAGGTGACGTGATTTTTACCCTGCCTCCTGACCACGTAAGCTACTAGCTAACTTGAAGCCTATACCTTGTGGTCTCCTTTTTTCATGTTAATTATTAGGGCCTTCTGGATAATGGCCCAAGTCAAGTGGTCCCTTTACATATTAATCATTAGGGCCTTGTAGATAATGGCCAGGGACAAGTGTGTTTTGGTGATAATTGACAGTGAAAACAAAGTTATGACCCAAGCTCAATCAGCCCTACTTATACCTCAAGGTTAAAAGGTACAGGAGGAAGGGTCTAAAGGTTATGATCTCTATTTGTTCCTACTTTGCTCTTTATTTTATTTCTTCTTGTGGGGACAGTAAACACCTACTGTCCCCCACCCTATGCCTTTCTTAAACTGTTCTAAGAAGGGCAATTCTTTTCATATGGGTGGGGATGTGCAGTTGGGGGAAGTCAGCAGGGCTGGGTCGACCTTGGCATTCCTGGACTGGGCGTTTGTCCTTGTGCCAGGAGATGAGGGGGTATTTTTGAGGAGAGTTTAGTTACGATGAAAAATATACAGCCAGAAATATGTCAGGGGTGAGATGCGTCCATTTGCCATCACATAGGCTTGTGGCTTTGCTCACAGAGGTCTTTGTGGGTGATAGGCTTCAGCAGTTTACTTATGGATTCTTTAGGATTCTCTGCATATAACAGTCATATCATCTGCAAATAAGGAGATTTTTACTTCTTCTTTGCTGATACAGATGCCCTTTATTTCTTTGTCTTGTCTAATTACTCGGGCTAGAACCTCTAGTACAATGTTGAATAGAAGTGGTTAGAGTGGGTATCCTTGTCTAGTTCCTGTTCTCAAGGGGAATTCTTTTAGCCTCTCTCCATTCAGGATGGTGTAGGTGGTTGGCTTTGCATAGCCAAAAGCCAAGTGCCGTCGAATCGGATCCGACTCATGGTGACCCTGGCTTTGCATAAACACCCCTTATTGCATTGAGGAATTTCCCCTGTATTCTTACTTTGCTGAGGATTTTTAATATGAATGGGTGCTGGAATTTGTCAAATGCTGTTTCTGCATCAATTGATAAAATCACATGATTCTTATCCTTTGTGCTATCTTTTTAAATTATCATTATTATGATTGAACAAAAATGTACATTCCCATATAAATTTGTATGCCCACCCACGTGCAGCTCCAACTTCTCTCCCTGCCTGGTGACAGCACACTCTTCCTCTCCATGCCATACATGTCATCCTCCCAGCAATCTCCTATCTCCTCTCCACCGACCCTCCTTCCTATAGTAAGAGGTCAGCAGGACGACACATTATAGGTGCATAGAACCATGCACTGTACACAAGATGTGGTCACTCTGTATCACCGAGTCCAATCTATTCCAGTCCAAACAGTGGACCTCCCTTATGATTTACAGACAGGGGTAGAATCAGGGCCAGGGACCATGGTCACAGGGGAACTCCGAGGCCCCTAGACCATCAATTGTGGTCTTTTAGTGAAGATCTCAGGGTGCACTCCTTTTTATTCTTGTGTTGCCAGTGAGGCTGAACTTTGTGAGCTCCATCACGACTATTGCTGGTGGTTGCCAGGCACCATCTGGTTCTTCTAGTCACAAGTAGATGTGGTTACCCACTCACTTTGGTCTCTCTGTATTCTGGGTTCTCTTTCCCCCATGTTATTTTGGTCCTCAGTGACCATCCATTCCTGCTGAGTTGGGACCATTTGCTGTACTCTCAGATGGCAGCTTGGGGTAAAAACAGTCCTTTAACAAATGGTGCTAACAAAATCAGATACCCATCTGCAAAATAATGAAACAAGACCCATGTAGGGTGCAGAAGGCTCTCTTAGCAAAATGCCAGTTGTGCCAATTGGCTTCAATTTCCCCTGAGAGCATGCTCCCTAGCCCCCTGCCTCAGCCACTCTGTCCTTGCAATATTGGATTAAGATGGGAGAAGTAATCATGTTATGTTGAAGTCCAGTCAATGTTGATCTTCTTTCTAATGTGTACTGTCACAGATTTCACCCAACCGAATTTCTATCAACTGTCAAATCTAAACCGTCCCCAACTTACTCTCCCTCCCTCCCCACCCTTGCAGCCGTCGAAGAGTCTTTTCTTCTATGCTTGAGTCTGTTTTGAAGTTCTTGTCATAGAGGTCTCATACAGTATTTGTCTTTTTGTCACTGACTACTTTCACTCAGCATAATGTCCTCCAGTTGAAACAAGGTTATGAGATGTTTCCTAAAATCATTGTTGTTCTTTGTTCCATTTAGTATATATATCATAGTTTACCTATCCATTCCTCTGTTGTTGAGCATCTGGGTTGATTCCATCTTTTTGCTATTGTGGACTATGCTGCAACAAACATTGTGTGCATGTATCAGTTGGTGTGGATGGTCTTGATCCTGTAGGATACATTCCAAGTAGTGGAATTACTGGGGAAAATGGCAGGCATAGATCCAGCCTAGAGTCGCCATGAGTCAGATCCGACTCGACGGCACTTGGCTTGGCAGATCCAGCTTTTCAAGGAAGTGCCAGATTTCTTTCCAAAGAGATTGCACCATTTTGCAATCTCACCAACAGTGTAGGGGAGTTCCAGTTTCTCCACAACTTCTCTGGCATTTTGTTGTTTTGCATTTTTTGGATCATGAACGATCTTGGTGGGGTGAGATGGTATCTCATTGTCATTTTGATTTGAATTTCTTTAATAGCTAATGATCGTGGGCAAGTCTGCATGTGTTTTTTGGCTGCCTGGATCTCCTCTTTAGAAAAGTGTCTGTCCATCTCCTTTACCCATCACTTTGTTGGATGATTTATCTTTTTCTGATTGATATTTTGTAGTACCTTATAGATTATGGAGATCAGACATTGGTCTGACATGTAGTTGCCAATTATTTTTTCCCATTCTGTAGATGGCCTTTTAAGCCTTTGGATGAACAAAAGCGTTCGATTCTTAGTCGTTCCCATTTATCTATTTTCTTGTCTGATGATTATGGTTTGTTTGACAGATTTTGAGGTCTGTCTGTACCGTGTGTTAAAACTTTCATTGTTGTTCCTACTTTTTCTTGGATGAGATTTTTTTGTTTTAGATTTGATATTTAGGTCTTTTATCCAGTTCAAGTTGTTTTTTGTATAAGGTGTAAGATATGAGTCTTGTTTCAATTTATTGCACATGGACATCCAGTTTTGCCAGCACCATTTGTTGAAGAGATTCTTTTTACCCCAGTTAAGTGTCTTAGGGCCCTTGTCGAATATCAGCTATTTATAGGAAGATGCTGTCATCTCTGGGGTCTCAGTTCTGTTCCATTGATTTATGTGTCTCTTTTTGTATCAGGACTACACTGTTTTGACTACTGTAGTAGTGCAATAGGTTCTAAAGTCAGGTAGCGAGAGGCCTCCTGATGTGTTCTTCTTCAGTAGTGCTATACTTATCCAAGGCTTCTTCCTTTTCCAAAGTTGGTTATTTGTTTCTCCATCTCATTAAAATATGTCCATGGAACTATGTTATTAGGTGAAATCGAGGCCAACTGGCACAAGTGTTTTGCTAAGAGGGCTCTCTGCACCCCACATTGGTGAGTGGCATCTAGGGTCTTAAAGCTGCCAAGCTGCCATCTGAGGGCACAGCAAATGGTCCCAACTCAGCAGGAACAGGTGTTCACCGAGGACCAAAATGACGTGGAGAAAAGACAACCCAGAAGACAGAGAGACCCACATGAGTGGGTACCTACATCGACTTGGGACCGGAAGAACCGGATGGTGCCTGGCCACCACCAGTGATAGCTGTGATGGAGCTCACAAAGTTGAGTCTCACTAGCAACACAAGAATAAAAAGAGGTACACCCTGACATCTCCACTAGAAGACCACAATTAATGGTCCAGCAGCTTTCGGGTTCCCCTGGGACAATGGCCCCTGGCCCATTGTCCATTGCCCATATATCATAATGAAAGTCCACTCTTTGGACACAAATGGATTGGAATTGGTGACACAGAGTTACCATATATTGGATGCACTTTATGGTTCTATGCATCTGTAGGATATCATCCTGCTGACCTCTGGCTGGAGTAAGGTGAGTGGGTGGAGAGGAAGGGGAAGGAGACTGTTGGGAGGATGAGACATGTATGGAGCAGTGAGGAATAGTGTGCTGTCACTGGACAGGGAGAGCAGTGGAAGCTGCATGTAGGTGGGCATGTAAATTTATATGGGAATGTACATTTTCACTCAGTCATAATAAAGTAAAAGAAAAGGAAAGAAAAGAAATGTCCCTGGAATTTATATTGGGATTGCATTCTATCAGTAGATTGCTCTGGGCAAAATAGACATTTTCACAATGTAAAGTCTTCGAATCTATGAGCAGGATAGGTTTCTCCATTTATGTAAGTTTCTCTTAGTTTCTTATAGTAAGGACTTGCAGTTCTCTTTGTAAAGTCTGTTATTTCTCTGGTTAGATTTATTCCTAGGTACTTTATCTTCTTAGGGGCTATAGTAAATGGTATCGATTTGGTGATTTCTTCATTAATAATCTTGTTGTTGGTATAAAGGAACCTACTGATTTATTTATGTTTATCTTGTATCTTGAGACTTTGCTGAACTCTTCTATCAGTTTGAGTAGTTTACTTATGGATTCTTTAGGATTGTCAGTGTATACAATCGTATCACCTGCAAATAGGGAGATTTTTACTTCTGTGCTTGATGCAGATGCCTTTTATTTCTTGATCCTGTCTAATTGCTCTGGCTAGAAACTCTAGCACAATGTTGAATAGGAGAGGTGAGAGTGGGCATCCTTGTCTAGTTTCTGTTCACAGGGGAAACCATTTCAGTCTCTCTCCATTCAGGATGACATAGACAGTTGGCTTTGTCTAAGTGGCCCTTATGGCACTGAGGAATTTGCTGTCTATTCCTATTTTGCTGAAAGATTTTAGCATGAATTGGTGTTGGACTTTATCACATACCTTTCCTGCATCAATAGTCAAAATCAGGTGTTTCTTGTCTTTTGTGTTATTTATGTGGTTGATCACAGTAATTATTTTTCTGATGTTGAACTAACCTTGCATCCCTGGTATAAATCCAACTTGGTCATAATGGATTATTTTTTTGATATGTTTTTGTATTCAGTTGGCAAGAATTTTGTTGAAGATTTTTGCATCTAGATTCATGAGTGATATCAATCTGTAGTTATCCTTTTTTGTTAGATCTGTCCATGGCTTTGGTACCAGGATACTGCTGGCTTCATAGAATGAATTTGAGAATATTCCATCGCTTTCTATACTGTGAAATAGTCTCAGTAGTACTAGAGATAGCTCTTCTCTGAAAGCTTGGTAGAATTCTGTGATGAAGCCTTCCGGGCCCAGGCTTTTTTTCATTGATAGTTTTTTGATGACTTTTTCAATCTCTTCCTTTGTCATTGGTTTATTAAATTGTTCTGCTTTAGCTTGTGATAATTTGGGTAGGTGGTCTTAATAAAGGAATTTGTACATTTCCTCTAGGTTTTCAAATTTGTTAGAGTACAGACTTTCTTAGCATTCTGTTATGGTATTTTTGAATTCTGCTGGATCTGTGATGACAACTCCCCTCTCATTTCTTATTGGGGTTATTTGTTTCCTTTCCTGTTTTTCTTTAGTAAGTTTAGCCAATGGTTTGTCAATCTGGTTGATCTTTTAAAAAAACCAGCTTCTGTTCTTTTCAGTTTTTTCAATTATCCTGTTTTCTAATTCGTTTAGTTCTGCTCTAATTTTTATGATATGTTTTCTTCTTGTGCCTGAGGGGTTCCTCTGTTGTTCTCTCTCTACTTGTTCAAGCTGTAGGGTTACTTCTTTGGTTGGTTTCTTTCTTCCTTTCAGATGTGTGCATTTATGGAGATAAACTGACCCCTGAGAAGGGCTTTGGCTGTTTCCCATAGGTTCTGGTAGGAAGTGTTTTCTTTCTCATTGGAATCCATCAATTTCTTTATTTCATCCTTGATTTGTTTTATAACCCATGGCTTTTTGAGCAAGATATTGTTCAGTTTCTATGAGTTCCACTTTCTGTCTATTTTTTTTCTGTGATTGATTTAGACAGTTATGGCTTTATGACCTGAGAAGATGCTTTGCATTAATTCAATGTTATGGATTTTGTCTATAATTGCTTTATGTCCTAACACGTGGTGTATTCTGGAGAGTGTTCCATGTGCACTGGAGAAGAAGATGTAGTTGTCCACCGAAGGACAGAAAGTTCTGTATATGTCAATGAGGTCTAGTTGGTTAATTGTGGCAATAAGGTCTTTCATGTCTTTATGGAGCTTTTTTCTAGATGATCTGTCCAATATTGAGAGTGGAGTGTTGAAGTCTTCCACTGTTATTGTGGAGTGATCTATCTCCTTTTTGAGTCTAGTCAGTGTTTCTTTAATGTATTTAGGTGCTCTAATACTAGGTGCATAAACATTTAATATCATTAAGTCCTGCTTGTATATTGAAACTTTCAGCAATAGTGATCATCCTTGTCCAAGATGGTGGATTTTACATTAAAATATATTTTATCTGAGATTATAATTGCCATACCTTGTCTTCTCTGTATATCGTTAGCTTGGTATATGTTCTTCTATCCTTTAGTTTTCAGTTTGTTCATGTCTTTAAATCTAAAGTGAGTTTCTTGTAGGCAACATATGGATGGATCATGTCTTTTGATCCAAGATGTCACTTGATGGCTCTTTACTGGAGCATTCAGTCCATTCACATTCAATGTAATTATTGATAGGTATGTGTTTTGTGCTGTCACTGTGATATGTTTATTTTTGTGTTGATGTTTTCCTTGTTACTATTGTGTTCTGGGACCTTCTTTGTGAGTTGATTTTTCACCTTTTTAAGGGTTGATTTTGTGGTTGTTGAGACTCTTGTATTATGTTTCTTGATTTGATATGTTGCATCTTTATTGTGTTTTATGGCTGCTCCTGTGATACCCCTTAATAAACTATGTATAAACCCAATTTTAATTACTACCGTTCTTATTAACTTCCTCTCCATCTGGAAGGACTATAACAACTGTAGTATGTCACTCATTTTAATATGATAACATCATAGTTTTCATGATATGACCATCGCATCATTTCTTTCACTATTATAGCTTTGTTTGAGTTTGGAGTCTCCCCTAACTAAGTAGGATTCTGGGTGATGTGTCCTGTATTTGCTTCTAAAATGGAAAGTTAGTGGATTTGTTCTTCTAAGCGAAGAGATTCTTTCAGTAATTCTTGTAGATTTGGTTTGGTTTTTACAAAGTCTCTGAATTTCTGTTTATCTGTGAATCTCTTAATTTCATTTTCAGATTTGAAAGATAGGTTTGCAGGACATATAATTCTTGGTAGGAAGTTCTTCTCCTTCAAAGCTTTCAGTGTGTCATGTCACTGTCTCTATGCCAACATTGTTTCTGCTGAGAAATCCAACAAAAGCCTGCAGGATTTCTCTCTGAGTGTTAGCTTTGCTTTGAGGCTTGCTGCATTTAAGAGTTTCTGCTTGTGTTTCATTTTGTTAAGCTTGATTGTGATATGTCTTGGAGTCTTTCTTCCGAGATCTATATTGAGTGGCATTCAATATGCATCTTGGATATCTATATTCCCTTCTTTCCTAATTTCTGGGAAGTTTTCTGTTAGCAGCTCAGCAACAGTACTGTCTTTGTTCTCAGGTGTCTTGTCCTGTTCAGGAACTTCAATTAATCGTTGATTGTTCCTCTTAATAGAGTCCCACATGCTTCTTCATTTTTCTTGTTTCTTTTTTTTTATTTCTCCTCATAGATACTGGAGTCAGTAGCTC
The DNA here is from genome assembly GCA_028571685.1 of Heterohyrax brucei. Lineage (NCBI taxonomy): Eukaryota > Metazoa > Chordata > Mammalia > Hyracoidea > Procaviidae > Heterohyrax > Heterohyrax brucei. Next base: position 101,756,061 of record CM053151.1, read on the forward strand.
TGTCTTCCAAGTCAGAAAGTCTCTTTTCCATTTGTTCCATTTTGTTTTCTTGGCTTTGAATCGATTTTGTTCTTGATCTGTTGGATTTCAGAGTACTGGTCTTCCATCAGATTAAACAGCTTTCTTAATTTTTCATTTTCTCAGCTGCATTTTGTGTAAGGTCTAGGAGGGATTTTTATATAATCCTTTTGCAGTCACCTTCCAACAGTTTCAGAAAGGTTTCATCATCTGGAAAGCTCTTTGGTGCTTTCTTTTGGGGACCGTCTGAAGCCATGGGTGATTTCTTCATTACGGCTTTCTCCAGAGTTTGTTGCTTTTGGGGCATATATGAGTAAACAGAGGCTGGGAGAGATACTACGAGGCTAGACTGCAATTATTTCTCTAGGCTGTCTTAAAATGAAAGGTAGAAGGTATCTGACAACTTTCAAAGTCAGTCAGGTTTTCAGGTGTACAGGTCCCTCTTCCCAGGTGGCAAAGTAAGCACTTCTATGTCCAACCCCAGATGTTATAAAGTTGTTCAAAATACGAAAAAGCTACTGCCCTACTGGCCTTTGCTGTCAGGCCACAGCCATAGGCAATGCTGTATAGAATACTGCTTTTCTGCTGGAAAAGCACACTCATCCATCCAGACATGCCTACAGCCTAGGAATTAGGTCCAGCTGAGGCCTTTGTATGGGTGTATCCACCTCTCGGTGGAACAAGATGGCATCCCACACAAACTCCCTGCCTGCCTCAGTACAGGCTTCTCAATGGCAGAGATGGCAAAATGTGCCAAGATGCATGGAGGCCAAAGCTGGGCTCACAAAATATGGCAATTTTGCCTGCCGATCCCACCAGCAGTAAGTCTGAGATTAGCTGCTAGTCAAGTCCCAGCTCCACCCACCAGCTAAGACAGAGAAAAAAAAAAGTTAAAATGGCGAGTTACTTTTGGTCCATGAAATCCAGCACTCACCAAGGGTGGGGGGTCAGCAAAAGAGAGAAAGTTTTCCATTCAGTGGTATGAAGTCTACATTAACAGCCCTATGCTGTGTCCTAGGGCTCACTAGGTGTCCAGAAGGCTCTGTTTAATCATCAGTTCAGGTCTTGGTTTCCAGAGGGATTTAGGGAGGCGTGAGTTTAGCCTGCCAACTTGACCTCCTTTGTGATATTTATGTGGTTGTTCACGTTAATTGTTTTTTCGGTGGTGCACCACACTTGCCTCCCTACTATGATTCCAACTTGGTCATGATGAATTATTTTTTTATATATCATTGAATTCTATTGGCTAGGATTTTGTTGAATATTTTTGCATCTAAGTTCATGAGTGAATTGGTCTGTAATTTTCTTTTTTTGTAGGGTCTTTCACTGGCTTTGTTATCAGGGCTATGCTGGCTTCATAGAATGAATTTGGGAGTACTCTATCCCTTTGTATGCTATGAAATACCTTCAATAGTATTGGAGTTAACTCCTCTCTAAAAGTTTGGTAGAATTCTCAGTGAAGACATCAGGGCCAGGACTTTTTTGGTTGGTAGTTTTCTGATTACATTTTCAATCTCTTCCTTTGTGATGTGTTTATTAATTTGTTTTTTAATTAATTTGTTTATTAATTTGTTCAGCTTCATCTTGTAATAATTTTTGTAGGTGATGTGAATCTAGAAATGTGTCCATTTCCTCTAGGTTTTTAAATATGTTAGAGTGTAGTCTTTCATAGTATTCTGTTAGGATATTTTTTTAATATAATAAATTTTAATTGGATCTGTTGTGACATCTCCCATCTCATTTCTTATTTAGGTTATTTGTTTCCTCTCCTATTTTTCTTGTAAGTTTAGTTAATGCTTTATCAATTTTGTTGATCTTTTCAAATAACTAGCTTTTGGTTTCATTAATTTTTCAACTGTTCTGTTCCCTAATTAATTTAGTTTTGCTCTAATCTTTATGACCTGTTTTCTTGTGGTGCTTGAGGGATTCCTCTGTTGCTCTCTTTCTACTTATTCAAGCCGTAGGGTTATTTTTTTGTTTGAGTCTTCTCTTGTTTCTGCATATGTGCATTTATAGAGATAAATAAACCTTTCAGCACTGTTTTAGCTATATCCTGTAAGTTCTGGTAGGATGTGTTTTCATTCTCATTTGATTTCATAAACTTCTTTATTTCATCGTTAATTTCTCCTATAACCCATGGATTTTTTAGCAAGGTGTTGTTCAGTCTCCATGAATTCAAATTCTACCTATATTTTCTCTGATTTCAACGTTTAAGTCCCCATGGTCTGAAAAGACGCTTTCCAATAATTCAATGGTTTGGATTTTGTTGAGACTTGCTTTATGTCCTAACAGATTGTCTATTCTAGAAAATGTTCCGTGTGCATTGGAGAATAAGGTGTACTTATCTGTTGATGGGTAAAAAGGTCTGTATATATTGATGAGGTCTAGTTGGTTAATGGTTGTAGTGAGGTCTTCTGTATCTTTTCTGAGCTTTTGTGTGGATGATCTGTCCATTCCTGGAAGTGGAGTGTTGAAGTCTATAACTGTTATTGTAGAGTGATCTATCCTATTTTTCAATGTTGTCAGTGTTTGTGTGATGTATTTAGATGCTCTGGTGTTGGGTGCGTAAATATTTCATATTGTTAAGTCCTGCACTTGGCCTGGCTAAGTCCTGGTTGTGTATTGAAACTTTCGGCAATAAATAGTGACCATCCTTGCCCATGATGCTGGATTTTACATTCAAGCCTATTTTATCTGAGATCAGTGTTGCCACTCTTGCTCTTCTTTGCACGTTGTTGGCTCTGTATATATTTTTCCATCATTTCATTTTCAGTTTGTTCTTGTTTTTAGTATAAGATGTGTTTCTTTTAAGCAACGTATAGACAGATCATTTTTTTTTTTTTTTTTTTTTTGATCCAGGATGTCACTCACTGTCTCTTTATTGGAGCATTCAGTCCATTTACATGCAGTGTAGTTATCGACAGGTATGTGCTTAGTGCTGTTATTTTGATGAATTTATTACTGTGTTGTTGATGTTTTCTATGTTGCTCTTAATATTAGTTCTGGGTCATTCTTCTTTATGTGTTGATTTTTCATCTTTTTTGGTGTTGGTTTTGTGTTTGTTTAATCTCCTATGTTATGTTTCTTGTTTAGCTATGTCGTGCTGTTATTTTGCTTTGCAGCTATCTCTATGACTCCCCTTACTGTTACAAGTTTACACCACTTTAATTTTTGCTTATTTTTTTAATTTCCTCTCCATGTGAAAGAGTTGTAACTACTGTGATACATCTCTGTTTGTAGTGTGATGATGTCATAGCTTTTGTTTTCTGGTCTCTGGTTCTGGTCTTTTAATATTGTAGCTTTGATTGAGCTTTGTGACTTCCCTAACTGAATAGGATTCTGAGCACTGTGTCCTGCATTGCCTACTTAAGTATACACTTTATTGTTTTTTTGTTTGTTTTTTTTTAAGGAAAGAGCTTCTTTCAGCATTGTAGTTTTGATTTGGTTTTTAGAAAATCTCTAAGCTTCTGTTCATCTGCAGGTGTCTTAATATCACCATTATATCTGAGAAATAATTTTGTGGATGTATAATTCTTTGTTGAAATTTTTTCTCCTTCTGGACTTTTAATGTTTCATCCCACTGCAAGCTAAACCAAGTGCCATCGAGTCGGATTTGACTGCATTCTTGCCAAAATTGTTCTGCCGAGAAGTCAGATGAAAGCCTTTAGGGATTCCCTCTGTATGTTTACTTTAAGCCTTGCTGCCTTTAAGAGCCTCTGTTTGTTTCATTTTATTAAGCTTGATTATAATATGTCTTGGTGTTCTTCTTTTGGGGTCTAATTTTTGTGGCATTCTATAAGCATCTTGGATGTCTATGCTCTCTTTCATAATTTCAGGGAAGTCTTCTGTCAGCACTTCAACACCAACACTGTCTGTATTTTTCAGCTATCCCTTCCTGTTCAAGAACTCCAGTTATTCACAGATTATTCCTCTTAATAGAGTCCCTCATGTTTCTTAATGCTTCTTAATTTTTCTTGTTTCTTTTTCTCTGATTTCTGCTTATAAATGCTGGTGTCGATTGTTTTGTCCTCGAGTTCTCTAACTCTTGCTGCCATCTCCTTGATTCTACTGTTTTGTCTTTTCGTTAAATTGTCTAATTCTTTAATTTTATTATAGATCTGCTGGATTTCAGATTGTTGATGTTCCATCAACTCAAATAGCTTACTTAATTTTTCATTTTTGTTCTGCAGCATTTTGTTTAATCTCTAGGAAGGCTCTATACACAATTCTTTTGTACTCAACCTCTGATAGTTTCATAAAGGCTTCTTCATCTGGGAAATTTTTTGATTTTTATTTTGGGAGTTCTCTGGAGCTATGGTGGACTGCTTCTTTAAATGGTTACCTGTTAATTGTTGCCTTCACACCATCTAGAAGTTGTTCAGTTTCTCTCGTGATACCTCAACAGGAGCTGAGGCATAGCTCAAAAAGGAGAGTTGATCACCAGCCACCTCTGTGTACTCTAGTGACTGGTCCCAGGTATACTCACTTGGGTGACAGGCTCTGCCTCCTTGCTGGAAAAGATGGCACTCTACTTATGGAGTCAATTGGGGGCCATCAGCCAATGCTATGATGTGGATCAGTGAAGGGTGGAGAAGATGCTGTCAGGCCTTCCAGTAGTCAGTTCTCCAGGTGACCATATTTTAAAAAGGTTATTTACTGCTAAAAGAGCAGTACCTGTCCAACAGTTGCCAAAATCAGTCTTGCCTTCAGGTGTGGCAGGCCCCACTTTCTAGTGGACAACAGAAGTATGTCATAGGCTGTCCCCATATGGTATGATGTGGTTCAAAGTAGGGAGGGCTTAGGGCCTTACTGCCATCCTCTGCTAGGCCCCACCTGTAACTCTAGGCACCACTGTCCTAAACAGAGATTTTCTGCTGGTGAAGCACTTTCCAGATAGGTACTGGTTCTTGGTATGAGAATTAACCCCAGCTAAGACCTCTAGAGGCAACTCTAGTGGCATAGTGGTTAAGTGCTACTGCTGTTAGCCAGAAGGTTGTCATTTCAAATCTACCAGGTGCTACTTGGTAATTGTATAGGGCAGATCTACTCTGACCTACGGTTGCTATGAGTTAGAATCGATGTGATGGTACCAGGTTTGGTTTTGGTTTTGGAAGCCCTCTGAGTGGGTGACTCCACTTCCCAGCTGACAAGGTGGCATCCCACTTGAGCTGCCCTTCCTGCTATGAAACAGCAGAATCCATAGTGCAGCTTAGAAATGAGAGGATAGAGAGGCAGTTGTGCCCTCACTCCACAGCTGGGCTCTCAAAATGTGACAATTGCAAGCACAGTGTCTCTGTTGTGCTAGATGGTGTTTACTTTACCACTGCAGCTTGGCATATTTGTTGGCTGATACCCAGTCCCCGTCTCCCAGAAAATAATGACGGTGTCAATACCTGCATTCCTCCCATATGGTGAGTCAGCAGAAGCAGGACTCAGTGCACAGCTGCCTCATGTTGGAGAGAGGTACTTTCCCCTTTACTGGTTCCCAGTTCAATCTGACAACCCTATGCCAAATCCCAGGGCTCCCTTTGTGTCCACACTACTCTGTGCAGTTATATCCCAGGCTTTAACTATCCCAGGCTTTAACTCTCAGAGGGCATCAAAGAGATGAGTGTCTATTCTGCCATCTTGGTCTGCCCCACCAAATAATATTTTTAAATAACTCTTATAAAATAGTCAACCAAGAAAATGAATCATCGAAGATGTCACAAAATAATAGAAGTACAAAGAAATTAAAATAGGGTATATTCAAGAAATTAACTGTTCATATGGGGACCAACTCTGTATCAGAAAAAGCAGGAGGGAAACACTAGGCCAGTTATGATGAGGTTTTCAGGAACACAGAAAGAATAGTGTAGAAAAACAGCCATTGGCTAATTCTATCATGAAAATACTGGTGGTGTACTGGTTATGTGCTACATCTGCTAACCATGAGACTGGCAGCTCAAATCCACCAAGCACTCCTTGGAAACTATGGAGCAGTTCTACTCTGACCTATAGGGGCACTATGAGTCAGAATCAACTCCATAGACATAGATTTTGCGGGGGGGTGGGGAGTGTTAGTCTTACCATGATTGATTTTGCCTCCACTATCTGAAATCAGCTGACATCATATTACTAACTGGTCTCTATAGCCTGGCTAGCTCCTATTGATTTGCTTTAATTTTCAAATCAAGTATAGTCTAGAGTTTTTTTTTTAAAGTAATGAAGGACATCAACTATTCAGGGAATTCCAGCAGTTGTTTCTCAGGAAACAAGGGAAATTATGTAAAGTCAAATTCTTGCGTACAATAAACTTGAAGCTAGTTTATAATTAACAAATGTCTTTGTCACCAGTGTGAATCTGTATGATTTCATTGTCACTATGTCTCCACATTTGCTTCTTGTTATCTGTGTTTATGGTATTTTCCATAATTGTCCATGGCATTTGTGAAATTTCGTGCGTAAGCATAGGAATCTGTTGATTTGGGCTTTACCTTTTCTTTTTAAACAAAAATAATCATTGTTTTAATAAATATGAAGTCCTAGGGGAGGGACAGTGAAGCAGAGATTTTAGACAGATATACTTTGAAGAGGAAAAGGCACACATTTTTCAAAGAAGGATTGCATTGATATCTTCTTTGCAAGGCAGTTATCACTGGTATAGAAGACTTGGAGGAGGAATTTAGTTATGGAAGCAGAGAAGTGATCAAAGGTCTTTTGTTGTTCAACATCATCTTAAAAAGATCAGGCCATAGTTATCAGATAGCTTGAAACACAATCTGAAAGCACATTTTAGTCCTATTTTCTGCTGAGAATTTTCTCCTGGACATTCTTAACAGAAGATTATCCATCTTGTGCTCCAGGGACCAGGTTGGCTGCTATAGGTTAAAGTGGGGATTTGACTCTCTTAAATGTTATTGGGTTAGGAGGTAAGCAGGGGAAATACTGGCATTATGTGGAATCAGAAAGAGAAAGAAAGCAAATATTTCTGCGTTTTGAAGCATAGTGCTTCATTCAGTAATAAGGTATGATCTAATGAATGACTTCACTGGCTCACAATGTATTAGATTATCAAATTTCCCTTCCTTGATGGAGAGCTAAGAGGTAGTAAATAAGAGGTTGCTCTGGTATGAGAAGGGCAATCCAAAATCATTTTTAAATATCAGTGTTTTTCAGTACAGACTTTTCTGTGAATGGACAGCTTAGTTCTCAGAAAATTCTTTCTTAAGTGAATCTGCTGTTTCCTTTCATCATGTGTTCATGGATTCTGGCTTTGGAATAAATAGACAAATTTTCATCCTTCTTTCTTATTTAACCTCTTAAATATTTTAAGAATACTTACTACATACTCCTCTTTGGAAACCCTATAGTGGTTAAGTGCTAAATCTGCTAACCAAATGGTTGGCAGCTGCTCCTTAGATACTCTATGAGGCAGTTCTACTCTGCTCTATAGGTTCACTATGAGTTGGAAGCAACTCAGTGGCACTAGGTTTACTCCTCTTTTGGAAACCCTGGTGGTGTAGTAGTTAAGACTTAAGCTGCCAATTAAAAGGTCAGCATTTCGAATCCACTAGATACTCCCTGAAAACCTTATGGGGAAGTTGTAGTCTCCTTTTAAAAATCATCCCATCATTTCCCAATTTTCAATTTCTAGATCTCTTTCTGTAATAATTTTGAGAGTCCTCATAATGGCACCAGAATCTCTGGGTTTTGCAAATGATTAATGTACTTACCTACTAGACAAAAAATTAGAAGTTCAAGTCCTCCTAGAAGCATCTCAGAAGAAAGTCCAGGTATTCTACTTCCCAAAGCCTAGCCATTGACAGCCCCATGGAGTACAGCTCTACTCTAACACACACAGTGTCCTATGAGTCAGAGCTGATTCAATGCAACTGTTTTTGTTGTTGTCGTTTTTCTTTCTCTTAACAATGGTGTTACGGTTATGTCTTCAAGCCCTCTCACTGTCCTAGATAGTCACTTAGGCATGATTCTTAAACCCATCCAGAGAATCTAATTTCTCTTAGTCTCTCCTTTACTGTCTTGAATTTCTCTTCTTTGATAACCATATGTGTTGTGCTCTTCTGGTGTGAAGATTATTGTCTTTTCTTAAAAGTATTTTATTATGCTTTAACTAAAAGTTTATAACTGAATTCAATTTGTCATACAAAAATTTATACCTACGTAACTCTAGCCTGCTCTCCACACACTGTGGCAGCACGCTCCTCCTTTCCACCCTGTATCTGTCATGTCCATTCAACTAGCTCCTGTCTCTGCCTTCTCAGCCCACCTCTGGACAGGACAGCCCAGTTAGTCTCATGTATCTACTTAAGCCAAGAAACATATTCTTTGATAATATCATTTAATGTCTTATAGTGCAGTCCAGTCTTTGTCTGAAGGGTTTGTTTCAGGAATAGTTTCAGTCCTGGGCTAACAGAGACTCTGGGGCCCTTGTCTTCCAGGGACCCTCCAGTCTGTTGGACCATCAAGTCTGGTCTTGTTAACAGAGTTCAAATTCTGCAGCCAATTTTTCTCCCATTAAGTCAGAGACTGTTTATTGTATTCCCTGTCAGGGCAGTCATTAGTGGTGGCCAGGCGTCATCCAATTCTTCCTGTCTCATGCTGATGTAGTCTATAGACTTAGTATCTTGATATTATGTCTCTCAAGAAAAAACAAAAGTACTTTATTCTCCTGTTTCTGTGTTACCATACTATCTGTCTTAAATGCTAATTATGTTAATTATAAAGCTCTCAGTTATTTCTCCAGTCAGTTCATAAACTCCACAACCATACACCTAAAACAAAGCAAAGCAAAACATTACCCAAGGGCATTTATTGACCTTTTGTGTAAGATTTAGTTGATCCAAGGCTTCAATTTACCTTATACTAATTCTAATGACTACTTGTCATAAATATAGAGCTCACTCTATTCTAGGCAGTGTTCTGAACACATTGTATATATTTCTTCAGCTGATATAACAATTGCCTTAGGCGTATATTATTAATATCTCTATTTTATTGGTGTGGAAATGAAAGCCCAGAAAAGTTAAGTGGCTTGCTGAAGGACACAGAACTGACTGGGAGGTGGTAGAGCTGAGGTTTGCGTTCTGGCAGCCTGGCTCCGGAGTTGATGCCCATTTCCATTAAACCATGCTGCAATGTTAACTTATAAGGATAGGCTTCCTTTTATGTTCTCTGCTTTTGTGATCCTTGTTCTATCTGTTATCTATATGTGTTTGAACTCTAAGCTTCTTAAATATTTTCCTATATAGTCAGATTTCTTCAGGTCCTCTGAATAGATTCTAATGGAATGAAAAGTATTTCCCTGCTTAAAACCCATAAGAATATTTTAGATGCAGAAGGTTCAAGGTCAGACCTTGAAAGAGAAAGTATCACAGCATAAATTGTGAAGCTATAATTCAAAAGAAGATAAAAACCCAAAATATTTTCAGTTCAAACACTAGAGCCTAGAGAGATACTGTCCTTAGTGACAACAGAAAGTAAGTAGCATCAGGTGATTCAACAGGGGAAGATTCCAAGGTTTAAGCCCATGTAGCAGAAGACAGGCCCAGCAAATTAAATTATTGAGGCAAAGACAGTAAGAGAAGGAGGAGAGAAAAAGTTGGCTAGATAACACTGATTCATTTGACACTTTTAAAAATCACGGCACAAGCATGCAGATCTGGGTTCTGATGCCATGTACCAATAAATGGAACCAGTGCTCACTGGAAAAATGGCTGGTAAGGGACTATACAAGATGAACCTGGAACACCTTTTAGTGGCTAAAAAGCAAGTGCTAAGCGAGAAAGAAAGAGAAGGAGGAAAGAAGGAAGAGAGAACACAAGAGGGAGAGTCAGAAATCAAGATCTTTGTTAGCTTTCAAAATTCATTGCCTATATTGAAAATTGGTATCCCATCAATTCCCGGAGACTTGCCTTTTGCCAGTGCCTTCACTCCAAGTTGGGCTTCTTCCCTCAGTACCAGTGGTTCTTGGTCTTATGCTACCTCCTGAAGTGATTGAATACTGACCAGTTCTTTCTGGAAAAGTGAATTTGTGTGTTTCTCTATCACCTGTCCTTGTTTGCTGCATCATTCAATAATTTACCCATATAATCCTTCAAAATTGCAACTTGAAGATTGAGATTTTTCTTTGTTTCTTTCAGCTTAAGAAAGGGTAAGCATTATCTTCCTTTTTGGTTTCTAATTCTATGTCTTTGCACATTACATTACAATAATTTGATTTCTTGACTTGCCCTTGGAAATCTTCCCTTCATCTCTTTCGCTTCTTCACTGTATGAAATGGATGAGATTAATAACCCAGTTAGAGGCTAACAATTTCATAGCAACCATGTAGTTGGTTAAGTACTTGGCTGCTAATCAAAAAGTCAGGAGTTTGAATCAAACAGCCACTGCTTGGGATCCCTATAACACAGTTCTGTTCTGTCTAGTATGGTCACTAGTAGCTAAAATTAACTCAACAGCAATGAATTTCATTTGTTTAAATTTTTTTTCAGTTATCTAAAATTATGTCATAATGATATATGTCACAAGAAGATTGTATGATTTTGAATCTATTTTACAAATACAAAGGAGAGTTGCTCCTGAGTTAGTTGTCAGTGGTTGTTTCTTTTCATGCTACGGATTTTAAAATTTAATAGTTGAAGCTGAAGCTCTAAGTTAAAGAGTTGAAGCTTGCTCCTCTTTCTTCTCAATTCCAGTTTTGTGATAGTATACGGTGTTTCCTTACCTTTTTTTAAATATTACTTTTTAAACAAAATATTATATGGTGTTTCCTCATCTTTTTTTAACAAAATATTTTTAACAATTTTTGTTTGTTTTTTGTCTACACAAACCTCCCTCGTGATGGTGTTCCTGCTATTGCACTTGACCCATATTTAACAAAAGATTTAACTCTATGAACCAGGAGACATTTAAAACATGAAGAGAACTCACTTTCTGCAGTTTCCTTTAAAATACTCATTTCTACAAGTGAAAGCTCACTCATCTGACTATAGCTCATAATTCTTAAATGAATCTTACATCTAACTTGTAACCCATATTTTCAACTAGTCTCCCCTGCCAGAAATACCTGTGGGGCTTTCATTGTGACTCAAGCCTGCTCTTGGTTCTTTATTATATATGCTGCTTATCTCTACTGTACAGAGGCCAGGAACTTCAGGATCAAGCTTGACTCATCTCTCACATTTAAACCAATCAGTAGACAAGCACTGCTTAATCAACAACTGAAATGTATCTGGGATCTAGTCTTCTTTCAGTCCTTCATTTTTTTAAACAGATTTTCACAGGAGAGTCTGAACTGGTACTCTTCCTTCTAAACTTATCTCCAGTCAATTATTCACAAATTCTCCAAATTTAGTTGCTTTAAATAGAAAGATAAATGTATTTGCTTAAAAGACAGTCAACACTCTTCAGTGACCAGAGGGAGACAGAAAAAAAAAAAAAATAGCACAAATAGATTTAAGATAATTAATAATGTCTTTATTTGTTATTTTCAATACCTGATGTATCTTTTGAGGCTCATCCCTTATTTCCTCCTCTTCTTAATCCCAAATTGGAACCAGACTAGTCTTCTCATTGTTTCTCCACATCTGTCCTTATAAGCCTCCGATTATTTTTTTCCCTATTGTTCCACTGACCTTGACAAATTTTCTTGCTTAGTTTGGATTTTTCTAATGCCTTTCTTACTTTTTCTTTCCACTGTAAAGCAAAATATTTGTTCCCTTCTCTGCATTCCTTTTTTTAAAAATATATATATATGTTGTTGTGATTAAGTGAAAGTTTATAATCCAAATAAATTTTCCATAAAAAACCCAGAGCACCTGGCTTTCTGCAACTCTGTCTGCTCTCCTCACCCTGTGACAGCACAACCCTTCCCTCCACTCTTTGCTTCCAGTAGCCACTCAACTGATACCTAGCACCTCCTCTCCAACCTCTCCTCTCTCCTCTAAAAAGAGACCAGTTGGAGAGCCTCCTATATATATTAAGCCATGAAGTACCCACATCCCCAGAATCACTCTGTGTCTTTTAGTCCAATCCAATCTTTGTCTAAAATGTTGGCTTCAGTTACTGATCTCAAATCTGGGCTAGCAGCAAGTCCAGAGGCCATGTTCTCAGAGAATCCTTAAGGCTGTTGGACAATCAAGTCTAGTCTTTTAGTAGAGTTTTTAATCTGCATACCCCTTTTTCTCATGCCACATCAGGAACTATACACTGTGCTCTCTGATAGGGGTGTCTTTGATGGTGGCTGGGCACCATCTAGTTCTTCTGGTTGTGTACTGATGTCGTTTCCAAATGATACAGACCCTTCTGTCTCCTGCACTCATATTTTCCTCTTGTCCTTGATGTTCTTGGTTTTCATCTGCTTCAGGTGGGTTGGGACCAGCTGATGCTCCTTAGATGGCAGGTTGCTGGATTTTAAGACCCCAAGAACCACTCACCGATAAGGGGATCTTAGAATCTACTTCATATATGCATTGTGGTACTTACTATAGTTAAATTTTGCTTTAGTTACTTTATCATATATTCTCCTTTTGGGAGAGTGATGGTGGTAGTTAGCATCCAGACTTTCCTCTTCTTTTGGTTTAACAGTATCTTCCTGGGTGGTGCACACAGTTAACACATTCAACTACTAACTGAAATTTTAGAGTTCAAGTTCACCCAAAAGTGCCTTGGAGAAAAGGCTTTGTGATCCAATTCTGAAAAGTCAGTCACTGAACACCATATGGAGCACAGCTGTACCCTGAGACACATGAGGTCACTGTGAATCAAAATGAACTCAACAACTGCAAACATCTGTCATGGATTGAATTGTGTCCCCCAAAAAATGTATGTGTTGATTTGACATTCTAATATGGTGCCCTTCCTCCTGTGTGTTGTGAATTCTGCCTCTGTGATATTGATGATGGAGAATGGTTTGCAGTTGTGTTAGTGAGGCTGGATTCAATCTTGTAGAATACAAGGGAGAGAAGTGAGCTGAGGAAGTTGGGAACCTCATGCCACCAAGAGAGAAGCATCGAGAGCAGGGCACGTCCCTTGGACCCGAGGTTCCTGTGCCGAGATGCTCTCACTGGATTTGGACTTAGCCTACCACACAGTGATAAATTCTCTTACTGAATGGACTTATAATTTGTAAATGGATTTCCATCTTACCAGACTGTCTCAATAAAGCTTCTCTAAATGAAACCTTCCACTTGTGGTATTTTCTGTTAGAGCAGTACCCAATGACTAAGACACATCCATTAATAATCAGAACACAGAATGTATGAAGAATTAATCTAGGAAAGTTGAACATTGTCAAAAATGAAATGGAACACTTAAACCTGAAATGGAGCTGAAATGGACTGGTTTCAACCATTTTGAATCTGAAAACTATATGGTCTCTTATGCTGGGAATGAAAACTTGAAGAGGAATGGTGTTGCATTCATCATCAAAAAAGGACATTTCAAGATCTGTCCTAAAGTGCAAGACTGTCAGTGATAGGATAGTATCTATACATCTACGGGGAAGGATAGTTATGACTGTTATTCAAATTTACACACCAACCACTGAGGCCCAAGATGAAGAGACTGAAGATTTTTACCAGCTTCTGCAATCTGAAATTGCTCAAATATGCAATCAGGACACATTGATAATTACTGGTGACTGGAATGCAAAAGCTGGAAACAAAGAAAAAAGGGTCGGTAGTTGGAAAATACGACCTCGGTGATACAAATAATGCTGGAGATCACATGATAGAATATTGCAAGACTAACAACTTCTTCATTACAAATACATTTTTTTAACCAACACAAATGGCAACTGCACACATGGACTTCACCAGATGGAGTACACAGGAACCAAATCAACTATATCTGTGGAAAAAGACAATGGGAAAGCAGCTCCATATCAGCACTCAGAATAAGACTAAGAGCTGACTGTGGCACAGATCACAAATTGCTCATATGCAAATTCAAATTGAAACTGAAGAAAACCAGAACGAGTCCACAAGAGCCAAAGTATGACCCTGAGTATATCTCTCCTGAATTTAAAGACCATCTCAAGAACAGATTTGATGTGTTGACCACTAACAACCAAAGACCAGTTGAATTATGGAATGATATCAAAGATGTCACCCATGAAGAGAGCAAGAGGTCATTAAAAAGACAGGAAGGAAAGAAAAGGCCAAACTGGATGTCAGAAGATACTCTAAAACTTGCTCTCAAACATCGAGCAGCTAAAGCAAAAGGAAGGAATGGTAAAGTAAAAGACCTAAATAGAACATTTCAAAGAGCAGCTCATGAAGACAAAGTATTATAATGACATGTGCGAAGAGCTGCAAATGGAAAGTCAGAAGGGAAGAACATGTTCTACATTTCTCAAGCTGAAATAAGTGAAGAAAAAAATTCAAGCCTTGAGTTGCAACCGTGAAGGGTTCTACAGGGAAAATATTAAACGAATCAAGGAACATCAAAAGAAGCTGGAAGGAATGCACAGAGTCCTTGTACCAGAAAGAACTGGTTGATGTTCAGCCATTTGAAGAGATAGCATATGATCAGGAACCCACAGGACTGAAGGCAGAAGTCAAAGCTGCATGGACAGTGTTGCCCCCTAAAAAGGCTCCAGGAATTGATGGAATATCAACTGAGATATTTCAACAAATGGATGTAGTGTTGGAAGTGCTCAGTTGTCTATGACAAGAAATTTGGAGAACAGCTACCTGGCCAACTAACTGAAAGAGATCCATATTTATGCCCACTCCAAAGAAAGGTAATCTAACTGCATGCGGAAATTACCAAACAATATTGTTAGTATCACACGCAAGTAAAATTTTGCTCAAGATCATTCAAAAGTGACTGCAACAGTATATTGACAAGAAAGAGCCAGAAATTCAAGCTGGATCAGAAGAGAATGTGGAACCAGGGATATCATTGCTGATGTCAGATGGATCCTGGCTGAAAGCAGAGAATACCAGAAAGGTATTTACCTATGTTTCATAGACTCTGCAAAGGTGTTCGACTGTGTGGATCATAACAAGTTATGGCTAACATTGCATAAAATGGGAATTTCAGAACACTTTGTTGTACTCTTAAGGAGTTTGTATATGGATCAAGAGTCAGTCATGGGAACAGAACAAGGGGACACTGCATGGGTTAAAGTCTGGAAAGGTGTGTGTCAGCGTTGTATTCTTTCACCATACCATCTCAATCTGTATGCCAAGCGAGTAATCCAAGAAGCTGGGGTATATGAAGAATGAGACATCAGGAATGGAGTACAACTGATTAATAATCTGCATTAGGCAGATGACACCACCTTACCTTCTGGAAGTGAAGTAGGTTTGAAACACTTACTGATGAATATCAAGGAACCACAGCCTTCAGTATCGATTGTACCTCAATGTCAGGAAAACAAAAATCCTCATGATGGCACCAGTAAGTAGCATTGTTAGAAATGGAGAAAGGATTGAGGTTGTCAAGGATTTCATTGTGCTTGGGTCCACAATCAATGCCCATTGAAGCAGCAGTCAAGAAATCAAAAGATGTGTTGCATTGAGAAAATCTGTTACAAAGGATCTCTTTAAAATATTAAGAAGTAAAGACGTCAACTTGAAGACTGACACACACCTGACCCAAGCCATGGTATTTTCAACTGCATCATATGCATGTGAAAGCTAGACAATGAATGAAGAAGAAAGAAAAAGAATTGATGCCTCTGAATTGTGGTGTTTGAGAAGAATGTTGAATGTACTGTGGACTACCCGAAGAACAAATGGCTATTCTGGAAGAAGTAGACCCAGAGTGCTCCTTGTAAACAAAGGTGGCAAGACTGTGTCTTACATACTTGGGACGTGTTGTCACAAAGGATCAGTCCCTGGAAAAGGGTATCATGCTGGGTCGATTGAAGGGTCAGCAAAAAAGAGGAAGACCCTCAACGAGATGGGTTGACACAGTGGTTGCAACAGTGGGATAAAGCATAAAAACGATTGTGGACATGGAGCAAGACCAGGCAGTGTTTCATTCTTTTCTGCACAGATAGGGTTGCTATGCATCAGAACCAACTCGATGGCACCTAATAAAAACAATAGCAATTAGTTTGGACAGAGAAAGTAATCAACACATGTTTGAAAAAAATGTATAATTTAATAATTAGTTGAAAACTAGTTAATGAAATGAAAAGAAAGTGAATGATCTGTATTTACTGTATTCCATGAGATAATCTTTTAGATGTTGGAATGTTTGACTACAGAGGATAGGGAGAGAAGGAATATAAATTAAAAAAGAAAATCCTTAAAACAACTCTGTTTTCTTTTTTTCTACTTTTCCCTGAACCCCCAAAGTTTATTCAAAGTAAATTTTCCTAATAAAAGTGAGGTTTACAATTCTACACTAATCTAAGTAACTGACACACAATACTCAGACTAGGAAAAACAAATAAATGAATTTCCTGTGGCTTTTTCATGTGAGAACAGAGGCTTTTTTTTTTTTTTTTTTTTTTAATTCTATTCTTTCAAAACATTTTTTGATTTATAGTCAGAGTGAATCTACGTGGCCAACTTTCCCTGGTGGTCAGGAAGATGACTCCACCTTTCTTCTGAAAACCATTACCAAGCAATTTGGGCAAGAGTGGCACACATGTGTGCTTGTCAGGTGGGCCTCAGAATCTATCTGTGGTCACCTTGACTGCAGCATGGATGATTACCCAGAGGCTCTCTTCTCAAGGTGCCTTCTCAGCTGACTGCAAAATGAGCTCTTTGAACATTATTCTAAGTGGCATATTTAGCAGAATCATTGATAAGATTATGGTTTTCTCAGACACTAGCCTGTGTATTACTAACTGGTCTGAGAGAAGGAATCCTAGGTCTAAATAGAATCCTGCCTCAGGCTTATCTGGCTCTGCTTGGTCCTGCAGTGCTTGCATGTGCTGTCAAGATATTGCTTAGCTTTGATGGGCAGCTTCACTGTCACCATACCTTTGTGTGTGCCCAGGCTGCCTTTCCTTGCTTGTCAGAATAAGGAACAGGAGACAAATAGCCACTGTCATCCAAAGTGATGAATCAAAGAGTTACAGGGGAGCGAGCATATCGTTGGGTTCTTGGTTAGTCGGGCAGGTTGATCGAGGGCTCCATGATTTCAGTAGTAGAAGGGGCCTGAACTCCAGGCTGTGACTTTGTAGTACTTGTCTGCTCTAGAATTAGCTAATGAGTCTCTCTTTGTTTAAGCATTGGAAAACCTCCAAAACACAGTCAGAAGGGAAGTTAATACATGTCTTTTTTGTTACCTCTGGATAACTCTTCATGATGAAATGCACAGCCATTCCACCTCTTCAGTCTTCTCCATTCTTCTTCATGAGTGAACACTCACTTACTGTACAGGCCAAAAATAAGAGGTTGGGGGGGGAGTTGGAGTGGGATAAGCCACTATTCTTTGTTAAACAACAACAACAACAAAAATGAGATGAGGTGCCTGGTTAGAAGAAGCTCTGTGGTTCACAGTCTTTAGATGATATTCTAAATATGCCATATTGATACAAATTTTTTAGATTATTTAACACCAGTTATTTATGTAATGTATCATCACCAGCCTAGAGTGTTAACTGGCATTGTCTGAGCATGCAGTGATGGCCTCAGTGGCAGTAATGTAACTTATTTCAGTTATGATGCGCCATCTCACAGGTTAATGTTACTCTTTCCTTTAATAAATCTCCACATGAATTAGAAGCTACAAAGTAGCATAACTGTCTTACAACCCTTTAACTTCACCTTGGTTTTATTGATGTTTATTCATGTCAGAATTTCCAATTAATGATTTGTCAGTAGGGATTTATTGAGCAAATTCTACATGCCATCAAATATTCGGGTTATTAGAGACATCGAAGGGTATAAAGCAGAGTCAAAGTCTTTAAGAAATGCACCCAGTATAGCAGGAAAACAGTCATATAAACAAATAAGCCCAAAATCAAACCCACTGCTGTTGAGTTGATTTTGATTCACAGCAACCTCAGTAGAACTCTATAGACTTTTCATGGAGTGCCTGGTCGATTTGAACTGCAAACTTTTTGGTTAGCAGACATAGCAGTTAACTACTACAGTCACAGGAGTTTCCATAGAAACAAATAATCGCTATTGTATCTGAAAGAAAGAGGAGGAGTGGTCAGCTTGGGCACACATTTATGAGGCTGGATTAAACTAAAAAAATGAAAACCAAAAACAAACAAAAAACCATTGCCCTTAAGTCAGTTCTGACTCATAGGAACCCTATACTAGGGTGAAACAATAAGGAAGGGAATTTCAATTTTATCAGAGGCAGTATGTTATCAGAACACAGGGCAGCTTATGCTGCTATAAATATTTCTGCTTGGGTAGTGAATTTGCTTTGACAAAAAAAGCGAATATTGTTTCATACAACTTACTTTATGCTGTGTATGTGTGTTTATGTCTGTGTATGTTTGTTTACACTGAGTCACAATGACATGTATCTATTTCTGAATGACAGTCAAAAAACGTTTGAGCCTCATCTATGTAAATGATGGAGAAAACACAATTCAAAAAAGACAAATTTGCATACATTACATGTAGTGGTTTTCTAAAATCAGTGATACAGATGAAGCAGATTTTACCAGCCAACTGTGAGTAGTCTTTTTTGAGACAAAAACTCTGGAGTTGTGACAAGAGGTCTTTTCCTGCCTTAAAATTCATTCTTCTAACACTTGGAAAAATTAAAGAAATACTCATTTGTGGGTGGGTTTTCACTCTCGGAGAAACAGGAAGACGGTGCGTGGTTTAAGAAGCAAAACTCTTGCTATTTTGACAAAGTATAACTAAAGAAGTGACCAATTCCCATAAGGAAAATGAGAGAAATTCAGGATTTGCTTTTTACATAGATTACTCCCTTCCCCCAGCAAAAGGGCTTTTTGGTGGGACAAGGAAATTTAGATAATACGAACAGTGGAAAGAAACTTTTTCAAGAACCCCAAAGAACACAGTTTTACCACGTATTTCAATGCTAATAATTCACAAAACTGTTTTCACAATAGGCTATTGTTCATGATCCTGAGAATATTATTCCTCATGGAATCGCTTTGACTATATTTTGAAACTTGTTGACATTTGATTTCATTGATGAACATTCTTAGATTTTCTGAGTTTTCTTAATTTTCAAGTTGTGCTTGGTCTCAAGATTGTCTGTAAAGTTAGTGCTGGATGTAATGTAACAATCCTGCCATTTGCTGGAAACTGCAAATTCTAGCACTATATATGACAAATATAATTATCTGAGAGGAAAGAATGATAAAGAGGAGTACTGGGGAATTTGATGATACTTAGGTAAAATTTCAGTCTATTAAAGCCCTCAGAAACCCTTGCCACACAGTGGTTCAGTGTTACACCAGCCTACCAAAAGGTCAGCAGTTTGAATCTCCCAGGTGCTCCTTAGAAACTCAATGGAGCAGTTCTACCCTGTCCCATAGGGTTACTGATGAGTCGGAATTGACTCAACGGCAGTCGGCTTGGTTTGGATTTTTATTAATCACTCACCTGCTGACTAAAACGTTAGCAATTCAAACCTACCAACCACCTTATGGGAGAAAGATGTGCCGTCTGCTTCTGTAAAGAATTACAGCCTTAACAACCCACTGGGACAGTTCTACTCTGTCCTATCTGCTTGCTGTGAGTTGGAATTGACTCAGAGGCATTCGTATATTCACACAGGAGTCTCTAGGTGGTTCAAGCAGTTAACACAGTAGGCTACTAACTGATAGATTGAAGTTTGATACCAACTTAGAAGGAACTTGGAAGAAAGAACTGGCCATCTAGTTTCAAAAAATCAGCCAGGGAAAACTTATGAAACCACAGACACACTCAGAGTTGATTCAATGGCAACTTTTGTTTGTTTGTTTTTTACATGTTATAAAGTTTTAGAACTGGAATGTGACAAATGAGTGGTAGAGATGTTGGAGAGAGAAAAGGCAGAAGTTGCAGAAACTGGCAAGTGTATTGAGGACGGCAGCTCAGTGTATCTGGCGTTGCTAGAGGCTGGTTGCTGTCATCTTTTCCTTCTGCACTTAGAACAAACACAATTTAAAAAGAAGTGAAAGCAGACTTCTGTTAGAGTTCTGTGTAGCAGTCAGCTTGTAGCCCCACTTTGTACTGTGGATAAGCAGGGGATTTGGTGGAGAAGGACTGAGAACTGATGCCGTGTATTTACTTGGGCACTAGCTCAGCTACCTCCCTATCTGGCAACGGCCATTGTCCAGGTTAGGGTGTATCTAGTTTCTTGTGAAAGAATAATAGATTAATGACAAAAATGCCAAACGGAAATGTCGCATGATTCCAAGTATATGTAAGCTGAAAAACATCTGTTTTTATCTGTTGAATGGTTTTATTCTTCATTTAACAAAACCAAACCCACTGCCATCGAGTTGGGTCCAACTCATAGTGACCCTAGAGGTCAGAGTAAAACTGTCCCATAGAATTTCCAAGGAGAGTCTGGTGGATTTGAACTACTGAACTTTTGGTTAGCAGATGTAGCACTTAACCTGCTATGCCAGCAGGGTTTCCATCCTTCGTATAGTTTATGTAAATTCAAACTGCCAGCTTTGGGGTTAGTAGCCATGGCTCTTAACCACTTTGCAACCAGGATGTGTATATATATTCATATATTTATACCTAATAAACCAAACAACTTGCCATCAAGTCAATTCCTAATTATAGTGACCCTGTAGGACAAAGTAGAACTGCCTTATATAATTTCCAAGGAGTCCCTGATGGATTCAAATTGATGACCTTCTGATTAGCAGCCCTAACTTGTAACCACTACGCCAGCCAGCCAAGTGCCGTCGATTCACTACACTTACCACATATATAACTAGTGGTAAATATATAGCTAGCCAAACCTTTTCCATGTCAACAATCTTCACATGTGCATTTCAGTGGCATTAATTATGGTCATCATATTGTTCAACATCATTCTTAAGCATATCTCACCCTTAACTGTTCCTTTCCTTTTTTTTTTTTTTTTAATGCTTTATGACAGGATATTGGGGAGTGAAATGATTCAAGATGTTCATTGATCAGCAATTCCCAATTTAGGCCTCATATGCCAAGACCCAATTCCAAGGCCTGTATGCTTCAAAGTGTTTTTCTCTGTAATTCAGTTCACAATGAACTTTACCTCTTCTGGACGTGTAATATTTATTGACCCCATCTCTCAAACAGAGGCAATGTGTCATGGTGAAAATAAAATTGAACTAGAAATAGAAATCCCAGATTCTAGTTCCTCCTGTCTTGCACATATGTTCAGTCACATAATTCACCTTGTAGATCTCGATCACTATGACTCAGTGTGGCAAGTTTGTGGGGAAAAGTGTCAGCCACATGACACTTGGTACTAGCAGTGATTGCTGTCTCAGGGATGTGTAAATAGGAGAACCTTTATCGGTCCCTACTCCAGAATGGAAGTGCCTCATCAAAAGGGGTTGATGGCATGGCCGTGATCACAAACTGGAATGTAGATTGTTTCAGGAAAAACAAAAACAAAAACAAACAACCTACATAGGCACTGAGAGTAGATTTTAGAGCAGCAAGTAAGAACCTCCCCAAGCCTGCTGGCCAGAAGCTTTGTGAAGAAATTACTTGATAGATTGAGCCACGTCTACTCAGAAATACTACTTTGATCATGTAAAAGGAAAAGGCTATTATATATAATAAAAGTTTTGAAGCAGGAAAGGGGATCCCACCACACTCAAACTCAAACCCCACTCACTGCCCTCAAGTTGATTCTGGCTCGCGGTGACCTTATAGACAGAGTAGAACTGCCACATAGTTTTCAAGGAGCACCTGGTGGATTTGAACTGCCACTGTTTCATTAGCAGCCATAGCACTCAACCACTATGCCACCAAGTTTTCCTCCTATCACACACAACTAAAAAAACAAGCCAAAAAAAAAAAAAAATCAACTGTGGCAACACTAGTTAGGGATTATCACTAGAGTTTCAATGAGAGGAAGCTGATAACTTCCTGGGCATCCCTAACCGATCCCAGGTATCACCATGTAGAATAAGAAGTTTAGTTTTTCCCTCCATGGTGTGAATTCAGTTAACTGATTCATTGATTAGAAGGGTCATCAAATGTTGACTGAGAACTTACTGTATACCAGATACTCTGCTGTACTGGGGATACCAAAGAGAAAGATCCTCATGGTATATGCTGCGCAGAGAGATTTTAGACATCAGACTTGACGTGCATAGTGTTACCTACTGGCATGCTACATACAGTATGCTGATATGACCTAACTATTGAGTTAAGATTATGGGACAAACCAAAACAAAATATGATAAACATAAAACAAGACATGCAGCATGCCTTAAGAGGTTTCATCTTAAACAGTGTTATCAAAGTTGATTACATATTAGAAAGCACTGTGAAGGGCTCAGTATACTTCAGGTGATGGTATTAGGCAATGAACTTGTGAAATTACTTGTACAGTCACTTCACATTTATGTTAGTATTGAACAGTTTGCATGTTTATAATCATTTTCTGAAATTAAATTTTAAAATCCTTAAGGGAAAGTACCAGTGAAGGAGGATGATAGAAAAAGTAACATTTGTCGATGTCTTACTATATATCAGTGACAATACTAGGCATTTAAACTACATTACATTGTTTAAATATGAGGGTCAAGAAGCATTTCTGATATTCTGAGTTTCCTCCCATGCTAACATAATACTTAGCACTTCCAAGAGTTCTACAGATATTTATGTTGTTGACCTAGCAATTTACTCCTAAATGAAATAAATGTAGTCCTTTTCAAGAGACTCATACCTTTTTTCCTTACTAAGTAGGATAGCTCTTGATGGGTCACTTGTCTGAGAAAGCAAGACAAAGGAGAAGAGGCTTAACTAGGGAGGGCAGCTAGGGTGCCATGTCCTGGACATCATTTGCATGCCCTGGGTACTGCTTGAGTAGGGATTTCAATTAGCAGATTCTGTTCGGACCCAAGTCAACGGCACTTGGCTGGCTTGGCATTGGCCATCAGAATTTCCATCGCCAGCTGTGAGAGATCACTCACAATTGAAAGGTAATTGCCCTAGGCACTATTTTCGACAGTTTTTTTTTTTTTTTTTAGACAAACAAACAAAAAACACTGCTCTTGAGTTGATTCCAACTCCTAGGACCCTATAGACAGAGTAGAACTGCCCTATGAGTTTCCAGTGGGCACCTGGTATATTTGAACTGCCAATCATTTGGTTAGCAGTTGTAGCACTTAACTACCATACCAGCAGGATTTCCTTTCCAAAGTTAGGTCCCTATAAAGAATGGTCATGTTTATACTAAAATCATTTTATACTTGCTCGGTCATGTCTCAAACCCTTTGAGGAGCTAAAGACAAATGCTCATATACCCTGTATCTTATGAATTTGAGGCTGAGAGCTGCCAACTCATGAAAGCCGGATAATGTTCCTGATTGAAGAAAACTTTTAGCGGGTTGGACATAATTGTTGCCCATTCTAGAATATGAGGTTTTCCAAAAGAGTCACAGTCAGTTGTTGATTTGTTGGGTTGCTACTGAGAGAAAAAATGTGACACTGTGGAAAGTGGAGTTTAAGATATGAGTTCATTTGGGAATAACAATGTATTTTATTCCTTTCAAAAAGTGTAGGAAGAGTAAGACCAACCAAAATCCATGAGCAGGCTCCTTATGCTCAGTTGCTAAGGAGATCAAAGGATAATAGAAAATGTGTATAATACCTGTCAAGTGAGGAAGATAAGATGCAAATTGCTTAGAAGTATGTAAAAACTCACCAGAATGAACATACTTTATTTAAAGAGCTATATAATATGGGTTTCAGAATTTGAGAAAGACTGGAAAGCAAGGTAGCGGCAATCAGAACTGAAAAGAAAACCCCTTATCTTTCAGAAGCATTATTGCTCAGTGCTTTGAAGTGTGGGGCTTGCAGTCATCCTGTGTGTATTCTAGGCTCCATTAATACTGTGTGATACTTGCTTCACCTATAAAATGGGAACAAGAAATGTGAGGATTGAATTAAAATATACGTGGAGTTCTATAGCATAATGGAATATACTAAGTGGTGAATCAATATTGTTGTTAGTTACTCTTGAGCCAATTCCAATACATGGTGACCTTATATGTAACAGAACAAGATATTGGCCGGTCCTACACTATGCTCACAATCGTCGGTATGTTTGCTGCAGCCACCACATAATTGTCTGTCAGTGGAGAGGCTTGCTTGATACTGTGATGCTAGAAGATATGTCACCAGTATTTAGCAGGATCACCCATGGTAGACAGGTTTCAGCTGAGCTTCCAGACAAAGACAGACTAGGAAGAAGGACCCAGCAGTCTAAAAGAATTAGCCACGGAATACCTTACAAATAGCAATAGAGCATTGTCAGATGTAGTGCCAGAAAATGAGCCCTCCGGGTTGGAAGGCACTCAGAAGACAACTGGGGAAGAGTTGCCTCCTCAAAGTAGAGTTGACCTTAGTGATGTGGAAGGAGTAAAGCCTTTGGGATCTTCATTTGCTAATGCAATAGGACTCAAATTGAGAAGAAACAGCTGCAAACATCCATTAATAATTGGAAGATGGATTGCACGAGGTATAAATCTAGAAAAACTGGAAATCCTAAGCATCAGTAAGCTGAAATGGACCAGTTTGGGCCATTTTCAATCTGACAATAATATGTTCTACTATGCCAAGAACAAAAACTTGGAGAGGAACAGTGTTGCATTCATCATCAAAAAGGACACTGTCCTGAAGTACAGTGCTATCAGTGACAGGATAATATCCATATACCTACAAGGAAGGCCAGTTAATATGACTATCATTCAAATTTATGCCCCAACCACTAAGGCCAAAGATGAAGAGATTCAAGATTTTTATGAGCTTATGCGAATTGAAATTGCTTGACCATGCAGTCAGGACACATTAATAACTACTGATGACCGGAATGCAAAAGTTGGAAACAGAGAAGAATGATTTGTAATTGGAAAACACGGCCTTGGTGATAGAAATGATCCTGGAGATTGCATCATAGAATTATGCAAGACTAGTGACTTCTTCATTGCAAATATCTTTTTTAACCAGGATAAATGGCAACTGTATGCGTGGACCTCACCAGAAGGAATACACAAGAACCAAATCAACTACATCAGTGGAAGACAGAAGAAAGCTCCATATCAGCACTCAGAAGAAGACCAGTTTCTATTGACCATCAGAGTTTCCATGCCAGCTGTAAGAGAAGACCAGGTGCCGACTGCACCACGGATCATTAACTGCTCTTATGCAAATTCAAACTGAAACTGAAGAAAATTAGAACAAGCCCACAGAGCCAAAGTATGACCCTGAGTACATCCCCCCTGAGTTTAAAAACCATCTCAAGAACAGATTTGATGTGTTGACCACTAATGACTGAAGGCTAGACAAACTGTGGAATGACATCAAAAATGCCATCTATGAAGAGAGCAAGAGGTCACTGAAGAGATAGAAAAGAAAGAATAGACCAAATTAGATGTCAGAAGAGACTCTGAAACTGGCTCTTGAATGTCAAGCAGCTAAAGTAAAAGGAAAGAATCGTGAAATAAAAGATCTAAACAGAAGGCTTCAAAGGGCAGCTCAAGAAGGCAAAATAAAGTATTATAATGACATGTGCAAGAAGTTGGAAATGAAAAGTTGGAAGAGAAGAACATATTGTGCACTTCTCATGCTGAAAGAACTGAAGAAAAAATTCAACCCTCAAGATGCAGTAATGAAGGCTTTTATAGCGAAAATTTGAAATGACTCTGGGAGCATCAAAAGAAGATGGAAGGAATACACAGAGTCATTATACCAGAAGAACTGGTCAATGTTCAGCCATTTGAAGAAGTAGCGTATGATCAGGAATCGAAAGTGCTGAAGGAAGAAGTCTAACCTGCGTGGAAGGCACTGGCGAAAAACCAACCAACCGAACCAACAAGGCCCCCCGAATTGATGGTATATCAATTGAGATATTTCCACAAATGGATGCAGCACTGGAAGTGCTCACTGACCTATACCAAGAAAGTTAGCAGGCGGCTACCTGGCCAACTGACTGGAAGATATCCATATTTACGACCATTTCAAAGAAAGGTGATCCAACCGAATGCAGAAATTACTGAATAATATCATTAACAAGATGGCAGTTGGCTTGGCTTGGCTATCATTAACATCACATGCAAGTAAAAGTTTGCTCAAGATCAGTCAAAAGTGATTGCAACAGCATATTGACAAAGAACTTCCAGAAATTCAAGCTGGATTCAGAAGAGGATGTGGAACCAGGGATATCATTGCTAATGTCAGATGGATCTTGTCTAAAAACAGAAAATACCAGAAGGATGTTTACCTCTGTTTCATTGTCTGTGCAAAGGCATTAGACTGTGTAGATCATAACACTTTATGGCTAACATTGCATAAAATGGGAATTCCAGAACACCTAATTGTACTCTTGAGGAATTTCAATATGGATTAAGAGGCATTCATCTGAACAGAACAAGGGGACACTGCATGGTTTAAAGTCAAGAAAGGTGTGTGTCATGGTTGTGTCCTTTCACCATACCTTTACAGTCTGTACGCTAAGCAAACAGTCCAAGAAGCTGGATTATACAAAGAAGAAGGAGGCATCAGGATTGGTGGATGACTCATTAACAGCCTGTGTTATGCAGATGATACCCCCTTACTTGCTGGAACTGAAGAAGATTTGAAATACTTACTGATGAAGATCAAGGACCATAGCCTTTAGTATGGATTGCACCTCAACATCAAGAAAACAAAAATTCTCCCTATGGGACCAGTAAGCAACGTTGTTATAAATGGAGAAAGGATTGAGGTTGTCACGGATTTCGTATTACTTGGATCCACAATCAATGCCCATAGAAGCAGCAGTCAAGGAATCAAAAGATGCATTGCATTCAGAGAACACCCTGCAAAGAATCTCTAAAAAGTATTGAAAAGTAAAGATGTCACCTTGTAGACTAAAGTGTGCCTGACCCAAGCCATGGTATTCTCAATCACATCATATGCACGTGAAAGCTGGACATTGAACAAAGAAGACAGAAGAAGAATTGGTGTCCTTGAGTTGTGATGTTTGAGAAGAATCTTGAATGTACCATGGACCACCAAAAGAACAAACAGATCTGTTCTGAAGCCCCTTGGAAGCAAAGATGGCAAGACTGCACCTTACATACTTTAGACAGGAAGGATCAGTTCCTGGAGAAGGATATCATGCATGGGAGAGTCTGAAGGGTCAGCAAAAAAGAGGAAGAGCCTCGACAAGATGGATTAACACAATGCTCACGACAATGGGCTTAAGCATAAAAATGATTGTAGATACGGCGCAAGACTGGGCAGTGTTGTGTTCTGCTGCGCATATGGTTCCTGTAAGTTGGAACTGACTCAATGGCACCTAACAACAGCAAGAGCAACCACAACATTTCATCACCTAGAGGAATTTCTTTGTTTTCACTGACTCTCCATTTTGTCCATGGTATCAATGGTAAGTAAACAGTACTCTTATCATTTATTTGACATAAATTGTTGAGGTGATTAGGAAATTTTTAATCTTGGCAACATACAACAAATTGAACTAGGCTATAATAAAATGTATGTAATGATAGAAAATAGACAGGAACTGAATTTGTCACTATATTTAGGATGATATTGGGGGTCAGTTCTACCCTGGCCCCTAGGGTCGCCATGAGTCGGATCTGACTCGACGGCACTTGGCTTGGCTTGGCATACTTACAAAACCATCCAGACATGCAAATGAGTCCATGCTAATGCCAATGCCAATAACTTATAATTTGTAAAGGCTGCAACACCTAGAGATTCTAAGTCCTTTTTTGCTTCTTCTCCTTTTGCACTCATTTGTGTTTTACACTGCTACCATGACTACCTACGCTTAGGGTTTTTCAATAGTTGCTGAGTGCTTATGGAAAATACAATGGCTCAGTGGCTGAACTAGGGCAGCAGAATATTACACAGGCCTTCTTGAACTCTAAAGGACCTGTACATGGCTACATGTATGAAGAGCTATCCCAGGGATATCTCCATCCTCTGTAGTACGTTAGTACTTTTTCAATGACTAGGAAGTCCAGGGAGAAGGAAAGTCAGCCAAAGGGAGATACAGTGATGGAAAAAGTAGGCAGCCTTTATGGAATTAGGTGAAAGAAACAGCCAGTTACCACTGAAAATTCCTTTATTTCTTTTCTCTTACTAACAAATCTCCCATTTTATTGAGAAGGATAATGCATCCAGCTCAGATCAAAAGTACATTTCTCGATCTTCCTAGTAGCTAAGTGAGCACTTCACTTAAAGTCTGACAAATCATATGGATGCAGAAGTGTTGGTTAGTATGCACACAGAGGCTGCTTAAAGTCACAAGGTAGGTGCACAGGATATGGTTTTACCCGTCCAGTTGTCTGAATTATGGATATGTGGGATTTCAGTAGTCATGAATGGTCGAATACAAAGATAAAAGATAAAAACAGAAGATCTAGGTCTCTAATAACTGTGGAAATATTTATGTCATTCTTAGACTACCTGTAGTTCAGTGGATTTCTCATACATAGGACTTCTCTGGCCCTGGGATTGAAATTCTATCAAAAATAATAGGTTAGGTCAGAGTCTGCCCTGTGACTGGTCTGTTTTACCCACCTTTCAGCAATTGATCTATTTGCTAGTGAGATAAAAAGTCATCACCACCTCATACTGACCCTTTTAGACAGGGTAGAAATGCCTCCTAGAGTTTCCAAGGAGCAACTGGTAGATTTGAAATGCCAACTTTTTCCCTCTCAGCCAAACTCTTGACCACTATTCAGGGCTCCACTATTCAGATATCAAAAACACAAAGTTTATTCCAACTCGTAATGGCAGAATAGAACTACCCTATAGCATTTCAGAGAGCAGCATGAAAGACTGAGTGAACTGTGTGGTTCATTGAGGGGATTGGTGAGTTCATGGTTCTGTTGGGAGAGCCACTCCTTGAAATTGAAAAGGACTTTGCTTATATCTAAGCAATCAACTCCACAGAGATTTTTTTTTTTTTTTTTTTTGGTTCATTTGTTTTTAAGAGAAAGAGGAAAATGAGACCTCCTCAAGAAGCTGTAATATGAATCAAGATTTTAACACTGATGACAGCAAGAGGCTCAGAAGGGGACCTAATGGCAGAAAAAAACAGTCATAGCATAGATAAGCAGCAGAGAAAGAGTGGCAGCAGCAGAAGTGGCAGGAAATACAAAACTGTCAGATATTGATGATGGGCATGATGGGCATGTAGGAGTCACCAACAGATCTAGGTGTCCTGTAATGTGGAAACAGCTGCATTCTGGGCCCAGGTAGGCAGACACCTGAATGGGGCAAGTGGCAGTGTGAGGCCTGAGCTGGCCTGCCTTTGGTAGCAGCAGGTTCCCCAGCTGTGCTGAGAATGGTAACCTTAAGACTGAGAGGGAGCCCAGCCTTAGGGATGAGAGGAGGCCTGTCCTAAAGAGGCCAGGAAGAGGTCTGGAGGAGGAGCAGGACTGGCACGCATGGCTGAGAAGGGCCTGCTCGTTTGCATGGCAGAGAGCAGCTGGCAGTGTTGTGTTGTCATGGGTGGAAGCTTTCCTGCTTTCAAGAAGAGGGGAATGTGCTGTGTGCCACAGGGAAGCCTTCCTAGCTCTCGTGTGTGCTTCCTTATCCTGAAGTGTTCTGGCTACTTCTAAGCTGATTTTGATCTTGAGTTATAGCCTATCACTTCTCTAATAAACTACATAACTGTAAGTATGATCTGGGAGTTCTGTTTGGACATTGAAATGAATTACCAAGTCCAGCAGAAAAGTAGAGAGTACTTTAGGGGAGAATGTTGGTATCAAAAATGGTAGATATATTGGAAAATGGAGGTTTATCTGACCTCTGCCTCATAGGGACAAATATCTTACTGATTTTGATCCTAATTCCTTGTGAAATTAGGCAAGTCCTGCTGTACTATGACACTACCCCATACTGGATTTGTTATACAAGAGAATACAGTTTTGTGATATTTATACCATTTTATGTATTACTGTTACATGAACACAATTCCTAATTAATATACATATAAACTTACTACTAGCTAAAATATTGGCAGTCTTAACCCACCTAGAAGCATCTCTATGAAATGGAATCTATTCAGCGGCAATGGGTTTGGTTTTGGGGAGAGGCATCTCGACAGACAGGCCTCATGTTCTGCCTCTGAAAGGTCACAACCTTTGGAACAATTTTACTTTGTACACATGGGTCACCATTAAGTTGGAATTGTGTTACTAAGCAACATTTTAAGGCAATAGATGGATGGACAGATGCATGGACAGATAGACCAACAGACAGATAGATAGTTGATAGATGAAGGTATAGATACAGATATCAAAAGACCCATGTTCTGTTTTCTGATGGCAATTTGTATACTATTATCTGTCTACAATCAAAGTATATACTGCTGTATTAAAAACTTCAGAAGCTACTAAGTCCTCCACAAATGCTGGACTTGAGATGTGATAGCAAATAGAATGAGCAGGTAAGAGATGCTTCAAGGCATTTCAGGTCTGTGGTGGTTTTGTTGAGACAGAACACACACACGCATGCACATACACACACACACAATGCTCGACATAAGAATTGCCTTTAAGGAGAAGCACAACAGGAACAAAAGACTCAAGGTTGTTACTGGCCTTGGAAGAGTTTACTGTTTACTTATTTATGAATGTAAACAAAGTCCAAGTCTTAACTCAAAGAGAGACACATAGAGAGGGAATGGTCGTGAATGGCCTTCATGTGCACGTGTGTTTTTTTTCCGTGCAAAGCATGAAAAATCATCTTCATTATCAGATTTTGCCCATATGGTATCCTACCCAGAAGGTGGCTCTGCAGAAGTCATAAGATCTTTGAAAGTAATATTTGATCTACCTCTGGACGTAGATTTCCCTCCTTGGCTCTCTTTCTCCCTCCCATCTTATAACACTGATTGCATGCAAAATTACCAGTCCTATCACATCTTGCACTACTAGCAGTGGAATTATGGGAAACATGTGGAATTGTGGGAAACGTGAACACAATTTTCAGTGGCGTAATTGCTTCTCTTGTATCCAGCGAAATGTTATATTAAATATCCAGGCAAGCAGATGGTATTCGATTTCCATAACAAACTGGTAGGATTTCATTACCGGGATCCCTAGCGTTTACTCATGTGACACTTTTCTAACTGTTCTGTTAGCTGCTCAGAGATAGAACAAATTCCTATTTGAAGCTACAGTTGCACTGTGAGATATTGTGGCCACTTGTATGTCAAAGAGAAAAAAAGAACAAGTGGCCCATGAAAGTAAAGTGGACCTTTGAAAATTAGATGGGTCTGTTGGCAAATGACTGAATTCCAAGATGTGTCACTCCATTGAAAGCAATTGAAGGGACAGATGCTTCCCAGAGTTATCACAGTGTTGTACCTAAAGGTTATGAGATATTTGCTCATAGTGACAGATGACTAATTCGTTTCAGGGACACTCATTAGGAGCTTCTACGGTCTAACCCTCAAGGAACCAGGGTTTTGAAACTATTCTTTCTGGTTCCCTGTTTAGAATTTCCATTTCTGGCAATTTCCCAGAAAGTTATACGTAAGAGCCACCTGGAGATCTTGTTAAAATATAGATTTTGGTTTCATATACCTGGCATGAAAATGCAAATTCTCAGCAGGGAGCTTGTTAGAAATACAAGTTCTTAGTAGGGGTTTAAAGCAGAACAAACTGGTTTGAAGCCATACAAGGAATGCAGAAACCATATATAAAGGAAAACAAAATGTGAACAAGTAACTATAATGCACTGTTTAATGTGCCTAGGTAACTTAGAAGATTGAGTCATAGAAGAAGGCTAAGATAGTCCCCAGATCTTAACAGAGAAAATAACACTTGAGTTGACTGATGAATGGTAGTAAGATTCCATTAGGCAAACATAGTGGATAAAGACATTATAGGAAAAAACTAATAGTAATGGCTAATATTTATTGAAAACTTATCTGGGCTAGACCTGGTTCTCAGCATATCTTATGTATTGAAACCTTTATTCCTCTTAGCAAGTCTATGAGGTATTATCCCCATTTTGTAAATGAGGCAACAAAGAAAATGAGAGGTTAAGTAACTACCTCTATGTTGTATCAAACCCACTGCCGTCAAGTTGATGCCTACACATAGCCACCCTTAGGGAGTAGAACCGCCACACAGAGTTTCTAAGGACTGCCTGGTGAATTTGAACAGCTGACCTTTGGGTTAGCATCCATGGCTCTTAACCACTACCCCACCAGGGTTTTCAAGGTTATACAGCTAGTGAATGACAAAGGAAGAATTCAGATCCAGCACAATGACAAAATAACAGACAAACTGGAGAGAGAGATCTAATTCTATCTGGGGTTGTATTGGCCAAGTGCCAATACAACCAAGTGCCAAGCCAGCCAAGTGCCATCAAGTTGGATCCGACTCATGGTGACCCTAGGGCAGGTTGGAATTAATCTTTAGGCAATGGAGAGGCAAAACAAAGAGTGACAAGTCAGATTAGCATGTTAGAGATATGATTATGGAAGGGCATGATGGAAGGGCTGATTAGAAGGAAGCCAGACCAACATTAGGAAGAGGAGTTGTGAGGCTTTCACAGTAGTCTAGGTAAGAGATGATAGATGAGAGGCTGAGCCATGGGAAGCAACAGCTGCGGTGAAGAAGGAAGAATCCACAAATTATCATCAAGAAGAGAATAGTAACAACAGAAGTTGAAGAAAGAGAGAGAGAGATGAAAGAGAACATGTTTGAGAATGAAGAATTAAAAATTAGAGTGTTCCTAAGTATTGGTGAGCCTGAGATATGTCTCTAGTTTGTCCGTGTACTCCACAGACTGAATGTGGGATCATCCGTGGAAATTCATAGACTCATAAAGTCAGTGCAAGTTGAGAGTTTAGAGGGTTGAATGGTAATCTACTTTGTTTTACAGATGATGGATATGAGGACGAGAGAGATAAGAGAGACTTGTCTAAACATTTGGGTAGTTTGTTAGCGGGCCAAACCCAAGATTCCCATTCTTATTTGCTTTGGATCATGCTACCCAGAAGTAGTGGCCAATTTCCTTCTTTCCGGAAGAGAATCCTTAAAGGCTAGACCCTAACCAACTGCGCTTAAGGTAGTCAATCTTTGTAAGGGACCTTGTAGTGCATTACTCATCTCTCTCCTCTCCAACCCCTTAGGACACAGGCACTCATGCCTCCAGCTGCTGGATGGGTGGGTGGCCCGCAGCTAAGTTCCCCTCAAGGATTTGCCTTCAGCTCAATACAGTTTCCTGCCTCAAGGTTATATTATAGTGGGGGGGTGGGGGGGGTAAAATTAGTAAACAAAAATTTTGTACAGAGTTTCTCTTGCTATTTTTTGAGAGAAAGTGCTGTGCTTGTAGAATTATTTCATAGTGATACAATTACTGATTTAAAAATATTGATGACATTTGAGGTGTTTGATTCCAATTTTTAAATGGCTTTTCAAAAGTAGCGTGTAACTATACACAAAGCAATGTGTGACAGTATTAATTTCATTTCTCTTCACATCATTTTGGAAACTAATTCATTTCTTATCACCAAATTCCACTAAACTTCATGAGAATGCTTAAGGAAACATACCTAACTTTGAAGTGCTGAAGGTATACATTTAAGAGATCATATTATCTGTGATCACCAGTAGCAGAGATTGATAATAAGAGGGATGCTCAAAACTGACCAGTAGCAGAGAAAGATACAACATCCTTTATCACAGTTTTCTCCTGGGAATATTCTTGGTTAAAAGCAGTAGTTTTCCTCCTCTCTTACTCAGGAGCCTTTTCCTAAGTATGAAGAAAATCAATTAAAGTTGATAAGAGATGTAGGCAGAAGCCTGATAAGAGTGGTAAAGTTAAAAAGTTGGGGGTGTTGGAGTCACTTTAGTTAATCTACTTTTACCAACCATCGAATTGGAAAAGAACATCTGCAAAGTTTTCTGAAATCTGAGAGCTGAGGACTATAGGCACAGAGACAGCATCATTATTATTATTAGTGTAACTTTGAATTTTGAATTCAGAGATAGTGGCTCAAAAGCAGTAACAAAAGAGGCTTATGAGGATTTGCATGGTGAAATTACACCCCCCTTGGTTAAGAAGAGGAAAAAAAAAATCTCATTATTTCATAGTTCAGAGTTTTCCCTTTCTTCTGTTTGCTTGGATTTTAATATTGGGGCCTTTTTTTTTTTTTGTAGTGTCTGGGGAGGTTTTCAAAGATTCAGCTTGTGGGTAATAAGATCATGTTCCTGTTTATCTGTAACACATTCTGGCCAGAAGATGCTTGTGAGGTGTAAACCCAAAAGTGCACAAAGAAATTGACTGATTGTGCCTACAATGACATGTTCCTTACCATATTTTTCTTATTTGGGGGCCATCTCAAAGTGGAAACATAATCAGAACTTGTATCTCTCTATATCATTTTTCTCCTCAATATTACATAAAATACAGTATTCATAAAAGTAAAGACAAATATTTCACCTTTTACTGTATATCAAACATTTGTAGGTTTTTTTTATTTACTGTTATTTTTGGTGAAAACACACACACAGCAAAACTTGCATGTTCCACAGCTTCTAGACATATTGGTCAATGATATTTGTTACATTTTTTTCTGTTGGCTATTTCTTCTGTAGCTGTTTCACTTAATCTCCCTGACCCACAGCCTTCATATCTATCCTGTAAAGTAGGTACTGACTCTTCTGGTGTCTCTCTGTTTTAATTCCTGGTTGGAAGGGCAATGCAGGGATACAGTAGCAGGGAATCCTCCAGCTTCAATAGGTTAAGTAAGAGTAGATTCTTTAAGAATTAGAAGTTCTAGTCCACATTTTTTACCTTTTTTTAAGATTGTGATTTGTGTGTTGTGTTCCTCATCAGTGGTAGTAACCAGGCACCAGCTAGTGCTTCCGGTTTCAAGATTGAGAAGAAGTAATTCATGCAGACACTTTGCCCTATAGTCTGGCTCCTTTTCTGATACCTGGGTTTCCTTCTTTGTCTTTTGTTCTGGATTAATAAAGACCAATTGTATCTTTGATAGCCACTTGTAAGCTTTTAGGACCCTAGACACTACTCATTGTAATGGGAGGTTGATTATAAAATACAAGAATTATATTATGCCATTGACTGCATTGCCCCATGAGACCATGTTTCTAAGTTGTTAGACTAAAAAAGATAATTTCGTGAGGTGATTGCTTATGTCTAATTAGTGTCAGCATCTCTAGAACCCTCTTTCCCTTTTTGGTTGTTATTGTTGCATAGTTTCATAGGTTTCTAAGAGATGGAAAATGCAGTACTCAAAATGTTAGGTAGCATAGGATTAAGAATCTATGGTTTTGAAGGAAAAAGTTCAAGTTGCACTGAAGGCATTGGTGAAAAACAAGACTCAAGGAATTGAAGGAATACCAGTTGAAATGTTTCAGCAAATGGTGGTACCACTGGAAATACTAGTTTGCTTAGGCTGAAGATAACGGCATGGCCAGCCAACTAGAAGAAATCCATATTTATGCCTATTCCCAAGGAGGATGATGTACCTAAATGTGGAACAATTGTTGAACAATGTCGTTAATATCATAAGCAAGTAAAATTTTTCTGAAGTTCATTTAAAAGCAGCTGTAGCAGTACATTGGCAGGAAACTGCCAGAAGTTCAAACCTGATTCAGAAGAGGATATGGACTAAGGAACCATTCAACTGAGATGGATCCTGGCTGAAAGCAGAGAATACCAGAATGATGTTTACCTGTGTTTTATGGACCATGTGAAGGCATTCAATTATGTGAATCGTTAACAAATTATGGATGCTGTTGAGACCAATGGCAATTCCAGAACACTTAACTGTGCTCTCGTGGAACCTGTACATAGATCAAGAGAAAGTTCTTCACACAGAACAGGGAGATATTGCATGGTTTAAAATCAGGGTTGTATCCTTTTACTGTATCAGTATGTATGCTGAGCAAATAGTCTAAGAACTTTACTGTGTAAAGAAGACTACAGCATCAGGATTGAAGAAAGACTTATTAACAATCTGTGTCATGTAGATTATACAACCTTGCTTGCTGAAAGTGAAGACCATTTGAAGCACTTACCAATGAAGAGCAAAGAACACAGCGTTCTTTATGGATTACATCGTAACATAAAAAAAAAAAAAAAAAAATCCTCACAATTGGACCAATAGACAAAATCATGACAAATGGAAAAACTATTTAAATTGGTTGGGATTTCATTTTACTTGGACCCAAAATCAACACTCAGAGGCAAGAAATTAAGACATATTGCGCTAGACAAGTCTGCAGCAAAAGAAAAAAAAAAAAATTTAAAGCCACGATGTCGCCTTGAAGTCTAAGGTGTGCCTGACCCAAGCTCTGGTGTTTCCAATCGTCATATGCATGTAAAGGCTGGATAATAAGTAAGAAAGACTGAGTAAGTGATATCTTGAAATTGTGACATTAATGAAGAATATTATATGTATATATATCTTGGACTGTCAAAAGAATGAACATGTGTCTCAGAGGAAGCAGAGCTTCTTAGAAGCAAGAATGGCAAGACTATGTGTCTCATACTTTGTTCGTGTTATCAGTCGGGCTTAGTCTCTGGAGAAGGGTAGCATCTCAGTAGAGGATGCGCAAGAGAGAAGATGCTTGTTTTAGTCAGCCAGTGCTGTTCTAGCAGAAATACCATGAGTGGATGGCGTTAACAAAGGAAAGTTTATTCTTAACACAGTCCAGTAGGCTGCAAGTCCAAATTCAGGATGTCTGCTCCAGGGAAAGGCTTTCCTCCGTGTCGGCTCTGGAGGCAAGTCCAGTATTGCATCAATCTGTGTCCAGGGAGCATCTTGGCGCAGGAACCTCAGGTCTGAAGGACAGGCTTTTCTCCTGGTGCTGCTTTCCTGATGGTGTGAAGTTCCCAAATCTCTGCCTGTTTCCCTTTCCTTTCATCTCTTCTAGGATGAAAGGATTCAAGGTGGGGCAAGCTGTAATCCAGGGAAACTCCCTTTACAGTTGAGCAGGGAGGTGATTTTATAAAGGGATTAATAGTCCCACCCTAATCTTTTAACGCAGCGTAGCAAAATCACAAAATGGAAGATAGTCGTAGGATACAGGGATTCATGGTCATGTGGCTACACTTATTTTGGGGGGGACACAATTCAATGCACGACAACGCTCACTGAGATGGATTGATGTAGTGGCTAAAACAATGGGCTCAAGTTCAGCGAAGATTGTGCACATGGTGCAGGCATGGGCAGCATTTTGTTTTGTTGTACACTGGATTTCTATGAGTTACAAGTGACTTGACAGCATGAACAACAACATCGAGAGGTACAAGACAAACATAAGCTTCTGTTGTAAATATAATTATTAATCAGCATCAATTATGGTGGGCATTTTGCTAGTTACACGTTTGAAGAAGTCACAACTCTCATTTGCAAGGAGATCACCATCCACACAGAGACAGGTGACAGCAGGGATTATTCTGTGTGTTGCTTCTACATGAAAGAAAAAACACAATAGAAAGAACTCCAACAGAGAAAAGTGAACGAGGCCCTGAGACCTTTTTCAGATACCAATGATAGTTATACTTAGCCCTTTAAACTGACTCTAAGACTTTAACATTTGCATAGTCAGTTCACAGAGTATCAAATCTATGTAGTTATTGTGATCCTAAATTCCTACATTGAGGGACAGAATCTCTTAGGGGACAGAGTAGCCAAGATTCGATGTCCCATGTCTTTCTTCTGCACACGGACATCTTGTTTACTTTTGTAAATGAGAAAGGCTTTAAACAGCATGTGTTCTGCATTCTGAACAACAGCTGACCTCTTGTTGTTTTGATGTTTGCTTCTCTCAGTTGGCTTCTTACTCATGGTAACCACAGGTACAGCAGAAATACATGCAGCCTGGTATGCCAGTATCCTCACAGTCATCACTGTTGGACCCCACTGTTGGAGCCGCTGTGCCATTGCATCTTGGTGGAGGTCTTCCTTTCTTCATTGGCTGCCTACTTTACCCAGCATGATGTCTTTTTCCAGGCACTGATTCCTCCTGATAACATGTCCCAAACATATGAGACAAAGCCTCACCATCCTTGCTTCTGAGGAGCACTCTGACTGTATGTCTTTTAAGACATATTTGTTCCTTCTTCTGGCAGTCTGTGGTATAGTCAGTACTCTTCACCAACACTATAACTCAAAAGCATCAATTTTTCTTTTATGTTCATTATTCATTGTCTAGCTTTTGCATTCGTATGAAGCAATTGAAAATACCATGTGGTATGTCAAGCATACTTCAGTCTTGAATGTAACATCCTGTCTTTTTAACACTTCTTAAAGAGGTCATTTGCAGCAGATTTGCTTGTTACAATAACATTTTATGATTTTTTGGCTGGTGCTTTTGTGGGTGTGATTGTGGATCCAAGTAAAATGAAACCCTTAACGACCAAGTCAACTTATTCTCTGTATGTCACGATGTTGTTTATTGGTCCACTTGTGAGGACTTTTGTTTTCTTTATGTTGGTGTGTATTCTGTACTGAAGGCTTCTTCGTAGGTAATTGCTTCAAGTCCTCTTCACTTTCAGGGAGTAAAGTTATGTCATCTGTGTATCCACAAGGTTGTTACTTGTACTTTCTCCATTTCTGATGCTGTATTCTTCCTCCTACCGTCTAGTTTCCTGCAATATTTGCTCAGCATGTAGATGGAGTAAATATGAAGAAAGAATACAAACCTGATGCATACATTTCCTGATTTTAAACCACACATTATCCCTTGTACTGTTCTAAGGCCTTACTCCCTAAGGTGTTACTTTGATGTCTATTTTCTTACTCAGCATTCTCTGGTAAGAATTTGGTTCCTGCTGTATTGGAGATGAGGAGCTGGAATAAACCAAATTTACCCATGTTAATTCCATTAGCTCACCAACCCCACATGATACAAGTGCCTTTTATAGCTGCAGAAGCAGGCTTGAACAGATGAAAGCTGCAGCATATGAGCACATGTTTATCCTCTCTTGCCACACTTTGTCTTACTCCACATTTTCTAGGAGCACATTTTAGAATGGAAATGCCTTTATTCCATTTGTATTTAGTCAATTATCTGGTTTATTTTCTGTTTTTACAACCTAATTAAACTGAGCACATCAACATAGTTTAAGGCATGGCAGCTGTAGAGACTTAGGCTTAGTTTATCTACTTTAAAAGCAAAAGGAATGAGTTGGCACAGTGCTTTCCCATTTTATTATTACATACAAGTTAGTAAGAACACGAGCTGTTGCTCTTGCCCTAATGTTCACTTCTGCTATCAAGCCACCATAGTCTAAATGATCTTTCAGCCTATAATCCAATGTATTTTCCAAGAAAATGCAAGCAATTGCTTCCAAAGGAATGCCAACTCATTCTCCCCACAAGACTCAATGATATACTCATTTCTGACCTGGTGGATAACTGCCTATTATCTGCTATTTATAAGATAATTTGATTCCCTGGATGACATTGGATTAAACTATTGATTTGTTACATTTAAAATATTATTATTGTTATTTATGTTCTAGCAAACATGCAAGAAAACCTTGAGCCCTGACTCACATTTTCTCCTTGAATTGTAGATCATTAGAGCATTCAAGGAAACTCTGGTGGTATGGTGGTTAAGTGCTACAGCCGCTAACCAGAAGGTTGCCAGGCACTCCTTGGAAATTCTATGGGACAAGTTTACTGGACAGCAATGGTTTTGGGGGGTTAGAACATTCATGGAGCCTTCATGGCAGTAATTAAGAGCTTGACTACCAACCCAAAGTTTGGCAGTTTGAATCCACTGATCAATCTTGGAAACTTTGTGGGGCAATTCTACTCTATCCTATAGGGTCACTGTGGGTCAAAACCAGCTGACGAGCAATGAGTTTGGGTTTTAGAGCATTTCCACTTTTTAAAATAATATCCTATTATTTCTTTTTTGGTGAAAGTTAACATAGCCAATTAAGTTCCCATTTGAGAATTTCTAAGTGAATTGTTCAATGACATTAGCTCCATTTTTTACAATGTGTCAACATTCTTCTTAAGTGTGTTCTGGTTGTTGCGTTTCCAGTGCTCAAACTGTCTGCCCCCTTATCTTCTCATCTTTGTTTTAGAGTAGTTGTTGACCTTTTAGTCTTATGCTATTGTTGTTACTGGGTGCTGCCTTGTCAATTCCTACTCAAGACAATGCTACATATAACAGAATAAAACACTTTTTTATTCTGCACTGTTCTCATAATCCTTGTTATGGTTGAAACCACTGTTGTAAGTACTGTGTTAATCCATTTTGTTGAGGATCTTCCTCTTTTGCACTGACCCAATACTTTACCAAGCTTGATGTCCTTTTCAAGGGAACGGTCCCTCCTGATAATATGTCCAGATGATGTGAGAGGAAATCTCACCATCCTTGCCTTTAAGGAGCATTCTGGCTGTATTTCTTCAATGACAGACTTGTTTGTTCGTTTGGAAGTCTGTGAAATACTCAGTATTCTTCATCAACACCATAATTATAAGGCACCAATTCTTCTTCATTTTTGTATTCATTGCCCAGCTTTCCCATGCACATAGGCAATTGAAAACACCATGGCTCGGGTCAGGTGTGCCTTAGTTATCATGGTGACATCTTTGCTTTTTAACAGTTTAAAGAGGTCTTTTGTAGCAGATTTGCCAAATGCAATGCATCATTTAATTTCTTGGCTGCAGTTTTCAAGGATACTGATGTTGGATCAACTAAAATGAAATAATTGAAAAATTCGGTATTTCTTCTGTTTATCATGATGTTGCTAATTGGTTCAGTTGCATTTTTATTTTCTTTAAATTGAGGTATAATGTAACTAACTGAAGTCTGTGGTCTTTGATCTTCCTTCAGTAAATGATTCAAGTCCTCTTCGTTTTCAGTGAGCCACACTGAGTCATCTGCATAGCTCAGGTTTTTAATGAGTCTTCTTCAAGTTCTGATTCCATGTTCTTCATATAGCCTAGCTTCGAGAATTATCTGCTGAGCATACAGATTGAATTACGAATGGTGAAAGGGTGCAACCCTGACACACACTTTTCCTGACTTTAAACCATGAAGTATTTCCATGTACAGGTTCCTCGTGAGCACAATTAAGTGTTCTGGTATTATTCACAATGTTATCCATAATTTGTTATGATTCA
This sequence comes from Heterohyrax brucei, assembly GCA_028571685.1. Taxonomy (NCBI): domain Eukaryota; kingdom Metazoa; phylum Chordata; class Mammalia; order Hyracoidea; family Procaviidae; genus Heterohyrax; species Heterohyrax brucei. The sequence continues at coordinate 101,797,302 of CM053151.1, forward strand.
CACAGCCAAATGCCTTTGCATAGTCAGTGAAACACAGGTAGACATCTTTCTGGTATCTACTACTTTCAGCCAGAATCCATCTGACATCACGATAGCTCTTGGTCCATGTCCTTTTCTGCATCAAGCTTGAATTTCTGTAAGTTGCCTATGGATATACTGCTGTAAACACTTTTGAATAATCTTCATCAAAATGTCACTTGCATATGATATTAGTGATACTGTTTAATAATTTTCACATTTGGTTGGATCACTCTTCTTGGAAGTAAGCATAAATATAGATCTCTTGTAGTCAGTTGGCCAGGAGACTGTCTCCAAATTTCTTGGCATAGAGGAGTGAGCATTTCCAACAATGCATCTGTTTGTTAAAACCTATCTATCTGTGGTCCATTGGTTCCTGGAACCCTGTGTTTTGCTAGTGCCTTCAGGTCTAATTGGACTTTGGTCATTACCATGGATCCTTGATCTTACACTACCTATAGAAACCGTTGAATGTAGACCTTTTTTGTTTGTTTGTTACAGTGGCTGTGTATTCCTTTCATTTTCTTTTGATGTTTCCTGTATCATTCAGTATTTTACCCATAGACTTCTGCAGAATTGTAACTTGATGCTCGAACTTTTTCTTCAGTTCTTTCTGTCTGGGAACTTCCTTATAATTTTTCTGACTCCAGATCTTTGCATATGTCATTATAATACCTTACTCTGTCTTCTGCCACGCTTCATTTCATTTCTTTTGTTTGCTTTTTACTTTAGCTACTCAACGTTCAAGAGCAAGTTTCAGTCTCTTCTGATATCTATTTTAGGTTTTAGTTTCTTCCCTATCATTTTAGTGACGTCTTGCTTTCTTCATGTATGATGTTGTTGGAGTCATTTCACAGCCTGTCTGGTCTGTGGTCATTGGTGTTGAATGTGTCAAGTCTATCCTTGAGATGGTCTCTGAATTCAGATGAGATATGTACTCAGGGTTGTGCTTTGGCTCTCATGGGCTTATACAAGTTTTCTTCAGCTTCAACTTGAGCTTGCATTTGAGCAATTGATGGTCTGTTCCCAGTCAGCCCCTTGGTCTTATTCTGACTGATGCTATTGAGGTGTTCCATCCTCTCCATAGATGTAGGATTTGATAGCTGTGTATTCCATCTGACAAGGTCCATGTGTATTGTCGCCATTTATGTGGCTTTTGAAAAAAGGTATTTGTCGTGAAGAAATCATTCATCTTTCAAAAGTATATCATCTGACCTCTGGCATAATTTCCATAACTAAGGTCATACTTTCCAACTACTGATCCTCTTTGTTTCCAACTTTTAAATTCCAATCACTAACAATTACTAGTGCATCCTGATTGGATGTTTGATCAATTTCAGACTGCAAAAGTTGGTAAAAATCTTCAATTTCTTCATCTGTCCCCTTAGTTGTTGATGCATAAATTTGAATAATAGTCACATTAACTGGTCTTCTTTGTAGGTGTACGAATATTATCCTATCAGTGACAGCATTGTACTTTAGGATAGATCTTGAAATGTCCTTTTTTTGGACTATGAATGCAATGTCTTTCTTCTTGAAGTTGTCACACCCTGGATAGTGAACCGTAAGATTGTCATACTCAAAATGGCCAGCACCAAACCATTTCAGCTCACTAATGCCTAGAATATAGATGTTTATGTATTCCATTTCACTTTTGATGATTTCCAACTTTCCTAGATTTATAGTTCATGTATTCCACGTTCCAGTTGTTAATGGATATTTGCAACTGTTTCTTTTCTTTGGGAGTCACACTACATCAGCAAATGAAGGTCTCATAAGCTTGACTCCATCCATGTCATTAAGGTTGACTCCACTTTGAGGAAGTAGCTTTTCCCTAGACATCTTTTGAGTGCCTTCCAACCTGAGAGATTCCTCTTAGAATGCTTATGTCGTACAATGTTCTGCTGCTATTTATAAGGTTTTTGCTGGCATTTTTTTTTTTTTTCAGAATAAGACTGTTAAGCCTTGCCGTCTGTCTTATGAGGAAGGTTAACTGAAAGCTGTCCACCATGAATGAGCCTGCTGGTATTTGAATATCCATGGCATGATTTTCAGCATCACAGCAACATGTAAACCCCGTGATACTACAAACTGATAGATGCATAGGGCTTTCATTTTATATCACTATTTTTTTTAGTGGAGCACCATACTCATAGACAGTATCCTTTATTTCACATGCCAACCTGTTATTATGCTGAAAGGTGATCTCAGGGGATAGATTTGATTCAACACTTTATGAGTGTGTTAGGACACACCAAGAGAATAGTATTAACTGGGCTCACACTTCTAAGAATTTGAGTTCTGTTAAGTGTTTTTTCCCCAATCTATCAGGGTTCATGTACTGTGATCTTCATCACCATAGTCTGTAGTAGGAGCCGTGCACTATCTACTTTTTCTGGTTTCAGGTTTGATGAGGCTGTGGCTTATATAAGTTATTGGTTCTGAAGACTGTTTTTTTTTTTTTTTTTTTACTCTGAGATTTGGTTTCTTTTTTCTTTCTTACTCCTGAATAATATAGACTAATAATCAATAATTGTGTCAGAGCATTTCCGTTTCACTTTCCATGGCCACTGTTCTTTTCCCATCCTCTTGGAAGGCCCTGATAGGAGACTCTATAACTTTCTAGCACCTTCTGTTTCTTCTATGCCTAACCTGCCATCAGGCTTCTGTTCATTTGCTAAAGATAAAGATCATCTTTTTTGAACTCTTTAACCCATAAGAAATGATTGTATTCCTACTGGTTACAGAGTAGCCTTTCCCACAATGCTAAAACAGAGATAATGATTAAAATTTCAAAAGACTCCCACAGTGTCAGATTATTGTTCTTTCGCAGGCAGGGGCCTATCTATGGAAAATGATGCCTAGGGCAATTAGTGTTAAATTGCTCAATGATCTCTCACAGCTAGTGATGGCCAATAGAAAGTACTCACTGGCACCTTGCATGTGTGGGATGTCCAGGGCACATGCCCTACCTGTTGTACGTACCTTAGTTACTCCTGTGCCCATATAAGCCAAGTGCCGTCAAGTCAGATCCAACTCATCATGCCCATATGGAACTTCAGAAATATGTGACCTAAATTGTTTCTTTTAAGCCTGGTCTCTGTTCCATTTTCAAAGTATCAATATGACATGACAGGTTCACAAAGAGGCTAAAGACTGACTTCAGAGAAAATGTTTACTTATTTGGGTCTATATTCCATATCTAAAATGGAAATGGAATACATGGGATAAAACAATGAACTTCTCCCATCTGAAATAGGTAATCTTTGAAATCTTTCAGATTCCCTTTGGAAATATACACAAATGATCCTTTATGTTCCCCTGTGCTCTCTACCTAGCTTTGTAAACACAGCATCTGCAAACAATGCCTCATGTTAAATAAGAGTAGAGCCATTAAGATTCAAGCCACATAGTGATACAGTCTTGATTTTAAATTGTCTCTCCTACTTTCTAACTCTGTAGAGTTGGGCTGGTAACTTAGCCTCTTTGAGTCATGATTCCATTATATATAAAACAGAGATGCTAACAATACATATTTCATTAATAGAAAATTGGTGTGAAATATTGAGTGTAATTACTAACCCTATGCAGGTGTGAACTCAGCAGTTAATATTATTACTTGTTAGTTTATATGTCACTTTCACCATACATTTTAAGCTTGTAGAGCTAAAGGCTTAGAATGATATTTCCTCTTTGTGTCTCTGCAACATAGCACAGTATCTTTACTTCATAGTTTAATAAATATTCATTGGTTAATGAATGCATCTATAAATAAATAACTATTTCAAGTCTATAATGTTTCAAAGAAATGATTTACATATATATTTTTCTCTTTGAGAATATTCTTTAAGGTGATTTTAGGACCAACACTATAGGTACCAGAGCTAGATCAGCAGGGCAGCCTGGGACCCAGATCTGTCTCCTCAGATACCTAATAGTGCCACTTGTGATAATTATAGGTCTCAGTCATCCCTATTTATTCATTGGTTCATCCTTTGATGTCATTTTCCTATTTTGTTAACACTGAAATAACCCACATGCTCAATTTTGTACTGTACAATATAGTTTTAAGTTTTCCTTTTCTCAAGAAGACACAAAGCACTATGACAAACTTCTCCATGAACCCATAGTTACTCACACCTTTAGTTCAGAAACTCCAGCGTTCTGTAGACAAGCACCTTGAAAACTTTGCAGTGCTGAAGAAAATTGAAATAGGAATTTTGCTCTATCAATCCATTGTTATTTGTAGAAGTTACACTTCACCAGGTGTCTTTCTTTTATGCCTTACTGCCTGTCTGTGAACTAGCCACTTTTCTTTAGAGTTGGCATCTTAAAGCTCTCTCGGCTCCATTTGGGAATCATAACATCCCTTTCTTCCATGTTTTATAGATTATTTGATAGAGTAATGTTTCTATTCCCATCATGTTTAAAGATTGTTATTTTAAATGAAAAGAAAAGAAAGCAAAGTGGTAGACAGGTAAAATTAATAGATTGGACTAGCTAATTACCAGTCTGTCTACATTTTTGCAGATGGCTTTCTGATCACAGAGTTAACAGAGAAGTCAGAAAAATGACAGCTTTAGTTGCATCCCTTACCAATATGCAAGATAAAACATCACATGGGTTAATTATAAAACACCTCTCCTTAAGTACTCATGACTGTTTTTAGTTTTCAAAATGGTAATTCATGACTCTCTATAGTCTCCTCCAGAGGTGGGTCTCTGGGCAGTTGGATGGTAGTAGAAATACAAATTAAGGGATTGCTAAAAGCTGCAGGAGCTCTGACTGTGCATTGGTTAAGAGCTTGGCTGCTAACCAAAACATTGGCATTTCAAATCTGTGAACTACTCTGTAGAATTCCTATGAGACAGTACTACTCTGTCCTACAGAACTGCTGTGAGTTAAAATCAACTAAATGGTAACAGGTAAAAGCTAGAGAACGTCTGTGGCAGTTCTGGGAAATGATCCTCAAGGTCATCAAACTGTGTTACCCCAGCAATGTGACCTGTATTACCAGTTACCAACTGCTCACTAAGGGAGAGGATATAGACTGAAACCTCACCACAGACATTTTTGCCGTTCTGCACCTCTGCTTATTTTCTCTTTGCTTAGTTTTGTTGAGATCCTTAGCTCTTGAGTTCCTCCTGTTGCACCCCAGCCCCACGGCAAAACAACAGGCAGCCATCTCTGAATGAGGAACAAGTTGAAAAGTGATAACCGTGTCACTACATTGATGGGTACCTTTCTGGGTGTACATCACCTGGAAACCCCGGTGGAGTAATTGTTCAATACGATGGCTTTTAATCAAAGGATTGGCAGTTCAAGTCCACCAGGTGCTCCTTGAAAACTATATGGGGCAATTCTACTCTGTCTTTATAGGGTCACTGTGATTCATAATTGACTTGATGGTAGTGGGTTTTTTTTGGTCCTTAATCAATCAGGAAAATGTTCAGTCATTCATCCTTGTATCAATTCAATCATTTATTCAACAAACACAAAGTAGAGCTGGGATCATGTCTTGACTGCAGTACTTACTGGCTTTGTCTCCCTGGACATGGTTATTGTCTTAATTACCTAGTGCTTCCCTAATAAAAACACTACCATGTGAGTGGCTTTTAAAAAGATAAATTTGTTGTTTTATAATTTTGGATCCCAGAAGTGAAAATCAAGGTATCGGCTTTACGAATGTGTCCTTTCTTAATCTATATCCCCAAGCATTCCCAGGCATTCCTTGGCTTGTAGATGGTTCCTCATGTGGTCTCTTCCTCCAAGTAGATTTCTCTCTAAGTCTTTTTTTTTTATTTTTGTTTTTTTTAAAAGTCATTACCCAGAAAGGATTAGGTTTAGGATACCCTCTAACCAAGCATGACCTCATTAACATAATATTATTATTAAACAGGGTCACAGGTACAGGGGTTATGATTCCAAAAATATCTTTGTTTCATCTTCAAGCCTGAATGACAATAACTAACTTATGGGACCATTAGAGGATTAAATGAGATAGCATGTAAAAAGCTTCTAAATCAGTGCTTACATTTAGGAGGTTCTCAACAGATAGTAGATAAAAAGAGCAGTACTTAAGTTTTTGATAGTACCTTGTTAGAAGCCATTGAGACAGTTCTGAATGATGGCCATCCTGTGTATAACAGTGCTTATCCTGTTATCCTGTGCTGTCTTCACAATCCTTGCTGTGCTTGAACCCAACATTGTAGGCACTATGTCAGTCCATCTAATTGAGAGTCTTCCTTTTGTTTTACTAATGCTCTACCAAGTATAACGCCTTTCTTCAGGGACTAGTCCCTCCTGATAACATGCCCAGAATACATGAGATGAAGTTTCACCATCCTTGTTTCTGAGGTGCATCTGGTTGTACTTCGTCCAAGACAAACTTTTTCTTTCTATTGGAAGTCCAGGGTATGTTCAATATTTTTTGCCAACACTATAAGTCAAAGACATTAGTTCTTCTTCTTCCTTCACTATTCATTATATAGCTTTTTCATGCATATGAGGTGATTAAAAATACCACAACTTAGGTCAGGAATATCTTAGTCTTTGATGTTACCTCTTTGCTTTTTAATACTTGAAAGAGGTCTTCTGAAGCAGATTTGCGAAATGCAGTTCATTGTTTCATTTCTCGACTGATGCATCTATGGCTGTTGATTGTGAATCCAAGTAAAATAAAATCCTTTACAATTTTGTATTTTCTCTGTTTAATTTGATTTACTTATTGATCTAGTTGTGAGAATTGTAGTTTCCTCACGTTAAGGTGTAATAAACATTGAAGGCTATAGTGTTTGTTCTTCATCAGTAAGTGCTTCAAGTCCTCTTTACTTTCATCAGGCAAGTTTGTGAGTTCTGCTGGTCACAGGTTGTCAATCCTGAGGCCATGTTCTTCTTCATACAGTCCACTTTCTGGATTATTTGCTCTACATACAGATTAAATAAGTGTAGTGAAAGGATATAACTCTGATACATACCTTTCCTGATTTTAAACCATGCAGTATCTCCTCATTCTATTTGAATGACTACCTCTTGGTCTGCTTACCGGTTCCACATGAACATGATTATGTATTCTGAAATTTTCAATCTTCATAATGATATCCCTAATTTGTTATGATTCAAACGGTCAGATAGCTGTGTATAGTCAATAACGCACAGGTAAACATCTTTCTGGTATTCTCTGCATTTAGCCAAGATCTGTCTTGTATTAACAGTGCTATCTGTCACTTCACACCCTTTTCTGCATCAAGCTTGAATTTCTGGCAGTTTGCTACTGAGGTACTGCTGCAATCATTTTTGAACAATCTTCAGAAAAATTTTACCTGTGTTTGATATTAATGATATTGGTTGAAAAATTCCACATTCTATTGTATACTTTTCTTTTAATGGGCACAAATGTGACTGGATCTCTTCCAGTCACTTGGCTAAGTGACTATGTTCCAGACTTCTCGGCCTAGATGACTACATCCAGTGCTACATCCATTTGACAAAACGTCTCAGTTAGCATTTCATGAATTCTTGAATCAGTCTTTTTCATCTGTGCTTTTTAGTGCAGCTTAAACTCTTTATTTCTGTACCATAATTTTTTTTTTAATCATATGCTACCTCCTGAAATGATTGAACATCGACCAATTATTTCTGGTACAGTGCCTCTGTGTAAATCCTTTAATACTGCAACTCAAGACTTGAATTTTTTCTTCAGCTCTTTCAGTTTGAGAAATGTCAAGAATTGTCTTCCCTTTGGGTTTTCTAGCTCCAGTTCTTTATACATTTAACTGTAATACTTTAACTTCTCTATCTGCCCTTCAAAAGCTTCTGTTCAGCTCTTTTTCTTTGCCATTTCTTCCACTCACTTTAGCTGTTCTGCATTCAAGATCAAGTTTCAGATAATTTCTGACATCAATTTCGGTATTTTCTTTGTTTCCTTTCTTGTCAGTAACCTCTTGCTTTCTTCACGTGTGATGTCCTTGATGTTATTCCACAGTTTGCTTGTCCTTTTGTCATTAATGTTCAGTGTGTCACATCTGCTCTTGAAATAGTTTCTACATTCAGATGCACTCAAAATCACATTTTGGCTTTCTAGAGCTTGTTTTAATTTTCCTCAGTTTCAACTTGAATTTATATATGCTCATTTTTTTCCCCCCTGTATTTGGCCTCAGTTTTGTTATGACTGGTAATACTGAGCTACTCATGGTAGTTTTCTACAGATGTAATCAGTTTGATCCCTGTATATTTCATCTGGTCATGTTCAGGTGTGTAGTGGACATTTATGTTATTCACAAGAGGTATTCACAGTTAGAAAGTTTTATTCCTTGCAAAATTCTATCACGTTATCTCCAGCATTGTTTCTATTGCCAAGGCCATATTCTCCAACTACCAATCCTTTTTCTTTGTTTCCAGCTTTTGAAGTCCAATCACCAGTAATTATCACAGTGTTTTGTTTGCACATTTGATCATTTGATTAATTCAGGAGTGCAGAGATTCTTTAAAATCTTCAGTTCCTTCATTTTTGACATTAGTGGTGGGTAGTTTGACAGCATAAGGAGTGACAGTTTTCAATTTAGTTAGCAGCAGTGTTTGTGAAGTTTTAGTGACATTTTAAAATTCTGTTGTAGGCTTTAAAAGATCTGAGGATTTGAGTGTCATCTTCCTTCTTACTACATTAGAAAAGAAGATTAAATGGGGGAAAAAAGGCAAGTTCCTTTCTAATGGGTCTATTAATAGAAAAGCAAGTAATCTCTAAGATTTCCTTGAAATCTTAGACAACCTCTTTGACAAAGCACTATCAACCGAAGAGAAAATAGGTAAATGGGAACTACTAAGAATCAAACACTTTTGCTCATCCAAAGGCTTCATCAAAAGAATTAAAAGACCACCTACAGAATGGGAAAAAATATTTGACAATTATATGACAGACTGACATCTGATCTCCATAACCGATAAGGTGTTACAAAATATCAACAAGAAAAGGATAAATAATCCAACTAAGCTATGGGTGAAGGAGATAAAGACAGACATTTCTCTAAAAAGGATATCCAGGCAGCCAAATGACACATGCAGAATTGCTCATGATCATTAGCTATTAAATAAATTCAAATCAAAACTATGATGAGATACCATCTCATCCTAGAAAGGTTGGCCATGATCCAAAAAACACAAAGCAACAAATGCTGGAGAGGCTGTGGAGAAATTGGAACTCTCCTACACAGCTGGTGGGATTGAAAAATGGTACAACCTCTTTGGACAACAATCTGGTGCTTCCTTAAAAAGCTGGAAATAGATATACCATTTGATCCTGTAATTCCACTGCTTGGAATTTATCCTTCAGAAACAAAGATTGTCACATGAACAGACACATGTACATGAATGTTTGTTGCAGCACAGTCCACGATAGCAAAAAGTTGGAATCAACCTCGATGCCCATCAACAGATGAATGAATAAGCAAGCGTGGTACACATACTCAGTGGAACACTATGCTATGATGAAAAACAATGACAATTTTAGAAAACATATCATGACATGGTCTCATTTGGAAAAGATCATGCTGAGTGAAATCAATCAATGTCAAAAGGACAAATATTATATGAGACCCCTGTTACAAGGACTTAACAAGAGAATTATCCACAGAAGAAAGTAACCGTGTTGGCTACATGGGTGGGTGGGTGGCTGAGGGTTGATCAGATGAGGTAATTGTTAAATGTTAGAAACTTGATCCTTTTACTGTAATTAATAAATAAAATTTAAAAATACGAAAAAATACAGTTTGTAGGGGAATGCCTTAAATAGGACGAGACATTTCATCAAAAAGGGAAACCACCTAGAGTTTTATTTGTTTGTTTGTTTTCGTTTCTGTTTTCAATTGTTGAGAATATGATGTTAGGGAAAAATTGGAACTAATAATTTATTATAGCCAGTAAAGAATTCTGAGCTGAATTTCTATGACTTTTTCTTTCCTTTAATTTTACATTTGTGGAACACAATGATTTTTTCCTCTTGAGATCTGACTCCAAGTACTTTGGCTAGATACTACCTATGACCTGTATTTTCTTTTCCTTACACAGTTCTTCTGGTATTTCCAGAAGTATCCTCTCCCTTTTTAATACGTCAGTTCTGTTGGTCTTTGAAGATCTCTAAATGAGTTCTAAACTCAGATCATTTAAAAATTCTCTAGTAAGGTTTTGCTGGGGTTATGGTTTTGCCTTTGCCCAGGTCCTTTGCAGGGTAAAGGTCTGAATTATCCAGTTAAGGACAGATACTAGAAATGACAAAGAAGGTTAACACAGGCCTTTAGGAAGCTCAAGAATATTTTGACAAAGCCAAGCTTTATTTCTGTTTGGAGAATAAGAGCGGTGCAAATAGGATGTAGTTCTTATGGTCAGGCACAGAGAAAAGAATTAAGTCAACAGACTATCTCTCTTTAAATGCATGTGGAGTCTATTCCTTGAAACAATCTACCAGACATGTTCTACAGGACCTCAAAAAAACTTAGTCATTTGAGAATTGCAGCATTCCCCCAAACTAATTAGATACTGAATGAGCTCTTCTTCATTAGTTAGTGAGTTTACCATCCTTGTAGATACTGAAGAAAAAATAAGGAAAGCCACTTTTTAGGGTTGTTTTTGAAGAGTACAATCACCAAATATGTTTTATTCTTGATAAACAGTAAGTTTTCTCCTATAAAAGAGTTGTCCAGATTAGATTCAGTTTTTACCTTCTTTCCTTTAAGAAGGTTTTTTTTTTTTTTTTCCTGGTTCACAAACACAGTTTTATTTTTGGTTTTATGTTTAATTCAAAGAAGTTATAGAAATCTAGACAATTTAAAGGATATGGCTAATTATCATATGACTGTGAAGATATCTCCCCAGATAACTTCAAAACTAATCAAAACTGAATGGGGTAATTTTAAGAGATTAAAATCATACAAAGTGTCTTCTCTGTCTGACCATAATGTTATGAAGTTAGAAGTGAACAGCAGGAAGACTAAATATATTAAAACTAAGTACTATATCACTTTGCCATGAGTCAGATCCGAGTCCACAGCATGTGGCTGGCTTGGCAATATACCCTAAAAAACTATGGAATCACAAAAGTTATAAAAGGTGGAATTCCTAGAATTAAACAAAAATGGTAACACAGAATAGCACGTCCTTTGGAATACAGAAAGAAAAGGGCACAGAGGGATACTTATAGTGATAAATGCCTACATGAAAATTAAGAAAGATCCCAAATCACTAACTTATTTCATCAGCTTGAATAAACAGAAAATGAAAAGCCAGAAAAAAAGCCAAAAGCTACTAGAAAAATAATAAATATTACTGTAAAAATGAATGAAATAATGAATAGAAAAACAATAGAAAGAATCAACAAAACCAGAAGTTCATTCTTTGAAACAATCAGTAAAACAAACCACTGGCTGGAATGACAAAAAATAAAAAAAGAAAAATCACAGAAAAGGCAAATAGCCAAATTAAGAAATAAAATTGGTGACATTATAAAAGCCAGCCGAGATAAAGAAGATTATAACTGATTACTATGAAAAATAATGTTCCAACTAATTTGAAAACCTAGATGAACTGGGGAAATTCCTCAAAAAAACACTACTTACCCAGACTAATACAGACATAGGTAAAAATTCAAACAGACTTATTACAAAAAAAAAAGATGTCATCAAAAACTTCCACAAAAAAAGAAAGAAAGAAAAAGGAAAAAAGAAAAAAATCCAGGTCCAAATGATTGCACTGAGGAATTCCACCAAATATTCAGAGAAGGGTTGACACTAATCCTACTCAGTCTCTTCAAAACCATAGAGGAAGGAACACTATTAAATTCTTCCAATGAACTCATCATATCGGTGACAGCTAAACCAGGTAAAGGCATCATAAAAGAAAAGAAAATGGCAGACCAATATCCCTTATGAACATAATGGCATTTTTTTTTTCAGAAAAAATTCTAGCCAACAGTCTTCAGCAATATATATATATACATACACACACACACACACACACATACACACACAACCCAGCGCTGTCAAGTCTCTCTCTCTCTCTAAATCATATATCTTGATCAAGTATAAGTCACACCAGTATTACAAGTGTGGCTCAGCATTAGAAGATCAATCAATGTAATCCACTACATAAAACAACAGAGAACCATATGATCATATCAATTGGTACAGAAAAGGCATTCGATAAAATTCCACACTGTTTCCAGATAAAAAACTCTCCAAAATGAGAATACAAGGGAAATTTCTCAACATAATTCAAGGCATATATGCTAAATCAACAGCCAATACTACACTCAACAGAGAAAAAAACTGAGAGCCTTCCTTTAGAGAATGGGAAGGAGACAAAGATGCCCAGTATTACTATTTTTATTTAACATTGTACTGAAAGTCCTAGCCGGAGCCATAAGACAAGAAAGAGAAGTAAAAATACAAAAACAGAAAGGAAAGAATCAAGTTGTCTCTATTTGCAATTTCGACTCGACGGCGCTTGGCTTGGCTGGCTATTTACAGTTCGTGTGACACTACATGAAGACACTACAGATTTCACAAGAAACTTGCTGGAACTAATAGAAGAATTTACCAATATTTCAGGATAAATGTCAGCAGAAACACTGGTTTAGTTCTTCTACACTACCAAAGACAGCTCTGAAAAGTTAAAAACCAAAACCAAAACCCAAGAAAATAATATCATTCACAATAGCCCCCAAACTGAAAAACTCCCTAGGAATCAACCAGAGACACACACACTTCTACAATGCAAAGTATAAAGCATTACTACAAGAGACTAAAAGACCTATAAAAATGGAAAGACACTCTGTGCTCATAGTATGGAAAACTTAATATAGTAAAAAATGTCAATTCTACCTAAAGTGACCTACAGGTAAAATGCAGTCATGATGCAAATCTCAACAACATTCTTTGCTGAAACAGAAAAACTAATGACACATTTCATATGGAAAGGAAGGAAACCTCAAATAAACAAAGCAATATTGAAGGAACAGAACTCAGCAGGGCACTTCATAGTGTCCAATATTAAAACATACCACACAGCCAGTGTGATCAAAACTGCTAGGTCTAGTTCAATGACGGACACATAGACCAGTGGAATAGATTTGAAAATTCAGAATCAGACTAGCCGTCTACTGATAATCAATTTTTGACAAGGATGATAGTCCATTCAGTGGGCAGAAACAGTCTGTTGCATAAATATTGCTGACAAAATGGGATATTCACCTGCAGAATAGTGAAACAGGACCCATACCTCACACCATAAACCCAGATTAACTCAGTATAGACCAAAGACCAAAATGTTAAATCAAAACCGTAAAATTCCTGAAATAAAACCTGCAGAAAAAAACAGGATAACAAACATACAACAGCTGCACAAATAGGAGATGTCAAAACAGATAAATGGAACTTTACAAAAATTAAACAATTATGCTCATTGAAAAACTTAATCAAGAGAATAAAAAGAGAAATATTTTACCATCATTCTGACATTCTGATTTCAGAATTCTGCTTTGTCAAAGGAGAACAGAAAGAGGGAGGGAGGAGGGAGGAAGAGAGGAAGAGACTATATTCAACTCCCCAATGAAAAGGACATGAAGCCTTAAATTGAATTCCTAAAAATAAAGGTAACTCTGTGCTGGGTTGTTGTGATCATTTGCAGTGCTCGTCTTCTCCTACCTGATGGACTTTCTAATGGATCTAATGCTTTCCTCAAGAGCGGCATCATATCACAGTTAGAAATCTTAATATGTCACAATTTTAACACTTTTCCTCTGTCAGTTCTCTAGCTTTGAGAGTTTGCAGAGCCCTGGTTAATTAATGTTGAACCTTTCAGGATCTATATGAATCTTGGCAGGAGTGATTGGGGACTAGAATTTAATTAAAGGCACAAGCTAGGTGGGAATTGTGGAGTCTCAGAGTCCAGGAGGGAGACTGCCATTGTATGGAGGCTGTTGGTAGAAGGTAAGCAGGGTAGCAAAGCATGCAAACACTGAACACAGATAAGATCCAAAGACCTAAACAAGGCGGATGAAAAACAAACAGATTGGCATCATCCAGCTAGGCTTTGTCAAAGGCATCATCCTAGATACGGTGTGTGTATGTGTACATATATACATACACACACACACACACACACAGACACAAATGCACCTACATGCACACACACCCACTGAAACTAGAAGAGAGCAACTCTTTCCCCTCATAGAAATTTGACCGTGGCAGTAACAAAACCTAAGCAGAGGATAATTAAAGAGCAAGGGGGTGGCCACTGAAATGAAAATAAAAGGCTGAAAAGAAAGTGTTGTTAACACACCATGTGGTTAACCTGTGAACCTAACTGCTGTGGAAACATAATAACACAGAGTCAACTCCTGCAATGCAAATAAACTACTTCCTGGGTGGAAATGGGGCTCTCTGGAAAGAGATTAACTTTTCTGCCCATGGGAGCATTATTTAGCTTACTGGAATGGTAATTTGACAAATGGTGCCTTTGTCGTCCAAGTGAATTCTGTTTCTATTAGAAGGGCAGGTGCTACAAAGCCAAGAAGAAAAACATTCCTTTACTTGCTTTTTACCCCCTCAACATAAGAACAACTTTGAAATTGTTCATTTTTGAGAGGTCCAGCAGTGGAAAGAAAGCTCTAAAGTCTGGTAATGTGTAACACCCTCAGAATTAAAAAAAAAAAAAAAAAAAAAAAAAATCCTTGTCCAGGTATCATTTCTCTAAGGGGCTGCTTACCTTCCCTGCCCACACTGCTTTCAGAATCTTCAGTGTTACTGTCATTTTGATCAACCTGTTTCAAGCTTAAAATTAAATTAAAGAGTTCCTCCTACTTGGACCCTGGTAATATAGTGGTTAAGTGCTGCGTCTGCTAACCAAAAGACTAGCAGTTCAAATCCAGTAGATGGTCCTTGAAACCATGCAGCAGTTCTACTCTGTCTTATAGGGTCACTATGGGTTGTATTGACTTGACATCACTGGGTTTTGTTTTCTACTTGGACTAGGGATAGTAGAAAGGGACATGATGAAGTTTCCTTAACATTTACATATCAAATGCTATGTCAGCTGAGGATCTTTTCACAGTGCTGGTTGTGTTTGGGTTTCTGTTCCTTTGCATCCTTATTTTATGTGTTATCCCCAGAATCTCTTTCAACCCACATGCCATTTTTCAGCACACACACACAAAAAAATCTGCAAATAAAGAATGTAGACCCTGCTTGCAATTAGTGCTCAATGTTCAAACGTCATGGTCAAAATCCCAAGTCCTCAGCACTAGAAGCCCTTGTTGTTACAATTTCTAATACACCCATCATAGATGTATCAGAGGATGCTTGAATTCAAGGAGAATGTCTCTACATAAACGGTACTTCTGCTTGAGCTGTCTGTCTTCTCTAGACTTGAGAAGTAAGAGAGTCTTCTTTTACCTCACCTTGGCTTTTTCCAAGGAAAGAACAAACTCTGTTTATTATTTACTGGTGAAAAAGTTCTTCTCTTTGTCTCACAGCCATTTATTCATTTATTTACTGAGTACCTACTATGTGTCAGGAAGGGTACTAAAAGGAGCAATGCAGACCAATTCCTTGTCCTGATTTTTGCTATATTCCAGCAAAAGAAGGCAGCTAATACTCAACTATGTAAATTACGAATCAACTGCCAACAACAATGAATGCTAGAATGGAAATGAAGAGAATAGGGCAGGAAGCACTTTGAGTAGTGTGGCTGGAGAATACCCCTGGAAAGAGATGACATCCCATCTGAAACCTGAGAGATGGGAAGGAGGCCTGGATATTAACCCTGGAAAACTAGGATTTGGAAGGAGCAGAAGGCTTTGAACTGGAAGTGAGGAGATCAGAGTAGCTGAAACAGAGTGAGGAAAAAGCCAGGAGAGAAACATGTGATTGTACACTCGCAGTGATCAGGAAAATCACATCTACTTTTCACAAAACCTCACACTGTTAAAAAGAAAGAAAATATGTCTTTATTTTTTTCTCTCTTTGCCTAATTCCTTTATTAAATAACAATAAGTCTGTAGGCTCATTGTATGTTCTAGGTGCTGTAATAAGTGTTTTAGATCATATAATTTAGTCTTCATGTCAGTGCTAAAAGGTAGTGATAGAATCAGGATTTAGAGAAAATAGCTGACTTTGCCAGCTGTATAACATGGCTAGTGAATTGCAAAGCCTGAATGAATCTTACATTGGTTGGTTTCCCAAACCCACAAATTTGCTTCTATGCTATATACCCCTTCTAATACTAACATTGGTCTCTATGTGCCAGACACTAAAATGGATGTTTTAAATGTATTACTTAAATAAACAAAATAGTCCTGTGAAGTAGATATTATTTCTATCATTTTGTAAGTAAGAAAACTGAGAAATAGAACTTTCAAAGATTTGCTTGAGGCCAAACATTAGAAATTGACAATAACAAAATTCAAAATCTATCCGAGTCCAAAGCCTATTATCTCGTCCACTACATGGAGCTGCCCTCAGTGTCACCAGCGCCTCAGCCCTGAACCCTAGTTCCAGGTTACAGAAGGACTAACTGGTAAGAAATTGTGGTAGGGACAAGAATTAAAGTATGCATTGTCTTACCTGTGTAACACCGCACTGCCAGTTGTGCAGATGCTTACCGGCTTCTTACTTTCCCACCACAGTCTTTCCGGTGAGCTCTTTTCGGTTGAGTCCTAACCCAGTATAATCTCACCATGAGCTGTCTCCGTGACAAGGGCATTATTCTGCCCTGGTTCAAATTATTTTTATACCAGCTTCATTTACTTTTTCTACTCACCTCCTGTAGGTGTACACATTCCCAGAGGAATGAGGCATTCATCACTCAGTTTAGCACCCTACTCAACATTTAGCTGCTTAGTGTATCATGTGTAATAGATGCTCAGTAAAATGGCTGATGCTTCAGACAGAATGAGAAGCACTAGCATCCTGCCCTGCTATTCGGTTTTTTGAACTCAACCATTTGAGAGGCTTTGGTTGTAAACCCACAAGGAATATGTTTAATGACTCTGATAATAAGATAGTCTTTTGAGAAGGGAGAAAGCAACAAGAGCCAAAGATGGATGCTGGTGGAATGGTGTGCTCTTTCTGCCAAATGATGTTTCTCTTATCCCTGTGGATAGATAGACTCAGAAGTCCTCTTCTGCTTATTGGGCGAACCAGCTGGTTGTGTTTTCCAACCTCTGCTAAATGTGTTTTGTCCATTGCTGAACTAGGAATTCACTTGGGCCACTGCAGGGTGGAATCTGTCCCAGGAAGCTCTACCATCTGAATGTCTCAGTTCCTTGTCACTTCTGATACGGTAACAAAGTGTCATACACACAAAATCAAACCAAACCAGGCAAAAAGATTTTAGTCTACCAGCGCTGCCTCTGCAACGCTGACCAAGGAGCTTTATCCCATTGAGACTTGTGCCTTTTACATGTGCTTTCTATAGAAACAACTGTGACTTAGAGAAGACATAACATAAAATATACCCTAGCCCAAGGCAGAGAATAAATACAAAATCAAGTGGATAGTCCCGGCGGTCTTCCTGGCTGGCTTACTATTGCATATTGCATCCTCTTATCCATCCTGTGTTGTTCGTGGCTGAATTAGGGGAAGACAGGTGTTAGTCCAGGAAACATGAGAGAGATAGTATGTATGAGACAGAGACAGAGAGAGACAGACTGAGAGACTGAGACTAGCACCTGCAATCTTTCCAGCCTAGTGTTTGACAGGTTAGTCCAAAACCCCACATGGACACTAGGGTCATTTTAGATCCAAATCAAAATAACACCATTAGAATTCATGAAGTTTTTTTGATGCAGTCTGTTTTTGTAACTTTTTGATACTATATTGCTTTCAGGAGGGCATGCATGAAAGGATGGTAGGAAACGTTCTATGAAGTAAGATATTTAAAACTCAGAAAAATGCTGTAAAATTGGTTCGATTGTGCCCATTTTACAAGTAAAGTATTTCAGGAACTTTATTCGTAGTCACGTGATCTTGAGTTGGCTCCTCCCCTACGCTATAGCAGGTTTTTCCTAGACCCTCTACCCCCAACACACACGCTCTTCCCTCTTTCTCTGACTATTCAAACATATCTCAAAGCCAACCTCAAGAGTGCTGGTATCGCATTAAACAGAGGAAAAGTAAATAAAACATAAAGTTCAAAAAACAAAACAACCAAAAGCACTAGCAGAGTTTTTTGTGCTTTCTGTTCAGGCTTTGATGGTGAGAACATCAAGGTACAACTCTTACTTGAAACTACAGACCTGTAAGCAAGAGAAAAATTTATTTAAGGCTGAAATATGATCCTGAAACCAGGAGTGGAAACGAGGTCCACCAAGTTATAACTGTGTCTTCAGCATTTCAGTGTCCAGGTGCTTGCGATTACCAAGGGTATCCTTAGTAACAGGCAGGACTATGGAAGGAAATTTTCAGTGATTGAGCTCTCAGACAGACAGCTTAGGATTCTGTCATATTCATACTCTGGCTGTCATTGTCAATTCCCTGTCAACTGGCATGATTTTTGTGTCACACACCGTGTATGGCTGTTGGTCTCTCTTTGATGAAGGTAGCCTGGATCTGTGGGCTTCAGTGCATAACCCAGGACAAAAAGGTAGAGACCCGAGTAACTTTTCTGAGATCATTTATTTTTTTATTATATATCCAGATAGTAGAAGCTTCACAGATGTGACCCTTGATCTGGAAATCAAAGTAAGTGTCCCCTGAAGGGATAAGTTATCTCTGATAAGGAATTATGAAGTGTAAAATGCTAGAGAGCATTGCTTCCACTTCACATTGTCCTGTGATGGGCAGTGCAGTAGGAGAAAGGAGGAGCTTATAGAGTGGATGGTCGCAACTTTCTAGATCTTGTCACCAAAGAGGCATAGCTGACTGATTAGGAAAAGGCTTTGAAGACCTCTAGACCATTTTATTCTTTGCATTGGTGAGGGAACTATTGCTCAGTAAAGATTCATGGCTTCAGTAAGTTTTTTATTTGACAAGAAATTTAAAGGGCAGCCACCTGGCCACCTACCTGGAAGAGATCCATATTTATGCCCATTCCAAAGAAAAGTGATCCAGCCAAATGCAGAAATTACTGAACAATATCATTAATGTCACACACAAGTAAAATTTTGCCTAAGAGCATTCAAAATTGACTGCAACAGTAATTCAAGCTGGATTCAGAAGGGGGTTTGGAACCAGGGATATCATTGCTGATGTTGGATAGATCTTGACTGAAAGTAGAGAATGCCAGAAAGATGTTTACCTGTGTTTCATTGACTATACAAAGGCATTCAACTGTATGGATCATAATAAATTATGGATAATATTGCAGAGAATGGGAATTCCAGAACACATAATTATGCTCTTAAGGAATCTGTATATGGATCAAGAAGCAGTAGCATGAACAGAACAAGGGGATGCTGCATGGTTCCAAGTCAGGAAAGCTGTTTGTCAGGGTTATATCCTTTCACCATACCTTTTCAATCTGTCGGCTGAGCAAATAATCTGAGAAGTTGGATTATACAAAGAAGACGGAGGCATCAGGATTGGTGGATGACTCGTTAACAGCCGGCATTATACAGATGACACCACCTTATTTGCTGGAACTGAAGATTTGAAACATTTATTGAAGCTCAGGACCACAGCCCTCAGTATGGATTGCACCTCAATATCAGGAGAGCAAAAATCCTAACAACTGCACTAGTAAGCAACTTTGTTATGGAGCAAAGTTTGAGGTTGTCAAGGATTTCATTTTACTTGGGTGCACAATCAAGGACTATGGAAGCAGCCATCAAGAAATGAAAAGAGGCATTGCATTGGGAAAATCTGCTGCAAACGATCTCTTTAAAGTATTGAAAAGTAAAGATGTCATCTCGAAGACTGAAGTGTGCCTGACCCAAGCCATGGTATCTTCAGTCACATCGCATGCATGCAAAAGCTGGACAACAAACAAAGTAGACAGAAGAAGAGTTGATGCCTTTGAGTTGTGATGTTAGGGAAGAATACTGAGTGTACCATGGACTGCCAGAAGAACAAACAGATATGTTCTGGAAGAAGTACAACTAGAGTGTTCCTTGGAAGCAAAGATGGCAAGACAACATCTTACATACTTTGCACGTGTTGTGAGGAAAGTTTAGTCCCTAGAGAAGGATATCATGCTTGATAGAGTGGAGGGTCAGCGAAAAAGAGGAAGACCCTTTTAAAGAGATGGATTGACACAGTGGCCACAATAGTGGGCTTAAGCATAAAAATGGTTTTGAACATGGTGCAAGCCTGGGCATTGTTTGATTCTGTTGTTCATGGGGTTGCTATGAGTTGGAAAATCGACAGCATCTAACGAGAACAACAAGCTATCTGTTGGTGGATGGATGACTAAGGTAAGATGGATGGATGGATGACTAGGTAAGACCCAATAGCCAGTTGACATATCTTGAAGTGGTAAGACATTGAGTTTCGAAAAAGCTCATGAAGTAGATAGTGTATGAGCTGTGTTGGTGGATGGATTAAGAGTGGAGCCAGACACTGTTCTGACAAAGAGCATAACAAAGAGTCCCTGATATAGTGGGAGAAAAGCGGGGGGCAGAACTCAAACTCTATTAAATGAACCAGATGTGATGGTTCAACAGTCTGGAGGGTCCTTGGAAGACATGGGTCCCAGACTTTCTATTAGCCTTGAACTGAAACGATTCCTGAAAATCAACTTTTCAAAGATTGAACTGGACTATAATACATAAGACGATGCTGGTGAAGAGTGTACTTGGTGGCTTAAGTAGATGCACGAGACTAACTAGGCAACTCCTGTCCAGAGGTAAGATGAGAGGGTAGAGGAGGACTGGAGCTACTTCAATGGACATGGGACATATAGAGTAGAGAGGAGGAGTGTGCTGTCAGTGGCGGGGGAAGGGAGACCAACTAGTATTACATAGCAGGTGTGTGTAAGTTTTTGTATGACAAACTGACTTGGATTATGAGCATTCACTTAAATCACAATAAAATACTTTTTTTAAAAAAAGAAAAGAAAGTATGGAGCCAGGGAGCCTGGGCTTGAACCCTGGCTTTTCTGTTTATGAACTGTGTGGTTTGGCATAAGTAGTTAGTCTCTTACTGCATTTACTTTGTCATATGTAAAATGACAATAATAGTAATACCTCATCACATTGACATGAGCATTATGTTCATAATATATTAAAAAGACATAGAATAATTCCTAATACAGCTCAAGAGTTATGTAAAGACTGGCATAATTATTCTTGTCCTTGACTTCATAATCAGAGTGTGCCAAACACACTGCCTTCTGGGATGGTAACTCATCATGTTGTGAAGACAGGTTCATTTCCCTAAGTCTTGGGATATTTAGGGTGGTTGCATGATGTGAGATATGGTGGTGAGGGTGGGCACAGGTTGAGAGCACGGTTACCAAGCAGTATTGTTGTTGTTAGTTGCCATCATTCTGGCTTTGAATCATGATGACTTTATGTATAACATGTGTAACAGAGCAAAACTTTGAGTAGTCCTACGCCATCTTCATGATCATTGTGTATTTGAGTCTGTTGTTGTAGCTACTGCATCAATCCATCTCAGTAAAGGTTTTCCTAGTTTTTGCTGGCCCTCTACTTGGTCAGCCATTCTGTCGTTTTCTACCTATTGGTTAGGAGAGGGGATATCTTACTGAAGATGCCCCTAGCTGTGGTAGAAATCACCAGTAACCCCCGCCTCAAAAATGGTGGTGGCAAACAAATGAGGCACAACAGAGATTTATCAGTTTCTCTTTGTGTCGTCAGAATCCCTGATCTCAAGGCCAAATTATGAAGGTTATCTTGTTGTGATAATAATACTCTAAGGAACTGGTAGGGCATATGGAAATTTTATGTCTATATTATATACAACTGTATTAGCGTTCTCCAGAGAAACAAAACTGTAGGAGATCTATCTATCTATCACCTATCTACCGTATACTGAAAGAGTTTGATTATAAAGAATTGACTCATGCTATTATACTCAGACCCACAGCTGTCTAGTCAGTTCTGAATATAAGACCCTATAAATGGAACTACCCTAGAGAATTTCCAAGAAGCACCTAGCGGATTTGAACTGCCAACCTTTGGGTTAGCGGCTGTTGCACACAACCCCTATGCGTCAGAGTTCCCCATGCTATTATAGGGACTGGGAAATCCTGGTTGCATAGTGGTTAAGATCTACTGCTGCTAACCAAAAGATCAGTGGTTCAAATCCACTGGGTATCCCTTGGAAACTGTACAGGGAAGTTGGACTCTATCGTATAGCGTCACTATGAGTTGGAATTGACTTGATGGCAAAGAGTTTATTTGTTTGTTTGTTTGTTTGTTTGTTTACTATAAGGGCTGGCAAGTCCAAAATTCACAGATCAGGTGATAGGTTGGAAGCTCTAACAGGATATTTATGTTATGATCTTCTAGCAGAATTTGGTCTTGTCTTGGAAATCTCAATTTTTTGTCCTTAAGGTCTACAACTGATTGGGTGGGACTCACTCATATTATCAAGGATGTCTTTTGTTTAGAGTCAATTGATTGTAAATGTTAATCATATCAAGAAAATTCCTTCACAGCAACATCTAAACTAGTATTTGACCAAACACTTGGACACCATAGATTAGTTGAGTTGCCACTTACAGTTAACTATCCTAATACCAGTGACTGACACTAGTTCTTTTTATTTTTATATCTGTGTCATGTCACTTCTTGCATGATCAGTGCAGTTACCTCCTGACAATTGTCTTCTACCCTCCTCCTTTCTAGTTAGGGACTTCTGGCATGTCACAAGCTGACAAACTAGATAATGGTATTGTTATGGATTGAATTGTGCCGCTCTCCCACCCCCCCACCCCCATATGTGTTATAAACTATAGCCTCCATGCCTGTGGCTATAACCCCATTGGGAATAGGTTTTCTTTGTAAAATTAATGAGAGAGGATTAGTGTAGGGTGTGTTTTCAGTTGATTTCTTACAGGACATAAAAGGAGCAGATTAGGCAACCAGAGATGGGGAAGATAGATACCAAGCCACATGGAGATCTCCCAGAAACGATGAAACATAAGCTGAAGGGACAAGGAACTTCCTCAAGAATGAACAGAGTGAGAAAGCCTTCCACCTAGAGCTAGCACCCTGAATTTGAACTTTTAGCTTCCTAAACTGTGAGAAAATAAATTTCTGTTTGCTAAAACCACTTGTGGTATTTTCTGTTACAGTAGCAGTAGATAAATAACTAGGATGTGCTTGTTAGGCTTGTGTGTAAAATCAAGTCCCGTGCTCCTTCACTTGCTTTTAGTTCCCCTTAATGAAGTGGTCTTTAAATAAACTACAAATCTGAACTAGGATTTGTGAAATTTAGATTCACATTCCAATTATTTTCCCAGTAGTTATCTGGTGTTATGAAGTCTCTGTGACTTCTTCAGGTCAACTGAAAACACATTTTAGAGAAGAGTAAACTGACGGTCACACAGTCATCTAAGAAAAACAGGAATTTAAATGTAGGTCTTTCCATCTTTCACCTCCAAACTCTTTCTGCTTTATGGTACTCTTCTCAAGTAATGGAAAAGCTTCAAGAAACATATGGATATTTACAACATACAGGTATTTAGTTTTTCAATAATTGATTTTGACATGAAAGCATTCTTGTACACCTATTTGTGAGTACATGCTGTCATCTCAGCTGCCACCACTATGTTGTTTTCTTCAAGGGACCACATATTGATAAATCTTAATATCACTGCTGTACAAGGTAACTGGGAAGTGGGCAAGATGGTAGGGTTCTGGTAGAGGAACAGACTTTGAGTGCTGAACAGCAGGCAGCATCTCTGTTGGCAGAGTAACGGAGAAGGCACTGTGGCTTACCCATGCCGTCATGGTAAAAAATAGCATGGAAACAGCTGGTGAGCTGTCAGAAAGATCTTAAGAAGGAAATCTGAAATGTCTCTGCTTGGTGCATTAGTTGCGAGTTATTTGGAGAAAACTGAAGAGCTGGGGGAGGAATAAGCCAGGTGGTAACTCACCTTTCTCTGGCCTTTTGTGTCTCTGTGATATTGTTCCACGTTGTGGGCCTCCTTCACATGCACACTTCGCTACATGTAGGCTCTTTTGCTACATCACCAACTGACACACACCTGGAGATACATGTGTACACACCCAAAGAGAAAGTAGGAGAGAAAATACATTTCAACAGTTGATATTTCATCAAACACAATTGAAAGAGATATTGGACAGGCAGTGATGATGAGTTTTTGAAGAGAATTTTTTTAGATAGTCCTAGTTGTTTTTTAAAGTAGCTTTGGCTGTGTTATGCAGTAGTTTAAGTGTCTGGATGAATTTAGTTTTACTTCATCACATCCAAGTAAAACTTTGCTAAAGATAATTCAAAGTGAGTTACAACAGTGTATCAACAGGGAACTGCCAGAAATTCAAGTCATGTTTAGAAGAGAATGTGGAATAAGGAATGTCACTGCTAGAATCAGGTAGCAGTGGCTGAAAGGACTGAATACCAGAATGATGTTTACCTATGTTGCAGAGGCATTTGACTGTATGAATCATAACAAATTACAGATAATATTGTGAAGAATGGGAATTCTGGGACATTTCATTGTGTTCATGAATAACTTGTACATTAGACCAGGAAGCAGTATTTGAACTGAACAAGGAGATACTGCATGGTTTAAAATCAAGAAGGATGTGTGTTAATGTTGTATCTTTTTGTCACATGTATTCAATCTGTACTCTGAACAAATAGTGTGAGAAGCTAGATTACATGAAGAAGAATGTGGTATCAAATTTGGAGGAAGACTCATTAAGAACTTATTGTATGCAAATAAGACCATTTGTTTGCTAAAAATGAAGAGGACTTGAAGCACTTACTGATAATAATCAAAGACTACAACCTTCAGCATAGATTACACCTCAGCGTAAAGAAAACGAAAAACTGGACCAATAAGCAACATCATGATAAAGGAAGATGTCAAGAATTTTATTTTATTTGGATCTGCAATCAATGCCCATGGGATCAGCAGTCAAGAAATCAAACCACATACTGCATTGTTCAAATCTGCTGCAAAAGATTTAATACTTTTAAAGTATTAAAAAGCAAAGATGTACCTCTGAGGACTAAGTTGTCCCTGACCCAAGCCATGATATTTTCAATTATTTGCTATATATCCAAAGATGTACAATGAATAAGGAAGGCCAAAGAAGAATGGATGCATTTGAATTGTGTTGATGAGGAATACTGAATATACCTTGGACCACCAAAAGTGTGAACAAATCTGTCTTGAAAGAAGTACAACCAGAATGTTCCTTAGAAGTGAGAAAGGTAAGACTTTGTCTTGTATATTTGGACATGTTTTTAGGAAAAATCAGTCTCTGGAGAAAAATATCATGCTTTGCAAGACAGAAGGTCAGAAAAAGAGAGGAAGACCCTTGGTAAGATAGATGGACACAACAGATGTAGCGCTGGTTTCAAACATAGCCTGGCAGTACTTAATTCTTCTGTACACTATGAGTTGGAACAAACTTGACAGCTCCTCATAACAACGAACACATTGTCATGGTAAGTGACTGTAGTGAAGGGATGAAGAGGAAAAATACAGATAAGAAGAAGACACATAAATGTGAATGCCAGTCTTGACTGGTATTAAAATTTATTTCTGCTGCGTGCAAATAAATTGAGGACTGACCTCGTCCATCAGATTGCCAAGTGTCTTGCTGCTGGGAACAGTTTCAGCAACCTGGAGTAGCTAAGGTCATTAATATGTTTTTAAGATGGCTAAGGAAAGAGCAATTGTGGGCATGGAGAAAGGTGATGTGATTTTTGGTATGACCTTGAATATAGGCTGCTACATTTTAGCTTCCATTTCACATAATAAATCCTACTTCTTCTCTCCCCTCTTCCCCCAGATAAAGATGAATGAATTGTCTGCTTTAAAGACTTCCAGAGGAATGGTTTCAGTATATGCAGCAACTGGGAATTTAGGCTGGCAAAGTTATCCATATAGGAATATTGTTGAGGCAATTCATTTTGTTCTCCCCACAGTAAAATTCTATGGAATAGAAAGCACACAATGATAATTGGTCCAATAAACTGAAAAAGAAGAAACGGAGGGGGAATTTCTGTAAGCCAGAGAGCCCAAATTCATTTTATGAAGAAGTGAATTGATTTCTCCCTGGGTTTTTGATGCATCTGGTAATGTTTCCAGTTGTGGGTATGAGTGAATGATATTGAAAATTGTAGCGACGCACTGATTATATGTGGTTTAAAGCAAATGACTGATGCTTATATGTTGCTATTTTCAGCAGTTCTATGGCATCTACTTTTGACATTTTCTGCTGGGTTTAGGCAAGAATATAGAAATCTTTATTATGAATTAGTGTCTTTTTTCCCAAACTAATGTTCTTATTCCTAATGTTCACACTAACTTGACTACTACCAAGACATACATGTTGAATCTATACATGTGTAAACCCAGTAACCTGATGCTACTGCCCATTCTGTAAAGTATTTAAATGTCTTTATGTATCTTGTCTGTCTCTTATATGAACTTTGCAAAGTTCTTAGTGCCATACCCAGTATGTGTACACACACACCCCACACATATGTTGTCAGGTACTATTGAGTTGGTTCCAACTCATAGCAACGCTGTGCACAACAGAATGAAACCCTACCTGGTCCTGCACAACTGCTGCTGTGCTTGACCTTGTTGTTGTAGCCACTGTGACAGTCCGTCTTGTTGAGGTTAAGTCCTGTAGATGTGCTATATACACACATTGTGCACTCACACATGCACACACTTGTCTATAAAACAACCTGTTCTGTTGATCAGAGCTAATACACGCATATGTATACATATAAGCTCTGATGCAAACAAGTTGTTTAGACTTGGTGAGAAATTAAATTCTATGAGGAAATGTATACTTCATCAAAAGCTCAAACTTGCTTTTACTTCCTAAATGGGAAGCTTTTTGGCAACTTTTGTTGTACTCAGCTTGACCCATCTATGCTTGAGAAGCAGAGTGAAAACTGTATCCTCACAATGTAAAGAAGAAGCGGGGGAATCATTCTGATCACTGATTTACTAACAGCAAAACAGACTAGCGGTCTTCAAAAGTAAGCACACTTCCAAAATCAAAACATTTCCAGAAGATAACTCTATGTTGTCAGTGACTATTTAGAATGGATTTTAATACTAGCATTTTGGGATTTGCAAAATTGAAACCTTAAATTAGATGGTGTCTCATACTTAGGTCAGATTCTCTACACCAGCAAAACCAGTAAAGCAGACAAATTTCTCTATGTTGTTGTTAGGTTCTGTCAAGTCTGTTCAGAATCATGGCAGTTCTGTGTACAACAGAATTAAAAAAAAAAATCGGTATGTAGAGACATTTATATTAAGAAATTGTATCACATGCTTGTAGATGGTAGAATATCCCAAGTCTGTGGGTCAGACTAGAAGCCTCTCTGTATTTATGTAGCCACAGGAGCTGGTGAATCTAAGATCAGTAGGTAAAACAGCAGGGCACTTGCTTACAGGTTGCAAAGACTGAGGAATCCCAAGATTGGCAGGCAGGACAGAAAACAAGTTGCAAGCTCGAGTCTTAAGAACTATGGGTCTGATGAACAAGAGCAGATTCAGGATCTGAAGTGGGGAAAAAACTGAGCCTTGCCAGAAATTCTACCTGTATTAGATGCAGCGAACATCCACAAAGAAATGTCTTTTCAGCTGACTGATTACTGACATCAGATCCCTTCATGGTGCTGATCACATTATATCAAATCATATCATGGAAATGACCACATCATCATATGACTGCCAAACTACATTGTGACTGCCAAATCACTGAGAATCATGGCCAAGCCAAACTGGCGTACAACTTAAACCACCACAGATAGAAAAAAGGATATAACTTAGCATTTTCTTCTTCTAACATGCATGGAGTAAAAAAACATTGTATGGATGTTTCCTTGCATTCAGTTTACTGAACCAGACTTTTCCTACCAATCAAAAATTTTGAGCCTTTTGCTTTCTGAAGCTGAGTATCTCAGTCAAGCATTACCTAATGCAGCACAGCGAACTGTGCCAATATTTAATGACTTACAATAAACCAACAAAGAAAAAAACTCGAATCTGTTGTCAATTCTGACTCACAGTGAACCTATAGGACAAAGTAGAAATGCTCCACAGGATTTCCAAGAAGTGGCTGGTGGTTTCGAACTGCCAGTCTTTCAGTTGGCGTATAAGAGCTCTTAATCACTGCATCACCAGGTATCATGGATTGAATTGTATACCCCCCAAAATATGTGTATCAGTTTGACTGGGCTGTAATTCCCAGTATTGTGTGTTTACCATTTTGTCATCTGATTAAAAGCTTCCTATGTGTCGTAAATCCTAATCTCTGCCTGCAGTTAAGAGTCAAGATGAGATCATATTATAGAGCACTAAAGAAGGAAGTGACATTTTTACTCAGGGCACAGCCCTTATCCAAAGGAGTTTCCCTTGAGATGTGGATTGCATCACCTTCTATCTTACAAGGGATGAAAGGAAAAGGAAGTGAGCAGAGAGTTGAGGAGCTCAGGCTACCAGAAAGCAGCCCCAGGAGCAGAGCAGGTCCTTTAGACCTGAGGTTCCTGTTCCTGGAAGCTCCAAATTCAGGGAAAGATTGATGGCAAGAAGCTGACAGTGAAAGATAAAGCATTCCTCCTGTAGTTTATGCCCTAAATTTGGCCTTTTAGGCTACTAGACTATAAGAGAATAAGCTTTCATTTATTAAAGCCATCCACTTGTGGTATTTCTGTTATTTTAGCGCTAGATAACCAAAACAGCAATAGCAAAGGTTTATTCAATAATTCACAGGCTAACTGAAGTTTAGCTTGTCTCAGAGGAACTCAGAAAGGTGACTGTGCTTTGGGCTTCAGGTCAGCCAGGCTGGAATTAGGATGGTGTCTGTACCACGTGGAAGCCCTGGTGTTATAATGGTTAAGTGCTGTGACTGCTAAACAAAAGGTCAGTAGTTTGAATCCACCAGGTGCTCCTTCGAAGCTCTATGGGGCAGTTCTACCCAGTCCTACGAGGTTGCTATGTGTTGGATTCAACTCAATGGCATAAAGTTTTCTGTATCGTGTGTATTTATTCTGGGGCTCAGATTGAAGAAGTGTTAGCTACTTAGGACTTATATATATGTATTTTTTTCCCATGATGAACCTCTGCAGCACAAAAGGGCAACTCAAACCAGTTAAGCATGTTTCAAACCTCTACTTACATCATGTCCACAGCTATCTCATTGGTCAGATAGGTCACGTTGTCAAGCCATCGTGAGATGGAAAGGATTTATTGTCCTACAGTGGGAAGATACTGTGAAGCTACATGACAAAAGGATGTATGTCAGGGGAGACAAGAATTTGGACCAATAAATTGGTTTACTATAATAACAACCTCAGTTACCTCTTAATCATATTTGATGACAAAGTTTAGTCTCTTCCAAGTGGATAGGACATTGGATGTCATCTAGTTTAACTCTTCTCCCAGCACAAGAGTTTCTTTCACAGTCATCCTAACAGAAGCATTTTCAGGGGCTGCTTGAGTTCTCTCAGGGATAACAAGCTCATAATTTTGCAAGGCAGTCTGTTCTATTGTAGTAACAGTCTCCATACACATTGTTTCCACTCTTCTGAAGTCTGCCTTCAGGAACAAAGATGAATATACATGACTTTCTTCATAGGACAGCTTTTCATGATGACAGGCTACCGTATTTTCGCTTCCAAATCTTTGCTTTTCCAGTTTTAGTAATCATTCTTCAAACGACTTGGCTGTATTTCCAGAAATTTCACTGTTCTAGTCATGCTATTTTGGACACATTAAAGAGTATTCACAACTTTATTAGTGCAGGTTGTCTTAGTTACATAGTGCTGTTATAACAGCAATACAACAAGCAGGTGTCTTTAGTAAACAAATTTCTTTTCTCACAG
The DNA here is from genome assembly GCA_028571685.1 of Heterohyrax brucei. Lineage (NCBI taxonomy): Eukaryota > Metazoa > Chordata > Mammalia > Hyracoidea > Procaviidae > Heterohyrax > Heterohyrax brucei. The sequence goes on from CM053151.1 coordinate 101,827,322, forward strand.
TCTAGGAGGCTAGAAGTCTGAATTCAAGGTGCTGTCTCTAGGCTTTCTGTCTCTGTTGGCTCTGGAGGAAAATCCTTGTCTCTCTGAGCTTCTGCTGTAAGATAATCTTTCTGTCGATTGTGTCCTATCTCCCTACATCTCTACTCTTTTGATTCTTGCTTGCTCTGTTGTTATATGTCTCCAAGATTGACTTAAGGGACACTCCACACTAAGAATGCCATGTTAACATAACAAAGAAAACCCACTCCTTAATGGGATTATAACCACAAGTATAAAAACCAAGCCAAATCCACTGCTGTTGAGTCAATTCCAACTCATAGCCATCATATAGAACAGGAGTGAGGATTTACAAATGTTTTCTTGGGGTCACGACTCTATCCATAACACAAGACATTTGTTAAAGAACAGAATGGTCTTCCCTTGGCCTGATTTCTGCTGACCGTAGAGAGACTATTCTTGCCTCCAACAGAGACATTCCTAAATTAATGCATAAAGGGTTTACAGAAAGATTTTTATGGAGTGCCTATCCCACTTCTATAAAACCTTAGGTGGCATAAATTGCTAAGCCTAGACTACTTCCTGAGAGGCTGTAAGTTCAAACTCATCCAGAAGCACCTCAGGACACAGACCTACCAATCTACTTCTGAAAGTTCACAGCCTTGAAAACTGTACAGTGCATACATGGGTTCACCATGAGTCAAAATCAAGTCAATGGTAAATAACAATATCTGATTTCTAGAACCATTTTAGGTCTTAGTCATCTAGTGTCTTTAGCTCTTCTTCCTGACTTCTTTTTTTACTTAAAAGAATTTATATTTACCATAATTAAATACTATTGAGTTTTGTTCTCCCTTTTCCTATACTCATCATAGCATTTTGCATTCTGGAATTCAGCATACAAAATATCCCTTTCGTATGTAGAATGTGTGAACTTGTTAACCATGATGTCTTTTTCTTCAACTAAGTCACTATGGGAAATATTGGCTAAGAAGGTATCAAGGACACAGTCCTTCAGCATCTGGTCATCTGATTGCTGAGCCATTCTCGTAACATGCAAACATTCTCCGTTTTCCTCCATTGTGACCTCAAAGATGTCACCAAACACCTCGTCTAATGCTTCATGGTGATTTTTACACTGCCCACAGCATCTCTTAAGATTCCCATTTGCTAACTATATTCTTAAGAATATTAGATTAGCTTGCTGTGACTGCTCTCAGAGAAGTTGTGCTTGCTCACTGTCATCTCCTCTCCCTTTCTGTCACTCAGAGGTTACCTCCCAAAAAGAATAAAAAATCCTATTGCCACCAAGTTGATACTGACTCATAGTGAGAGGTCAAGAAGTGAAATGCTTATAAAGGCCCTACAGGTAATAAATGTTGAGATTAAAAGTGTGTGTGATGCTTTTGGAAACAGAAATATGCATTCTTTGCCTGGAAGACACTTTGTCAACTGAACAAAATTTTTCTGTGAACCAGTTTCACCTGTCATTTTATGTGTGATTCCTCTCTTAAATAAGTTTAGTGATTTCTAATTTGTGTGAACTCACGTCCCTTCTCATTTTGTAAATGAAAATCATATTAGTATATCTCCTGCCATAGGTTTAGAAGGGCCCATTAAAGCCTCAGTTTGGTCTACAACTTAAGTTACAAACCTTCCCTACAATGTTCCCAACAATGCTGTTGTAGTTTTGTTTTTTTTTTAAAAAAAAAAAATCTATATCAAATTATAGTAAATTTACCACATTGAAGCCCTGGAGGCACAGTGGTTAAGACTGATTGCTAACCAAAATGTTGACACTTGGAATCCAGCAGCCACTCCTTGGAGACCCTATGGGCGGTTCTACTCTGTTCTGTAGGGTCGCTATGAGTTGGAATCAGCTTTACAGCAATGATTTTTTCCCCCCACAGTGTTATAGTATAGCTACCACTATTCCTTTTTCCCTTAGGTCTTGCAGGAGAAATTTGCTTGCATCTGAAATTTCCACAACTGAGCCAACCCAGGGCCTGAGCTCCTGCACTTTTGTCTTTTCTGGGATCCCATGCCATCTGTTACTGATCTCTGTTTTATCTGTTATATTTCCCCTCCTCTGACTCTTTTCCATCTGCTCACAACATGCTCAAATATGTCTCTATTACATACTTCACCCAGTGGCTTTCCACTACTGACTGATGACAGTTTGTATTCTTTAATGTAACATTCAAGGCCTAACACGATGGGGCCTCAACCTAGCTTTTTCTTTAGCTAAACCCTTTTCTCACCAATGGACACACATGACTGTGATGAAACCGATCAGCTTGCTGCTCCTTTTACTCTTCATGTTCGACCACTACTTAGAATGCTATTTACTCAACCTCACTTCCTCCGTCTGTTGAAATCCTGCGTGTTTTTCATGAACCAGCCTGTAGGTCACGTCTCTCATGAAGCTTTCCTTGCTCTTATTAGCCAGAATAATTGTTTCCTCTGAAATCTTGTAGCATTTTTTTTTTTTTTGTCTCCATTATTGCTTTACCTCTTTCCTTTTTTATTTTGGGTATTTTGTCCATGACTTATTTACCTAGCCTTAAATTCGTTGAAAAACCTGTTGTATGTCCACTTTATCTCTATATTGTCAAAAGCTAGCACAACTCTGTGTACGCATATGTGCCTAATAAATGTTTATTGATTGGTGTGATAATTATGAGATTCGTTAATAGTGATAAATCTAAGTCTTTATCATCATCGCACCCCAAACTCTGTATTTTCGGATAGTACCCCTTGATTTTTATGTAAACTCTTCATTATTTATAGGAACTAGATTCTCTCCACCTAAAGCCAAAGAAGCTAGCCTTTTTTTATTCATCTGGTATGCTACAGATACTGGACTTTTTTCCCCATAGCTATTATACATGCATTATTCCTTTTTTATGTCCACAAAAATCCTGTTTGGCAAGCATTCTTTCTGTTTAAGTTTTAAAAAAAGCAGAGGCTAAAAAATGTTAAGTAAAGGATTACCTATTTCAGAGCTAGAAAGTCAAAGCTGTACTTGGAAGTCTTCTGAGAGAACAAGGTTGCTGGATGCATTTAATGGAGTGAACAGAGAACTGGATAAAAAGATGCCTATATCTATTTTTGGCATAGCCTTTGACTCACTGTATGACTTGGGAAAGTTTATCTTAGGTCTTTCTACTTGTAAAAGTGAGATTCGCATACAACTGGGCAAAACATGAAATATATATCCATTTACTTACCTCCCTCTAAGAGATTAATGATAGAATTTCTAAGGAGTGCTTTGATTTTCTCTGATAAAAAGAATAGATAAGTATGAAATAAAGCATTTCCTACTTGTATTGAAGCTTTTAAAGAGGGTGAAAATAGCCTTTTAAAAATTATCAAGGAAGAAATTGCCATGTACATTTAAAACCAAGTCAACATTCATTGTCGAGTACCCAGTGAACTTTCCTAATGGAAGTGTTGCGCATTGCAGTTTGTCAGGTACTTTACCTATGTTTTCTCAATTGGTGCTCATAATTATCCTATGAAGTACAGAGGCTAAGTAGTTATGTTACCATCTTTTTAAAGAAGAAAATTGGTAATCAGAGAGGCTAAACGATTGCTCAGTTCTGTTTGATTCATGTATGAAGCTGCTGAGACTTACACCTTGCCTTCCTGGATTTAAAATCCAAGCTCAGGGCTCTTGTACCTTGATGGCTTTGTTGACATTACAGAATCCAAACGGAACCATCTCCTCTGTATCATCGTACATTCTGTTCACTCTTGGGATCAAATTTAAACTACTTCCATTAGCCCACCAGGAACTCCTTAGAAACTCTATGGGATGGTTCTACTCGGTCCTATAGTGCTGCTATGAGTTGAAGTTGACTCAATGACAGTGAGTTTGAGTTTTTGATTTCCATTAAAAGACCTTCACACAACATACTAACCTAAAGCAAATTGTCTTTCCTCTCCATTTTTTTGTTGTCCTTAAGCAGGTCATAGACAATCTTTTAAAGTTCCTCTAAAAATCCACAGATCATCCCATTAGACAATCCTCTTGAGGCCCTGAGGTTGGTTCCCTTTCTTCCGGGGAAGTGAAAACCCCCCAATCCAGCTGTCATAGAGTTGATTCTGACCCAGCACGTGTGTGCTGTCGCAGAACTGTGCCCTTTGGGGTTTTCAGTTGCTGAGATTTTGAAAGTAGATCTCCAGACCTTTCTTCTGAGGCACATCTGTGTGGATGTGAACTGCCAACCTTTCAGTTAGCATCTGAGTGTTAAATATTTGTACCACCTAGAGACTCCTGCTTGAAATAGGCTGTCAGTATTCAGCCCACATCCCTGGAACTGAGCATCAGCACAAGGAGTACTTGAAAAAATAGACTTTTTTTTTTATTTTGATATTGATGACCAACATACTGTGCACACAGTAGGTTCTCAACACATACTTTCTCAATGAATGGCTAAACTCATCAACAGTTTTAACTGAGGATGAAGATCTAGAAAGTTTGGTGAAAATCCTAGGGACAAAAGTTGACACCTAATAATGATGACTCTCTGGTGCCAGGCTAGAGTTGTAAGTTTACTTAGCTAGCAGCAATAGAGTTATTCAAGCCAGGAGACAGTTTTGCTGGATTTTCTACTTTTAATTCTTTCTGTTCTTTCCTGTTCCTTCTTCTTTTCAGACCCACTGGGACCCCCTTCCACCAGTGCCACTTTGCTGGAGACTCACAGTATGTCAGACAGGCAGGAAAAGCCAAGTGAATCAAGAAAGACGATTAAGAGCCCTGCTTTCTGTGAAGTCTCAGTTTGTTAACTCAATTGCAGGTTGTAGTGCTTGGCCAGAGACAGCTGACAGGCAACTCTCAATGAACAAGTGGCATCTCCACAAATGACACGTGCACTTTAGTTTCATTAGAAGCAGTGGTATATCATCGTGGCCTGGGCCATCACAGTAAATATGGTGAGGATATGCATCCTTTGGGATCTCAGATTGACAGCATAGGGTTGGGCTGTTGTAAAAACTCTTGACTGGTGTGCTGTAGTCAGTGACAGCAAGGCAGATATCTAGGGTCCTCAAGAAGGAGGCAGAAATTTCCATAGGCCTGCTGAAATCGTTACAGATCAGGACTGTAATTTGCTTTGTTGCTAGGTCAAGTCATATTTAGCATTTCTTTCTATAACAAGGCAATTTCCTAAAAGTTATGTCTTCAAATGCATGTTGCTATGACTTTCAGCAGTCAGCAGAAATTGTAGCTCTTATTAACTGGTTCACCGGGGCAGCTATTGAACTTCACCATGACAGGATACTTCAACAATTCCAAAAGCATATCAATCATTCAAGTAGCAAATCCACTTTAGACGCTGAGGACTGGTTCTCCAGTTTCTCTTAAGAGTCAGTCTGTATTGGTAGGATTGTGGGAAGAAGGTTTAAATGGGCTTCTGGTAGGCTGGAAAACATACAGTTCCCCCAGCTATTTCTATACCCCTGTGAGGGAATTGTAGGAGCCCTTGTAGCGCAATGGTTAAGTGCTCAGCTGCTCGCTGATAGCTGGGCAACATGAACCCACCTAGTGCCTTCGCAGGATAAAGATCTGACAATCTGATTTTGTAAAGACTTTAGCGCAGGAAACTTCTGGGGCAGTTCTACTCTGTCATGCTGGGTCATGATGAGTCAAAGTTGATTTCCTACCAACTGAAGTGAGTTGGAATCACTGGGTGGTGCAAATGGTGAAGCATTCAACCACTAACTTGAAGGTTAGCTGTCTGAACACACTCAGAGGGACGTCAGAAGAGCTGCTTCAGGAAGGTTGCATCCTCAAAAACCCTACGAAGTGCAGGTCTACTCTGCAATACTTGGGGTAACTGTGAGTTGGAATCAACTCAGTGGTAATAGTTTTGTTTTTGAGCATAATTGCTGTTCATTCTTTAAAGGAAAATACTGGGTGATACTTGTGTCTCTTCTCCAGTTTCTTTATCTACTTAGTGGGGTTGGATGAAGGGTCTGTAAGGTTTCATGAAGAACTCTTCCTTTCTGCAGGGTTCTTCTCCTTGCAGTGGATGCACTCAGGTAGGGACCACCTCTACAGAGACAACAGGAATGGAAGAAGATCTAGAAGTAAGAGTAGGAAGCCAAATTTCTGGCTACCCCGAGGCTTTTTCTCACCCGTTTCTTCCATGAGTTCCACAAGCAACAAAGTCTGCTGGTCCTTTAGCTTGTGTCTGTTTCTCAATTGGCTTACCATTGAGAGTGGACAACGGTATGCCTTATTGGCCCCCTTAAACCTCAGCACAGTAGAGTAGCAGTTCTGTTTTTCTAGCTCTTATGTTGTAATGAACATTTCAATTTATTTGATGAGTGTATTATAGAACTAAAATATGTTTTTTTCAAGTTCAAATACTGTTCAAAATTGAATGGTAATTCTAAAGCAGTAGGAGACATTACATTTCTCTTGACGGTTATAGTCGTACAGATATTTGAAGCAGAAGGCCAAAACTGAGTTTAGGTGTAATTTATATGTAGCTTTCTATACTGAATAGGGGCCCTGGTGGTGCAGTGGTTAAGCTGTTGGCTGCTAACCAAATGGTCGGGCGTTTGAATCCACCTGCTGCTCCTTGGGAACCCTATGGTGCTGTTCTACTTTGTCCTGAGGGGTCACTATGAATCAGAATCAGCCTTGAGGGTAGCTGGTTTAAATTGAATGTTCTGGTCTTAGGCAGCTTTCAAATAGTGGCTTTTATTAGTGTGGTCTTTGTCACCATTTGCTAATCCTGTTGTATCTTGGCAAAATGTGTGTTTCCATTGGTGTGTGACCAATGTGAAGGCAACTATCACACTTTAGAGTTGAGAGAGGTGTTCATTTTATTTAAATCCAGGCCTACTTATGAGACTGCCTAACAGTGATAGATTTTGTGATTGAGACACCGTCCATGGAAAGTACATTGAATCCTTGAGCTGAGCCATCTCTCTGAAGTGGCAGTTGGGCCATTACGATTTGGCAGGCACTTTAGATGTGGATGCGATTTTATGGTCAAGTCAGCTCCATCCATTGCAGCCGTTCAAAGGAATGGAAACGAAAACTTCTTGAGCATCTTCTATGAAGTGTTAGATGCCCACACAGATTGTTTTATCCTCATAACAAGCTTTTGTGGTAGATAATGTTTTTGTAATATCGGGGATGAGAAAATTGAGACTTAGAGAGGTTAAATAATTTGGTGAAGGGCCTGTAGGAAATGATGGAGTCAAGCTCCAAAGTCAAACCTGTCTTACTCAAAAGCCTGCAATTGTAATAGCACATTAGGGGTTATAAATCACAAAAATCTTCAAGGGACAGACAAATAATGTAAATGATTAAAAATGGAATGCAGGTTAAGAAAAAAAAAATGCTTTCATTTTTCTTCTAACCCTGGCCGTCTTAGTTTATCTTTTGATTCAGAGGGATTGCTAGATACATGATGATAAAAAGTATTTCCTTTCTCTTTGTACTCTACAAAAAAGAACTGGGAACACATGACCGTGACTGATATCCAGTGCTGTGCATCACTGTCTGATAGTGACAGGGAGTGGGTGGGCTGTGGCAAACAGGAGAACTTGCACTTTTCTCCTCCAATCAGCTCTGGCCTCTATTGCGCTGTGGGCACATGAGTCCAGTGTTGCTAAATCTTCCAGTTTTTCAAAAGAATCTAGAAATCTAGCTATTAATGAGTGATCTTCTGATTTGCAAGCACTAATAGCTAACTCACATTGTAAACAGGCTGTGCAGCACCTTCCTGAGAAGAGAAGAGAGTACATCTGAGGGCCTGATCCTACCGGTAGGCTCTGAGTTTGTAATATCTTGATACATGATGTAGTTCAAAAATATCTACTGGAGAAAAATAGGGAACAGCCAAATGGCCAGCCAACAGATTTCACTACCGTTCCAAGAATTCTACCCCTCCCCCCCGATACAGTATTATCTGTGTTTGGTGCTCTTCTGTCATATCTGAATGCCTAAATGTCCCCTCTGTCCACCCACCAGTGTGGGAATGGAGAACTGCACAGACAGGCAGTCAGGTTTTAGAAACTCTGAGTTCTTTGCTCTACCCTCACTGGATAGACTCGGATGTCTAGTGAGCAAAGATAACTTGGCTTACCAGCAGTCGTTCTTCTGCAGCCGAATCAGAAAAGCATCACGCTGCCTACAAAAAAATGTCTAGGCTTGTTGCTAGCTGTTTAAGATGGCTGCCTCTGGGTATTTGCCTGTAGGAAGTTTCTTCAAGTCAGCACAAGTAGAGTGGAAAGAAATGTGTCTATGTTTGAGGGTGTGGGGAACTGGCTTTCGGTATTGTTTCAGATGTGACTTGGTGGATAGATTTAGTCACATTCACCTAACTCTGTATCTCTTTCTCTATTCCTTTCCCCCTCTTAAAGTTTCACTTTCTTCTAACCTTCGTTCACTCCTTAAAAGATTCCCCTAGATCTGATGTTGCCCCTGATCATAAATCATTACTAAGATCAACTCTTCAGATAGAAATAGATTGGACTTGGGGACACAGAGTGACCATATTGTCTGTGCACTTTATGATTTTATGCATCCATAGGATGTTGTCCTACTGCCTCTTGTAGAGGGGAGTGGAGAGGGTAGAGAGGAGGGGACAGGAGATTGTTAAGAGGATATGACATGTATGGAACAGAAAGGAGGAGTCTGCTTTCACCAGGCAAGGAGAACAGAAGGAGCTGCAGATAGGCTGGCATGCAAATTTAAACTGAATTGTACAGTTTTACTCAATCACAATAAATAAATAAAATAAACAGAGAAAAAAAGATTCACAGGGATTATTGAGCATGCATATGACGAATTAGAAACAACAGGATAACAGCTGACTGCAGAACACAGATGCTCCAGCCTCACTTGAATGATATTTAACCTGATGGCCTTTGCATCTCTGGGACAACATCACTTGGCTCAGAGATGCTATAAGTGCAGCATGAACCATCATCCCTCCAAAAAACAGCTAAAACTCTTCTGCTGGCAAAGTGAAGCCTGCAGTAGACACTTGGGAACGAAACTCTTTTATTTTACATTGCTTTTGAGTCTACAGTTTCTGTATCTTATAATTGTATCATCAGGAAGGAAACATTTACCTAGGGACGTAGGGGACTCTCTGAGCAACAGAAAAATATATTCTCTAAGGTGTAGCATGTTTAAAAATGAAGCCAGTTGTTGTCAACTCAGTTCTGACTCATGGTGACCCTATCTGTGTCATAGTAGAGCTGTGCTCCATAGAGCTTTGCATGGCTGATTTTTTAACGGTAGATCACCAGGACTTTCTTCCGAAGCACCTCTGAATAGACTCAAATCTCCAAACCTTTTATCAGCAGCAGAGCACGATTACCATTTGTACTACCCAGGGACCCCTTTAGCGTGTTTATGAATCTTAAAAATACTTTCTTTGTGTTTGCATATGTCTAGCCAAGGCAGTCTGCCTTAGTATCAAAAAGCTTTTGTCTTGGTACAATTAGTTGAATTTTTGGAGAGCAGACCATTTAGTTGATCTTCTGAATTTTTTTATGTCATGTATTTCCTATCCATAGGCTGAATTTCATTTTTACTGCAATACCTTCAATTTTCTAAACATCTCCACTTCCTGCTTACCACCTCGTCTGAAGTCACTTAAATACGTCTTCTTACACGCATATGTGTGTCTAAGCCCACTGACTTCCCCCTCCCCCAAACTGGCATCTCTGAAATCAAGTAGCAGTTTCTAGAGCCATGCTGTCACAGTGGTTAAGAGCTAGGCTGAAAACCTAAAAATCAGCAGTTTGAATCTACAGGGCATTCCTTGGAAACCCTATTGTGACAGTTCTATTGTGTCCTACAAGGCTGCTGTGAGTCAGAAATGACTCAGCAGCAACAGATGTGGTTAGGTTTTGGTTTTCCGTCTTGAGGAGAGTGTAATGAATCCTTCTGCCTACAGTCATTCAGGCAATCGATCAAGCACTGAGTGTGGACACCTATTTGGAAATGCTATATGAAAATGGTATTATTTCTTGTGTCTTATTTTAGGAAATTGCTCCCTTGCTTTACACCTGTCTTTTCTCTTTATTTTATAATGCTAAAACTTTTCACTGTTTCATATGCTTCAAATTGCTATCACAAACTTTTTTAAATCTTTGTATCATCTAATAAGTGATTTCATCCCTCTTTTACAGAAGGGAAAAATGTTCATCATATTTGTGACTTGCTCAAAGCCCTTCATCAAAATAAACAACTTGAACTTACATCTATATCTTCTGGCTCCCAGGCTATTGCCCTATTTACTAAATTAAGTATCCCTAGTTGAATTCTTGATGACCAAATGATGCCAATAATGTTTTCTACCTTCTAGAATGTCTAACCAAGCATCCCAGGCAGTGTACATGATAAACAGACACTTGATTTCAAAACTTTCTTCACTTAGAATGCTGGCGGTACAGTGGTTAAGAGCTATGGCTGCTAACCAAAAGGTCAGCAGTTCAAGCACAACAGCTGCTCCTTGGAAACTGTACAGAGCAGTTCCACTATGTCCTATAGGGTTCCTATGAGTCTGAATCGACTTGACTGCAACAAGATTGATTTTGATTTTATGACTTTAGTCTGATTTATGCAACATTGAGTTATGTGAATACAGATATTACTGAAAAAAGACTATAGGCAAAACCCCTCAGTTTGGGAAGTGGTCCTAAGAGAATGATAAAGAGGTGGCCTCCCAAATAGCAGAGCAAGAATGCCACATTAATGGGCAGTCACTGAAGTGAAGAGTAAAAGAGAAGGCAGGAAAAGGAGAAGTAATGTCTTTGGAAGCCTGGCATCTTGGATATTTTAAAGGTCAAAATAGTGTTTAAAGGGAACTGCATGGTTCAAGGCTCTGGCAATGGCACAGAGCAGTGTTTCCCCTCTAGGACTTCAGTTTGAATCTAGTCCAGGAAAAGAAGCAAGGTGAGTTGAAGACTTTAGTGATGGAAGACTGAGCCTCTCACCTCCAGGCCCATGGAGCAAACTCTCCTCAGGTTGCACAGGCCTGTTGGCAATTATTCTGAAGACTGCTCAGTGGACTATGTAAAATAAATTAACGGTCATGGTCCCCTGAGAGGTAGCTGTGGTCAACACTTTCCCAAAGCAAATGCACAGCCAAAGTGAACAAGCAGTAGCTGAACCATGGATGGAGATCTTTGCCCTCTTCTTTAAGAGTTCTGCCTGTGGATCAACACAAAACATTTTGTTTTATTATTTTGCTTCACAGTCTACAAGACCTGACAAGAAAAGAAATGTTATGTTAAAAAAAAAAAAAATTGAAATACGACAACACAAACAATAGTTTTCTTGTTGAATGTAGTGCAGAAGCGGTAGGATGAATGGAAAGGGACCTGGCTGATGAAAGGCGGCTCTGGACAGGTCTGAGTCTGGAGTCCTTCTCAGTGTGCACAGAACCTAAGAAAAAGGTGAAAATCTGGAGTCACAAAGGAAGTATCTTTTCTTGATTAGTGAAGGCTACCGCATTCAACTTTGGGCTGTAAAAGGCCCAAGAGATCTCTCCAGTCTATGAGTCACTTCTGGATTGGCAGTCCCTAATGACCAGCTCACTGAAGTTTGAGTGGACTCTAAATCATCCAGATGTTTGATTTACTCCACATTATGAATTCAGAATCTGTATTAGATTAATATTCTGTTATAGGAAAAGTCCGGGGTTCCACTGGCTAGGCCAGGGTTATCAAGGGCTGCATTAGAACTGATTTTCAGTTGCCTTTTGGTGGACACAAGCGAGCCTGGATTCTTCCTAGTTATCACCGCTTTACGTAAGAGAGAGAGAGAGAGAGAGAGAGAGAGATTCTAAGGGATCGGCTTTGAATATGTTAAGTTTTGAAGTCTTGTTCAAACACATACACAGTCAAACACAGTCACATGTACACATACAACTCTTCACTTCTTAAGCACTGAATTTCTTAGCCTTTTGGACATATTCTTTTACCACATATATACTAATGAAAAAATCATAGCACTACTTGTAAAGGAGAGAGAGAAGCAACAGTGTTTATGCCCTTTAAAAGTCATAGCAAAAGTATGGATTTATTTTAATTCCAAAGATAAAAAGTACATCTAGAACTGTGGCTGACTCACTCACGCGGGCTTATGGAGCAGGCCATACCAGAAGGGACAAGTGACCTACTGGTTTCCAGGCGCTTTCCTTCCTCTTGGCTGAATCAGCCTTACTTTACAAATTGGTAGAGATACTGAATTAGGTAAATTTAAAGTGAGGAGATATACTCTCTACTTACTCTATCAAAAAGATACTCACAAAGCTTTTAAATAATTCTCAGTTATCACCAGGTGAATACTTTTTCAAAGGTTATGAATCAGGTCTCTGTGACATGTTCTCAAGTCTCTGATTCGGGTCATTTTTGCCAGTCTCATCTAGAGCATAGGGAAGAGGCTTTTTTTCCAACCCCCCCCCACATTTGGTATCCAGATTGCCTTCCTATTAAGAGGCTTTTTCAGTAGTGATGGTGCCACAGTTGTTAAAACTCTTTACTGTCAGTGCTTCCAACCCACCAACCACTCCATAGGAGAAAGATATGGCCATCAGCTTCAGTAAAGATTATAGCCTCAGAAACCCCGTAGGGCACTTCTACCCCACCCTGTAGGGTTACTATAAGTCAGAATCCACTGGGCAATAAGTTTAAATTTTTTGTTTTGGTACAGAGTCTGTAAGTAGCCCCAGTAGCACAGAGCTCAAAAGCTGTGCTACTAACAAAAAGGTCAGTGATTTGAACTTACCAGCAACTTTGTGGGAGACAAGACCTGATGGTCTACCTCCGTTAGGATCACAGCCAAAGCAAACCCCCATGGAGCACTTCTACTCTCTATTATAGGGTCACTGTGAATCGGAATTGACTAGACTATGCATGATGACAACCTCACCGTGAACTCCAGCAAGCCAGCCTTCTCCAGATGTACTGCAGCTGTTTCAATTGCTTTTATTTTTCTGTTAGTTTTCTTATGGTGGTCGGGGCTAAGTCAGAATCAACATTTCGAATTAGAAACACCGATGCAGTCCCAGAGAGGACACTGCAGTGGTAATACTTGACAAAGAGGAGGACCATAAAATATGACCTGGGTGAAGTGTCTGGCTGCAACAAACACTATCTGCAGGACACACACACCCCAGAGCCCCATCATGAAGACAGCACTGCTGATATATTAGAGTCTGCTGGACTTTTTGTTTATGATAACTAGGAAAGAAAAAATGAGCCCCTGTTTCAGTACATTCGTCCCAAGATGATGACACAGTAGATTCCCCTTGCAGAAAAACCAGGAAAGCTCAGTTAATCACCATTTATCACTCAAGTGACTAGTGTCTTGCAGATGCCCTAGAGCCTCAGAGACTGAGAAGCTCATTGGGTTGCAATGTCATTCCCTTCTCTCATTCCACCTAATGTGATAAACTCAAGTCCTGGCATGAGAGTGATATATGCTGGCTTTTAGATTCCTGAGCCTTTCACATGTACATGATTCACTCCTACAGAACTAGATGAGTTTTCAGAAATAAATCTCATATTATAATTTTAATAACTCTACAACTTTGCACCATCTCATGTATTACCAGGCTATTCCAAGCTACTATAACTTTTGCCGGAAACCTCTAAAATATTTTTCTATATCTGTCCAACTTCAAACAGTGTTTTGTTGAGTAGATTTTAATAAGGAAATCACCCGTGGTGGGATCCCAGATAGGTTAGCTGATGCCTAATTGGTTCAAGTTTTACTCTTGTTGTTTTGTCACGTTAGAAATATTCTCTATTTACCAACCAGTAGTTGAATAAGAGGTATGGGCTTTCCATTCAATGCTCCCACTCATTTGATTATTTTGACTGCTTGAATGTAAATGAGTCATAAACTAAAAAATAATATCATGGCTAGCCTTGGCTTGTACAAGGTTCTGATATAGGGTTGGAAACTTTTTATGTAAAAAATAACCTAATAGTAAATGTGTTCAGGCTTGCAGGCCACATGATTTTAGTTACAACTATTCAATTCTGCTACTGTAGCGTGAAAGCAGCCACAGACAGTATACAAGTGAATAAACTCAGCTGTGTTCCAATAAAGTTTTATTTACAAAAGTAGGCAACCACCTGATTTGGGCCTACACTTCGGAGGCTTCTGATGCCTGTGCCAGGTTAATCTGTTTCACCAAACTTTTGCATACCCATTCCCAAAGGTCAGCATAAAAAACTGTGATAACCAACATTGTGCTTTCTGAGAACTCTAAATACTGAAGCTCGCAATTCTCAGATGTGTAGACTGTATTTTCTTTTTCAGTTAGAAGATAGGACAGAGTTTGTACTGAGAGTTTATCTGTAAAAGTGACTGAAGAATGCCTTCCTTACTAAACCAGAAATTCTTGGTTGATGTTTATTATCAATAAAGCTGTTCACACTGACGCTACAGTGTTTTAACATAGTCTCTCAGTTGGAAGATAGGGAAACAGTAAAGCCTTCTGGAGAAAGGTCTACTCTAAACACAGAACAGGTCTTGAAGAGCTAGCAACTGTTTGCTGGTCTCTCTTCGGTAAATGGTGAGCTGTTAATCCTTAGCCTGAAATCTAGTTCTTGGAGAGGAAATCCTCCTTTGCATCTCACTCAGAAGTGATGGTGCATCTCTGTGGAAATTAAGTAAAAGGTAGCTGGTATGTCAGGAAGGGCCAAGGGACTAAGTCAGAGTTAGGGCTCTCGGCTGATGTTGTTGCACCAGGAGAGATGTACTGGGAGACTTCCGGAGGGATTGCAGCAAGGAGTTAGAAATCATCAGATCAGGAAAATAGCACCAGATATACATCTGCAGTTTAGGTGTCCCACTTCCTGCAAACCCTGGTGGCATAGTGGTTAAGTGCTGTGGCTACTAATCAAAATGTAGGCCGTTCAAATCCATCAGGGGTTCCTTGGAAACTCTAAGAGGCAGTTCTTCTTCGTCCAACAGGGTCACTATGAGTTGGAATTGACTCAGTGGCATTAGGTTTGTTTTTTTCTTTTTTTTTTTTTTGGTTCACTTCCTGATCATGTGACCTTCCCTTTCAAAATTTACATCTGCAAAATGGGCATTAGACCAACACATAGAACAAGGTAGAAACAGAGTCAGAAAGACCATCCAGACATAATTTCCTTGCTTACCTTCTGGGCACTATACCACAGTTCTCCACCAAATATGTAAAAACGCGCTTCTGTGTGTGCATGTATGTGCACATGCCACACAGAAGGATCTCTGTGGGAAATGTATGAGATCGCATATGTGAATGTATAGAGTACAGTTTCTGTCAAAAAACAGGTGCCTTGTGGTTGATGTTTGTTGAGTGACTGAGTCTTACAGAGCAGTCTTACTGCAAGGTTTCTGAACCACAGCTCTGTTAATATTCTCAGCTGGATAATTCTTTGTTATGGGTATTATCCTGTGTGTTGTTGAGTATGGAAACCCTGGTGGCATAGTGGTCAAGTGAACCAAATGTTGGCTGTTTGAATCTTCCAGGTGCTCTTTGGAAACTCTATGGGGTAGTTCTACTGTGTCCTGTAGGGTCATTATGAGTCCGAATCGACTTGATGGCAGTGATTTGTTGTTGTTTGTTTGCTTGTTTTGGTACTGTTGAGTATATAGTAGCACACTGGGCCTCTATCCACAAGGTGAAGGTAGCACTGCCCTCTTCTTCCCCTCCCCTGCCCAGTACAACAAGCCAAAAAAATGCCCAAACACACTGCTAAATATCCCCTGGGAAGAAAATCATCCCTGATTGAGCAGTATTCTCTTAACAGGTAAGACACTAATGCCTGGCAGTGACTTTACCTAGTACCCGAATCAGCTGGATGACTTGTGAAAATACAGACTGCCAGGGCCCA
Source organism: Heterohyrax brucei (assembly GCA_028571685.1). NCBI lineage: Eukaryota > Metazoa > Chordata > Mammalia > Hyracoidea > Procaviidae > Heterohyrax > Heterohyrax brucei. The sequence goes on from CM053151.1 coordinate 101,843,195, forward strand.
CCCCAGAGCTTTGGGTTCACAGGGTCTGAGAGGAAGCTCAAGAATTTGCATTCCAGCAAGTTCTTGAGTGATACTAAAGCTGTTAGTCCAGGAACCACACGTCTCTGTGTGTAGGTAAGATGTAAGATGTTCTGGATGAATTCTACACGATGTATAACGTGTTTCCTAACTCTGAAAATGACAGTCTTGTGTCTGTGATCATAGGGCCTGAGGTTTCTAAGGTCCAGCAGATGGGTCCTCACAGCTGCAGTCAAGATACCGAGAAAAAAGCAAGACGTTTATGGGAGATGTTCAGCCTGTGCTAGTCTGCAGTCAGCACTGCCTCTCCAGCTGTCACTTGAGCCTTGCCAGGGCACCGCTGCAGCTCTTGGCTCAACACTGAGGCACCTACGCAAATGATGTTTAACTTCTTCCTTTGTGGTCCAACTTAGCTAGCAAGCAAGCCAGCGTGACACTGGGGTCTGTGGTGTGATGTGGGTATGCTGAGTGGGTTTGAAGGATGTGATGAGTTGAGCTTCCAGTCTACGGCTGGTGACGGTGAGAGGATGGCTCAGACTCATGTCTTATTTACTGGCACCCTCTGCTTTGTCTCTCCTCAATTCTCCCCTCCAGGTGAGGGTTCCTGTTGTCCTACCTGCTGTCCTAAGCTGTCATCCCTGCTCTCATTTTTTTTCTTTTTTTCTCCTTTGCTGAGAGGTAGAGATGGAGCTGTCTTGAGCTATTTATCAGTCTTATCTTTCTTGGCCCTCTGTTAGTATTTCAGACTGTGGATCTAATCCTCTTTAATTGATTGACCTCAAGCAACCAGACATCAGCAAGTCACCCCACACAGCAGAGCCACAGAAACAGGGAGAGGCAGATGTAACTTTGTTGGGTGAATGCAAAGGTCATAGAGGCCTATGCAGGTTTAGGAAAATAGAATTAGTTTCCAGGTCATTTCATGTAAATTTTTTAGGGACAATCTATATAGATTTTGGAGTTGATGATTTTGAAGGAGATGCAGTAGTTTCAAATAGATCATGTCTTGCAGGGACTATGCAGATGCCTCTGTCTCATTTGTCACCTGTGATATGGTTTCTCACCCAGTCGTCCCCACTAACATCATCACTGCTATCATTTGCTTCATCCCAGCCATTAATATCAATGTCATATCACCCTGTAGAATGCTTCAAAATTTCCAAAGACTTCAATAAGTTATCTTCCTAAGGACCGTTTCGTGCAGATATTATTATTGTTGTTGCTATTGTCTCTGCTATGATTATTCTCATTTTTCATACAGAAAGCCTGAGGCTTGAATAGTTAAGGGTCCCACGTGAGATCACATATCCAAAAAGCCCTGGAGCCTGCCAGAATAGACATTATCTTCTTTCTAGCCCACTGCCATAACTACACCTAAGCTGTCAGGGGAAGGGGACTGGATCATTGTCATGAGGCAATAATGAAACCCCAGATTGTCCCTAAGCTTCGTGGCCAGGGTCTTGATAGTTTTGGTGATTCCTGTTGTGCTTCATCCCTGTCTTAGAATTTTTGAGACACAGATCTTGCCTCTTGTATCCGCTGAGTCTCTTAATAGTACATGGTTCTACACAAAGAAATCACACAGTCAGTGCTTATTAACTATCAGTTGACCTACATCTAAATCAGGAGGCCATAAACTTGAAAGGATGGGTAATGATCTTCATTGAGAGAAGAGAGCTATAAAGACAAGCTGCACTATGTTCAGCTAAAATTCATAAATTGGCAAGGTTATACCTCATTCTTCTGTATTTTATAGGTTGCGTATCTAAAGCATAATAAGGTTATATGTCTTGTCTAAGAGTCATTGCTTAAAAATCTGTGACTATATGTGGGCAATTATTTATTTTATCCTAGAACATTAAAATCCCATTTAGTCTCTGATGATACTGAAATTTATTAATATATATTATCATAATCACAATTATAATTCATTCATTCTTTTAGTTACCTGTTAGTTTAGCATCTATTAGTATCTGAGCTTGAAGGACCCATAATCAAGCAAATTAGGCAGATACAAAGTAAATAAAGTTATGTATGTACCACACTGTATAAAGAACTCGATTACAGCAGAGAATGCATGTGACTGAAGTGTAACATGGTAGAAGATTCATGAATTGAAGAGCCGGATAAGTCCTAGTTTCTAATCTTAAAAATGCTTTGTATTGATTACATGAATTCCAGTTCTCTGACTTTCTCTCTCTTTCTCTCTCTATTACTCCATAAAATCTGTAGTAACTATGAGAATTCAAAATTAATTCTTTTCAGCAATATTTTCTGAGTGTCCATGGTCCGTCAAGGTGGTCAGGCTTACGTTCCAGTAACAAATAGGCTCAAACACTCAGGGACATAGAGCAGCTGGGCTTTATTCTCACTCATGCTGTCTGTCCTCTGCAAGGTGGCTTACTGTTCTCCTTATTCAAAGTCCTTGAATTTGCTTGGTGCAGTTGTTGAGAGTAAAAGAAGAGCTCTGGTGGGTCTCACACGAGCACAGCTCAGGAAGGGTGTCCAGCTTATTGGTCAAAACTGATCTCATAGCATTATCGATCACAAAGGGACCCAGAATTTCTGTCTTACCATGAACTCAAAATTGAGAGAACTGGAAACATTTCGTAAGCAGTCTGAGTGATTGTGTTACCTACTCCAAACGAGACTTTGAAATGGGTGTGGAAGGCCTGTGGTATCAGAAGCCACAGGAGGCATCATATGAATGTCATTTGTCTTGTGTTATTGCCTAGCACAGAACTAACACATTCTGTGGGATGCCTGGCAGTTAAGATATTGAGAACTGCTTCCACTGCACATCACCCGGCATGGATTTGAAAGTCGCAGCCCTGTTTCTGTCAGCTGCAATTTCTTAAAATAGAGATGGTGCATTCTGCCTTCCCCGGGGGCTCTCTGGGATGAACAAAGAGGTCACCTACAGGGAAAGCTTTATTCCTCAGGATTTGTTCTTGCCCCCTGTGCATTTCTGCTCCTGAAGTCTGACCCTGGTGTTGGTAGCATCTCTTGGGTCACTGTTCCCACAATAACTGTAATGTGGCTGATGGAAGATCAGAAATCTGAAGCTGTACTAAGTTGAGAAGACAGGTGGGCTCATAAACAGTTATTACTGATGAAGAATGACTTACTGGCTATTTAAAGACAGCTGTTTTCTCTCCTGTTCAGTTTTTTTCTAAATGCACTGGAGGATTCCTCAGTAACGTCTCCTGATTTACCACTTACCTTTGTTGTTAATATCAAGGAACAATACAGACAGAAGCGATTACCTTGGTAGGAACTTTACAAGTGATAGGTATAGTGTCATTAGAATTGATAGCTGTAGCCATGCTGTTTTTGCAGCTATACTTTCTTGTCGTGGAGAGGGCTGTACATACAGGGCACCAAGGAGTTTGGAGAGATAGCAACTACCAAATTATGACACAATGTCAACTTGGCCAACACTTTTAATAAAAACTGTTCTGTTAGCTAAAGATTACATTTTTCGCACTGTATTTTGATCACAGTGTCCCCCTAAGCCAACCTATCCTTCGTTCATGCCATAGCTTTTAACTACGTGAATGAGAAACAGAAGGAGGAAAATCCCTTAAGGAGATGGATTAGCGTAGTGGCTACAACAACAAGCTTAAACATGATAATGAATGTGAATTTGGCACAGGACCAAGCAGTGTGTTTCATTCTGTTGCACAAAGGGTCATGATGAGTTGGAATCGACTCGAGGGCACCTCACAGCAATGACAGGCAAGACATGGAAAAGAACACTGATGCTTATCGAGGTCCAAAAGCACGCAGAGTCCAGTGCTATAAGGTTACATATAATATAAGGTTATATCTAATTCTTACATTGAACTTTGTAGGTAGGAGCTACCATCTATCTTCTTTCACCAACTTACAGTCAGTTCTGACTCATGACAACCACATGTGTGTCTCGAGTAGAACTGTGTTACATGGGATTTTCAATGGCTGAGTTTTTGGAAGTTTTAAAAAAGCTGAAGTGCCTTTTGGTGAACTTGAACTTTCATTCTTTAGTTAGAAGCCCAGTGCATTAACCATCTGCACCAGCCACAGGCAGCTAATGTGCTTGACTACTAATAGAAAGGTTGTAGGTTGTAGGTTCAAGTCTACCTCTGAAGAAAGACCTGGCAGTCTACTGAAAAGTGAGCCATTGAAAACTTCATGGAGCACAGGTGATTTTTGTGTTTTTTTAATTGTGCTTTAGATGAACGTGTATAGAGCAAATTAGTTTCTCATTACACAATTAGTATATATGACATTGGATGCCAACAGTACAACTTGATAATGCTCTCCTGTTCTCAACCTTGGGTTCTCCGTTTCCATTCATCTAGCTTTCTTGTTCCCTCCTGCCTTCTTGTCCTTGCCCCTGAGCTGGTGTGCCCATTCGGTCTCCTGCATGTGGTTGAGCTAAGTGTATTGTTTTTTGTGTCATGGGCCCATCTAATCTTTGGCTAAAGGACAAACCTCAGTACTGAGTTATAAAGGTGTCCAGAGGCCATACTTTTGGGGGTTCTCCAGTCTATCACATCAGTAAGTCTGGTCTTGTCTTGTGAGTTAGAATTTATTCTACATTTTCCTACCTTCTCTCTGGAACCTTCCATTGTAATCCCAGTCAAAGCGGTGATGGCAGCCCTGTACCACCTGATTGTGGAGCACGGTTTTGACTCGGATACATATGAGGGTGCTGTAAGTTGGAGCAGAGACATAAGTAAGCTGTGGGAGGTGGGTGGAGAATGTGCCTCAGGTGCTACCCGAGGAGGGGCACTCTGATGGATAGCTTCTATTGACCATTAAAGTTTCCATCACCAGCTGTGATAAATTTTTCAGCAATTTAAAACTTATTTACCACAGATACTATTTTCTGTAGATAGGTCTCAGAGTTGGAGTCAATGCCATGGCAACAGGCTTCCTTCCACTCATCTCTTTTAAAAGAAAAATTAGACTTTAAAGAACCTACCAAGGTCATGAAGATTTAAAAGCCTGGCATATTATTTGAACTATGTGATGCTAAAATTCATGTTTATCCTACTGAACCGATTAACTTTGCCAATAATCACAGTGTTATATGTGGTCTAATGATTGAGTGGTCCCTTCTCCTGATCTTATTTACCCTTTATATTTGTCTAATGTTTTATTACTTATAAGGTTCTGTCATATTAATTGCATTATGTTATCCTAACAACATCCCCTGGAAGTATGTAAAGCTGGTATTCTGTCCCCATAACACATATCAAGAAGTAGGTTTAGAGAAGTTAGGTAACTTGCCCATGGTCAGTTGGGGCTGACTCCAAAGCTAAGGTTTTATCTTTCATGTTTTCTCTTCTCTGGACCCAGGAACTGGCAGAGGTTATTTTGTTGGCAGCTGAGCATGATAGATGCTAGCCTGGGCAATTGTCTGTGTACTTGCCACAAGGCTTTCATGACTTATAATGAACTGAAACAAAGCAGTTCTCTACAGATTATAGTGTGACCATGGTCCCATGATAAATGACAAGGAGATTGCAATAATGAAATCTCATTGCCACGAGTAGGAAGACCACATCTGAGGTCTAACAGAGCCACGTTTACCATTGTGGGGACACAGGCTGAAGCTCCTGGGGCAGGGGTTCCGCTGACATTGGCAGCTTGCTAGCAGGATTAAGATCTCTTTGCAACAGTGATTGCATTGCCAAATGTGTGGCGCCTAAGATAAGGACCAAATATTTATTCTGGCAGAGATTAAATCTTTTCTTTTCCTGAATCTATTATGGATCTTGCAGAAAATCTGCCCCAGACTGTATCTTACTGATCAGCCAGCTTGCTGAACTAGAACTCTACTTTGCCATGGCTCTAGCTGAAAAGCTGTAGACGGCTGGTTGAAATGTTTCCTCTGTCCCCCCAAAACTGTTCTCCTTTCATGATTAATTAGTGACTCAGAAAGGAATTAATCACCAGCAGTCTTTCCCGTGCCTCCAGGATTTATATGTGGCTTCTCAATGAAGAACCAAAGGGAAGTAAACAGCTGACAGCTGTGGGTGGGCAGAGGGCTTGTGGTATCTGCAGTCATGGTTTCTTAACTCTCACAGTCCTTTCCTTCTGCCAAGCAAGTAATGACACAGGTTACCGTGGTCTCACCTGTTTAGATATCAGAGTGATGATGTACAAACTCACAAGTATACAGACACATATAACCTTTTGAAATGAATGTCCACTCTTTTAGTTAGTCGTGCCATTTCTATACTCCCTTAGAAGCAAAAAGAAAGAGTCAAATAAATAAGAATGATGTTAATTGTGGGCATGAAGAATGCAAAAGGAACCTGTTACCAGGTCCATTTATCCAAGCATCCTGTTTTAATGCTATGTATTTTATTTAGTACTAGAGACTTAGAGATGAAAAAGACAAACTAAAACAAACTGAGAATAGAGAGATCTCGAGAAACAGATTCCAGAGAGCATGAGTTTGTTTAGTCATAATTTAGGAAGGCACCAGATTCACTTTACCAGAGAATAGACTGTACAAATGGCAGACAAAATTTTACAATTCACACTATCAGGCACACAAGAAACTATGTCTGCCTTGTATCTTGGCATTCTGGGAGTGGACAACTGCCTTCTAAGATAATGACTCTGGGTGAGAGTCTATAAGTGAGCAAGAGACGACTCATATACTAAAGAGAAATTGTCAAGGTGAGAAAGGCCTGCCTAACAGAAACATAAGCGTATCATCTAAGTGTATGAAAACCAGTGCCTGAAATCTCACCAGAAATCTTAATTTGTTGATGTTAATGATAGATATAGACAGACAGATATAGTAGTCTTCAATTACAGTGATCTTAAATACAAGAGTAAGCTCAGTCCTGTGTCGTCCTCAGGATCACGGGCATGTTCAAGTCTGTTGCTGAGGCTATTACACCAGTCCAGCTGAAGGTCTTCCCTTGCCCCATCGGCCCTCTACTTCATCTAACATGATGCCTTCCATCAGTGACCGATCCCTCCTTACAGCACATCCAGACCAAACAAGTTGGACCATGTTCTGTTATGATCTGTAAAAGTTCTCCTTGGCTAATTTTTGGAAGTATTTCATTGCCAGGCCTTTCTTGCCAGTCTGTCTTAGTCTGAAAGCTCTGCTGAAACCTGTCCACCATGGGTGACTTGACTAGTACTTGAAATACTTGTGGCTTAACTTTCAGCATTGCAGCATACAAGCTACCACAGTGTGACAACCTGATGGATAGGTAGCGAGACTTCAAACCATATTAGGTACTTAATAAATGTCTATGTACTGAAAGAAAAAAAAGAATGACTAAATGAATGACTAACTCTGAGAGTCAGAATAACTTTTCCTGGATCTTAGTTGATTTAGATTTTGCACTTCTTTCTCTTCTCCCTCGTTGTCTTCTTGTCTTCTCCTCCTCCCGGAATGTGAATATGGAAGATAACAGAGGCTATGGGAACAAATGTTATGGCTTAGTCTTACAGAATATCAGAAATACAACTACATTTGATTAAACTTGAATTTTTACCCCATTATTTAGTCAATAAGTCAGAAAATTAGAGAGATTCAGAAAGATGTCTCTTGTCTCTCCCAGCTATTCCTCCCAATACCCTGCAATGCAATGAAGCCCTTCTGAGAGGTTTAGAGAAGCTGATTATATCTAATGAGTAATATTAACTGCATTTTATGTCTCACTGTGAGTATTAACTTTGAGTCTTCATGGTAAAAAATTACTAGGGAAGGAGAGCAATAAGAACGTTAATAGATTATTTGTGTGTCATTGCTTCCTGGTGACTCCTAGGATGTGTATGCCATCGCTGTCTTCACCTTTGTCACCGTTGTCCCCATCATCGTAAGCACCATCTCCATTGACATAGTCCCTCTGCTGGAGTTGTGTTTCCCCATCCCACAAATTTTGGAAGCCACAGAGGTTCTCTTCTGCTGTGTGACACAAATCTACAGCAGTGAATGATGTGTCCCTATTTGGATTAGTCTTAAGAGTAAGTATGGGAAGAGTAACAGATATCTGACTATGAAAACATCAGCTTCGTCTCAGTGACTTCCACTCAAGATGCCTCATCTCTGTGGTTCGTACCTGCAGAAAATATTGTCAGGAGTTGGTCTATAAGGCTAGCTACTCTGCTATTAATTCCTGATCACACTGTATCCACAAGCTCCTATCTGCAACACTGTTCAGCTTTGCTTGGTGCGAAATATGTAGGTGTACTCGTATTTTTTTTTTTCCTCCTAAATCTTACTCATGAAGAACACTAGAGTCTAGTGTCTTATGAGCCTGTACTAGAAAACAATCATAATTCTTCTCACAGAAAATTGGCAGTGTCACTGTCTAGCAGTTATGTAGTTCTGTGGTCCCAGCCCTGATATCTGTTGAAAGCAATCCAATGATGTAACCTATGTAACATGGCCTGCGAGAGCAATCCGGGTGGCGTTGTACCGCTGGTTTTTGTATGGAGTATGAAAGCCCTTGGAGAAATGTAGGACACTCCTACTAACTTTGTACCAACAGCTCCCTCGGGGCACCTAGAGGTTTGTTTCTAGGTGGAGGATCAGCTTTATAGAGAGAAAACCTTGCTGGTGGTGATAACCATGCTGTTTGTGTTTATTATAGGAACAGGGAAAAATTGGAGTCGTCTTCAATATCGGAACAGTTGACATCTCCATCAAAGAAGAGAGAACCCCAGTGAATGACGGTAAATACCACGTGGTGCGCTTTACCAGGAATGGCGGCAATGCTACACTTCAGGTGGACAACTGGCCGGTGAACGAGCATTATCCCACAGGTATGTGTTTTACCCTCAGCCACTGGACTGTTGTTCACTCTTCCATTCACTTTTAAATGGAAATTTTTCTCATGGCTGTCATCAGATCATACAACATTGAATACTAAGTACAAATTCATTTTTTTGAATATGTGAAAAGTTATATCTTTAGGAGACAGTCCAGTGTAGGGAGCTTCTGGAGACTTACTAACTATGCACAGATATGTTTTTGTCAACCTGATCAATGCTACCTGACTGGCTCATATCAAAGGCAGGGATCGTGGGTTTTCCACAGCGCCCTGGAATGTTGAGAAATGGAGTGAAGGAGCTATTGTGAATAATCACAAGAAAATCGGTTTGAGATCTAGACTTTGTGATACCATTTAATACTTCGATTCTGTACTTCTTTCTCTTCTGTCTCATCGTTTTTCTTGTCTTCTCCTTCCTGAATGCGGACATAGATGGATGATAAGAGAGACTATAGGAACAAATGTTGTGACTTTGTCATATAGAATGTCAGAGAAACAACTAAATTTTATTTAACTTGAATTTCTACCCCACTGTTTACTCAATAAATCAGAAAATTAGAGCAACATGGGAGGATTCTTCTTGTTTTTCCCTGCCATTCCTTCTGATACCCTACAATGCAAAGATGCCTTCCTAAGAGGTTGAAGGTACAGCTGGCCGGCGATGGTAGAGAGACTGAGAAAGGAGGTTCGCTAAACATGAATCAGTGAACATAAAGTCACATTAATAAGAGAAAAATAAAAGATAGAATTTCACCCGTTTTGCTGACTTTTTCCATGTTTTGTGTCATGCTAAGGCTGAATTGATATCAGAAATGGGTCCTAGTAGGCGTTTTAATAGCAAGCATCCTGGCATGGGAGGGAGAGGGGTTAATTAAGTGTTTAAATTTTACAGTCAAGGAACATCGCCAGCAAACTCCCAGAGCCAGATGGCCAAATCAAGGGCAATGGGAGGAAAGGTTGCTGTCTTTAAAAGAGATCTTTTAAATAATCTCTTTACTTTCTCTCTTATCTCTTACTTCTTCCAGGAAAAGAATTCTAGATCCTGATAACAATAGTGCCAGGAATGGAGAAGAAAACATTTTAGCAAAGATCCTTTCTCCACGGTTGCATTGCCACTCTATGGATGCAAAAACAGTGAACTTTTGGCTAATCTGAGCAGGATGCTGTATCTAATTACCTGTCCCCTACACTCTGAACTCCCCACAATTTCCCCACCTTTTCCCTCCCAGTTTCCTTACAGTGAGATAGCTACTGTGATGGAGAAGCCAGAAGCCTATTTCCGGAAGCTTAACAGCCATTTAGATAACACACTTGAGAGAAATGCACCAAGTAATATGGCCCAAGATCTTGAATGATTTTAAGACCCTGATTGTGTTTTCCTGCTTAACTCAGCACTAGTATTCTTTCAAATGCTAGTCACAGGCAAGCAAAAGTGCCTGTGATGCTGGGTTTATCATTAGCAGCTGGAGTCTTCTTATCCCTGGTTTAAAAATTGTGAGGTGTCTGTTGACAGCATACAAGGCCCCCAGAGTGCTGAACCAAAAGCTGCATCAATTCATTCATCTAGATATTTTCTAGATAGCTCAACCATTGATATGAATCTCTTGTCAAACTCTTAGCACTTCTTAGATTAAGGTGTACACATCTTTATGAAGTTACATTTGAATCTTTGAAGGAAGCCAGAGGTGCTAGCAACAACTATGAATTCTTATACTCATATAAATTCACTAGATGCTAATAGACCAAATTTTTAAATGCTTCTTATGTAAACCCTAAAGGGGGTGCAGATCAGAATAGCCTAAGATATTGGAAGCTGTTTATTCACTCATAAGAAAAAAAATCAATCTCTCTCCATGAATATTTCCACTGGCCCTGCTAGTGCTGCTCTACTGTGTTTCGGTTAGGGATTTCAAAGATCCTGCCCTGAGCCAGTTTGGGACCCATGAGCTTGCTGCCAGCAATAAGACAATTCTTTGCTGGTCATTTTAAAGACACAGATAGGTAAGAAAACCAATGACCTTTGCTGTGTGTATCTTTTGTGTATTTTGTTCCAAATTATGGGTTGCTTCCTCTGTGTTTTCAAAACAGAGTAAACCTTTCTTTAATAGAATTGTTGCTCTGTGGAAACTATTATTATCACTAGTAACTGTTATGTTGTAATAATATGTGTTGTTATTATTCCAGGACATGGTAGGGTATAGCAGTTGCAAGTATGAGCTTTGGAGTCAACCAACTAGGGTTGGAACCCTGTTATGCCTTTTTTTTTAAAAAAAGAAAATTAATTAGATTAAGACCTTGCAATGCCCTAAGCTCTGAAATATTTGGAGCCTTTCCCCACATATATTCACAATATAACACTAAACTATAAAGTGCATATATGAATTTCTCATATTTTTGAATTTTCTCCTCTGATGAAAAGTTTAAAGCTTTAGAAATATACCAAGTTCTTTACCCTCAAAATTTTCTCTGTTTTGCTAGTTCTTTAAATGCTTTCTCTTCCTATTGGGTGATCCAGATTAAAAATTTAGACCAGTTATTTAACCTCGCTGAACCTCTGTTTCTTCCTCCATAAAATGGGCTAATATTGAAACCTACTTTTCAGAGTTAATGTGAATTTGCAGTGAATAGAATGTACGTAAAATGCTCAGCTCATAATGCCAGGCCAACCGAGTCAATACTCCATGCTGACTAGCTATGATGATTGCCAAACGTTAGGATAGCATCCTTAATTGTGATCCATATTTGATTTATAGATTAATTCATTTTGAGCACACTAAGTAGCCTGTAAATTGAGTAGAGTGCATAGGTTTATTGTCCTTTTCAAACTGAAATAAAATAAAAACCAAGGGAGATTTTGTGTCTTTTCTAAGGTCAGACAATACGTGAAGGACAGAAACAGGACCAGATTCTCTTGTTCCCAGATGAGTGTAGTTTCTGTATAATCCTCCCTAAGCAAATGTGGGGTGTTTCGAAGAATGCATAGACAGAAATGAGTATCTTTCTTTTTGTGTTGTTTTAGATTAATCCCTTGTTTTAAACAAGCCTTGTGTTTCAAGAGTGAGTTCCAACTACCACCCCAAATTAGTTATTGTGAGATGTGAAGGCAAAAATCCTCTTTTAAAAAATAAAAGTATATTATTACATGAGTCAGATCCGACTCGACGGCACTTGGCTTGGCTTGGCATTACAAATGAATCCAAGCTATCTTCCTCACCCTGGTAATGACATGCTTACATGAAAAAATATTGAGTGTTTAGAGAAGGCATTACTTTTCTTTGTTGGAGTGGACTTCAGGCTTGAGTTTTGTGTTCCATTCTGTCAAGACTTCCCAGGATTCAACTTTTGTGTCCTTGAGTAGTTTGTTTTCCCACCCGCCTGCCTCCTTGTACTATTGAAATGATTCATTTAACTAAATTTGAAGCATCATTAGAGCAATTTGGCAAGGTTTATTTTAAACCATAATATCAAAATCCCCCCTGTATCTGGGTGTCAATCCCCCATGTATCTGGCTGGGAAATCTTGAGATCTTGAGAGTTGCTACTAAAGGGATGTATTTTCCTTTTTCTAAACTATTCTATTTTATTGATAATGCAGAGTGTAGAAGCAATCCAGGGGAGTTCTGGCATGTTATTTATCTGATGCTAATCTTTAAATGGTAGTGGTTAAGTGCTATGGCTGCTATCTGAAAGATCAGCAGTTCCAGTGTACCAGGCACTCATTGGAAACTCCATGGGGCAGTTCTACTCTGTCCTATAGGGTCTCTATGAATCAGACTCAACTCAATGTCAAAGAGTTTGTGTTGTTTCTGTTTTGTTATGTTTTTAATGTTTAAATGGTAAAGAAATGCAAATTAGCTTCCACAGAATATTCACCTTAAGTTATCTCATTCTGAGGATGCACTCACAGGGAACTGGTTCTGCTCACCAAGACACTGTGCACCGGGACAAATGCGACAACTCTAGAATCTTTTCATGGACGTGTATAGGATCTCATGTGACTTTACTGAAACAGTCCACCATGAAATATTTAGAAAGTAGCCAGACACAGGGTTTGTAGCACTGACTCTTTGTAAATCAAGAAGAATCCAAAAGAATATAGTTCCATAACAATTGGAACTTAATGCCACTTAATTCTGGGAGACAGAACTCAAAAGCAACTTCTTTCTTTGAACCTGAAAATAGAAACGCTAAGGAACAGGAGAGGGAAATAAAAGAAGAATCAGCCCAGAGCTATCATCCAGGCCCTGACAAACATTCTTCTTCATAAAGCCTCTGCTTGCTCCCTGGACACAGCTCAGTGGTGGGGACAAACGAGGGGAGGGAGGTGAATGGTGAGTTGAACCGGAGGCAGTAAATTTATCCCACACCTCTAGGCCCCCTGCGAGGATGAGTTGACTGGGATTATTACACACCTGCTTCCGTTGGGTATGTGTGGCTGGTTGTATCACCAGGGCTGTTAGAACTCTGAGCAGGGCACAGGAAGAGGCTTCTCAGGTTAGACTGCAGCCTTCATAGTAAGCAGTTCTCTTGTTTATAACTCACTATGTTGCTATTCTAGGTGGTACTGAGGTAGGCAAGGTCTTATTTTGCTTTATTTCGATATTCAATACCAAGTCATTCAATGGTCTCTTGAGTGGATATCTGTTCCTTGTAGTCAGTACAATGGCCACTGATGATGACTGATGTTTAAATCCTCTTTGACCGCCCATATCCAAGAAGGATATAAAAATGGCTACCTTTCAAGTGGACTAAATTAGAAAACCATTCTTTCTATTTCCAAGTGTGAAATTCTACCAAGACTCACCTTCATAGGATGTTTATAAAATGTGAAAACACTGTTTTTTGATGCTTGGAGTTCTTCTGTGGACACTTTTCTATTTAAACCTCACACCACTTGTTGGGGGACTGGGTTTAGTATTAATGTTACCACCATGCTCATTTTAAAGTCACACTGCAGAGGCTCTGAGAGGCTATATACCTTAGCTACTATCACACAGCTTAAGTATTAGAGAAAGATCCCTGTCCTGATTCTCAGGTTGTACTTCTTCAAACTTTCTAGCTAGTTTTCTGTTTCCCAGAGTCACGAATTTACTAAAACCAAAAATAATTTTATTTTATTTTATTTTTATTGGTTAAAAATATACTGAAATAAAAGACACTGACAGGACATGTGCAGTTGCCAGTGTTTCTCAGCCTTGGAACTATTGCCCTTTGGGAGTACATAATTTTTTTATGGTGTTTGTTGGGAGTAATGAAGTCGTGTGTGTTGTAGAATGTTTAGAAGCATCCCTGGCGTCTATCTGCTGGAGGCCAGTAGCCTGTCTCTAAACCAAACCGTTTGCCATCAAATCAGTTCTGACTCACAGTGACTCTGTGGGACAGAGCAAGGCCTGGTGGATTCAAACTGCTGATCTCTTTGCTCTCAGCTGTAGCCCTTAACCAGGGCATCCCCAGCAATTTCCGCCTGTCTCTACACATTGCCAAATGTCCTGTTGGGTGCAGGGGGCAAAACAACTGCCTGTGGAGAAACACTTAACTGAAGAAAGTCGTCAACATATTTAAATTACCCTAGATCTTTCTAGTTTAGGCAGTGTACATGGGGCTAACAGATTGATTTTGCTGTTGCCTGTATCTTGGCCTATATTACTGAAAATTTGAAGGGTTAATAGCCAAGCTAGGTACTTGACATGAAACTGAAATTTCTCGGGTTTGGAATTTTCATTAATTCCTAGCCAGAGGTTTTCTTTCCTTTCCTTTTCATCTTTGCCTGAAAGTATTTGAGGTCTTGCCAGATTTGAAGCACACATTAAAACTAGTGCCATCTACGTGCTCATTCATCCGTTCAGGACCAGTGTAGCTTTCAGTTCCAGGAAAGGGAGACGGACAGGGAAGTACTGCAAAGAGAATAAGGAATATAAATGTAACCCAGATGGAAAAGCCATGAGAATGTGATTTTAAGACCATGGAAAGGCAATGATGACTAGAGTAGGGGTCACTCAATGAAATGTATTTGGACATTTCTAGGTACATGTTACACAAACACATACACACACACACACACAAAAAAAAAATCTTATAAATAAGTTCCTCAGACATTCACATCACAAAATGTATCAAACAAGTACATCCTGAAATCTTTGCACTACTAAATAGTCATTTTCCAATTGGTCAGAAAAACATTAAGATCCACAAGTAGGTGAGGTTTTATTTCCAAGGGCTGGTCATCTTGCAAATATTCATTTTTGGTGAAACTTTATTTCAAAACGTATTTTCCAAAGGGCATTTTTGTCTGAAGCCATGTTCTTCACCATGGCCGCACATGAGGCCCCCCTGGGAAGTTTTGCTAAACTGAATTCACTTAGAGTGCTCAAGCTGTAGTCCCAGGCAGTGTCAATTAATTGGTCTGCTGTGGTCCTGTACCAGCGATATCAGCATCACCAGGGTGCTTCTTAAAAATCCAGAGTCTCAGGTCCCACCCCAGGCCTGCTAACTCAGAATCCCCTTTGTCCCAAGACCACCTGGTGATCTGTGTGAACGTTCAAGTTTGAGAAGCACTGTCCAACCGTCACTGCTTCAGAAAAGCAAACTAACACCTTGCTGTTGAGTTGATTATGACTCATAGTGACCCTATAGGACAGAGTAGAACTGCCCTAAAAAGTGTCCAATGAGTGCTTGGTGGATTCCAAGTGCCAACCTTTTGGTTAGCAGCCATAGCACTTAAACATTATGCACCAGGATTTCCCAAAGCTACCAGAGTGATTCTCTGTGCAGCTAGATTTGAGCAGCACTGGTATTTAGAAAATTAAAACTGTGTTCTTTTTCTTTCAAATTGTCTATTGGTGCTGGTCAGTAAGATTTACCTGGTAGTTACTTGGGGCAATTGAGATTAAAATGTGACTGGTATAAAGGGAGCACTGTCTTAGTTATCTAGTGCTGCTTTAACAGACATACCGCACTTGTCGGCTGAAAAAGAAAAATTTTATTTTGTCCCATTCCACTAGGCTAAAACACTGGAGGGATGAAAAAAAAAATTATTTTGTCCCATTCCACTAGGCTAAAACTTCCAATTCAGGGTGTCACCTCCAGGGGAAGGCTTTCTCTGCTGACTTTGGGGGAAGGTCCTGGTGTTCAGTCTTCCCCTAACTGGGAGCTGATGCACAGGGACCCTGAGTCCTTTCCAAAGGGCATGCTCAGCTCCCAGCACCTCTTCTTGGTGGTGTGAGGTCCCCAAATCTCCACCTGCCTCCCTTTCCTTTGTATCTCAAGGGGCCACCCCAAGGCACAGTACAATCCCGCATATCGAGTCCTACCCCACCAACACAGCTGCTGCTCATCCTCCGTCACTAATCTCCTAGGAGTAGGGTTTAAAAGGTAAAGAAAAATCACATAGTAGTTGGAATCGTGGCCCAGCCAAGCTGCAACACACATTTTTCGGGGGAACACAATTCAATCCATGACAGGCATTAAGTTTGCTTTTATTGTGCAGTTATTCTGCCCTAGGCATTGAAGGAAATCCTGGTGGTGTAGTGGTCAAGAGCTACAGCTGATAACCCGAAGGTCGGCAGTACAAATCACTCCTTGGAAACTCTATGGGGACAGTTCTACTCTGTTGTATAGGCTCGCTGTAAGTCAGAATCAGCTCAATGGCAGAGTTTGGTTGGGGTTTAGGGACCAAAGACCTTAAGTATATTTCCTCATTCAATCCTCATGCCAGTGCTGTGGTGCCATCAATCACCTTTTGACCAAACTCATCTAGAGGGTAGTGGTTGCCCTCAGTGAGTATTTCCATACTCCCCATCCTCATCTTTCCAATACAATGGCCCAGTTAGACTGGCAACAAGCACCTGAGGTCAGTGCTGGTCTTATTCCCACTTTACAGGTGAAGAACTGATCCATAGTATTTAGGTATCTTGTGAGTCCCACTGTAAGTAGAAGAACTAGTTTTCTGATTCAGGACTTCTTGACTTGAGTGTCCTTGTTTTTAACCACACTCTGCTGTTCTTGCAAAGTCTCTTTGATGCCCTGGCTGGAATACTTGGATACCCTAGAAATTCTGAACCTAATCCAAGTTGTAAAATTTTAGATTTCTTTTTTGGGGGGTCTGATGTTAGACTTCTAATTTTTGACAGAAATCTAGCATTTCCGGTGGACACTGGGACATTTGCCTTTATCTGTACCTCTTTGTAGGCCATATGGGACTGCAGCAGTCTCTTTCCTTTTGGGATCCTATTTTTCCTTCTAGCACCATAAGCAAGCAGAGAGGAATTTTATTAAATGAAATCCTGTTTTACTATTTAATGGGGAGGTGTCTAGGAGGTACTTAGTTGTTCCCCCCGCCTTCTTTATATTTTGTTTTATCAGGCAAACCTCCTTTCTCCTCTGTGAATTTCCAGCCACAAGATAAATAGCCTGTATCTTACAAGTTAAATACAATTACTGCTATCAAACCAAGGGCCCTTTCTCTCCCTTTAAATGTCTCTTGGAAGCTGATAAGCGTTTCAAGGCAAACTGTGAGCTGCTAGCTAATCCTAAAATTAAACACAACCACCCAGAAGACAAAAACCAGAAAAAAAGCCAGACAGCTACATATAATATATTGAATAGATGGAGCGAGAATACATGTACACGTGGATACATATCCTTGAGACTTTAAACTAACGTATGACTCAAGGTTATTTGTGAAGGAATTAAATAACACACATTGGAACTTGTTAGAATGATGAAGATTTATATCAGATAATATGGTAGCAGTTATATTAACTAAAGATATTATATATCTAGCATTTGTGGCCAGAGCCATGTTTTTCATCTAGGGAATTATTGAGGAAACGAGCAGTTTTATTAGAAGGTTCTGCAGGACTGTATAAGAGCTTCTCTTTTGTCTTGGGTCCTGATTTATGCTTTCCTCATCTTCAGTAGACTACCTTGGGATTGAAAGCGGAAGGTGAAATTTTGCAAACTAACAGTCTTATACAAATTATTTAGATGTAAGTTAGATATTATAAATATTACAGCTGATAGATTCAGTGAAATGAGAAATCAGAAATTTGAGGGTCACTTTTAAGTACTGTTTAACTAGAAACTTATAAAATAGGATGATATCTTAATCTCTGTGAATAATAGACATACTAGTATGAGTTGGAATTGACTCAATGGCAGCGGGTTTGGTTTGGGGCTTCGGATACTAAACTAAATTCTTACAACAATACTTTCAAGATTAGAAGAGTAGTGCTGCCACATTTTGTGATTTTTATATTATGCTTATTTAAAATAAGAAGACATAAAAATATAAGAAGCATCATACTCTATTCAAGGCATTTGAAAAAGCACAAATTCTTCCAAATTAAAAAAAATTATCAAAATTATATAATTTCAAAGCTGTGCTCTCAGTAAATTTTACATGTGTATGTTTCTTCTATAGCCACAGAGAAGCTCCAGTTGAAGCACTAAATGAAAATTGTGTCCTGAAGAATTCAACTTTAATTATAAAAATCTAGAATTATTGTCTCAACCATAAAATGCAATTACCTCTACTGTTTTTCCTCTGCCCTACACTGAACAAGCATCAAGTGTCCTAACACTGGAATGAGAGTATAGCTTTAACTATAGAAAAAGTTTCCAAGTTTTAATCTCCTCAATTTTCATTTTGCACAAGGTTCCAGCACTTCTCTGGTTATTAAAAAGTCCAAAACACAAAAAGAAAAACACATAGAGTTTCTTGGGGGTAACCAAAAATAGTTGGGACATAAATATCCAATAATAATAACATATTTGCATATGGTATGTCATTTATAATTGTAGAAAGCACAGAGGATAATGAAAGACTCTCTATACTATAAATCACCCAATCGATTGTAATCATATTGCAGCTCATCTCAAAGAAATAAAGACTTTTCACTCTTCCAAAATCCCTGTCAATACCTTAGCAGCCTAAAGGAGAGGTAGGGGGAAGGGGAGGAGGGGGTCAGAGGACAAAGGAGGGAAGAAGTCAAGGACAAAGCAGCACTCTTAAACTTCAATTCATGGGGTTAGCCTGGATTGGATTAGATTCTCAGTGATAATTAATGGTTCGCAGTGTAAGATGGACTTCTCCCCCCCACACACCCCCCCGCCAACACACTATCTTTTTATAGCCTCTCTGTGAATCCCTAGTGCTCACTCTTGGCCTGTTTGACAAACGCCAGTGGTAGATATAAGGAGACTGCTGACACAGTGCTTAATGGTGGTACAGCTGCTAACTGATAGGTTAGCTTTTGGAACCCACCCCGTGGCTCTGTGGGAGAAAAATCTGGCAATCTGTTCCTGCAAAGATTAAAGCTCGGAAGACACCGGGCAGAAGTTCTTGTGTGTCACACGAGGTTGCTATAAGTCAAAATGAACTCATGACACCGGACAAGAACAAATGGCAGATACACAGGACTGCATGTGAAGGCTTCGAGACTGGGGGTGTATGTAGAAAATGACAGACAGTTCAACAGAACTCGTCTACTGAAGGGCCTGTCTGACAAATGGTAGAAATAAGTTGACACTGAAAAAAAAATTTATGCTTTCGGTCAGCAGAAACACTGAAAAATCTATTTACAAACTTCTGCAGCCTTTTAGATAACATGTTACTGTTTCCAGCACCCCAACCTCATCAGTGTAGGGGTTGGTGAGTGATGACCTCTATTTGTTCATTCATTTATTCTATGTTCAACAAATATTTATTCAACATGTACTTTATAGTTGTATCTATGCTATGTGATCACTGCCGAGTGGGAAATAAAATACAGCCCTGCCACCCAGGATCTTATAGTCTAACTTGTTTCCATGGAATCAATTCTGAGTCACAGCTACTCTATAGGACAGAATAGCCCCACAGAGTTTTCAAGGGGTAGCCGGTGGAGTCAAACTAGCAAAAGATTAGCAGTTTGAATATGCCAGGTTCTCCTTGGAAGCTCTATGGAGCAGTTCTACGCTGTCCTACAGGGTGTCAGTGAGTCAGAATTGGCTCAACAGCAGTGGGTTTGGGTTTGGTTTTTATTCACAGCCCTAGTGGTGTGTGGTTAAAATGCTTGGCTGCTATCCAAAAGTTTAGCAGTTGGAATCTACCCGTTGCTTATTGGAAACCCGGCAGGGCATTTCTTCTCTGTCATATAGAGTTACCATGAGTCTGAATCAGCTGGATGGTAATGGGTTTAACTTCTATTGAGCTGCTGGAGTTCAGGAATGGTGCAAACATTAATATTAATTGAAAGGTTGGAGGTCTAGTCTACTCAGAGGTGTCTCTGAAGAAAGGCTTGGCAATCTACTTCCAACAAATCAACCACTGGACCTCCTACACTCCGTAGTCCTTCTCTGACACCCATGAGGTTACCATGGACTGGAATCAACTTGACAGAAACTGGTTCTCGAGCAGTTACAAAACAAACACCTGGCACCACAGTGAGTTCTTTTATTAAATCCTCACAATAGCTCTAAGAAGTAGATGCTATTTTTATCATAGTTTTTGCAAATAAGAATATGCAGATTTATAAAATTAATGATTTCAACCAGGGTCAAAAGCTAACACATGAAGACTTGGAGCTCAAGCTTTTGTCTCTTGGAAGGCAAACCCACTGCTCTTATGCACTGTATTATGTTGTACCTGAAATTCCAAATAGTGAGAGCAGGTGCAATCCCTGGGGTGAGACACAGGGGCAATAGCACACAGAAGTGCTTGGTGGAGTCAGGCAAACAGACAGAGATGGGCAAAAGCTGGAACTTGGGCTTGACCTTGGCCTGTCTAGGACAGTGCTTACAAATTAACTGTCCTACTCAGACGTGTGTGAAGGTCAGCTGTGACAGGAGACCTACACTCTCCACGCTGAGGGAACTAGTGGCAAGGTAGTGTTCATACATTATTTCACTTGGTGTAATAGTCTCTCCATGGCCCCAGGAGAGAAGTAGTGATCTTCCTCTTTTACAGAAGGATAAACCAAGGCCCAGGGAGGTCAAACATATACACTGCAGTCACAAGGGCAGAAAATGTCAATGCCGCGATTCCGTGCAGATTTGTTTGGCACCGGACCTGAGCTCCTTCTGTTATCCTGCTTTCCCACAATCTTTTAGGAGCACCTCACTCTGCGTTGCATATAGAGCTCAGATTCAGTTAGCTGACAGACATGAATTCACATGCAAATTTCTTATTGTTTCCCACATCCCAGTGCATGCAGAACACTCTGTAATCGCATTATTAAACACTTACTAGAAATGTGCTTCTGCTGGATGCACAATTGCCACTCTCAATGTTTAATTAAACTAGATTTGTTTTTATTTTAATCACATTATAGAAATGTGGTTTTCTCAGCATTCAGTGGTGAAATCTTCATCCCAGTTGCCTAAAAGATTCTGAGAGCTTTTTATCCTGGAGGAAGGATGAGACCCTTAAAACCTATCAATGTGTAAAGGATTTTAGGACAGTTGTATTAATTAATAACAGATAACACTGATACAGAACTTACTCTGTGCCAGACTCTGATAACATTTATTCTTTCTCACAGCATACTGGGAAGGGATTCTATTATTCTTCCCATTTCAGAGACTAACAAACTGTTTCTCAGGTTAAGCAATATACTGTCCAATGTCACACAGCTAATAGGTGTAAGGGGCCAGTCTGGTTTTGAATCCAGGTGGGGAGACTCTTACAGTTTGACTTACATTTAACAAAAAAGAAGAGTTGCTGTGGAGTCAATTGCAACTTATGGCAACTTTATCGGACACAATGTAAACTGACCATAGGGTTTCCAAATGGTGGCTGGTGAAATCCAACTGCTGACCTTTTGGTTAGCAGCCCATCTCTTGACCATTACACCACCAGGCCTCCACCAGGCCTC
Source organism: Heterohyrax brucei (assembly GCA_028571685.1). NCBI lineage: Eukaryota > Metazoa > Chordata > Mammalia > Hyracoidea > Procaviidae > Heterohyrax > Heterohyrax brucei. The sequence continues at coordinate 101,864,861 of CM053151.1, forward strand.
CTTACTTCTAATTTACATTAGAAGTAAGCATTTTTTATATAAGATGCTAGAAAGTGAATATTTGGACTCTGTAGGCTATAAGATCTTTTTTTGTAATTATTAAACATGACTGTTGTAGTGTAAATATAGTCATGGCTAATACAAATACAACTTGATAAGCAGATCTGCCTCTTGGCTATCCTTGAAGGACCCCTGATTTAGATCATGTACATTTTGAAGGCTATAGCACTGTTTTAGTGACTCATCAGTTTTATTTTATGGATTATCTCATCTCTGTTTCAACTAAAAGGAGCAAGATAATCTCTAAGTGGATGAGTTAAATCCCTGCAGGCACTGGGAATAATTTTGCTATGTAGCGTAGCAGAGACAGACTTGTGAGGTTAATTCAGGATAACAGAGTAGAAGACTCTAAGGATAGGTGATGTATTTTCCTATACTTAAACAACCAAAAAAAAAAAAAAAAAAAAAAAAACCAAAGCAAAACGCTGTATACTCTTTTTTCCCTGGTTCATCACCAAGATATGGATTCCATTCTATATTTATATGACAGCATACCTTGCTTGGAAACCTTGCTGGCCTAGTGGTTAAGACCGAGGCTTCTAACCAAAAAATTGGCAGTTTGAATCCACCGGGTGCTCCTTGGAAACTGTATGGGGTAATTCTCCTCTGTCCTGCAGGGTCGCTAAGAGTAAGTGTTGAACATGACAGAAGGAAAGGATTCTTATTTTCTAATTCTGTTTTTCCTATTTAGTAACTTTAAACTGTGATGATTCAAGTACACTTTTTTCCCTCTTTCTTGAGGGGTATTGCCATGCTTTTGCATTCTCAGAGTCCTGGTGCACACTGGGTAAGGACTCAGTTATTAATCAAAAGGTCAGTGGTTTGAATCCACCAGCTACTCTTTGGAAACCTGATAGGGCAGTTCTCTTCCATTCTGTAGGGTCTCTGGGAGTTAAAATCAACTCAACAGCAATGGGTTCAGTTTGATTCTATATATACATACATATATATATATATATGTATATATATATAGGATCTGACTCGACGGCACTTGGCTGGCTGGCATATATATATATATGTATGTATTTAGATCCCCTAGCCTATACGTGTGTGTATGTATGTATATATATGTTTAGCTGCCCTAGCATATTCTCATACTCTTGGAATTGACTTAACCACATTGGGTTTGGTTTTGGTGTTTAGCCTATTCTCAGGATAACAGCCCTCTACATAAAGGTGCCAACTGACATGTGGGCATTCTTTTTTCCTACGTGCTATTTGATATGTTCACCATCTGAGTCACAGAGAGTTTTATTCTTCATTTTATGAACGCTGGTTGTCTTTCACCTGCTCAGGAGTGCTTTCTACTCTGGCTTCTACTGTTTCCTGCAATTTTAGAATTTTCTATTCTACTTATTAAAAAGAACAAATACTAGGTGTGGATATGTGTAAGAGTGTGTATGTGTGTTCGTGTGTGTGTGTGCATGCATGCATGTATTTGTACATCAACAAATACTCGTGTGTTTAAAATATATTTTAAATAATCAAACTAAGACAGAATGAAAAAATAGGGTCTTTTTGCATTTTGTCAATTTCAGTTATCGACTACAATACAATTATTAATCGAAAGTCAAAATTCTTACCACCACACAGAAAACACATACTACTAGACTTGACTGTCTATCCCAAACCAGAAAACCCATGGCTGTCAAACTGACTCTGACTCATCGCTACTGGGTTTCTGTGGAAAGGTTAGTGGATTCAAGCTGCTGACCGTTTGATTAGTAGCCCGGCTCTTAACCACTGCTCCGTTCCGTTTTGTGAATCCTTTGCTGGTGGTGGTTAGGTGTCACCGTGGCCATAGAGTAAGCCTAAGCAAGTTTGTTGTCCTTGACGTAATTCTACTTTATAACATCTCCAGGTGTTTCACAGAACTGTGCTCTGCAGAGTTTTTGATGTATCATTTATACTCATTATGCTTCAGGTGGAGGTTTACAGAGCAAAGTGATTTCCCATTCAATTGTTCCTACAGAAATTCTTCCACAACACACGCTTCACTTTCCACAATGTGTCAGGATTCTCCCAACTACCGCCCTGAGTTCCCTGTTTCCATTCCTCAGTTTTCCTACTCCTGCCTGCCTTCCCACGTTTGCTTTTGGGCAGATGTTACCCTTTTGGTCTCATGTAGATAATCACTCCAAGGAACAATTTCTTCATATGTATTATTGTGAATTTATGGACATGTCTGTTATTTGTTTGAAAGGTGAGCACTGAGAAAGGCTTCGGTTTCACATTAGCATGGTATCTAAGAGCTATAGACTCAGGAGTTACTCCAGTCTTTCTTAGATCTTTAAATCTGGTCACTTTTATGAATTTTAATGTTGTTCTAAAGTTGCACTCCTACCTGAGGACCTGCTTTTATGATCCTGGCTAGGAGCAGTTGGTAGTGTCAGCTGGGTACCATGTGGTCCTTCTGCTTTCAAGGTGATGGAGGCTGTGGTTCCTGTGATCCGTTAGTCCCTTGGACTAATTGTTTCTTTGAGTCTTTGGTTTTCTTTATTCTCCTTTGCTTCTGCCAGGAGGAGACCAATAGCTGTATCTTAGACAGCTGCTCACAAGCTTTTAAGACACCAGATGCTACTCACTAAAGTAGGGCATTTAATATTTTCTTTATTAACTGTGTTAAACCAGTTGGCCTTAATGTACTCCCAGGTAGTGGTCCCTAGCCTTCAACCGCACTAGCCCCAGAACCACCCTTGGTTATGTGCAAGTTGTTTCCTGATAGTGCCCTTGTTTGCTCTATTATATATGTGAATATATATGCAGCACATACAGATATGTAGGTAGAAATATCCACAGTCAACCCATATATGCATGTCAGTATACTCTTGTCCCATACAACTTCCCACACCTATTAAACCTACATATCCACCTACGAGTATGACTAATTAATTTCATGAGCTTATCCTAGAAAAAGTGCTACATACGTCATTGCTGAATATCACTATAGACACTTTGGATGTACTCCCCTTGGGAAGTAATACATTGATGCCAGCTCCTAGTATACCCTTCAAAGTAATTTTGGAACTCTTTTTCTGGAATGGCCATCAGAGCTGTCTTCATATTACCGTTGATGTCCTGAATGTCATCCGAATTTCTTCCTTTCAACAATTACTTTGTCTCCTGGTAAAGAAAAAAGTCATTGGGGGCCAGGTCAGTTGCATAGGAAGGGTGTGCCAATACAGATCTTTGTTTACTGGCTGAAAACTCTGAACTATCCAATTAAGTTCACAAACTTGTCAACATGCCACTGTGTGTAATGGCTATTCTAGAAAGCGTTCCAAAATTCTTCTGAAGGGTAAACTATGCACAGGCATCAGTTCATAGCTTCTCATGGGAAGTACTTTGAAGATGACCATAGTGATATTCAGCACTAAGGTATGTAACACTTAGAACAATTAAGTTTGCAGAGTTAATTGTCAGACCTTGTATATATCAAATCATAAGTTACTCTTTGTTATAACTGTTATTACAGGATCGTGTATGCCCACAGAGTTTTCAATGGCCAGAATCTTTGAGAAGTACATTGCTAGGTCTTTCTTCTGAGCTGTCTCTTGGTGGGTTCCAGCCACCAGTCTTCTGGTTAATAGCTGATTGTTTAATGATTTTTGCCACCTAGTGATCATGTGGCTATGTAGTAGCTGCTCAAAAAATGTGATACTACATAATGATACTGGGGTTATGAAAAACTTCAGAATTCATTGTTTTTGTGTATATAAAATGAATATACTCTAGAGACTATCTTTTATAAACAGCAAATATACTTAAATTCATTTTTAAAAGTTAAGGAATATGAAATGGTATATTATGAAGATCTTCAAGATATGCTGGGAAGATTTTCTTTGTTGGAACAAATAAACTTGATTTTATTAAAATCAGTTTTTAAATGTTGAGGTGTGTCTCTGAGAATCTCAAACAGTGAATTTCCAGTATAGTTTGACAGAATGATAAATGAGGAGAAAAGAGAACATTTAACTATCCGTAAGAGTAAATATATATGTGTATATGTATACATATATATGTACAAAATGAATGTAAATGTAAAGTGAAAGTAAACACAAACTTTTCTCAGTCAGCCAAGGTTTAGTATTTTACTTCATTTTTAAACCTATATAAAACTGATATGTGACACTGTGTCAAAGAAAATAATAGTTTATATAGCCAGCAAGGCAAGTGCCATAAGTGAAGGACAAACTGAAATGCAACCAAAATGCTTTCATAATTTTAATGTGCATAATTTTTTTTTTTCCTGAATTGTCTATATGGTAAGAATGGAGCTGAGCCTTCAGGAGAGGTGAAAATGAAAGCAGTACATGGAAAAGAATATATTGTTCTCATGGAGCAATTGAAATCTCCTAAAGGATGTAAACCAAGCGAAATCTAATAACCTTGCTTCATTTTGTGGCTTTCTTCCAGTAGCACCTGGGAGGATTGGGAGGTCCAGATAAGTGCATAAAGGGAATTTTGAAATACTCTTAATAGATCTGTTCAGGAAATAAGTCAACTGAGCTGAGTGAGGTGCTATGCCAACACCTTGACTCAAAGCTGTAACCAACCCATTTCCAGACCTTCAAGGACAATTCTTTAGTCTTATTTCCATTCTCAGGAGTTGCATGCCATTTATGTACAACATCTGTTCCAAGCCCCACTTCCTACCAGTTTTGTAGAAGTGCGTTAGTGGTTGCAAGTGTTGCTAATAAGCAGACAGACCAAAATATTACAGGAGTCTTCAAAAAGTCAATCCACCTCATTCTGTAGCGGGATAATTATATAACTGTATTCTCTAATCCCTGGGTGGTACAGATGATTAATGCACTCAGTTGCTAACCAAAAGGTTGCTGGTTCAAGCCCACCCAGAAGTGCCTTGAAAGAAATACCTAGTGACCAAAAGAAACCTCATTGCCAGGGAGTTGCTTCTGACTCCCAGCAACACTGTAGTACAGGCTAGATCTACCCGGGAAGGTTTCCATGGCTGAAATCTTTATGGAATTAGACAGCCACAGCTTTTTCCCATGCAGTGGCTGGTATGTTTGAGCTGCTGACTTTTCAGTTAGCAGCCACGTACATAACCACTGAACCCCCAGGGCTTTTCTTGGCAGTCTGCTTCTGAAAAATCAGCTGTTAAAAACTCTTACAAAGCATAGGTTTACTCTTTCACAGGTGGAGTCACCACGAATCAAAATGAATTGCATGGCAACTGGTGCCGATGCTCTCTGAGACCACAGTTACTTTTTCTGGTCAAATAGAACAATTAAAATAAATATAATTTGTTCCTGTCTTTTCTGGCCTTCCTCGATTCCTGCGTTGGTGCCACATGTATCCCTATTCCCCTCAAAGCTACTTAAAACAAGCAAAATCATTAACTAGAAGTACCAGAAGTTTCCGTACTAACTGTACCTTCTCCCGGTCTTTTGGAAGCATACCAAACCAAACTCATTGTTGCTGAGTTGACTGTAAATTGTAGCAACCCTGTAGGACAAGGTAACTAACCCACAGCGTTTCCAAGGAACAGCTAGTGGGTTCAGACTGCCTACATTTTAGCTAGTAGCTGAACTCTGAACCACTGATCCACCAGGGTTCCAATGTAGAACCTTTGAAATCCCAATTAACACAGCAAATCTCAAGGGACAGAAACCCAGCTGATACTTGCATTCCTTTATTTACAAGAAAACACTCAAATCATTCTCTAAACATCCATCACTATAAAGCCTTGTAATAGGAATTAAATAATAGGATTTCAACCATTATTCAGTCAGGCTATGTTTCAGTCCAGTATCATAAAGCAGAAGGAAATCTACATATTTGTCCTCTAATCACTGTGTCTAGATTCTGCTTTCTAAGCCACATTCAAAAGTTAATTTTGGGTTAGAATTGTTGGATTTTGCATTAGATGAAAAATTCCTGCTCTTGTTCAAAAGCCTAAACACATATTAGGATTCTGGTGGAATTTAAATAAGCCACCACCCCTGATAATCAGAAATAAAAACCTACAACCAAGAAAAATGCACACTTCACTTTCACCTGTCTGATCTCTTGTCCTCATTGCATCTTGTACTTACTAATATTCTAAGTGATTTTTGATGAGATGGTGCTGGTACATGGACAGATACTGCATGAAACCGAGGGGCCAAATCAAGTCACTGAAAGCCTTCTTTTAATCTCTTGGATCATTTGGAAAGACAAAGGCATTTTTCTGTAAGAGAAGGGGCCCTGGTGATACAGTAGTTAAGCACTGGGCTGCCAACTGAGAGTTTAGCAGCTCCAGCTGGTCACTGATCACTCTGGAAGGAGAAAGATGTGGCAGTCTGCTTCTGTAATGTACTAGTTACATAGTACAGCCTGGGGAACCCTATAGGGCAGCATCTGCTCTCTACTGTAGGACTGGTATGAGTGGGAATCTACTCGATGGCAATGGTGGGTTTTTATTTTGTTGTTGTTGTTTGTTTTCTGAAACCTTGAAATTCAAAGGGAGCTAGCAATTAGAATGATGAGAATACTAGGTCATCTGTCCCATTTCTCTGGTTGGTTCAGAAATTTCTACATAATATCATCAGCTAATAAATTTGATTTTTCCTGTTGGGCTTAAAAATGTTTGACTCTATTATTGCAGGAATATTAGTTGAAATTATTCAGAATTCATTTGTTTGAATTCTGGATATTTCTCTTTCTAATTTTTTAATAGTTTTTATTATGATCTGAGAAGAATTTTACAGTCTGTATCAGTTTGCCATATAACACCTGGAACTTTCACTGCTGTTCTATTCTAAGTGCTCCCCCCACCCCATCTGACAGCACACTTTCCTTTCATCCAGAACTTCCCGTGACTTTTTGACTGAGTTCTGACCCCACTCAGCCTATCATCTCGACTCCAGTGATGAGACTACAGGACAGCCATATGTATATATTTAAGCTCAAAGTTTTGTTCATTGCCAGCCTCAATCTGTGGTTTGTATACGATATAGATTTCTTTTCTTTCTTTCCTTTTTTTTTTCTTTTGAAGTCTTGATTTTTTCTGTAAAGACAAGACATACTATTATAAGATATATATTTCTTACAGATATTTAGGAGCTGTTTGTTGTTACAAAGCAGAAGGTGCAAAATACCTAAGAATACTTTTTTCCCTTGAGATATTTATAAAATCTATATAGGATGTACACATCCGTAATGTTTATTTACATACATCAGTGGGTAAATATATGAAAACATTTCATTTGTCCAAACCAAAAGAATCCAAACTTGTTGCTAAAGTCAAGTCCAACTCATAGAGATCCTAAGGGACAAAGTAGAACTGCCCCGTAGGGTTTCCAAGGAGTGTCTGGGTGATTTGAACTGCTGCCCTTCTGCTTAGCAGCCACAACTCTTAACTACTATGCCATGAGGGTTTCCTTCATTTTCCCAGCATATAGTAAATGTTCAGTAAATATCATTTCAAACTTAAAGTAGCCCATAGAGCCTTAGACGTATTCCTCAGAGAGCCAAGATTTAATACCATGTATTTAATAAATTATACTTCATGGCTAAAGGAAGGAAGAAGCATTAGTATTTTATTTATATGTCTTAAATTTATGCAGTTTGGGGGATCATAAGAAATGCAGAAATCATCTAAATTTTCAAAGCTAATTATTAAATGATTTGTGGAGTTCGGGATGCCTTCCTCTCTTTGAGGTGGCAGTAATTGCCCACTTTGTGAATGTTCCTGAGTACCCAAATGTGTTGATGCTTAGTGTCATTGTAGGTTGGGGTGTGGAGTAGGATGTTATACTAATTTAATAAGAAAAAAATAATAAAGCCAACCAAAAGAAAACATGTCCATGAGAACTGATATTGGGTACAAGTGGAGTCTGGGTACCTGGCAAATATTTAGAATGTCTGAATAATTTTACATAATCACATTTAGCATACTCGAAAATAAAAGTGTAAAGAAATTATAATTCAAAGAAAAATTATTATTCTGGCCACCACAATTGGAGTATGGGCTAATATTTGAATCATACCATAAACTTTGACAGACACTTAATTATTGACAAATCTAGGGTTGCTGTAAGAAAGAACCCACCCAGCATCACTGGTTTTGGTTTTTGAGTATGCGTCTCTAGAGTTGTGCCATGGTTTGAATTGTGTCCCCTTAAAAATGTGTCATCAGTTTGGCTAGGCTGTGAGTCCCAATTATTGCATGATTTTTCCCAGATATTGTGAATACTGTCTCTGTGGTGTGAATGAGGGAGAGTGACAACAGCTGTGTTAGCGAGGTGGGACTCGCTCTTCAAGTCTGGATCTTGCTGAGGTCATTTCTTAAGAGATAAAAGGAAAGGGAGGTAAACAGAGTATTGAGAACCTCATATCACCAAGAAAGCAACACTGAGAGCAGAGCATGACATCTGGGCTGGAGGCTCCTATGCCAGGGTGATCTTTACTGAATTCGCACTCAGAGCCTACCAGACTGTGGGAATTTCTCATATAGAATGGACTGGTAGCTTATGAATGGCCTTGTAGCTTAATGACTGTGATAATAAAAATGTCCCTTTGTTAAAGCCCTCTGTTTGTGGTATTTCTGATAATGCAGGACCAGGTGACTAAAACAAGTTAGTAATCAAAACATTTCACAGTGTTAGTTGTTTTGACTCTCTTTAATCCCTTAGTACCGAGATCTTAATTATATTTGATGCTTTTCTCTAGGATGCAGTTGTCACACACATCTTAAAGTCAGATTATTCTGATACCAGTTATTAAGTCCTATTATTAAATTCTTCTATATAAGTTTATAAGGGCCATGTTTTGCTAACTCTTGAGCTTTAAAAATATTTGAAGAGGTAGCACCTTCTTTTTAAAAGCCATGATGGAAATTGTTTTTGTTGTTTGTGTGTTTTGTCTGTTTTTGTTCTTCAGTTATTATTAGCATTTTTTAAATTGTATTTTGGATGAAAGTTTATAGAGAAAACTAGCTTCGCATTAAAACATATTATTTTGAAATATTAGTTAACAAGCCCACAATGTATCAACACTCTCCCTTCTTGACCTTGAGTTTACCGTTGCCAGCCTTCCTGTCCCCTCCTGCCCTCTGGTCCTTGCCACTGGGCTGTTGTGCCTTTTAGTTCCATTATGTTTTATGGGCCTGTATAATCTTTGACTGAACAGTGAACTTCAGGAGTGCCTTCATTACTTGAGCTAAAAGGGTATCTGCGGACCATACTCTCAGTGTTTCTCTGGTCTTTGTCAGGCCAGTAAATCTGAGTGACAATTTTGTTCTACATTTTTCTCCAGCTCTGTCCAGGACTCTCTATCATGATCCTAGTCAGAGCAGTCAGCGGGGGCCACCAGATACCATCTAGTTCTTTGGGGCTCAGGCTGGTGGAGGCTGTGATAGCTGTGTCCCATCAGTCCTTTGGCCTAATCTTTCTTGCCTTGTGTCTTTGGTCTTCTTCATTTCCGCTTCCTCCCAAAGCGTGAAGCCAATGTAGTGCCTTGGATGGATACTCATAAAGTTTTAAGACCCAAGATACTACTCACCAAGCTAGAATGTAGAAAGAACATTTTCTTTATAAACTACGTTATGCCAGTTGAGCTAGATGCTCCCCCAAGTCCGTGGTCCCCACAGTCCCTCAGGGAGTTTGGATGTGTATATGGAGTATCCATGACCTTGTCTTGTACAAACTGTGCTGGCTTCCCCAATATTGCATAGTGTCTTAAACATCACCAAAATTATCACTTATCTATTGCCTGTTTTATTAGGGAGTGTGGTAGGGAATACTTTTCTATCATAAGCATAAGTAAGACTATTCATGACCAGCGATCAGTAGAAATGGGAATAAAGGCAATGTTTGCTTAGAAAAAGAGAGAGCAAATTTACTAGGATCCCCATGTAATCATTTAAAGAGGAAGAAATCCATTGCTGAGATGGTGATCACAGTGCCAAAACATATCACCAATAATTTCAACTTGTTCTTAACCACGTTCTCTCCACCTACATTTAAATAGTGGTAGAAGATGAGGTAGGTAGCTTATATTGTTGTGGGTGTTATGGAATCCATTTCAACTCATAGAGACTTTCTATGTCAGAATGGAATTTTCTAGGCTGTAATCTTTATGAGAATAGATCATCAGGTCTTATTCTCGCAGAACCACTAAATGGGCTTGAACCACCAACCTTAAGGTTAGCAACCATGTGCCTAATCTTTGCAACACCAAGCACCTATTTTTAATTCACAGTACATAGTTTTGGAATTTGTCATAGCTCTTCCTGCCATATTGTGCCACTTTTTTTCCCCCCTATTATGGCTGGGAATTTTGCCTTAGGTTGAATTATTTGCTCCCTTTTTAAAATAAAATGCCAAATTTAAATTGTTTTATTTTTGTTTATATTCCACCTTGATGCTTTCAGTTAATTCCTTTGCTTTTGTTTTTAACATTTGCAGTGTATCATATATCAATATTATTTATAAATTGTGTTGTCTATAAAGAATATGCTCTCCATTTCTTCTTTTTCTTTTTTCTTTTTTAACAAAGGCAGTTATATTACAAAAGCATCCCCCATGCTGATCCATATTTTTCTCTATACAATTTTTTCTGAGCTCAGTACATTGTTGTTTCTCTTTATCCTTTGTTTGTAGCCAGATCTGAGGCCCTGCTGCAGTTCTCACAAACAAATCAATTTGAATTAATTTGCCAAGTAGAGTTAACGAGGCATTGTATGAATTCAAGAAATACTACAACTACTGCATTCCCTGAGGTTATTTCTTTGCTGGGAAATTTTTTGTTCTTGTACTACATCGCAGTAGTCTATACCTGATCTTTGAATCTTGTGCTAAATGATGTATGGTTGCCAACTGGTTCAGTTTTTGAAAAGCCTTGGAAATTCCACAAAACCAGCCAAATAGGAATATACACAGTTCTTTGATACCTCTTGCTAGGGGAGGCTGATCTTCAAGAGCTATGCTTGGTTTAATATTTCTGTGTGTCCTGTTTCCAGTGATATTCTATAAGTAAATTTGAGAAACATTAAAGTAATTCTTAGATGAACTTTGAGATCTCATCACTCTTAATCTTGCAGACACCTCTCAAATGATGTAATACTTGCAGGAATTGACTTTTTGTCTTTTTTTGTATATATTTCCCTTCCTTGAAGATGACACTTTTGAATTATATTTTGTTATTTTTGTGAGCAGAGGATGTGATTCCTTACTGTTAATTTACTTTATATTTCCCAGATTATTAGGGAGGTTGAACTCACAAATAGTAATATATTTGTTATGCATGTATATACAATGATGCATGCTTTTTCATTGTAAATCTCTAGTAGGCTGTGAATTCCCTGTTCAAGTTCTTTGTCCACTCTCCTACAGGGTTGACTTTTTCTACAGGAATTTATAGATGTTGTCTAGACATTAGAGATATTATGCCCTATGTTCATGTATTCAGTATATGCCTATACAACCAATATGTAATTCTAAATAATAACTTTTAATTTTTTCCATTCTTAATTATTCCAGAAATCGAAATATTTATGTGGAATATTTTAATTATTTTTGTTAGAAAAATTGTGTTGTGATTAAGTGAAAGTTTACAATCCAAGTCAATTTGCTATACAAAACCCAAGCACCTGCCTCTGTGCAACTGTCTGCCCTCTTTACCCTGTGACAGCACACTCATCGCCTCCGCTCTTCCACTATCCACTCAGTCAGCATCTGTCCCCTACTCTCCAACCTCTCCTCTGCCCTCTTAAAAGAGGCCAACTGGACAGCCCCATAGATATATTAAACCATAAAATACACACACCACCGTCATCACTCTGTCCCTTAGTCTAGTCCAATTATTATAGGACATCAACTGACACTCAAGGAGAGAAGAAGCAGCCGTTTATTAAAGTAATACTAGAGGGCCAGTGGGGGCTTACAGCCCTCCAATGACTGGCCCCGATGGGAAAGTGGAACAAGCTTTTATGGCCGAGGCAGGGTGAGGCGTGGTCAGAGGTCATGGGCAGAGCAGAGGGGCACAAGCAGAGAAGCCAGATGCAGAGCAGGGGTCGTGAAAAGAATGGGGTGGAATAAGATAAGGAAAACGTACAAGACGGGGTTGTGGGCAGAACGGGACAGGACAAGATAAAGGGAAGTTTCTCTCAGGGATTTTTTCCTTCACACAGTCTTTATCTGAAGTGTTGGCTTTGGTGCTGGTCTCAGCTTTGGTCTGGCAGCAAGTCCAGGGGGTGTGTTCTCAGGGGAGATTTTTGTTTAATTGTAAAACAAACAGAATATTAATTTAAGGAAGACTTCAGTGATTTTCTGGATTTCCAAACTCTGACCATCCATACAGATCTTCATCTGTCCCCAGTAAATTCTCTAGCGAGGAGGATTTCCTTCAGATTATAAAGACTGGTATAATCAAAATAAATGGGCAAATTCAGTCTGCCTCAAAAAGCAAGGAAATGGTAATAGAGTTCCTCAAAAGTGTTCATATTGCTGGGCCTTCCATGATTAGCATGCCAAGATGCTTAAGGAATTTGTGTTACAAACTCTATTAGTGTTTACTCAGAAATAATGATGAAAGTCAGAATCAAAACCTAGGATGGAAAAAATGTCCTGAATTTCACATTGGTAAAAACTTGGGACTGATAAGAATTCTCCAGCGTTTCATTTGACGGATTGGTTGGCATCCGTTTAACTACGTGTAACCAAGAATCTAGCGACGACTAAGTGCTGACCTGGGTTCTCCAAAGCAGATCTTACCAAGCGTGAGTGTTCTTTGATTGCAGTAGTCAACTGCCACATTGGGAGGCTATTACAGACTTAATGAATCTTAATTTCCATGTGAGAATAACATGTAAGAAGGCTATGATAGCATTCATAGGAAGACCTACCACTGATTGAATAGAAGCACTAGGTTGAAATTCAATTGTTACTTTGTATCTACTATGTCATAACAAATTACGAAAAACTCTAATGGCTTAAAACAACAAGGATTTATTATCTCACAGTTTCTGTGGGCCAAGATTTGATAGCAGCTTGCCTGAATGTTCCTGACTCCAAGGCCCTCGTGAGGTTGTGGTAAAGATACCAGCTGGAGTTATGGTTATCTCAAGACCATCTGGAACAGAGGATCTGCTTCTGAATGGATCAATCACATGGCTGTTTACAAAAAAATCTCATTTTTGTTCTGCTTATTGGCTGGAGGCCTCACTTCTTGGCTATGTGAAGCTCCCCAGAAGGCTTTTCAAAAGTTCTTGTACCATGACACTTGGCTTCACCAAAGCAAGTGACCCAAGGGAGAGAACAAGACCAAGCAGGAAGTAACAGTGCCTTTTATGATCTAGTCTCTTAAGTTACAGTCTTAGTCATCTAGTGCTGCCGTAAAAGAAACACCAAAAGTGAATGCCTGCAACAAAGATGAGTTCACTCTCTCATAGTCTAGTAGGTTAGAAGTCTGAGTTCAGGGTGCTGGCTCCAGAGAAAGGCTTTTTCTCTTGTCAGCTCTGGAGGAAGACTTCTCATCCGTCTTCCCTTGGCCTGGGATCTCTGTACAGGATCCTGAGGTCCAAAAGGCATGTTTCGCTCTTGCCACTACTTTTTGGGTGGTATGAAGTTCCTATATCTCCAAGCTCACTTTTCTCTTTTGTATATTGCAATAGATTGATCTAACACACCATTGAATCTTGCAGATCTCATCAATAAAATGGCCAGTAATCCATCTCATCACATCATAGTTATAGGACTTTTGACACATAGGGAAATCACTCACAATAGATATCAGAATTGTGGACAGTCATACTACACTGGAAATCATGATATAGCCAAGTTGGTAGAAAGTTTTGGGGGACAAAATTCAATCCATGACAGTTGCAATACTCTCGTTTCTGCCCTATCTTTTTCCTTAGGAATGAGTCATTAAGTCTTGCCCACACTCAAAGTTGGAGAAACAAGCTCCACTTCTTATACAGAAGAATCAAATAATTTATAAATAAAAGCACCATACATTCTTTCCTGTGCTATACATTTTTAAAGGACAAGGATGAATGCATGAAAGATATGCTTATTAAATATGCAGATGACACAAAACTAAGAGATGTCTCCCACCCGCCCTCAAAAACTGGAAATAAACATTATCTTATCAGATAGGGATACCATTATGAGACAAAAGGATAAATTTAATAAGATATAATTACAGTTTTGCTTTGAAGTTTCAAAAGTCTACTGCATGAATGCAAGGTGGCTAAATATTTTGGGAAGCAATGCAGTTGGGCCCTGCGGTTTTAGTTGGAACAAGCCTAATATGTGGTAGTGGTATTATGTGGTTGTTGAGACGAGCCTTGGAAATCAGTATATTGATCCGGTGAAGGGTGTATGGTGCATAGTACACTGATTACTGCTTTTAGATCCCTTGGGAATAATATATCCATTTGGTAGTGTTGAGTTCAAGGTTGATCTCAAAGATCCAACACTCATAAAGTTCGGAGATCTTTAACAAGATCTAAATGGACAAATTACTATGGCATACATTTATTATGGCATTGGAGAACATTATAGCATCAGAACTATCATCAGAAATGGGTTTTCCTGTTCATGAGGATGAAAGTGCTCCTGTTTCTGGTCCACTTAAATTGCCCCACACCTTCTGCCTGTCCTCAGTGTTGTTTGATAAGACAAAGAGATATTTTTACCAAATAGTACAATACTTGGGCTTGAAACATGTGAGATTTCGTGTCCATTGCTCGGAAATAACAGCTAGGCATGAGAGCTACGAAAGGAGATGGAGCAAGGCGAGGGGATGGAGGGTAACTGGGAAAAAAAACTAGACTAGACAAACCTGGTGAGATGACACAGAGAGTGGGCTTGCAGGAGCACGGGGACCTGGGGAAAGAGGAAGCCAAAAATAGCACAGGTTTTTACACCAAGAGGGAAACAAGTGATAAGAAGAAATTCTGCCTGGGGAGAATTTGAAGGCTTATATGCTAAATGACTGAAGACTAGCCATTAAGGCTATCCATTGAAAAGGAAATTTGAAAAGATTTGACACTAAAACTAGTGTAGTGAGGCAATTCTTGCTGAATTATCTTCTGTTTTATTTCAGTGCTTCTGAATCAGGGGCTTGCTACTAATAATAACAGTAACAACAAAAAATAAATCATACATTTGGTGCTTATTATGTGCCACACATTATACTAAATGCTTTACACAAACACCTCCCATAAATTCTCACAACAATCCTATATTGCAGTTGTTATTATAATCTTCATTTTGCATTTGAAGAAACTGAGGTATAAAAGGTATATCACATAAAAATACTGAGCATGTTTACCAGAAAGGACCTAGACAAAATCCACACATTAAAATGCGCTAGTCTAGCTACAGAATGGTCTCAAAATGTGGAGAATGGGTAGAGATTGGTGGTATGTATTCTAACAGTTACATCAGGATTAATGAGCCCTAGTACAATAGAATTCAACAGAAATGACACTTCGATTTGTCTTCAGGATATGAAAGAAAAGTTCATTGTAAACATGAGTACACACTAACCTTAGCTAGGAAGAAAGTTCAAGGAATAGGGCCAAGTTCACTTGGATGGCTTAAGTAAATCATCAGGCACTTGGAGATTCATCTCCGTCATGATCCTTCACGTCCACTGACTGGTCTATAAGAGACTAGAAATGAGGATGAATGTTCACACATGTATCAGTGAGAGAAGACAGGCAAAGACCAGAGTTCAGTGGAAATGTCAAGACTAGGCTGGCCACCTTCCTACCCCTTTTCAAATGAAATGATCTTTCATTGAGAAGCCTGAGACCAGTGTTAAGGAAAGACCCTGGCGATTACAACAAATCACAGACTCTTCCCCTTCCAAACCTCTTCCAACTCCATTTAGAAATAAGTCCAAGCCTGGCTGATTTCATTTAATTTGTGTGAAGTTTTGAAATACAGATACTATTATTTTTATTTTTTTCCCCCACAACAGATGAAGAAACTGAGACTCATCTAGATTAAGTAAATTGCTCAAGTTCCTAAAACTAGCAAATGTCTGAAACAGGATTCAGTCCATCCAGTGTTTCACTCATGTTTTAGCCATCTTGACTAAACAGCCCAAATCTTAGAGCCTAGAGATGATAGATCATGATTATAATTTTGATATTGGAAGGAAATGACAATATGTCCTTCCTTGTATATTTTTTCATGTCTGGCCGTATCTAGAAGGCATGTAGCAGTGAGCTTCTTGAGCAAAGTCAGGTTATGCCTGGATGATCTGCACTGCATTCCAGCGGGTAACATCTCATCATTCAGGAATGGTAGTTCTCTCTGGCTCAAGGTCCCACTTAAGTGGAAAAGCTCACTTACTTAATAATGCCATTATGTTCTGGATCTATTAATTCACTTCACCCAGCAGATCAGTTTTCTGCTCCAAGAGATTAATTTGTTTACCTTGGCACACTAGAGGATTAAGACTTACAATATATAGTGGGTTTTTTTTTTTCACTTCAGCCCCAAATGTACGTTATGAGGATTAATGAAATGATGCTTATAATTGCATTTTTAGTTCCTTGGTGGAAAGTCACTTTATAAATACAACATATTTGTTCTTGGTTAGGGTTCATCCATTACTTGCAAATGGCCTGTAGGTAACACAGCACCTTGTTTTCTGAATCTGAAAGAAATGGTCTGAGCCATTGCCAGAACTGTGGCCAAAGTTGAGCTCAGAGAGCTTCCCCAGTTCCTGTTCTTCAGGGCCAGGCATTTGCTTTACAACTCACAAAATGTTCTTTGGGGACAGTGACACAGTAAGTACCACTGCACTACCCTACTACTCGAGCCTACCGATATTGATTTTCTTTTGCCTCTGGCTTTAGTATGTAGCACTCATTCTTTGACTGTTCATTAGACCCAAATGTTTCATTTTTAAATGCCAGCAAAGCAATAAAGAAAACTTTTTCTTCCTTCATTCTAGAGCTCAAAACAAAATGGGAAAATACCTCTGGCATTAATTTCTGACAGACCAGTGTTATGATATTTTTATTACCATGTTCATGTGCTTGACAACACTTCAGATGGTATTAATAGTCTACCTGCAAGAAAGTGTTCACTGCCAGCCTGGTGCAAATTGCCAGAACCTTTAAACCACTCTTCCTCAGTTTAGCTACAGTATGTCATCATTAGCTGTGGTTGGATCAAGAAATAACATTTGTCAATGCCTGAATTGCTCTTTTACTTTCTGTGGTTTTAGAAACCCACTTTGTTTTGGAAATGGGGTTAGCTAAGTACGTTTTGGAAAATACAGAAATGTAAGAAAAAGTACAAGCTAGGAGATTTGGGGTTTATTTGATGTGTTTCAATTTCAACACTCAGTCAATCTTTACCAGATAACCCTTGTGAGGCTGAATAGGATATGGTTATCTTTTGTATTAAGAAATGGTAAAGCTCAGAGCCCATGGAATCACTGTGTTTTAATCTAATCATTAGGAATATTTCAACTCTGTTGATACTAATGATTTAAATACATTGAATATGATTCATATTCTGTGTTCTGTATCTCTTCTACCACCTATCATCCTGTATGAAGTCTAGAGATGAATTGGGAGTGAAGGAAGAGAGGCTAAATAACTTGCCCAAGGCCATCCAATTAGTAGATGGCGGAACTAGAACTCAAAACAAGGATTGTCTCCAAAGCCCATGGTCTCAACTCTTATGCCACTTTAATTACGATTTTGAGAAAATTAGTATAATTTCTAATGAGCCAAACCTGATTTAGACCAAAAGAAGGTAACAAGGATGGTGTGAAAGCTACTTTTGTGCATTATCCAAGACTTCTGTCTTTCAGTTTTGTACCTAAAAGCGTGTCAATAAATCTCAAGTCATTGAAAGGACTGATATATTAGGGAATTAATTTTTCAGGGACAAATTTGCTTTCCTTGTGTTATGTTCTTCTGTTCTCCCTTTCCTTTTATTTTAAATAGATTAATCTACATAGAGGAAATGTGAGATAGTTCTACATAAATGTTAGAACTATGCCTATGAACCAGTTGGGCCTTAAGAATTTCACTTCAGAGTATTCTGCTCTTCACAATATTGCAATTTATCAGTGCATATTGTACATGTATGTCTCCAGGAGTTGAAATACTTGATAGCTGAGGCAACAGTCCAAATATAAATAACCATAGGAGGAAAATTGTACACAAATCTCAATTTCTGACCAAATATGGATGAAGATGCCAATACATGTGTGTGCACACACACACTTTTATTTTAAGTAGAATACAATGTAAGCAATGTTTATTTTCTAAAATTCAGTGACATGTGTATGAGCATTAGATCCATATGAGTAATTTGGGAGCTAATTATTATTTGAAAATATCTTTGTACAATTTATAGATTTTATAGTGTGTTGAGGACTGCAGCTTTTACTTTAAAAAAATCTAATTAGTAACACAGACACTTCTCTTTTTTATCACATTATTATTCACAAGGCTATTCTTTCTTAAGGATGGCATAAGTTTCTAATGAAGAATTAATTTCACCTTTGGTTTAAATTTTTATGCCAGTTGCTATATGAAATGTAAAACTAAATACTATTAAATATTTAATATGAATATGTATGGATTTGATTAGGTTTTCTTGGCTTTCAGAGTAGTCTCTATGAATTCTTATATGTAGAAGGTTGTTTGCTTTTTAATCAGCCTAGCAAATGGGGCTAAGGGCAGATGAACTCATTCTCATGCACACATTTCTAAAACAGTTCTTACTAATGTTTGAGATAAATTAAAATAAAAACCAACAAGAACATGAAAAAAGACTAAGAGCAATGTTAATGTGTCAATTTAAACCAATTTGGTTTTCCAAATGACCTTCCATCTTTCACAGCATCTAACAGTATGCAAGTTCACTGTCTGTAATGCCAGATACTATCAGTCTGGTATGGAAAACTTAAAACTTGTTTTCTAAATGTCTTTAAAGCTGAGGTGGAGAAGAATGACTCTCTGACTTTCACAAAGGTCTAAGGTTGAATCGTGGCTATGCTGTCCTTCCAACATGTCACTTGCCTGGCTATCCAACATAATTAACTCTTTTCTGAGCCTGCATCGTGTCCCCAAATGATTTTCTATGACACTTTGCAATTGAAAGAGAGTGAATTGGGGTAGTTCTCAGGGAGACCAAGATCTCTGTGCATTGGAGGAAGTGAATCAGTACAACTTGTTATTTAGTTTATTTGATGTATATAGAATCCTGGTAATCTGGAACTTTGGTTACTTCTGATTTTGCCTTGCATATTAGTAAGAACATTTAGCTTTGTGTTTGCTATTAACTTCTCGAATCCATTTTACAGTGAGTAGAAAGATGGACATCACTGTATTTAATGTGTTAGTCCAAATGATGTTTAGAGAAACCTCAGAGTAATCGGATATATTCAAGGTGTATCCAGCACTATTTGCTGTTTCTGTCATAGCTACAACTCGAGATAGGGCAAGATTATATGGATGAATGACATCCCTGTGATATCTGTCATATAGAGAACAGGATTAAGGTTATAGATGTGGGTTGTTTTCCAAAAAAATACATCCTTATTTTCCATGGAAACACTTGAGAGTTTACTCACCTTTATTTTGGATTAGTGGAATCCTATGTACCTAAGAATCATAGTGATCTCTAATTGGCAATTATATTAAAAATTTCACTGTAGGCTTCTCGAAGAAATAAAAGGTTATCTTTCTGTTTTTCTTCCCTCCCTGCCCCTCCTTTTCTTTCTGAGAGAAATACCTCTTTGAGGAACACTAAAAAATCCTTTAAAATTCTCAAGCATTATTCTTTCCACTCATCAGACTTTATATTAAAAAAAAATTATTGTGTTATGACCTATGCTTGGACAAATGAAAGTCCCGTAATATTATCTGAAAGGAGATCCAAAGCTGCCTCTTTGATGAAGCCTTGCTGTTTTACTCTTGAGTAGTAAGGATATAGTGATAGCTTCTTAGAAAAAGTTGTTACAGGAGACTGAGTGGGAAACTTGCAAACTGCTTCAACAGCGCTGGTCCTGCCCTGGCCTCCTTCCCCTCAACGCTTCCAAGGAAGGCATATACCACTTCAGGCACATGTAGAAGCATATTACCCAAGAAGAATATTAGTTAGAGGTGGCCTTAAGAGTGAAATGCCATCACATTGCACCCATTCCCTTTATCTAATGTTATAGTCAGTCCTAACATTTGTTCGGACATTTGGACTTCTTTGTAAATGGCTCCAGATCACCCGTTTGGAGATTTTGATTTCATTTTTAATTGTTAGTAATTTGAAATGAGAGTCCTACTGTTCTAGTGTAGAGCTATGTGTCAAAAGTAATGAATTAAAATTCACTATTTTCTGCTTGATAGAAATGACGTTGATAACAGAATAGAACAGTTCCCCAAACTTGTCTCTATTATTTTGTGATTTGAAATGTATTTGTAAGGGTTGTACCTCCACAGCACCATTCTCCAAATCTGTTTTAGAGAAACCACCCAGGGATGGTAACACCAGACTTACAAAAGGAGAAGGGGGCCCTGCTGCTAAAAGCACAGTTTGAGCCTTAAATCTAATCAGATATTTCACACCTGAAAGAGGTATCCCTAACAGGCTTTATGAACAAGTGTTCGTTCAGGAAAGACTTCTCACAGGAAGAAAGAGAGAGAGAGAGAGGAGAAAGCATGTGAAGCCAGTGTCTACTGACAGTCATAAAATATAGGTACACAGAAGTTGGACAGATGTTCTGTCACTGCCTTTCTTCCCAGATACTTAATTTGAGTTCCTTTCTGTGACACGTGGAGAAACTCGACAGTCAAAAAATAGAGAAGTATTCATGTCTGGTACCCTTTGTATTAGCACAGGTGATCGGATTATGGGGTCTCCTATCTGAAGTGAGAATTCTCCCTTGGCCCTCAAAGCTTAAATTATCTTTCTCAGCTTCTGCCTGCCGGAAGGTAAAGTAGCTTCTAGTACTAAAAGGATTCAGTAGAGTGATATGACTGAAGAGTATATTACGTCAGATGAATTGCTCGTGGGTCGAGTTGATCCTTATGCATAACTTGGCCCCATTAAGGTGTAGGTAGGCAGAACTGGAGAGGGAAGAGATGAACCCACTCCTGTAAATTACCCAACCTCTTGCTGCTCTCCCAGGTTCCATTACTGGGGCATAATGGAGCACCGCATAGCTAAGACGAACCTGACCTCCAATGTGTCCACAAGGGCAGAGTGACTTCGACTCTACCTCTACTAAAGATAAATTGATACTGCTCTTTAAAAACCACATAAAACAAACCAAAATCCTAGGATGTTTTTTAATGACTTATTGACTTTT
Source organism: Heterohyrax brucei (assembly GCA_028571685.1). Lineage (NCBI taxonomy): Eukaryota > Metazoa > Chordata > Mammalia > Hyracoidea > Procaviidae > Heterohyrax > Heterohyrax brucei. The sequence continues at coordinate 101,886,218 of CM053151.1, forward strand.
CAGATTGTTCTTTAAGCTGTTTTTTAAACTTTAAAGGCAACACTGATAATGAACGCTTCCAAATGGTAAAACAGAAAATCCCCTTCAAATATAACCGACCCGTAGAAGAGTGGCTGCAGGAAAAAGGTAACCATCGTTAAAACTTTCATTTTAAAATCATTTGATTCTAAACCTTCATTTTTAAAGCCTGCAAATAAATGTTTCTTAAATGATAATCGCCTGCTGCATAAATGACTGTTTTAATTTTCATTATAATTTGTGTCAGCTTCCACCTGCCATATGTTGATAAATCATGCTATAATACATTGCCATTAAAACACAGTTAAAGGGACTAACATCTAGCTTGTGATCAGCATGACAACCACAAACAAGAAATTCTAGGGACCTCTAAAAACAGAAATGTATTATGGCAATCTAACCACTGCATGACAATTATTTGTTAACTCATTTTAAATTACCTCTTACACTAAAGCTTCCTAAAGAAATTTCAAAAATACTTTGTAAATGTACATTGTGAAGCTGTTTTGGCTTTACTGTTCATAGCATGGTTAAAAAGAAAAAAAAAAACATAGATTGACTTGTAACTTAAAACTACTTAAAACAAATGTTATCAGGGTGACTTCTTTTTTTAACATTTGTTTTTAAACAAGAAAATGACAAGCAAAGAAGGAGAAAGATGAATTTTGCCTTTAAATTCAACACCTACAGAGGCAGAAGTCTTTTGTAAAAGGTTAATTGTATCCTGGTTGCTGACAGAAACTTAAAAAAAAGAAAAAGAACTCATTTTACACTTTGGTTGTGTGCTACCCTGTGTCTTTGATATGTATATATATATTTTTAATACAACAAAAGTGTAAGTGGTTAAAACAATGAGTTGGAAAGGGAAAGGCTTATGAGGAGCAAAATAGCAGTTTCTGATTTGCCTAAGAAACCAACCACTCAAAGAAAGAGGGCAGCAGTTATAACTGATGTTAGAATTTTCTGTGTTCTATTTACTAAGAAAAAAATGATTGACTTTCAATGAAGAAAGTTCTCTATTTAAACAGCAACAAAAAACTACATATTCTGTTATTTCCTGAGCCAGATGGAATTATAGATATATCCACATATATATATATATACACACATATACACACAAGGCAATTTGATAAATTACTTAGTATGTGCTTAAAATAAAATCTAAAACCTACTATAGTTGCCAATTTGGGTGGAAACATTTATACCTTTGAATACTGAAAATCTTCATTGGGTCTTAACTGTTTGCCCTGTTTTTAACTCATGTGGTCTAATTAAAAATAACTTAAGACTAACTCTAAAAAGCAAATAATTTTGTTTAGTAATCATCAGCTCATAAAGTCCCTTTAACATTAGAGACAATGATTGCTTCACTTTTTAAAAAGGAAAAGAAAACTAGATGCATGTCTGAGTCTCATGTGCCTGAGAGAACTTTTTGGTTTCTTTCAATTTTATGTTAACAATATTTTATTTTACTCCATTGCCTTTTGAAGTCTCAGTTTAATAGCATGCCAGGCATTTTCATTTGTATAAACCATTATAAAGCTATCAGTAGGCTTTCACTTTTTCTTATGATAGCATATTGTCAGTTCACTTTCATACAGGATGTGTTCAAGTTCACAAGAAGTAGAAGGATCGGGGTGGGGGAAGGGTGGTTGTTGGCAGATGGAGGGATGCAATCTAGTTTATTAATCAAATACGTATATGTTTATATATGCATACGAGATTTAAAGGGACTATTTGCAAACTGATGTTCTCTTCTATTTTGTCTACACTGAAATTACTGTTTTATGATTGGGGCCAGTAACATCTATTCATTCTATTGCTTTACCTCTTCCACTGCCTAGCTAATGTTCCTTTGAAAAGGAATAGAAAATTGATACCAAAAGCCCTATAAAGACAATGAATATGAAGAATAAATATAGAAAGTTCATTAGGTGGATACAGGAGTTACTTGGAATGCCCCCTAGGAGTTATTTCTATCACTGGGAAAGAGAGTTGGGGCACAGCATTCCTGAGTTTGTTTTCTGTCCCTGTCTACTGTTGACTGAGTGTCTGACCTTAAATAATCTGCTTGACCTCTTTATATCTCAGATTTCCCATCTGAGGAAAGGAGAAATAATACTGCTTGTTCCTCAAGGGTGTTCTGATGTTTAATTAATTAGGCTGTGAGCAACACTGACTGGAGACGTACAAAATTTAATTTAAACATTATGTGTGAGTTTGATGTCCAAATGAAATAACAATACTTCCAGGAGAATGGGACTCCAAAGCAAACCTAAAAGTTACCTGTTATAAATCCTACCTTGCTGTTATAACACACAAATTGAATAACTATTATGAGGATGAAAGGTCTTTATTACTTGTGGTAGAACAGTTCTCAGACTGAGGGAAAAAAATACCCCTATACACTTAACCACCCCTTCATATACAGATATATGTATATACGTGTGTGTGTATATTTCTTTGTACATATATACACACATTTGATCATAATAGGTGACAATAATGAGATCTGGCATCACTTTTGAGAATTCTTGGTCAAGTGATAAAAAGGAAACTTGGTCCAATCAATCCCTCAAATCCTTCATAGGGTAAGGGTAGTAAGGGCTCTGTCTCATGTATTCCCTTGGTCCTAATTGTCAGTGAGAAATAAATTGATCAGAGGAAGGGATGGTAGAAGAATGAAAGTGTTTCTCTCTATTGGCTATTAGCTTTGCACTAACCACTTAAGCCAAGGCACAAAGAGCTAGGAGAAGGTCTCGAAACAGAAGGAAAACAAATCTAGCCAGACATAGACCATGCATAAGCAAACAACTGAAATCAAATGCCCCTTATAGCATAATGGAAACGTGGAACATTGACAGCCCCCTTCTTGTCTCACCTTCCCACTGTCTTCTTCCCCAGGAGGAATCAGTCAAATCTCTCTAGAAAAGCAGCAATGGCCAGGAGAGCAGAAGCTGCTTAATCCTATAGCGTAGGAAACATGCTTTAGTTTTTTGATGCCTGGTTCAGTCTTGAACAAGCGAAGACTACTTTGTGGAGTGTACTATGCTAACTGGAATAAAGGCAAGCCATCGTATCTAACTAGTGTAATTTAATTTTCCACTGCAAGTTTCTCTGACCGTCTTTTAACTTTTAAGCATTGCAAGAATAATGCCACCAGGAGAGGTGAGAGCTATTATAGATGCTATCATTGTGAGGCACTATCAGCTATATTGGAGATAAAGATAAAATAAAAAACCCTCTACCTATGAAAAATAATAAATTATGAACAATGCTAGCGACTCTATACAAAGAATTGATAAATAATATGATTGACCACCAGCTGTGCAATCAGAAGGAAAAGCTTGGTTTTATGGTTCCCTAATATAAACTATTGCATGTCTACCCTAGTAGTACTCAGTTAGGCAGTTTCTTATTTATTATGTCAAATTACCCCTAAATATCTATGCCAGCTTCAAGGAGTCTTTATTCTCACGTCCTATCATGTTATCTCTTGAACAGTAAACACGGGCTCCCAGCAAAAGTAGCCATCCAAAATAGACAGTAAGAGGTATGAATTCCTGGCCATTTCTCAGTGTTATTATGCACTGAACTACCTTCTGCTTCTTGTGTTACGAGAAGAAAGGCCAAAGGACAGGCCATGTAACCAAATAATAGAAATCTAGTAGATTTGTTTAGATTTCACTCTTGAGATCTGGGCAATTCTAGTATCATTAGGGCCAGCAGATTCTGTTTCCATGCTCCCAAGTTGTTTGTAAAATGGGTATCATTTTCACTATAATAAATTCTCTAGCCAGCTTTCCATACTGAAATGTTTCAGGTCTCCAAGGGAGTATTATTTATAAACAACTCTTGATTAGTCGACCCTTAAGAGCTGTCCAAATGAGCCAAGTTGACCCCTGTAGAACGAGTCCCATCTGAGCAGATACAATGCCCCTTCTCTTCCTCTTTCATTTCTTCCATTCTTGTACATAAGCTGATGTTCCCCAATACACGCCACAAAGTTAAGGAGATTTAATCATAGCTTCAAAGTCTGTGCAGTAGTGATAGATGTGACGAGCTCAAATATTCCAGTGTATCTCTATTTATTTTAAAGATAACGGAGTAAAACCCTGAGTCTTTTAAAAAATATCATTTTATTTTGTTTTATTTTAATTATTGTGTTGTGTTTTAAGTGAATGTTTACAATCCGAGTCAATTTACCACATAAACCCCCTCATACACCTCTATGCAACTGGAGCTGCTCTGCCATCCCTGCAGCAGCACCGCTCTCCTCTCCACCCTGTATTTCCCATTTTCATTCAACCAACTCCTCCCATTTCACCTCTAGAGAGCTGCTCCTAGAGCCTCATGTATATTCAAGCCAAGAAGCACACACTACACCAGCATTACTCTGCGTCTTAGATTGGACTCCAGTGTTTCTCTGGAGAGCTGACTTTGGTACTGGTTTCAGTTGTGAGCTAGGAGAGCCCAGAGGCCATGTCTTGGGGATATCGGACCATCAATTCTGATCTTAAAAATATATCTTTTTATTAAATAAGCCAAAATAACAGGGAATTGTTTCCAGTTATTTTTTTAGCTACAGTAACTTAGTGGTTAGGTTACAACTGAATGGAATATTGTTTGATCACTAATTGCAGTAGAGAAAAAATTCAAAAGAGATTTTTAAAATCCTTTTAATAAATTTGTTTTTTCCTTTTTCCTTTCAGGAAAGCAGAAGGAAGTAATTTTAAGAAATAACAACATAGAAGGCCTTAGCATGTTACCTGTCCTGAAATATTACAAGGAGTTTTTAAAAGTGGCTTGGCTTTTTCTCTGGGCAGCACTTGGCACTTTGGAAAGTTCTTTATCAGTAGGAGTAGTTTGGAGTAAAATAAGTTACCTAAAATGTATTCGACTATCATTTTATTTTAGTCTGATAGCTGTAGTTCCACAAAATTATAAATATTTCCCAAATAGGAAATCCATGTAAGGGAAAATATTGATATCCTTCAATCTATTAACACAATGTATTTTTACAAAAATACCATGAGCCTTCTGTGTTTGTTTTCCTTCTGCACCTTCCCCACACAAGGTTTTTTTTTTTTTTAATGGCAACGTGTGGAAGAGGACTTACATAGTGGCACCCTCGTTGGGGGAGGGCATAGTCAACAAACAGATGCAGAAAGTGAGCACTATTTGTGTAAAAACATGATACCCCTGTATCATTTTTAAAAGATTTATGTCTTGCTTTCACCATTAATGCCATCATCCTTTAAAAATTCATTCATTCCAAAAGATATGTTTTTCTTTTATCTTCCCCAAATAGCTTTATCAATGCCTACTTATTTTCCATCTCTTAGAAAATGATTAACTTTTATGATCACAATCTGCCAGAAAGTTAATAGAGACAGGAAATGGTCAGCCATAATATTTATTGAGTAGCAAAAGTAAATAGAATATTATATACTATGCAGAGTACTAACAAGTGAGATGTTTAGAAATCAGAATGTTGAATTTTACAAGTATACAATGAATTCAAGTCTCTTACTTAGATTTTAATTTCCCATAATTTAACAGAACTATTTTTAATCAGTGCTCTGAATAACATCACTGAGTTTTTGGTTACCATGTTTATCTACTTTAAGTTGTTTTGTGTAACATTATAGCCTTTAAAAAATCACTTCTAGGCATCTATGACTCATTCTCGTTGTAAGATGATTAGAAATTTATTTCCATTATCCACAAATACGTATCTAAACCTCCATTGCCATTAAATTGATTCTGACTGACAGTAACCCTAAGGACAGAGCAGAACTCTCGCCATAGGGTTTCTAAACAGCACCTAGCAGATTCAAACTGCTGACCTTTCGGTGAGCAGCCATAGCTCTTAAATACTACACTACCAGGGTTCCCTAAGAAAACTGTAATACTTCTCATCATTGAATCAGTATTTCTCCTTCCCTGGACTAAAGGAATAGAGACTCCATTATTCAGGTTACTTGGCTCTTCAGCTAGACAGAGGAAGAGAAAATAGTAGTGAAATGTTACTTGCTGATGTCTTGAATTTTTGCAATCCACTTTTCTCCTCTTCATCGCTCATGGAAGCCTGTTTTGATACCTGGTCCATTTTAACCAGGTAAGGCAAAGAGAGAAAATACAAGGGAATAATGCTGTTTCCTTCACCCAACCCACTAGGCCGGCAGTTAACCATCTTCAACACCCAGGCTCAGATAGCCATCGGTGGAAAGGACAAAGGACGCCTCTTCCAAGGCCAGCTTTCTGGGCTCTATTATGATGGTTTGAAAGTGTTGAACATGGCGGCTGAGAACAACCCGAATATTAAAATCAATGGAAGTGTCCGGCTGGTGGGAGAAGTCCCGTCTATCTTGGGAACAACACAGACAACAGCCATGCCACCAGAAATGTCTACCACTGTCATGGAAACCACCACTACATTGGCGACCACCACAACCCGTAAGAATCGCTCCACAGCCAGCATTCAGGTAAGCTTTGCTCCGAGTAGTAATTGTCTCTATTTTCTTGCCTCTGAATCACTGCTGTCATGGTCAGTGTTGCTATATAACTAAAGAGTCTAAATGATTGTGTTTGTAGCAAAGGTGTGCACAGATACTCATTGTAATAAGACCCAAGAGTAGAGAAGGACAAAGTCATTGCTGAAGAAGTTAGAAGAGTCTTGTGCACTCATGGGTTATTCTTCCTATCATATTTATCACTGAAATGGTGAAGCTGTTATTCAAAATGAGCGATGGGTAACAGTTTCAGTGTGAAATAATCTCTCTTCTTATTTTATTACCTTTTCTTTTCAACTAGCAGAAAGAGAAAGGAGGGAAAGAAAATATGGTATTATATGAACAATTATATCCTTGTTCAGTTCTATTCATCTTGTCCAGATGGCTTTGCTAGAATATGAATTGTTCATTATTGAGGCCAATGGGTACCATTAAATCAAGGGCAATTGAAACTAGAGGTGCAATTAATCCTTGTAAAATGTACTTTGTGTTTGATACTGAGTCTTGATTAATCACTTGTCTTTTTTTTTTTTTTCATCCATTTTGTTTCTTTTGTATTTGACCAAGATCCTAATTACATTAGAAAATTTAAAGGTTTGAGTTTAGCTCTGCAGAAAGTCTTTGGGTTTTCTAGTAAGGTTTTTATTTTTTCCCTTGAAAGTAATTATACCCAAGCTGAAGTTTAATACTTTGCTGACTCACTTGGCATTTCATAAATCTAGTTAGTTGGGGTAAGAGGTTAATCGAGTTATTAGCCTTAAATGCTCTGGCATAAAATAAAACATTCCAATTGCTTGGGGGGAACATTGTTCCTAGCCTAGTTAGTGTGTGGTAGAAAATTCAGTCAATTAGTGCTTGTCTCTTCTGCTTTTAGTTTTAAGACACTATCTTGGGACTCAGTCGAGTCTTTGACATAACCCTTACATTGACTTCAGTGAACACTGTAAACTTAAAGTCAATAATCAATTAAATCTGATATGTGTTCCCATTCTTCTGAATTAAGTTTATAGGTGTAGGTAGAGGTAAAGGTGTTGTCTTCTCTTTCCCTTTTCTTTGAGCAGAAGTTTCCAGACAGCTCCTTTTCTGACTTCACAGGAACAATTTCCAGCTATATATACTGAAGATGTTATCAGGACAATTTTATATGTTTTAGAAAGGCTGCTAAGAACCTTGTTAGTTTTAAGACATTAGCATAGCCTAGTGATCTTACAGTCTCACATGCTCATATATGCATACCTACACACATGCTCAAAAAATTGCCTCTTCTCTGTTGATATTAAAGCAATAACTCTTGACACTTGAGTCTACTCACTGGAACAAAGATAAAAGGCAGTATATATTTCTATTATGACTCTATTGCTCAAGAGCAGATCTGTTTATTGTTGGTGAAAGGATAGTTCTGGCTGCACGGGTCCTGGAAGAGTTGTTTTGTTTCTCTCAAGAATACATTGCGTTCACTTTGAGGAAAGCAGAACAGCAAAGGGACTTTTCTGTAGTGACAGCTGGCCCCTTACTTCTTTTCAAGGCCAAATTCTCACTGACCTCAAGAGGATTTGAAGTTACATGGGGATTCAAGGATTAAGTTATGATAATGATCTGCTTTGGGCTTTCCCTCCTTCAAAAAATGAACAGACTGGGTGACCTCCTAAATCCTTTCCACAATCTGGGAAAGTCAGAGCTACTGGACAAGAGTAGGGTACAAGGTGCAGAACTGGCCAGGGATTATGACTCTGAACATCATAGAACCTGGTGTCCTTTTTGAGGAGTTGGACAGCTGGAGGATTAGCAGCCTTCCTTTAGTTGTGTATTTATCTCTTTTGAGGCCAATAGTAATTGGATTACATCTACATGTCTTTCCTTTTCCTATTACCAAGGCTCTAAAACTGGGTTTAAAATCTGTCAACACTCTTTATTTTTAAGGGTATGTAAATTACCCATTCTTGGAGGAAAGCCAGCAGCCTGGAACAATTGATTAGAACAGAATGAAGGGTAATAACAGCCCCATGGTGTTGTAAAGAATAGCCGGAGGAAATGGCTTTGTGTCAAAGTTTTTTCTTTTTTCTTTTTTTTCTGTAGCCATAAGAATTGCACCCTGGGCTCCATGAAAAACACAACAGCTTGCCTTGACTCCAAGCCCATTCATGTTTCAAGTATACTCTGTAGATCATGTCAGGCCTGTTAAGACTGCAGAACCCAACTACTCTTACATTCTATACAGGGTATAAGACAATTTCTAGACTCTGTAGACTTTTAGGAAGAGGGTCAGTCCCAGAAGCTCTTATGGGCCTTGTGTGATTAAGATACTTTTTTTTTTTTCTTTTTTGGGTAAAGTGCATAGTGAATTGATAAGGCTCAACCATATGGGAGATGCTACAAAAAGGAAAACTGAAAAAACCAGAAGCCTGTATTTTCTGTCCACTAGGTCTGCCATTCATTGTTTTATCTATGTGTGCAATCTTAGAGCATTTTTTTTGGAAGGTGCTGTGTTCTGTCTTCCTTTCCTTTAACAGTACTGTCAAAGCAGAGTTGTCTTAAGATGAAAGTCTTCCAGGAAAAGCAAAATAAGTGCATGAATTCACAAGGATAAAAACCTAGCTATTCAAAAACCCAATGTTTCTTTCTTTCTTAAAGCATGAACTAAGAAAGCATCATTTGAGCAGTTCATTTCCACTGGATCTTGCTTGGTGTTGATTTCAGATCAAAGGAAAACTACTAAGTGCTTTCAGTGCTGCTCTTTACTGTGTCTGAATGTGAACAAATGGTTCTTTACTTGATTTGGCTTCACAAGGCTCAGCCCTCCTGGAATTAGTGCTTTGATCTTTCTGACACTTCAGTTTGTTACAAATATGACTGTGGAACTACTCATGGTAACATGGACTGTGTTAAATTACTCAAGCATCAGATCCTCACCCTACATTAAGAAGAGGTCTCTGGGAGCTGTCTCGAATAAAAAATAGTAAAGACTTTCATTGAGAAGTACATAGGTGAGTCATAATTCTCAAGTAAATGTCTGATATTTAGTAGGCACTCAATAAATATCAATAGTAAATCAGAAAACAATATAGGCTTCATTATGTTTTTCTTCCCAAATAATTTAAGGTAGCATGTTGTTGTGGTTGTTAGGTGCTGTTGAGTCAGTTGCAACTCATAGCGACCCTGTACACAACAGAACAAAACACTGCCTGGTCTTGCACCATGTCGACAATTGTTTGTGTGCTTAAGCCCATTTTTGCAGTCACCATGTCAGTAGATCTCGTCGAGGGTCTTCCTCTTTTTCACTTACCCTCTGCCCTACCAAGCATGATGCCCTTCTCCAGGGACTGAACCTTCCTGACAACATGTCCAAAGTATGTAAGAAGCAGTCTTGCCATCTTTGCCTCCCAGAAGCACTCTGGTTGTACTTCTTCCAGAACAGATCTAAAGAAAGTTTTCCCTTCACAAACATGATCAGGGTGAGTTTGAAAATTTATTTTCTTTTACAAGTGCAAAGACTGTAATAGAGTGGTTAAATGCATACATTTGGCGCCTTCTTGTCTGGATTTAAAACCTAGTTCTTCGTCATACTAGCTGTAGGACTTGAGCAAGTCATATATCCAAGTCAACTGTTACTGTGAAACAAACTGTTGTATCATTGAGTGGCTTGAATAGCAACCATGTTCTTAGATCTCATGATTTTGTGGGTCAGAAATTTGGCAAGGGCGTGGATAGGCAATTCTTCTGATTTTCAAAGAGATGGTTCAGGTTGCTCAGAGGTATTCTTGTGAGGACTGCTGTCCTCTGTAGTTGACTTTGTATGTTGGCGAGTTAACTGAAAAGAGTGGGCTTAGCTGGAGCCCTTTTCCTCTCCTTGTGGTCTCAGGACTTTTCCATGTGATCTCTTCAGCAAACTAGGTGGACTTCCTTCAAAGAGGTGTGGAGCTCACAGAGAGGGTGTTGCAAAGGATAGGAAATAGAGCCTGCTGGTTCTTAAAGCTGAGGCCTGGAAATTGGACTAGCGTCACTTCCTCTGTATTCTGTTGGTGAAAGTGTCACAAAGCTGTCCTAGTCTTGAAAGCAGACCGAGAAACAAATTTCATTTCTCAATGGGAGGGGGAACAAGAGTTTCTACCCAACCTAAGTCTAAAAGTCTCTCCCCTTTGAAAAAAGAGAATACTAATAGTATCCATAGTAGTTAGTTGTGAGGATAACTGAATTAATGTAGTAAAATGTTTAAAATGTTTAAAACAAGTATACCATGCATAGTGAGTTTGCATATGCTTTAACCATTATTATTGTATTCTATTCCAACAACTGTATGTCAATCAGCACCCTCGCAAGCAAGGCTCTATTTCTCAAAACAGAGCTCTTTCTACTGACAGAGTAGCTGTAGTTCCGAAAGGGGATTAGGAGCTTTGGGGGACTAGTGATTTGAAGGAGGGTCGAGCTAGAATTTGGAGAATGTAATTAATTCTGACAAATCATGTCTCTTAGCATCTCAGAAATGGACTGCTCTGATAACTCTGCCCATTTTTAATTTTCTTCAGTTTTTAAACCAATCTGGAGTTCTTATGGTTGTAGAGAATATGCCCTGTTATGAAATCAGTTTATCTGCACATATTTCTGAAATTAAAGAGCAAAGGAATCCAGGGACTCTAAGAAGAAAAGAACACGGTGATCCTTCCCTCATAGAGCTTATGCCCTAAAAGGACAAGAGGGCTTGACATTTGCTATAATGTTAGGCATACGTTATGAATATTTGTGTCTATTGGGTGGATAGAGGTGATGTTTAGGATGGCCTGTCTTGATCCTAAGGGCTGGATCCCTTGGGATGGATTGCGGGGATGAGGGATCTAGAACTAGGGCCTTGTAGAATAACTGAAATGGAAAAGGTGGTGAGAGGAAACCTGTAGGAATGTCAGAAGTTAGACTGTATAAGTTAGGGGTGAAATTCCTGGGGTAAGAGATAAGCAAGTCTCACTGGAACAGGAAGTTCGTGGAAGGGATTTGTGAGAGACAGGGATATGGATACTGAAAGACTCATCCTGAAACTTCCCCACGTGGCAGAAGAGTAAGAAGAGAGAATAGGATTGGGTTCTCAGTAAATCTTCCCATCAGGGATACCCCAGCAATTGTGCATGCACGCCCATGACATCTGACACAAGTGTTGATGCGTTGCCATCACGGAATGGATAGACCAGCTTCTAAAATGGAATAGCTCAATTCCATCTACCCTGAAATCCTTTGTTTCTCAATTCAGCTTAGAAAAAGGAAAATGTGGGAAATGAGAAAGTATTAACTTCCAGCTGCCATGAGCAAAATGCACCAGAGAGAACGAAGGACCAAGAGGAATATAGTTTCAAGAATAACATGTATTATTTTTTACCTTTATCCCCTGCCCAAGGTATTATCAGCAAGAAAGAGCTCAATGCGTTCTGTACGAATAACTATTTGGAATCATTTATAAACTGTTAGTAGGATTGATCATGACCCACTTTCCCTGTGCTGGGCAAGGGTAAAGTCACCTTGACATTGGCCAGTGCTGCCTGGCACCAGAAAATTACCAGATAATCACAATGCTCAGCCTGGATTGGAATCATCCCAATAAACAGTAGAAATGGAAGATGTGAGAGCTTTGTGAGATTCCCTTCTCATCTCATATTTCACAAAGTTGGTGATGCAAAACTTTTTCAGTCTTTGTAACAGTACCAACATGCCCCTTCTCTGTTCTGCTTTTAGTTTTAGGCCAGGGAAAACAAGAAGCAAAATTTAGCCTTGATACTACCTATTACAAAACAAAGCAAACGCTTTTGATTGAAAATTGATCCTATGCACTGAATGTTCCTGGGAGAATCCCACTATGTGGAAAGGAAGAACATGGACTCTGGAGTCAGATTTCCTAGGATGGGCTCCCGTTTTTTGGTTACTTTTCTCAGGTGTACCACTTCTGAGCAGGTTGGCCAACTTCTCTATGCCCCAGCGATTAACTGTAAAAAGAGTATAACATTATCTTCCCTATAGGGCTGTTAGGATTAGCAAGTACGAGCATGTGTGGAAAATAATTAGGCCAGAGGATACCCAATAGTAAGTTTTCAATAAATGTTAGACATTTGGCACATTTAAGGCCAGCCTACAGCACCAAATTTTATTAAGATCTTTTATAGTAATCAAAAGATCTTGGATTGGGATTCACGATCTACCTCCCTTATCCCAAATGACATCCTATGACAGGATGTAGAACACACGTTGTCGTGCTGACTTGAAGGTTTATTCACCGTGGGCCCTTCCACCTTTTCTGTACTTTCACCAACTTGGTAGAAATGCGACAAGGAGTCCACACAGTTTCCAATTCTTGCTTTTACCACTAGACAACAGATCCTCCTGAGGAATTTTATTTTTAGGATCAGGGCTCAACTAATATTGATTAACAGCCTTACATAATGTGCGGCTCCAGGGCGCGTTCCTTTCCTGCCAAGCCTCATAACTGGGGAAGGCACTGAAGATTTGTCTGTCTAATTAGACTTTAGCTGCCAGCCAAGAAATATCTTCTGTCTGCTCCTTACCCTCACATAGATACTTTCTCTTCCCCTTTCGGGTAATAATATGGGTGGAAGGAAATCGGTTTCTAATTTACTCATTGCTTGTTAAAGCTCTCTAGTGACATTTCCTCTCTGGGATTTTGTAGTTCTCATAACATGTATAGTTAAAAAAAAGTTTGATAGATTTACCTACATTTAAAGACTTATGCACTGGTAGCACAAATAGGCCTGTGAAGAGAATATAGGTTTTTTTTTTTTTCCTCTTTCTCTCTTTAACGTATTTATTTAAGTGGAAGAACCCCGTACTTCCCAAAACTGTGTCTAGGCACTTAAAATGTCCTCTGAAGAGGTCCTTATCACCAAGAACTTCTGGGGGAAGTTATAGAGCCACTTTTATAATTAGGATGTATCATTTATAGGATGGAATTTCTACCAGAACTTCTGATAAAATGCTGGATCCTATTTTGAGACATCTGAACAACTGGGAGGTTAAGTGGGGTCAGCTCTCTGCCACCTGTATGTGGTGGTCCTCACATATTTTTAATGCTCAGGGTTTTTCCTAATGTACTATTTGGCTGAGTTTAAAGCCAAACTCCTTACCTGGTTTATGGATCTCCTCCTCACTATCCCTCTGGCCTTAGTTTTATCAAGCTGCTTCAGCCACACAGGTATGTTGCTGCTGTTGTTGTGTCTCACTGAGTTGATTTTGACTCCTAGATACCCCATGTGGCAGAGTAGACTGTTCCAGAGAGTTTTCTTGACTGTCATCTTTACAGAAGCACATCACTAGGTCTTTCTCCTGTGGAGCTACTGAGTAGGTTGGAACTGCTAACTTTTCGGTTAGTAGCCAAGTGTTTAACTGATACACCACCAAAGCTCCTTTTGCTTAATAGCATCAGAATAAAGGTGAGATAGCTGAAGCAGGATCATTCAAGTACAAGGTAGTATCTTTATTTGAATTGTTGATCTTTTGTTCATCATTGAATATTTTCTTTAGAACCGATTTAAAATGTAATAAAATAGTATTTATCTTGATTACTAAGTATTGGGACACTCCTTTAAGTTTTATGCCTAAGATGAGGGCCTCACTCACCTTCCTGAGTCCTGGCCCTGCTCAAACATACTAACCAGGCCTGTGCCTGAAATGGCTCATCACACCTCTTCACATCAGTTGCTGTCTTACTTTGTTGAGGTTTCTGCTCTTTGAGTACCTTGCAGAGGGACTCTCCTTGACTATCCTCTACAAAACCAGCACTCTCTGTCATCCTGCTCTGCTTTGTTGTCTGCCGTAGCAGATAAGATTGCGTCACATGATATTGCATGTCTATTTGTTTATTGTCTCTGTGTACTGGAATGTGAGTTCTAGGAGGACAAGGTCTTTTTTACAGGCACTCTTACAACCAATGTGTAGAATAGTGCCTAGCACAGGGTGAATACCCAGTCGATGTTGGTTGAAATGTACACATGGGCAACAATCCAGTGGTACAGGGAGTGCATATGCCTCTCAGTATTTACAGGCTGAAGGTCAGTTCCAAGCCCTTTCCTCCCCAAGGTCAGCTTCTTGGTGAGGCTCGCCAGTGGGAAAGGTAATCAAGCAAGTAGGAAGTAGTGTCTTTATTTAAATTGTTTACATTTTGTTATTCTTTGAATCCTTGCCTTGTGAATTAAAAGTCCAGAAATGTCTCCTTGTCTGTGGACAACAGGATTACTCTTTGTTGGATTCTAGTCATGAATGCTTCCTTTAGGACTTGTCATCATAATAGCAAGGGCCACATTTAGCATTTATAGTTTCCAGAATAACTGGGAAATGCGATATCATCCATGCTACCTTCCAGTTTCCTCCCCTTCTCCCTTCCCTAATTTACTTCATTTCTAATTTTCCTAAACTCTGCTTTCTTCCGTGCCTGAAACAAACCAAAGCCATTGCAGTAGAGTGATTGTGACTCACAGTGACCCTATGGCAAACAAAATGACTTTTGTTTTAATTGCCTGGAGAGAAGTTAACCTGAGGTTCATTTCCCTGATTGCATACAGTTTGGGGAGGGGTGGTTTTCTATCTGCTTTCATTTACCTGTTGTATCTTTCTCTAATGACTAAGCAAGTTATCAGAGCACTGTTTATCTCTGGCCATGCCCTATGATTCAGCTGGCTCCATAATCTGTTTTCTTTTTTTTTTTTTTTCATGAAATCTTGAAAGAACATAGGTAGAAAGTACTGTAAAAAACCAAGAGACTGAGAACAGGAACAACATCTAGACATTTCATCACTTGACACTCAGGTCCTGATACAGTGCCTGCTACAAAGTTGTTGTTAGGTGCTCTCAAGTCCATTCTGACTCATAGTGATGCTATGCACAGCGGAACAAAACACTGCCTGGTCTTGCGCTATGTCTGCAATCATTTTTATGCTTAAGCCCATTGTTGCAGCCACTGTGTCAATGCATCCATCAAGGGTCTTCCTCTTTTTCACTGACCCTCCACTCTGCCAAGCATGATGTCCTTCTCTGGGAACTGATCCTTCCTTACACGTCCAAAGTATGCAAGACTCAGTCTTGCCATCTTTGCTTCCAAGAAGCACTCTGGTTGTATTTCTTCCAGAACAGATCTGTTTGTTCTTTTGGCCATCCATTGTACATTCAACATTCTTCTCCAACACCACAATGACTTGTGTGGCATTTCACAGGGCAGCTCACTTCCTTGAACTTCACTTGTTTCTCCTCTGGAAAGCAGAAGTGTAGATTCAAATTCTGTTCTGTGGTTATATTGTTTTCTTAAGAAAACACGAATATGGTGCCTTTGTATATATATAATTTGAAAAACAAATGATTCAAAGGGAAACAAAGGGAGGATAAAGAAGAGAAAAGAAAAGGAGAGGAGAGAGAGGGGGGAGGAGAAGGGGAGAGGAGAAAAGAAGGGAAACATGAAAGAGGAAATATGCTTGTAATTATGTTGTTGTCAAAACTATATACTCATTTTATGGATTGGACAGCTAAGGCTGAGGTAGATGATTTCAGTATCTTCAACACAATCAGAACACTAGTATTTCTTTCTACATTTCCCATCTTTCCTGAAAGCTGTCAAAAGGAACTCCACAATACCCACTTCTATATAAAAGATAAACTGCTTAATAAATGTCTTTTGAATTATCAAAAAGAATCAATGATTCCAGTTTAAACTGAGGTCCAAGAATTGGTTCTTTATTTTATTTTTTCTGGAAATACATCTTTTTGCTCTCTATTTATATATGACAGGGAAATGACTTTAAGCAGCAATCATTGCTAGCCAGGCTCCAAGGCAGATATTTCCAATTTCTCTTTGACAAGGCAGTAGGAGGGGTAGGATGTGCTTTCATACCTTTCTGGTGCATGTTTGAATGATTGTAAAAATTAGAAACACATTGAGGCTGTTATGACAGCCTTGCCTTTTGAAACCTTCTAATTAATTCCTTGGGTTGTCTAGAGAGCTAGTTCTGTTAGCTATATGGAGACTGGAAGTTTCCTGTTGGTTCTTTCATCATCTAGGGAGGAGATAACTGGGGAAACACATGCATACCATGTCTGTGTTGGCTAGCAGTCACAAAGAAAATTACCTAATGACAATTTTATTGACTTGAGTACATCATGCATCCTCTTCTGTCTCTCATTCCATCTCTTTATTCTGACTACACATGCGAGCAAGAGAAAGACAGAGAGAATGCATGCATGTTTGCATCTCTCATCTAGAGTATTGTTGCTGTTAGCTGTCATCAAGTTGCTCCCAACTCATGACAATGCTATTCTCAACAATATCAGAGCATTATGATCAATAGGGTTTTCACTGGATGATTTTTTGGAAGTAGATTGCTAGACCTTTCTTCCTAGTCTGTCTGAGTCTGGAAGCCCTGCTGAAAACTTTTCAGCATCACAGCAACATGCTCTTTTGATAGACAGGAGGTAGCTACCCATGATGTGGACTGAAGGGAAGTCAAACTCAACAAACCCAGTGCGACTGATTCAATCCCAACTCAAAGTGACTCTGTGAACATAGGTCAGAGTATGATAATTCTGTTACTGAGACACTACCACCCCTTCTTATCTAGAATAGTTCTTCTTAAACCATAATGTATGATCTTATCAAAGCTTAGATTCTAATTCAGGGCAGGAGCAGGGCCTGAGATTCTGCACTTCTAACAAAGCCGCAAATGACAGCAATGCTACCAGTGTGTAGACATCTTTTCCAGTAGCAAATATCTAGTTGATATTTATAGTGCCTTTCTGAGTCGTTGTAGCATCTGTTTATCTATTGTATTCAAACAGCCTTCCTGAATTGAGTTCAAGATCAGAAACCTTGTGAGCCCAAATATTATGTAAGTGGATGAGCTGATAGTCGATGGAGCACTGGCGGAGAATTTATCCCATCAGACAGTGCCCGCCTGCTCCTGGTTCCACGTTTCCCCTCTTCCTGTCTCTAACTCTGTGGCATACCCCCAAGGCAGATGGGAAAAAAAAAGTAGGTAGAATTTAACCTGTCATAATATTTATCCTCTTTTCTGTGAGGTGACCTCCAATGAAAGCAGAAGAACAGGAATGATTTTAATATGCAGTAACAATGGAGAACCAGTTCTGACCATCTCGAGCAATATAAATATATAAAATGACAGATTTTTCTGCTGTGCCTCTCCACTTCCTCCTCCCAGATACCAAGAGAGAGACACATATTCATGCACCCATAACTCACACGATAATGCACAATGAAATTTCACCCTGCCTTTATCTCGGAGCTGCTGTTCTGATGATTAATGCCACATTGGCCACAAAGCTATTCCACTGAAAGAAGACAAGGAGAGGGGAAGACACATGAAATATATCTTTGAGGCCTTTTCTCATTATTATTATTATCATTATTACTTCCTTAGTGTCCTATCTGTCCTGTTAGAGAATGCTTTGTATATTGCAAAGGGGGAAGGGATGACATTTGAAAGTGGATTTCATAAAGGAGACATGAGCCAGGACAAAGAAGGAGAGAGTTTGCCCTGAAAGAGAAGTGACCTAAGTGGGATTTTGCTGCTGCTATTGCTGCTTCATTTTTGTTTGTTTTGTTAATATCATTGTTTTTATTTTAAAGCTAGCTCTAATACATGCCTCCATCTGTGTGATCTTTTAAAACATTTATTTTTGCATGTGTTCCTTTGTCTTTATTGAGTCTTTCTACAAGAATCAATATAATGTAATTTATGCAAATGTTATTTATCCCTGACCATTTATGTGAAAGACAGGAAGGAATAATTTCATTGTGTTGTGACTCTTATAATAAAATTGCCTTTATATTCTAGTGGAATTCAAGTTATTGAAAGGGCTATTCTGGTTTTTAAAACATAATATTTCTCTCTGAGTCTGCATAGTATAAACCACAGTGTGTGAATCTTACCTATTTATCATTCCAAAAAAGGGTGATTGATAGGTCACTTCTGACTCTGTCACTTATGAGAACTGCACACCAATGGTCTTTGTTGGAAAGATGAGGCCATAGTAAGAATGCCACTAATAAGATACCAAAGTTTTTAACCTAGACAGAGGTACTGTAATTTGCTTTAGAAAATACTGTACTTCCAAAAGTTCATTTTATGTAGACATGGAATGTATAGCTAAAGCACACATGTGTAATTTCAGTCATACTTGGATGTTTTAATTTAGTTAACCAGTATCTATTGAGTACTTATTATCGACAACTTACTGTCTTGGCAATGGGGTTACATCAGTAAACAGAACAGATGGGAAAAATAACTGTTCCTCGTGTGGCATACATTCTGTTTAACATGCCTTTGGTCTCTCACAGGTACCAGGCTGCAGAGAGAAAATGAATTAAATAATACATTTCAGTGTTTTGAATTTTCTGTGCCCAGAAATGAGCAAAAGCTCACTTTTCTGCTTAATACCAGATGCTTGTATTTTTGAAAGGGGCAAGCATTGGCATTGTCACTCTGGAATTTTGATGCTATAGGGTGTCAGTGTGCTCACATGCCACTGAGTTCCATCGTGTGATATTGGGGGATGTCGTCTGTTCCGTTGGCTCTCAGGTTTCTTCAGCTTCACTGCTGTTGTGTTTAGTGGCTGTATTTTATATGTGCACATTGGAAGCATTATAGAAAAAGAAATATCCTTACATTGCCTGCCTCTCTGGAGAAATTATACACACTGAGAACAACACAGATGGGCTCCCTGTCCTATGAAAACAGGATCAGGGAATTAATATTGGATATGTATGTAGGAAATAGGGCTTGATTAGGTAATTAAACTAAAAGCCAAAGATGACATCCACTGGAGGAGAGAGGAGCAGAGGCTAGTCTGAAACAGTCAGGAATAGAAGGGTATCAGAGGGATTTGAGGAGAAGCGGTCAAGATTTTCCTAAGGCTGTTTCCACAGGGAATCATTTCTATCAGCATGTCTAACCAGAAAACAAAGATTGCTAAGGGCTCGGAGCCAGCCAAGTGCCGTCGAGTCAGAAGGAGGTCAAAATATTGGAAGAAGAAAGAGAATAAATAGCAAAATTTACTTCCAGAGCCAAATACAAAGTAGCATACAACCATACAGAAAACACTTCTAAAAATGTTCTTTTGAATCCATAGCCTATAGGTAAATTCATGTTTTATTTTTTTCCAGTTTCGGGGATTTTGTGTGTGTGTGTGTGTGTGTGTGTGTGTGTGTGTGAGAGAGAGAGAGGGAGAGAGAAAGAGAGAGAGAGTATTTAGACAGTCTGTTTCTGTTCTGTTGTATCCAGCAATTTGCATATTAATAATTAGGGGGGAATAGAAATCTTAGAACAATGTCAATCATGCTGTTGATAAGAGAGGAATTAAGGTACCTGCGTGTTCTTCTCTCTCACTCCCTCATTTTCAATAAGCTGCATTCTTCTGTCTTCCTCCTCACCACATTAGGTATGTTTTTAAGAGAGTTTTCCACTTTCCTCTTTCCTTTGTTGTAAACATTTTCCCCTGTCTCAGCATCCTTTTTAAATTCAAGAGCCATTTTCTTTAGCAGTGTATAATGAAAGGCAATTGCCTTTCATTGTGGAAAATCCCAGAGATAGTTTTGTCACTTCAGGCAAAAATCTTGGGTTCTAAAGAACTAGACAATGAGGTCCAGGGAGCGACTTGATAATTGAACAAGGCTTCACCTGGATCTCCCAAGCTCCCTCAAATTCCCTGAGGAGAGAGAGACCCAGGTGGTCAGTGGACAGTTTTTCATTTTTGTTTTTCTTGAAACTATTGAGGAGATTCTGATAAACATGTATTTTGGGTTTTGTTTGTAAGGCAGAGGCAACATTTGATAAGAGATCTTTGTAGTCATTTTATTCAGTTGTTCCTTGTTGGTACTAGGTGCTATTGAGTCCATTTTGACCCACAGGACCCTGTGTGAAAGGCAGAACTGCCCCAGAGGGTTTTCTAGACTGTGTCTTTACAGAAGCAGGTTCCCCGGTCTTTGGTTTAGAACCACCTACCTTCTGGCTAGCCAAGCACTTAACCACTGTGTTGCCAGGGCTCCTCATTACCAAGTTAGTGCATTCAGAATGGTGGTAGAGAATTAAAGAAGGAGAATAATTTGGTCAATAAATATTAATGGCCACTGCCTCTTGTGCGCAAGGACAAGGATGGAGACAGAAGGATAAACAAGACAGGTGGGTGTGTGCTACCTGCCTGTGTGAAGACGACAGGTATTAAGCAAGCCAGTTTTAAAGCCAAGAAAGAAAACAAATCCAGTGCCATATGGTTCATTCCGACACATACCAACCCCATAGGACAGAGTGAAACTGTCCCATAAACTTTCCCTAGACTGCCTGGTAGATTTGAACTGCAGTCTTCGGTGAGCAGACATAGCACTTAACCAATGTGCCACCACAGTTTCCAAGCCTGTCTTACAGATAATTATTCAACCACAATCAAGATGTATGTGACAGAGTATAGGCTGCTAAGAAAGCACAAAGGAATCTAAGCTAGTCTTCTGATTTAGGATGGCTTTCTTGAAGAAGTGGTGCAGAAGCTGTGCTTTGCAGGATAGGATGTCAACTAGGGAAAAAAGAAGATTGGCATAACTGTTCCAAGGAAAGAGAACAGCCTGAGCTAAGGTGCTGATAGGGCATCCTACATCTTGTTCTTCAGTCATTGGTCTATAGATTGACCATCAAATCTGCAAACATATCAGGACTGACCAGTTAATGTGCACACTTGAAGACTTAGGGAAAAGAATTCTAACAGTAGCGTGAGCCCTCACATGATTTTGCCAGAATGGTATGAGATTGGTTGGAAGAAAAATTTCAAAGCTGAAAGGCAATGAGTTTGGTTTGGTTTGGTTTGGGACTGCACTTTGGATGACATGGTCCTGTGAAATGGACTGCATGCTCTTCTTATCTGAACCCCCCTGGTTTCTACCTCTGAGACACACTAAAGGGACAGAAGTCCTCAGCAAAAATCAGAGACACATCATTTGAGGCAATGCTCCATAAATATACATGCAAGGATTGATACAAATGAGTTAATACATGACTCTCCTCACAGGTTTGCATAGTACATTGAACCATGTTTACTAATGAGGGACCACACGTGTTGAGCGTATTATGCCGTATCATGTAACCTGTTGTATATAGTAATGTGACAGCAATATTTGGAATGCCTATTTATCTAGGTTTCTAGACATTACAGCTGACCTACTCTTCACTCTCGTTTCTTCTATAGAACACCTAGCTGTTACCAAACCTTTTACCCTTGAGTCAGTTCCTACTTGTTGAAAACCTATAGAACAGGGTAGAACTGTCCCGTAAGGTTTCCGAAGAGCAGCTGGTAGATTCGAACTGGTGACCTTTTGGTTGGCAGCTGTAGCTCTTAACTACTATGCCACAGGCTCCAATAGAATGCTAGTAAGTATAAATCAGCAATTTGAAAAGTTCTGATTTTTCCTATTTTCTCATGCCTTGTTTTTCTCTTTTTTCCCTGCCTGATAGAAACTGTGGAGCTCAGTAGAAGTTTTCCTGCAGTCTAATTAGCCTCTCTATTTAATTTTCTAATGAAAACCCTGAACTGGAACCTGGAGATAATGTGTCCGATTCAATTCATATTTTATGGATTTCTTTTTAATTGTAATTCTTTTCTCTTCCCACTCTTACTGCCCAGGCATAGCTGATTCTTGGCTGATTGTAAGACTTTCATGCCTACGCAGCCAATCATGCCGCCTGCTCTAGGACTAAATGATTATCATTGTTCTGATTATTAGTAATAATAATGGGCATCAGCACCCAAACCTGAATGGGTAGTAGTTTTCACAGTGTTTGCCTCCCAACTTAGCTTGTTTGAATTCTGTAGCCCAAGCAGTTTCTGCCATCCTTGATGGCATTGAATATTCAACTTCCTGTGTGCCATTTAAGTACCACTTTTAGATCATTCAGAAGACCAGTCCTTCTTAGTGGATTCTTGTTGGTGTGGGGAGATGGCTTATTTCACCGGGCAAGATTCACCTAATGGTAAGTGTCAACAGATTCCTCTCTTGGTGGTAGTACTACTACTTGGAAGAAGTATTTGATCTGGCAAATACTATTAGTTATTCAATCTCTTTTTTAGAAAGGCCTAGGTCCTTGTCCTCAAAAGTCCATCACTTTGACTCCAATGATGGCTCTAAAGAGCACTTGCACTCTGTTTTTTGATAAGAGTGTCACCTTACACCTTCTAAGGAGGAACGAGGATGTGAACCAACCAGCTTCAAAACAGTACAGGCCCCTCCCCAAAGGGTGTCAGACTTCTACCTGACTCAAACACTGAGATGACTGCTGTGCTTAAAACTGGATTCATAGTAAGATCACCCGGAAAGTTTCAGGAAAGGAAACGAGAGAAGCTGGGTCAAAACCAAAGCTTTTATTTCATTACCTTGACTTCTTTTCTTTTTTTGATCTCTGAATTTCCCTAGCAAATCAGAAGAAAGCAATGCAATTTAATTGTTTAAGATGCTTGCACTTTATGACTGTTTCTCAACGATATCGCTTTTACAAGTAATGTTCCATGACTTTTTAGAATAGTATTTATGATAGCTTATCACTAGGCTTAAGGTATCTACATTACTGTGTACTTTCTCATCTCACATTCATTTTTTTCTTATTATGGCTCATTAATACAATTTCTTAATCTTCCGCACCTTAAATTATTGACTCTCAGACCATTAAATGTTGGCTTAGAAAGTGAAGCATTTGGCTCAGCATCTTACAGAGTTCACTCATTCAAGGAATCTTGAGGCTAGAGGATGCTGTCAATGAAGCACTCTTCTATAACTCCATGGCTGCAGAAAAAAACACAAACAAATATCCGTCGTTGTGATTTTAGTTCTTGTGGAACATATATTGTGGAGATAGGGTGGAGACTGCCAATAAAGGAACTGGAGAATGTACTGTACATTAACAAGTGCTGTAGAGAAAATAGAAAATGAGGATGATCCAGAGAGTGACTCGTGGGCTGCTCAGTGGGATGGCCTCTCTAAAGACACACCGTGTTAGCTGAGATCTGAAGGACAAGACCAGGGCACGGAAGATCCAAGGGAAGAACATTTGTGAGAGAAGGAATGGACAGTGCGAGAACCCTTAGGTAATACACGTGGAAGGTGTCGGGTAGAAAGAGGAATGTGCTGCAGCAAGAAGACATGGGGTTTGCTTGGACGTCTGGGAGGTAGACAGGAGGTGTATTACACAGGGACTGCCCGGCGCTGGAAAAGCATGATCGTCAACTATTAGACTATGCCAGGTACCTGAGTGTCATGGTGTAACTACTATCATGAGAAAACTAAGAGGTGGGACAGCAAGATCCACTATGTCAGTATTACATTAGTTTAGGTGAAAGATAATAGTGACTTGAACTGTGGTAGCAACCAATCTTCCGCTCAGCAATCCAGCTCAATAAGCTTCCCCTGCATCTCGCCATTGCTAAATGTTTGAATGCTTAAGCCCTAAGATCTCCTTTCATGGTCTTGACTTCTAATAATTCTATATAAATCCGGTTGCTTTCCTGCTTCAGCTAGTTTTCAATCAGCCTATACATGTCCTCTCATCATCTCCCTCTTTGTATACATTTTGGATCCTCCAAAATGGTTTCTGCCCCTTCCCCAGCTACAATGGTGTTGTCATCATGACTGGGAAGCCTTTTTATGTCTTTGATTAGGCCTTATCTATTCCCAATCTCCATCAGCACCTATTTCAGTTTCCATTTCAGCACCACTAGGTTGCAAAAGCTACTTTCTTCTCAGAGGGAAAGATCCATGATTTTCTTCAAATTCATCTACATCCAAGCTTACCTACAGTAGTGTTCACTCTTAGCAGGCATTTTCTCATCTCTTGTGCTTCTTCCCAAGCTTTTGGACATCATTTGTTCCTCTCATTTTTCACCAGTACCTTGAGTATATTTCTTTCAGCCTTTAAGCACAGCTAGGACTTTCCCATATTAAAAATAAAATTGAAACAAAGAAAAGTAACTTCTTCCTCGTCAATCTATCAGCCGTTGACTGTCCTCAAATATTGTCCTCTTTCTTCCCCTCACTGCTCAAATTCTTAATTTTATGTCCTCACCAAGTAATAGATATTTACTGTACAGAAAAGTTCAATGAAATAAGTCACACCCTCCAGGTAGAATCATGTGTGTAAGACCTTATCCATTTATACCCTGCTTCCTTCTTCTTTATCTACTGATACTCTTCACATGCACCCAACACTATTCACACTCTGCTATCACTTTAGATGTGTTGTTCTTTCTACCTGAGCACACACAATGTGCACAAGAGTATGCTTTTTACCTATAAGACAATGATAATAAAAATAGTGTCAATTCCATAGAGTCAATGAGGATAAATGGAGTTTGTGGTTTCAACCACTTGACATAGCCTGATACATAGTAAGCACTCAATAAACATTAGCTATTATTATCATTATTGTTAACCTATTCTGTCTACCAGAATCCTTGGTGATGTAGTGGCTGAGTGCTACAGCTGCTAAACAAAAGGTTGACACTTCAAATCCGCCAAGTGCTCCTTGGAAACTCTATGGGACAGTTCTACTCTGACCTCTAGGGTAACTATGAGTCAGATCCAACTCAACCGCAGTGAGCTTTTTGTTTATTCTGTCTACCTGGAAAGGTAATAATCTGTTGAAATTCAGTTCAGGTACTACCTGCTTGGTGAGTTTCTTCTTCCTACCCTGTCTTGCTCCATTAGACTCAGCTAGGTGCCCACACAGTTGTTTGCTTGTTGTGATGAGCATCTGCACACACTTGTGTCAGCACCTTTTCACATTTTCAGGCAGATATACTGAGATAGAGAGTCTAAGTACCCTATCTATGTTTCCAACAAAGTAGATGTTAGGCTATCTGTTCAATGCCAGAACCTCTGGAGGACTTTGCCATGTTGGTGTGCAAGTTCGCAATGAGTTTCCAACTAGATGTGGAGTCAACTTCCAAGTCTTCTTTCCTGTTGAGACACTTTAAGCATACAGGAACAGGCTTTAAATAAGTTGTCTAAAAATAAAGAAAATTAAGCCTATTATACACTCAAGGTTATCAGAGTATTTCAGCCAAGAATTTAGAGAGGAAGAATTCTTCAGAATGGTGTCTACTTACATGTGTGCAATACAGGAAATTTTTGTCTTTAGAGAATCAGTGAATTATGTTAGAATAAGGGGCAAAAGCTGGGAGTGTTTCTTGTGTGTTTGAGGCACCATTTTGAAAGATGCGTTTAGACAGAGAAAACCTAAGGGTTAAAATACTGAGTGAATTTTGTTCTGTATGTTTCTATATCTGTGATAGTGGAGGCTATAAAAAGCAATATTTATCTGTATATGTGTTCTATACTGGTGTGATCTATCTCTCTAATTAGATAGTCAATTATTTTTAAAGAGCTGCAAATAAGTCCTATAAGAATGTCATAAATGCATTCCATTTAGAAACATCTTGCAGATAAATTTTATTTTTACTTTTCCTACATCCTCCTGCAGCTTTAAAACAATACACCCACCAAAAAAAAAAAAAAAAAAAAAAAATCTTACTACTCAACTGATCCCAGAAGCAGATCATTACTTGCTAGTAGTATGTTAAACATACTTACCATTTCTTCTCCTTCTACATTGTTATACTTTGAAATAGAAAAGGTGGGTGATGTATGAGCTTCCTTGGAGAAATGAACAGTTGGAGTAGACAGGCGTCTCAGCAGAAACAGATGTTATTTTCACGCAAATTCCTTAGTAATAAAAAGGGGCTCGAAAATAGTGAAAATCCATGATGTATAAGCAGAATTGTTAATAAGAACACTGTAATCTTTTGCTTCCATGGGATCTTTCAAGATGTGGACAAATTGAAGGTAGACCAGACAGAAGCAACAGGCAACATTAGGGGAACTGAAGGAATGACTTATGAAGAAAAACTAAAGGAATTAAATACGGATAGCTAGGCTAAATGACAACTCAGAGAAAACAACACTAACACGCTATAGACACTTGAAAGCGGCTGGCCACAAGCAGAGAGAGGGACTACTTAAGATAATGGGATGAAATCAAGGGAGGGAATATTATAAACTCATTATCTGTATTTTGATAGATTATAAAAGAGCTATCTCAGGGTCCACTGCTTGTCATCAAAGTGAAGGATGGCAATTGGTAGAGTGATGCTTCTGATAATTTCCTGATTCTCAGTAATTTGATGCAAGGAAGTAGGTCTTATTCATTTTTAATCCATGGGATTTAACACGTTATAAAGAATTCCAAGAAGAGAGAAATGATGTTCTGCTTACTGAGAAGTAAACAGTCTTTGGAGTCAGACACCAAATACTTTGATATCTTGGCTGGTTTATTGTTGTATGATGCTGGACAAATTACTTAACTTTGCTAAGCCTTATTGGCAAAGTGAATGTTAATATTTACCTGCCTTCTGGAATTGTTATGACATGTGTGTGAGTCATCTTAATACTTTGTTTTGCCTATTTAGTAGCTACTAAGTCCATTCTCCTCTCTCTCTTGCTGCCTCTGTCTAACTTGCTACTGTGGTAGCTTTGTAAATGGTTTCCTGAACTTTAGTCTAAGTCGTCTTCATTAGTTTCTCCAGTGGAGACAGGGTGACATTTTTGCACTACATATCTGATTGAGTCATTTCCTTGCTTAAAATTTCCAATGGACTCCTATTTGCCTTCGGGATAGATCTAATCTCAGCATGGAATACTTCACAGTAATGTCTATCTGTCTAGTCCCCATTTGTAATTATCTTAACCTTCCCACATAATCCTCTAGCTTTGCTAAACTTGCCTATGTTTTCCCAAATGAGCTTTCTTGTTGCATGCCTTTTGCAGATATCTAAACATGCTAGTGTCTCTGTTGAGAACCCACTTGCCACTCTAGTTTTCCACTCTCTTGCTACTGGCTAGCTCATAATCTTCCCATAAAATCCATCTCAGGTTTTCTCTCTTTGGGGATATTTTATCTGAGATTTAGGTGTCTCTCACATATGTTTCCATCTGCTATTAATTTAACTGCTTCATAATTGTATTTTTCATATTTGTTTCTCCTAATACACTTTAGGCTTCAGTTGAGTAGGTATATCTTAGAGTGTGCTGCCGATCACTTAGGCATTTGGCATAGTTTTTTAATAAAAGAATAGATGGACAAATTAGTGGATGAATGGTATCAAAATTCCTGGAATATAGGATATAATCAATTAAAATTCTCTTCTCTTTAGTGTTTAAATTAAGGAATGCAACTGCTTGTCTCTTAGATAATCACACTCTTGAATGAAATTTGCTCCAAGTTATTTGTATGCATTTTTATCTATACCAACACACCTGTCCCTCACATTAGGAAGATACTTCAGTCTGGAAGACACAGCAGGAGATCTGGGATATATGTAAACATCTATCTGAGAAAAACATGTCAGTACAAGGAATACCTGAAATTATCTTCCCTGTACAGATAGATGTTGGCTTCTATTTTTACAATTCTACAAATTTTTGTGAATTCCGTGTACCTAACTGAAGAGAGATGGGAAGGAGAATAAAAGAGAGATGGAAAAAAGAATGGGAGAGGTACATAAAACACAGACTTTGCTTTCTACACATTCTTTCCCTGCTTTCTAGTGCTTGCCAGTGGCTCAGCTGCTTAACCTGAAGATACGAGACGAGCCCCCCTTGTTGGGAGTTTGTCCTAATTGCTGAGTGCATTGTAGTGTCTTAGATGATCAATTGCACATGCCAAGAGCAGAGTGTTAAGATTCATGAAATTTTAGTCTACTCCATTAATAATCTGAGCAGGGTTTTCATTCTTCCTGCCCCTTTGTTTTCTACCTTGCATGGTCTTTATTTTCACTTCTGTGTGTGTATACAAAAGTGACAGACTAGGTTTCAGATTTGGCAAAGAACTGCCACCTAAAAGTGCACCTCAGTGTCTTCTGTGTCTCTTTCTATCTGTCTGGTAAATCGTCATCTTTAGAATTGTTACCTTTTCAGGAAACGTTTACTTGTTTTTGCCTCTTCACTAGCACCCGGTGTACTTCTGACAGAGCATCTAACTTTCCCCTCTCAAGAACTCACTAAGAATCAAGAACACTGTGAATCAACGGTCTGTAGCACGCAGGATTCAGTGTTGACTCAAGCCGTGTTGTCCAGATTATCTTTTAGTTAGCTAACTCATCTGCTCTTTGGGGGACTCTACGTTCAAATTTCCATGAATTTTTATCCAAATTAGTTCTCCCAGGCTCAGGGAAGGAAGAATATCATCTTAATGAAGCATTTATTCACTGCTTTGTCAGATCGCTTTAGGGTTGAAAGTGAGATATTTCCCATACCTCTCTTTACCAGTGTTACTAACCCTAGTCTGATTTACATAGATATAAAAATACACACTTGTGACACAGTCTTTAGGGTGCTCGAAACAAAGATGAACCCAGTATGCCCATGAATGAGATGAATGAACTTGAATCCTGTTTTTTGCTAAACATTTAGCAGTATCCTTTCTCTCTAAGCTACAGAAAAGCAAAAAAAACCCACTACTGTTGAGTCGGGTCCAACTCATAACAACCCTAGTGGTCAGAGTAGAACTGCCCGATAAAGTTTCCAAGGAACACCTGGCAGATTTGAACTGCCAACATTTCACTTGGTAGACTGAACTCACTATGCCACCAAACTGTCCAAGCTACAGAATGTAGGAGAATTTACAATATACACTTCTGCACAACTAGTACTTTTGTTATGGTGGTGAGTATAATACATTCAGGGATAATCAATAGCGCTATTTTTCTACTCCCAAGGAAACTTTGGCAGTGACTAGAAACCTTTTCCAACACCTGTCTATTATACTGGGGTGGCTTTCATGTTTCTGCAATACCGGAAGCTATGGCAGTCGTACTTCAAATACCAGAAGGCAGAGTCTCCCATGGTATGCAGGTTGCAGTGGAACTTCTAGTCCAAGGCATGCTAGGAAGAAAGAACAGGCAATCATTTTCTGAAAACTAACCAATGAAAATCGTATCATTTTCAACAGAACATTGAAAAACTTGCTTCAAACCTGTTAGCAGGAGGCATTAACTGCTTCAGGAGGACGTCATGTTTGGTGAAGACAGGAACAAGCAAATCTAGAAATATTTTTTGTTGTCACATGGTGGGATTGCTGGGCCAGACAAAAAGTGCTGCTGGTGTCCAGTCGGTAGAGACCAGAGATGCTGCTACAAATCCAACAATGCTCAGAAACTCTGAAGTATATAAATCAAATAACTTTCAGCATCTTGCCATATACTTTGAGAGATACTTAAAAAATATAGTTTATGACCCCTTTTTTTTTGAAGAAATATGAAGAAAGACAATCAACATTCTATTTTGAGCCCTGACTACATGCAAAAGCTTTATGGTAGCTGTAAAGCAATGTCATGACTGTGACCTTGATGGACATGTAGTCTATTGGTGAAACATACAATCTGGCAGGACACTGACAGACACATAGCAACATTGAATGTCATCAGACAAACTCTACTGAAGTTGAGAATTTGATGATACAAGTGAAGGCTAGACAGGTCTGATAAGGTTTAATGGAGTAAGAGGGATTTGACTAGAGTCTTGAGGTGATCAAATGAGGAAGCAGAGAGGTAATATTGATTGTGATACATGCATGGAAGAGGAAAGAAGGTGGTGAGCCCGGGGGAAGGGAGTGACAAGTGAAACCTAATTGCCTGAATTCATTGTCAAGTTTTAAATAATTGCCTGGCAAAGTCCAGTTGCAGAACTCTGAGAGATAAAAGAGGCAACACCAACCTTGTTTTCAGGACAGTTGCTTGGAATGACTATTTGTGGCCTTGAAAAACTGGTAAACATAAGATGTGGGCCAAGAAACTTAGAACCCCTAAGGCACTTCCGGAGTGACACACATTTGACAATTCCTGTTTTGTAACCCAAGGCATGGTAGTAACGACAAGTGTGCTTGGAAGGCACTCAGCCTTTGGTGGGATTTTAGACACAGGCTTATTATGGGAATTGTTGATGACACCTACAGTTGGTGTGTGACTTTGCTTTGTATGCTGTCTCAGTCAAATCTATCCCAATGTCTTGTTCTGCTTTAGTTCCAGTTCCCATTAACGGTTGTATGGGGCTGTAGTATTATAGGAGCATAGGATTACAAGAGACCAAAATTCCATTTCTTAGTCCCCTGCTTAGTCCCAGTTAACACACATGGCTGCTAACTGAAAGGTTGCAGATTCAAGTCCACCTAGATGGGGCTCAGAAGAAAGGGTTGGAAATCTACTTACAAAAGCTTAGTCATTGAAAACCCCATAGATCACAATTCTATTCTAACACACATGAAGTCAACATGAGTCAAAACTGACTCAATGGCAACTGGTTAACAACTAGCTAAGCAACAGTGAGCAAAACCCAGAACCGCTAAGTCAATTCCAACTCATAGTAACCCTGTAGAGCAGAGTAGAACTGCCCTATAGAATTTCCAAGGAGCTCCTGGTGGATTTTAACTGTGGATGTTTTGGTTAGTAGACATTGCACTCACCACTATACCACTAGGGTTTCCAGCAGTGAGCAAAGTGACCAGCAATGAGGCTGGTCTGATCTAGGTCATACTATGCTAGTATTACCTTCTGTACCAATTCTCTCACTGGCTTCCATGTCCCATTTAAAGATGTTCAAGAAAATACAGCATTCCTGAGGTGTGCCTTGTGATATTTCAGTGAAATGTTGAAATAAGCAATGTCAGCAGCCTTGTGTTTTCACTAATGGTCTGGTATACCTTATGAATAAACAACACAGTTTCTCTTGTTGCCGGTTCTCATTTGCAGTAAATTTTTAAAGTCATAATTTAACAGTGCTTCTTAACAGAGATTCTGGAAGGGGAAAAATGACAGTGCAGTTGTTTGCTGACATCTGGATGTACTTTTTGCACATGAGTATGGCCCGGAGGAGAATTGTTCTCAGGTGAAAAGGTAATCTGATTCATAACTCTACCTGGAAGCATCAAGGAAGCTGTCAGATGATTCTTTCAGTGACAAATCGGAGTCCCAAGGAGCTTATGGAAGTGAAATTTAGACAGGTTCTAGGGAAATTTCACAATCTTTCCAAGAGGAAGATACTTTGCCAGGTCTCCTTCCTGCATTTACAGCACAGCATCCAGAGACCGAGGCTAAAGTTTTGCTTCTCTGGCCTAGCTTATTTATTTTTAAAAAAGTAAATAGATCAGTCTTGTGACTTACAGACTTACAAGTTAGGCTGTGGCAAAGATTCACTTTGTAATGTCAGAGAAATGCTGGCTGTCTCTCTCCCTGACTCAGTTTCTGAATGTGGGCAACCATTATCTGGAAGTTTTCTCTACGACATCATAATGAATTCACGGTGTGAAGTGGAGCCATTGAATACAGATATATTACTGTTGGTGTGCTAATCGTATTTTCATTCCCTTACCTTGAAATGGTTCTCAGTTATTTTATAGCATAACAAGACTTCATGTACCTCCACAAATAACAATGCAAGGAACTAGACTTGGTATTGTGAAGCAGAAGGGGAAGGAAAATTGGGGGGAAAGGAAAACGGGGGGGGGAAGGAAAAATGAGAGAGAAGGAAAAGAGTATCAAGTACATGAGATCCCGAAAAGAAGTCTTGAGTATCTTTGATAGAACTGTGAAATGGATTTACTGGTTGCTAGTATTTTCCATGATCGTAACTAAGTGACCAAACGGAATCATAAATGAATTGAATTTTAGAGGCACAATGGATCTAGGATGAGACCTGTGTCTTTGTGATGGAAATGAAGAAACACAGACCCAAGAGTCTGCTAAGAAGAGAGCAGGGACTAGAATCCTAGCTTCCCAACACCAGACATGGACTTTCTCTTCTGTGTCCTGCTAAGAATTGAGGAAGGAAGTGATTAAAGGAAAACAACTCTTTTAAAAAGCAACATCATATTGTTTCGAGCTCAAAATCTTACCCATACTCTCTTTGAGGGTACATTAGAAACCAATTTTATTATTTTATTTTAATTAAAAAAAATCTAAAACTGAGGCTAATATTTTTTAAATTAACTTTAAAAAGTCAACAAAATAACTACCTTGATGTTCAAACCAAACAGCTTGGATGAATTATCAGCATAGAAATATCTTTCAATTTTAAATACAGGCAATTTTCCTCACAATGCCAGTTATAGTCATTGGAGAAGTTTGCATGTTTTGCTAAGGGCTTTACAAAGATCTCACTGATTGAGGGAAACATCAAAACATGAGACATCAGAAAATTGAAATTTTCTATCTGGATAATAATATTTGATTGTAGAATTACTATTATAGAATTATAGAATATAACTTGATTCTATAATAATAATAATTTCAGTACCAGTTTGTTTTTTTTAATTGTTGATTTGCAACCCTTTTTACACTTACCTTAGTATATTAATTCTAAAAAGAATGAATATTGGATCTGAAACATACAAAATTGCTTTTTTAATTGATTTTTACAACTTAGTTTATCAGCACTAGTAAGGTATTCCATGATTATTTCATACAAATTACCTGCTGTTTATAACATTACTTACCTGAACAGAGAACTTACCAGGTGCCCTGCAAAAAACTGAGAGTTTTATGTGTATAATCCTGTTATTTCCCCAGTTTAAAGATTAGGAAAGCAAAGTCTGAGTCATGAAATGTATTGAAAGTCCAGGGGAAAAAAGTGCCTTCTTTTTTCCCTTGTTGAAAAACTCCCTAGGTTTTTGAAATACAGTCAACTAAATATAGACGTTATTATTATTCTCTGAAGATTCATGTTCATGCAGCATAGGAACTTCATTATTGTGATCCTCAAATACATGAGACAGGGGACAAGGAGAAAGAGAGCTGCCTAGAGGTCATGCAGACCTATGTGCAATTCTAACATCAAGGAAGAACTGC
This sequence comes from Heterohyrax brucei, assembly GCA_028571685.1. NCBI lineage: Eukaryota > Metazoa > Chordata > Mammalia > Hyracoidea > Procaviidae > Heterohyrax > Heterohyrax brucei. Next base: position 101,919,667 of record CM053151.1, read on the forward strand.
ATGACTTTGGCCAAGTTATCCTGTTTCTATATTTGCAGTATTGTTGGGAAAAGTATAAATAAGTTCCACCAAGAAGGAAATCAAGAAAGCAATGCTATTTACAGAATTCTTCCAAAAGTTAAAATACGTAGGAAGAAACCTAACCAGAGATATAAAAGGCTTTTATTTATGGTGAAAACTCTAAAGCACTACTGCAAGAAACTAAGAGAGATCTACATACATAGGACATTCTGTGCTCATGGATTGAAACTTATTATTGTGAAAACATTAATATTTCCCAAAGTATTCTGTAGATAAAATACAATCCTGATCCAAATTCCAGCAGCATTCTTTAATGAAATGGAGGAAGTAATCAGTAACTTTATATGGAAATGAAAGAGGCCATATATAGCCAACGCAACACTGAAGAAGAACAAAGTAATAGGCCTTGCAATCATCAGCGTCCATGCATACTTTAGAGCTACTGTAATCAAAATGCCCTGGTGTTGGTTCAGTGACAAACATATAGACGAGTAGAATAGAATTGAGAGGCCTGAAATCAAACCATGTGTCTGTAGACAGGAGCTCCGCTGGTGCAGTGGTTAAGAACTCATTGGCTAACCAAAAGGTCAGCAGTTTGAATCCACCAGCTGTTTTTGGGAAACCCCAAAGGACAATTCTTCTCTGTCCTCTAGGGTCACTATGAGTCTGAATTGACTCAACAGCAATGGTTTGGGTTTTGGTTTTGTTTTGTTTTTAAAATCTGTAAACAACTTATTTTTAACAAGAGATCAAAGTCCAATCAATGTGTAAGAAAGAGTCTCTAAAAAATGGTGCTGATAAAATTGATAGCCATTTGCAGAAAAATGAAACAGGACCCCTACTTTATACTGTACACAAAAACTAATTCAAAATAAACCAAAACCTTAAATGTTAAAGCTAAAACTAGGACATTCTTGGAGGAAAACATGGGAAAAAACCATGGAACCCAATTTTTGTAAGACTGATTAACAAACAAGACTACAAATCTGTCAGCAGAAGAATATAAATTAGATAACTGAGACCTCATAAAAATTAAATACTTATGCTCATCAAGGGACTTTATTGAAAGAGTGAAAAGACAATCTATAGATTGGGGAAAAAATCTAGAATGCCATACCAAATAAGGATCTAATTTGTAAAATTGATGTAAAACTTTGACAACTCAACAATAAAAAGACAAATAAAATAACCCAATTAAAAAATTGGCATGGTATATAGATACTTTACCAAAGGGGACATTCAAGCAGTGAACAAAATCATGGAAAGATGTTCTTTCATTAGCCGTAAGAGAGATACAAATTAAAATTTTATAATGAGATACCATCTCACTCCTGCTAAAATGGCCTTGATTCTAAAAAAAAAAGGCAGAAAAAACAAATATTGGCAAGGATGTGGGCACACTGCAGTCCTTATTAGCTACTGACAGGAACGTAAAATAGGAGAACAGTGTGGCTTTTCTTCAAAAAAATAGAAATAGAGCAACTCTATGATCCAACAGTTCTACTCCTGGGTACATATGAGTATATATACATACACATACACCCTACAGATCTGTAAGATATATGTGCCAAGGGGTGGAATTATTGGATCATAGAGTAACTCTGTTTCTATATATCCTAGAGATCTAATAAAGGAGCCTTAAACAGATACATGTACACCTATGTTCACTGCAGCACTGTTCAACATAGTCAAACACTGGAAACAACTTAAGTGCCTATCAGTAGATGAATGGATGAGTAAAATGTGATGCATACACACAATGGAATACTATGCAGCCACAAACAAAGATGACTTCCTGAAATATCCTAGAACATGATGAACCCAGAGGATATTATGCTGAGCGAAGTAAATCAATCACAAAAGGACAAATACTGCATGATCTCACTTATATAAAATGGCAAAAACAGCTATATATACAGATTCATTCTCTACCATGCATTTTGTAGACAGTAGTTCCTTTTTATTTATGGTAATGAGAAAGGTAACACTATATGTTGAAGTGGATGCAATTAATGAAGGTAACCAATGCCATGAAGTTATATGCACATACACAAATTTTTTGGTAAATGCTGTTATATAAAATTTTACAACCACAAAAATACATATGTGCCCATGTGTAACATTTGTACTGATTTAGCTGTGTAAACACAAGAAAAAGATTAATAAGCAAAATCTCTACTGATCTTATATCATTCCTACACATTTGTTGCCTAAAATATATTTCTGATAAACTTTTCTTAGCATTTTCTTCTTTCCACTAGAATCTGAATGAACCTACAATAACAATAGCAAAGTCCACTTACTTAAATCTCCAATTGGTTGGAAAAACACAAAAACAAAAATGTTGCTGTTGAATTGATTCCAAGTCATGATGATCCCTTGTATGTCCAGAATAGAATTGTATTGTAAATTTATACAGTTTTCGGTGGCTTATTCGTCAGAAGCAGACTGCCAGATCTTTCTTCCAAGGCACCTTTAAAGTAAATTAAACCCCTTGCTGTTGAGCCGATTCTGATTCATATCAACCCTATAGGGTGGGGTAGAACTGGCCTGTATTGTTTCTAAGGAGCACCTGGCAGATTTGAACCACCAGCTCTTTGGTTAGCAGCTGTAACAAAACCAAGCCAAACCCACTGCCATCAAGTCGATTCCAGCTTATAGCAACAGAGTAGAACTGTCTCATGTGGTTTCCAAGGAGCACCTGGTGGATTCAAACTGCCAAACTTTTGATCAGCAGTTGCTGCATTTAATCATGATGCCACCAGGGTTTCCAAAGTACCTTTAGATGGACTCAAACCTGCAGCCCTTCTGTTAACAGCCACACATGTTAACCATTTATATCACCTAGGGACTCCCCAGTTGGTTGCTTTCTGGTTAATTGCAGTTTTGCCAGGACAATGGTGTGTCATTAGCCAGTTTTAGAGGAACCCTAAGCATTCATTATTACAAGTTCTTGCTGATTAGTCAAGCTAAGGCTACAGAAGATTCAAATTTCTGAATATGTACTCTTCCCTAGACGTATTCATTAGGTCCCTGTCACTTGAGGTCATATCAAGGTTTTTGAAAAAGAGCACAACAGTGGCTTCAGCAGCAGGGAAGCAGGGGCGCTGGCCTGATGAACCCAGAATGGCATAACTCTAGCGGGGCACAGCCCAGGCCCCTTGTTTGTTGCGGTTCATGATTCTATGAATGCCCCTGGGTGATTAAAACCAAAAAAAACTCACTTGTGTTGTGTCGGCTCTGACTCATAGCGACCCTAGAAGTCAGAGGAGAACTGCATAGAGTTTCCAAGGAGCGCCTGTCAGATTTGAGCTGCCGACCTTTTGATTAGCAGACGTAGCACTTAACCCACTACATCACCAGGATTTCCCACAGGTGATTAGATGTAAGAAAAATAATCTGCTGGCTTGACCTTTGAGGCTAAGAAATTGCATGGGCTGATGTCTCATCTTTCCTTTTGCTTTATTTCATCAGCTGTGAATGACCCCTATTTTGTCATTGCTCTTTTACAGCAATAAAACAAAGGAACTCCCACTGAGCACATACGTATCAGACTTTTTCTCTTTGGCCTGGAGGGAAGCTGCTGCACAAAACATTCTGGATTTTTTTCCCTCCAAACTTAAGAGACATGACAGGCTCTAAGAACAACCTTATAAATTATCCTTCCTGGATTGAATTGTGTCCTCCCCCAAAATGTGTGTATCCATCAGACTGAGCCATGAAACCCCAGTATTGTGTGATTTTCGTATATGTTGTAAACTCTGCCTCTATGATGTTAGTGAGAGAGGATGGGCAGCAGTTGTGTTGGGGAGGCAGGACTCAGTCTGGAAGATTGTACTGTGCCTTAAGGCAGTCTCTTGGGGTATGAAAGAAAGAAGCCATTAGAGAAACAGGGAACCTCATACCACCAAGAAAGCAGTGCTGGGAGCAAAATATGTCCTTTGGACCCAGGGTCCCTGTGCCTGAGGAACTCCATGACCAGGAGAAGATTGAGGGCAAAGGTTTCCCTTCAAAGCTCACAGAGAAAGCAAGCTTTTCCTTGGAGTTGATGCTCTGAATTTGGGCTTTTAGCCTATTTTGCTGTGAGGAAATAAATTTCTCATTGCTAAAGCTGTCCACTTGTGGTATTTTCTGTTACAGCAGCACTAGATGACTAGTGCAGACGCCCATCACCCACAAAGGCCTTTGTGAACAAAGTTACAGGTCTATGTGACAGGGGCAGAGGCATTTCACCCGTGACATATTTCTGGCCATACTGTCCTTGATAATATTTTGCCCTAACTACACATCCCCCTTCCTCCTGCACCTTCTGACCTTGAAGCACAGAGCTAGTTGAGCTCAAGGTTGGGCCATTACCTAGAAGGCCCTAATGATTAATATGTAAAGAGACCACTTGTCTTGGGCCATTATCCAGAAGGCCCTGATAATTAACATGAAAAAAAAAAGAGACCACGAGGTATAGGCTTCAAGTTAGCCAATAGCTGTGTGGTCAGGGGGCAGGGTGAAAATCACATGACCTCAAGTTAGCCAATAGCTTGTGTGGTCAGGGGGCAGGGTGAAAATTATGTCACCTCAACTATAAAAATAAAGATAGACCTTTATGGGCTGCCATTTTCTCCAAAACTCTTTCCTGTCTCTCTCAATTCATTTCTTCGCCAACGCCTTTCCCTCCCTCCGTGGGGTCCCCCAAAAGGTGTCAGGGCTGGCTCCCGGCAGACTAGGTCCCTTCTGTTGCATCCCTAGAGCTCTGGATGAGGGAGGCAATTCACTTCACGTTTGTGCAAATCAGACACTAGGACTCTACTAGGCTCTCCTCTGCAGAAATAATGTGCTATTGCCTCAGAAGTCACTGGCCTCAGCTAAGATGCAACTTCTCTCCCATGCCAGATGTTCTTTTGAAGCCCTACATAACTCAGCCTCTGTTTTGGGGTAGGATATTTTGGAGAAAGAATACCAAAAACAAACCAGTTACCAGGGAGTCAGTTCTGACTCAAGGCCACCGCATGTGTGTCAGAGTGAAACTGTGCTCCATAGGTGTTTGATGATAAGTATTTTTTGAAAATAGATCATCTGGCTTTTCTTATGAGGAGATTCTGGATGGACTTGGAAACCCTAGTGGAGTAGTGGTTAAGGACTCTGGCTGGTAACCAAAAGGTTGGCAGTTCAAATCCACTGGGTACTCCATGGAAAGTCAGTGGGGAAGCTACACACGTACGCTGTCCTATAGGATCACTATGAGTCAGAACAGACTCGTAGGCGAGGGGTTGAGACTCTTATATTTGTTTCCCGGTGGACTCATACCTCCAACCTTTTGATTAGCAGCTGCATGTGTTAACCAATTGCACCACTCGAGGACTCTGGGTCAAGAATAGCACTGCTGTATGTTAGCTAAATGAGTCCCAGTAGTGCAGTGGTTGAGAGCTCAGCTGTTAAACAAAAGGGTCGGCAGTTCAAATTCACCAGCTGCTAGGTGTTTCTTAGGAAATTAATAGCAAAAACAGTTACGTGCTTTTGTTAAGGCAAAAGTCAGGACTTCAGTGTGTTTGAAATTCAGACCAGCTGATGGTCTGCGGAGCCCCCTAAGTCCTTCACACACCCCAGGAAGAGCCTACAGCAAGCAGGTGGTAGGTAGTTCCAACATTTTCAGAATAGTGAGAGGGTGGAACTCTCGGTTGACAGGGATAGTCTTTCTCGTGTCTGCCCAGATTTCTCTCCTGCCAGGAAACAGCTCCATTCCCTCCCTGATTACTCTCCATTGTGAGGAGAAGGTCGTCGGTGCCCATAGCTTCCAGGGTAGCTCTTTACACAAGCAGCAGGTGTCCTGATGAGGCAGACTGCAACAGAACGGCTTTGAAGGCAAGAGGACACTTTTCATCTTTGCAAGCCCCAGCCGGGACATTGGTTCTCAGTACAGTACAAGCCGTTTCAAAGTTATCTCCCATGCTGATATGAATGTGATAACATGGAGAGGAGAGGCACTGTAATGATTTCCTTTCAAATGGCTGCCTCACCATTTATCTTTGCACACAGCCCAAGACTGATATGGTCGGGAGTTAGCGCTGGCATGGAATAATTAATCTTGCACTGAGCAAGTAAGTTTCTCATTTGTCTCTGGAGAAATTAGTACAGCACTGGCAGGAAAAGGAGATGATCCAACTGGAAAGTGGCGGGTGTGTGGTCTTCTTGAAGCCAATGTATTACAAATTGTAGAACTGATTCATCATTTAGTGTTTTGACTGAGCACCTACTATGTGCCAGGCATTAGGAACACTGATGATTCCTACACCAAAGCAGCTCAAAGTTTCCTGAGGCTCAGACCTTATTTCTAAATGCTCATTACCTTGGAAAAATGTGTAAGGCTGCTTTGGTGATGCCTGCATCATCATTGAAGGAACACTTGTGTTTCTCTGAGTGTCTGTATTGCAAGCAGTGACCGTCAAGTCAATTGTCACCATTGGTGACCTCATGCATGTCATATCTGGGTAGACTTGAGCCTCTAACATTTTGGTTGGCATCCAGTGTTAATGGTTTGCACTATCCAGAGAGTAGTGCCTATAATTAGTTATTATAAAGGCTTAAGTGCTGTAACAAAGAACTTCTCTCTTCCACCACCAATCTGCAGTGACTTTACAAGATAGCTATTTAGATACATATTTTTCTTATGTGACAGCTCAAAGGTAAATGACCCAGTGACAGTGAGTACATTCTTGGACTTCCATGATACGGTTCCTGTCTCTGGATAGAAGACTGTCTTTCTTTCCAGCCACTGGGAAGAGGAAAGGAGAAAATGCATGCCTAATAACTCTTAAGGATAAGAGCAGAAGTAGCACTCATCACTTTGCTTGTATCTCATAAAATAGCATCTGTCTGTAAAGCAAGGAAGGGAGGAAATATAGTTACTAGCTGGATGGCCATGTACTTTGCAGAAAACTAGTTAGAATATTCTGTCTCTAAAAGGAAGAAGGGGCAACTAGATACTGTGGGCACTTAGCAGTCTTTGCTATAGAGATCTGAAGACTTTTGACTGTTCTAAGTTTTAAGCACTTGATCTACTAAATGAGGGGTTTAAGGGAAGCCACTGCTGTGGTCTCTTTCATCCCCAAAGTCAAAACAACAGTGTAAGACACCTCCTTCTTCCATCAGTTCTGTCATGCAGTAAGTTGAGTGATGGGCTCTGTGTTGGAAATGTTGTTTTGAGCCTGCTTCATTTATTTGGAAACATCAGGAGCTGGCCATACACTGGATTCCAATGAAAAACGGGAATGGTTCTAAGCAGCAATTTATGAAAGGAACTGAACCTGTAATTCTCCTCCTTTGAGGCTATAAATGGACTAACGGAGCCAAGCAAAACAACGGTGTGGTCTGTGTGAGCCAGAGCAAGATGTTAGGTTTGGACAATGGTTGGTAGTCAGGGAAGTGCTTCTGTTGTGGAAAGAAGGACCATGACATGCTTCCTGAAAAGAAAATGGGATCCTGGCCCAGGCAGGAAAGCCTAGTACCAAAGGAAGCATATAAATTCTTCTCTGAAATTCCAAGACAAGGGGGACCAACATAGACCACCATCAAGTCTGATAATAAGTGTCTTCTCCAGGTTTTTTTTTTTTTTTGGACTAGTCTTTTTGCTAGGTGAACCCAAGAAGAAGCGATAGTGTTTTAATAAGGTGGAAAAATCTAGGCTATAACTTTCCAGCTTGTGCTTACAGTACACTGGTGAGTCATACCAGGGTGCAGAAAATTTATCCCGTTAGGCCTCGAGGTAGCCACGATGGAGTCTGAGTTCACCCTGGTGTCTGCACAGGTCCCCCCCAACCATGCAGTTGTCCTCCATTCCCCTCACTTTGTATGCTGCAATTTGCAATTTGGAAAAGATTGGAAAGCACTGAGAGAGTCTACCAATTAGAATCAGTTCACACTAGGCATCAGGGAATTAGCTTAGCTGGTCACTGGTGATTTAAATAAATTGTCTTAATCCAAATGCATTGGCAGATCAAGTCTGGCATTTCGATTTTCCCTATAAGGTGAACTGTGGAAATAGGTTCATTATAATAATTAAGAAAGATTTATTCAGCTAGCATTTCTTTTTCTCTGTAGCCTGTTACACAGCTGGTACTTTGTAGCCAAAAAAAAAAAAAAAAAAAAAAGAGTGCTTGATATTAACTATTTAATTTCAAAAATATGCCCATCACTGAGTTGTTTGTAAGTCAGAATTGAATAAATGGAAATATTCTGTATGCTCCAAATTAGATTAATATTTAATGGAGACTTATTGCAAAGTGAACAATCACCCCCTTACTCTTATCTCCCCAGCCCCACCTTAATGACCTAAATATTAACCTTGACCCAGTGTATAAATCAGCCATTTGACCTCAGGCAAATGTCTTCTCTCTCTATAATGAGATTTCCACAGCTGTGAAATGAGCTTAAGTAGGGACAGGGGCATTAGCTGTGTGATCTCAGTGCCTGTGCTGCCTTTCGGATTGCACGTTCTCTCTGTGAAAAAAATCTACACCTGAGAAATACGCTGAAGGAAAATCTCCATAGTACAGGCAGACAGTGTGTGGTTGCTGCGGAGTGTGGTTCTGTGGTTAGAGTAGAAAAAAAAGGTTGTGCTTTCTGAGATCTCTGCTTGCCTATGCAGAGTAGATTCAGTGAGCAGAGCCAGCCACAGCCACTTATACTGCTTCGGACTGGCTTGTTTCTCAAGAAATTCCCCAAACTGCAACAAAGCCGAAGCATCTATTAGCTATGATGATGCAGACACTTCATAAATAGTTAAACAGACATAGCTCGAGTTGAAAGAATTGCCTTTATTCTGAGCAGTGATTTCACTTGTGTTTCAGTCATTCTCTCAGATTTTTTATTTAACAGATTTCAGAGAAGCATCTTGCAAAATGGTAAATAATAAAATATTATTTAAGCTACACATCCCATCCAGAACTAATCATTGTATTTTCCAATTTAACATCCATTCCTTTCAGATGAGGCATTCTTACTCAGTTTTTAAAATGCTCATAAATGGAGAGCTTCCATTTAAATACAAATAAAGTGCTTAACTAAGAAAATGGACCTGAGTTCATTAAATCTTTCAACCCACGAGTTTCTTGCTTTCTCAGTGAGCAAACCACCATCCTCCCACCTCCATCATTGTTCATAAAACCCATGAGAATTAACTTTAAAGTAAAAATGTGTATTAAGTATCAAAAATAGTAGAATTTTCTTTCTTTCATCTCTGATTTTCTTTTTTTTTTTCTAACTATCTCAGTTAACTAGATTATGCTGATATTTCGTTCTTCATTGTTCCATTTCCAAATATCTGCCCTAGGGGCTTTCTGGCAGCCTTTAAAATACTTTATCATTAGTTGAATATAAGCCATTTATTCTTTATTTCTGCCCCTTCTTTCCTGTGATCAGGGCCACCTATATAAAAGTATAAATTAAATAAATTTACCATCCTACTTTTATTTCTGTATCTCTTCTTCCCACTTAATGTCTTTGCCTCTGCTTCCAGTACGTCATATCCTGGAAACCACAGGTATTTTTTTTTTTTAGATCATAGACAACCATGTACAGTGTGCTCACAGTCTTCCTCTCCCTTTGGTTGTAATAATAGATTTATCCTGTATACCAAGCCTCTAGGGGTCCCTCTGTGAGTCTGATAAATGAACTCAGTGAACTCACCATCATTAATAAATTGATAATGCTTATCCTATATTCTATCTAGCAGTATGTTTATCTAATAGAAAATTGTAGGTCCCTGTGTATGGGCAGGGTCCTTTGTGTATGGGGAGAAGACTCTAGGTAATACACTTAACATGCTCACTTGCTAACCAAAAAGTAGGTGGTTCGAGGTCACTCAGAGGCTTTTGGAAGAAATGCTTGGTGATCTACTTCTGACAAATCAGCCACTGAAAATCCTATGGAGTATAGTTTTACTCTGATGCAAATGAGGTCAATATCAGGGTGAAAGGAGGTGTGGTAATAATGGTAGGATTATAAAGGCATTTCATAAGGTAAGAGGTCTTACTGGGGAGCTCTAATGTGTACTACTCAGGCTCATAGTTCATCTGCCTATATTTAAAAGCAATCTTGCCTGTTAGATGGAGGAAATTTAATTTGTAACTGATTTTATTAAAAGGCAAATTAAGATACAGTATGGGAATTAAAATTATCTAAGGTAACAGAAGCACAGAACTTACCTAGATTTAAAACTGGGTCTTTTGTGAGGCTCCATTCACATGACACCATAAGAATAGCTACATGTGTTAAGGACTGATGAGCCTGACACTGTTTGATACATTCTCGCATTTATTAATTCACTAAATTTGTGCAATGACCCTGTAGGTAAGATTTTCTCAGCTCTGTTTTACATGTGAGGAAACTGAATAATACGAAAATACAAGAAACTTCTCTCAGTGCATATAGATTATAAACTTGGGAGACCAAGTTTGAACCCATCTACTGTGGTTTTAGGAACACTAGTGGTTAAATGGGTTCAGCTGCTTACCAAAAGATCAGCAGTTCAAATCCAGAAGCTTCCCCTTGGAAAACCTGTAAAGCAGTTCTCCACTGTCATATACAGTAGCGAGGAGTCAAGCAGCAATGGATTTGTTTTTTGTTTACTCTGGTTTGGGAACCCAAACCCTGAATCAATATTTATACTGTATTAATCTGACTTGAAGAAAAAGGTGAAAAAGAGCAAGTACTCTCAAAGGCTTAAAAGAAAATGTTCAAGCCCTTATTTTACTGTCATCATGAACATCATCTGAATCAGCTGTTAAACAAGTGTTACATGTTGGGTCCTGACCCTGGTAAAAGGATGTCTTTCTCATGAATCTGCTACTATGCTCAAACTGAAAAATACATAGTGGATGAATAATTAAAGCCAGATATCTTTTCCAGCAATAGCAGAGCAAAAAGTGGAAGTGAGAATAAAGAAAAGATAGATGCTACAAACTCAACATTCATAAAAACCAGGAGCACTAATTTTTAAAAGAAAGTGTATATTAAAAACCCTAAAATAAAGCCCCCCAAAATAAACCAGACACCACTGAGCCAGTTCTGACTCATGGTGACCCCACGAACATCGGAAAAGAACTGTGCTTCGCAGGGCTTTGGATGACTGATTTGTTAGAGGTAGAACACTAGGCCTTTCTTCTGAGGTACCTCTACGTGGATTTGAACCAGCAACCATGCAGTTAAAAGGAGTATGTTAACCATTTGCACTACCCAGGGACTCCTTATCAAATACTAGCCTTCCGTTAATTGTAAGTATTATGCGGTAAAATATAAGTTCCTTCTGTCATTTCACAGGAGCCCTGGTGGTACGATGGTTGGAACATTCAGCTACTAACCAAAATGTTGATGGTTTTAATGTACCAGCTGCCATATGAGAGAAAGATGCAGCTGTCTTCTTCTGTAAAGGTTATAGTCTTTACTACAGGCTTGGAAACCCCATGGGGCAGTTCTCCTCTGTCCTACAGGGCCTCTCTGAGTGAGAATAGACTTGGTGTCAGTCTGTTTGGTTCTTGGTTTTGGTTATTTAACAGGCCAGATTACAGCAAACCCCAAATCCAGTTCTGTCACGTCGATTAACAGCCAGCCACATGAAAATCTTACTACATCAAATGTATTATGCATAACTGGATTCACAGTTTAGTTTTCTTAAGGAAAAATAATTTAGTTATCATTAAACTCTTTGGGAAACTGGTTTTAATAATGTTCTTTGGTTATCAGGCGTATCGTTCTTCCTTCAGGCAAAGAAGAGAAAATGTGCAGCTAAAACCTTTGCTGTATGTGATAATGAAGTCAGTCCATTTCTGTGCAGAATTTTGGCAATTTTTTATCACTCAATATGGGCAGGGGTAGGAACGCTGGCAATTTCTCAAACCCAAGGGAAGTCGCTGAACTCATAGATTTCTATCTCAACAAAATAAACCGGCCACATGTTATATGACGCCCAAATTTGGTTTATTGGTTTGTTTGCATGAGTATTTTTTTTGTTTGTTTTTAGATATATATAATGTAAAATGTGCCCTTGAAATTATTTTAAGTGTACAATTCCGTGACATCCATTACATCCATAGTGTTGCATAACCAGCATTACTATTTATTTTAAAAACTTCTTCATTACCTGCCAACAAAAACTCTGTACCTGCTAAACATTAACTCTGCATTTCTCCTTCTCTGCAGCTCCTGGTAACTGATAATAACCTTTTGTCTCTATGCATCTGCATATTCTAGTTATTTTATATAAGTGAAATCATATAAAATTTGTTCTTTTGGTCTAATTTGTTATATCTAGCATAATGCTGTGATTTTTAAAATAAGCTAATGGAGGGGGGAAGAAAAGCCTATAAGAGGAGGCAACATTGTACCACATTAATCTTTTTATTGCAATATGTCAGAAGCATAGAAAAAAATAAGAGTGTGTAAGTTTATCTTTATATGTGTTTCCTTATTTCCTTGTGTATTCAGCATAGACATGCTCCCGTCACTACAGGAACCCAGAAAATTCCCTTGCCTTCTTGCTTTGAGAAGGTGCCAGTAGTTGGTCCTGATGCTGACACAGTTAATTAAAACTATAAATTAGACTTGAGCGAGCTTCACTGCAATATCGCCAGCGCAACATCTTCGGGACCCTTTATTTAACATTCATTGACTTGCAGTCCCTGAAAGCACCCATTCTTTACCACGTAGCTCCCATGCAGGACAGTAAACATTTGTTTGGACCAACTCATGGTCTGCGTTTGTCAGCTGGCTCGTTTCTCCTCTTCATTTTGTTTGCCCCTCTGACAAAACCACATGTTTCTTTATAATTTTATAAACTGAGAAGCCAATTCTGTTTAAAAGGGCAGATTTTAAATTTAGGGACAAAGGCAGGATGTGGGGTGTGTCAATTTGTGAATGCTGAATGAAATGTCATGACATTTACAATCCAGATGTCATGGCAAGCTGGGAGACAAGCCAGCTTGGTCGATAATTAGATGGCAGATGTCCAAGCAGTGTCATGTGATGCACATTATTTCTTTATATTTGAGACAAGGGCCCCCAGGCCCGAACAATAACCAAGAAATCATTTCACTCATGCTCACAGTCTAAAAAAAGAGGCATCACAATTGTATTACCTTTTGCCCATATTTATTAATTGCAAAAATGCAAACACGAGAAAGCAAAAACCACTCATAATTCTTATCTCAAGACAGATGAATGTACTGGTTATTGTTATCTATACTTTTCAAAACTTGAACTTTCTTATCCTGCGAAAGAGAAACCTGAGGCCGAGGGGAATCAAGTGATTTCTGAGACCACCCTGGTAATTAATGGCAGAAATGACAGCAGAATCCCATTCTCCTGATTCCTAAATCAGCATGTCTTCCAGAAATCTTTCATGAATTTGATTACAAGCACAAGGAAGCCCTCCTTTTGATTCCCTTTTGAGCAAATGCTAAGACCAAATCCCCACGGCTTCTTAAGAAATTTCAACATGAAGCTTCAAAGCCTTGGCTGAAAAAAATCTGATTAAACCTACATGGTACCAAAGCAACAGGCTGAAGTTTGGAAAAATTCTGGTTGTTGCAACTGATGAATTTCATTTAATTTAAAGTATACTTGGGAAGGATGTATTGAATTCATTGTCCCACACTTCTGGAGGTACATCCATTGAATGCCCTATTCTAGTGGGCCCTCTTGGCAGTTCAGAATTGTAAGAATTATTGACTCTCCCCTCCACTTTATCATGCATCATTTTCTGTACCTTTGATGGTTCAAGTCTAGGACTTTGTAGGTTGTGGACAAAAGTCAAATCAATTCCCACTTCTTTGTTTTTGTATACAAATACAGAAAAATAAGCAAAGCTGGTCATTATGTACATCAGAGCATGGATTGTTAGTTATTACACAAGACTGATTTTTTTCATAGAATAAAACCAAAAAGAACCCATTGCCACTGAGTCAATGTGGTTAAGTTCTACAGCTGTTAACCAAAAGGTCAGCGATTTGAATCCAACAGGCATGCCCTCCATAGCATACAGATAACTATTCTTCAAACACTGGGGGAAGTCCTGGTTAAAAAGGAGCCTCCCTTGAAACATCAGACTTTAAAGTGTCAAACTGAGGCTTCACATTGGCTTAAGGTATTTTTTTAGCAGAAAGGAACAAATGGGAGAATCTGCTTAGTTGTCTGTGAGATATGGAAGGAGAAAAATAATGTGTAGTCCGTTTTGCACAAAGGTGTTTTATGCACACGTTACTCAAAAGCTGCTAAACTTTAAAAGTTCCAGTGTTGCGTGTGGCTATTGTCCTCTGAGGAATGAATGGCAAAGGTGTGAAGAGGACTAATGGCTGGAAAAGAATAGGATATAAGGTGTTGGTGAGAATCCTGAAAAGCCCCTTCGATGGTGAGATTGTGTCATTTTCCTGGATCCAACAGAGTTGTTTTTGGAAACCTTGGTGGCGTAATGGTCAAATGCTACATCTGCTAGCCGAAAGGTTGGCAGTTCGAATCTGCCAGGCACTCCTTTGAAACTCTATGGAGCAGTTCTACTCTGTCCTGCAGGGTTGCTATGAGTCAGAATCAACCTGATGGCAGTGACTTTAGTTTTTTTGTTTCTTTGTTTAACCGAATTGTTTGGGAGAAGTCTTCCTGACTGTTAGATTGTTGTCATGTACTGTTGTGTCAGTTCTTTTGGCAGCATGGTACATTCAATATTCTTCTCTAACATCACAATGCAAAGCTTATAGCTTTCCCCTTTGAATGCCTCCCTCAGCTCAGTTCCCTGACCTATCACCCTTCTGTTTGGGAGGGCCAGATGACTCCATAGAGCAGTTCTCGTCTGCCCTGTAGGATAGTTACGAGTCAGAACTGACCGAACAGCAAGGACTCTTCATGGCTCTAACCAGTGGATTCAGCCCTGCCCTTGGCATGTACCTATCTTATTCCACATCAAGAAGGAGGTTTGGTTCAATCTTGATTTCTCTTGGAGTGTGGAAATGCAATACTTCAGCCACTTACTTCCCTTGAATCAATATCTCTGTCTCCTCTTATAAGCCCGTGATTCCATTTCTGGAGGTAGGCCTTGTGCCATTGATTGGAGAACCTCTTTAATTACTGCTCTTCATTCCACCAACAGGTGAGCTCAGAGCTATCCTGTAGAAATATAATGCAAGCCTCATATGTAATACTAAGTTTCCTAATAGACACATTAGAACGGTGAAAAGAAGTAAGTGAAATTAGCTTGTAAAATGTATTTTATGAAGTCTATTACATCCCAAATTCTATTTTAACACACAGTTTGAAAATTAAAGAAACATTTTACAATCTTTACACACACCCACATACACACACCCTTCAAATTTGGGAGTGTAGGTTATACTTGCAGCGTGTCTCAGTTTGGATTAGCCCGTTTCAAGTGTTAAATAGCCGCTGAGTAGCATGACTGTGGCTGTCCTATCGGACAGCGGCGATCTAGGTTACAGGCCTCTGTTCAGGGTCTCTCCCTTGTCCATCTGAATGAACCCCTGGGAAGCGGCGTATAGTTTAGACTTCTCGATGATACCTGTTGTCTTTGCCCCATCATTGTGTTCCCGTTCATACATTGTACTTGAGCTTTGAAAGCTGTTTTCAGAGTCCTGTATGCGTGACCTCATCTGCCAATGACCAACCCTCAGCTTCTTCACAGTCTCTGTTAGCTGTCCATTATCTGAAGATCTTTCTATTCTTGACTGTTGGTTATCCCATACACTTCTTCAACATTTGTCCTGATGCCTTATACAGCTGGTCTGCTTTTTCTTTTCTGTTTTTTCTTTTCAGTTGTATACGAAAGCCCAGACTGCAGAGGACTGAGGTCTCGGAGTTGAACCCAGATTCAAGTAGTGCCAGCTTTCAGGGTCCTATGCCATCCTAAAGATGCTGATGTAGCAAACAAATCATTAAAATAGGTGTCTGAAAATAGAATTTAGTATGTCTTTTGAACAAGGTTATGACTAATATAATTTCCAAAAGTGTTCTATAAGTGAGTGTCTAGTCTTAATCTGGATGAGTTACTGGAGCATGTAATTTGAAATCTTAGTTTCAAATGTTTCCTGGTTTTTCAGGCATAATGGAATATCGTTCCCTGGTTTTTCGAGCGTAATGGAATATCTTAAAAATGTTTGCATTAGGCTTCCAGAAATGCGCAAAGAGCCTATAATGTTGAAACGTGGTTTAAAATTTCAACGGAGTAAATGAGAGCTTCCTGTGCTGAATACATAGCCTATCAATTATGTATATAGAAATTTAAGTGCAGATGTCTATGAAGAGGGCTTATGAAATAATAAGGCCTGACTCTACAGGTGAGAGGGAAGATGTGGCTTCTTAATAAACCTGAAATGGCTAACACATCCTTCTAAAATGAATTATTAACTACAGCCACATGATTAGTAAGATAGCAGATGAAAAGTGAAACCTTCCAGATGATTCTGTTAGTTGTTTAAAACACAAGAGTCACTCAGCTGTTCAAAACACCAAAGCTATGTTTCTTCTTAGGTTGTCTGTAAAACTTTTATATATGTGTGGATCTGACTCAATGGCACCTGGCTTTTGGCTTTGGCATATATTATTACTATGTTTCATGACCAAATACAGAATCCAGTGCACTTTTTGATTCACTCCCTCTACCTGTAGCAATTTATGGTTCTGAAGTTGAGGGAGGTCCAATTCTAGGCCATCAATCCACCACTACGTGGTCTGAGTGTTCAGAAAGATTGTCTCCAAATGGCAGCTTGGACTCCTTAGTAGCTGACCCAGCAGTAACTTGGAATATATTCAACAAATGTACCCTCATTTTAACATTATTCTAAGCTCACTACATCTAAATAATGAAAATTTTGGCAAAGTAATATAATTAAATGTTCACTTACCTACTGTTAGATCTTCTATGCCATTGACCCCCCTTTGAGCAGCTTGATTTAAAGAAAAAAATGATTATAGTAGTATTTATTTGCTATCAGCAACTGTTATGCCAATACATATTTTATTTCCAGTGCATATATTATGACTTGGCATGGAGTTTATACTCTGTATTTTATTTTAACACTTTTATCATTGCTGTCACTTTTTGTCTGGTGGCATATTTCATGCCCTACAATGTTGATTCTATCTTAATGTCATAACTGAGAATGATGATCTTAAGCCTGGCATAATATTAACTAGATTCGTATGTTACATGATTATGTAGTATTCTTGTGAAAGAATTCTAATATTTAAATACAAGGTTGTGATTACTTCTAAAAGTGGCAGACTTCATATGGAATCCATCAAGTAGCAATGGAATGTTTTAAAGTCTGGACTGAATGGACTCAAAACTCCCTTGACATCAAGGGCCAGGTTCTCAGTCCCAAGAGTCATATCTAAACTGGAATCTTAACATTCAGGATCCCACAGGGCGAACTAATTGGGAATATTACCATGGGGTAGCTTGAGAGAGCACATTCACTCACCTGTAGTAGACTGAAGAATGGCCTTTGAAGGTATCAGATCCTAATCCTGAAACCTGTAAATTTGGCCTTATTTGGAAAAAAGATCTTGGCTGGTATGAGTAAGTTTGAGCACTTGAGATGAGGCCAATTATTTCAGTGGGACATAGATGCTATTAGAAATGTCCTTACAAGAGAAACACAGAATATTCTCCCCACACACAGAGACGTCATGAAGATGGAAGGGGACTGGTGAGATGTGGCCACAAGCCAAGGAATGTTAGCAGCCAGCGGATACTGAAAGACGCACGGTGCAGTGTCTCCCATACATCTTCCAGAGAGCAGTGAACCCTGCCAGCACCTTGAACTCAGCCTAGTGAAACTGATTTCAAACTTTTGTCCTTTAGAACCATAAGAGAACCTTTTTTTTTTTGGTTTTAGCCGCCGGGTTTGTGGTAACTTGTGACATCAGTCACAGGAAACCAATATATCAGCCACTCTAAAATAATAATAACAGCAATAATTATAAAGAAAAAGACAACGTACATAAAGTATAAATAAATGTATTTTAGAAGGCTCTGTCACTCTTGTAGACAATCTAAATAAAAACAGATCTTGGCATGCAAATTGCAGGTTTAAAATAAAATCCTTCTGCTCCCATTTCAAATACATTGGTGATCTTGAGCTCTTCATATTTAAAAATTCTAAAATCATTATTGTCTGTGGGCTGGTTTAAAATGAAACTACACTGGGGGTCTAAGGGTACGTTCTATGATAAACAGGCAGAGTGGCATAGAGTCAGTCTACAGCTGACAATATTAAAACACAAAAATGAGAAAGTCAAAGAGAAGAGAGTGAACTTGAGAAAATTTAGAGAATCAAGAAAATAATTAGATTAGTTAGGTCCAAAGTATAAGCTGGAGAGAGCCATTTAAAACTCTCCCCTCAAGTGTAGGACTCCACCGGTGACCGGAAAGATCATTCTGATAAGGGTTATTATTGTGGGCTATTGTGTTGTTTCTGGCTCATAGCAACCTTATGTGACAGAGTAGAACTGCCCCTTAGGCTTTCCCATGCCATAATTTTTACAGAAGCACACTGCCATAGCTTTCTACTGAGTGGCAGATGGTGGTTCTGAACCACAGAATGCTAGGTTAGCAATCAAGCACTTAACCCATGGGGCTACTTGTAGTAGGATCATCCCAAGTTCATGTATCTTACATCATTTCGACTTGACAGCAGTGGGTTATTTATTTATTTGTTAATTTTTGGCTTGGCATCATTTTCCACTACTCTCCAAATAAAACCTACTTCAGAGAATTTCAAGGAGCCCTGGTGGTGCAGCGGTTAAAACAATCAACCAGTAAGTGAAAGGTCGGCAGTTTGAAACCACCAGCTTGTCTGTGAGGGAAAGATGTGGCAGTCTGCTTCTGTAGACATTTAAAATCTTGGAAACACTGTGGGTGTGCTATGATGGAAGTGGATTTTTTGATTTCAAAGAATTTCATCTTAGTGCCCCTCACTTATATGTACTCTTCATGCTGCATCTTTTTTTCATGATACAATTAGACTGAATGTCTGATCACTCTTTTTTTTTTTTTTTTTTAACTTGGTTTATTTTCTTTTTTCTCTTTTGGATCTACTTTCCTGAGTTCTAATTTTACCTGCTTATGAATATGTCCAGATGGATGCTGTCCTGATACTCACTGGATAACTTTGTCTCATTGCAGCTGACAGTGACTGTATTTTTCCTGCTTCTTTCCTTTTTTTTCTCTCTGTCCTTGCCCTTATTTGGACCCTAAGGTGGCATAGTGGTTAAGTGCTACAGCTGCTAAACAAAAGGTTGGCAGTTTGAATCTGCCAGACACTCCTTGGAAACTCTGTGGAGCAGTTCCACTCTGTCCTATAGGGTTGCTATGAGTCAGAATTGACTCGACAGCAGTGGGTTTTTGCAACTGCTCTTCTGAAATACGGTAGAAGCTCCTCCTCCCACACACTGCCACCATTGGCCACTCTGTTTCTACCTGCTCAACTGAAAGATCCTCCTTGTCACCTGAGTTACCTTCCAAAACATTTATCATACCTTGTCAGCACACTCCTCTGAAATTGTTGGAGACTACTGGGAATTACGGAAGCCTAGATTTCTGAGCCTGCATTCACAGTTCTCTCCAGTCCAACCCTGCCTTGCCTTTCCATTCGGCTCTCCTGACCATACCAACACACGCCCTTTTTGTCTAACCAACATGTCTTTCATTTTTGCATCCCCTTTACTTGATCTATATCACTGCTTCTCACCATCACTCTCTTTGATGTATCTTTGTCTCAGTTTAAGGCTTCCCCATTGAATTTCTTTTGATTCTTGTCATTTGCTAATGAGACTTATCTACTGTATTTCCTTAGAATATTGCACTTAGTTGTATAATAAAACTCACTTCAGCTTTTTAACATAGATGTTTTTATCTATTTTCCCCTTGCCCTGACACTAGATAGATAGCTCTTAGAGGCTAGAATTTATGTCTTCCTTCCTTTAGACCCAGTTTACCAGGGCTAGTTATTGAGTCAGCTCTAACACATGGTAATGCATGTGTGTTTAGAACTGTGCTCCACAGTGCTTCCAAACTTTCAGGAGTAGATTGCCAGGCCTTTCTGCTGAGGCATCTCTAGGTGAACTTTAACCTTCAATCTTTTGATTAACATTAACTGTACCACCCTGGGTCGGGGGAGAGGACTGCTTCAATACCACCTTAGCCACATTTTTTTTCCTTTATCTCACTTCCACAACGTTATAAATTCATATCATATAACTTAATACCATTTTTAAAATGAGTTCTTGTTTCAGTATCTTAGTTCTCAAATTAGATAGTAGCTGTCTTACGGGCAGGGAACGTGTGCTATATGGAACTCAATATACCCCTTGGTATATGATTACACAGTTACGTGGAATGCTTATATATTCCTCAGAATATGTTGTGATAACACAGAGGCTATTTGCTGCATGATTTGATTGATCTATGTTCTTAGCAAAATAGATATTCCAGGCTCTTCAAATAGTTACATTTTGTGACCTGAGATAAATCACTTATCCTCCAAGAAATGTAGTTGACTATACTGTGAAATAGATGCTATCTTCATTTCTTAAATATGCAGATCCACTGAGGTACTGCTTTGAATCACAGAACTTAGTTTCATGTTAAATCTAAAAACACAAAAACGTAAAAGTTCAGAATCAATTGCATGCATGCTCAAAGAAATATGAAAATGAATTTAGTAGAATTCAATATTATCCTAAATGCATTTCAGAATTTTAAGAAATGTTAGGCAACCTTTGCCCTGTCATTGTAAGGTTATGCATACGTATATATGTGTGTGTGTATGAAGGTATAAACACACACTTATGCACACATATACACATACAGATTTGTTTTCTAGCCATTATACAAAAAAAAAATTGCCATCAAGCCACTTTTGACTTATACCAAAAACCAAACTGACTGCCATCAAGTTGATTCTGACTTATGGCGACCCTACAGAACGGAGTAAAACTACATCAGAGAGTTTCCAAGGAGCACCTGGCAGATTCAAACTACCATCCTTTTGATTAGCAGATATAGCACTTAACCACTATGCCAATACCCAAAAAACAAACCCACTGCTGTTGGGTCAGGTCTGACTCATGGCAACACTAGAGGTGAGGGTAGAACTGCCCCCTAGAGTTTCCAAGGAGCACCTGGTGGATTTGAACTGCCAGTCTTTTGGTTAGCAGACAAAGTGCTTAACCCACTATGCTATCAGAGTTTCCACTATGCCAGTAATGATCCTGTAATAAGTAGTTTTAATTAATGTTTATGTAAAATACTAGTTTTATGTAAAACACTAGTTCACAGGCTCAGATCTTATATCAAGATTCTCACATGCCTTTGAAAGCAAACATTTATCTAAACATCTTAAAAGGAGACCCTGATGTATTCTTGTGGTCACTCTGCTTTGTTGCATGTTGTTTACCTCTTTCTAGTGTACTGGGGCAGATTGAGCAATATATAAGAGTCATTCTTTTGGCTTTGAATTACAGTTGTACCATTGTAAGAACAAAGAATTACATTAAACACTACTGTCCAAAGTCAAATTGTTCTGGATATTTCGTCTATTAAGTAGCAATAACACAGCATTCTAAATCTTTTATAGTTTTACAATACATTGTCCTCTTGTTAATTGAATTGAGAGATGATTGCCCTGTGATTACCTCTGTTCATATTCTGCGTAATTCACTGTGATGATAATTAACTCCTTGTACTGAATGAAGTCCGGAGAAAGATGCCACAGTTTGAATGAAGTTAGATATGTATGAGTTAGTCTCTCTGGCTTTCCATGTACATACATCACAGTATTTTGCATGCAACCTGATGGAACTTGTTTTTAAGGTTTTTTTTTTTTTCCTCCTATTTTGCAGTGTCAATCAAAGAACCTCAAAATAAAACCTAAGAGTTAAGCCAATTTTAAAATTCTTAGATGTTATGGTACCTCTTGTTCTATTGCTCTGCTCTAATTGTGTTTTCTATCAAGCAATATCTTTTATATCACATGCAAGTAAAATTTTGCTGAAGGTAATTAAAAAGAAGTTACAGTAGTATTAACTGAGAACTTCCAGAAATTCAAGCTGGATTCAGAAGAGGACATGGATCAGGGAATATCGTTGTTGATGTCAGATGGGTCTTTGCTAAAAGCAGAAGATACCAGAGAGCTGTTTGCCTGTGCTTTATTGACTACACAAGGTCATTCAACTGTGTGGATTATAAGAAATTATAGATAACACTGTAAATAATGGGAATTCCTGAACACTTAAGTGTGCTCTCAGCCATCAAGTCAGGTCCGACTCATAGCAACCCTAGAAGCCAGAGTAGAATTGCCCCATAGAGTTTCCAAGAAGTGCCTGCCCAATCTGAACTGCTGACCTTTTGGTTAGTAGATGCAGCATTTAACCTATTACGCCACCAGGATTTCCAGTCATATTACATGAGCAGTGCCTTTTTCTGCTTTCTATTTTATACTATACCATGAATCACTGATTATTTAATTACAGGTATTTAATGGTCAAGAAAATGACGTTAAACTTTTCACTTCGGGTGATGCAGCCAGGTAGAAGCAAATTTTTTCTGACTTGATTTAAAATTCATGTTTGAGACAACAGGGCCATCATTAGAAAAAAAGAAGTAGGTAGACATAAGCATTATTTTTCTTCAAAGCCAGAATTCTAATTGGGGAATGAGAATTTCTAAAATTAAATTATGTCCATCAATTTTACTGCTGAAGGTTTACAACTTACATTAAAAAAAATACATATTTTCTCCAATTATATTTTCTGAAGCTTAGGTAATCCAGAATTTTATTCTTTCTGCTGGTCCCAATGACTGTACTACTCAGTTGAGATGAATGAGATTCTTCTGTTTTTCCACCTGTTCGTAACCAAACTCCCGCATGCTACGTGAGCAGCGATTTAGGTGGATGCTGCTGCTGATCACAAGCTGCCTTATATTATGAGCAAGGGTTAGATGTGAATGTTGGAACAAATGTCGTGATGAATTTTGCTTCTCATTAAGAGACCATAAATGTGAGTCACCAAAACCCAAAATAGCTCCAATTATTTTAAGCCATAAATTTTTGTTGTAAGGACCACTTTCAAACTTAGAAATTGGAAACTAGTGCAAACTGATGGCTTTCTCATTTTGTATCCTTCTGTCTCTTTCTGCCCCTCCCTGTCTCCTTTTCTCTTTGGAGAAAAGGGACAGCATGAGTAAAGCTGGATGGCAGTCGAATCCTTTTGTGTCACTGATTTCCCTTTTTGATCTTTCCATCAACTTTGAAGTTTCCTATCCTAAAAGACACAATTTCATGTAGCATCATTCTTGGGATTCCACTGTATTCCATGTGATATTGATGAGGGAAAGAATAATGAGATATTAATCTGTCATCATGATGAGTGCTGAATATATAGAAACACTAAGTCATCCAGGGGGCTTAACATTCAATAGTGATAACACAGATGTTTGCCACATCTGGCTTTGCCTTTTGTGCTTTGTCTCATTCACAACAAAGCTTTTCTGAGTTTCAAAAATTGCTGTCATGGCCCATAAATGTGTATAATATTTTATTTCTTTTTAAAAAAATTACTAAGTAAAGGGTTTATGTATAAATTTATATATAACTGACAATCAAAGAATAAAACCTATTTCTGCTCCTGTGAGTACCATGGTATCAATCTCACTGGAAGGGATCTTAGCAGCTGGTTCTGTGACTGGTGAAAGGCTAAGAGTAACAAAGTAATGTGAGCCATACAGTACAGACACAGGTAAATGCCACAAAACCTAAGAAGATTATTATAAGAGATTCATAATTCAGTATCCCCCATACTGGTTATCTATGTTAAAGCTTACATTTAGAAAAGACAGATAGTAGCTTCCCAAGAATGGGATTACTAAGTACCTTGTACATTTTTAGAAGACTCTTCCTCCAGGAACACTGCTCTTGTAACACAGCTTTGTGGATTTTGTTTCTGCATTTACCTATATGCAGACAAGTGGAATGAAAGTCCCTACTCCCACACCCCACCCCCTTGTAACAGAGCAACTTATATTGTTATTGGTGACTGCTGTCAGAGGAAGCTGGGCAGGGACATCGAGGGGAGGTGACCCTAAGACCCTTCCACTCACCGCAGTCCTTGAACTAGTCCAGAAATCCTCAGGTGGGGCCAAATCAGGCTTCCCATGGGGTCACTAAATGTTGACAGTATCTATAGATACATGTAAATACAAATACACGGGGCAGGCACATGTATTGAGATACTCCTGAGATATACAGATACTCCTCTGATACAACCAAACACCTTCCAAGATTGATTTTCTGGATTTGAAAGCTTAGTCTCACAGGACAGCTCGGTCGATTGGCAGAACAGTTAACAAAATTCATGGTCTGCATCCTGGTGAAGTGAGTAGTATCTGGGATCTTAACACTTGAAAGTAGCCATCTAAGATATGAATACTAGATTTTACTCACCAGGAGAAAACAGTAGGAAGTTAAACAAAAGCCCATAGAAGAAATCAATCTACATGAGCCATAACCTCATCTACCCTGAGCCAGAGGAACGCTTCTGGCCATGGTCACAGTTGTTTGTCCTGATAGAATGGGAGAAAAATATGAATCAGAACTCAGATTTTTATTTCAAAACAATCTAGACAAGCTGAACAGTAGAGAATGAAAGATTCTCTGAGGCTCTTGCCCTAAGACACTCTCTAAACCTCAAATGGAGTCTATTATCTCCTTTAGTGAAATAATTAGTGGCGCACAAAGCAAAAGATATCCACAAGAGGTGTGCGTTACTTTACAACTATCTGTATCATGTTGGCAAAGAATATTGTCTATACCATGGACTGCCAGAAGAACAAGCAAACCTATACTGGAAGAAGTACAGCCAGACTACTCCTTAGAAGTAAGGATAGCGAGGCTTCACCTCATGTACTTTGCCATTCTATCAGGAGGGACGAGTCCCTGAGATAATACAGATACTCCTCAGATATAACCAAACACCTTCCAGTCCCTGAAGAAGGACATCACTGTTGGCAAAATAGATAATCAGCAGAAGAGAGGAAGCCTCCCAGTAATGTGGATTGACACGGTGATGGCAATGATGGGCTCAATCACAGTGGTGACTATGAGGGTGGTACAGGACGGGGTGGTGTTTTGTCGTGCTATACATAAGGTTGCTATGAATCAGAACTCAACAACGTAAGAGCAACAGGTCAACAATTACTCAGAAGTGCAGATGAGATTATACAGGAACAGGGAAAGTAGAGTATTGGAAATGGAACCAAGCAGAACACAAGGTGAATCTCGACTTACTGTGGTAAATGTAACTAAGGTCACTAAACAATCTGTGAGGAGATTGTCAGATAGGAACCTAAATTCCAACACAAAGTTTCATGAAAAACTCAACTAAATATTATCTAAAAACTTAAAAATACAGGACATTCTGTTCCCCTACTCCCTAATCCTTTATATCTGAGTCATTTGTTTTGTTCTGTAGCTACATAGCCATTCGAGTTACTCTTTCAAGGAACCCTGGTGGTGCAGTGGTTAAGAGCTTGTCTGCTAACTGAAAGGTTGGTAATTTGAACTCATCACCCCTTCCGTGGTGGGATGAAGATGTGACACTCTGCGTCTGTGAGTTTACAGCCTTAGGAACTCTGTGGGGCCATTCTACTCTGTTCTATAGGGGCTCTGTGAATAGGAATCAGCTCAATAAGCAATGGGTTTAGTCTTGATTTTGGTAGTACTTTCTCAGAAACTTTTAAAATTATGTTCCTGTAAACCCCTGAAAAGCAAAACCTTTGATGTGAGATAGGTTGTAACACACAGTGACCCTGTAGAACAGAGCAGAACTACTCCACGGTTTCCAAGTTTATAGTATTTAGAGAAGCAGACTGCCACATCTTTCTCCCAAAAAGTGGATGGTGGGTTCAAATTGCCAAGTACTTAACCACTGGGAAGCCAGGCCTCCTTTATGTTCTCCCTATGGTCCTTTGACTCATAGACAGAATAGGAAAGAATGGAAATGTTCCATAGAGTTTTCAAGGAGAGCTTGGCAGATTTGAACTGCTGACCTGGTTAGCAGCCAGCACTCAACCACTATACTACCAAGATTCCTTTAGAGGGGGTAAAAACTTAGTTGAAGCACATGTGCCTGCTATCCAATCTAGAGCTGGCTGAAACAAAAGCCACCTGTCACTGCGTTTCCATTATCTCATCCCTCAGGTCCATAATAGGTCATTTGGCTCTCAACGGTTTATGCCAAGATCTGCTAAGGGAGAAATGAGATTTCAAAGCTCTCTTCAAGATGAACTTGAGTCAGAAAAGCTATATATAAAGCTGCTCAAAGGTCATGTAGTTTGAAGAAAATTGTAATGTAGAGGAACTGAGGGCATTGTTTTCCTTAGATCTTTACCATTAGTATTTCATTTTCAGTGCAATGGGAGGCCACTGAATGCTTTAAACTGGGAGATGGCATGATAAAATTTCATTTCTAAAAATTATGATGGCTGTTATGGGAAATGGATTGGAGGAGTCAAACCACAAAAAAAGAGAAAGAAGAGGTGAAAAAAATATTTTACTAGTTCTCCAGGAAAATAATAGAGTAGGTGAAACATAGACTCAGAAAATATGGCACATTTCCTAAAATACGTTTCCCAATCTAAAATATTCTGCTTGGAATTCTACAGATCGGGGCAATTGTTACTTCAGTTTAGCAAAGCAAAAGTTCTGATCCAGAAATTTGTGTAACTCAACTAACTGATGGCTCAGAATCCAACCAGAAAGTCTATATCACTATTCATTTTAGTTAGTGAAAACTGGTTTATTCAGAAAATTAAAGCACTAGATTCTGATGCTGACAGTCAGTGGTATACAGTGGATAGTGTCTTAAACTGTGGGGTCAATCTTGAGAGGGTCTATCATGTTCATGCCCTGTAACCTTCAGCAGGTTATTAACTCTGCCTCAGTTTCCTTATCAATAAAATGGAAATAATAGTTATCTGCCATATAGGGCTGTTGTAAACTCTAAATGAGATAGCAAATGAAAAGAGTTTCACACTGTCATAAAGTAAGGTATACTGTAAGTACTCTACATTGTTGTTTTATTAACAAACATAGATAGCCCTCACCTAAATTATTAAGCAAAAGCCTTGGACTAGAAGAAGCATAAGCATGGATTATTAAAGGTTACAAATGGCAGGGTGAAGACTTAGTGATGTTCCTTCCCCAAGCCATCCAAACACTCACACTATATCTTTTTGGTCATTTCCCCCCTTCATAAAACAGTGTATTTATTACCCGCTTCTGACAAGTGTGTAAAAGGTGGTCCGCCTCCCTCACAGCACTGAATTATGGACAATGTATTAGAAGCCATATATTTGCTAGGTCTTCCCCACATGTACCCAATAACTGTGCCAGTGCTCTATAAAGAAGAGGACCCTGGCAGATTTATTCATCTTTTTATTTCCTTGTTGTTCTCTGTGCTGTGTTCATGATGCCTGGAATGGGTGTTCCTGCCCTCTTGCCCTCTTCCTTTACTTAGAGCTATTGTCAAGTGTGTAAATCCACAGAGAATTGGAATGGTTTCTGGGAGACACTGGGAGGGCAGGTGACTGACTGTTCTTCACCATGTATAGGCCATAGAATGAAGAGTTTACAAATATTGTGACTGCAATGGATTAAAGACGAAAGCAAGCTAAATTGAAAGGGGGCACTGCAAAAGGCTGGAGTTTTCAATTCCAGGTAGGAAGGAAAGCAGTTGACTTTAAAAAAAAAAAAAAAAAAAAACATCGTAGACAGGGGAAAATGCTGTACAGTAAGCCTACTGAGCTGCTTCAGGAGGCTTTTCTCCTGATCTAATTGAGCTGTTTGAAGTGTGCTTGAAGGTTCTCAGCCAGCCTATGTCAGCATTCTGCCTGCCACGAGCCATGCACATTCGTCTCAGCATTGCTGGGTGAGATTGTCAGCTATCTGGTGGTTACCCATGCTTAACTGTGGTGCAAGGCACGGAAAGGTCCTGTACCCACTTTTGGCTGTGAGTCATGTGGCTACTTGGATACACATAAGAACCAACCCCACCCAAAGCTCTATCAGATAGTGCTAACAGTATAGACAGCTGTTGATGAATTGACCTCTACTCACAATGACCTTATTGACAAAAGAACGAAACTATGCCCAGCTCTGTGTCATCCTCACAAACAACAGCCTATTCAAGTTCATTGCTGTGGCTGTTATGCCTGTCCATCTCCCTCATGGTCATCCTTACAGTCATTGCCCTCTACTTCACCAAACTTGAGAGCCTTCTCTAGTGATTGATTCCTTCTGATGGCATGTCTGAGGCAAAAGAATCAGACCATGTTGTGTTGTGATTCATGTGGTTTTCACAGGCTAATTTCCAAAAATAGATCTCTAGGCCTTTCTTCCAGGTCTGTGTTGGCATGGAAGCTTCATCAAAACCCATCTACCATGACTGAGCTTGCTGGAGATGCCACTGGCTTAGCTTCTGGCATCACAGCAGAATTCAAGCCACAGTGGTCCAAAAAACTGACCAATGGGTGGTAGACTAATAGTTAATAATAAATTATTCTTGACAAAAGGACAGATAGTCTATCTATTCCTCCTTCAGGAAACAACCTTACCACTGTCATCAGCACTGATCCCACCTGCCATTCCCTTTGCCTGCAGTCTGAGATTAGATGTCACCAACTCCTAGAAGCCTCTCTTGCCCCTGCTCACCACACTGGAATTGGAGGCACCTGCTATATTCTCCTACCACCTTGATTTCACATTCAAAACACTTAAGATGCCAAACTGGCTCCTTACTGTATGCCTAGATGCGTTCCCTAGTTTTCCATGTATTTTGGGAGGTTATATTGGGTTAACTCCAGAATTTAAAAAAACCCCTTGTGTATAGCAGATTGACAATAAATTGTCTACCAAAAGTAATTGAATAACTATTATTTTAGGAAGGAGCCCAGAAAGCTCACCCATGATTTGTTAACAATCAGTGACTCTCAGATCATTTTAACGGCTCTTCTATCATGCTTTTCAATTTGCTTGT
The DNA here is from genome assembly GCA_028571685.1 of Heterohyrax brucei. Lineage (NCBI taxonomy): Eukaryota > Metazoa > Chordata > Mammalia > Hyracoidea > Procaviidae > Heterohyrax > Heterohyrax brucei. The sequence continues at coordinate 101,948,776 of CM053151.1, forward strand.
TTTGTTTTGTTAGGGGCCTTTGAGCAGATTCTGACTCACGGTGACCCTCGCTATACACAACAGGATGAAACACTGCCTAGGCCTGTGCCATCCTCACAATCGGCTGTGTTTGAGCCCATTATTGCAGCCACTGTGTCAATCCATCTCTTAATTATCTTTAATTGGGCAATCTAATAGGATAATTTAATTTGCTTAATTGTCCTTAATAGGCTGTGAAATTCCCAGTCCTTCTAAGTGACCATTGCCTGGTGGGGGAGGTGGGTCAGCAACAGAGAGAGGCTAGACTAGAAGGAGCTCAGACCTTCCTTTTCTTATTGGTTCAGCTTTTTCCTAGGGGCTCAGCCCAGGAGACATCCATATAAAGAGCATGTTCCAGGTGAGTCCTGGTGATGAATCAGGGTGGAGAAGCATTTCAAATCTCCCTTTTCTTATACTTGAAATGCTGTAAACAAGGGCACATGAAGCCTTTACTAGTTAGCCTTTCTTAAATAATGGTAAATTCGATTAGTCCCACTTATTTACACTCTCACAAGTATGCTATTCTATAGAGCAGCTCTCTCTGTTGCTGTTTTTGAACTTGAATTTCTTTTTTTACCCTTGCTTCTCTTTATGAGTCTCTATTCTCTGGTATTACCTTGTAAATTCTCCTGTAACCAAACTTGTGTAAGGAAGGTCACAAAAACTAACTTAAGATGATATCTGAGAGTGAAACCCAGTGGTGTTGATTTTCCATCTTACTCAGGAGCAGCTGCCCGATCCCTACTGCCCCTCCTGGCAGGCAAGTGATAGTATTTCATGCCATCTTGTCTTATTGATTGAGTTATGTATCTCTCATTCTGCAAAGTCAGTCCTTAAATACTTCTGTAGAGCCACAAGGACTCTTTCTCAGTAGCCATCTTTGACTTTGTCGTTGATACCATTCACTGTTTTTGATAATAAAAAGTAAAAGAAAGTAAGATGTCAGAGTGACCAGGAAGGACCTTAGATAAAATATTAAATCTCTCCCTTCTGACAGAGATACAAGAGTGTACCATCCTTATTATGGACCTCATTGTACCCCTTTTGACTAGAACCTCAACTTTTTACTATAGAAATTATTATCCTACCACTCAAGCCTATAATTTTTTTTTTGCCTGTCTACCTGTCTTTCTGTCTATCATTTGATTGATCATCTGTCCATCCACTCACCCACCCACCCTCCCATCCACCCACACACCCACACATCCACCAACCCCTCCACCCATCTGTCCATCCATCATGTTTTTCTTAGAACATGACCTAGATTCTTCCTCAGCGCAAGTCTCTTACTTTCTGCTTTGTCTTCAATGAATGATGAGTGGGTTTTATTTCTGACGATTTGGAAATATCTTGGTAGCATTTTTAATGAAGAAAAACACTGAGGATTTTTTTTTTTTGCCAGAAATAGTATAGCTGTTATTAACCACTCATTCTAATTTTTTTTTTCTTTTTCAACTGTCTTCTCTTCCTCTTGTTGCTCACTGCTTTTCTATGACCACTGAGTGATAAGCTACAACTTTTCAGAAATAAACAGTGACCATTCTTATCCAAGATGGTGGATTTTACATTAACATTTATTTTATCTGAGATTAGTATTGCCACACCTTCTCTTCTTTGTATATTGTTAGCTTGGTATATATTATTCCATGCTTCAATTTTCAATTTGTTCATTTCTTTAAGTCTAAGATGTGTTTCTTGTAAGCAACATATGTATGGGTCATGTCTGTTGATCCAGGATGTCACTTGTTGTCTCTTTATTAGAGCACTCAGTCTGTTTACTTTCAGTGTAATTATTGATAGGTATGTGTTTTGTTCTGTAATTTTGATGTATTTATTTCTGTGTTGGTGTTTCCTATGTTCTTAATATTTTGTTCCGGGTCATTCTTTTTTATTGATTTACTTTTCATCTTTTCCAGTATTGGTTTTATGGTTGTTGAGATGCTTGTATTATGTTTCTTGCTTTCATACATTACGTTGTTATTGTGCTTTACGGCTTCCCCTATCATCTCGCTTACTATTCTAAGTTTAAACCCAATTTTAACTTCTGCATCTTTTTAACTTCCCCTCCATCTGAAGGACTGTAACTACTGTAGTATATCTGTTTTTGTGTGACACTGTCAGTTTTCATGATATGATCACTGGTTCCTTTCTTTTAATATAGTAGCTTTGACTGAGTTTTGTGACTTCCTTAGCCTGAGTAGGTTTCTACGTGCTGTGTCCTGCATTACCTCCTTAAATATGCACTTAATGGTTTTGTTTTTTTAAGAAAAGAGATTCTTTTAGTATTTCTTAGAGTTTTGGTTTGGTTTTTACAAAGTCTCTAAGCTTCTGTTTATCTGCCAGTGTCTTAATTTCATCTTCATACATGCAAGACAGTTTTTCAGGATATATAATTAGTAGTTTGAACTTTTTCTCCTTCAAGGCATTGAATGTGTTATTCTATTGCCTCCTTGCCAAACTTGTTTGTGTGAGAAGTCAGACAAAAGCCTCCAGGGTTTCCCTCTGAATGTCAGCTTTGCTGTGAGCCTTGCTGCCTTTAAGAAAATCTGTTTATGCTTCATTTTATTAAGCTTGATTATAACATGTCTTGGACCTGACTCAATGGCAATGGGTTTTGGGCTTTATGATATGTCTAGGTGTCTTTCTTTTGGGGTCCGGTTTTTGTGATATTCAATACATGTCTTAGATATCTATGTTCTCTTCTTTCATAATTTCAGGGAAGTTTTCTGTCAGCAGCTCAACAACAATAGTCTGTGCTTTCATCTATCCTCTGTTCCAGAACTCCAATTAATTGTAGATTACTCCTTTTAATAGAGTCACACATGTTTCTTAATTTTCTTATTTCTTTTCTCTTATTTCATTTCCTTATCTCTCTTCTCTGATTTCTCCTCATGAATGCTGGTGTTGGTTGTTCTGTCTTCAAGATCTACTAAGTTTGACTTCAAGCTCCTCAATTATGCTCTTTCGGCTTGGGTTAAATTGTCTTATTCTGTTGTTTTGTTATTGATCAATTGGATTTCAGATTGTTGATGTTTCATCAGTTCTGGTAGCTTCCTTAATTTTTCATTTTGCTCTGTTGCGTTTTGTTTAATCTCTAGGAGCATTCTAATATAATTCTATTGTACTTGACCTCTGATAGTTTCAGAAAGCCTTCTTCATCTGGGAAGTTTCAGTTTCTCTGGTGTTGCCTCAATAGCAGCCCAGGTGTAGTTCTGAGAAGTGAGTTGGTCACCAGCTGCCTCTGTGTACTCTAGTGGCTGGCCCCAGGCCTAGTCTCTTGGATGACAGGCTCTACCTCCTATCTGGCAAAGACAGTGCCCTACTTATGGAGTCCCTGGGGGGCCATCAACTGACCCTATGATGTGAGTCACTAAAGGCTGGAAGAGATGCCACTGAACCCCTCAGCAGTTATGTCTCCAGGGAGTCTTACTTTAAAAATTTAGGAGCTGTCCGACAGCTGCCAAAATCAGTCAGGCTGTCAGGTGTGGCAGACCCCACCTTCTGGCTGACAACAGCTGTCCCCAGATGCTATGACATAGTTCAAAGTAGGGAGGAGTTACAGCCATGTGCTGTCCTCAGTTGGGCCCAACTCATAAGGGAACACTGTGCTAAACACAGCCTTTCTGCTGGAAAAGTGCCTTCTGGAGTGGCACTGCTCCTCGGCTTGTGAATTAGCCCCTGCTGAGGCTTCTGACTGGGTGACTCTGCCTCCCTGTTGACCAAGATGGTGTCCTGGCCAAGCTGCCCTTCCCACCACAAAATAGAAAAATCTATGGCAGAGCTCAGAAAAGGTGGGGGAGGCAGTGGTGCCCTCAGTCAGGAGCTGGGCTCTCAAAATGTGGCTCTTCCACGCACTGTCTCTCTACGGCACTATACACTGTTTACTTATCACCACAGTTCAGCATAGTATTGGCCAGCTTATGCCATCCCCTGCCTCCTAGATAACAAAGATGACATCAGTGCCTGCAGTCTGCCCAAACAGCCAGTCAGCAGGAGAGGGGCTCAATGTGCTTTGCCTTGTAACTGAGGGGTAGTTTCCTGTTTAGTGGTGTGTAGTCCCGTCTGACAACCCTATGGTATATCCTAGAGCTCCCTGTGTGTCCAGAGTGTTCTGTTAAGTTATCAATGCTGTCTTGAGTTTTCAGAGAGAATTGAGAAGACATATGCCTAGTCTTCCCTCTTGGCTCCTCCACCCAACCCCACCCACTGCATTCCCTAGTCTTATAACTGAAAAGCAGGTGATTTCTGTTTACTCTGGCTTCTACCTCGTGCAAAGCTCTTATCTCTGTCTTTAGTAATTCTTCTGAAGGAACCATAATAGTTCCAACAAAATGATTGTATCTCTCTGTCAGTCTCAAACAAAACTGGCAGGCATGAATCCAGACTATACACAAGGGGAGGAAGAATCCACAACCAAGTAATCAAAACTGTTAGTGCCATCCCTCTTACTGAGTGTTCTCTCTGCTCACCAGTATGTCTGATAATAAAATGTTAAGGACAAATTGTCATTAATAATGAATACCTGATAGTTCAGCCAGTAGGGGAAACAAAGAAAGATTAAGATGTTTCCTTGTGATCCTGCCTTCATGAGTGGCAGCAAATGTCTCTCTGCATTCCGTGATTAAGGGTTCACATAAAATGTGCCCTCTGATGGGTGGTGGTGGCTCAATCAGAACACCGTGCCAATCATGATTCCCAGAATGCTGACGTTCAGCTTCGTCTTCAGAATCAGGCATGCTTGGTGACCTCCAAGTCCTACTGCTGCCTGGGATTTCATTTCAAGAGGGCATTTGGGTCTGGTGCAGCTTTTTAAGCAGACTGATTATCTGCAGCTTTGTGAAAATTTCTTTTCTTCAGGAGTTATTTATTGCTGTGAAATTAATGGCATATTCAAAATGCAGCAAAAACAAAAGGCAGTTGTGAAATGAGGATGCAGACCTCTGAGCACTGGGACTCACAGATGTGATGCGTCTGCTCTTGCACACTGGTGTTGGAGTGAGGCGGGTGAAGTAAGGCCGCTTCACTTCTTTCGTCACCAGCCTATTGGTGGTCCCCGACCACAGAAATGCCCAAACAGAGACAGTGGCCATGTCTGATCACTAATGAGTTTCCTGTCTTACTGGTAAGGAGAAACTAAGTTATTAGTTACATTGTCTGGCCAAATTATCATAAACTCTCCCTGTGGTTTTAATTATCTCTGCTCTTTTTCTCCTCCTATTTTAATCTCAAGCACATGTGTATTGTTTGTATCATTAATTTTAAAAGCCTGTAAAGCAATTGGTATTATCCATCTAATTTTCAAGTAGGTATAACATGATGCAGTAGGGACAGTGCTAGACTATAAATCAAGACTCCCTCCGTTCCTGTTCATATTTTCTGCTAACTTTTAGTGTGACCTTGGTCACAATCTCTCAGGACTTTAGTTTTCTCATATGTGTAATAAAGGTTTAGAATTCAACAACTTCTTAAATCATTCTCAGCTCTGTAGAGTCCATCCATATGTTTAGGATCCTACTGGGGAGGCTGTCATCTGAGAGAGCTTTCTTTCATGAGAAAGCAAGTGTCAAGTGAAGGTGGAAGCTGTATTAATTTTTGTTTTTGCTAGCTTACAGAAGTACTTTAAGTCTTAGCTTAAAGTACAAATGCTTTTATCACTATTAAATATGTGCTTTTCATTAAAGAGTGTACAAAGACTGACAACTGAGTTCACAAACTCATCCTAGAAAAATTGCTACGTACCTTGTTTTAGTTACCTGGTACTGCTCCAACAGAAAATACCATGAGTAGAAGGCTTTATGAAGAGAAATTTTATTGACACAGTCCAGTAAGCCACAAATCCATTTACAAATTTTAAGTCCATTCAGTGAGAGAATTTATCACAGTCCAGTAGGCTAAGCCCAAATCCAGTGAGAGCATCTTGGCACAGGAACCTCAGGTCCAAAGAATGTGCTCTGCTCTCAGTGCTGCTTCTTGGTGGTATGAGGTTTCCAACTCTCTATGCTCACTCTCTCCCTTATATCCTACATCTGGTAACTTGAGTCCTATCTCACCAGCACAACTGCTGCCAATTCTTTGTCAGCTATATCACAGAAGCAGGATTCACAACACATGGGAGGAATGGCACCACATTGGGACTCATAGCCAAGTCAAATCAATACATACATTTTTGGGGGACACAATGCAAGCCATTGCACTCCACCCTTTGCCCCCACAAAACCATGTCATTAAAATGTGTATTCATTTATAGCATAGAAATGGTCTTAAGTCCAGATGAAAAATCCATAAATTTCTCTTCAACTGGGAAATCCAGAATACATGTTATCCTACCAAAATACAGTGGTATAATAGCCAAGCCAAATGCTGTCGAGTTGGAACCAGCTCTTGGTGACCCTAGGAGCCAGGGTAGAACTACAAATTACATATTTTCAATATAAGTGGAGAAATTGCAGGGAAAGAAGGCATTAATAGGGAACAAGCAAGTCAGCAGAACACATTACATTAACTCTCAAAGCATTGAAAATAATCTTCCATTTTCCAAGACACTTAATGCAATAGCTTTGTACTTCAGATTCTAGGTATTGGCCACACTTTCTGGATTCTGAGTAGAGGCCCCTGGCCTTTTACTACAACTCTGCCTGCAAGGCTGACTTGGACAGAAACTCTACCACATCAGTTTTTGGTACACTCTAAGCACCACTGAGTGGCAATTCCACCCTTACAAATACAGGAACCCATGGATCTACCCCTTCAGAGCCCCAAGATCATTGCCATACCTTTTGAGACTGAGGCAGTTCAGCTTCTAGTGCTCTTTGTCTCTTCAGCTTCTGCTTCCTATGGCCTCATGGCCTGTAAATCCCACATCTGCCCTGCAGAGGCAAGTTTTCCAAAGCTTTCTAGCTCCACTGATTCAAGTGCCCAGAGGCACCCCACTGTGCCATGTAGCCTCCTGCACACAGCACTCAGCTCTCCTGCTCCACTGGTCAGCAAACCTAGCTCCACTGATTCAAGTGTCCAGAGGCACCCCACTCTGCTAGGAAACCTGTGTGCACAGGCACTCAGCTCTCTCACTCTGTGGGTCAGCTCCATCACTGTTCTGTGCTGCTCTGGTTTTGCTGCTGCCCATCAGCTGCCTCTGGTCCTCTGCAGTTTCTTACCATCTGTGCCTTCATCAGTGTTAAGAGTTTCTCCGTTCTGTCTGAATCTTCTATACATTCAGTTTTAAAAACCCCTTCCACATTTTAGGTATTTGTTAGAGCAGCACCCCACTCCCTTGGTACCAAATTCTATTTTAGTCAGCTAGTACTGCTGTAACAGAAATACCACAGAGTGGATGGCTTTAACAAAGAAAAGTTTATTCTTACAGTCTGATAGTTTACAAGTCCAAATTCAGAAAGCTCCAGGGGAAGGCTTTCACCCTTGCTGGCAGTGGAGGAAAGTCCTTGTGTTGCATCAATCTTTGTTGAGGGAGCATCTTGGCACAGAACTCTCAGTTCTGAAGGCTACGCTCTTATCCCAGTGCTGCTTTCTTGGTGTGAGGTTCCAAACTCTCTACTTACTTCCCTTTCCTTTTAACTTTTGTGGGATGAAAGGATAAAGGGTGGTACAAAGCATACTCCAGGGAAACTCCCTTTACTGTGGAGCAGGGAGATGATCTTATGAAGGGATTTACAGTCCCACCTTAATGCTCTAACATATAGCGTAGGAAAATCACAAAATGGAGGACAATCATGAAATATTGGGAATCATGGCCCAGCCACATGGCTATACATGTTTTTGGGGTGACACAGTTCAATCAATGATATATCTCATTGCTAAATATCACTATGGTCACCTTTGAAGTACTCCCCTTGGGAAGTTTGCACTAACTCCAACACCTACTCCATCTCTCAAAGCAATTTTGGAACTCCTTTTTTCTGGAATGGCCATCAGCACTGTTGATCTATTACCCTTGATGTCCTGAATGTCATCAAAATGCCTTCCTTTCAATATTTCTTTTAACTTTGGGTAAAGAAAAAAGTCATCAGGGGCCAGGTCAGGTTAGTCGGGGGGAGGTGTTCCCATATAGTTATTTGTTTACAGGCTAAAAGCACCCTCGCAGATACTATATATTTAAGTTCACAAACTTACCACCATCCCAGTGTGTACAGTGGCCATTCTAGAAAGTTCCAAAATTGCTTTCAAGGGTAGCCTAAACACTGGCATCAGTGCATAGCTTCCCAAAGGGATTACTTCAAAGGTGACTGTAGTGATAGTCAGCAATGAGTATGTAGCACTGAGAACAATTAAGTTCATGGATTTAATTGGTGAACCTCGTATGTTATGCCTGGACGTTAGGAGAATTGACTAAGTAGCTGAAGATTTTTGTTTGCTTTTTTACCTATGAAAGTAGTCTTTCGTGGAAAAAGATAGGATTACCTTCATGGAAAAATTTAATAAATCCTTTTAATTTCAAGTTACTAATGTGAACTTCCAACTCATTCTGTTATCCTGTTTCTTCTTTGACTTCCTCAAGACTGAGAAAGTATGAGCTATGCATAGATGCTGTATTTCCAAACAAATATGCTGTTGTGTTCAGGAAATGTCTAACATTGTATCAGAAATCAGAAAACCAGAGATAGTGTTGGTAAGTAGAAAGTGAGCTCATCCATAGACACTAAATATTGGAAGAAACCTTAAAGTTACTTTACTTCAACCACAAAAGTATTGCTCAAAACACTTTGAACTTTCTGAGACCTGGATTTCTATCACAGGTTTCCAAAGTTATTACTAGCCAAGGAAGCCATTGAAACTCAGAAGGACTCAGTGTTCTTGTCAATAAAAAGAAAATCAGGATTCCCTTATCCTAAATATTTTATTTTTTTGCCCTAAAACCCTCTTATTCTACTAGGTACTTGAAGTCATTCAAAAATTTCCTATTGGACAAAGAGGAAATTTTTGAACAACTTCAAGGACTTAGGGGAAAATCAAAGTAGGTGGTCTTGAGATTTTGGAAATAGTAGTAGAATTAAGTTTTTTGAAGTTGGGGACAATAAGCCAAGAGTTCAGTTACTCCCTGAGAATCAGTGGTTAAGGAGGCTGATTGGCTCTTTCAAGTCAAAACTTGCTGTTACAACTAGTTAATGAACATACTCATTACTTACTGATAAGTAGCTGAGGCATTCACTTTATGAGACACACCACAAGCAGCCAAATAACTTCCTTATTGTTGCCCTTGCACACTTTCATAGACCCTGATATTGACTATTGACAATGTTATTTCGGCATTCTTACAGTGAAGCAAAGAGCCCCCTAAACCACAAAGCTTATTTTTTTTAAATGATTTGTCTAAGGAGTAGTCAGAGTAAATAGACAAACATCCCACAAACTTTTCTATTTAAGATCCTTATTCAGGGCAATTGAAAGTAGCTATCTTTTTTGCTTTTGTCAAGGAAGGTTATTTCCTTATAGAAGTAATATTTCTACTTCTAATGCCACAATTGCTTTATTATGTACCAGTCAAAGAAAAAACCTTGAGGTTCTGTTTCTTGTAAAGTGTTTAATTTTATAAATAAGTGAGACTGTGACTTCACAGCAAAAATTAATATTCCTGAATTAAACTTTTAACCCTAGCTTGGTTATAAAATGATTATCACAGAAATAATCAGAACTGCTCTTAAGATGGAATACAATGCTTTGATCTGAAGGAATCACAGAAGAAAGAGTCTTTCATTTCATGGGAGAAAAGGCTCTGGGATGTTTACTTGCCAATGAGAAGTCAGATAAAATATATCCAAATGAATTTGAATGTGGATAGAAAAGAAGATAGGATGTACCTTGACAAATAGTTTCAGCCTCTGCATTTGGCATGAGAGTGGAGTCAGGAAAATGAACTCTATGTGTTATAAGACTAAGATGCATATTGGAACTTAAGCAAAACAATTCTTGCATTTGTTTTACTGGGAAATTACCTTCCACACACAACTCTTCTCTTTCTGATATTCATGTTCTCTCTGTGTGTGTGTGTGTGTGTGTGTGTGCTTGTGTGTGTATGCATACATACATATAAACCCAAGTACCAAAGCCACTGCCTTTGAGTCAATTCTGACTCATAGTGACCCTATAGGTCAGAGAAGAGTTACTGCATAGAGTTTCTAAGGAGTGCGTGGCAGATTTGAACTGCCAACCTTTTGATTAGCATGCATTGCACTTAACCACTAAGTCACCAGGGTTTCCATTATATACATGTGCATAAATATGTTTACATAATACAGGCTTTTGGCATGATGTATTTGCTATAGAGAAAATGAGAGAAGTGACCAAGACAAAAATGTGGAGGAATACGCTAGGAATAAAAACATTCCAGCAGACAATACAAGAGAAAAAATATCATGTATCACAAAGTGCAAGGAGGAACTTAAAACAAAAACAGATTTGCTTTAAACTGTAAAGAAAGAGTCTTACCCAGAGGTGAACCTCCGGGTTCTTAGTTTTGTTGGCCATGTTTAGTTCCTTCACCTCTGCCGACTTTGATCAGTTGTGATCACCTTGAGACCTTCAAGGAGGCCTTTCTAATACAGGTCATAGACATACAGTATCTTGTGTGTCATCCAGAAATGACTTTCCTCACAGTGACAAGGGGTACTTAACTACAAATTAGAGCAGCTCCCAGATGTATGTGAGCACATGGGCCTGCTAGCAAAACCCTGACTTATCTGCGCAGCACCGCTGTCTCATTAGCCTCTCATTTACGTGTGCCCACCATGCCACTGACTGGTAGCTGGGACATGTTCACTTCCATGAACCACATTCATAATTATGAAATAGCGGATGTGCCATATCCAATAGAAACCAACCACTGTATTACCTTCTGAGGTGATGAATTCAATGGAATGGCCGAGAGAGAGACAGCTAGTACAAGAGACAGAAAGTGAGCAGAGAGAGAGGATACCCTTTGACAACAGAATAGCGAGAGAGAACACAAAAAAGGAAAAACATATATATATTTATATATGTATGTATGTATATATCTATGTATATCCCCACTGCTGTTGAGTGGATTCCAACTTGTGATCTATAGGACAGGATCTATAGGACAGAGCAGAACTGCCCCATAGAGTTTCTAAGAGCACCCGGCAGATTTGAACTGCTGACCTTTTGGCTAGTAGATGTAACACTTAACCACTAAGCTACCAGGGTTGCCCTATATATATTTATATATGTAGGATGGACAATTAAGTTTGTGAACTTAATTATTCTGAATGCTACATACCTCTTTGCTGAATATCACTATGGTCACCTTTAGTGTACTCTCCTTGGGAAGCTGTGCACCGAAGTCAGCACCTAGTCCACCCTTCAAAGCAACTTTGGAACTTTTTCTGCATTGGCCGTTGCACATGGTGGCTCAGTGACAAATTCATGACTTTAATTGTATAGTTGTCTCTGAAGGAGTTTTTAGCTAATAAACAAATAACTGTATTGGAACGCCTTCTCTACCCACCTGATCTGGCCTCTAATAACTTTTTTCTTTACCTGGAGATAAAGGAAATATTGAAAGGAAGACATTTGATGGCATTCACAATGCCAGCCCCGATGGCCATTCCAGAAAAAGAGTTCCAAAATTTCTTTGAAGGGTAGACTAAGCACTGGCATCAGTGCTTAGCTTCCCAAGGGGAGTGCTTTGAAGGTGACCATAGTGATACTCAGCAGTGAAGTATGTAGCACTTTTTCTAGGATGAGTTCAGGAAATTGATTGGCAGACTCCATACATGAGTGCACTTAAGGTTTGGCTGTTGTTATTATTGACCCCAATTTTGAATCACTACTAACTAACTGGAAAATATTTTGCTCCCAGTATATCTTTCTTTTCTAGTTTTCCTTATTATAATATATGACAAAGTGGCAGTGGACTTAATATGCATTTCAGAATTGACTCAGTGACAACCAATAACAACCTCAGTCCTTTATTGTAGCTGTCTGTGAAGACTATTCTTACCTAGGACATGACTCTGAGTATTTTGTCAGTAGGGGAGAGAAATGTGTTCTGTTACAATCTAAATGTCTATTGTATTCCAAATATCTTTCTTATTAGATATTAGACTATGGAAACTTGAACAACAATAGGAAGGATTTTATGAAAATCTTACCTTCCATAGAAATTTACTTTCCTCTAAAATTCCTCTTTTCAATCTGTCTGCTGAGCAAATGATCCAAGAAGCTGGATCATTCAAAGAAGAACAAGGTATCAGGATTGGAGGATGACTCATGAACAACCTGCGTTACACAGATGACACCACTTTACTGCTGGAAGTGAAGAAGTTTCGAAACACTTACTGATGATGATCAGGGGCCACAGCCTTCAGTGTGGATTGCACCTCAACATCAGGAAAACAAAAATCTTCACAGATGGACCAATAATCAACATCATCATCATAAGTGGAGAAAAGATTGAGGTTGTCAAAGATTTCATTTTACTTGGGTCCATAATCAACACCCATGACAGCAGCAGTCAAGAAAATCTGCGTTGGAAAAATCTTCTGCAAAACATCTCTTTAAAGTATTGAAAAGTAAAGCTGTCACCTTGAAGACTGAAGTGCACCTGACCCAAGCCATGGTATTTTCAATCGCATCATATGCACGAGAAAACTGGACAATGAAGAAAGAAGACAGAAGAACTGATGGCTTTGAATTGTGGTGTTGGAGAAGACTGTTGAATGTACCATGGCCCTCCCAAAGAACAAACAGGTCTGTTCTGGAAGAAGTCCAACCAGAGTGCTCCTTGGAAGCCAAGATGGCAAGACTGCATCTTACATAATTTGGACATGTTGTCAAGAAGGAAGGATCATTCCTTGGAGAAGGACATCATGCTTGGCAGAGTGGAGGGTCAGCTAAAAGAGGAAGACCCTCAGTGAGACAGATTGACACAGTGGCTGCAACGATGGGCTTAAGAAGAAAAACGATTGTAGACGTGGTGCTAGACTGGGCAGTGTTTTGTTCTGTTGTGCATAGGGTTGCTATGAGTTAGTACCGACTTGATGGCACCTAACAACAACAAAATTCCCCTCAATTGAGAAATAATGTCCGGTTTTGTATCAAATAATTTATATTTGGGTTATGTGTATTACTTAAAATTGTACATTCAACTCATACAGAATTAACTCGTATCAAAAAAAAAGCTTTAAATCTTCATGTGAGCTGTAGGCCAGCGTATGACAGCAAGATATACCCTTTTAAGACACTTCTTTTGCCATAAGAGACACTTTGAAACCACAAATTTGAAAGAAACTTCAGTTTATTCCTGACCCTGGTCCTGCACTTGACAGAAACTGTAAGTTTACAGCAGTCACTCTCGTGTGACTGTGTAAATTCGCTGTGATAATAGTTTGCAGCCTGGTTTAATTTATATAAAATGTCGAGGGAAATGCTGATTTCATATTGGAAACGAGGTTAGGAGGAGGCCCTGCAACTGCCTTTGTGGAGTTCTGCAACTCAGCACCTTATGATTCTGACTTTTTCCATACTCAAGAGGAATCAATCTAGGTGACTTCATGAAACTGAATATTGGAAATAATGCTGGCAACTACTAAATCAACCAGGTTCTGGCAGTTTAGTCCTTGCAAGGAAATGAATGCGTTAACTCTTTCTGATCAATGATTAAATTAGAGTTACGCATAATCTGATTTGTATGATGCTGCTCTTGCATATGCAAGAAAATTGAAAGAAGCAAGTGGTACCAGCTGTTGTCCTGATGAAAAAGAAATAGCTTGAAATGTGAAGGTGATATAAAATGGTTTATCCATAACTATGGCCCAGATCTTTCAGAATTTTTCTGCAATCACTTTATTCCTACGTTGTTGTTTTAGGTGTTGTCAAGTAGATTCTGACTTGTAGTGACCCATGTGATGGAGTGGAACTGCCCCATAGAGTTTTTTGGGCTGTAATCTTTATAGAAGCAGATCTATAGGTCTTTCCTCCTGCAGAGCTGATGAGTGGATTTAAACCACCAATCTTTTAGTTAGTTGGTCTAGGGCTTAATTGTTGTATTACCAGGCCTCATACTATTCCCCCTTTAGGGCTTTTTTTTTTTTTTTTTTCTGAGAAGGGGAAAAAGAGACAAAATTGCAAATGAGCTAAGTTTTCACTCTCTAAAGTCAAAACAAATTCATGTATCCATCACTTACGAGTTCTGTTACTGTGCTCAAGTTATTAAGCCTCTCTAAATCTCTCTTTCCTCATTTGTAAAAGAAAAGGGTGATAACAGAACTGACTTTGTCAGGATTGTGTCATGGATTGAATTGTGTCCCCCAGAAATGTATGTAGCAATTTGACTAGGTTGTAATTCCTGGTACTGTGTATGTTGTCAGTCCTGCCTGTATGATTTTAATGCGTGAGGATGGGCAGTAGCTGTATTGGTGGCCAGGACTCAATGTATAGGACTGTATTGTGCCTTGAGGCGATCTCTTGGGAAATAAAGGAAGGGGAAGAAAGTAGAGAGTTGGAGACTTCATACTAGAGAATAGCAGTTCCAGGAGCTGAGCACATCCTTTGCAAAGGACCTGGGGTCCCTCTGTCTCAGTATCTTCCAGTCCAGGGGATGGTCCTTGATGACAAGGACCTCCCTCCAGAGCCAACAGAAAAAGGCTTCCCTTGCAGCCAGTAACGTGAATTTGGACTTGTAGTCCCTTGGACAGCGACAGAATGAAATTTCCCGTTTAAAGCCATCTACTTATTTTATCTCTTAGAGCAGCACTAGATGACTAAGACAGACTGATTGTGATAACCCCTGTTACTTGTTTAGCCTAGTACCTGACACGGAGAAAAGATCCAATGAGTGGCAGTGGCCATTCTTCATATTCTCATCATCACCAATACTTAAGAAAGATGCCTGTAATGGTGTTATTCAAAGATTTTCGTGGAAAAGTTAGTCATTTTTTTTTCTCAATTGTTTCCAGTGGCAGGACGGGTAAACCACAGGCTGCATAATAGCTGACAAATGCCATGTATCATGACAAAGGAAGATGGTAGTCAAGAGGAAGTGAATTTGAATCCTTACTGCACATAAATGCCTTGAGCAATTTATTTACTCCTAATTCTGCTGGATTTGACTCAACAGTACTTGGCTGGCTTGGCAATTCTGCTTTATCTGCTCTGAAAAACAATGACTAATACGTAGCTACATTTCACAGTGGCAATAACATTCTTCCTAGGGTAAAAATTTAACTCTTTTGTAAATGCTGTCTTATTAACTAATAATTTGCCTTTCCAGTGGTATTTATCTTCTTTACTTCTTTACAGGAAGAACTTTAAAATGTTGATAAGTTATTAGGTTACTTTTCTGGGGTGGGGGTTGTTAGGGTCGTATCTTCAAACTCTGTTAAACATGGGACATAATCCTTCCTGTTTTTTGTTTAAAACAACAGAAATTTAGTCTCTCAAAGTTCTGGAGACCAGAAGCCGGAAACCAGGGTGACAGCAGGGCTGGGTTCGCTCTGAAGGCTCTAGGGAAGAATCCTTCGTCGCCTCTTCCAGCTTCCAGGTGTTCTTTGGCTTGTGGCTGCATCACCAATCTCCACTTGCATTTTCACATGGACTTCTCCCCTGTGTTTCGGATCCTAAGCCAGTATGACTTCGTCTTAACTTGATTACATCTGTACAGGTCCTACTTCCAAATGAGGTGATATTCACAGGCTATGGGTAGACATAATTTGCATGTGTATGTGTGCTTTAGGTCAAGGTTTATAGAATAAATTAGTTTCTCATTCAAAAACTCATACACAATTTATTTTGTGACGTTGGCTGCGATCTCAGCAATGTGTCAGCCCTCTTCCCCTTTACCTTTCCACCTCAGGTTCCCTGTGTCCATTTGTCCAGTTGTCCTGTCCTTTCCTACCTTCTCGTCATTGCTTTGGGCAGGTGTTGCCCGTTTGGTCTTGTATGTTTCACAGAATGAAAAAGCACTGTCCTTAAATGTGTTACTGTTTATTTCATAGGCCTGTCTAATCTTTGGCTGCAAGGTCAACATTAAGAGTGGCTTCAGTTCTAAGCAGTGTTTTGGGAGGCTATATAGTCTCGGGGTTCCTCTAGTTTCTATTAGACTAGTGACTCTGGTCATTTTTGCAAATTTCAGCTTTGTTCTACATTTTTGTCCTGCTGTGCTTGGAGCCCTCACTTATATTCCGTTATTGCCGTTGTTTGTGGTAGTCAAATGCCACCTGGTTCTTCTGCAGTCTGGCTGGTGAAGGCTGGGATTCAGGTGGCCCATTAGTTCTTTAAACTAACATTTTCCTTGTGTCTTTGGTTTTCTTCCTTTTCCTGGGCTCCAGACAGGATTGGACCAACAGATGTATCTTAGATCGACTCTTGCAAGCTTTTAAGACCCCAGACCCTGCTTACCACAGTAGGTTATAGAACCTTTTTTATGAACTATGTCATACTAATTAATTAACCTAGATATCTCCCAACACCGTGGTCTTAGTCCTCAGCCCCTGTAACTTAGTGTTTAAATGTGTCCAGGAAGTCTCTATGACTTTGCCTTGGTCAAGTTGTACTGACTTCCCCTGTGCTGCCTTTTGTTTTTTCCCTCACAGAAGTTAATGCTTATCTTCTATCTGGTTTGTGATTTTCCCTCCTCACCCTTCTCTAACTTTTAACCATCTAAGAGTGTATTTGTTTTGTTTTGTTTTGTTTTATTTTCCTATGTATAAACCTTTTCTTAGATTTCTATTATAGTGGTCTCATATAATATTTGCCCTTTCATAATTCACTTATTTCCACAGCATAATGTCCTCAGTATTCATCCATGTTGTGAAATATTTGATGGCTCGTCATTCTTCTTTTTCATTGCCTGGTATTCTCTGAGGTCTGCCAATTAAGTTCAAGAATTTGTCCTAGAAAAATGCTACGTACCTCACTGCTGAATATCACTATGATCACCTTCAAAGTACTGCCCTGGGGAAGCTATGCACTGATACCGGTACCTAGTCCACCCTTCAAAGCAATTTTGGAACTCCTTTTCTAGAATGGCCATCAGAGCTTTTGTCATATAACCCTTGATGTCCTGAAAGTCATCCAAATGGCTTCCTTTCCATATTTCTTTATCTTCAGGTAAAGAAAAAAGTCACTGGAGGGAGATCAGATGAGTAGAGATGGTATTCCAATACAATACAATAGACCGTTGTCAGGTATTTCACAGCTGATATGGTGAAGTGTTTTGATGAATATGTTCAATTGTTATCAGCTCTCAGTTATCTAGGTTATCTTCTTGTGTTTATGCACTGTTAGCAATGGTCTGTGTTGTACTTATGTCATATATTAGTTCCTTCTCCCTGTGGGAGAAAGAAGTATCAATCTGTTTCTGTAGAAATTTACAGCCTTGAAAATCCGATGGGATCTTTATGAGTTGGAAATGACTCAATGGCAGTGGGTTATGGATTAGAGCCCCTAGAATTGTCTCCATTTTTTCTTCCATGATATTTATTGTTTTAGGTTTTCTGTTTGGGTCTTTGATCCATTCTGAGTTAGTTTTGCATGTGATGTGAAGTATGAGTCCTGTTTCAGGTTCTTACAGAAGGACATGCAATTGTGCCAGCACATTTTTTTTAAAAAAGGCTACCTTTTCCCCATTTTGTAGAGGTTGATCCTTTTTCAAAGGTCAGCTGACCATAAGTGGATAGATTTATACCTGAGTTCTCGATTCTGTTCTATCGGTCTGTGTGTCTGTTGTTATACCAGTACCAGGCTATTCTGACTAACCTGATTGTATCGTCGGTTATGAGACTAGGTAGTGTGAAGCCTCTGACGTCTGTCTCTTCAGTGATGCTTTCTTTCCCTGGGTTCCGTATAAAGTAGTGATTTCTTTTTCAATCTCAGTAAAGAGTGCTGTTGATACTTGGATTGGGGCCACATTGTACCTGTAGAATCCTTTGCTTAGAACTGATGTTTTCATAATGTTCAGTCTTCCTATCGATGAGCATAGTATGATTTTCCATTTACGTAGGTCTCTTTTGTTTCTTGCAATTACATTTTGTAGTTTTCATTGCACAGGTCTTTCACATTCCTGGTTAGATTTTTTCCTAAATGTTTTATCTTTTTAGAGGGCATGATCAATGGTATAGTTTCCCTGACTTTCTTTTCTAAGTTCTCTTTGTGTATAGAAACCCAACTAATTTTCTTATCTTGATCTTGTATGTTGCTATTCTGCTAAATATTTCTAATAGTATGAGTAGTTTCCTTGTGAGGTCTTTGGGGTTCTCAGTATGGAGTATCATATTGTCTGTGACTAAGGATAGTTTTATTTCCTGCTTTCTACTTTGGATGCTCTTCTCCATTTTTAATCCTATTTCTTTAGCACCATGTTTATAATTGTAGCCATGTTTATAATTTTTTGGTTTTCATCCTAGCAAAGCTGCGAGAAGGGAAGCGGAATCTACTGCGAAACAAATTTTCCCTAGAGGATGACATAGCCTTTAAAAATAAAATCAGTGACATGAAAGGAGAATAAATGTTTTAATCATCAAGAGCAATAATTCTGTTCTAAATATTAGCATAACTGATAAGGAGTGGAGAACCGAAAGAGACTGGGGACACTGCTTCTGTGTTCATCTTGCTAGATGCCTTCATTCAGTGCTCTTACATTAGGTCACTTTATTCAGGAGGTAATCTATTGCAACTACAGTGAAAGTCACCTAACAATTGATGCTATTTTTTTTCTTCTAGAATCCATTTATTCATCTTCTTTTCAATTTCAAAGGAAGAAACCTGCCCCTCATAGAGTATTACCATAAGTTCTCAATGGCGTGTCAATGGCCAGCCCACTTTGAATAATTAGCTGTATGACTTTATCTAAGTCAAAAAAGTATAGGATTAAAGCATGTAGAGCTATTCTTCTATACAGACTAGTTCTTAAGGCTGCATTTATGTTAGTTTATCTGCTATTTCCTTTAAAGACTAGAAAGTTAGCTTCATCGACACCTTCAATGTGATATGATCTGAATTTGTACACTATTATATTCTTTTTATAATACTTGTATTATGAATTTTTACATGTATCTTACATTTGCCTTACCTTTCCCTATCCTTTGTCTTCTTCCAGCAGTCACAGACATAAACAAGCACACCTGCACATACACACCACAGCTTTACCAATTATTTGGGACCAAAGATCTTGTCTAATTCAGCCTAGCATTTCTATTTTATTGCTTGTCAAGTTGAATGACATTCCATGCTTTAACCTGCTTGCATTAGGGAAAACAGTATGAAACATCAGGTGATTTCTAGCTGCATAGGAAACTCAGCTTCAACCTGTTGGACAGTGTTGCTGCTTCTACTCTAAGAGGCTAAAGAAAAGAAATGTGAGCAACGATATTAACTAGAAAAATAAAATGTTCCAGGAATTTCACTTTAAATCCTAATCATATGACAAAATTTTGTTCTCAGTGCCTTTGTGCACATTTCCAGCTCTCTTTCAACAAAACACTTTCATGCACTCTTTATTGAATATTGAGTGATTACAAGTGCTGTAGTGGCTGCTTTGCATTCATTTGCCTCATTTTGCTTTATAATAAAGCTTTTTGGTGTGACAGTATTCCATTTAGGGGAGCTTCTATGATACTGCTACAGGGGAAATGTATTGGACTGCTGCCTTATAATGTCTTAATCATAATATATTATAATCAATTGCTCATTTATTTGTTGCATCCTCCATTAGGTTATATCTCATTTATAATGGTGTCTTTAGCAAATAACATAATGACAGATAAGTGACAGATATTCACTCAGTATTGACTATAGAATGGAGGCTTATTTATAAAATATGAAGTCCCTATGCTGGTTCAGTCTAGCCAGAGGCTCATGCCTTCTGGAAATGTGATGTCACACATAACAGGAAAGCAAGCCAAAATGAAACTTTTGCTACTTTCTTACCCTTCCCAGTATTTTCAGTTTTGAGGACTTTAAATATTTAAAACATCAGTTCTTATATTGTCCTATAGTTTGATGTTAATAACTGTGCATACACACATACACACTGACATGCAAAGATATTCCCAACACAGAGTTTAATGAAAAAAGAATTTAATAGCAGCATATGTTGAATAACTCAATTTCAAACATATATATGCCTATTCCCATATCCAGGCACAACTTTATTCTTAATTTATTGGTTATCAAACTAATTCCCTATTGATGATTACTTGAGTTGTTTCAAACATTTCGCTATTATTACAAACAAAAAAGAATGTGTCAGATATCTTGGTACAATCTCTTGGCACTCTTGTCAAATTATTTACTTGGGATAAAAGGATTCACATGTTGTTTAGTGGAATTTTTTGATGTGAATTGTTTCTCTGCCTCCGGGAATGTGCTTTTCCTCAGTCCAATGGCTGGGGCAATATGACTTCATGTGATGTGACAAGTGAAGTATGCCAAAGATTGTCTACATCTTGTGTATTAATGAGTCATTGACACCCCTGGGGGCATTTAACTTTTCATATCCCTGTAACTGAGGTGAAGACCTGTGATCAGACAACAGGAAGGGCTGAATCTTATCATATAGACAATAATCACATTTAATCTGATACTGATGACCATTGGGCAGCTGGCCTTGTCAACTCTGAGTTCTGGTGGACTGGGTTAAGCTTGAAAAATGAAAGTGCTTTAAAATAAAGCAAAGGCAGAGAACAGACTCTTGTACCCAGGGACTTGAACCATATGGGAGTAATATTTCTAAAGCAACAAAAATGTATAAGAATTTTTGCAGAAACTTAAAAAGTAAAAATTCTTGGCTGGATTTCTTACTGATCATATCAAATGTATGGTCTTACTAGGACCTTTTGCCAAGGGGCTATCTAAACCCTCACCCTGTCTTGACCTCATCCGCAGCCTGTATAGGTCCTCATGCTGCAGTGAAGATGCATCTGTTCATGCCAACAGCAAACATTTCTTCAGGACCTAAGTATTAGTTTCCTAGGGCTGCTGTAACAAAATGCTACAAACTTGGTGGTACATAAGAAGAGAAATTTATTGTCTCCTTGTTTTGGGAACTGAAAGCTAGAATCCAGGGTGACAGCAGGGCCATAGTCTCTCAGAAGGCTCTAGAAGAGGATTCTTTCTTGTTTCCCCCAGTTTCTGGTAGCCTCAGGTATTCCTTGGCTTTCAGCTGTAACAACTCTATTGTTGCATGGCCACGTTTTTTTTTTTTTTTTTTTTTTTTGTTGTTTGTTTGTTTTTCTGTATGTCTCTTCTTCTCTTTTATGTAGATATGACTCAGATTGGAGTCATATCCATGCTATCATGTTGACTGCTAGCATCTTCGAAGACCCTATTTCCTAACAAGGTCATGTTTGCCAGAAACCAGAAATTATGACTTCAGGGCATCTTTCAGGGGGACATGATTCAGTCCATAACACCTAGTGTACTCTTTAGCATGTTACTTGTTAATGTGTGTCTGTACCATAAAGGCCAGTAGGAGTTAAATAGGTAGGTGAGGAAAAGGATATTGCTACCAGAGGGAAAACCACCTGCACAGAATAGAGCACTGTAAACCTGAATAGTGCATTTAAAATTGTAAGTAGCCTGACTTTGCGGGGAGTTGGGTTACAAACTGAGGAGTAATGGGAATTGAGGCTGGACAGAAGGAAGTAGCAGGTCACGGAGACCTTTTCATCTTCATGACACTCGTCACGCTACTTGCTCACTTGTTTCTTTCTATGAGCACTGAACCAGAACCTCAGCATGGATCCTTGTACTCATTTATAAAAACCATTTCAATTGCTTCCCATCGCCCTTTGGGAAAACCACATTCTTAACATAGCTTACCAGGTCTGGTCCTATCTGTTTCCTGCCTGTTCTGTTTCATTCCTCTCTAGGCCTGCTTGTTTCCTCAAATGCATCCTGGCCTCGTTCTCTGTGCTCAAGCCATATTGAACTTCCTCAAGTGTCTCCAGCAGGCCAAGAGTTATCTACTGCCTCTTGACAAAGGGCTTTTGTGTTGCTCTTTACATACATAGAGTATTCTTTGCTCCCTGCCCCTCTTGCCTTTTTACGTTTTCTCTTGCTGGCTGGCTTATTCCTTAAATCTCACCTCAGTTGTTTTCTCCACAAGTAATGCTTCCCTGAGTTCTCTGGCTAGACCTAATTTCACATGTGTATGTTTTTACAACACCATATACTTCTCCTTCACAGTCCTTACTGGAAATGCAGTTGTCAGTTACACAATGATATGCCAAGCCAAGTGCCATCAAGTCGCCGTGAGTCAGACACATTGATATAATAATTTGATTGATGTTGATTTCCTCCTTTGAAGGAGCATCATCATCAATGCCATCACCTTTAAATAGGTTAGTATTAGCTGAGGTGCTTATCACATGGATGGCACAATTGTAAGTATTTCATATGTATTAATTGATCACATCTTTTTAAAAGTTTCCATTACAGAGATGAGAAAACTGAGGCATAGGCAAGTTACAGTTACCCAAGGCTACACAGCTAACAGGTGGTGAAGATAGAATTTGAAACTAGGCAGACTGAATCCAAATTTCATGTTATTCACTCTTGTAAGATCCTGTCCTAACACTTAGTAATTGCTCAGTAAATACTTGTTGAAAGTATGACTGGATAAAAAAATACATAAAAATCTGATACATACTCTTTACTTGAACTATTGTATATGTAGACACAAAGGAAACATGGTAGAGTCTTTATTTGAAGGAATACATCTAGAAAAGATTCTGAAATAAGAAACCATTGAGAACTCTGACTTGTAATGAAAATCTTTCAAGTAAGAGGAAGTTACAAGATGTTAATCAAAAGGATTAGTTCTGTGGTTCGCATGTCTGATCACCATGACCTTTTCCATTATTGACTTTGGGGTTGATTCAGTTTATGCAATCCCACAAGCTGATACTTATAATTTTGTTATAAATAATGTAATAATGTTACATTTGCTAAGGGTGTAATTTTTACATGAAACATACTTTGGAAATTTTGAAATAGAAAGGGCAGCTCAATGATAGTATCACCCAGGACTCCGATAGACAAGGGTTTACCTCATTTTCCCCAAAGCAAATTACTGTTCCTTTTCTCCGAATCAACGGCACTTGGCTTGGTTTCTCATCTATGTACAATAAGTACTTAACAGATTTATATTTCCATGTATTGAGATTTCCCCATGAGTCTTAGAAGACTTCTAGATTAAAAAAAGTGGTAGAAAAATCATGATTTTAACTAGTTGTAGGATATTGGACCTTGAATTACTGTCAGAAAACTACAGTCAGACCACTGAGCTCCCTTAGCATTGCCAGACCCTGGTAAAGCACAGTCAATCACCTCCATAGGCTTGCTTTCATACCCCTTTTGCTGAGATATCAGATTGTAAAATCTTTCCAAATATTTATTATTTATATACAATGTAACAGTGTGCATGTGTTTTCTGTATATCTTATGGAATTATCCATTGCATTCAAGGAGTGATAAATAGATAACTGATACTTTAATTTTACTAAATAATCTGAATTTTTAATAAGATAAATGATGACAAATAGATGAGGAAGACAGATGGTTATATTCTGGGAAGGTTTTTGTTCCATTATGTTGAGGGAAGATCTAAATGATACCAGTTAGTTTAGTTTGCTATCTCACCACTGAAATTGTTGAACAGAATGATGATTTTGGTGCTGGATTTCTCTACGCCCAGATTTACTAATAAGGAAAGAATATAGTGTTAAAAGCAAGGCAGTGTTAGTCAGGGGTGGTTATGTAGTTATCTAGTTCTGTAACTTATTTATACCATAAATAAAGTAAATTTACATTTTGCTGGCATTTGTACATGATTGTGCATAATAATATTTTATATTAAATATCAGTAGAAGATATTTAAGACACAAAACAGAGAAATTAATATTTTTCTGTGCTGGTGTTTATACTAGAGTTGAAAGAATGTTCTAACTGATGGGGTAAGGGGAGATTCTGGCTTTAGGAAATACTCTAGACATCCTGGACAACCTCCCCCACTGTATCAAACCCAAGATGAATTCAAATAGGCATCATTCTCTATAATCACCCTGTTTCAAGGCAGAGTGGTGGATATGGTTTGGGAGTGTTTCTTCATGACAGATAAAGATTGCATTAGCCATAGGGAAGACTGTTTCGTGTAAGATGAGTAAGACCAAAATCAAAGTTCGGCCCAGAGATTGAAATTACTGTGGATAAGACCAAACTCTGTACAAGTGCCTGGCAAGAGAGTTGGGCACAGGGCAGACAAACCAGTAGGAAGTGAAGTTCACATGTAAGCTGGGTTTCAGAGCTAGGGTTCCTGACCTCCCCTTCTAAGTCAAAGGTAGAAGTTGAAACGAAGGAGCAGTTTGGCACATACCAATGAAGTAGCCCTCTGGCCAGCTCTGTAGAAGAGTCTTGTAATAGGAGCTTTGGGAGAAAAGACTGTTTAGAGGATCTGTCTGATTTGCACTTCGACTCTGCTCATATGGTAGCCTCAGGTTAGCTTCTTTCTACGCTCCACTTGCCACTTGGCAGAGAGCAGAGATTATGCTCCTGTTATTTGCTCTAGAACTGACTGTGCAAAGTCATCGCTGCAGCTCCAGATCCTGGCGCAGAGCTCAGCACAAAGGAAGTGCTTCATGATTGGTTATGGATTGAAGGAACAGGTGAGAGAATGAATGCGAGCAGATAAATAAGACAGGAAAATGGTGAGACAAGTTCTGACATCATCCTTCAAGGACCATCTTAAAATCTCACCTTTTTACTGCATCTCCCACAGACTTATTTATTTCTCAGTTTTGTTTTTTATTGTTTTGTTTCGTGATTTGCTTATTCTGTTTTAATAGCATTTATCAGTCATATTCATGTTCCATACATCATGTAGCAAATCCTGCTCCTTGAGATCAGGAAATGTCAGTTTCTAGCCACTGTGGTATACATAATACCTGGTGTCATAGAGTAGACACTAAACAAATATTTACCAAATTGAGTCTGCAAAGTATCTAATGCACCAATGTTGTTTGTAAGCCATGCTTCGTTTATTTAAACAAAGCTCCCTAGTTTTGTGACAACATAACAGTCACAGAACAAAATCAGAGCAGTAAACTCTGCAAATCAAAAAGACCAAAGTGCAGTAGTCTACTTCTTCAGGTTTGCTCCAGGCGTCGCTATGTCTTCCTTTGCCTCTTGGAAATAATTTCCTGGAGCAGGCTGTCAATGTGTTCTTATAAAATACCCTGTAGTCAGGCTACTTCTCTGACAAAGAGAAATAACTCATGTATATGCCATTCTGCAGCATCCAGAGACCACTTACACTGACACAGATACCAGGACCTCATATTGTTAGGCCGCTGACAAAACAAAAAGGTGTATACAGTGTAAGAGGCACAAAGCCACAAAAGCTTAAAAGGCAATGTTCCTCAGTGTACTGAGGAACCCAGAAGTAACAGCAATTTTCATACTAAAAAATAACCAAATCCACCACCACCGAGTCAATCCCAACCCCTAATGACCCCATAGGACAGAATAGACCTGCCCCATGGGGTTTCCAAAGCTGTAGATCTATATGGAAGCAGACTGCTACATCTTTCTCCAACAGAGCAGCTGGTGGGTTCAAAATATTGAGCTTTCAGTTAGCAGCCAAGCACTTAACCACTGCTCTACCAGGGCTTCTTCTTTGTACTCCAGCAGTGACATTTTAATTTATAAGCTAAGAATGCACTGATTGCCAACTGCAAAAATTGATTTGGTTGTTCATCTGATTCAACCTGTGTCAGAGTTTGAAAGTAATTATGATAGGGGAGCTGATAGGCAGGCAATTACAGTTTTGTTCTCTCACTTTCTGACTCCTTCTCTGCCGCTTTCCTTTCTCACCCCTTCGCCTACAAGGTTGTTTTGTTGGAAGGCAGCACAGTCACAAGACAAGAAGGTAATCTTTTGTGAAGTGGTGTATGGACCCCCATAGCACAGGCTTTAATAAATATATTGTCTTGACTAGTCCTGTATCTTAATCTAATTTTTGTTAACCTCTTAGGAAATCTAACCAGATAAAGCTTGCAGACTACTTTGTCTCCTTCCTGAAAGCACAGGCTGGACAGAGCACACGCACTACCAGGCGGTTACTGCCGCTGATGTGACTTTGTCTTCATCACGTCTAGAGATACAGGGGGTTTCCTCCAAATTGAATTGCAAACAGAAGCCTTAGGTATGGGTAGATGGAGGCAAAATTGAAATCAAAGCCTTTGCCAGGGAGCAGATTCCATGGAAGATTGAAAGTATCCTTGAAAGAACAGAGTAAGAAGGAACAAAGTACTGGAATGAACACCACCCCGCCCCCCCAGGTGGCAGTAACTGGCGTGTAAACCTAAAATAATATACACGAGAAGGTTGAAGAGTATATCACAAGGTAACAATTGCCTTTTGGATGGATGAAGAGCTAATTAAGTGGACATGAATTTCTTGATCTATTTGTATGTTGAAGGGTGTTTCTTTATTTGCAAACACTGGAAAATGCAATGTTTTTGACTCAATAAAATGATTTTTCTGCTCCCCAACTAGTGAAATGAGACTATTTTAGGAAGTAGTATTTACAGTTCAGGAAATACTGAGATATCTTAACTACTTGAAATTTCTTTTTTTCCTTGATAATAAGGGAGTAGTTTTAAGAGATAACACACTGATATTGAAAGTTTTCCAAGTCACATATCTCCTCCCAGGGAATTTGTGGTCTAATAATTCATTGAGACTGCTTCAAGGTTTAAAAGAATGAGGAGTTCTTTAAAACCTCCACCGCTCTAGGTTTAGGCTTCTCCACACAGTTTCTTAGCTCACCTTAAAATCGGCTCTCCACTGCACGGTCCTCTACAGTTCGCACTTACACCTTTTTTATGTGTCAGCATCTTTCCATGGATGTATCAGGGAAAGTTGATCAAGTTGATGAAAGCCTGGCAGTGGCAAACATGCCCTTGACTTGCAGCTCTACCATGGGCTGCCAGAATGTTAGTGAATAAACTCTATAACTTGAAAAGACATCAATTATAGATTATTCCAATTAACTAAAAAGCAAGCATTTTGCTTTGTTACTTGTAAACCACCTACAAAAGTCCTTTCTAAAACAAAGGGGTGAACAGAAACTCTCAAAGTATAAACATATAGTCACATAACTATAGAAGATTTATTTAGATTCCCAAGGTTTCTTAGTCACCTGGTGCTGCTGTAACAGAAGTACCACACATGGATGGCTTTAACAATGAGAAGTTTATTCTCTCACAGCCTAGTAGGCTAAAAGTCTAAATTCAGTGCATCAGCTCCAGGAAAAGGCTTTCTCTGTCAGCTCTGGAAGACAGCCCTTGTTCTAAACCTTCCCTTGAATCTACTCCCTACACTACTTTCTTAGTGATACAAGTCCCTATGTCTCTCTGCTTACCTCTTGTCTTTTATACCTCAAACAAGATTGGCTTAAGACACTCTCTGATCTTATAGATCCCATCAATACAATTGTAGCTAATTCATCTTACTACATCACAATGATTGACTTCACAACACAGAGGGAAAATCTCATCAAATGACATCACAGCAGATGGTCATACAAGACTGGGAATTCTGACCTAGCCAAATTGATAGATATTTTGGGGGGACACAATTCAACCCATGACATAGTGTGTCTAGTACAAAATACAAGTTCAGTTGTTTCTGCACTTACAGTTAGTGATAATACAGAGTGAATCATGTGAGGGTCAGAAACCCACAAGACCGCCTTATGTATCACGATCTCCCAAGTTTTCCGTCTTTGACAGGGTACATTCTTACCACTGTCCTATCACTCATTTTAGTTAAAAACGTTAGAATTTTCCTTCTCTAACAAATTTCTGCCTTACACAGGTTCTGGCTTTTCCAAGTCTTGTTGCACTGTATAGTTGTGTCTCATAGGGCACATATCAGATTTCTTAGATTTGCTGAGGATTTAAAGCCCCTTTTGAATACTTCTTGGCCCTCCTCTGTTCCCTCTGACCAAGGCTTGATGGCTAAGAGAATCAAACAGATGTGGGTCAGAATCGTAGCCCTGCCATTACCTGTGTGGGCCTGAGCTCTCTAGTTTTCTCTTCTAAGAAAAATGTAAACCAGAAATTCCAATGTTCGTAAGATTGTATCTCTGTTTGTCTCCTTGTTATCTGTTTTGAGATAACACGCAAGCTCTGTGACTTTTAGTTGGGAGAGTTAAATAGAACAGAATGTGTAAATTACTTTGCACAATGTTTGGCACACAGTAAATAAATAACTAAATAAGTAAACAAAGAAAACACTACTGTCAAGTTGACTCCAATTCTGAGGAGCCCTATAAAACAGAGTAGGGTTTCCAAGGCTGTAATCTTTATGGAAGCAGGCTGTTACATCTTTCTCCCATGCAGCAGCTGTTGAATACTTAATAAATAGCAGCTACTGTTTTTGATTATTGTTATTGTGTCTCTTTAAAATACAGTGCCTTCTTGTACCTTTCTTTTGGTACAGATGCTTTAGATTGCGTTTAGATCTTTGAAATTTCCAGGGTCTCTTTTATTTGGAATGTGGAGATCTTGTTCAAAACCATGTTATCTCTGCACCCATAACTGCACCATCACAGAACACCACTAAAAATCTGCTTCACATGGATGCAACTCTTTCTTTGGCCTATGGCAGCAGCTCTTTAGGTTCTCTCTACCTGCTATCCCATTAACTCTCACTATGGATTTTTCAAGCTAGTTTCCCCATTACACTTAGCCATCATTCTTCCTGCTCTCTGTCTTATTCTGTTGGTGTAGAGGGGACTACAGTGCCCATTTCCCAACTCGTTTTATGAGAATACAATATGCAACGTGTATTCATAGAACTAGTTGAGACTCCTATGTAGTTTAAATGTATCTCTCTATCAAACTTCCGTGAGATGTTCCATAATTCTTTGTCCCACCCAATGACTGCCAAAGAAATGTGAAAATATATCCTTAGGTCCCACAGATACTTCTCGCTTTCTGAAAGTATCTAAACAATTCACAACATTTTTTCCAGAAGTAATTAACCATATCAGTTGCTTAAGATAATATTTAACTTCTATGAAAAAAAAAAAGATAATATTGAAGTTCTATGATTCAGTTTATCCACTAGCTACAAATATATTTGGATTTGTTATTATAATTATGAAATCATGACCCAACATATGGAGTTGAGTTCATACAAACTTAATTTGGCATATTCAAGAAATATAATGTTCCATACAAAGAAATTTCCGGTGAACAGTAAAACTTTTGTTAAAATGTTGCAGATACAGATACTTCCAGTGTAGACCACTCACCTTTTCTACATTAAAATATCATTAGGGTCAGTAGACTTCAGTTCAGGATCTTATGTGCATCTGGGTCATTTCCGTGCCAAAAAGGTCAACATAAAGAAAACTGAGCTTTATCTGTACCATCTACCATCTCAAAGAACTCCACGGAGAATAGTTATTTTAGTAAATCTCTGATATTACTTTGATTTTTGTATAAGGTGTACCTCACTGTTCAAATCCAAGCACACTGGAATTTCTGGTTCAAAAAATGATATTTGTTAAAAACTGTAATTGATGAAATCCTTAAGACTGTATAAAGTTATATCTCTGTTGTGTGAATTAACACGACTGCTTCAGTCTAAATATAGTTTTGTCCTGCTAGATGCTAAACAGTTACATCTTCTGGTTCTTTATATTCAGTTTTTCTGTCTATTCATTTATTTATTTAATTCTTGATCATTAGCCAAACTGTATTTATAGTCCAGTCGATCCAATTCAAATTGCTCTCCTGTTACTAAGAGAAGGACATTTTTTTTATTATGACTGAGTGAAAATGTACATTCCCATATAAATTTACATGCCCCCACCTATATGCAGCTTCCACTGCTCTGTCTACCCGGTGACAGCACACTATTCCTCTCTGCTCCATATATGTCTCATCCTCCCAACAGTCTCCTTTTCCCTCCTCTCCACCCTCTCCCCTTCCTCCAGCCAGAGGTCAGCAGGATGATATCCGATAGATGCATAGAACCATGAAGTGCATCCAATATATGGTCACTTTGCATCACCAAGTCTAATCCATTCATGTCCGAAGAGTAGACCTTTGTTATGATTTATGGGCAAGGGCAGCAAGAATAGATATGAGGTGTCAGGGTTAGTGATGGTGTGAAATGGGGAAAAAGAAGGAAGACAATTCACTGCCATCAACTCAATTTAGACTGCTAGCAACCGTATGGGACAGAGTAGAACTGTCCCGTAGAGCTCTAAGGAGTATGCAGTATGGCTAAATGTGTAGCAATTTATATGGTACGTTGAAGGCTGACAGTGAGCCAAGGGAGGGAGGTAGTCAGTTGTCCTCTACCACCACAGAACAGTGTCCTATGTCAGCATTCACTCCCTTATTGGAACACCATGGAAGCAGAGAGAGAGGAGAAGCATCTGTGTCGTGCTTTTGGTTTTCTCTGGGACCAGCTTTCTGATCTCCTGTATCGTCCCAGCATTCTCAGGGTATTAGAAAGAGGTTTTGCTTAATTCAGGTCTCTCTTTCAGCCCAGATCAAGGTCCCAGTGAAGCTCAATAGGAATGGACAGTCATTGACATTTTGTGTGACTTAGTATGCAGGGTGAACTCACCGCTATGGAAGCAGTCTTCTCTACAAATATAATCGCCACTCCTACCACCAAAGTTAATATTCAAGAGCTTATATTGCTGATAGTGAGACTTCAACATCATGTTTGCTGTTTTCCCTAGGCTGCTTGTCTTGTCCCTAGATGGAAGGTGGTAGAGAAAAGCCTTCTTAAAAGTTCTACAGATACTCATTCTATGCTGTCTCAAATGCTGTGAAGTAGTACGATAACTAGTTTAACAGCTTCGTAGCAGGTGAAGAGTGTTGCAGGTGTGTTCGCAGCATAAGAGCAAAGCTCCCTCACTCATAACCACGAGTAGCTGGCAGCCTTTCAACCCTACCACTTGAAAACTCTTCTGTTCCTTGAAAGCATTATGTGCTGCAAGTGTAAAGTATGGTTTTATTTCCTAAAAGGATGTATTTTACACAAGCCACTTAAAGGAAAGGTTTAATGGAGTTTTAGCACAGTGTCACTGAAATTTAGAAGAAATTCAGTATCTCTCTCTCTTCTTTGTGGTAACCACAAGGCAGAATCTTGTATATTAACCATAATTTTTTAATTTTTCTTCCTACAATGTTGCGGAAGGCAAAAAGTAGACGGTAGCTAAGAGATCTGGGTTTGGTCTCATCTGTGTCACAATTAGCAGTGACCTCTGCCTGGTTGTGATATGAGTTTGTAAAGAGTATTCTGAGAGTGAAATTCTATGTAAATGAAAAGTATGCTTATTATAATCCCGTGGAGATATTCAGACCCATTTCCCCATCTGATGGGGCTAGTGTATGGTTGATGGATGGCACTTATTCATTTTCCTGACATGCATATACTTTTGGGGGGATATTAAACAAA
Source organism: Heterohyrax brucei (assembly GCA_028571685.1). Lineage (NCBI taxonomy): Eukaryota > Metazoa > Chordata > Mammalia > Hyracoidea > Procaviidae > Heterohyrax > Heterohyrax brucei. The sequence continues at coordinate 101,980,252 of CM053151.1, forward strand.
AGAAGAAAAGATTGAATGACACAATTTTGGTACCTGCTAGTGACTTTCAACATCTCTTATGTTATAGCTCTATGATCTCCATAAATTAATTCCTGGAAATTTATAGCCAGCAACCTTGCATTCTACAGGCTATAGGACTGCTGAAGAGCTGGCTCTAAGCTATAACTTACATGAGATTACAGCATATAGAGACAAAAGAAATTGAATCCAATTAAACCTGGAGGAAGAATCCCATAGGATATAGTTAGGCAGATTTTAATTTTTCTGAGATTCATTCTGTCATACAGAATGAAGCTACTGGCGGGTCCACCATAACCCAAAGAGATAAGAATTTTGTCCACGTGTCCGGGAGAGCACTTGGATTCAGTATTTCCCCCTTCAAGTGTCCCCTTCTGTCCCTGGCTGTTGTATCCAGTGTTCACTCTCACAGCAGGCAGCAGGGAGGAGGAAGAATAAAGGGAATCTGACTTCTCAATCTAAGATCCCTCTACTGAGAATTGGGACAAGAGGACATATTGGCACTTTCCTATCTCTCAGAAAGTGGCTACTGTAATCACGTAAGTGTCCCGAGAGCATTGCCTTGAGGGAAGTGTGTTTTAATGATAGGATTTTGGTCTCCAGCCCTCTGTGGCTAGCTTGGCATATGTCGTGTTATATTTAAACAGTACTGGCTGATAGAGTGGCCATTAATTGGCATTTAGTGACTAGGCTGCAGATCTTTGTTACTCAGCCTTTCAACTAACTGATCATTAACTATGAGGAAATGTTTGACCCAGAAGGTCATTACTGTTATTAAGTGCAAAAAGAAATTAAAATCATCCAATTGTTTTATTATGAATCAGATGAGAATAAAATAAAAAAAAATAGAAAGACACCTTGCTATTACAATGGAGCTAGCGTCTGCTTACACTGCTGCTCTTTTCCCAAGACCAAATAAAAATGTTAATGGGGGAAGGGCTATATTTTCAAACTCCTATTGCTTTATTCTCTAACTAGTTACTGTTGAGTTGATTCCAATTCATGGCGATCCCGTGTGTTACAGAGTAGAACTGTTCCATAGGGTTTTTGTGGCTGGTTAAGGGCCCCGGTAGCATAGGAGTTAAAGTGTTTGACTGCTAACTGAAAGGCTGATGGTTTGAATCCTCTTGTCCTCCAATGGAGAAAAATGTGGCAGTCTGCATCCATAAAGATTTCAGGCTTGGGATCCTATGGGGCAGTTTTACTCTGTTGTGTAGGGTCTGTAAGAGTCAGAATCTGCGCAGTAGTGATAAGTTTGGTTTTGGCATGGTAATCTTAATGGGAGTAGATACCTAGACCTTTTTTCCTACGGTGTCACTGGTTGAGTTCAGAATGTCAGTCTTGTACCACCAGGGACCTCTACTTTATTCTCTAGGAGCTCACTATTTGAATCACTTTATCTGGAAGCCACTCAGATTCGCAGCAGCCTTAAAGTAATTTTTTAAAAGAAAATGGGATAGAGAATAATGTTACTGAGAACATTTTATTATGTAAAATTGTAATAGCATACTGTATGTCTGTGGAATTCCCTTTGCCACAAGCTGCTTGTGTTTTATTGAATTTCCCTTAGCCTTAGCACTTGCTTCGAGAGGAAAGCATGAATCTTGACTTGTCGTCTTGATTCATTCAATGACCTTTGCAATTTTGTCTCTTCCATAATATCCTCCCCACTCTCATAATGCAGAAAGGAAATAAGAATACTCTGGCAGGGTGCAGTGAGTCTTGGCAATTAAAACTTCATATGAAAGTTATCTATTGAGAGAAAAAGAATACAATTAAACCCAACCCCCCAAGCCTCTCTCATCAAATGTGTTAATATCTCATAAAAAAATGGAAATGGATTCTTGGTTAGCTGCAAAGTCAAGGCAAAAGCAAAAAATGTATCTACCTATAAATTTGTTTATGAATATTAAATGTATATTAAATCAAACTTGACTCTAGCTTACTAGTAAAAACAAGGATATGGAAACTGGTGTACTCTGTGGTTATTAAAACATTGTTTTAGTTGTGGTTTAGTTCTCTTCTTGTTGTTAGGTTCTGTCAAGTCAGTTCAAACTCATAGTGACCTTATGTACAACAGAAAGAAAGATGGCCAAGTCCTGAGGCATGCTCACAACAGTTGTTATGCTTGAGATCGTAGTTGCAGCTGATATTTCATGACCCTTTACTAGTATGACATCTTTCTGCAGGGACCAGTCCCTCCTAATAACATGTACAAAGTACATGAGACTGAATCTAACCATCCTCACTTCTGAGGAACATTCTGGTCAGACTTCTTCCAAGATAGATTTGTTCATTCTCCTAGCAGCCCATGGTATATACAACATTCTTTGTCAACACCATAATTCAAAGGTGTCATTTTGTCTTCCATCTACCTTGTTCATTCTGCAGCTTTTGCATGCATATAAGATGAATAAAAATGTCATGACTTGAGTTAGACACACATCAATACCAGTGCAATACATGGTTTCATTTCAAAACTGCTGCTCCTCTGGGTGCTGACTTTGAGTCCATGTAAAATGAAATCCTTGACAACTTCAATATTTTCTCTGGTCCAGTTGTGAGGATTTTTGTTTTCTTTATGTGGCATTTCTACTTTGCTCTAAAAGGTCACTATGAGTTGGAACCAACTCGACAGTAACAGATTTTTTGGTTATGTTGAGGTGCAATCCATGCCGAAGGCTGTAGTATTTGATCTTCTTCAGTAAGTGCTTCAAATCCTCTTCACTTACAGCAATTTGTGTCATCTGCATATTGCATGTTTGTTGATGAGTCTCCTACCAATCTTGATGCTGCATTCTTCTTCATGTTGTCCAGCTTCTTGAATTATTTGCTCAGCATAAGGACTGAATAAATATGGTGAAAGGCTACAACCCTGACGCATACCTTTCCTGATTTTAAACCATGTAATATCTCCTTGTTCTGTTTCAACAACTGCTTCTTGGTGTATGTACAGGTTCCACATAAGCACAACTAAGTGTTCTGTAATTCTCATTCTTCACAATGTTACCTGTAATTTGCTGTGACCCGCATAATTGAATGAATGCCTTTTCATAGCCAATCAAACTCAGATAAACATCTTTCTGGTATTCTCTGCTTTCAGCTAGGATCCAGTCTGATGTAAGCAGTGATATCCTTTGTTCCACATCCTCTTCTGAATTTAGCTTTAGCTTCTCTCAGTTCCCCATCAGTGTGCTGCTACAACTGTTCATTCAGTCGGATCACATTTCTTTGGAATGGGTGCGGTAGATCTCTGCCAGTTGATTGGCTCGGAAGTTGTCTTCCAAATTTCCACACATAGACGAGTGAGCACCTCCAGCTCTGCATCTACTTTTGGAAATGTCTCAGTCGGTAGTTGGTGTCTGATCAATTCCTGGAGCCCTATTTTCTCACTGCTCTCTTCAACACAGTGTGGCCGCCTTCCCTTAATGTCATCAGTTCTTGATCTTATACCACCTCCCGGAATTGTTGAATGTTGACCAGTTCTCTTTTGTATAGTGACGGTGTATCCTGTCATCTTTTGATGCTTTCTGTATGGTGGTGTAGTAGGTTAAGTGCTATGTCTGCTAACCACACGGTCAGTAGTTCAGATCTGTCAGGCTCTCAGTGGAAACTATGGGGCAGAGACACCATGAGTTGGACCAGACTTGATGGCAGTGGGTTTGTTTTTTGTTTTTTTGTTTTTTTTTGCTTTTCATATTGTTAATTTTTTTTTTCTGTAGAAACCTTCAGTATTGCAACTTGAGGCTTGATTGTTTTATTCTTATTTCAGCTTGAGAAATGCCAAACATGTACTTTCTTTTTGGCTGTCTGATTCCAGGGCTTTACACATTTCGTTAGAATACTTTGTCTTCTTGAGTACCTTTTAGAATCTTCTGTTCAGGCCTTTTACTTCACCATTTTCTCTGTTCCCTTTAGTTGCTTTCTATTCAAGATCAAGTTTCAGCATAATTTCTGACACCCATTTTGGTGTTTTCTTTTTAATGACCCTTTGCTTTCTGATGATGTTCTTGAAGCACTTACTGATTATTATCATTCTCCCACAATTCGTCAGATCTTTGGTCATTAGTGTTCAATGTGTCAAAGCTATTCTTGAGATGGTCTCTAAATTCAGGTGGGACATATTCAACATTGTATTTTGGCTCATATGGACTTGTATTAACTTCCTTCAACTTCTACTTGAACTTGTGTATGCGTAATTGATGGTCTATTTTCCAGTCAGCCCTTACTAATAATCTAGGGCTTCCCCATTATGTCTTTTTTACAGATGTGGTAGACTCAATTCTTGTGTTTTTCATCTCATGTTGTCCACATGTATATTCAACAATTATATTGTTGAAAAAAGATATTTGCAATGAAGAAGTCATTGGTCTTGCAAACTGCTGTCATGAGATCTCCAATATCTTTCAGTCACCAAGACCACATTTTTCAACCCAATCCTTTTTCTTTGTTTCCAATGTTTGCATTCCAATAGCCAGGATTTATCAATGCATCTTGATTGTGTGTTTGAATAATTTTAGACTGTGGAAGTTGGTAAAAATCTTCAATTTTCTCACCTTTAGCACTAATAATTAGAACATAGATTTCAGTAGTAGTCATATTAACTGTTCTTCCTTGTAGGTATATGAGTATTATACCACTGACAATGCTGTAATTCAGAATAGATCTAGAAATGTATTTTTGACAATGATCGTGATGTCGTTCCTCTTCAGTTTGTATATCCTGGCATAGTGGACCAGGTGATTGCCCAATTCAAGATGGGCAATGCCAGTCTAGCTCACCAATTCCTAGGATATCAATCTTTATGTAGCCCGTTTCATTTTTGATGATTTCCCATTTTCCTAAATTTATACTTTTTACACTCCATGGTCCAATTATTGATGGATGTTTGCAGCTGGTATTTTTTCTCATTTTGAGTCATGCCATATCGTGAACTGGAGGTCTTGAAAGCGTTACCCCATCCATGTCATTAATGTCAACTCTACTTTGAGAAGGCAACCCTTCCCCACTTGTATTTTGACTGCCTTCCAACCTGAGGGTTTGTTTTCCAGCACTGTGGAAGACATTGTTCTGCTGCTATTCATAAGATTTTTTCAGGGCAATTTTTTTGGAAGTAGATTGCCAGTCATTCGTCCTAGTCTGTCTTAGTCTGTAAGCTCTGCTGAAACCTGTCCACTGTGGATGACTCTACTAGTATTTGAAATACCAGTGACATATTCTCTAGCATCACAGCAACGCACAAGTGATCACAATGCAACGAATTGACAAATGCATGGGATCAGTTCTACACATTCAATTTTACATTTTTATCCTTTCTTTGGTTGAGTAAAGCTTTAGAGCTTGGAGAGGCCATTGTTCTCCACGTGGGACTTGGGCTCACAGGCTTACCTTTTACCTCTGAAAACTAGGTAAAGCAATTTCTTTGTTTAGCACTCTAAGTGAGCTTTAGAAGGTACTGTATTTATTTTTGCTTTTTTTTTCTTGCAAAAATTTGGAGGTTAGAAGGTTCTTTTGGATGTATCCCTGTATCAAACAGTACTGAAGAAAGTGTGCTGCACCTGTTTGAAAGCAAGTTCATCTGATCTCCAAAGGATCAGAAAATCTCTTCTCCTGTTGTATTTGTGTATTCTTTTTGTTGTCTTTATTTATTTATTTTTTTAAACAGGTACAGCTCAAATGAGCGCAGCATGGTCCAGATGGTGTTTAAAGCTGCTCAAGTTTCTTTTATGTAACTTTCCTTTCGTAAAGTGCATTCCAGCTGGGAATCTACTGGACCATTTAAACTAACTTTGCCTCTTTTATGTTCTTGTTATTCTCATTTTCTCTCCCTCTCTTTCTCATTCCTTACTACTTTCTCTTACACATACACACACACACACAAGTGCCCAAACATAGCCATTCCAAATGTATGACATTTAATCACATCCAACAGGGCTGAAAGTAGCTCTGCAGGGCTTTATTAACTGTCTCTGAGGTGAAACATTTTATAAAATTGGAAGAAAGAAAAACTCTGCAGGCTGAATTTCCAAATAGAGAGCAGAATTCTTATCCAGAAATATGAATTATTTGCAAGGCTTCTATTTCCCCATAAAGGCCTTACTTAGGAATGTAGTGAAAACAGGCATCCTATTCATGTTAGGCATGCAGATATCAACATCCCCATTTAGCCAAATGTCCCCAGCAGTGGACATTTGCTTGGCAGAAGAGTTTCTTTAAATATATGAAACAAGCATGCCTTCTGAGATTAAACAAATAGCTTGTGTTGGCATTTGTAGAAAAAGATCACTTTCTTGGTGCACCCGTAGTGTACATTGATTTAATTTGTTTGTCAAGTACCAGAGAAAGGCTTTCCCACAGCCATCACTGTTTCCTCTCTCCTGTTTATTTATGTATGTGTGCTTGTCATTCTACTATCTTTCTCCTACTTCTCTAGTACTCTACCCAATCCAAATTAGTCTCTCATTCCCATTCCCTCCTTTTTACTTTCCTGATTCTATGCATTAGTTTGTTGTTTAGGGAGCATGTCTGCCCTTCACTTTAGTGGGAGGAACTAGTGATCTAAGCAAATATTGTGAGTTCCTTAAGACTTCTTACAATTTGGCTGGAAAACTTAATGAAACTGGAGCTCAAGCTTAAAGTCCAGACACAGCTATAGACTTAAGATATAGACATATAGAGAGATACAGTGTTTCATAGAGAGATAAATGGAGGATTAGATTCCATTTGGACCTATGTATACCAGACAGTTGGAAGTATATGAAAAGTATTTCAAATGCAAGCCTTTATTACCTTCCCCAGTAAGAGATCACTTATACGGGAAATTAAGAGTTCAATCCAATGTGTTCCTGGGTAGACAACCTATGAAGGTATTTAAAAACTAAAGTACGTTTATTCTGCCTTTAAAAGTGTTTAGAGACTGCCTTATGTGTTAATGCATGCTCTGCAACTAAGACCACTTCACTGTTATTCCCTGCCTGCATTAACACGTGCATTGAGGAGGAGAAGAGCAAAAGACGATAACCTGTGTTAACTGCACAGTGTTCAGCTAAGATTTATCTAAGAAAGAGCAGTCTAGTGCATTAGTGTGAATATTCAAAGATAGATGTTTATCTTAATGGACTCAGAGGTACTTACAAACAGCATAATTGCTAAAGCCATTTTACAGGGCATTTATTCAGAGCAATTGCACTTACTATTACTTTCCTTTATAGAAAGAATTCCACTCACAGGTATAAGTGAGACAAGACCAGTGTGACCAAAGAACTGTAGGTTCCAGCTGGCTTCTGCTCAGCTCAGGCTACCTGGGATAATAAGAAAGAAAACCCCAAATGTCTCTGTTGGTACTTTTTGAACTTTTGTGAAAGACTGCCCAGTAAACTGTTAAATCATCTCCAAATACGAGATTACTTCATGATCCTTGACTTTCCTTAAGCCTGTTTTTGTTTTATTGTCAGGTGCTGTCTATTCCTACCCATAATGACTCCATGTGACAGACTAGAACTGCAAGGCGAGTTTTACAGGCTGTAATCTTTGCATAAGAAACACTAGTAGTGCAATGGTTAAGAACTTGGCTGCTAACAGAGGGTTGATAGTTTGAACCCACTTGCCTCTTGGCAGAAGAAAAGGTGTAGTAGTCTTCTTGCATAATGATTACAGCCTTGGAAACCCCATGGAGAAGTTCTACACCACTCTATAAGGTCATTATGAGTTGAAATCCACTCAGAGGCAACAAGTCTGGTTGGCTTTGGAATGTTTATGGAAGCAGACCATCAAGTCTTTTTCCTGTGGAGTTACTGGATAGGTAGTCCTACAAATAAGGAATTCACTCCCTGGTGCATGTTTGTACTTTCTCTGACTTGCAAGATAAGTCTCTGTGAGCCTGTCTGAACTAGCAAAATATTTTGTGTCTTTAAAGCAAGTGGGCTTTTCCAGAAACCTCCTACTTTTTAGAAAAGTTTTTAAAGGTATTGCTGCCCTTACCACCCACCCCATCCTTTGACTGGAATCAGAGGAAGGGGAGAAGCACCTTCCCTCCTTCATCTCTATCATTTTCATCCTTCAAACGCAGCTCCCGGCTTGCCCAATTCTATCTGTATTAACAGGAATTTCCTGAGATCTTACTATGTATTTTAATATTTATTTTGCATCTATGTTTTTGTCTAGTACTGTATTAGTCCTGCAGGTGATTTCAAAACAGTAATAAAAAATGTGGTAATATAGCCAATGCACCACCAATAGTAGTGTCTGAGTCATCAGCACCAAATGCAATCCATGTAATAATAGTACAAGGTAGATATAATTATCAAAATTTACAGAAAATTGTGGTGCAGAGAGCTTGTGATTGCTCTGGGCTCCCACCCTTGTTAGTAAGGGCAGAGCTCGTATTTTCTGAACCCAGAAACAATACTTTCCCCTTGATAATACAGTAGCCTCTAGACAAGGTCCCTTTCCTCCCTGAAGTAGCTTGCAATCAACTAAAAGGGAAAATAATTACATTATGAGTCAGAATATAATAAATGCTTTAAGAGGTGGTCATGAAAGTACTGTGTTGGCATGGTTTATTGTTCATTCCTGAGATTAGGAAATACACTGCATGAGAAAACGTTTGGGTCCAACTGTAAAGAACAATGTACAAGATTCCAGCATGTGTAAGGAGGATGATAGGCCACCTATAGTGGCCAAGGACAGCTGGTTAGCCTGGTCACAGCCCAAGCAAGGAGGGAGACGAAGAATGCATGTTGCTAATCTCTGTAACGGTTGCTTGCAACTGTTATACTGTATACTGTAAGCACCTCAAAGGCAGACACCGTGTTACATGAGGCCCTACACTCATATTACAGCACACCCTCTGCCCGAGCTTGCTTCCCTGAACATCTGCAGATCTGGGAGCACAAGGGGTAGGTGAACCTCTCCTATTCTAGTTCTCTAAATACTTTCTTTTGTCTTTTGGTCCCTCTGGATATATGTCAGACAGCCACTTTCTCAGCACCATGCAAAGGGGAGTGGGGGAAAAAAAAGAAAAGACAGCATGCTAGAAGAGAATCTACACTGCTGTAAAAATCTAATAGAATTCTCCATTAATGAATGCATGGAAAGAAGCTTCTTAAATTATGAATGTGGCTTCTCTTGTTTATTGCCCAGTAATCCTCTTTTATTGATTTCTGTTTATTTCCAATCACCTAGAATAAGAGGCTATGTTGCTTAGAAAACTTGATCCCTAAAAGCTTGTCATTAAAGCTACTCTGCTGTGTTTAGTTGTTTATATTTTGCTCAGAGTGATTGAATCAATAAAAAATACCAACAGAACACTTTTTCCTTCACTCCATAGAAGACTAGGGGGAAAAAATACAGAATATCTAAATAAAAAATGCTTTGATTTAAAAAAAAAAAAAAAAAAAGCATCAGCAAATGGCATACTGGTTTCTTTCAAAGATGCAACGTGTAAATTAAAAATATTCTCCTGATACAGTTTTTAAAGATGCCACAGACACAGCAGAGGAGAGGCTCACTGGCTTTCATATCTTGGGAGCCATTTCCAAGGTGCTGGCCAGTTTTTCCAAGATCACTGATTGTCAAAGTCCTCAGGAGGAATTTTGCCACAAAGACAATACTGGCAAAGGCTCTTTGTTCTGTTGGAGCAATCACAACAGTGGTTTTGCCACTATCATACTGCCTTAATAGAAAGGCATTAACAAGAAAAAAAATGCTCTCAAGTTGTCTCTGACACATAGCAACCCTATAGGACAGAACAGAACTACCTGATAGAGTTTCCAAGCAGCGTCTGAAGGATTTAAACTGCTGATCTTTTAGCTAGCAAGCATAGCACTTAACCACATCAGGGTTTCTGAAAAGTGTAAATTTCCACAAATTTGTCAGGATGTTGTCTAATCATAATTCTTCTTCTTCTTTTTCTTTTTTTTTTCTGAATCTCTGGGTGATGCAAATGGTTAATGTGCTCAGCTGCTAGCCAAAAAGTTGGAGGTTTGGGTCTATCCAGAGCAGCCTCAGAAGAAAAGCCTAGCAGTCTACCAGAATGGTCACAGCCATTGAAACCCCTCTGCACGTGGAAACTCCATGGCTTTCAGTGTGTTCTACTCTGAAACACTTGACGTCACCATGAATCAGAATTGCCTTGATAATGACTGCTATTATTATAATTCTTTCTAAAAGCAGTTGTATTGAAACCCTTCTCAGAATTGGGAGAAAAGGGAAGAGAAATAAGAGACATTATCTGGTGTGTTATTAAATAGTCGTCTGAGTAGTGTAGAGGGGAATAGAAGTGTGTCGTGCATCTCGGATAGAAAACGATGATGCTGTGGTCCCTGAAGATCCCTCAGGGTCTGAGGCTGGTCAGGACCCACAGTCATTCATGGCACAAGGAGTGAAGCCCAAGCTACTTTGTAGCTTCTGTATCCATATGTGTGAATTCTTCCCAGAACAGCGCAAACACTGCCCTTAATTCACTCAGCTGGTTTTGTTTTATTTGTTGATGTGAAACATTACATTCTACCAGCACTATCTAACTTCAGCTCACTGAAGTTACAATAAGGGTTGAAAGGAAAAGGATCTCTGCGTCACTCTGTTGTTCCCTGCCTTCTTGTCATTAAATATAGTTGGCTAAAATACGGAAGTAAAAAGGGATGTGACTGGGTTCCTTTGTTATTTGACTTTATTGCATCGTTGTCATTTCTCTGCAATGAAAGCAAGTCCTTTCTCAGATGGAAAGTGCAGCCTTTGGGGCTGTCAGTGCTCTCACACCCTCATTTGCAGGTATAATATGATAACATGGTACATGGAGGGTATAATATGATAACATGGTACATGGAGGGTATAATATGGTATACTAAAAGAGAAAATGCAGAGGAATACAGTGAGGGACTGAGAATTAAGCCCTAGCTACTAATGCCTAGAAGGCAATACCAACATCAGGGAGAATGATGAAGAGATGAGGGAACGTAAAGCTGGGTCCACAGGATTTTGTGTTCTTGGGGAATTGAGAATGTACCATGTGGATGAGATGGCAAGGAATGGCAGTGAACACATACATCACGTATGTTTCCTTTTCTCACGCATGCTTTGGTGACCTCTTGGACTTCACTTATGACACACAAGTTCAAGGACAAAATGATTAATGATGTCAAGCTGGCGGCAGCAGAGCATTAAACCAAGCACAGAGCCCTTCTCAGAACAGGGTCCTCTGTGACTGAGCAGGTATCATACCTGTGATTTCCAATACCCATATGTCATGCCTGTATTTCTAATGCCCATTTTGACAGTAAATGAATGGTGTGAACTAAAACCAAATACAAAGCCAAACTTGTTGCTGTCAAGTTGATTCCAACTCATAGTGCCCCTATAAGACAGAGTAGAAGTGCCCCATAAAGTTTCCAAGGAGCACCTGGTAGATTTGAAGTGCCAACCTTTTGTTTGGCAGCTGTAGCACTTAACCACTGCATGGCCAGGGTTTTTTGTTGTGAACTAGAGTGGGAAAAAATTGTTGACCTTCCTGTTCATCTAATTTTTAGGGCTGCTGTAACAGGAATAGCACAAGTGCATAGATTTAACAAACAAATGTATTCTCTCATAATCTAGAATGCTAAAAGACTGAATTCATGGTACCAGTTCCAAGGAAATGCTTTCTCTGTCTCTCTGTCAGTTCTTGGGGAAGGCCGTTCTCATCACTCTTTCCCTGATATAGGAGGTTTCTCAGTGCAAGGATCCTGGGACTAAAGGATACTCACTGCCTTGGTGTTTCTTTCCTGGTGGGTGATGAAGTCTCTCTCCTGTTTGCTCAGTTCTCTCTTTTATATTTCAAAAGAGACTGACACAATGCACAATCTAATCCTGTCAATTGCAACCTGTCTCATTAGCGTAATTGCCTCTAATCCTGTTTTGTCAATATCATAAAGGTTAAGATTTATAACACATAGGAAATTTATATCAAATCACAAAACGGAGGACAAACACACAATACTAGGAATCATGGCATAGCCAAGTTGTCACACTATTCTTGGGAACACAGTTCAGTCCACCATACTGTAAATCATTAAAGATGAGAAGGGAATACACTTGCCCCTTCCTACATACAAGTTACATGGTATTCACTTCCTAAAACATTCTGAACCATTCTCCATGGTGGGGTTATCTGACCATGACTGCTTACGTCCTGAGAATAAGGGTGTGGATTCTGGAGGGGGAAAATATTCCATCTGGCTTCCTAGGGTTCTCATTCAACAACCCAAATACATTTTGTAACTTGGGCTTTTATATATGAATCAAATAGCTTTGATTGAATCCGTTCCCCAATCTTTCTCCCTAGAGTGTTGGCATGCATCTTAGCTTCCGTAGGCAGCTGAAACAAAATACCGTAAAGTGAGTGGCTTTAAAGAAATTCACTTTCTCACACTGTTGGAGGCTATGATTTTGGGGGGAATTGGCAGGACCAAACTCTCTTTCTGTCTCTCTCTCTTTGTGTGTGTGTGTGTGTGTGTGTGTGTGTGTCTGCTCTAAGAAAGGACTCTTCCTTGTTTCTTCTAGATACTGGCATTCCTGGGCGTTATTTGATATTCCTTGCCCAACTTTCAACTATGACTGCAACATAGCCATATTTTCTCTTGTGTGACTCTATGTCTATTCTCCCTTTCATAAGACACCATTTAGAAGGGAGTAAAACTAGGACACACTGTACTCTGGTTGACATAACTGTTAGTATCTTCAAAGAAAGACTCTATTTCCTCAAACAAGGTCACCTTCCCAGGTACAGAAGTTACAACATAAACATGCCTGTTTGGGAAACAAAATTCAATCCATCACAGTATAGCTTTTAAACATGAGTTACTAGGAATACATTCCAAATCCCAAACCCAACTCTTTTGTATTTTCTTCTCTCAAGGTCCTGTGTCATGTTCTTTCATAAACCCTCATTTTCCTCTGGCAGTCGTGACTCAGACTTGCTGGCTGTAGATTGCCCACAACTCCCCGAGTCAGTGTAAAGTGTACAAACCTTCCCCTTAACTGCTGCTGTTGCTCAGGCATCTATTTCTGGCTTTTGTAACATGACATTGTGTGACGGAGTGGGAGATATTCAGGAAAAGCTGATCCTGCCTTTGATCGGATATAATTTGCATTCAGTTTGTTGTAGTTCATTGTTCTGGCTAAGTTCTCTGTACCATATACGTATTTTTCTGGGCTGTACTACAGTACTCTTCTTTCTTGTGTTTACTCTGCATCTTCTTGAGCCTACACTTCTTTGTTAGTGTCTTATTTACTGGTGATAGATCTCAGCCATGCCTCATTCTCCAAGGTAGCTGTTCACAACTCTTTTCTAAAGTGACAAGCCTGAAAGATAGTCACACACATTACACACTCCTTTCAGTAAATGTAATCCACCATGGGTAAAATATACCTTGCCAGCCAAATGCCATCGAGTCAGATCCGACTCATGGCAACCCATACACCTTAGGTTATTTAAAATTCCCAATAAGTTGGCTATTTCTTCACCTCTAACTCTCCTTCTCATCTGGAATACCTCTGTTTGTCATGATACTAAAGACTGAAATCCACTGCTGTGTGCTCTGAACTACACAAATTAGCTACCATACATCTTTTTTCTAGAGTTACTGCTCAATAGCTTCCCTGACCTCATATCCAGGACTGACTTTTTTCTGCCCATTACATTTCCTTAATCTGTGGTGATGTTTACATCTCATTTTTAGTCTTCTAAACTGCCCTCTCAGCCTGCCAAGAAGGGCTTTTTCTCCTCTATTGGTTGGTAAGGTTAGGCGGCCTGACAGAGTACAAGGAGAGAGACCAGGTCTCAAGGAACTGTGATTGCATTTTCCTTACATTATTTTCAAAGACCCATTATTTCCTCCTTAACTGTAAGAGTGAGAAACAACGTGGAGTAATGTAAATTTAGTGGTAAAGTTGTCACCTCTCATTTGAGAGATCTGCCTTCCATTGCCAGCCTGTGACCCTTGGGCATGGCTTCCCCCCCCCCCAGTCTGTCAGAGATTTGTGCATGTGCTATGATGCTGAGTAGGTTGCCACTGAACTTCCAGACCAAGATGGATCAGGAAGAAAGGCCTAGTGATCTACTTCCAAAAACCAGCAACACTATTGATCACAATGGTCTGATCCTCAACCCATCTTCCGGAGATCACAGGATCAAGGCAGCGTTTTGTTCCACAGTGCCTGGAATCACTGTGTATCAGGGGCTCACTTGATAGCGACTAACCACAATAACAGTAGACTTAAAAATACAGTGGTGCATTGCTTGACGAAGATGCTTGTCCAGGATTTTAAAATCCATTAACTAGTATCTATATCATTACTTATGGTTCACATCAGTATTTGGACTTGGTCACTAATCTTTTAAAAACTGAGGCTTGATTTTAGTAAGCACATTGGGAAAGAAAAAAAAAACTGTATAAGGGAAATCCCAGCTCAAGTGGAAGGTAAGAAAAGTGAGAGAGAAAGAGAAAAGAAGAAAGACTGAGATTAGATATTCAGAGTTTCAGTTAAATTTTTGGCATTCCCTTATAACTGTTAGACCCTAGATTCTTAAAACAAGATTTGTGGTAAAACCCCAAAACACTGGAATACAGCCAAACCTTTCTCATTAGAAATCCTAGAGACAACTCCATTAATAAGAAAAGCAGCCTCCCAAACCAGACCTTTTTGTGTATGTAATCAAAAGGTACCCAATCTAGATTTCTAGAGACGGTGTGTGGTTGGGTAGGTGGTTTTTCTTTCCTTATTTATTTATTTTTTTCTGTCTCCTAAATAATATGTAATTTCTCCAGGCCAAGAAATAAATTGAAAGGATTTAGAGGGATTTGCTTATCAGTGGAACACCACGTAGCATTACATTCCTCCTGCTTTTGGGAAGGTACATTGAAGTTTGCTTAATCTTCCGTGGTTCAATACTCCTCTTCCCTCTGTCAGGGCGCCTTGAACAACAGACAGATTAATCCCCTTTCCACCCACTCTCCTCTCCCTCCTCCCTCCCTTCTCTCTTGATCCATCCTACCCTTTCTGAGCAGATGGGAGAAGTATCTTAAAACTGAAAAGAAAAAATGATTCTGTAACCCATTTATTTATATAAGCCCCAAAGAACTCAAGGACAGAAATAAAAGACCCCAATCCTTGGCACAATATTTGTCTAAGTGTAGTTTAGTTTTTCTACTGTTAATTAAATCATGAGTCTGCAGAAGGATTTCTCTCAAGATTACTTCATTAGCAAAAGTTGTTATAGTTTCTGCTGTTCTTTATCCTGCTCCAGTCTATAGGGTGTGCACAAAGAATGTCAAAGCTGTTCCAGGTGGGCTAGGTTTGAGGGGAGGTGGGTAATGTTATGTTCTGGGATTCCTGTTTAATCTGCTATCTTTAGTGATAATGGATAACCATTTCTGTTAACAGTGAGTACCACTTACAAACCCTATATTAATTTTGATGATGTTGTAGCTCAGGATTTCGCAGCAAGTTAAATGTTTGAGGGGTTGGCTTGGCTCAAATCCTAAACTCCATGAACACAGGGACTAGGTCTGTCCAGCCCCTAGCCCAATGATTGGCACTTTATAGACAGTTGAAAAATATTTGTTGAGCCCATGAGTGATGGAATGAGTCAATGTGTAACTAATTAAGATCACATATTCACTTACTGAGATTTCTTAGAAAGTTCTGTTCCAGTGAATTTCTTTTGGTCATTCTGTATGCAGTGTTTTCAGTCCAGGGTAACTCATTAACAGCTTCCATAGTCTCTGAAAGTAGGAACAAAGTAAGATAGGAATGTGCTCGTATTGAACCTGGCAAGTGATCACCTCCACAAGCAGGAAGAGAGAAGGAAAGTGATGCCCTGAAAAGCCCAATTACATGAAGACTAGCAGACAGTTATAAAATTCCCAGTGTGTTGTTTTAGTACAGAAACTCAGGCACATGGAGTTAGGAGACAAGAAGCACCTCAGATAGCATCTCAACAAGACTGGAATATTGTTTCTTCAACTGTATTGCTCAGGGATCTTCCTTATAATATGCTCCTCTCTTTCTCACTTGAAAATGGCAAGTTAATAACATTTATGTCTCATTTTGTCATTTCGGTGTCCATCTTTTCTTCTGGAGCTTAGTACAAAAGAAATGTATAATCAGAATAAAAATAAGCATACTGACACCATGCACATACACTCTTTCTTACCTTTGTCTAGGGTTATTTCTTTCTCAGACTTCAGTTGGGCGAAATGATAGCTAGGAGGGAAATTGGGAGAGAGAATGGTTTCTAACAAACTACCCCAGCCTCCAGGACTTTGCTTCCTTTCATTGAATTTGAACATCATCTAGTTGTGTGTGTGTAATAGATGTGAGTGTGGCCTACTTAGCACTGATGAGCCAAACTGGAAAACCAAACCGGTTGCCCTTGAGTTAACTCCTACTCATAGCAGTCTACAGGACAGTGCAGAGCTGGCCCATGGCTTTCGAGAAACAGCTGGTAGATTCAAACTGCTGACCCTGTGGTTAGTGGCCGTAGCACTTAGCCACTGTGACGCCAGAGTTTCTAGCACTGACTAAAGGTAGAACTAGACCCAGGCCATAATTTTGTAAAGAAAATCTTAATAAATAACTTTAAAAAGAGATGGGTCAAACTTTTCAAATCCCGGTAAAGTTTTACCAAGAGTTCATCTAGATTCTGGAGGTGTAGCTATAGTCAATGAGTTCTTGTTTTATTGAAAATGTTTCAGAAATTCTTTATTTAAATGGAGAATAAGCATTTTATAACAAAGCTGATGGGGGCCCTCCTTCCTATGAGATATTTAAAGCTCAAAGTCAATTTTAGAATGGAAGGATAGAGGGGGAAGGGCTAAAACACCAAGCATTTGAAGAAATTTAATTCTTTTTAGCATGAAGCAGCTGTAGAGATGTATAGCTGTTTTCTGTGGGACTGCAGAATATTTATGGGCCTTTCTCTTTTCCTTTTTCACTGGAAGAAAAAAGATCATCATTCTTGAGTGTGTTATTTATAATTTCATAAAGCTGTTCTGTGGCAGGACTTATTTTATCTCCTGCTTAATCTTGGTCAAATAACTGTGCTTCCAAGGAGCTGGGTAGAGAAAAATAATTATCCCAAAAATGATTAGCCTATTTTCAATATAAGATAAAGGGCTAAAAGTTGGTGTTTGAAGTTGTAAATAAGCATTTGGGGAAGTAAGGAGGGGTGAGGGGAAACACTCATGAGCAGTTCTGATCCTTCTCTCAATGCAATGAGCAATGATGGGGATGTGCTGAGATGGAGAAGTTCGCTTCAGAGTAAATAATTAGAAGCAGGTGATTATAGAAACAATAACTCATTGTCAGAAAAGAGAAGCTGCATTTGTGAGACTGAAGAAATTGGAAGGTAAATATACAGGCAGTCTCTGAGTACTAATGTCCAACTTAAAGACAGCTTGAACTTGCCCTTTGATGTTAGGTAAATTTGCTCTCACTTTGAAAGGACGGAATTGACATCTAGGAGCAACACATTCTTCATCACAATCTTCTTCACTTGCTGCACCTGCGGCTTTCGAATCATAGACAAGCCTTCCAGGCTTTTCTTACACCGAACTCAAGGTAAATGAGAACTCTATGCACCTGTTTCAACTCACCTACAATTATCACTGACATACACAGGAACCGATCTCATTTGTAACTTCCTGTACCTGTAAATCCACTGGAGTGGACAGAGTTTTTGGGCTTTCCTCTGTCCCAGTTTTATTCTGAAGGAACTTGAATAAACATTGCTTTGGGGGAAAAAAGAATATAAATGCAATAAAAAATCAGGAGTGGAATAAAGAAGGTTCCTGCCAGAGAGATATTTTATGGAAAGCTATTATAGTACCTA
This sequence comes from Heterohyrax brucei, assembly GCA_028571685.1. Classification (NCBI taxonomy): domain Eukaryota; kingdom Metazoa; phylum Chordata; class Mammalia; order Hyracoidea; family Procaviidae; genus Heterohyrax; species Heterohyrax brucei. Next base: position 101,998,139 of record CM053151.1, read on the forward strand.
ACCTTAGTTTATGAGTCCTAATACAGAGCCAAGTAATTTCCACATGTGGATAAAAAATAAAAAAATACATATTTTAAAATATAATATGAATTATTATTTTTAATAGAGGGCTGAGGTAACACATAGGAGAAGAGTATTTTCTTCCTCTTAAGAAGGCAAGGTAGGATGTTTAATCTGTACTGTGAAGAAATGGCACCGTCAGACCCATGCCATGTGTGTTAGCTTCTGACACAACAGGATTGACAAGACTGGTGATACGTGAGGAGGGAAGGAGAGAAATCTGAGAGGGCAGGATATTGAACTCACACCCGTTACCAAAGTTTTCAAGAACAACACAATGAACAAGGAGTTCTCACGCTGTCTGTCCCTCCAGTACATCTCCCAGCCGCTGTCATCCTGTATAACGTGTAGGCATACAGATAAACGGCTTTCTCATCCCACTGAGCCTTGCCAATACTGTTTACTTTCCCCAGAATGCCCCCTTGCTTCCTCCCACCCACGGCCCTTGCTTTTCTCTGCTTTAGCGCTGTTTCATCCTCAGGTCTCATTTTCCACTTCTCCTTGGCTGGCAGCTGAGCGCTGCTTCCCTGCTGTTTGCTCTCTCAGAAACGTATGCTTACTCTTGTATGGCATTCAGTTTGCTATGTCAAGTTGGTCTGTTTATTTGACTGTCTCATCGGAGACAGTGAGTTCCCAGAGCAGAAGAACTGTGTCTTACTACCCTTGTGTCCCTTGTAATTGGTACATGAGGTCCGACAATTGACTGTCTGAACTTAATCGTTCTAAGTTCTAGACACATCACTGCTAAATATCACTACAGTCACCTTCAAAGTACTCCCCCCGGGAAGCTGTGCACTGATCCCAGTGCGTATTGTGGAACTCTTTCTGGAATGGCCATTGCACACGGTGGCAACATGGCAAGTTCATGAACTTAATTATGTAGTTGTCTATGAGGGATACCTTAGCCAGTAAACAAATAACAGTCCTGGAAAACCCTGCCTAATCACCTGGTCTGGCTCCAGGGACTTTTTTCTTTACCCAAAGATAAAGGCAATATTGAAAGGAAGATATTTTGATGACATTCAGGACATCAAGGGTGGTATGATGACAGCTCTGATGGCCATTCCAGAAAAACAGTTGCAAAATTGCTTGGAAGGGTGGACTAAGCACTGGCCATTGGTGCACAGCTTCTCAAGGCGAGTACTTTGATGGTGACTGTGGTGACATTCAGCAGTGAGGTATGTAGCACTTTTTCTAGGATGAGTTTGTGAACTTAATTGTCAGAATTGGTATGCTTGACACATAGGAGTTTAATGAATATATATTAAACTATTGAGTAAAGGAAGCAATAAATGATCAAAGCACCTTGATGACACAGTTATGTACTACTGATAGTGAATTTGTCAGCCCAGCTAGTAATGGATATCAAAATGATCTGGTTTGTGGGTGGTCATAGATCTTTCATTGATCCTTGAATGCTGTTCAAGTTTCTTCACACTGCTGTAATGCAAATACCACAAACAAGTGGCTTTTAACACACAGATATTTACTTTTTCATGGTTTTGGAATCTGTAGTCTGAATCCAGGGCACCTACTCTAGGAGAAGGTATTCTCTCTCTTGGCTGTAGGGGAAGACAGTTGTCTCATTTCTGATTCTGTGCCTCATTTCCTTGGCTGTCTTCATGTGATGTGGCATCTGTCTTCCCCCATCTGTGCTTCTGCGCCTCATCTTTTCCTTTTATATCTCAAAAGTGATTGGTTTCAAACACACAAGAAAGAAAACCCTGTTCTAAAGGGGATTATATCTACAAGTATAATACTTAGGATATACGGCATATATTTTGGGGAGACACATTTTAATCCATGATAAATGATTTGTGGATAATGTATTTGACATGATACATATGAACACTGTAAGCGTGGTAACATAGTGGTTACAAACTATGTTTGCTCACCAAAAGGTCCAAAGTTTCAATCTACCAGGCTCTCCTTGGAAACTCTATATGACAGTTCTATTCTGTCCTATAGGGTCACTATGAATCAGAATCAACTAAAAGGCTATGAGGTTTTTTGGGGGGAGGGTGGTATTAGCTTAAAAAATTTTCTGTCTAGTCAATTTTTACTCATAGTGACGCTTGTAGCAACTCTCAGGAGAGTTTCTAAGGAGTGTCTGGTAGATTCAAACTGCTGATATTTTGGTTAGCAGGCATAGCTCTTAACCACTACACCACCAAAATTTCCTCTATAAGTTTAGCCACTGAAAAGTATGCGAACTTCAGATAATCATTCTGAGGGAAAGAAAGAAATGTGTGGGAGATGACATAGAAGATGTCTTCATCAAAATCCCCAGCATTTTCTAAAGTAATGTTGTTACATGAAGGAGCATGGACAGTGTGCAGTAAAAATAGCAGATACCACTACACCTATTTACACTCTTTGTTATGGTACTGAAAGAGTTAATGTATACTAACTACTTAGTACAAAATGTACACTAGGAAGTGTTTAATAAATGGTAGATGTCATTAATAAGCAAGATTCTGAAGAGTTCAGATACTCATTTCTTCACTAGAGTATTAAATGTTCTTCTAAGATTAGCGATTATGAATAGTGGCTGTGATTATGGCATAGCACATACATACAGCAGCTTGAGTGTGTTGCATTTCATTAGAAGACAGAAGTACGTGGTTCCATTCTACTCACAACAGTTCTTCCCCAGTCTTCATAGAGCTACAGTAATGAAACATACTCTACCAGCCCTGAGAACTAGACAGTCAAAGAAATGTGCCTTTTTCTACCAAGGCTCAATGTCTGATTCTGACTTGGCTGCTGAATGGGGGAAGATATAGAAGGAAAACAAATAAAGCTGATGAAAGAGGCCATTGGTTATCTGGGAATAATTCTGAATTGAATTGCCATCATTTTAGGATATGATTCTAAGCCCGTATCATCTACAAGCCGTGTTTTGGAAGTTGGGATTTGTCTACATCGCAGGGATAGAAATGGAGGTGGGGTGGGGAGGGGACCTAATTATAGCCTTCTTAACCCTGTGTCATTTTGGCAAATCAAGGCATGATGCGTATGACAGAGCAAGTCCCTCTAAAACTATAGCGCTCTTCTCTGGCAAGAGTGGCCGGTGTCAATGTCAGATCCTTTAGGACAGCCTCATTTACACGCTGAGCCATGAAGGGATTGAGACCGTAGTAATTCCTCTGGGACTTTCTTTGACCTGTATCTCTAAATGGTGAGGCTGAGGTGTAGGATACAGCAAAAGAAGAGCTAGGGTTCCTCCAAAGCAGTATTTTGTGCTGATTTTTAAATCTTTCTTAGCATCTCTGTGAGCATATTGCTCTTTTATTATCTTTCATGGTAGGTGTAACTAGAGATGGTTTTCCCACTAAAAAGGGAGGCAGGGAACTATGAGTGATGAAGAGTAATTTTAACGTGGGATATCCTATTAGAAATTGAGTGCATAGACAGATACCAAACTGATCTAAATTTGAAGTGACTGTCAGGCTTAAGGAAATCCTGGCGCTGTAGTGGTTAAATGCTACAGTTGCTAAGCAAAGAGTTGGCAGTTCAAATCCACCTGGTGCTCCTTGGAAACTCTATTGGGCAGTTCTACTCTGTCTATAGGTAGCTATGAGTTGGATTCAACTTGGCAGCAGTGAGTTTTTGGTTATCACGTTTAAAGTGGCTGTGTTTGCTTATTTACTTGCATAATTAAGCTAATATTTATTAAGCAGCTACCATGTGGCAGAACAGACCTTCACTTTGAACATCACATATAAACCACTTAACCAGCCAATAGTAAAGACACTGTTTATTCCAAATTAGGGCTGAAAAGACTGAGATTTACAAAGGCTGAACAACTCCCTCTCCAGGCCACTGAGTATAAAAGGGAGAGCTGGAATTTCCAGCTGTACTCTGTTTAGAGTCAAGTCCCCTCATACCACACTACCCCTCTTACCAACTGCCTCTCATCTAACCTCCTTTGAGTCTAAACCAAAAGAAAACTAAACATATTACTCTTAAGTCGATTCTGACTCACAGCAGCTCTACAGCACCGAGTGGAACTACCCTGTAGAGTTTCCTAGGAGTAGCTGGCGGATTCAAACTGCCAACCTTTTGGTTACTAGCCATAGCTTTTAAGCACTGTGCCTTCAGGGCTCCCCTCTGAGTCTTGGCACCATTTATAGGAGTTACTGGTAAAATGTGCTTCTCTTTCCTGGGGGAACTTTCATACAGAAGACAGGCAGAAAGCAAGCTCCTGGGCAAGTAGAGAACGGGCAGAATTAAATCAGAAGAAAGGGAGTTGAAACGTGAGAGAGTAGCAAGACAGGCAGCAAGGTGGATGCCCACCCTTGAGACGGAAGTGAAGGTGGGCTGGGGGAAAGGGTAGCAATAGGGAGGTGTCATCTAAACCACAGGGCACACAGCTTGTAATATGGGGGGGGGGCGGGAAGTGGGCAGAAAGAAGCTGAAAGGAAAAGAGTAAATATCCTTTCAGCCTCAGAGCTAAAAAAATAAAAAAAGACCCCTGTGATTTCTTTTGGACAATAAAAATTAAGATGTCTGCATTGGAACAGATTCCTCTAATAACTTTATTGGAGTGTTGTTTTGGTGTCTCTTGGAGTGATAGGGGCCCTGGTGGTGCAGTGGTTAGGACATTGGCTGCTAACCAGTTTGACTCCACTAGCCTCTCCTTGGAAACACAACGGGGAAGTTCTAGTTTGTCCTATAGGGTTCCTATGACCCAGAATCAACTTGACAGCAATGAGTTTTGGTTTCTTGGCTTTTATTGGAGGTATACATGGTTTTCATACATTTACTCAATGGTCTTGTTAAACTTTATTGTCTGGCCTTCAGTTTGTGAGACAAATGTATGAGCCTTTCATCAGCTCACCAGATTTCACTCATTGCTAATGGCCAAAGCTGGTTATTCCCTACCTGGATCATTCTGCAAGGTCTTAATAATCAAATCTCCAACAATTCATTCCTAGTCCAGTGCAATTTAGAACAGTATTTCTCAATCTCTTTTTCATTACTGCCCCTCTAAGAAGGTATCAGTGTCTCTGCATGTCCAGAATGGTTAATGTGCTCAGCGGTAACCAGAATGTTGGCAGTTTGAGTCTACTCAGAGGTGCTGCAGAAGGAAGGTCTGGTCATCTACTTCTGAAACGTCATGCATTTGAAGGCCCAGTGGAGCACTGTTCCACTCTGACACACATGTATCACCACGAGTTGGTGTTGACTCAAGGGTATTTTAGTTACCCAGAGCTGCTATGGAAACCCTGGAGGCATAATGATTAAGTGCTAGGTCTGCTAGCCAGAAGGTCGGCAGTTCAAATCTGTAAGGCACTCCTTTGGAAACTGTATGGGGAAGTTTGATACTGTCCTATAGGGTCACTATGAGTCAACTCTACGGCACTGAGTTTTGGTCTGAGTGCTGCTATAACACAAGAACCATGAGTGGATGGCTTTAACAAAAGTAAATTTATTTTCTCACAGTAAAGTAAGCTAAAAGTCCAAATTCAGAGTGTCGGCTCCAGGAGAAATCTTTCTCTCTTGGCTTTGGAGGAAAGTCCTTAGTACTTCCAGAACAGACTGGGAGCTTCGGAGGCGCAGGGACCCCGGATCCAAAGCCCTTCTGTCTTTGCTCCCAGCACTGTTTCTTTGCTCATGGTATGAGGTTCCCAACTCTCTGCTTGCTTCCCTTTCCTTTGAATCTGAAGATACTTCCTCAAGGCATAATACAATCTTATAGATGGAGTCTTATCTGACTGAAACAACCACGGCCCACCCTCCCTCATTAACATCATAGAGGCAGGATTTATAAAATACAGGAATACTGCACAAAGCCAGTAATGAAAATCTAGCTGAACTGCTATGTACATTTTTTGAGGGGACAGAATTCAATCCATGACAAAATGAAACTGATAAAAATAGTTTGTGTTGGACACTTCCCGCATGACATTTTAATACCATGTAAACACTATGTATCTATTTAAACAACAATGATTATAACAGCTAACATCCTCCCACCACCAATAAGAACCAAATACACTACCTGCAGAGTCATGTTGCCCACGTTTGGAAAGCACGCATCGATGATGGAGGTCCTTCCAAATGGTGTTTTCTTCTTATAGTTGCGTTCCTTGGGTGCACAGTTAGCTTTTTTTCCTCTTACCTGGATGTCAGACTTTTTCCTGTCTCCCTTCCCTACCCCACTCCACTGATACTGAGTAGATTCTGCCTCATAGCAACCCTATGGGACTGTAGAACTGCCCCATAGAGTTTCCAAGGACTGCCTAGAGGGTTTGAACTGCCACCTTTTCGGTTAGCAGACAGAGCACTTAACCACTACACAGCTAGGGCTTCCACCCCTCCCTCAGTAGCTAACTGAACTTGTATCAGACCCCAGCACCGCAGGAAATACCAGCACCGAAATGTGGTCGCTGTTCCTCAGACACCAGTCATAGTGCACCAGGATGAAACTGCCAGCTTCAGTTTCTGGAAGCAAAATACATGTGTCACTAGTGTCTAATTGAGGAAGACAAAAAAAAAAAAAAAAAAAGCTTGTTTAAAACATCTTCTCTCTACAACTTTAAGGAAGAGCAGGGCTGAAGTGTCTCCCTGTCAGATATAAATAAAGATCAACAATATGGGTTAAGGCACCTACCTCTCTGATGGTGTCAATTAAGTGAAATCAGTTACCTAATGTGGCTTTTCTCCTGTTCTTTGCTGTGTCCAGTAGTAGGGTATCTAACATGTTCATTTTAAAAGGATATTTTCTGGAAATACTAATCATATGGTTCTCATGAAAGAAGAAACATGAAGAAGTTGATTGACTGGGGGGGCCACAAATACAGGCTTTTGACTAAGATTCTCACTGTGTTTCTCATTAGCTGTGTGTGTCCTTCAGAAAGTCTCTCAGATTCTTCAAACTTCACTTTGCATTAAAATTACAATAATCCATACCCAAAGGATTGTTACGAGATTGTGTTTCACAAAAGAATAATGATAATTAAGTATAGGGTCGCCATGAGTCGGACCTGACTCAATGGCACCTGGCTGGCTAGCAAAGATACGGATTTCTGGATGCAAAATGCTTAAGAGTGCAGGCTGCCAACCAAAAGGTCAGCATTTTGAATTTATCAGGCTCTCTTTGGAAACTCTTTGGGACAGTTCCACTTTGTCCTATCAGGTCACTGTGAATTGGAATCAGCTCCACAGCAGTAAGTAGCACAGATCTTGTCTTGTAGTGATTTTTCAGTAGGCAGGAAGGTCACTTATTTGTTGCCGTTTCATTCTGGATATGGACTCAAACTTCAGAGCACTGGGAATAATAAAACCAGCAAGTCACTTAGTATTATTAACATCAAGGAGAAATAAAGAAAGAAACTATCATTTATTGGGAACTCTGTTGGCTGCTAATCAAAACACTGACAGTTCAAATTCACCTGCTGCTCCTTGGAAAGGCCATGAGGAGTTTCTACTCTGTCCTGTAGAGTTACTGTATGTCAGACTCAACTTAGTGGCAAGGGGTTTGATTTATTGTTTATTGAACTACTACTGTATTGAGTACTGTTACATGCACATGCTTCTTGTTAGGTGACACTGAGTTGATTTCAACTCATAGCAGCTCCATGTGACAGAGGGGCACAACAGTGTTCCTAGGCTGTAACCTTGGCTGGAGCAGACAGTCAGGTCTTTTCCCCATAGAGCTGCTGGGTGGATTCAAATCACCAACCTTTCTGTTAGCAGCTAAGAACTTAACTATTGTGCCAGCAGGGCTCCTAGTGGACAGTCAGTTTGGATTTTGCCTGCAGTCTTAATAGTCACTCATTTATTCATTAAACAGTGTTTATTGTGTCATTTGATGTGATTTGAGGCATCTCTCTGACAATGTCAATTAAGTGAAGTCAATAATGCATTTTTTTTTCTGTTCTTTGCTGTACCCAGCAATCGTATACCTAAGAATCCTAGGTAGTCTAGGCAGGGGGTGTCAGGTAGAGAAAACAGTCCGTGTACCAGCTGGGCAGCAAGGGCCCTCCTCCCAGACAGTACCCCCGTCTCCTTTGGTCCTTATAGCAGATTGCCTGAACTGAGCGAATTTCTGGAGGAATCGTTAGAAACAATGCATTGTCTCAAGTTGAACCATTATTGTTGCAGTCAAAACACTCTCTGCTCATTTCAGGAGCAGCCTTTCCTGTGTCCAGAATCTATCGTGGTACCTCTCTGCTGGTCCACATTACTAATTCAGCTAATTGCAGCACTTACGTGAAGGAACTGCTGCTGGCGAGAGAAGCCTGTAGCTGAACAGAATGCATTCTACAGTGTTCATTAATTATACCAGCCTATAGACTCCCAACATCCACAGCAGACACTTGAGACTACACACTGTGCACTGAAACCCTCTCAAAGCTGCCTTTCTGCACCCGTTTTCAGTTTTATCCTGCCCATCACTCACAACAGCCCTGTTCCTGCCCTTCTGGTTCTCAAAATTGAAATCAAGGTCAGGATGTAATGCTGCTGCTCATTGTGATTTATAGGGATGTGATAGGCTTGAGCCTCCTCGGGCTACTCAGCTTCCCGTAGGCCCACACAGACTATCTGGATCCAGAGTCCTTCACAGCTGCACAGGAGTGAAAAATGCTCCATCGTGTGGCACACTGTTTTTAGAAAAGAGAATTGGTAATAACCATGGGAGGTGGTACACAGTGATGAGCCTTTGATGCCTCTGTTCATTGGTTTCCTTATCTCTCTCTCTCTTTCCCTCTCCCCCTCTCTCCCTCTCTCTCCTTGCACCTCAATATTTTTCTTTGACATGCACAGCCAACATCAGATGACCTTGTTTCATCTGCTGAGTGTTCTAGCGATGACGAAGACTTCGTTGAATGTGAGCCAAGTACAGGTAGGTCAGGTCAGTCTTGTTTTGCTTGCTTTCTTTTTTCATTTGCAGAAAACAATACATACATATATGTGAATATAGACATGTTTTATATATGATATAGTGTGTTAATGTATGTGTATCTCCTATATCTATATATGTATAGGAATATATATATAGATATTAATATACAAATGAAAGCATCAAATCCCATGGAATGAGCAGTAATATCTCAGGGAAGTTTATAGTTAGACCTTGAAAACCAATGAAAAACCAGTGGCGAAGAACCTAATTGGGGACAATTGAATGTCCACATTAACCACCAGAGAGACACATGCATGGCAGCCAGTCGCAGCTATGAAACTACAGTGGGTGGGAGCATGAAGAGGTTGATATTGGAATGACATCAAAAAGTATAAACCTAAAGTAGAGCTCATGATAAATAACATTTAAATTTCATGGATGACTGTGATCCCAAGTGACAGATAAATCAAGCAACAACATATTTTTCCATGGGATTTTGACAGAAGTTAACATGGTATTATATTTATACTAATTTTGTTCATTGTGTGTCTAGAGAACGTATGATGCAATGTAGTATAGGAAACCAAAATTAGTACTGAACCATGCCATGTCAACGTCTGTGATGCTTCAAAATGTATCTACTATGCTGAAGTTGAAAGGACTTTGGCAATTAGAAACTTCAGTGTGTTCCCTTTTTTGGACCCAGATACATTTTGATATTTTATAGTCTTTCTTTATAGTAAGCTGTATATAATATAATGTCCAGTAGTCATCTACAGTCCATCTTTATTTCCTATCCACTTTTCCAAGTCACCTGTTTGGAGACTTGCTATAAGTTAAACATTTATATATATTTGTAATGGAGAACAGATATCATTGAATTTCTGTGTATTTTTTAAATGAAGTTAAAAGCAGGAGTTGCATTAGGATCTTATTTTAGCAAAGCCTAAAAGAAATTAGTGGAATTTTGCAGTTTATTGTTTTACTTCTTCTTTTTTCTTGAAAAAATCCAAGACACTAAATACTTTCTTTTGCTAATTCCAGAGAAATTTAAGTTTCATGGGAAAAAAAAAAAAAACTAAAGTCAAAAACAAAGCAAACAAACAAAAAAACTCCATTTCTTACCCCCAAATGATTGACTGGTATTGAAGCTGTCTCCTTAATGACTTGCAAGTGACTTTGGATCCAGAAAGTTCTGTGGGTTCTTGTCCTTAACATTATAGGAACATATAAGTAATAAGTAGGGCTTTTCCATTCCGCAGAATAATATGTTGCTTTAGGAGTTTGGTTGTGTGGAAGGAGAGGAAATTGGACGTGATTAATCTGATTTTTTTCAGGCTATCAGGTAATAATCTCAGTGTGCTAAAGTTTTAACTTTAATGGGCTGATAAATCCAATCTATACCAGAAGTTCAACACCAAATTATTATTATTTCCCCACCCATTCATTCATTCAATAAATATGTCTTGAGCACTCAGTCAGGATGCAATGTATTTCTAGATTTGAGTCCTTCCTATTTAAAAAGTTTCATAAACCAGCTGTCAGAAAATAGAATAAAGGGATTTACCATCTAAATTATCTCTCCAAACATAATTTAATTCGACAGATACCTTTGAGGGCCAGCTACTTATGCTTGGTGCTGGGCTAGATGTTAAGAATTCAGATATGAACAGGGCAGGATCCCCATGACATGATGTTACAGTAACTGATTTTATGGCTAATAGTTTAAAATATGTAGGTTTTAATTTGGATTACCTGTTTTTGTGCTTTCTCTACAGTGATATCTCTATACACAAGATTTATCAAGTTGTTATATTGTAAGCATTCTTACAAAAAGTGAAGCTTGACCCTTCAGAAGTGTTACTACCATTCTCCCCCATTACCAGCACCCCTTCTTACATACACTGTCATCTCCCTAGACACCCCCACAATAATGCAGAAAGTTTTCTCTAGATCTGGGATCCACAGGATCTGCCTCTGCACAGGTGTCGGGTACATCTTTGCCATGTGGGTTGAACTTGCACAGGTCCAAATACGCATAGCTCCAAACTAAATCCATTTGCTTTTCAAGTGGCTGCAGAGATGCTTCATCTGATTTAAAAGAAGGGGATGCAAATTCAATGCCAGCATTTCTGCAAAAATATAATTGCATCTATTGGGTGGGGGATGAAATCAATTTTTAAAACAACACATTGTTTCTACAGAGGACCTCAGAAGCAAGGAAGTGGAGGGTGACATAAAGAAAGCTAGTCAAAAATTCCCCCCACACAAGTAATTGATCGCCCCTGTGTAGGTTATTCAACTCATCACATTTGAAAAATCAGCTTTTCCTCTTTCTGCGTTTATCCGCTTCATAAGGTATTCCTCGTAAGTGATTTAAATAAACAAGGAATTATGTCAGAGGGAGATTTAATACAAGCAAAAAAAAAAAAATATTTCTATTAAGTTGATTCCAACTCAAGGTGACCTTATAGACAGAGTAGAATTGCCCCATGGAGTTTCCAAGGAGTCCCTGAGGCATTTGAACTGCTGACCTTCTGGTTAGCAAATGTAGCACTTCAGCACTATGCCACCAAGGTTTCCTTTAATGTAATAAGGGCATAGATTTTCCCACTGATGTCTAGAGAGAAGAGATTTTTGCCCTGGGGATCTGATTAGTTCTGATGGGGGCTACAGGCATACAGCTCTTCAATCCTCTTTTCCATTACATAGGCGATAGTCTCCCAGCCTTCACATTGCCCCCAAACAGTAAGGATTAAACATCAGAAGCATTTAAGCCAGTAGTTTCTGGAGCCAAGTATGGCACCACCTGCAAGGGAAGGCACCTATTTTCCAAGCAGCGATAGAAAATGGTGACATTTACATTACATATCTTTGTCATCAATTATTCATCCCGAGATGCCATTTATTCATCCCAAGATGCTATGTGAACATTGAGATTAAAATTCTGCCTTTGGCATCATCGTTCACTGCTTCACTGTCTAAAAGTATACTTATTCCCAGGACTAAGGCTTGATAGGACACACTGAACTTGACTCACCACCCAGGTGTTGTGCTACTGTATTTAGCAATTACTTTGCCTTCTCTCCCTTGAGTAGTGACTTCATTTATTTTCTCTCTGTCTCAGTTATCAGACTATTTCTTGGTCAGTTTGGATACAGTTGAGGCCCCTTTCACAAATTTAGGCAGTTTAGTGTATGCTATGATTCAACCACTTTGGTTTTCATGTAGGCATAAATGTTTAAATGAAGTTATTTTCCTAATTTAATGTTCTTTAAATAAAAATGGATTTCAAAGGTTCTGGTCTTGAGTAAGATATAAGCCACCACCTTTTCATACCCAGAACCCCCTTTGGCATTTACAGGTCTCTGTGGTGAGGAGCCTTGGTGGTACTGTGGTTAAAGTACTTGACTATTGATCCTAAGTTTTGTGGTCCAAGTTCAAAAGCCACTCTGTGACAGAAAGATATGGAAATCTGCTTATGCACAAATTTACAGTTTTGAAAACTCTGTGGGGTGGTCTGCTGTGTCATATAGGATCCATATGAGTCAGAATCAAGTCAACAGCAATAAGTCTGGTTTTGTTTGCAGTGGTTTGGTGTAGACTAGTTATATTTGTGGACAACTTAGCATATTTTGGAATTTTGGTCAATCACGGCTTTAGGAACTTTGCAGATCTAATGGATCTCAACATCCCACTGCATATTACACTGAATATGTAAATAAGTACAAAAACAAAAAGGTTAAAAAAAAAGACTAAATCAAAAGATCAAGACACAGTGAAAACTCAACTAGTATTTGTCGATTAAATTAGCATGGTTTGAAAAATACCTCATAATCTCAAATTAAAATTGGAGAACATTTTAATACCTCTACCTTTATCTCTCTTTGAACAAGTAAAACAAAGCCAATTTAATTATTTAAAACCTATCACTGTATAAATATTACCTTAACAAAATGTGCATTTCTTCCACACAAAAAAAAAAATTCTTGTTTTCCTTATCCCATCTCTTCCTGACTCATTTTTTTAATGAGTTACAAATAAGGTGATATTCGCTGAACATTTGCTTTAAGGACCCAAAGTTGAATTTTTAAGTATAGAATCAAAATGAAGCTATCTGCATCAATTGAAAGTATTCAGAAAAGTCATGGAATAGCTGTCTAACTATCTAAAGGTCAGGGTCAGGTTTTCATTTACCTAGATTTAGGCTCTGTGTTCTCTACCTAGGAAGTCAGAATTTGCTTAATATTTCAAATTAGTTTCTCTGAATATAATCATTTCCTTCCTAAACACACTTTTGTTGATATTAAATTGTGCAGTAAACTCATTATTTCATTGCACCTCTTATTTCTTTAGTACCAACACAAAAAGCATATGAGCTGGAAAGGGGCCAGACAACCACCAGAAAACGGGATTCTTTCATGAGATTATGGAAGCCAAAAGCAATTAAAACCTTTATCAAGTGCTCATTTGTAATCTTAAATGTGGGGGTGAATTCTGAAATCCAGAGAAACTGGTGAAATTCCCTTTCATGTTCTTCTTTCTCCAGCCTCTGCTGCTCCCCCCAGTAGCTCTATCTTTATAAGTAGCCATCAAATCAAAACAAATGTATTCTTAGATTAACTATTATAAGAGTAAAAATTTTTAACTTCATGTGTTTTATAGATTAACGATCTCAGCATTTTAAAAGTCATTAGTAGGTAGAGAGGAAGTTCAGTGCAGAGAAGATACTAAAAAGAAATTCCTTTTAGACCTTAGAAGTGGGCCTGGCTATAATTAACAACAACCATATTGATTCATTCATTTGTTATCCAGGGATATGTTTTTTATGGTTGCCAATTACCCAGGCTTTTTGCATCAACTCTTGTGGAGTGTCCTTTGATCAAATCTCCAGGGACAACACTTCCACCAGAGGGCAGACAGTAAAAGGCAGCAGAGATGAAATGCATCCACCTATCAATAAGGCTCTGCTCAACAACTTTCACAAGGCTTACATTGAAGGAGATGTTTAAGCTAATGGCAGTAATCCAAGATCACAAAATAATTACTAGTCCCAGGATAGTTCTCAGGTGTAGTTTATTCATCAAACCTTCCCATTTGCTTTCAGTGCTATTGACACTTTGTTCTTCTTTGTTAGCCAGACTGTAATGCCCAACACAATGTGGGTAAAATTTAAATTTGACGCAACAAGAGAGCATAGCTGTATTTGTGTTTTCCAGGTAGAGCTGGGTTCTTAATCTTTATCAGCTTGGGGTGTCTCAGTAAAGTATTTATAATACGAAAACCTGGAACTGAGTTGTTAAAAGCATATTAAAGCATTGGAGCTTTTATTTGCTGAAACACTGTCAAAAACGGAACTAGAATGCTAAGACAATCATAGTTTTCTAAACAAGGATAGGGAGAAACAGAGCTTTTACTTACTAGAATTTATAGATGACAAAAAGTGAAGGTGCTTATCATTGGTCCTACATATAATATTTATAACCTTAAGTATTTGTAAAAATACATTTTGTAATTAGTGACTTCAATAAGCTTAAAAAGTTAGAAATGCATGTGTTTATTAACAAGATGTGGATGTTAATTTGTTCATTCATTCAATTTTAGAGAGATTTTCTATATGGAAAGCCATGATTCATAAGTTACATTTAGATTTCGTAAGTCAACTGGCTACGCAATGTATAATAGAATATTAAATCCCCAAGTGAAATATAGGAATACTTAAGTAGCATAGCATCCAACATTTCACTCTCAAGAGCTCGATTCCATTTAATAACACTTTGAATAAAGGGAGGATGGAAGTAATCTGAGATAAACATTTTAGCTTTGGAAAGAGGAATGTTAACTAAATGTAAAATTAATGAATTTGATTAATCATTATTGGTGGCAGAGTTTAGTTATTTTTACATTTAGGTTGTAATACATGTCTAGTGTTCGTAAAACCAAGCCAAACCCATTGCCCTCAAGTCAATTCTGACTCATAGTGACCTTTTAGGAGAGAGTAGGACTGCACCATAGAGTTTCCAAGGTGTATCTGAGGGATTTGAACTGCTGACCTTTGGGTTAGCAGCCGTAGCACTTAACCCAGTATGCCACCAGGGTTTCCAGTGTAAACAAAGGCAAGCGTGATTCACATGTGTATGTGTAAGCTTAATTCTAACAAATTTTAATTTTTCTTAATGAATCTGCAAATTAATAGGTCACATTCACGAGGACATTAATGGTATAGCTGTTTGTTTTAGTCAGCTAGTGCTACTCTAACAGAAATACCTAAAAGTGGGTGGCTTTAACAAATGAAAGTTTATTCTTACACAGTCCAGTAGGCTCTAAGTCCAAATTCAGAGTGTCCATTCCAGGGTAAGGCTTTCCATCTGTTCACTCAGGAGGAAAGTCTTTATGTTGCATCAGTCTTTGGTCAGGGAACATCTTGGTGTAGGAACCTCAGTTCTGAAGGACACGCTCTGCTCCCAGTGCTGCTTTGTTGATGTTGTGAGGTTCCCATTTCTCTGCTTGCTTCCCTTTCCTTTTATCTCTTGTAAGATAAAAGATGGTGCAAACCACACTCAGGGAACCACACTTTACAGTGGAGCAGGGAGGTAACCGTAGGAACGGATTTACAGTCCCTGCCTAATCCTCTCTAACATAATCTGCTTCATTAGCCCAGGCAGAGACTAGGATTTACAGATTAGGATCATGGCCTATCCAAATTACTACGCATATTTTTGGAGGGGGACACAATTTAATCTGTCACACTGTTCTTCTCATTCACTGATCCACTAAGAGATTGTCTCTTTTTTGTAGCCTGACATCACCCCAAGCCAAGCTAATGTTTTAGCCATTGGAATAAATAAACATATGCCCTTTGAACTGCTAATGATAGCATACATTGAACATTAGACTGTCAACAGAAGTATCAGCATAAGAAAAAATTAGTAAGTTTTGACTGCATTTTAGAAAGTTGATAGCTTAGATGTAGTGAGATTCAATATAAGTGGTTTATGGTTTGGGCATTATTCTAAACTTTATAACAAAAATAATAAATTTAATTTAAAAGTGTTGAAAAAAATCATATTCAACTCTATTACTCAACATTTCTGGGTATGAGGGAGGGAATTCATAAGATCAGTAAGCCTTTCTGTATATGTAAATATTTCCTTTTGAAAGTTCAATGAATAGCTGATTTATGCCACATTTCTGGATTACTGCTATCTACAGTCCGATCTGACTCCACGGCACTTGGCTATCTACAGTCGCTGGAGTAGGTGCTAGAAATACAAGAATAAGAACAGACATTTCCTAGGAGTAAATCAGAGTCTGTTAGGGAAGGCAGTGAAAAAAATCGAGGGAAATAAAGGTCAGGAGGGAAGGGAAAACGAAGAAGCAGTGTGGACTCACAATGGATAGAATCACCCAGGACAGCAGGTAAACTGTGAGAAAAGACCTCTAGCTCAGGGGGTAACCTTCCCTACCTGAGGGTAGGCAAGCACAGTCACAGAAGATGCCGTCAACCCGCGACAGATGCAGTTAACCCACAGAATACTCCTAGATCGCAGCCTTGGGGTCCAGAGTTTCTAATCTGTTATCTTTGAAACATTAGTGCAGGTCAGTAACAAATTTTCCTTTGAACTCCACATAGGTAGCACACTCTAGGACAAGAGGTTTAGGTAATTGGGCAAGGACGGTCGTGGTGAAGGGAAAATTTCAGGCTCAGCTCACGAGAACTTCCTGATTTCAAAGGCTGATGCAAGTAGTAGGCATGGAGGCAACTTAATGAAATCATTGAACAAGTCAGAAAAGTAGGGGGAAAAAAAAGACAAAGGGATTGGACTTTAAAAGAGAAGTTTTTATTAATTTGATTTTATTCTTTTTATTCTAATTTTTCTTCTCCCATGAGCCCTAAGTATATGTATATGTACCATGTGTATATATACATATATACATATAATATGTGTATACTAAGTATATACTGCCGTTGATTACACATATACATATAAATGTATACACAGTATAAATGGTATTAGATTAATGTAAGCAGAGATTAACAACAGCCCCTGCCATCAGTCATGTGTTTACACAGAAATTCACGCCATCATTCTTAACCAGCATCAGCTAACATAGGCTTGCATGATACTGTTATAACGTGGTGAACACAGCATGTTGATTTTTCTTTGGGTTTTATTTTCTTCTTTGTCATAATTATAATGGTGATTCCATAATTCAGTTATCCTTGGGAGGGGTGGAGAGAAAAAATTATACAGCTATATCTATACGTATATACACATCCTTGTGTGTGTATACATACATAGATATATGTCTTGTATATATTTAAAAAACATTTCCTGTCGTTTCACCTCATCTTGTGCCGCATGAATTTTTGGTGATTCAATTTATTTTTGCTTTAATTCATATTTAGTCCTTTGATCATTATGGCTATTTTTAAATCATTGCTATACATTTATGAGTAACTATAGTCATTTTAAGTACGAAAGATATGTAGACATACAAATAAAACAAGGCAACAAAATCTTTTCTTGCCATCCTAATCTTGAGTTTCTCTCCCTTTAACATATCCCTCCAGTATTTATGCTCAGAACAAAACAGACCCCAACAAAACCCAAGAAAGTTGTGTACAAAAGAATGAAATACCATACTTTCCTCTTCCTCTTCCAGTACATATTTTCCTTTTAATTTTTCTTCCCTTTCTCTTTTTATTTTTCCCCATATCTGCACAAACTACTTCCCCTTGCTCTCCTCTTCACAACAGTATAAATAAAACCATTATTCAGAAAGTAATAAAAGAACAGCACGTAGAAACAAAGAAACACATCCTCCCCACAAATTTCAGATGGCATAAAAAGAATTTTATTGCAGCTTTAGAATATTTGTTGTATCTTTTATTTCTGGACTAGCATAGGATCATTTTGTGGCATGCAGTGACAATTTTTGTAGCCAATCAACTACCATGGTCTCCATCACCAATGCATGGCTGTAAGGATGCCGTCTTGTATTTCATTCAAGTGACCCATTCATGCTGACCCAGCAAGTCTAGTGTATGAGTTGTGGGGATAGTTTTCTTTTGTAGTTATACTTGTGTGGGTTCTCATTATTGTTATTATTTCCTTTGGGTCATGAAAGCCCCAAGAGCTGTCCTCACAGCATCTTTGGTTTTGTTCTTGCATTTGCTTTTCTTGGCACGACAGTCAAGTGGGTGTCTTTTGTCTGGCACATCTGTCCTTGTCATCCTGTCTTGGAGTTCACTGTTGTGGTGTTCTGTGATTCTGTTCTCTGTTTGTAATATGTGGTTTGAAATCCTCTCCCTTTATTTCTCACTCGCCTATTGCTTCTGTGTTTAACCTTACTTGCAGGGAACTTCACAAAAAAGCAAAACAAATTCTGAGTCAGATCATAAGACTCCTACTGTGATTGGTATCTGGAAGTTATAAGTGGCACTTTTTACCTGACTAAGGAGGCAAAACTTACAATGAAAAGTTGCTATTAATAATAGCTAGCCTTCAACCACATCAACATTAAGAAACCCTTGTTGATATCTTGGAATGATTAAAAAGGCTTACCGTCAAAGATTCATGTGAGGGCTAATTTCTAAAGAGTTTTCCCATAGATTTGCAGTCTTCTAGTTAAAACCTTTTCCTCAGGGACAGTTCAACAGAGGCTTTTCCAGAAAATTCTAGTGAGAGATGACATCATCTCTGTTGTACAAAGCAATGTCTGTTCCTGAGTCGGTAAAGAATTTGCAAAAATCTGAATGTGTTTTATTATCAAATTCATTTATATTTATATATTAGCCCCAAATATAATTGTGTTCTGCAAGGCATCTGAGAGACGAAAAAAAAAGAATGTTTTAAACTCATTCTGATTCATAACTCACACATTTCAAGTTAAGATTATCATTTATCTTTCTGAGTATTTAAATGTATATAAATACATACATGTATGTATACACACGTGTGTTTGTATGTGTGTGTGGCATAAATTCATGGCAACATTAGAGAGTCAACACTTCGACTTGGACCTAAATTCTTTCAGTAGTTTCCAAAATACATGGCATACACAACGTCTTTATTTATGAGAAGAGACTCTGAATTTCTCAAGACAGAAGTAGAAGAAAGTGCTCTGTTAATGTTTTCAGATGATGAATAACACCAGTGTTGATCTAGGCAATTTGGTGCACAATTCAGAAGGATCTAGTTAGTTTGATGCTAACAGAATGAACTGGATACTGTAATTTCTTCAACCATTTATTCATAAAGACTGAGTAAGAGAATATAAAATGTTTTTTTTTGTTTGTTTTTAGGTAATAAATATTTTTGAAATAGGTCTTAAGAGAAGTCTGTATATATAATCAGGAGAAGAGAAAGTTTCTCAAGGCGTATGGTTTATGATGAAATGTTTTTCTCACAGTAGAGTTGTTCTTTGCTTCTTTTGTTACAAGGTTAAGGTAGAAGTGGAAAGCAAGACAAGAGGAAATTCGCAGGCTTTATTACTAACAGGAGTGGGGGGGCAGTGCAAAAGGAAAAGTGAAACTTCAAGTCACATCAGAGATACCTTGCAAAAAAGGCTTGGTGATCTACTGAAAATTTAGCTGCTGAAAACCCTACAGAGTACATTTTACCCTGACATACGCGAGGCCACCATGAATCAGGATTGACTTGATGACAACTGGTTTATGTATCAAGAGCTTTCTAATGAAGGAAGGGAGAGGAAGAGAACAGAGAAATATATGCAAGGGAGGAAGGCAGAGAGAGAGGGCCGGAGTCAGGGAGGAGGGAGGGAGAGAGGAAGGAAAGAGGCAAGACGAAGGGGAAAAAAGAGCAGCCAGGAGAGAAAATAGAGTTTAGAAGGGAAGGATATTGACTATGAGCCAGATACAGTGGCATGCTGATAAATGTTTAAAAACTCGTGCGCACACACACACTTCTCATTTGTAATATATGGCAATTTCTGTGATGTGAAACGTTTCCATCACGGCTGAATTCAAGACACCAGTATGATGGCACCAGATTCAGGGCTGGGAACAGATGCTCAGTAACATATGCATATGTCATATGTTTACCATGCTGATACTGTGTTATTGCTGTTAGTTGCCATCAAGTCAAGTTCAACTCATGGTGACCCTATGTGTACAGAATAGTGCTGTTCCATAGGACTTTCAAAGCTGTGACTTTTCAGAAACAGATCACCAGGCCTGCCTTATGCGGCCTCTCTGTATGGGTTCAGACTATCAGCTTAGTGGTTAGTAGTTGAGTGTGTAACCCTTTTTTCCACCCAGGAAACATTATGTATATTATAGGTAATAGCCTCAAGACCACAGCTAATACTAAGCCAAGCCAATACTAAAATGTTGTAAAATAATTGGGTAATGATGAATTTTAAGTATTTTAACCTCAGAAGTACTTTGGAAGAAAGATCTGGCCATGTATTTCTGATAAAAAGGAAAGTCATTGAAAACTCTATGGAGCACAGTTTATTCTGACACACACGGCATCACCATAAGTCAGAAATGACTCAATAGCAACTAGTTTTTAGTAGGATTTATTTTATTGTAATCTCATACTTTTATTTGTGATAATGGCTATGCTTAACAGCAAGCTTGCAAAATTCCTGCAACTGCAGCGATCAGCTTTCATGAATTGATACAAGCTGGCTCTTGCTTCCCTCCAGCCCAGGTACTATGTAAGGTATATTCACATAGTATTTTATTTAAATGTCACTTTAAGGTATGAGGTAGATACTTTGGGGGACATCTTACAATTGAAAACAGTGGGGTCAGAAAGTTTGCCTTTTGTAGGTCATGCACCTGTGTATTAGTAGCAAAGATAATATTTGAACCCAAGTCTGTTTGACTGTCTTACATATTTTCTTTCCATTGCGGTATTCCCAGAGAATCAGGCTTAAATGTTTTGGAACTGCCGTTCCCTCGTTTGTAGCATTTAATATGAATGGCCCTCCAGGAGGTCCTCCCTACTGCCTTCAGGGGGGGTTCCTTGGAGACCAGATAACATGGAATTGAAGTAAATGCATTAGAATTGTGTCAATGGAAAAAATGATATGAATGAAACAGATTTAGGGCTCCTGGCACGCAGTTTGTGTATGTCACGGAAAGCCGGCCTACAACTTGGTGAGTGTCTACTATGACTCCTTTTGTTTCCTGAAAAAAGAAGTACCAAAAACTCCTCCCTTAGTAATAGCGACTCTGAACAGGGTGTTCCTTAGGTTTTTGAATTGTATTTACTGAGCTTTAGAAAGACTATAATGATATATTTCTTGGCATACAATTATAATCTGCAGTATCATTTCATTACTCAGTTGTAACATTTTTGTAGCTTTTTAAATACAATGAACTTTATTTAGTTACAACATTTGATGCATGTTTATTAACCAACTGCACAGTGAAATATATCAATGTCCTTTGCTTCTACGTTTTCTCACAGAGTAAACTAGAGTATTAACACTGAAACAGCGTGACAACCATTGCAGAGAATGGTTGCAGATTTTTCTTTTTTGATCTATTACATACTTGGAAACCCTGGGAGCATAGTGGTTAAGTGCTACAGCTGCTAATCAAAAGGTCAGCAGTTCAAATCCACCAAGTACTTCTTGGAAACTCTATTGAGCAGTTCTACACTGCCCTATAGGGTCGCTATGAGTCAGCATCAACTCGACAGCACTATGTTTTTGTTTTTGTTTTTTTTATTAGATACTGAATCATTGCTTTATAAGAAAGAGTTTGACAAATCTGGAGATTAAGAGGAAGAGCTTGGGTTTTATTAGCCTTTCTAATATGACAACATAGATTATCTGATTAGGTTTCTGATAGCTCAGTAACTTACTTTGATTCAATGTCAGGCTTAGTTGGCCCTGTGGTCTCCTTTCAGTGATATTGTATATAATATTTGATAAAGTCTCTATTGGGGAATTTCTAGGCTTTACCTGTAGGTTTACCACCACTAAATCTTTGTTCCTTCATCCAGTGACCATTTATTGGGCACGTATGTTGTCAGATTGTTCAGTGATACCATCCTTGCCTTCCACATGGGAGCCCTGGGTTTGCTTCTGGTCCATGCAGCTCAGGCAGAGCGCCATCTATCAATGGAGTCTTGTCAGTTGCTATGATGCCAAAGAGATTTCAGCAGAGCTTTGAGCCTAAGACAGAATAGGAAGAAAGTCCTGGTGATCAGCTTCCAAAACCCAGTCAGTGTAAATGCTATGGATACAACAGTCCTGTCTGCATCCGGCTGTGAGGATGGCGCAAGACTCAACAGCATATTGTTTTGTCTTGCGTGGGGTTGCTGTGATTCAGGGACTGGCTCAACAGGAGCACACAACTACTGTCAAGTATTGTCCTAAGTATATGATATTCTTAACTTCTTTAATTCCCAAAGCAACTATGTGAGGCTCTATTATCGTCTCCATTTTAAAGATGAATCAACTGAGGCACCAGCCAAGGCAGGTACCGTCGAGTCAGATCACGGAAGCTAAATAATTTGTCCTAGGACACATAGCACGGAAGTAGTCAAGACAGAACTTGAATCCCTGCCAGCTATTCCCTCAGCCCACACGAGGACCACTATTCCTATACTTCTCTATTATATATCACTCACTCTCCATTGATCCATCTATACCAGGTATGAAATAGCTACCTGCCTCCTTGATAAGAATGGAAGGATGTGGTCAGTGGTCCAAAAATACTTGTTAAATGATACTGTGTATCTCAAAAAATTTCCAAAATCTTACTTGACAGATGTTATGATATTGCTCATTTGTAATTTATCCAAAGATCTATGGTTGATATAAGTTGCTCAGATTTCCAATATCAGAGAGAAAAACATTTATGAATAGTTGGAGTTTAGCTACTAACCAAATAGTCAGCAGTTCAAATTCACCAGCTGCTCCTTAAGAACCCTATAGGGCAGTCATATTGTGTCCTGTAGGGTCACTATGGACTCAAGAGCAGTGTGATTTGGAGGGGGGGTGTTATGAAAGGTTAGTGTCTTTTGATTTCACCTGTGTAATACTCTGTGCACTGGGGACATCCAGCTCATTGCTTATGAGCAGTTCTATTGAGCACATACAGTCAGAAAACAGCTATATGTAAGGATCTCAAGAATAGAAGCTTTTGGTAAAGTTTATGA
This sequence comes from Heterohyrax brucei, assembly GCA_028571685.1. NCBI lineage: Eukaryota > Metazoa > Chordata > Mammalia > Hyracoidea > Procaviidae > Heterohyrax > Heterohyrax brucei. The sequence goes on from CM053151.1 coordinate 102,021,200, forward strand.
AAGATACAGTTATTTTCTTTATTTCAGAAATAATTGTGTTCCTTGAAACATAGTGGTTTAGATGTCACAGCTAATTAAAAAAAAAAAAAAGCCGCCGAGTCAATTCCAGCTTATGGCAGCGCTGTCACAACTAACTGAAAACAAAGTAAGAAATGGTTATAGCCTGAAAATGTGTGTCTTACTTTGGCCGTTTTCTGACACTGGACTGCTCCTGCCATCTCCCAATGCCACACCTATTTGTTTGCCCTCTTTTCTTCTATCTCACACTTTACGTCACGTATCTAAAATTTTTTATCCAAACATAGAAATGAATCAAAACAAACTCTTAGTGTCCCCTAGAATTTTGTGTGAAAGATAAGAATTTTAAAAGTAGACAAGAACTAAGACTCACAATAAAAAAGGCCTTTTTAAAAGATATGTTTATTTTTACTAGAGCTCTTTTTCTCAGGAACATATGAGCTACACAAATATCTGAAGACTTCATTATAAGTTACAGGAATCCTGAAGCCAATTCTAAACTGGAAAATTTGTAGAGTTGAAATGCTCAAAGACCTGCTGTTGTTAAGTTGTGCTTGTGTCTTTGCGTTGGAGCATAGAGGATCCCTTTTTCTACTAAATGATAATAGTAGTTGACAACATTTTAATGACTACAAAATATTCAGATCTATCAGATCGGTCACCCACAGCCAGTAGTCTGCAAACTCTTCTTTGAAGGACTGGGAGTAAATATTTTAGGTTTTGAAGATCCTGAAGTTATAATCATAACTACATAGTTCTACTGTTGCAATGCAGAAGCAGTCACTGACATGCATAAATGTCACACAAAACTCATTAGTGTGTCTGTGTTGCAATAAAACTTGATTTGCAAAAACAGGCATTGGGCTGGGTTTAGCTAGGAAGCTATGGGTTGCTGACCCCTGATTCAGAGATATCTGATAAATTAGGAATTTGTAGCATTTCTAATATATATATATGTACATATATGTGTATATATCTATATGAGTCCTTTCTGTCCATTTTGTAGTCAGTCTTAACATTTCTTAAGTTTTCCATTAGTTATGTAGGATTACATAGGACACAGCAGAACATTAAAAGCTCATCTTTAAAGACATTTTCTGCCATTGTTTTGAATACACGATCATCCCTGATAGGAAATATGGTTAAAAAAAGAAAAGTAGGGTTATCTCCACCTCATTTGTACACTATCACTTTTCTAAGAGCGTGGTGTTTCGGCCCTGCTTTTGTAAATCTGTCTTTTGACTTCCCTGCCTCCTCTGGGGCTTGGGCTGCATTCTCCTAGGTTTCAGACCTCTTAGGAAGTAGATCCCTTGAACTCCAGCCCACGTACTGTGTCATACCCCAGTAATTCTTCCCGTAAACTTGGCTGTCGGTTATTGAGGTGACAAATGTCTAAATGACTGAGATATGATGGTTGGAACCTGCTGAGAACTTCTTTCCTGGTACTTTTTGATTTGTAGCTTTGTAAGTTTTGTGGAGACCATGAGAAAACATTCTTTTTGACATAGGCAGTGAATGGAAAGAATCAAATTGAGGGAGCACAATATATAGGACTCTTTTCTGCATTGTGAGCAAAAGTATTTATTTCTATCTATGCCCTCTGAATGTTGGAAGTCACGGATTATACAGTGTGCCACAGGAAGGAGCACACTAGGTTTTACCATCTGGCAGCAGATTGGACAAGAGTAGGCTATGAAAATACGTGTTCAAAGCCATATTTAGTGTTACTGTTAAAATGCCACTGGTTATCTAATGATTTTATTTTATAAATTGATGTTGGTTCCTCTGACATCTTTAAATTTAAACCTCCATGGAGAAGAATCATTAATTAAAGTCTCACATATGAACACTAGATAAACTATGACACCAGATCCTGATGTACAGCAACCCAAGTGGAAGCAGAAGATTAATTTGGGAGAGCTGAGAAAATCCATTGCCATTGCATTGATTCCAAATCATAGAGACCCTACAGGACAGAGTAGAACTAACTGCCCCATGGGAAACCCTGCTGGTGTAGTGGGTTAAGTGTTATCACTGCTAACTAAAAGATCGGCAGTTCAAATCCACCAGAGGCTCCTTGAATACTCTAGGGGGCGTTTCTGCTCTGTCCTCTAGGTCATCATGAGTCGGATCTGACTCGACGGCACTGAGTTTTTCTGGTTAGAACTAGGTTTCCAAGAAGTACCTGATGGATTCAAACTGCCAGCTTTGGGGATGTAGGAGAGTCTTTGACAGGAAGAGGTGCAGGGCTTAGCTTTTCAGAATAAACTAATTTAGAACTAGCATTTTACTAAGCCTCTGAGATCACTTTATTTATTTACACATAAACAAGACTAGAAACTCAACTCATACAGGGACCAGCTGTGTAATGTGAATGTATGACGTGGACCAACTTGCGTACAATCAGCCATCAAGGGAATTATAGTGAACTCCACAGAAAATACCTCCTTTTAATCTCATCTAAGTTAAATTAAAAAAAAAATAAAAATATATCTGGTGGGCAAACAAAGCACGACAATGAGATACACAGTATTACTAGTTCTATTTTTTTAATACCTTTGGATTTAACCTCTTTGTAAAATTTGAAGAAAATCCGTATGTGAGATTTCTGATTAAGATATCACTCAGGAACATTGACTATATCAAATTAAAGAGTAATTCCTCCTTCAATCTCCCAGAATGCTAAATGTCTTTTTGGTAGATTATTATTATAATCTTAGAGTTCACATAACTCTAGAACTGTAAGTCTGAATGATTTTAAAGTTCCTCATAATTGTTTTGTTTTAGGTGAGGAAACTGAGATCTAAAAACATCAACTGATTAGTTCAAGGTCATTGAGCTATTTGCTATTAGAGTTGAAATTGAATCTCAGTTGTTCTACAATCCATGCCATTTTTTGACGGTATGTATCAAATTAAACCCGGATGGTGTACTGTTTAGGTGCTACTTCTGCTAACCAAAAGGTCAGCAATTCTAATCCTCCAGGCATTATTTGGAAACTCTGTGCAGCGGTTCTACTCTGTCCAATAGGGTTGCTATGAATTGCAATCGACTCAACTGCAGTGGGCTTTTTGGGTTTTATCAAGTTAAAAGAAAAGCCAAGTTTTTTTAATTTTCTTTTTCATGATTAAGTGAAAGTATACAATCCAAATCAATTCTGCATTGACACCTATCTGCAGTGCCATCGGCTCTCTCACCCTGTGACAACACATTCCTCCTTTCACTCTATACTTCTAATATCCTCTTAACTAGCATCTGTCCTCTCCTCTCCGCCATCTTCTCTCCATCTAGAAATAAACCAGTAGGACAGCCATTTATAAATGTATAAACCCATAAAATAATACACATGCCACATCCTCACACTGTGTCTACAAGTCCAGTCCATTCTTGTCTGAAGAGCTGACCTCTGTGCTGGTTTCAGTTCTGGGCCAACAGCATGTCTAGGGTCCAGGTTCCTAGGAGATCCTCTGGCTGTTGGACCTTCAATTCTGGTCCTTTAGAAGATTTTTTGAACTGAACCCCTCTTTTTCTCATGTTCCCTCAGAGACTATATTGTGTCCCACATCATGGCTGCCTTTGGTGGTGGCCGGCCCCATCTGGTTCTTCTGGTCTCGTGCTGAGGCAGTCTCCCATTCATGTGGTCCCTTCTGCCTCTGGGCTCATTTTTCCTCATGTCTTTGATGTTCTCAATCATCATCTATTCCGATGGGTTGGTATCGTTTGGGGTATCTCAGATGGCAGCTTGCTAGCTTTTGGGACTCCAGATACCACTCACCAACGTGGGCGCAGAAGGCTCTGTTAGCTGAAGACTAGCTATGCCAGTTGACCTCAATGTCCCCTGAAAACATGATCCCTAGACCCCAATCCTTGCTACTCTATCCTTTGAAATATTGAGAAAACTCAAGTTTTTATTCTAAATTGACTCCCTACAGAAGACTCAGAGAATGTGTGACATTTTTAGTTACCTTTGCTTTATAAGTCATTGTTGCTTTGCAACAGAGAATATCATTACTTCACCTGGGAGTCAAATCCACAGTTCAATATTCTTTTGGGCACAAGAGAAACTAAACAGGAGCTTACAGACAATTGGTGAAGCAAGGATCAGGAAACTGGGAAGAGTAGTTTACAACACAGATTCCACAGGTGCATGTTTTAGTGATGATTTGTTAGTGACACTACCTTACTATGCTAAGGACAAAAGATCAATAGGTATACAAGAGTAGTGCTTCCCAGCTTCAAGCCCAGAACCAGTACTGGGCTTTGCCAAAGCTTTCACTGCTTCATGGAGAAATGAGAAAAGTAAAGACAATAGAACAAGTTTCCATGAACTTAAACTTACAGAAAAGCCCTAGATTGAGACATAAGGTCCTGTAGTTTTTGATGGTTAAAATGATGATCTTTTAGCAAAATAACATTTTGTTATCAGTGGCAGCATCCTTAGCTTTCAAAATAAAATGCTGGCAACTGTTTGTGAGTCCTATCCCACATCTCTCTCCCTGTTTTGGGGCATTTTGCTGTTCTATGAAAACAAATACACAGACATTCAGAAACCAAACAGCAATAGATTTCAACTCTTCTCTGTGCTGATACATTAGATTTAGTAAATTTTGAAGACGGAAGCCCTTTTTAAGACTAAAATTTTATTAGCAACAATAAGATTTTAAGAACAAGCCATTCTTTTCATTCAGGTCCCTGAAAGTTAACTATTTTAAACATTGATCACTTGGATATTAACTATTAGGGTAGTTTTTGAATCTCAGTGAAAAGGGATAGAAGCATAAAATAGAATGCCTGGAGTAGAACATTTTACAACAATCTAAGATAAATGTTATTAAAAGATCAAAATCAGTTTGTAAATATAAACACTTAGAGGTAGAAACTTCTAAGGACTCTGTGGAAAGATAATTTATACTTACAAAAATGAGCCTCTGTGCAAAGTCTAGAACTTTTTTCTCATCTGAAGCCTTATAGCAAAGTAGTGAGAGCTATTTTGGAGAACTGAATTAGCCTATGTTTGAACTAACATGATCCATCTTTTTGTCAAAAGAAGGTTAAATATGTACTCCCCAGCCAAAAGAAGCAACACAATCTATACCAAGGTCAATTGCTGGATTTGTATCTACAATTCTCATCTCTTCCCTGCAAGCCAATCTATACCAATAACCTCCTTCTTCATGAGACTTATTAGCAAAATATTGTCATTCATTTAGCCTAATAAGGAGTCAAACTAAGTTTACCAAGCACTTGTTGGAAATCAGATGGTTAGTTTCTTGAATCAGGTATAAGAATTTTATTAGCAGTAACAGACTTACCAGTGGTTGTCTCAAGGTACTGATCAGTGGATGATTTTTATTTTGCTAATCTGGCTCGAAAATATCTAGATAGAATACCACAGTTGTTATCAGAAAGAAGAGATATATGTTATTTTTTAAAGTCTAAAAGACCATATAGTAAAAGACCAGCAAGGGAAATCTAGTGGATATTTAGATACAGGAACTCTGCCAGACTAGTTCTTTAAAAAAAAAAAAAAAAATCCTTTCCCATGAATTTGAATTAAGTCCATGATACGAGGCTCTGGAAGGAAAGCTGCTGCTGGAGGAAATTCAAATATGACGATGAGGATGATGTGTGGGTTCTGTATAGCTGAACACACACCCGTTCCCTAGGGTGAGCCCTGTTCATCAACTGACAAATGGTCCATGGATACACCAGGTGGTTATGTAGTAGCTGTGGGCAGGAGGAATCCTGTAAATGACCCATTACCAGAAAGTTTAAAATCTGTGCTTGGAAACCAGGAACACAGATGGGACTTGAAGTGTCCTCAACAAACGTTTGGGAAATGATTTATTTCCCCACCTAGTTCTGGGTGCTGTATACCCTCAATGCTTGACCACCCCTCCTCAGTACAGCTGCCTATTTGATGTAATAAATAGACAAAAGGGATGCAGTTGGAAATGAGTAATTAAAATCTTTGCATCTTTCTCTTTCTCTTTCCATCTTCTTCTTCCTACTCTCCCTTGACAAAGTCTGGAAAATTAAGCCAGCTATAAATTAATTGGGACTCTCTTCCATGTAAGCAACATCTGCCACTGCTGCTGGCAAGATTCTATTAATGAATTAAAACATTTGATTACCTTTAATCAAAAAAAAAAAAAAAAGGGGGGCAATCTCTCCAGTCATTTAGCTTAGTGAGTATTTTTGGTTGTGGTTCCTTTTTTTTCACAAGAGCTTGAGACTACAGTGTATTCTTGAATCTCTGAGATCTTTCAGCAGATGTTGTTTTTCCTCTCTGTACACTTTTCCATGTGGAAGAGAGAAAAAGGTTCTCAACAAAAGCAATTTTGAAGATAGACAGAAAAGGTCTCCATCACAAACATATTTTTAAAAACAGCTGGTAAAACAAATGGTCCAAATCTGATGCCTCGAGCATTTCTCTTCAGACAACAGGCTTGTTTAAAGATAAAAGCAGCTACTTCTAAATATCAGCATTAATAGTAATTCCCACACTTACATTTTTAAAGGCTGAGAGAGCTCTGTGAAGGCTTTATAATTTCTTCTTTATTTTCTGAGACGTCATTCACTCCTTTTCTGTTAGTGTGTGAACTTACCGGAAGCTGCCTACTGAATTGTTTCAGTTGTGAATATTACTACATAGGAAATATGCTTAAAATTTACATATAGTGGATTTTTCAGGATTTGCTTTCTCTTTCTATGCATGTTCTTCTTTAATAGCATCCACATATAGAATAAAAGATCATAATGAGAAATGGATAATATACTGAAGTTATTTCCGATCCCATAACCGACAGAGGTCAGGCAGTGCTACTAAAGGACAAGCATATTTGTAGCCATTCAAAATCTGATTTCACTTTTTATTGTCCACATTCCAAAACAGCCTTATTATCTTCCTTTGTTTACTAAGCTGTTTTGTTCTGCAGCCACTGCCAAATGCCATTACATAGCTTCCTTTATCACACCAATTGGTGAAATCATTCTTTGTTATGTTTTTTACAGCAGTTCTAATTTTCACATTACTTGTGGATTCTCTCTGGGTCAGGCATTGCAGGAACCCTGATTATTATTGAACTTGATGAACAGGCATTCTCCTTATCCATCACCATTCATGTTGATTTTTTCATCATCTTTCCTCCCTATGATTCTATTTTCATATAAAGAAAGTTCAGAATTAGTGTCTAAAGGATAACTGGTAATTCTGTTGGAATTGGAAACTCTGGTGGCATAGTGGTTAAGTGCTAATTCTGCTAACCAAAAGGTTTACAGTTCAAATCTACCAGATGCTCCTTGGGAACTCTATGGAGCAGTTCTAGTCTGTTATATAGAGTCATGATGCCTTGGAATCGGTTTGATGTCAGGTTTTTTTGATTTTTTTTAATATTGGAATTAGTGGGGTCTCATCCAACGGAGAAAGGTCCCCCCTTAAAGTAATACACAAAGAATTGTCTTCAGGACCTCTTGTTTCCTTCCTCCCTAAACACAGATTACAATGCTTATTTGGTATGTGGAACTGAGAAATTTGAAAATGTGCTTAACTGTCATATTCTCATTATATATATATTTGTCTTTTCTTCAATCTATTACACCCCCAAGTGTGTCTCCGTTCTTTTAGCCTGACCTGGCCTGTTCGATGGATAGTTTTTATGTCATATGAGATAGTCCAGAATTAACTTACTGATTTTTTCTGATTGTGCTGGTTCTGAAAATATGACTGTAACTACTACTAATAACACAGATATTTAAAAAATCATGCACATATATTATACACTTGTACTAAAAACATGAGTCAGTAACTTTCGTGAATGGTTCTTTTGATATGAAAGTAATTCTTTACTTGATACAAAAGTAACTCTTGGAGTCATGGAGACTCCAAGACATGCCACAAACTGCAAAACCAGCATGCGTTTCTTAATACTATTATCACTATCCATGCATGCACAAAATGACATAAACATAAGCTACAGTAGGCTGAGTGTGTACGTGACGTTAGCACAACTCAGCTTTATTCCACTGAGATATTGCCTCAGAGGGCTGGTGATGAGAATCACATGTCGGTGATGGTAGTGAGGAAGTGGAGGTCAAATGTAGATTTATTTATAATTTAGACAATTCTATGGTTTAGACAAAGCGTGTTCCTTCTTCCCAATTACTACGCTCACCATTAGAGCTTCCATCAGTAAATCACTGAAAATGTCGGTTTTAAACATGCTGATCATTTCCCAGAAACCCTAGTGTCATAGGGGTTAAGAGCTATGGCTGTTAACCAAAAAGTCAGCGCTTCTACCAGGCAGTCCTTGGAAATGCTATGGGCCAGTGCTGTTCTGTCCTGTACTGTCACTATGAGTTGGAACTGACTTGATGGCAATAGGTTTTGCGGGGGATCATTTACCAGTGTGACTGATGATTCTGAAGGTACTCTGATTTATAAATACTAGCCCCTCAATTAAAATGTCTTCGTGCTTGCATAGTTGAGATAAAAGAAAAATATGTTTGGCTAAGACTGTATATTAAAAATAGCATAAATAAAAGAACATGTTTATTTCCAAGAGGAAATAATAAGAAGTCTATTCCAGAATGCCTACTCTCACCACAGCACTTTTCTAAGTCACATTTGAGACTGCTAATACCATTTCAGTGCTAGACAAACATATACATTCTTTATACCCACTGGAGAACAGTATGTCGTCTTTCTGTCTGTCATTGCCCATTTGCGGTTCGCACTAAGCTTATCAAAATCCATGTACCCCGTTGCATGTCGTAAGACTACTGCTGATAACCATCTGAATTTTTTAAGTGACATAACACATTTTATGGAGTCAGAAGCCAGTAGGCATCAAGGTCAATAGTGGTAGGGTGAATTGGTTATTGTGAATTATTTTATTACCCGCATGGTGATCCATTTGTGGGCTACTCCAAAAGCTTAGCTCTGATCCTTGCTTGTATGTGCATTTTTGGTTTTTGGTTTGTTTGTTTTTTAATTCATACTTCTCTGACATTTTGTCCACTGATAGAAATTACTAGTGAGTGTCTCCTCAGTGGAATAAAGCTGAGTTTTGCTAACATCATGTACACACTCAGCCTACCGTAGCCTCAGAATCCAATGCATTTTTTTCTTTTAATATTAAGATGCCCACATTTCCACAGCAGCACTCACTGTATTTCATTACAATGCATTGCTTCACTCAGCACACTCTGAATGAAGAAGATATGCTTGACAGCTTCAAACTCAGGCACGTTCTCCAAGCAGACCTTGTTTATCTGTCTGAAACACACTTGGAGCATTTGAAAAGTTAGTCATGAGGCTCATTCATGCTGTAAAAATGCGTTGGGCATCATGGCTGCTTCCTTCACAATAGCCTGGCATGGAAGGATGGAGAAGGCCATTGTTACCACACAAATGAGAGTCAAGTTGCCTCTAGTACAACTTGTCCGGGGAAGCTGCATCTTTTTAAAGTGAAGAAAAAAAATTATAGGGAATATTTATGACTGTGATACTTCAGCTGCAACTCTGTGAGACTTTTTTAATAAGCTTGCAAAGTACAAGTTTGGGTTGTAGTTTATTTCATTTCTGGGTTGGGTAGGGGGAGCATGTTTTGTACTTTGAGGGATCCTTCATCTGGCCAACAAGTTTGGATTACAGCTCGAGAAGTAGGCTTGAGGGTGTTTGTTCCCTTGGCTCTGGGTAATGAACGAAGTTATCTTTCACCTTTAGAAATGAGGGATGTCTCTTTCTGGATCCATGCTCAGTAAACCCCAAAGTATGCACCTCTTGTGTGATAGAAGAACCAGGAAAGAGAGAATATCTTGGTACAAGACTGATTTTCTTCTCCAAGGACTCAACTGGAAAAGGAGACTGGTGGTCCTCAAAAGAAGGCCTTTGCCTTTAATATAGCCTGTGAGGTAGAGCCAGCCTGTGGCTCTGAGAGTCATCACAGACCCTTTCCAGATGCCAGTGACCAATAAGACTAGGAAAAAGAAGTCTGGACTTACTACTCCACAGCCAGGCACGTTGCAATGGAGGAAAACTTGTCTACTTTCAAAAGACATTAAAACCAAAACAACAACAACAAAAGCTCTGTTGCTGTTGAGTTGATTCTGACTCATAGCGACCATACAGGACAGAGTAGAACTGCCCCATGAGGTTTGCAAGGAGCACCTGGTGGATTTGAAATGGCAGTGGGCTAAATATAAACAAAAGCAAAATAATCCCTCAATCTGGTCTTAAAAAGACTAAACCACCTTGTCCTATTGCCCACTTCCTAACTCATTCCCTCCACAAAGGGGCTCAGCTTGGTAAACTATTCATGCTACTTCTGTCAACTTTCTGTGTGTGACTTGGGGAAGGCACTGTTAATAGCTGCAAGTCAGTTATTTTCCAGTCCTCTCTTTCGTTTCCTTTACACTGATTGATGAAATGGAAAGGAGGTTGAGTAAGCTTACTTTTTTTTTTTAAATGACACAAGTATTAAACTGACAGATAAATTCCTATGAGGTTCCAGTCCATTTCAGAAAAGTGTTGATATGCGGTCTTTAAGGGTTGACAGTCCTATTAGAGACAGAGACCACCAGGGAATCACAAGAAAAAGAAAAATGAGGGAAGTGTCTAGATTCAGTAGGAAATTAGTGTGTAGGGTTGTTGGAAGCATTTTGCGAAAAATACTTGCTTTCTCAGCAGCTGTGTTATTTTGTTTAAAGGGACAAGAAACTTACTACTTTCTCTGAAGCTTCATGGAACTGCATACCTATCACCATAGTTTTTGTTTGTTGGATTTTTTGCATAATCTTGTCAACTTACTAACTAATCAAAGAGTATTTTCCCCTGAGAACCGGCCAAGTTTTAGACTTTTAGTGTGACACAGGTTAGGCTCCTTAGGCTAGGGAGAATTCATACAACCAAGATAGAAAAGTTATGTTATGGTCAGGAGGGTGTACATCCTCTCCCCATGTGTTCCATTCATGCTTCTGAGATGTTCACAGAATCACATAAGTCAAGATGTATCCACTGATTTGCAGAGACCCAGCTCCGGTAGGCCTAGGCATTGCATCTTGCTTTACTTCAGTCTTATCAAACATAGGGTTTTTCCAGTTTTACTTAATCTGTCTGTAGGATGAATCTGTTTCAGTTATGTACATTTATTCCATGCTTAGAAATGGAGAGGATGAAGTCTCCCTGTTTATACCTGCTCCTCACTGGACACTAACAGCACATAATTTGGCTGCTGGCAAAATTCCACTACAACAGCTAATAGAGTGTTTTGGAAAGATGCCAACAGCACCCAGCTTGCGTTAAGCACTTAAACTACTACTTAAGATCAGTTCTTCAGTTGGGCACTAGGAAGCAGCAGCCAATCCATTTCCTAGTTTCCAGTTTACATTATTCCTGGTTTTTCATGTCTTCTGTGATTTCCTGCAAATGAGTATGCTCAAAGTGTATTCTCTCTGTCTGTCTACCATGTACATGCATATGTGAAATTTTTTTATACTTTGCAGTTTAACAAAGCATTGTCATATATGTTACCTCTTGCCTTCTACTTATATTAATGGTATGATAATAGTTTATGTTAATGATAGTCTTGGTTTAACAGAAACACTAAAGAAAGAACAATATGGAATATCTCCTAAACTGCATGGGGGAAAATAGCAGGTGAAGGTTAGACTGAGAGAACAGAGACACGGGCTATAGCCATGGCTGTATTATTTGGTGTTTTCATGACCTTGAACTAGTGCATTAAGTTCTGTGCAAATATCATTTATTTACCTTTATGAACCACTAGTTCTCAGCCACGGATGATTTTGTTCCCTAGGGGATACTGAGCAATGTCTAGAGACATGGTTTGTCACAACCATGGGAGATGCTGTTAGGCAGCCCAGGGTAGCTGTTACACGTCCTATAATACATAAGACAGCCCCACCGCAGAAAATTATCTGGCCCAATATGTCAATAGTGTTGAGGCTGAGAAACTCTGCTTTAAAATGTAAATAAGAAGACTTACTCCATTCATCACAGGATTAAGGCGGGGCTCAAATCTCTACAGCAAATAGCAAATTCCCTTCTATGTCTGGTATTACTACTATCTGGCACTGACTATATAGACATCAAACTTGAAATTTGAGAAAAAAATGAATTTGTTCTTTGAGATTAAAAGTTATAAATGAGTCTATCAGATTAAAATATATTAAATTCTTCCACTAAATCTTGCTCTGTAATTTTATGGTTTTAAACCATTTCTCTAAACATAAAGAGAAACAATGAAAAATATCAAGCTGAGGAGAAATCTACCATTTAGTGACTCACATAGATAAAGGAAATTGGAATCCATGCAACTAATAGACTTTTCTATTAGCATATGGCTGTAACACATCTTTTCTAATAGATGCAAGGCTGAAACAGTAAGTTGTTTGGATCACATTAATTAATATCCAGCTCCGTTGTATTTGCACCTGAGGTTGGGTTCATTTTACTAGTGCTGATGAATATCAAACTTAACAATATCTGGCCACATTATATTAGAATAAAATATGTTTTACACTGAAGATGAATTTTAGACTCAGCTCTTAATAATGGCCTTTTATATTAATTCAGATAATGAGAGATAGTAAAAGAATGAATTAAATTTCAGTGAGCTAAACTACATCAGTTATAGCAGTAATAAGAATTAATCCTTTCTGTTGCTTTTATTATGCAGTGCCTAGTTAAGTATATATAACTCTAACATTCATAAGACATTGCCTTATTTTTGTAACGCTCATATCCATGGACTAGATCTCCTGGCCTTCATCACAAAAGTTTAGTTATATATGTAAATATTTTTATTCAGAAACAGAATGCATTCTTCGTAATGAAGATTGTCAGAGAGGTCTGTTATTTAAAAGCTGAGAACTTGTCCTTAAGATGCCTCCTAAATGTTCAAATCCCATAGTTGTTGAGTCAATTCTGACTCATAGCAATCTCACAGGATGAAGTAGAACTGCCCCATAGGATTTCCAAGAAGTGCCTGGTCAAATCTTTTGGTCAGCAGCTGTAATTCTTAACCACACTGTCACTAGGGTTTCCCATTGCTACCAAAAATCAATCAAAAATGAACAGACAATAAAACAAATCCAGTACTGATGAGTCAATTCCAACTCATAGTGACCCTGTAGACAGAGTAGAACTGCCCCATAGAGTTTCCATGGAGGATCTGGCAGATTTGAACTATGGACCTTGTAGTTAGCATCTGTAGCACTTAACCACTAGCCACCAGGGTTTTCTTGCTATGAAAGTTCTCTTTTAATGAGCCTTTGTCTACTTTATCAATATGTTAGAAGATCAGTTTAATGATTTTAAAATTCTTCAATGACATACACATGTTTAAGTCTTTGTATGTAAATATATATGTATGTATTTATATGTGTTACATATAGATAGATAATTTAAAAATCCAGATTGGTAGCTCAGCCATATAGCTAAATCAAATAATTATGCAAATACATAATATGCTATTTAATTGGAAATTTTGGAATGAAAATAAATAAGCCAGGTGTAAAAAAATATTTGCAATCTGTAGAGACCATTCTGATATATATCTGCCAAGTAACAACATCTTGTACGTAAATAGGCAGAGGAAAGCAGCTTTGGCTGTCCTCCCAAGAAAATATGCGTGAAAGAACATGTTCGCTGTAACCAGTTGCTGTCAAGGAGAATCCAGCTCCTGGTGACCCCTCTGTGTATCCAAGTAGAACTGTGCTCCATAGGATTGTCAATGTCCTATATTTCTGAAGGAGATCTACAGACACAAACCTCTAACCTTTTTCTCAGCAGCCTACTGTATTAGCCATTTACACCACCTACAGACTACACATGCATTACAGCACGTGGGAATCAGTAGGTTGTTCACTATGGATGTCATTTCCAAGAAGCACCTGGTAGATTCAAACTGCTGAACTTTTAATTAGCAGCCTTAACACTGAACCACTATGCCACCCAAGCTTTCATTATATAACACAGACTGCAAATCCAGAGAGTTGGTAGTTGAATGAATAGAATTATATCACACTCACTGATAATATAAATCAAATTTGTTTAACCTTTAAGAATGAAACAAAGAAGACACAGAAAGCCAGCATTTCTTATTACTAAAGAGAATACAACAAGTACCGCAATGGACAGCCAAACCTTGTTACAAATGCCCATTGTGTTTATTTTCTCATTTCTGCCTCTTCCACATTTTTCTCATCCAACATGGAATGTTCAAGTACTGCTCTTTTAACTGCTCTTCTGGCTATGCCGTATACATGCAATAAGATGCCTCATTTGATTGGCTGAACAGGCCATTCTCTTAACCTTCCCATTTCATGATTTGTTTTTAGCTCCTCGGCTTCACAACTGAAGACAACGTGTTGCATGAGAATGTTGTGGTGTAAAGTATCATTTATAAATCTCTGTAATGTAGCTATGTATCCTACTATTTTCCAGAAAATTTTATATATTTTATTATAATAGTTAACTTGCCCAAACAGGCTAGTTAAGTAGTTTTGCCAAGAGTAGTACTCTAAATTAACGGTAAATAATTAAAAAGAACAAAATGCAAATCCAAAGCAAACGAGTCTGCATTTGTTCTCACATAGGACGACAATAGCCTCAAATTCAGACATTCTTTAGTCTTCATTTGGCAAATGTACCCTTCTACTCCCCACCTTCTTCACAGAACAAACAGAATCACTCAAACTACTTTGGCCATGTGGTAGGATCCCTTTTAGAAGCAACAATGTTCTTTTTGCTTCCATGCCCAGGGTAGCAAAATTTGAAACTAGGTCCCTCTTCAGGAGGTGAGCTATGTAGTGGCTGCTTACTGTATTTTGTGAGGCTGCCGAAGGACTATTTTGCTTTAAACCATTTTCCTCTGTCCATACCATTTTTTGTGATAAAAGAGAATAAGTACTAACATTACCTTTTAATAAAAATTCTTTAAAGTTGAAAAAAATTCAGCAGCTGAGGAATTTAGCTTTTATGCCTACCTGTTCAGGAGCACTCAAATATCCTGCAGACCACTGGTCCAAGATTTATGGCTACTTTTGTTCATGTAGGAAACCATGATGATGTAGTAAGTGCTGTGTCTGCTAACCAAAAGGTAGGCGGTTCAGGCTCCTTGGAAACTCTACGGGGCAGTTCTAGATTGCCCTATTGGGTCACTATGAGCTGGAATCAACTCAGTGGCAGCAGATTTGATTTTTTTTTTTTTTTTGTCTGTTTATGGGGAGACCTTTATCTGGCAGAGCCTCTGCTCCCAGGTGGTGGAAATGTGGTATACGGGATGAATTGAATTGCTCCATTCCCGATGATGCAGTTGACAGCTTGAAAGGAAGAAACCTGTGGCAACCAGTGTAATTATTCAGATTGGAATGCGGCCACTGTCCTGGGGTTTATATTTTTAACTCACAGGCAAAGTGATTTGGGAATTGGTGTAAACACAGGTAGTTAGGATTTCAGCACTGAACCACAGGCCTGCACAGAGCATGTGGGTTTTGTGGTCTGTGGTTGATGATCATGGTCGTCACCCAAGAAATTCAGCAGAGATAGCAAATCAGCATACCAGTACTGGACTCGGCGACTGTTAGGAGGCTGCTATTTAAATCCTGGCAAGGGTAGAATGGGTTAGCTTATCTGTGGATGATTATTATAGAATGTACAGTAAATTTCAATCAGAACTCAGTCCTCTGCAATTGGCTTCTAAGTTCCCACAAGTGTGCATCTCAGGGTAGAATGTTTTCTAGGAAGATTTCTTTTAAAGATTACACAAAGAAGGACAAAGGCAGAATTGTTCCTGTCATCACAGTTTGGCTATAGAAAAAATTGGACTGAAACAGCTCAGTGTCCTGGAAGGAACCTATTAGCAAATGGCAAAGAAGAGGCTTGATGTGATCCATCACTACTGTTTTCATAGCCTACATGCTGCCCATTCTGCCTTTCCAGCTGGCTACCAGTTCCATGTTTAAGACCAGAGGGTTAAGACTAAGTGGTTCTCATTGAAACTCTTGCCAACTCCCACCCAGCGCACTTTTCAGTTGTTAAAACCAAGCACCTTTCTTCAGCAAGGAAGTGCTGCATGCTTAGTACCAAACCTGGCTCATGAGAAGGTTCTATCCACTGTCCTGGAGAACAGATAAAACTGGCCCACATGATGCAGAGCTACCTGTGGTGCTTCCAAACTACGCTTTTTAAAATCTCTGTAGCTTTATTTTATTTGGCCTCCATTATAATCGGAGCTTTCCAGCAGGGAAAGAGCTGCTTGAAGCTTTAGAGTACAGATGGGTAATTGTTGCCATGCAGCCTCTGAACACCTTGGACTGAGAGCTCCGGAGAATCTCGTACATCTAAACATTAGCACAGTACAAAAGACAGAGGGGTAGAGCTTTCCAAACCAATAAAAGCCAGTCGTGCCCAACATTTTCTTCTAAAAAGCTGGAGCTGCTGGATTGAAAAGCCATTATTGGTTACATAACATCTAAAGATTTCCCTGATCCATGAGGTCTTGTGTTGTTCTCTTCTGGTTCCCAGTTGTGTTGCTGCCTGCTTTCTACCAGGGTCCTCAAATGACAACTCTGCTTAGTGGAGAATTAACTGTCATCCTTAAATTTTAAGATTCCTCTCTTTCTCAGCTCAGTCTTCACGAGTACCCTAATAAAGGTACTATCAAGCACCATAAATGACTGTAGAGTTTGCCATCTCCCTGCAAGAAGCACAGAAATCACCAGCCCTTTCCAGGCCCCACCAAGATAGGAGTACTGTGAAGTTGTTAGGCAACTGCCTTTTGATTCTTGAGAGAAAAGGTAACACCAAACATAAGGTTCTGTTAATATAAAAATGAAAGTGTTAGGAAAACAGTCACTAGAGTTCACCTGAAATATTTGGGAAATTATGGTATTGATTTTGGAACAATTCTGACTTTCATAAGCAATAACACTTACCTTCCTTAAAACATTTACTTTACAAATCATTTTACCCAACCCTGAGTTTACACAGACAATGAAATAGGATGAAGAGAATTGAAGCCACTGACTTGGGGTTGCCTCATCAGTAAGTTCACCTCTATGTCCCGCTTCCTAGTGATAGGTCATCTCTAGCAGGATCAAGAGAACTTATTACCTGGAAGCTTTGCTTGTTAGCAGGATGTATAACCTATGGGAAAAGACTCAGCCAACAGCCACCAGTTTTACTTATCTCGTTGATTTTTCTGGAGGCATATTGAATAGTTATCCTCATCTCTTTCACCTTCTTGGGTTGGTTCTCTGGGCCACAAATTGTGAATGCCACTGCTTTACAAAGTTATTCTTTTCACCACTAGTAGTTCCCTGATGTCACTTTCTGTAAAAGTATCAGAGAGAGTTTTCCCTAGAGACTTCTACCTGTAGCCATTTCTATGCTTTCAAATACATTCTTTCTAAACCAAAGAAATAGGTTTCAAGGCTGGGGGTTAATCAAATGTCTTCCAATAAGAAGGTTGTTTAGAAGCCAAAATGCACATCTTCCCGTGCTGAGGTTCTGCAACCAGCTTCTTCTCATTTTGGTTTGTACCCATTAGAACAGAGGGTGCACTGGGAAATGCTTTTCTGTTTGTCAGTATTACTTATTGGATACTGAAAGTGCGCTCTAGTATATCCCTCTAACTCTTTTCTCACCATTGTTCCCCATCTAGTAAACACTGCCCCTGACCTTGAGGAGTAGTGACTAAGGACATATGTCCTCTGTGTGCTACCCTATTGTTCACATCTTGACCAGATTCAACAAAACTAAAAGGGGAAAAACATGACTTATTCAGACGAGTTACACATGCTAGTAATAGGAAAAAAAAGGTGAGGTTAAGCAGGGGATTGCTCGACTCCGGGAAATGCTGTTCAGTGGGCTTTAAATAGGAATGGTGGGAACCCTGGTGATGTAGTGGTTAAGTGCTGTGGCTGCTAACCAAGATGCTGGTGATTTGAATCCACCAGGCACTCATTGGAAACTCTGTGGGGAAGATCTACTCTCTCCTATAGGGTCCCTAGAAGTTGGAATCAACTCAGTAGCAGTGGGTTTGGTTTTTTGGAATAGGAATGGTGCCCCCTGGAGTCGACAGTGTAGTGGCCCTGACTTTTAAACAGACAAATGCATTACCCAGAATTGTGTGTTCTCTGGTTTCTTGCTGATTATTTTTAAATAGAATAAAATACTCCCATCTCCAAGGGAAATTTACATTGGTACAAAAACAAAAGAAACAAACAGAAAAAAAAAATAGTATAATGAGGAAAAAGTGGTACTCTAAAGTTGTGTGATACTGCTTCCAGCCCTAGTCCTGAGTCCAGTGTAATACTGCAGTCTGGGGTTTGCTTGGTGGCCCTTCATAACTGTGCTTTAAAATAGAAAAGAGTAGTGATGGTGTACTCCTAACAAAAAATTCAGGCTTGTTGCTCAAGATAATAAGGATTTTCCTAATTCATTGAATAGGTGAAGGCTAATATACTTTGTATTAAATTATAAAAATTGAAAAGTTCAGTTTTTTTTCTTCTTTTATTTTAACAAATAAGAAGGGGCCAAGCAAGCTTGAGTATAAGCCTGCCATATTTTTCAAAGACAATACTCAGCACTTTATGAGTTTTAAGTTATGCCTTTCAGTATTCTCCAACTATTTGAAGACACAAATACAATCTTTTGGCTTCCAGCATTAGGAAAAAACATTACTATACATTAAAACTAGGAAGCAGGAATAAAATCAGTGTGCAAACTGTCTTATGGGAATCACTGCGTGTGAACACATTAATGCATAAGGAGGGAGACCATAAGTGGGTTTCAGGGTTTCTCCGTGCTGACTTCTTTAATTAAATGTGGCACAATTTTTAAAAATAAAAACCTTAGTGTTTTCCCAATCATATTTTTTTACCAGGTATCTCACATGGTCATCATATATACCATGAAGTCTTAAAAATCACGTGACATATCCATGTAACATGGCACAAACAAAATATCTCAGGATCTGTTTAAGACTGTCATGGGGAAAAAGCGTGGAAGATGACACTGAGGGAGAAACAGTTACTGCACTCTGCATTCTGGCTGAAGGGATTTTTAAAGTCACCAGATGGCTGCTGCCACTTACGCTTTTGAGGCTGCCTGCAGCTCTTTCTCATTTTGTGACACTGATCTGCAGCCATGCTAGTGACTTGTCCTTGTCCTAATGCCACGTCACCGTAATAGGCTTTCTAATACACATTCACTCTAATAGGCATTCCAATCGGCACTCTCATAGGCTCTGTGCTTCTGATGAGACATAGTAGGAAGTGAATTTTTGGGTCCTCTGGGCTGCCTGAAACTGTGTTAGCATCTCTGGTGGCTCAACATGGGCAGAGGAAATAGTTTCTTATAGCATTAGAAGAATTAGTGGAGTCTATGACTTTAGGTTAAAATGTAGAATAAAATAATAGGGTATGAGGAAAGAAAAAATATGATGATCTCTTCCAACAAATTGCTTAGGGGCTTTAGAAACAAAAAATAGAGTCAGTGATGAGCTAGAATACAGTGTGAAAAGAAAAAAGAGTCAGAAATATCCAGAGAACCCTTGTAATTTAAATATTTAGAAAACAGCAAATAGATCAAACCAATTTGACTATTTTAATAGGTAGTACAAATGGTTAACATGTTCATCTACCAACTGAAAGTTTGGATGTCCAGACCCACACACAGGGGCTGCAGAAGAAAGACCTGGTGATCTACTTCTGATAAATCAGTTATTGGAAACCCTATGGAATACAGTTCCACTCTGGCACATGTGTGACCCCATGATTCTGAAATGACTCAACAGCAACTGGTTTATTATCTACTGAAGCTCCTATTGCATTCCTTCTAATAGCCTATCCAAAAGCATCCATGCTATGATCTTAAAATCCTTGTATCAGAAACTGTTAAAAACTAAAAAGCAAGACCTGTTGCCTTCAAGTTGATTCCATCTCATGGAACAGAACAGAATTACCTGATAGGATGTCCAAGTTGTGAATGGTCGATTCAAACTGCTGACCCTTTGGTGAGCAGCCAAACAGTGAAACATTGCATTACCAGGGCTCCTAGAAACTGTTAAGTAGCTTTTAATATTCCAGTGAGATGAGTATTGCCTTTCCTCGTGTTTCTGAATGGTCTTTATTTCTTTGTCTTCAAGAATGCCTTTACATCTCACTTATTCGATTACATCAACACCCAGTGTAGCAAAAAGAGTATAACTTATGTCTTAATTTAACAAACAAGTGTGACTTGTTCAAGGTCACAAAGGTTGGATCAAGCTGGGACCATAGCCCAGGTTGCTTGATGACAAGATCAATTGTGTTTTTTGTGTCATCATTGACTGAAGTCCACTTTCCAGCCTTTCCAACTTGGAGTACTTATGGAAACTATAATTTCTCATACTCACTGAGAAATTATTGTTAAACAATGTATGTAAAGCTGACGTTGTTGTTTAATATAAAATACCTAGAAGCAGATGCAGTCACAACTATTCTGGTTCCCTGCTGTGTAACTTTGGACAAATTATTTAATGTCTTTAAGTCCAAATTTGCTGATATGTAAGAGGTAATTATAAGGGTTACATGAGTGATTTGAAGCATTTCACAGAATACTTGGCAGAGAGCAACTTTTCAGTATAAGCTGAGATCATCATCTCCATAAATAGCTTTCCAGTTAATCAGTGTTTTAACTGTACAATTATAATGAAGTTTTTACCTTTTCTTTGCTTATATTTGTGAAGAAATCACTTTGTCAACTCTTTGGTCATGTAATTACATTTATGAAAGCATGTATCAGTAGGCCTGTATTCACTGGCTTTTGAACTGACTAGGACATTGCTCATAGCACCTGCCCTAATCTGTAGTAGCTGTTTAAAAAAAAAAAAAAAGACTGAAAATAAGCTGATAGTTTGTGTTTTGCCCACCCAGGCATCTCTGCAGCCTTCTCCTTTCTCAGAAACCAGCCGTCTGAGGTCATGGTTAGACACAGTCATGGTACATCATCTTGATGTGAAGTGCATGAATCTTGGATAAGCTTTTCATCTTTCACATTGCATAATCCAAATTTCCATTAACTATGAAAAACATCTTTGCAGGTACTGATTTTATGAACACTGTGTAGTCCTTCCAGTGAAGACAGATTTTAAGAGGGTGGGTGTTGAAAGGTGTTTTGAAGATATGAGTTTATTGCAACTTGTCCAGCTCAGCTGTTTTCCATTAATGGCTTAGAGAATGTAAAGTCTCTGCAACAAGGAGGCAACAAGTTGGATTGTCCAGGTGCTACCACCCTGAAAAAAACACTGGCACAGACAGATGAGTCCAAACTCTGGTATAATGACAGAGTAGATGAGCTTTTTTGCAAACAAAGAAATGAACTAGACCTTTTTGAATAATTTAATAGGCCATGAACATAATCATCAAGTGTCGTTGTGCCAGTTCAGGATAAGGGCCCCACTGCTGTGGAATTCTGCCATCAGTAGCTGTGGTGCCACAGCCATCAAAGATAACCCATTGCATTCTCACAACCCTTATTCTTCCCACCTCCCCAGTTGATAATTTCCTTGGAAAATGCCTTCATACTGCCTGAAGACAGTCATCAAAATCAGGCAGCTGTATGTCTGACTATTCTGTTTAGTTTATCTTTAGCTCACACGACTGTGAAGGAAAGCCTGAGTTTTTAATAATCATCCCAGAGCCAATTTTTGACGGGAGAACAAGTTAGATAGTGATGCATTTTTTTCAGAAGGTTTTATAAGCCAGCTGTGGATGATACGGTCCAATTTGCTTTGGAACTGCTAACTAGAATTCAGGGAAATCCCATCTGGTTTAAAAAAGAATCAAAGAAAATAAAACAAAACAGAAAAAGAATGCAGTGCTTCAGTTATTAGTTTACAAAACCGTTACTCAGTGCCTTGTGTGGGAAAACGCTGTGCTCAGAGCACAGTCTGACAGTTAACTTCAAGAACTCGTCACTACGGTCACCTTCAAAGTACTCCCCTTGGGAAGCTATGCACGGACGCCAGCACCTAATCCACCCTTCAAAGCAATTTTGGAACTCTTTTTTCTAGAAAGGCCATTAGAGTTGTCGTCATATTACCCTTGATGACCTGAATGCCATCAGAATGTCTTTCTTTCAGTACGTCCTTTATCTTCAGGCAAAGGTAAAAGCCAGTGGGGGCCAGATCAGGTGACTAGGGAGGGTGTTCCTGTACAGTTATTTATTTACTGGCTAAAAACCCCCTCACAGACAACTAGACAATTAAGTTTGTAAGCTTGCCACTGTGCACAATGGCCATCCCAGAAAGAGTTCCAAAATTGCTTTGAAGGGTGGATGGTGGACTAGGCACTGGCATCAGTGCATAGCTTCCCGAGAGGAGTACTTCAAAGGTGACTGTACTGATATTCAGCAATGAGTTATGTAATGCTTAGAACAATTAAGTTCATGGACTTAATTGTCAGACTTAATTTGGACACCTGCAAGAGAAAACCAGAACTGCCTCTCCTTGCAAGGTGCCTTCAGTCTGTTTGACATGTGCATCGTTCCTCTCTTCAGCAGTGTAGGATTCTATTTTACTGCTCTTTCTTTTGTTTCATTCCACTGAGATATTCCTTTCTCGTGAAAGAAATTAGAACCCACAACAATAACTTTTGGAGGGCAATCTCATCTACTTTACAAATCAAAGAGCCAGCTGTTGCAAGCTTTTCTATTTTCTTAGCTCAATTCTATATGAAAGTATTGAAAGCCTGCCTGTGGTGTGCCCTGCCCTGGACTGTACAGACTAAAGGAAAACATAAAATAAGCATGAAGATACTTCTCTTACATCAAGAAGCTTATAATATCATGGGAGAAGAAAGGCTTCTTGACCCGAATACCTGATTAACATTAAAACAAAATGAAAAGAAGGCTGCTAATTCCTGACAGTTTCTTAACTGGGACTCCTCTTCTGTATGTCTTAACCAGTACTAGCGCTTTGGAAGATGGAAGCTAAAATTCTGCCTTCAGCTTCCATCTCCTGATAGTCTCATCTTCCTCCACAGTTCTTATGTCTGCTTGGAGATGTATTCCTCAAGACTTGAATGAGATTTCCTCCCTTGTTATCACCTATCTTAGTCTTTGCAGTTGCATCAAGATTGGTGGTGAGCTCATAGCATATTATTAATGACATTATCTTACATTTAAACAATATTTTGCAGTTTCCCAAGTGATTGATTTCACATGTGACCATCACAGATCTGTGAGTTATAAAAGACAGAGGCTTCTTGGTTTTATAAATAAGGAAACTGAGACTCCAGAGGATGGAGTGAGAGGGCAAGTGACTTGTCCTACATCACAAAGTTTGATAGACAGAGCAGTTGGCATCCATCCTTAGGTCTATACTCTCTCCAGTAAGTGAATAGTTCCTATGGCAGCGTATCTAAATGAGACTTCTTCAGAGCTGAACTCCATCTCCCAAGACTGAACTAAAGCAACTGTAAAATTACAGGCAGAAGTAACAAAAATTTGCTTGTGAAAATGAGCTAATTAAGCTTTAAGAACTCAGCATTATTGGACAGGTAGGGATAAGGAATGAATGGTCACGCTCTTGGCTAAGGTTGGCACTCAGACTCTTCCAGCAGCTGCATGAGAGAAAAACCTGGCAATCTGCTCTTGCAAAAATATCAGCCTGGAAAACTCTATGGGGCAGTTCTACTCTGTCACACGTGACCATTCTAAGTTAGCAATTGACTGCACCTAACAAAAACAGTGGGGACAGAGGTTGGAAAGAAGTAATAATGATTATTTGGAATTGGGTTTTGTGTCAAGGTAATTCTTGTTTGTTTGCTTCAATCTTCAAGTAGACCTAGTAAGATGCCCTTAATATTAATCGTTCTAAGTAGTTCCTCATATATGGTAATAGTGATGGAAACTTGTGCCGATAAGCACAGCAGCATATTAGTCTGGGGGCCCTGGCGGCACAGTGGTTAAGAGCTTGGCTCCTACCAAAAGGTCTGCAGTTTGAATCCACCAGCTGCTCCCTGAAAACCCAATGGGGCAATTCTACTGAGTCACAGTGGACTCAAAAGCAACAAGTTTCCTGTTTTTTTTGTATTAGCCTACAGATGATTAGACTGCCACTTTCAGGCAAACATTTGTGTATGAGCATATGTGATTGAAGCAAGTTTACAGTCACTACAAAAAAAAAAACTTCGTAGAGTCATCCTGTTTCAAGCTCTTTTTCCTCCAAAGTCATCCTCTGCAACATCCGTTTACAAAAAAATCAGAAGATCACAGAATCTGGAGCTGAAAACAGTTTCTGAGGTTTTCTGATCCACACTGCTCACACTGTTGATTAAAAAAAAAAAAAAAGCCCATTGCCACTGAGTCGATTCTGACTCATACTGACCCTGTGGGCCAGAGTAGAACTGTCCCCTAGAGTTTCTGAGGAGCATCTGGTGGTTTTAAACTGCTGACCTTCTGGTTAGCAGCCATAGCACTTAACCGCTTGCTCCACCAGGGTTTCCAGATAAGAAATCTGAATTCCAGAGAGCCGCCTAGTTAATAGAACACAACTAAAGCTGAAACCCAATGCTCTCTCTTAGTCTGAGTCTCTGTGTCATCAATCTGTCCCCTCCTCCTGTCCCTCTCTCCCATGGTCTCTTCCAACCATGCAGTGGTTTCCAATGAAGTCAATGAGACCTGCTATCATCGGTGTATAAGCAATATTTTATGCTTTGTATTAGTTTCCTTTGGCTGCTGTAACAAGTGCCATGATCTGGGTGGCTTGAAACAATGACAATTTAGTCTCTCCCAGTTCTGGAGGCCAGATGTTCTCTAGTCAGGTGTTGGCAGCTTGGTAACTTCTAGAGATTCTTAGAGAAATTTGTTTCATGCCTTTACCTTAGCTTCTGGCAGTTACCTGCAATCTTTGATTTCCTCAGTTTAAGGTAGCATAACTCCACACTTAACCTCCATCTTCACATGGTCTTTTCCCCTGTACGTCCCCCCAGTTTCCTCCTAGTCATTGAATTTAGCTCCCTATCCCCAATCCACTATGACTTCATCTTAACTTGATTAGATCTTCAAAGACCTTATTTCCATACAAGGTCATATTCACAGATAGTTATCTTTTCAGGAGGTATAGTTCAATGGATTATTTCACTTCTTTACAAAGTGTAGCAGAGAAATACTGATAGAAGGGTTGTGTTTCTTCAGTATTGAGCAAACTCTTACCGTTTATACGCATGCCAACATCAGGAAATATTTCATGATATCTATTCAGACAGAAGAGAGTCTGGTGATGTGGTGGTTACGCCTCGGACCATGAACCAAAAGGTCAGCAGTTGGACCCACTGGAGTTTTTGTTGGAGAAAAGATGTGCATTCTGCTCCTGTAAAGAGTTATAGCTTAGGAAACCCTATGGAGGGTTCCTCCTATGGAGGCAGTTCTACTCTGTCCTATCAGGTCGCTAAGAGTCAGCATCAGCTTGAAGACAATAGCATTCATACAAAATCAGAAGTCATTAGGATAAAAGATCAAGAGCAAAGGCTCTAATCTCAGGAGGCTTTTGTTTGCTTTCTGGCTTCAGAGCTTACAAGTTGTGAGGTCTTAGTGTATGTAAGATGTCAGTTTCCTTGTTTATGAAATAGTATAATCATGGTACCCTGATGCCTGTGCTGTAAACCCTGGTGGCATAGTGGTTAAGTGCTGTGACTGCTAGCTAAAAGATCAAGAGTTCAAATCCACCAGATGCTTCTTGGAAACTCTATGTGGCAGTTCTACTCTGTCCTATAGAGTTGTCATGAGTTATAATCAGCTCAATGGCAATGGGTTTAGTTTGGCTGATGCCTGTGCTGATTTTGAGTATTAGATGAGATTCTATATGT
The DNA here is from genome assembly GCA_028571685.1 of Heterohyrax brucei. NCBI lineage: Eukaryota > Metazoa > Chordata > Mammalia > Hyracoidea > Procaviidae > Heterohyrax > Heterohyrax brucei. The sequence goes on from CM053151.1 coordinate 102,047,099, forward strand.
ACAGAATTATCCTAGTATTAATGCCAGGAACATAGTAAGTGCTCAAATGTGATAGCTGATGCATTCATTGAAGACATCAAGTATTTTAGAGTTAAAATCACCACACTCTATGCCAGACATTTAGGGATTCAGTGATACTTCCCAGTTAATATTTTTTAAGCTGAAATAAAACCCTTATTACAGTACATAAATTAGGATTCCAGCCTTGAAATGATCTGTATTCATTGGATACTGGCTAAGGGCTGTTAGGTACAGGGACAAAATAAAAATTCAATTTTCCATGTCATCTTTATATCCAACAGTCTGTTATATTAGAAGAAATATAAAGTATGTGTCTATCTAATATATTCTGAAACATCTATTCCCACTTAAGAAACCCCCTTATACACACTCCTCCAGCCACAAAACTTTAATCAACTCACTGTCTTTCCAGGCAAGTCACTTAAATCAATGCTTCCCAAGGTTTAACCCTGTAAGAGTGCTCTGGAGGATGTGTTACTTAGATTGTTGGCTGTAACATCTAGAGATCCTGATTCCATAGTTATGAAGTGAGGCCTAAGATTCTACATTTTTATCAGGACTCCAGGACAGTGCTGAAGCAGATGCTGCCTAAGACTCAGCTGCCTTTGCTGAATGTGAAACTCTTATTTTACAACTAGCATCCTTCAAAGACGTAGTAACAAATCTCTGAAAACTGCTTTAGAATTTATAGACACATTTACATTCAGGATCTCGTTAATAGTGCAAAACTACCCCCTAGGGTAGGTTAATTGACCAGATAGTGTAAGCAGCATGTTAAGAGAAAACAAACTCAGATTAACTGATTTTTTCAATGTCCTAACAAGCCAGTATGTATTGTAGTGAAGACTAGAACTCAGATCCTCTGACTCTAGAGTCTCCATCCAATACACTAGGCTTCAGGCTTAGGAAGAACCATGTGGGTGTTGCATGATGTTAGGGCCTTTCTGGAATTTCTGAGTCCCTGAGTTGTGTCAGCAATTTACAGTGCTTGATTATTACAGGTAGTCAGTTTGAATCCATTCACAAGTACCTTGGAAGATAGGCCTGGCAGTTTGCTTCAGAAAGGTAATAGTCTTAAAAAACCTCATGGAGGAGCAGTTCTGCTGTGCACACAAAAGCTCACGACATGCCAGAATTGACATTTTGACAACTAACAAGAATAACATGGAAATTCTAGGCTAGTGTAGGGGTAAAAAGGTAAGCAACTATGTATGACTGCTTATTCATTTGCTAATGCATTTAATATGTGTTTGGATGATTGACTGCATTCCAATGGGAGGAAATATAAAAATAAGCAAAACACTATCCTTGTCCTAATGGTGCTTAAAGTCTAGCTGAGACTGAAAAGAAAGCAAATCAAGTGCAGTAAAGTATCAGAGTCAATAAAAATGTGTATGAAGCACAGTAGGCTCACAGAGCAGCATGGTGATTGTGGGATAGCATTACCTTGGTGGTGGGGTGGTTAAGTGCTACAGCTGCTAACCAAAATGTGGGCAGTTCAAATCTGCCAGGCACTCCTTGGAAACTCTATGGGATGGTTTACTCTGTCCAATAGAGTTGCTATGAGTCAAAAATGACCCAATGCAGTGTTTTTTTTAATTATTATTATTATTTTAATAACAGATGCAAGATAAGTGTTATGTGAGCATAGCAGAAGAAGGCATTAATTTACGGTCCTTCCAGATTTAACACTATTATCTTACCAATTTTTAAAATGTAATAACCAAACCATAATCAAACCCATTGCCATTGAGTAGATTCTGACTCAGATATGTTATTTGTTTCTATGCATATTATTAAGTATCAAAAAATATTCCAGATTGGATAAACAGATCATTAATACAGAGATATAATTCCAAGTATTGGGTTAAATTATATCCTGGGCTCTCTCTTTCCTCTTGAAATTTCTTATATATTCTCTTTATTCTCTAGAGATTGAGTTTGGGGACAGATAGTACACGACCTTTTTACTTGGAGCATTTGGTTCAATATTAAAAACAATTGATTGAACTTTCTGTTTAAAAACAGATACCCCCTCTTCCAGGAGAATCCCTCCTTTCACCTCATAGGCCCATGAAACAAGAATCAATTAAAATGCTTTTGTATAGCTTATAGATGGCACAGATGAAGAGGTTTACCTCAAAATATATCTAAAGCAAAAACCTTCAAAATCTTCAGTAGGTATTTGTTCTCCCAACTTCTTTGTCAGCTCTACCTTCATGTACATATAACTCAACCCACTGCCTTCAAGTCAGTTCTGACTCATAGAGACCCTATAGGTCAGAGTAGAACTGCCACATAGTTTCCAAGGAGCACTTGGCAGATTTCAACTGCCAAGTGTTTCGTTAGCAGATGTGGCACTTAACCCACTATGCCACCAGGGTTTACACACACACACACACACACACACATGAACCAAACCCACTGACATCGAGTCAAGTCTGACTCATAGTGACCCTAGAGGTCAGAGTAGAACTGCCCCATAGATAATTGATATATATACACATATATATATGCATGCATGTGTATATGTGTGTATATATACACATACATGTATATGTGTACACACATAAATATACATATATATGTATATAATATCTTCCAGTGGTATTGTACCCAGACTCCAGAGATTGTCTCTTCTTCCTTCCTCTCTCCAAAATTTTCTCTGAGGAATTTTAAGTATTCAGTATTATTACACATGGGATGTTTTCTCTCAGCTCTCACTTGCATGCGTGTCTTCTAGTAAGCTGGGCCCTCTGATCCAGTGGGGTGGTTTTGCAATTTCCATAACTTGAAACAGTCCTTTGGACATTTAGAGTTCAACTCCAACTATGTCTTCTAAACAAATGCACTCCACACATGGAATTCTGATAGCACAATTTTATCTCATTGCATCTGATATTCTCAAATCCTGATTTTCCATTTAGACAGAGCTATTTGGATATGGTGGAACAGAGATGATTGCAATAAAATGTGCTATTTCAAGCCAAATGATTGTATTATTTGTTCTTCACGGCAAACACAGTCCCGCTGCACTCTTAACACCAGTGGAAGCATAGACAACAGATCCATGCAATCAGCAATAATATAAACCTAGTGGAAGTAGTAAATGAAAGATTAAAGTAAAGCCAAGAAATGATTAGGAGCTATTAGCAATATTAATCTGTCTTATGTATCAGAAATCAAGCAAATCTGTGCATATAAATTGATAATTAATTTACATTATTAAAAGGTATATGCAACTGTATTCAGGCTCTGTTAGCTTCATTTAAAACTATGGCTTGTAAGTGTTTAAACAAGCATACATTATTTTATTTGCAAAGTGAAAACCATACATTTTGGTATTTTTTCTTGTTTGAACTAGTGATTTTCTGAGCACTAAGTGGTGTTATATTTGCAAGAATTTTTAAAAAGGCAGACTTGAAACAGGAAAATTACTCATAGAAACTTTGTCATTCTTGTGTGCTTTTGAGTTATTTCCAACACACAGTGACCCTCTAGGACAGAGTACATAGGGTTCCCTAAGCTGAAATCTTGACTGGAGCAGATGGTCATATCTTTTCTCCATGGAGGAAATGGTGGGTTTGAACTACCCACCTTTAAGTTGGCAACCAAGTAGAGACATTAGGGAACCCAAACTGCTGATGTATCATTCTCAAAACATCTCTCATTACTTGGAAAGATGTAGGCTCTGAGGTATCTTAGTTTTAAGCCTCACACTGAGAAAAGTTATGTTTCTTACCTTTAAAAATTGCCATGGAACAGAAACAGTATACAACCCGTTTACATATTACTGAAACTAACTTTGTTCTACAGATGTCATCTGATGCCTTGTGGAATAATGAACAGTTACAGGTTCTTCTTATATGACAAAATTCAATGTTAAAAGTGTAATTAGTCAAAAAAAATTCCATGAAGTTGCAACAAGGGTTCTTTTTTTCCCTATATTATTGAGATTGTTTTCCTCCTCCTCAAATCTTCCAGCTGCCTTTGTGAAGTTCCCAGAATAATGATTAACGTTATTAAACCAGAGACTAAAAATCTTGGTACGGACTGACCCATGGGGACACATTGCTACAATGATTTTAAAATAAAATAATAAAAGGGGCGTCCCATAGGGGAAAAAAATCTGATGCATCCTCACGATGTATTCTAGTTACCAAAATCCTTTACAAGAGTTCTTAAGAGTGGTTGGAATTGGCTGCCAGAACCAGGTGCTGTCAAGCGTCTCACCTTTGTGGTTGCCTACCTGGGTTTCCCAGTCCATGGTTGAACATTAACATTCTCAGAAGGATGTAATATAGAATATAACTCCAGTGATCTCTTCCAGTAGAGGCTGAGGCCATTCCTTAAAATTCATTAACCAGCTCCCATCTCCAGCTCTTCCTCTCAGTGCACACACACACACACACACACACACACATGCACGCACAAGTACACTTACACACACATAACTACTCTATTTTTCTCCATAAAGATTGAATAAACTATTTTGTTTTACACATTTTTCTCTAGAAAACTGGTATAACTTTTCCCAAGGTACTGCAAAAATGCCATATTAACTTCATGATTATCCTATAGCTTAAAGTTGCTGGTACTTTGGAATGGAGAGAGATTTTTTTTTCTTCTTATAACTGAAAAAGGATCAACTCTTCCTCTATGTAGCAGGCTTATTCTGTTAACAGCCTGTTGTCACCCATGGTACCCAGTCAGCTTGACACAGTCCAAGAACATTCATAGGGAGCAATGTTAGTTATAATCCTCAATGTCTTTTATAATACGACTTCTGTGGCTAAGAATTAATGGGATGTATTCCCTCATGTAGAACTAATGAACCCATGTTTTTGTACCTCAGTCTCTGCCACTACAGACTCTACCCCACACCTAAGACACACACACACACTTACATTCTAATTGGCAAAATACCCTTTGATGCCTTTTGCCCTTACTGGACAGGCATGAAACAGAATCCAGTACATACCTCTCACCCCTAAATCAGTTTTGTCTTGGTAACCTCTCCCCAACCCTAGCTTGCTATTCTGTATTTCTGTTTTCCCTAAATGCAACTTACTTTAAGCATGTCTTAACTTGATTAGCATTCCTACAGTTCAAGGATGATAGTTGATAACCTATTTGTTAGTCGTTGCACTTTCTTCTCTTTTAAATGTCTACTTATGACGTACATCCAGACTGCACGCCCTTTTTATTTTTTTAAAGACACAAAACCAAAAACAAAAAAACAAAACGAGAGAGAGAAACAAACATATTTTTAATGAAATGTAAAATTTGTTTTTAATTTTGGCTATTACAAGACAAAAGGGGAATCAACAAACTGGAAAACCAAAGCAAAAAGCGTGTCCCCTGACTGCTCTGTCTGTGCCTCTTTAGTGTGTGCATCTGGTTGTTCATCTCTGAAAGTGTGTGAAATATTTTTATTTTCCTTAAAATATAATTTTTTGTTCTTTTCTCCCTTCTTGTTTGGGAATTAAGCACTTTTTTTGTAATATATATATCTATCTATATCAATGTATTTCTTTTTAATTGTTAAATCTCTTATCTTTAGATTTGGTTTTACCCAAACTTATAGAGAAAAAAAAAGTTATAAATTGTTTTCTGCCATTTTTCACCACTCCCTGTAAATGTGGAACAACTTCAGCTGCAGAATCCTCACATCCACATCTTTCAAACTACCTTGTTCTCATTGCAAGTCATGTGCAAAAATGGGTGTCTTGGGAACCATGAACAGGGTGGCATTCAGATTGTGACAACACAGTCTCTGTGGGGAAGCCATGGGTGACTCAGCACATGGGCTGCCTATTCAGCTCTCCTTAGGGTCACCTCTGCAGACCTCTAGCCCCCCAACCCCCCAACTCTAGACGGGGCTGTGTGGCTGCCGATGAAGTTGTTCAACTTGAATGGATAAATCTAGTCTCCTTGTTTTTGCACTTAACCTTTTGATTATTTGTATTATTATTTTATGTATTTTTGCTATCTGGAGTAGGAAAAAAGTTTAACTGTGTTTATCATTGGAAAATCTTTAATGAAACTGTAATAATTTTTGGAGTAATTGCATGTTGAAGAAGTTGCAGCTTAGGGTGTGTGAGATTGTCAGTGTTAGAGTTCTGTTCTTTATCCCATAGATGGGCATGTGTAGGCTCATTTGTTTTTGTATATTGCCCATCCCTTCCTTACAGCCAGAAGCTCTAATGCAGCTAGATCACTCCGTGCCGCCCTTACATGGACATGGCGACTCACTTACACATTTACCCCGATCCTCTTCATCTCCTGTGTAGTACACTCATAGATACACCCCTCCCCCAGCATCCTTCCTCCCCATACTCCTCCCTTTCTTTAGCATTGTGAAAATTTGTGTGCTGTCATCCATCTCCTCAAATTAACAGAAGTCTAAAATTTGTCAAAAGGACACAGATAATTTTTAAAAAATTAAATCTCTGTCTGAGAACCTATAACAATGTAGAAATTCATCCCAAACCGTTTAAATTCATAGATTTTTTTTTAAGGGCCAATTATACAAGCAAACAGGTTTTGGGAATTTTTAATTTTTGTTTTTTAATCACAGCAATTTGGAACTATTTTAATTCAAAGTTGATGCCCTCCCAAGCTCTCCCGACCCCAAAGTAAAAATGGTTAAAGTGCAGATTTTTTTTTTTCTTTTCATGTTCTGTGGTGTGGATGTATGTGTTGTTGGCTCCCTGTATCATCCTCTGTTGTAAATTATTATATTTGAAAAACTAGACATTTCACTCAAAAGTTTTTAAGAAATGATGACCAAAAAAAAAAAAAAAGAAAAAAAAGCCAAGTTACAAGAATGTGGCAATTCTATTTGTCCAAGAGCATTCTTACACAACTTTCTTTTGTAAATTTTTCTTTCATGCCAAAAAACATGCGGGCAATTTGTTGATGTAAGTTGACTATAAATTAGTATGTTATGCTTTTCTTCCATTTAAATTATTTCATCTATATGGAAATGATTTGTTTCTTTGTTTTCCAAAAAACTTATTTTTTGATTTGTTTTTTCTTTTCTTTCTTACATTGTGAATGCCTTTTTGATGCTGTTTGCTCTCTTTTCCCTAACTTACTTTGGCAATGAAGTTGATTTTATTTTATCTTTTATGATTTAAATACTGTATTGAATATTTTATTTCATTTGTATCTGTTGGCTTAATTTTCACTGTTATGTTTCGTGCTGAAATGCTTCTAATAACCACTGTGAATTCTACTCTTGGTTGAAAGTGATAAGTAGATTGTCTTTGCTACTGAAGGCAAGCCTGGCCTCTTTGCCTAAACTTTTTTTCACTACCAACTTTAAAGCCGTAAGAGTAATGGAGGCTCTATATTGGGATAAAGTTGGTTACTGCCTATGGGAGGCTTGTACCCCGGAAGAAAATAGGTTGAGTCAGCTCCAAATATTATCACTTATAATTATATTCTCATTTAATTCCTTAGGAAACATCCAAGGAAATCAGTTCTTTGTTTTATTTTCCATCAGTAAAGGGGAAATCAGGTACTCTCAAGTGACTAAGGTAGAGTGGTTATCCAGGATTACACTCTCACAATCCTATTAGATTCTAAAATCAATTTTATTCAGACGAAAGACAAAAAATCCCAGGTATTTTAAATGTTGTTCTATGATACTGGTACTTCTTAAAGTATAGAATTAATTAAACTGCTGGCATTAGCACACACACACACAGATATACATGTGCACACACACACAGAGTATTTCTCTCTGTGTCTCTTTCCCTGTTGCCTTTCTGTTAATAGTTGTCATTTCTCTCAAGGATCTAATCAGGTAAGCTTTAAAAGAACTCTAAGACCCTACAAGAAGACGCAGTATGATTTTTCACATCTAAAGTTTCTCTCAGGCACTCTTTCAGGTAGGTACCACCACTGTGTGTGATTCTAAGTTGAGAGGATTTCTTGACTCTGAAGATATTTGCATCAGTGCTCCGGAAAACACTGATAAGAAGCACATGAGGTTTCTTAAAAAAGAAGCTGCTATATTTCCCTTTAATTTTAGATATTAGTTATTTGAAGCTGTTCATAGAAGTAGCACGCTGGAAGTTCGTAAAGGCTATGTCTCCAGCACGGCAGCATTAATGAATGGGCTCCTTCTTCGCCTTCACCACTGGGATGAGATCAAGCTGTCCACCGTGTTGTATATTATTGTAGGATTAAAACTAAGAATTTCCTAAATGAGGTGTTTTGTCAGTTAGGGTTCTTCAGCAAAACAGAAATAAACAGGATGATAGAAAGAGAAAGAATTCAGGAATTGGCTCACTCAGTTATGCTGACAGTGGCAGTAGGGTGGGGGATGCAGCACGTCTGAAATCCACAGGGCAGGCTGGGATGCAGGTGAGACTTCTATGCTGCAGTCTGGAAGCAGAATTCCTTTTTCTTCTGGAAGCCTCAATTTCTGCTCTCAAGGCCTTCAACTGATTTATTGAAACTCAGCCATATTATGGAGGGTAATGTTTACTTAAAGACAACTGTTTGTGTGACCCCAGAGATAAAACTCTTAATTAATATACAAATGAAAACTCCACTGGACACTTTTCATTTTACAATGAATAACAACATCAGGAGATAACAGCTCCTTCTTATCTGGGCAGTACTAAAGAATACAATCTGTAACCTTTGAGTCAGCCCCATTTCAGACATACTAAGTGCTTTAAAATGGGGGGGGGTGGAGTTCTATCTAGAAATTGCCATCACATTAAAATGAAGTTAAGCCACCTTGAGACACTTGAGTCTTTCTGATGTCTTTCCCTGCATACCTGCCAGATTTGCCCATGACTACTTTTCCTGATGGTGGATGGTGAACAATTTCCTGGTGACAAACTTCTACCACCAATGGGATATTTATGTGTTACAAGTACACATTTTTGTGGCTGCAAATAACTGAATGAATAGGGTTGGACAACTGACTTAGTGAGAGAAAGGATTATTCCTCCCCATTAGATGGGAATTTCCAAGCATACAAGTAGAAAAATGCAAGTAAGAGATGAAATAAAGAACCTAAATATACACCAAAATTTCAGAGGTCGGAGTATAGTCTCCTTTTCCAGAGAGTCATTCTCCAGCATGGTGTTTTTGGTATTTTTGAGACTGCTGGACTCAGATGTCTCCAGAGAGCTAACAGTCAGAGCCACACTGAAACTTCAAGCTGCTTCACTTGGTTTCTAGATGACACACTGCATTTACCATCACCTACAACACTTACCCAGTTCAGAAGAGTTCTATTAAATTTTTAACACACTGTCTTTTTCGATGGCAGACAGCCCCTTCTGCTGGATTTCAGCCCCAAAGGCATGAATTATATATCTATAAATACACTCATAAAGCAAAAAAAAGCAGGGCAACCTTCAGGGCTAAAATAAACCTTTTATATCCCTAGTGATCTCTCCAGTTTAAAGAAAAGCACAACCCTGTCAAAAAAAGAGTATATATTCCCAGTTTAAAGTGCTATCTTTAAGGGATACAGATAGTTCTTATTCCAAACCAAAAAAAATTCTGGGAATGGCATAGAAACTTAGAGCTCGATGGATATCAAGTTTTGTATCACTTTGCCTGTTATTCTTTATAACTTTAGGCTTGTGGCTTGCATGAATATTTTCATGAGCATAGATATTTGTTTGATCCTTAATTCTGTAGCTTTTGAGCAGTGAAAAATAAATCAGCTGCTGTAATATTTCTAGAGAAGACATTCTGGTTTAAAACAAGTAGGCAACTCTTACACACTCTTACACAAAGTCAGACACATCTATTAATTATCTTGGAAACCCAGGTGATGCAGTGATTAAATGCTACATCTGCTCACCAAAAGGTTGACAGTTCAAATGCTCCAGGCATTCCTTGGAGACTCTATAGGGTTGCTAGGAGTCTCAATCGACTCAACAGCAGTGGGTTTCATTTATTAATTATATTACATTGGGAAAAGTAATTCTTACCCATTTCAAATAATATGTGATCTTGAATTCCCCAGTGCACCATATCTTAAATGTTAAAAGTGGATTTTGATATTAAAATTTATTATATACACTAATTTATATACTTGTCCCAAGAAGCTTTCAAGTTTATGATTATCTAAAAGTTTCAGTCTCATTTCACTGTCATTCCCAATCATATCAATAACTCCTGTCTCCCAAACAGCTTTCCTTTCAACTAAAGGCACTCTTCCAATTCCTTGAGATGCCAGGAAAAAGAAAAAAAGCTATGAAAGCTTATTTCCTTTCATTGATTAAATACCAACAGAATTGAGGTTCAAAGAAGACATCACTTATCATTTTTATTTTTGCTACAAGCCCTAATGAAAACGTGGCAAAGGATACTGAAGACAGATTCTGTTTCTTCAATTCTACAGTAGTATACCTATCATATTAGTTTTGAAATAAACTCGTCATATTACTTGAGGGCTCCGCAGGCTTTCAGAGTCCTTTATAAATTAGTGAACTTAAGGACCCTCTTTCCATCCCATTATGGAAAAGGTGATTTTCATCTTAAAAAAAAAAAAAAATCCATATAAAATGCCTATAATAGCATATTGAAGGGGAAGCAAACAGCTGAGATAAATTGGGGGTGATTCAACCACAGAGACAGAAGTTTGTAGATCTGGTAGCTTTTTTAATAACAAAGACACTGCTGAAGCTTTAGCTAGGATTAAAAAAAAAAAAAGGAAGAATGGGTGAATTTAAGAATCCAGTTGGGTGTCTCACAGACGGTTCGCTAAATTGCAGATGAACGCCACTCTTTAATCATGAATGCAGCGACCTTAATCTCACTCAAAGGGAACCTAGAATCCTACCCCACAGTTTTCCTTCATATTTGCATTATTTCTGCAGGCTTTTGCCTCCCGGCACATTAATTATCGACACCCTTTATCCTAGTTTCCTCGCAGTTTACTCTATGTGGGGTAGATTTTTGTCACTACCATAAGGAGCAGATGACAGCCAGTATTTGTGCCAGAAAAGAACACACATGCTAAGTTCTTGTTAAGTGGGGTAAAAATTCCTGTTTTGTCCTCTGAAAGAAAGTGAAATCCTGCCTGAGGCATCTCTAGGAAATCTTTAGGCAGATTGCTTGGGTCTCCACTTCTTCTCTCCTGCAGCTATTTTCTTAGTCAAACACCCACCCTGTCCCATCCATCACCTCACATGTAGCAGCTGAAGAAGAAGAAGAAGAAGAAAAGCTAGGTCAGAGTGAGTTTTAGGACTATCTTATCTTTAGGGATCCATGCTCGGAATCCCATTTATAAAAACTAGCAAAAGTGTGTAAATTATGCATTGAGTAAGTTGCAAGGTATATGAATTATATATGTTCACAATGTGAAAAATAGGGAAGTTGGCCAAATAAAACAAGTCTGAAGAAGCACCGGCAAATCTGCAAAGATCATTTTGCTCAACAGTTTCAAACTCTGAGCACCAGAAGCTTGGATTTAGAGCACAGGCAAAAATATCATCTTGAGATTCTCAGAAAAGTTCCTGTTTTACTTCCTCACATATGATAGAATTATCAGGTGGACTAGAGATACTAGTACAAAGTTTTTTGTCTCTTCCTTTTCTAAAGGTATATCTTATATTTATTCATTTAATCCCTCTCGCAACTCAGTTTCTCTCTGCATAATACAGGATTACAGACTATATAATGCCATTGAGTCAACTCTTACTCATAGTGACCCTATAGGAAGGGAATACAGACTTCTGGCATAGGTGGAAGCAAATCTACTCAGGTGCTTTGAAGGTATTTAGTAGCTTTCTTCTCCGGAGGGCCTTCTCTTAGCACACCTGAAACCTGACAGCTTAGCTGCCATAGCTCTTTGTGAAGCATGGCAAGAGTTTAAGGACACAAGATGTAGAAAGCTGAGTGGAATGTGTTCCATCTCCACTTAGAATGTGAGTCAACTTTTGTAGGTAGAACACAAGAAGACAGTGTACGCTCAAAGAGTTGTCTACTTACAACGGCCCCTGCAGTTTCGGAGTACCGAATCACATATCTGGCTCTGCCACAGGCAGAGGAAGGAGCACCTAAGAGAAAGTCCTACCTGTTAACAGACGCTCAGAGACCTACCATGCCATTATTACTGACTTATTACTAAGGTAAGAACACTTGAGGACATCGTACTTGGTGGAGTGTTTAGTGACTAAATGAAGCCTTCATCAATAACAGCATGTCATCAACTCAACTGATTGACTTAATGGGACAGATAAACATATGTCATCTGACATCCTGGCTAGAGGATTTGGAACCATAATAGTTGGAATATTTTTTTTATGGAATAAATTCTATAAAGAGACATGGATTATGACTTTTTCATATTCTTCCTTCATTTATCAAACATTGTCAGAAGACATGACCAAGACTTCATTTTGCTTACATAGGTGGCTTATCAGCTTCACATGACTGTTTGGGAAGCAACTTCCACCACAGAACATTGTGATACCCATTATTTGCAAGCACTGTGATTTACTAATCTTTTCAGAGCTTTTCTTTTCCCAACTCAATCTATGTGTACATTAAGTGCAATACCTGTAGGTTGAGGATAAATCAATGTATTTTTGCCACTCCAGTTGAGACTCACCTCACTTTTGCTAACTCTACATTTCTGATCCTAAAAGCAAGTTTCCAGCAAGTCATGGAAATCTAGGCTGGGTATTGTTGAAATCTGGCTTCCAGCTCAGCATCTATTGCTTGTAACATAAAAGCAATTGATAAGCAAATGTTACACCAATGCAAACAGTGTGGTCCCTGGATATTTACGGACCTTTCTGGAAAAGTAGAGTCAAACACTTTCAGTCATTTTAAGTTCTCATCACTTATCTTACAGAAAAGAATAGTAATGAAACGTAAAATAGAACATAGTAACTTAAGAATATAATAAAGATGGAGTCTTGTGTGGTCTTTGATTTTGGTCTCAGTGACATGGACAATACATCATTCTCATTTACAAGGAAGCAAGTAAGTTGAAACTCAAGAATAAAGAAATATTATAGCTTATAAATGAAGCAGAAACATGCACCTGTTCATGCGTGTAGAAGCATGCATGCACACACACACATGCAGATTTTGAATCGCCAGTCAATATTTGCAACACTAGGAATGAATGAATGGTATCATTTTTGTCAGCAGATCCTGGAAACAGCCTATTTGATTTCTATTGAAATAATTACTTGAGAGTATCTAAGACCCAATCTAAAGATTGCAGATTTGGGTGGCAAGAGGCATATCATGGGCTAGAAACTGCTCTGCAATCCTTAGGTGACAGCCAGAGACAGCCATATGCAGATTCAGGTTATTTAGTGATAATTGGAGCCATCAGCAATGAACTACAGTCACTGAGAGTGACCTATGAATTGTGTTTACAAGTATACTAATTCTGTGTTTCTTTTTCTTTTCAATCCCAGGAGGTGAATTAGTTATCCCTCTTCTTGTAGAAGACCCTTTAGCTACCCCTCCTATTGCTACTCGTGCACCTTCCATTACACTTCCCCCTACCTTTCGCCCCCTCCTCACCATTATTGAGACCACCAAAGATTCCCTGTCCATGACCTCTGAGGCGGGGTTACCTTGCTTGTCGGACCAAGGCAGCGATGGTTGTGATGATGATGGCTTGGTGATATCTGGGTATGGCTCAGGGGAAACCTTTGACTCTAACCTGCCCCCTACTGATGATGAAGATTTTTACACCACCTTCTCCTTGGTAACAGATAAGAGTCTTTCCACTTCAATCTTCGAAGGTGGCTACAAAGCACATGCGCCCAAGTGGGAATCCAAGGACTTTAGACCTAACAAAGTCTCCGAAACTAGTAGGACAGCTACCACATCTTTATCCCCTGAGCTGATCCGCTTCACAGCTTCCTCCTCGTCCGGGATGGTGCCCAAATTGCCAGCTGGCAAAATGAATAACCGTGATCTCAAACCCCAGCCTGATATAGTCTTGCTTCCGTTGCCCACTGCCTATGAGCTAGACAGCACCAAACTGAAGAGCCCACTAATCACTTCCCCCATGTTCCGTAATGTGCCCACAGCAAACCCCACGGAGCCGGGAATCAGACGGGTTCCGGGGGCCTCAGAGGTGATCCGGGAGTCGAGCAGCACAACAGGGATGGTCGTCGGCATTGTGGCTGCTGCTGCCCTCTGCATCTTGATCCTCCTGTACGCCATGTATAAGTACAGGAACAGGGACGAGGGGTCCTATCAAGTGGACGAGACGCGGAACTACATCAGCAACTCGGCCCAGAGCAACGGCACGCTCCTCAAGGAGAAGCAACAGAGCTCAAAGAGCGGCCACAAGAAACAGAAAAACAAGGACAAAGAGTACTATGTGTAGAGAGGATACCACGACTAATAAATGAGTCTCAAAAACAATTATTTCTATATAAGGATATAAATACTTTGCGAATGAGATTTGACAGATGTCAGAACTGTTGTTAACTATGAGATGGGGTATACCATAAAACTCTGGTGGGGAAAAAAACATTTTTAAAAGGACACACACAAAGGTGTATCTATCTCTCAAATTCTACCATGGCTGCTGTGTTTCAGTCATCACTCGGAGACAGAAAGTTCTTTCTGACCTACTGTATGATAAAGCACACACTTAGCACTTGGGAGCGAGCAAAAGGCTCCATCTCTTTAGCAGACTTGGAAGCTTCCTTCTGTTGAGGACCTTTGGACCAAAGGTAGAAGACTTCATGGCTTATTCGTTCCATAACTCCAAGTGAGTCTGTAATGATGTTGTGAAGCTTGACTGTAACTTTTTTTTTCAGTTTAATTATGTAAAAAAAAAAAAAAAAAAAAAGGAAAAGTTAAAAAAATACAAACAAAAACTAACAACAACAACAAAAAATTCCCCTTATCTGGTTCTGGCCGGTGTGTGTGTAACTTTTCAAGATCCAAGGGGAAAATGGCTTTTGGGTGTTTGTTTATGTTTGGAGAGTGACTGCACATAAGAAGAAAGCAAAAAAACTCAGAAATAAAAGTGAGAAAGACTATTGCCATATATGAACTAAAATGTGACCATGGTGTTCACCCTACATATCAGGTTGTGATGTCTCTAGAGTCTGTTGTTTGTTTCCTGTTAAGATGCTTTGCTGAAAACATAGCAAAACCATGTGATGGGTGATAACGTTGATTTAAAAAAAGCAGGTCCCCCAGGATCTAATTCCAGAATTGGTCACCCAAACCCTGAACAGATAGATTCAGGGATGGTTTTATCAGAGCTATTGGTTTTATTTCACAATAGTATTCCTGCTCATTCGCCCGGCCAAATTGTGGTAAAGCAGAGAGTCCCGTAAACTAAGAGTCTTTCCTAATTCAGTGGGGTGGGGGAGGACTGAATCTGTGACTTTCTGAAGTGCATGCAAATATAAAAGACAACAGTGAAAGTCTGTCAAATAATCAAACCAGACTACCAGACAACACAGGAGTCTAATTTGTGATGGAACCACAAAAGGTCACACAAGCCAAACACATCATAATGGAGTATGAAATACATAGTCCCCACCCCCTGTCCCCAACATGGTAATGTTCGTCATAGTGTTTGATTTTGTAACCTAACACTAATGGATAATTCTATCCTTCCATTGGCTCACATCTCCCTTCACCCATCTTTTCTAAAAAAGTAAATAAATAAACGAATAAAGCTGCTGTGATACACACACACAAAAGGAATTTAATAGTATAATATATATATAAATATATATACAGATATATTTATCACGGTATGTTTGATGGGACGACTGAAACAGGAGATCTGTTAAAGTCTTGAAGCGGAATGAGAATGCTGTTTTAAAAGAAAATAAGAAAACAAAAAAGCAAACCTTAAAATGTGAAGAAAGTGTTTTAGTTTTGTCACAGTTAACTGTGTCAAAGAGAAAAAAATCTCAGATTTTGTTTACATATTTTACTGCATTTTTGCTGGTGTAATTCCTTAGCCACCTATGTACATACTGCTTTGAGAACTGTTCTTTCTCTTTGTTGACTTCGGTTTGTTTGGTTTCTATTCCAATTGTCTTTCTTTTTGAAAAGAGGAAACAATGTACAGAAAAATAAAATGGTTGTGTGGCCACCGCGATCCAAAAAGCAAGAGAAAAAGCCAGACAAACATTCACACGGAAATGAAGTGTGTCCTCCAGAGGGTCAGATATATACTCTTTCTTTTGTACAGATGAAAATCAATCAGCTGTTTAGATTTAGAAATCTACTCTTGCTGGTCTTTGTAAGTTGCATGAATATTTGACTTTGAAAAACTCAAAGAAGTGGGGCAAACCGCTCGATCTACACAACAGTAGCATTTTCTAATGTGTATGGAAAGAGGTGTTCCTCAATATCTGATATTTCAATGTGTTAAGAGATTTTTGTTTCTAACTTTTTCTGTTGTCATTTAAAAAAGACAGGACTATAAAGAGATATCGAAGCACGATTTTAGATAATCTAAATGGCCCAACCTATACCAAGTTGATTATATCTCGATGTCTGTAAAAGATTGCTGTTTCTGGAGTCTTGAGGTCTTGTGAACTGATTTCCTGCTTTCTTTCCTTACATTTTTTTTTCTTTTCTTTCTTTTTTTCTTTTTTTTTAGTTTGAGTAAAAATACATTTGTTATATTCCTTTTAGTATAAGTTTCTATTTGGACAATTTTATAGGAACATGTGCGTTCTGTCTGTGAGCTTCTATCATATTCCTGTTGTTTTATCAGCAGAACTTTAAGGAGTTTATTTTATGATGTTGTGATGTTACTGCTTTTTCCTTTTCCTTTTCTCTTTTATTTCATATTTGCCTTTTCGTTCAAGGATATGCTTAGCAATAAAATGTTCTTCCCAAAAGCTTGCCTGGTATGTACTTTTATTTCCTCAACATTTGGGGGGAAACTTTTGGACTGAAGCTAAATGTGCCAGAGCTTATTAAAAGCCAGGTAAGCTAAAACCACCTTTATACGATATAAAATATTCTAACCAGCTGCCAGTTACTTATGTCAACATATGGAAAGTGGTCTAATAACAGGATAGACACTTATTGTCTGCTGGCTGAGGCTTTATGATCTCGATTGCTATAATAGAGATACCAGGAGAGAACACATTTTTCTGAAAAGGTAAGAATGCATAAACATTTTACTCTGTAAAAATTACTGGAGACTATATTTTAAAGAAGTGTTTGATACTTTGCTATAAGTCAACAAACACTAATGAATATTCCAGAACCATATTCATATAGTGCCTTAAGCTCTGGAAAACACCAGATACCTGCCTTCCAAGCTTCCCTGTTAAATGAAAAGTGAAAAAAGCACTATACATGAAAACAAAATTTAAATGATAGTGTAAATTTAAAAGCTCCTTCCTAGATTATTTTTAAATATGAAGATCCTTCATAAACTCATTGTATCCGTAACTTTTCTCATGTCTTGGACACCTCTGACTTGCTATTCCCTAAGCACATGCTTGTTTTTCCCACTGGATAATTGATCACAATACCCTGTTTCTCACCATGATCCAGCCATATGGGTTCAGCTGCACAGCCATATGCAATTTATATCTGTTACCACTTTCAAGGCATCAGAATGAAAACCAAATGTATTTAACACTGATTCTTCAGATTTTATTAGTGGAATGATTATGCCATTGGCTATTAGAAAAGAGAAGAGTGAGGCTTGGTGATGTCAAACTACAGGAACTTTCTTCTCTTGTTCCTATCTCAGATAAATCACTTGAAGTAAAGCTATTGTTTGTCAAACTCTATTATATGCCAGGTACTGTATTAAGTGTTTTGCTTATATGTAGTCTGTTCAGTCCCTAAGTGGTAGACGGTATTTTCCAACATCCTAAACGTGAAGAAAAAAAGTGCTGAAAGACACCTTGACTAATAAATTCCCATCATGTTAAAAATTCAGACTTTCCTGTTATGGAGAGAGGGATTGTGGCCAAAAAGAGTTTGTCTGAAACTCCAGCTGGACCACCCCCCATGTGAGGAAATATGATTATCTCCTGAGCGTTGGTTTCTTCACCTGAAAAGTGTGACAGCTCAATGATCTGACCTCATGAAGTGGTCTTGAGAAATAAATGGAATAATATGAAATATTTTTAAGTCTGGCCCAGTAAATGTGCAACCAAGCTAGTCCTCTACTTTGAGTCCTATGGTACTGTCTATGAAACAGCTGCCTTCTAGAATTAGAAAGTCTATCCTAAATCTTATACTAAAAAATGATAAAGCAGTTGCCAAACAATGAGGCCAAGTCATGCCCAGAGTTTACTAGCTATAAAGCTAGTTGTTCCCTAGTCATATATTTTAATTCCACGTACACGTATACCTAGTAAAAATGTCATTTTAACACTTGTGGCCTAAATCTGGCCAATAACACATTTCACATTGCAAGCTAGTGGTCAGAAGATAAGTGAAATGCGGTCAAATCTGGGTAACATCAACCCTGCCAAAAAATTCGAGAGTAGCTAAATGGCATTTTCTCAGATTCACTGATTAAAGTCCATCAGCAAAGGTAATATTTTAATTCATCTGGCTTGGCTTCAGTGGGGAATTATTGAGACTGTACCCTACCTTTCCAATATGTTGACAGTTGGTCATGAGCTTAAGACTAAGAAAGTCTCCTTCCAAATCTTATTTCTGAATCCTGGGTTTGACTGTTACAAGCTCTGAAACATGGTGGAAGGTTTGTCATGGCTCTAGCTTCATCTGTGAAATGCAGATGCTATTTACCCACCTCGCAGTGATGCTTTACAATTAAACGAGCTACTCAGCTACTGAGCACCATGCCTGACTCATGGCCCTCAAGCAATAATGGTCATAATCATCATTTTAAGCGCCTGTTATTGCCTTGTCAAAAGGAAGCAAAAAATCCTCCCCAAAGCCTAGACGGGGTAGGTACTGGGGAACTCCAAAGCAACTCTTTTACTTCTGCCACCTAAAATCACAGATGTTTACTTCTGTTTGAACTCCTATCAGTTCATTGATTCTTTGAGTTTCTCTGGAGTCTTCCACAGAATGTGCACAGCTCTAGAAAAAACAAAGCCCATCGCTATTGAGTCGATTCAGATTCACAGTGCCCCAAAAGAACAGAGGAGAACTGCCCCACAGGGTTTCCAAGGAGTAGCTGGTGGGTACCATTATGCCATCAGACCTCTGCATGGCTCTGGAGACCCTCAATTTCAATCAACTCCTTAATTCTAAGGCCTATAAGAAAGGTTAAAAAGTTAATCTATTCTGTGCACTAAAAGACAATCTTCTTTCTATTCTTCGTATCCCCCATCCTTTAATACCTACAGAGCCTTAGATATCTCTTCCAAACCCTGTATTACATTTTTCTCCTAATAGACTCTCTCTATTTGATATATAACTTAAGGATCATTTTAAGCATTGACACTTTTGATTATTCAAGAAATATTGAGCATGTATACACAGCTTATCTACCATTTCCTATTGTTACTTTGTTTCATAGCAGAAAAAAGAAAAAAAAAAGGCTATGTGGAATTTAAGCCATTTTTTTGTCTCCCGTATAAAACCCATTGCTGTTAAGTTTATTCTGACTTGTAGCGACCCTATAGGACAGAGTAAAACTGCTCTCTAGGTGTTTACAGGGAACAACTGGTAGATCTGAATTGGCAAACTTTCAGTCAGTGGCCAAATTTTTCACCACTATGTCAGACTCTCTTTTCCCATATTTAAGATGAAGTTCAGTCATCTCCCCAAATACCCAAATCCTATATCTTTTGTTCCAGATGAAATGAAACCTTGGTGATATTGTTTGAAATTGGTTTGATCATCAGTTCTTTATCAAACATTTAACAAATGATTACTGTGTGTTTAAACTGATGGTAAAGCGAGGGGGCACAATGATTCTACAGTGAATATAAACCAGCTGTCAAGTAAGCATGACCTATGATTCCTGAAGGTTTTCAAGAAATTATTTAAGGGAGTGCTTCATAGAAAGGGTAGCATGTTAAGTACATCCTGACAAATTATTAGGATAGTAATAGGTTGTAGCCATTCCAAGCAAAGTACTGAAGTGGGAGAGAGTAGAAACAAAACTATAATTTGTATGAAACATACATTATGTAAAGTACATTAATAGAAGACATAGTCATGAAGGCTGTAGCCAGGAGAGCCATGAATTTCTCACTAAATATACTTTGGAAGAATATGAATTTTGTTTAGCAGTTAATTAGCAGTCACCAAAATGATAGCGATAATACAAACAATTTAGTTGTGGATTGCTGAGGAGATGTTGATATCCTTACTACAAAGAAGGATGGCAAGAAGAAAGCTACATTTTAGAAGAAAACAAGAAAAAAGAATTGTGCTTTGATGACATAGGGACTTAGGGGATTCCAGATAAGCATAATATGTTTCAGGTACCAATGTAAGACCAAGATTTGGAACCTTCAAAGATAGTTCAAGACTAAAAATGTAGAAATGGAAGCTATTCACATAGAAGCATTAGCTAAAATGAGACAGAGAGAGACACACACACAGGGAGAGAGAATGGTCTAAGAGCTATGTAAAATAAATTTATCTGTCAGGAGAGGTAACCAGCAGAAGATGGAAAAGCCAAGAAAGACAGCTTTACAAGAGTGGGTGTTCATCAGTGTCTGAAGTGGAGTCAAGAGGAACAGAAGCTGGAAAAGCTGTAGTTTGTCAGGAGGTCTCTGATGATCTTCAAAAACATGAGGTTGATAAATAATAAAAAATAACCATAGTCTACATTTGTTGAGTACTTACTATGTGCCAGGTATTATTGTAAGTGACCTACATAAAGAAACATATCTAGGTAAAGTAAAGGCCAAGGATAAACAAAGCGATAATGGTACGTCAGAAGGGGAAAGGGGAAAAGTGGCAACAGGTTTACTTGAGCTTTGTGTGCAGCCAGTCTGCCACTCTCTGTTTCTAGATTGTTTCATAGCCTAAAAAAGGAAAAAGCCATGTGGAATTTCAGCCAATTTTTCTGTTGTATAAAAACCACTGCTGTCAACTTGATTCTGACTCATAATGACCCTATAGGACAGAGTATGGTTTGCCCTACTTGGAAAATTTGGAATTTTGTCAGTGAAAGGGAAAAGCAAGAGGATAAAGTACTTTGAGATGTTCTCAGTTCAAAGTCTGCTTTGTGGTGAGTACAGAGGACATTAACAGGCTGGAAGACAAAAGTAATCACTGATAAATTTGTAGGGAAAGTGAAAAGTGATTGGAGCAGTCAAAGTTCTAGACAGATATTATTCTGAAGGAAACCGTGTTAAGTCCTTTTTATGATACAAGAAAAAGGAGAGAATGGAGTCAGAAATTGATATAATACTAAAGAAGTGATCAAAAACCCAAACCAAACCTATTGTCATTGAGTCACTTCTGACTCATAACAATCCCATAGAACTGACCATTGGAGTTTCCAAGGAGCACTTGGTGGATCCCAACTGCTGACTTTTTGATTAGCAGCGATAGTGCTTAACCACTGTACTACCAGGGTTTCCAGTGAGGTGACAGAGGTTGAACAACTTGAACTCAGAAATCCTTGAAATTCTAGGTAAATTAAGCTGCCAAGTCATGTGTTTGATAGTGGGGCCATGAGCACACAGCAGATGTCTGTCAACAGCCCCTGGCAGGAAGAAGAAAGCAGTAATCAAAGGATCTCTAAGTACCAATGACAAGTCAGCTGACATTATCTGGCTTCAATGATAATAATTTGCATTTTTATTATACTATTTTTATTAATAGGGCAGATATTTTCTTGATTATATAAGCAAACAAAAAATAGAGTTAAAGTACTTCACTGATTTCTTCAAGGCCACCTAACTAATAAATGGCAGAGTCATGACTTGACCTTTGGTCTTGCAGTTCCAAATTCTGAGCTCTTTCCATTACATAGTGCTGTGTCTACAGGAAGGAGCTGTGGTGGCTCCCTGATTAGAAGCCAGGCCGCAAACAGAAAGGTCAACATTTTGAATTTACCAGTTGCTCCATGGGAGAAAGCTGTGGTAGCCTGTCTCTGTAAAGATTATGGCCTTTGACACCTGATGGGACAGTTTTATTCCACCTATAGGGTTGTGGACATGACACAAGACTGGGCAGTGTTTCGTTCTGCTGTGCATAGGGTCATTGTGAGTTCGAACCGACTGAACGGCAACTAACAACAACAACATAAGGTTGGAATCTACTTTATGGCAATGAGTTTCTTTTTTTTGTTTGTTTTGTTTTGTTGGTGTCTATAGGAGCCATTTTATATTTTTTCTGGAAGCCTTTGCAATACAACCTAAAAATTAGATGGTAGGATGTAGGTGATGTTGGGACTTCATCAGGCAAAACTTTCTAAAAGGCTCAAGGGCATCAAGGAATACAAAGAGAAACTCTAGCCTGTTGAGCTGGCTACATGGGCTAGATCAAGGGACACAAAAAGGTGTAGAAGATAAAACCACAGCGCAGAGTAAGAATAGATGAGTAGGGACCAGGAGGAGGGAACAGTGCTGGGTGATGCAAGAACAAGAGAACAGAAGATACTAACAGCTAAGTTTCTCCACTGTCAGATCTTGGAGATGTATTTAATGAACAGTGTGAGCTTCAAGAGATCTTGAACTTTTCTAGTGGTTAAGTCTATGGGTTCTAGCATCAGAACACAATGACGTATGTTCTGGTGCTATTTCTTTTGGAAAATTGTTTATCTTGCCTTAGCTTTAGAATTTCCATCTGCAAAATGGAAATTATATTATTATTAGTCTTGTAGGATTGCTGGCAAAAATTAAATAAGATATACTTAACATGTATATACCTGGTACATAAGCCTTAATAAAGCTTGGCTATTCTTATCATTTTCCCATATTCCTTGACACAGTTAGGATGAAACTAAGCCCTAGTCAATACCAAAACTTCACAAAAATACAAAAGTTATCCCTCTTGAGTATTTCTCTAATCATTTAGCTTACCAAGAAAACATGCCATGTAGTTGCCTGCTCATTGACAAAGAATTGCCTTCACTAGTCCTCTGCTTTCAAATTTCAGCTCAGATTATGCTCAGTAGAGCTGACATCCTGAGACATTTATTCATTTCCCGGGTTCCCACCTCTCACCTATTCAGCAGCAGCTGGTCAGCCAAACACTAGGAAGGAAAGAGGCCTTAAGAAACCTTACACTCATTTATTAATATGCATTGTTTTGGTGTTGTTTATACTCTTTTTTGTTGTGAACATTTTCAAGTATACCCAAAAGAAAGGCACTAATGTAACCAGAATAACCAAACCTATTGTTGTCTAGTTCTTTCTACCCATCAATTACAGTGACCTGATAGGGCAGAGCAGAACCGCCCCATAGAGTTTCCAAGAAGACTGCCATGTCTCTCTCCTGGTGGAGTGGCTGATGTGTTCAAACCACTGATCTTTTAATTAGAGCCCAGTGCTTTGACTGCCATACCACCAGGGACCCCCTCTCCAGTATAACAAAATCTCATTTCTATTTTATTAATGTTTTGCTGTTCTTGTTTTTTGGAAACCCTGGTGGTGTAGTGTGGTTAAGTGCTACAGCTGCTAACCAAAAGGTCAGCAGTTCAAATCTACCAGGCACTCCTTGGAAAATCCGTGGAGCAGTTCTACTCTATCCTAGAAGTTTGCTGTAGGTCAGAATCAAATCAATGGCAGTGGGTGTCGTTTTTTGGTTTGGTTCTTGGTTTGTTTATTTCCATGAGTCAGAATCAGCAACAAGTTTGGTTAAGAAACTCTGGTGCTGCAATGGTTAAAGTGCTAACCAAACGGGCTATGATTTTGAACCACCAGCAGCTGCACAGGACAAAAGCCCTGGGAATCCGCTCCAATAAATATATGAAAACTCTACGGGGCATATTCATTCTTTCCTATAGGGTCACTCTGATTCGTAATTGACTCAGCAGCATACAACCGTTCCTTCCTCATGACACAAAATCTTTTAATCTCATCCAATGTTCAAAAACAAAAAGAAGCAAAGGAGAGTGGCTATCGGGTCCTTTGATCTCAGTCTTGTTCAGTGTGTTTCAGGGTAACTAAACCTAACCTTTATCCTGATGCACAATAAGCATCACGATTCCAGTTCTTTATTCAGTGACAACATAAAGCAGGAGATTAACTGCTAAGTATACTTTTCATCTTTTAATGAGATGGTCGGAAGCTGAAAGGATTTTTCAGCTTGTACATTTTTAAATTTGGCTAGTCCCATATACTTTTCACAATGAACAAAAAGCAGTTGTATAGGTTATATACAGTGGTTCTATCTTTTGAAAAATGTGACATCTTACAGTAGAATGTGGGTTCTTATTCACTGTGGGTAAGACAGAATACTATTCATTTGCACCTGTGAAAGCAAAGAAATACTCATTTTACCTCTAAAAATGTGATCACAAATCTACCAGAGGATCTCCCTCGGGTTATATTCCTGTATTTGCAATAGCTATCACTACAATGAATTTGCATGAGTCTACATAGAAAAGATAGTCTGTTAGGCACATTTTCGACTTATAATTTTATTATTCTTCCACTATCTGCCGAAAATGATGATTCTTTTTCCTTTTTTACTCACTCACTTGCTATTTTTGACCTAGAATTATTATGAAAGAGAGGCAGAGTTAAAGACAGTTATATACAACTATTTGACAGCACATTCCTCTTTCCTATTATAAAATGAAGATAAGTATTAGGAAGAACATTAGGAGGATCATTGTGAAGCTTGGCTCCTTAATTTTCTGGAGGCAGATTAGATATAATGAATATTTGGTATCCACAAGTTCATAGTTTTTCTGTTTTTATTATGTGCTCAACAATTTTTCCTCCTTTTTTTTTTCTTGAAGTTTCAGTAGAGCACAGTATATACCCTTCTTAAATCAAAGTATATTATTTAGGTTTGTGAGAAAGGACAATGAGGCAGGGTGAGTGGTGGTATGAGAAGGCACTTGGTATCAGAAGTCTCATTAAAACTAAAAAGTTAAACCTTTATTTAGTAGTGGATGCAGTTTTCACAGCATTTGCACACCACCCAGGAAAACAGGCTCATCTCCTGCATGTGTACATCCAACCAGGTGTGATGTCAAGTTTGAGATGGAATACTAGAATAATTCTTCCCTGCCAACCAAGCAAGAAAACAGGCAAGGTGGGTAAAGGGCTGAACAGAAATCGAGGGCTGCTAAATGGTTTGAAATTGTACAGAAGATAGGCTTAGAATTAAATGACAATCTCTCTGTCTCCTTTGCAGAAGCAGTGTCTGATGTTAACAGTTAACGAGCTATGGTTTATGCACTCATACACATGTACTTCTTTTGATTAAAAAAATAAGATGTTTGTATCTTAATAAATTGTAAAATGTTTTTTGGTCTACTCTTTGAACTGGTCCTCATGTATATTTTTATCTTTTAATTTAAAACTTCCCTAAATACTGGTGGTTCAAAATTACTGTTGTTCTTAAGTGCCACCAAGTTAGTTCCAACTCATAAAGAGGGTTGTATAGCAGAATGCAACATTGCTTGGTTCTGTGCCATTCTCAATAATCATAGCTATGTATGAGTCCCTTGTTGTGGTCCCTGTGCCAATTTATCCTCTAGAGAAGCTTCTTGTTTCCCAATGACCCTTAACTTTACCAAGCATAATGTCCTTCTCCAGGGGCCGGTCCCTCTTAATAACCCACCCAAAGCATGTGATGTGAACTGGCATCATCCTGGCTTCTAGGGAGCATTCTGGCTATACTTCTTCCAAGACAGACTTGTGTGTTCTCTTTGTAGTCCACAGTATATTCAATATTCTTTGCCAGTACTATAATTCAAATGCATCAATCTTTCTTCACACTTCATTATTCATTGTTCAGCTTTCATATGCATATAAGAAACACATGGCTTGGGTCAGGCTCCTCTTAGTCCTCAAAGTGGCTTCTTTGCTTTTGAACACTTAAAGAGATTTTTGAAGCAGATTTGCCCACTGCCATGTGTCATTTGATGTCTTGACTGTGACTTCCAAGGCAACTGATTTTGGATCCAAGCAAAATGAACTCCTTGATAACTCAGTCTTTTCTCCACTTATCATGACTATACTTACTGGTCCAGTTGTGAGGACTTTTGTTTTCTTTACGTTGAGGTATAACCCATACCGAAGGCTGCAGTCTTTGATCTCCATCAGCCAGTGTTTAACGTCCTCTTCACACTCAGCAAGCAAGGCTGTATCATCTACATAATTCAGCCTGTTCAGGACTCTTCACCTAATCCTGATACTTTTTCACGTAGCCCAGCTTCTCCGATCATTGACTCAGTATACAGACTGAATAAGTATCACAGAAGTATACCTTTGAACGTATATTTGTAATGTGTGGAACATTACAAATCACTGACAACATTGCAAAGAACAGAAATTCCAGAACACTTACTGGTGCTCATAAAGAACATTTACGTAGACCAAGAAGCAATTGTTCAAAGAGAACAAGAGGATACCGCGTGGGTTAAACATCAGGACAAGTGTGTCTTTATAAATACTACTTGCCTAAACTGTATTTCCAAAACATAAGTTATGTGTCTGCTCAGGTGAACAGGCTTATCTTGATGTCTACACTTGGTAGGTGACAAGCTACAATTTGATAGCATACACACACACACACACACACACATATATATACACACACACACACTAGAGCAGGAGAAGTTGTACCTAGGACACGTTGATATTATGCAGCAATAGCTGGCAAGTGGGGGCGCGGGGTGGTTATTTTAGAATGCCTGGTATAGATAAGTTAATGGGCTGTGGAAAACAAGA
This sequence comes from Heterohyrax brucei, assembly GCA_028571685.1. Classification (NCBI taxonomy): domain Eukaryota; kingdom Metazoa; phylum Chordata; class Mammalia; order Hyracoidea; family Procaviidae; genus Heterohyrax; species Heterohyrax brucei. The sequence continues at coordinate 102,073,882 of CM053151.1, forward strand.
AAAAAGGAAATTAGACCACTTCTCCATCATGGTTAGCAATGAAAACAGTAATTCCATTGTCTTTCAATTCAAGGAATTTATAGGCTAGCACTTTATTGACAGGTAACTTTGCTATTTCCATCACCTAAATCAGTGGAGACGGCACTGCTGAGTTAAGACATCTTTGTTAAGCTCTGAAGAAGAGGCTCCAGAAAATCAGACTCTCCCCACCACACATACCAAAAAAGAGACCCTCTACAGACACACAGGCAAGCCTGGGCTTTAGAGCCCAACCCAGTCCAAGGATGCTCAGACGAAGTAGAAGATTTTGGGGTGCCTCAGTTAACAAGGCCTCCAGCTGCCTGACCAGTGGGTACAAAAGTGTTGACTTTGGCAGGCAAGTGCTGGATAACACACAGAAGGAGCCCTGAGAGGCTGCTTCCTCTTACACCACCTCAAAGAAGTTTGGATTTTCGATTTATTTTTTCCAAAGCAGATACACAGTAAACTTCAGAATGTGAGTTTTATGCTAAGTACATTTTGGTTTCAGAGCAGTTATCTCTTGCTGCCAGAATAGCCCTAAGGATTAAGATGGTTTATTGGGATCAAATGCCTAGGAGATTTATTATAGTGCAGACTGTTTACTCACTTCCATTAAAATGCCGATTATGCTTATTTCTTTGCTTCTCTCTCTCCTACCTCCTTTCTTCCCTCCTCCATAACCCATATTCTATTATTTTATTTTCCTGCTCTGGGATGCATCTACTTGAATGTTTATCCCTTATTAAAATAGAGTCCTTGGAAGCTGTCTGACTTTGTGACGTGCAGGGAGGGACAGTGGCATGAATATAGCTGGTTGAGGTCTTGGGAAATACAGATCTACAGAAAAAAAGCATTTTAAGGGAGTATCTCTGATGACGGACAGGATGGGAACACACTTGGAATGATTCCTCCTGCAGGATCACGGACAACCTGGATGCAATCATTTGCAACAGAGAATCAGACAGGAGCAAAGATCACTCACTGCTGATATACACTTTATTTAGATAAAAAGAGAGATAATGTATTTTATAGGCAAATTCTATGTAAAACATTCACCAATGCAGGTTAGTTTACACACAATATACTAGCTCCCTGAAAAACAGACATAAAATATCAAAAAGTATGATCACTTAAGTAAGAATGCTAGAGCCCAGGAAATAAACCTGGTGTGTTTAGTAATACACCACATCTACAAAAGAGTCAATCATTGAGTCCATTAGCTCATGTATGAAAATTTTGGTGGGCCAAAGGCTTAATGCAATCTGATAAAGTTATCTTAAATCCTCAGTGATTATTATAGTATCTGGCATGTTGTTGTTATCAGGTGCCATACGGTCAGTTCCAATTCATGGCAACCCTATCCACACCAGAACAGAAGGCTGCCCACTCCTGTGCCATGGCCATAATTGTTTTTATGCATAAGCCTGGTGTTGTAGCCATTCTTTCAATCTGTCTCCTTGAGGGTCTTTCTCTTTTTTGTTGAGCCTCTACTTTATTAAGCATGATTTCCTTCTCTAGGTACTGATCCCTGCTGACAACATGTCTAAAGCATGTAAGACAGAGTCTTACCATCTTTCCTTCCAAGGAGCACTCTGATTATACTTCTTCCAGAAGAGATCTGCTTATTCCTTTGGCAGTCCATGATATATTCAATATCCTTCTCCAACACTGCGATTCAAAGGCATCAATTCCTCTTCTGTCTTCTTAACTCATTGTCCAGTTTCTGCATGCATGTGATGAGACTGAAAATACCATGGCTTGGGTCAGGTGCACCTTTAGTGTTCAACGCAATATCTTTACTTTTTGACACTTTAAAGAGGTCTTTTGCAACAGATTTTCCCAACACAATTCATCTTTTAATTTCTTGGCTGCTGCTTCCACGGGTATTGCTTATGGAACCAAGTAAAATGAAATTGTTGACAACCTCAATCCTTTCTCCAATTATCATGATGTTGCTTACTGGTCTAGTTATGAGGATTTTTGTTTTCTTGATGTTGAGGTGCAATCCATCCTGAAGGCTGTGGTCTTTAAATTTCATCAGTAAGAGTTTCAAATCCTCTTTACTTCCAGGAAGCAGGGTTGTGTCATCTGCATAATTCAGCTTGTTAATAAGTCTGCTTCCAATCCTGATGCCTCGTTCTTCTTCATACAGTCCACCTTCTCAGATTATTTGCTCAGCATACAGATTGAAAAGGTCTGGTGAAAGGACAAAATCCCGACATGTATTTTTCGTGAAGTGTTCCCATGTTCTGTTTGCACAACTGCCTCTTGCTCCAGCTACAGATTCCTAATGAGCACAATTAAGTGTTCTAGAATTCCCATTCTCTGCAATGTTGTCCATAGTTCATTAAGATCCACACAACTGAATGCTTCTGCATAGTCAATGAAACATAGGTAGACATCTTTCTGGTATTGTCTTCTTTCAGCCAAGATCCCTCTGACATCAACAATGATATCCCTGGTTCCATATCTTCTAAGTCTGGCTTGAATTTCTCTCAGTTCCCTGTCAGTATACTGTTCCAGTCGATTTAGTAAAATTTTACTTGAGTGTGATATTAATGGAAACGATGGTGGTGTAGTGGTTAAATGCTACATCTGCTAAACTGAAAGGTTGGCAGTTTGAATCCACCAGGCACTCCTTGGAACTCTATGGAGCCACTGTACTCTGTCCTAGAGTCAGAATCAACTTGACAGTGGTGGGTGACTAGTTAGATCACCTTTCTTGGGAATAAGCATAAATACAGAGCTCTTCAAGTCAGTTGGCCAGGTAGCTGGCCTCCAAATTTCTTTGCATAGGTAAATAAGCACTCCCAGAGCTGCATCTATTTGTTAAAACATCTCAATTGACATTTCATCAATTGCTGGATCCTTGTATTTTGCCAGCACTTTCAATGCATCTTAAACTTCTTCCTTCAGTATCATCGGTTCTTTGTTACACACTGCCTCTTGAAATGAGATAAATACACAGAGTCATTATACCAGAGAGAACTGGTTGATGTTCAGTCATTTCAAGAAGTAGTAACTGGTACAGAAAGAGAAATTAAATATTGATGACCTGTGCTCTTGTAGTGTACAGACATACCAGCACCATTTTTCTGTTCTGTTGTTTGTTTCATTTTGTTTTTCCCCTGGTACTATGTTCTGAAAGGAGCCGTTGTAGAGTAGTGGTTAAAAGCTCAGCTGCAGACCGAAAGATCGTATCTCCTTGATAACTCTATGTGGCAGCTCTACTCTGCCCTACAGTGTTGCTGTTAAGTCAGAATCAACTTGATGTCATTTCTTTTTTTTTTAATGCTTTCAAAAAATCTAGACCACTGGTTCTCAAACTGCAGTATGTGTTAGAATCACCTGCATAGCACTTCATACCACAGATGTGTGGGTACCACCCCCAGAGTCACTAATTCAGGAGGTCTGGAATGAGGTTTCAAAATTTGTATTTCTAACATCTTCCTGAGTGATGCTGTGCTACATGGTCCATTGCATTTTGAGAACAACTATACACATGGACTCAATCGTAGGGGCTTTCTTTCTTTCTTTCTCTCTCTCTCTCTTTTCTATTTTTTTTTTTTTTTTGATAGACACATAGAAGATCCCTGGTGGCAAGCAATTAAGCATTTGGAACCCACCAGCCACTCTGTGGGAGAAAGGGTGATACAGAGCTTCAGTAAAGATTACAGCTTTGGAAACCCTATGGGACCATTCTACTTTGTCCTATAGTGTCACTATGAGTCAGAAGCCACTTGATGGTAATGAATTTATACATATGGGGTTGCCATGAATCCAAATCAACTCAACAGCAAGGTTTTCTTGTTTTCTTTTTTGCTCTTGTTTTAGCCTGTTACACTAAAGAGCAACAGTACTCTTTGGGACAAAGAGTGAATTAAAATATGTGACTGAGGTCTTTAGTGGCTTAGGTACCTTTCAACTGAAAACTCTTTGATTCTCTGATGTGTTATTTGGATCTCAGTTCATACGGCAGGGAAGGAAGCACACAAAAAATAAAAGAAATAAATATTATGTATTAATCACTCACCGTGAGTCGAATCCGACTCGACGGCACTTGGCTATTAATCACTTTATTGTTTGTCAAATTAGATACTAAACACTTCATCTGTATCTTACATACTTTTGACATGTTGTCAAGAAAGATCAGTCCCTGGAGAAAGACATCATGCTTGGTAGAGTGGGAGGGCCAGTGATAACAATGAAGACCCTCGATGAAACGGATCAACACAGTGGTTAAAACAATGGGCTTAAGTGTAAAAACAATTGTGGACATGGTGCAAGACCAGGCAATGTTTTGTTCTGTTGTTCATAGGGTTGTTATGAGTTGGAACTGACTCGACAGCACCTAACAACAACAACAAACACTTCATATGCATTATCTCATATTCTGATTAGAACAATCCTGTGAGATTCATATTTCTTTCTCCCTGTTTCACAGTTAAGAAAATTCAGGCTGCAGAAAATTGAGTAACTTGTCCAAAGTTACATTTCCAGTAAGCTGTATGGTCACAACTTGCTCTTCTCCCAATATTCAAGATTTTAAAACATGTAATCAAGTTCCAAACACAAGCCAAACATAACCAGCATTAACAGCAACATTTGACTACTGTTATATAACAATATTACTCCTAAAGAACCCTTAGATAAAGGTAGGTTTTTTTTTAATGATTAAGTGAAAGTATACATTTCAAATCAAATTTGTATGCCTGCCTCTCTGCAATTCTATTTGCTCTCCTTACTCTGTGACAGCACACTCCTCTTTTTACTCTTTACTTCCAGTATCCACTTCATGAACACATGTCCCCTCCTCTCCACACAAGTAAATGCATTTATGTCTTCATTTTATGTTTGAGAAAACTCAGATAAGTAAGGAAAGCAGGTTATAAAGTCATGTGAGTGTCTGACAACTGTCCGCTAATTAAGTTTGCAAACTTGCCACTGCGTGCTTACATTGGCAGCACTGTACAAATAACTTGGTAAGGTTTTATAATCTTGATATATCAGCAACTCACAGCTGTGTTTGTGTCAGCATGTGTCAGCATCTTTTTGATTGGCATTCATTATTGTTGTATGGTTTTGTGTGCCATCACAAGAATTTCAGAGCTTCAGTAAGTGCAATGAACAAACATTAAATTTCTTGTTAAACTTGGCAAAAGCAGAAGTGAAATCAGGGACATGTTACTCCAAGTTTTATGGTGATAATGCCATGAAGAAAACAGCAGTGTACAAACAGATTAAATATTTTTCTGAGAGGAGAGAAAGCATCACTGATAAAGAGAAGTGAGAGTGGACAGTAATGAACAGAAGTCAAGAAAACATTGCAAAAATTCATCAAATTGTGTGCCAAAATTGTCAGCTGACTGTGAGAAGCCTAGTTGACCAAGTAAACATAGATAGAGAAACAGGGAAATCTTAACTGAAAATCTTGGCATGAGAAGAGTGTGTACGCAAAAATGGTCACAAAGGAGCTCAGAGACAAACAAAAACAAAGACGAGTCGAAGTTTACTAAGACCTTTTGAAAAGGTGAAACAATGTTTTGGGCCTTATTATTACTGGTGATAAAACATGGATGTACCAATATGACCCTGAAACAATGCATCAAAGTACACAATGGAAGTCAGCCAGTTCTCCATGACCAAAACATTCTGTCAATCCAAATCAAGAGTCAAAACAATGCTGCTAACCTTTTTTGCCATCAGAGGGATTGTTCTTTATGAATTTGTACCAACTGAATAGTTAACCAATTAACTACTGTAAGTGCTGAAAAGGCTGCATGAAAAAGTCAGAGAAAAATGACCTGAATTTCTCACCAACAACTCATGGCTCTTGCATCATGACAATGCATCAGCTCACATGGCACTGTCTGTGAGGGATGTTTTAGTCAGTAAACAAGGAACTGTACTGGAACGCCCTTCATATTCACCGGATCAGGCCCCCAATGCCTTTTTTTCTTTACCCAAAGATAAAGGAAATGTCGAAAGGAAGACATTATGATGACAGTTAGGACATCAAGGTTAATACGACATTCCAGAAAAAGAGGTCTCAAATTGCTTTGAAGGGTGGACTAGGCACTGGCACTGGTGCATAGCTTCCCAAGGAGAGTACTTCAAAGGTGACCATAGTGATACTCAGCACTGAGGTATGTAGCACTTTTTCTAGAATGAGTTCACAAACATGACTAACAGATCTCATATACCAACAGACCCTAACTTTAAGTAGTTACCTTTCCTATACCCTTTAAAGGAAATTAACTTACTTAATAAAAAAAAAAAAATCTTATATTAATGTCACTATAAAGTTCTGCAAGATGAAAACTGATTTCTCCAATGCCCTAGGCCAGGCTGCAGAGTCAGAGAGCACAGTTCCCACAACACTGCCCTCACAGTAGATGCTAGCCACAGTTCAAGGTCAATGGGGCCCCACTCACTTCAAAGAAGCTAGCTATAAAGGAAGAGGTCCCTCAGACTCCCCCAAGATCCGTGGTTCCCTAAGACAGCTTACAGAGCTCTGAAAAGTGTTGTACTTACAAGCATAGTCACCTATGCTATATTGTCCCCCATCCCGCACTTTCTCATTCTGCGCCCCAGAGAGCTATTTTTCACTCTAACTTGTTTTGTCTGATACCTGCCTTTCTGAAAAGTTTTACTTAGTTTGTTATTACTGAGCATACACACTGCTAAACAAACACAGATTCAACAATTTCAATGACATTGATTACATTCTTCGAGTTGTGCAACCATTCATTCCCACCATCATTTTCTGAGTTGTTCCTCCCTTATTACCATAAATTCACTGCAGCTTAAGGTTATTGTTCAATCTTTTGAGTTGCTGTTCTCAATTCGATCTCATTTAAATTGATCTTAAGAGAGCATTGTGCTCAATGTCTACAGACATTTTTTCTAGGTAAGCTAAGCTACTGTTTGTTTTAAAGTAGACTTTAGGGGATATTTTTGGCTTAAGGTTTAAAAATTGTGTCAGGTCAGAAGTTTCAGTGGTTCATCCAGCCTCTGTGGCTGCAAATAGTCTAGAGTCCATAATAATTTGAAATTCTGTTCAACATAGTACTCCTTTTGATCATGATTCCACCACTGAATCCTTGATCAAAATTTTCACTAATGGTAGCTAGGCCCTATTCAGTTTTTCTGGTCTCATGGCAAAGGAAATACTTTTTGATCCATTATCTTTTGATTTTGTGATTTAAAACATCATTCACTGTCTGTCTAATATGGAATATTAGAATTTGATCTCTCTTACACACCTTTTCTCTTCCTCACTCTTCCAATGTAGTTATGCAGTTTGAGTAAATGTTACTTTGTGTCTTCAAGGCTTTGAAAACATATTGCTCTTTGTTGAGCAAAGTAGTATAATTATGTTTTCCTTTTCTATGTAAGTTTTTCCATTTATTTGGATTCATTTGGACCTGTGGTTTTCTCATTCCCTTTGATAGCTTTAAAAATGCCTTATAATGTAAGCATTTAAATTGTCAGATCTGTTAGATAATCTATTAGCTTATTTTTGTAAATATTGGAGACATCTTTCCCAGAGCACTGCACTTTCTTCCTCCAACCTAAACTGGTTGCTCTATTAGTCAGCTTCACAACTACCTTTTCTGTCAACAAATGAATGTATTTCTTACTCTCTGCTGGGATGAATATCCAGGTTCTGGATTCCACATATTTTTTCTTATGTACTTCAATCTCTTGTTCATTAAGCCATATTCTCTAATAGTTTTCCATAAAATGATGCATGATATGTGCTTTTGAGAACTTGGAATAACTAGAAATGACTCTATTCATTGGACAGTTTTGTTTGAACTCTACATAGGAAATCATTTTTCCTAAGCATTACTCTATGGTCTTTCAGCTTCTAATGTTACTATTGAGTGATCTAAGGTTATTTTGGCTCTCTGCCCTTTATATGCAACATAATTTTGAAGTCTAATAGTTCTCAAAATCTTCTTTCTATTCCTAGTATTCTGAAATGCCACTTGACATGCTTTGGTGGCCTGCTGTTGAGGCAGCTACTCTATGTTCCCACTAATCCTGACAAAAAGAGGCAGAAAGATTATATTCTCTGAAGTCAATGTAAAGAATATCTCTTCTTTTTTTTGACCTGCGTGTCTACAATGTAGAGAGACAGGGAAAGTGATAGGGACAGAATGAAGTGAAGATATGAGAAAGAGGAGAAGAGAAGGAAAGAAGAAATGAGAAGAGGCAGTGAGGGGGGAGAAGTGAAAGGGAGACTAAACCAGAAAAACCAAACCTAGTGCTGTCAGATCAATTCTGACTCATAGTGACCCTATTGGGTAGAGCAGAACTGCTCCATAGAGTTTCCAAGAAGCACATGGCAGATTTGAACTGTTGAACTTTTGGTTAGCAGACATAGCACTTAACTACTATGGAACCCGGGTATCCAAAGGGCACCAGGGAAAGTAAAATGGGAGGAAAGGAGAGCAGGGAAGTGGAGAACGACAAAGCAAGGAAGGAGAGAGGGGGAGGAGGGAGGAGAGGGACAGACACTTTGTGGTATTTGTCTAAATTCTCTATTTGAGCTTAACTGGGAGCTGTTGCATAAATTCAGTCAAAATAAATACCTCATGTGCTTCCTCTTTGCAAGGTCTTATGTAAGATGTTGCTCCTCCTTTCAGGGAGCTTGGAATTTAATAAGGCAGATGCAATAAGATCCTAAAGAGTAATAGAAAAGAGAAAGGCGGTTCATGATGGACTTATAAGAAAAGTGACAGCGTTTCTAGGAAAGATAAATTAATTTCAGGTAGAGACACGGAGAATGTGTAGTGTTCAAGGAGTAAGGAATTTAAGATGAGTGGTAATGGTAGGTAAGGAAGTTGACATTTGAGTGGGGCTCTGATCCGACTCGACGGCACTTGGCTGACTGGCTGCATTCCAGGTGGTTAGAACCAGTAGAAGTGATAGAAGAGACATTACAGTCATAGACAACAACATGCATAAAAGCATAAAGATGAGGAAATGGAAGACAACACATTGAGAAATAATATGGACTGGATCCTAGTTTATGCACGGTGAAGTGGGAAATAACTCAAAAAAGTCCTTTGAGTATGAAGCATAGATAGCATGGGGCATTATCATTCACCTTCAGTTTTCTTTTTTAAGCTCCCTTTCCTTGAATACTCTAGGGGTCAGTTCTACTCTGGCCCCTAGGGTCGCCATGAGTCAGATCCCACTCAATAGCACTTGGCTTGGCTTCCTTAAAAAAAAAAAAGAAGGAGGAGGAGGTTGCAGCTCCTGTCTCTCAAAGGTAACTTCATCATGTTTTGCTTGTTTTCAGAAGAGAAAGAACTAAAGTACCATAGAAAAGAACTCATCCAAATAAAACAAAAGTGACAAGACCTGCCATATGGACTGTGGCCGAGTGACAGAAACTTCCTACACATTATCCCTCATGCTTTGTTGACTGTAGCAGCCAGATTTAACCTAGATCTAGAACAAAAGCAACAACTAACCCTGGAAAGAATCAAGAGTAGAAAAGCCTCCTTTCCCAGGCAAATATCCATTTTATCCAAAAATTTTGTTTAGCTTTTTAAATAGATGTATTTGTAAGGTCAGGAAATTCATTCTCAGTTGGAGTTTATTATTATTACCTGGTAACTAGCTCAACTTCACTCAACTGAGATGTGAGTCCGTAGCAGCTGAAAACATATCAACAATCCTAAATTCCCTCTTCCTGGCCCTTGCCATCTTCTGTCACCTTAGTGCAAATGAAAAGAAAAACCAAACCCACAGAATTCTAGCCAGTTTGGATTCACGGTGACATCATGTGTTATAGAGCACAACTTCTCCATAGAGTTTTCTTGGCTGTCACTTTTTTTATTTCGTTGTTAATTTTTGTTATTGTTGAAAACATATAGAGCAGAAAGCAGATTGTCCGGTCTTTTTCTTTCTTCCACGGTGCACTGCACCAGGCAGTGACCTCTGATATATTTACCCATATAAATATAGGTATAAGGACAGGTGCAGGTATATACAAACCCCGGGGGGCGGGGGGCAGAAAACAGGGCCATTGAGTTGACTCTGACTCACAGACACCCCATAGGTCAGAGTAGAACTGCCCCATAAAGTTTCCAAGGAATGTATGGCAGATTTGAACTGCTGGTCTTTTGGTTAGCAGACATAGTATTTAACCACTATGCCACCAGGGTTGTCAGATACACACACACACACACACACACACACACACACACACACACACACATATATGTATATACACATATATGCATATATATGTATATACACACATCTATACATATATGTATATACACACATACACATATATATGTATGTACATATATATGGTTGAGAGGACAGGCTGATAATTAAAAGGTCAGTAGGTCAGTTCACATCCATTAGCTGCTCCTTGGAAACCCTATGGAGCAGTTTTATATTGTCTTATCAGATCATGGTGAGTCAACTGTTGACTCAACAGCAGTGATCTTATATATATATACAGGGAGTTCTGCTCCCAGAGTCAGGACAGGATTTAATTAACTAAAATGTTTCCTACTTGACCAAAATATTGATTTAGGGCTACACCAACAGAGATAGTAATTCTGGGAAGTAACTGCTCCGAGAACATTGTTGACTATGCATTTAGTAGCTTGACAAGTATAGAATAAAACTGATTATTGCAAAAAGATCCCCAGTTGAAATGGCCTAGGAATACCAACTGGGGACATTGCATTACTTGCTTCTTTTAAGACTACTAGAGAAAAAAAAAAAAAAAAAACCTTTGAAAAAAGTGTAAAAAACCAAGGACATCTTCCTGCATAAAGATTATCTTCCACTTAACTCTTAGGAGTTTCCAGCAGACATTTTAAAATAGAACACATTTAAAGAATATATAGCATATAATTATTTTTGTTCTCTCTTCCTTTTTGTAAAACAATAATCGATTTTCTGTTTTTTGTTTTTTTCATGTGTGTACGTTAATACTTCTTCATACTTGTTAAAAACTACCTGCAGCAATTGAAAACTTTTTTTTTTATTGTGGCAAATATAATGTGTTTTGAATACTCTGGGCGTCAGTTCTACCCTCGTCTCTAGGGTCGCCATGAATTGGATCCAACTCAACGGCACTTGGCTTGGCTTAATACTATGGTAGATGTAAAAATCCCTGCAGAAGGACATTGTGCTTGGTAAAGTAGAGGGTCAGAGAAAAAGAGGAAGCATCTTAACAAGACGGATCGACACAGCGGCTGCAACAACGGGTGCAAACATAAGAACAATTATGGGCATGGTGTGGGACCAGCTAGTGTTTCATTCTGTTGTACACAGAGTCTCTATGAGTTGGAACCAATTCCGTGGCACAGAACAACAACAAATATATTCATAACAAAACAGTCGCCATTTCAGCATTCTTTGCAAGTGCAAATTCAGTGACACTGATTGTATATGAGGCCTGACAATTAAGTTCACAGATTCATCCTAGAAAAAGTACTATATACCTCATTGCTAAATATCACTGCAGTCACTTTCAAAATACTCCCCTTGGGGAACTGTATACTGATTCCAACGCCTAGCTCACCCTTCAAAGCAATTTTGGAACGCTTCTTCTGAATGTCCATCAGTGCTGTCATCGTACAAGGTCTGACAACTATGTTCACAAATTCATCCTAGAAAAAATGCCACATAATTCATTGCTAAACACAATCTTCTCTTGGAAAGCTTATGCACTGATGCCAGTGCCTAGTCCACCCTTCAAAACGTTTTTTCCTGAGATGAGTTCCTGAACTTTTGTCAGATTTTGTCATACAACAGCTCTGATGGACTTTCCAGAGAGTTCCAAAGTTGCTTTAAAGGGTGGGCTGGGTGCTGGCATCAGCTCACAGCTTCCCGAGGGGAGTACTTTGGAGATGATCATAGTGATGTTCAGCAATGAGTGATGTAGTGCTTTTTCTAGGATGAGTTGACAAACTTAATTGTAACTTCTTATTCATCATGGTACTCAGCCCACCTCCAGGACCCATTTCCAAGTCTTTCATCACCCTTAACAGAAGCTCAGCATCCTTTAAGCAGTGACATTCCCTTTCACCTTCTCTCCTGGCCACTCCTGGTAACCACAAATTGAATTTAATTTCTATACACTTGCTTAGTCTAGATGTTCTGGTGACAGACTTGTTTCACTCCGTGTCATGGTTTCCAGATTCATCTGTGTTGCAACTTGGCCTTAAAAAGAAATGTTCTCCTCCTTCATATTACTCAGAATAAAATTTCATGAAAATGGAACATTATTTTCACATAACCGTTTTACTTGTTCCAATTTTTACATTTAATTTAAATTCTCTCTCCAGGAGCTCTAGACAGCAGCTAAGAGTGGTTGCCATGTAAACTATGGCAAAGAAGGAGAAAATAAGACAGAAAAGATGGCAACGGGGAGCTTTAATTTTTGGAAGGTGGAAAGGCATGAGCTCTGGTACCTTTGATGGGCAAGGATGCCAAGCTCAGGATTATGTGTACTGCCCCACTTCATGAGAATATTGCTTATGTTTAAGATGGTATTTATACAATGCTGCTATAAGAATTACAGTATTTTCTGTTATTTTAGTTTATTTCAGTGTGCTTTTTGATTGAAAGCTAATGATTTTGTACGTGTTCCTTTCATATTTATTATTTTCCACCTTACTCCTCTGAAATAGTAAGGGCAGTTGGTTTTCCTTCCCAAGTTATTCCTTCTATATCCCATTTGGCCTCCTACATCTGAATCCCCTAAAAAATAAACATGCTGTGAGAAACTAAAGCTTTGCGACACTGGGGCTCACTGCCTCAAAGAGATAACCATTTGTCCTCTCACTGCACTCTACCCTCTAACCCTATACTCTCACCCTACATTACACTCTAATCCTAATTGGAGTGTAGTCCTTTGCTATATTCTAATCCTAATTGGAGGCAATTCATTTTACTACTTTATGATCCTATGATAGTGATTCCTATGTCACAATGAAAGAAATGAAAGAACAACCTGTCACTGCAGACTTTCTTACAACGTGGTAACATACAAATGCAAAGGTAATTGCCATTTAAAAATAAAGGCTTAACAAAACAATTCATTTGAAAATAAAAACTAGTCAAAACATATATGTTAATGTCTGGCATTTAAAAATTGGTGCAAACAGGCTTTGACTCAAGGATGCTACTACTTACAGACCTTCATTTCTGAATGGAGAAAAGTAAAATGATTTTTATTTAACGCTTGACAATATGCATTAGATGCAAGCAATGATCTAATCAAAGAGATCAGTACACACACAACTGGAAATTTAAGAATCGACTGTGCTTTTCACTTTTCAGCACCTCTGGAACCTGATCTCAGACATCCAAGCATAGCCATGTCTTGATTCTTACTGCAAAAAATGATCCAGCTAGTAGGAATAATTAAAAGTCACAGATAATCCCAAAGCTTTATGGCAATAATTCATTAAAATCTCCTCCCTTAGGGAAATGGTTTTGTAAGAGCTATAAATCATTGCAAAAGTATCTGGCTTATGTCTCTGTCCTTTGACTACCCTTCTGCATTCATTGGGGAAGATAATAAAAGCAGAGAAACAGCCAAGAATCAGGCAACAATAAGGTGTAAGAGCCTTGAGAAGTCTTAACATTTCCAACAGACTCACCAGAATGCCCAAGACTGTCAGTGAAGAGCCTGATTTTCACCTTTTATGCTGGGCTTGGATAGCCATTATCCATCTGTCAGTAGAGGCTTGTGTGGTTCTATGATGCTGAACAGGTTTTAGTAGACCTTCTATGTTCAGATGGGTTAGGAAGAAAGATCTGGAGACCTACTTCTGAAAAATCAGCCAAAACCAAACAAAAACTCAGTGGCCCTGTCTGTAACTGATCACAGGGATGACTAAAGTAGGACTGTCAGTTAAGTTTGTGAACTCATCCTAGAAAAACTGCTACATACCTCATTGCTGACTATCACTAATGTTGCGACTATCACTAATGTTGCTGACTATCAATAATGTTGCTGACTATCACTAATGTCACCTTCAAAGTACTCCCCTTGGGAAGCTAGGCACCCACCCTAGCATCTAGTCTACACTTCCAAGCAATTTTGCAACTCTTTTTCTGAAATAGCCATCAGAGCTGTTGTATTACCCTTGATGTCCTGAATGTCATCAAAATGTCTTCATTTCAACATTTCCTTTATACCTGCGTAAAAAAAGAAATCATTGTAGGCCAGATCAGGTGAGTAGTGAGGGAGTTCCAACACAGTTACTTGTTTACTGGCTAAAACTTCCCTCACAGACAACCAGACAATTAAATTCACAGACTTCCCACCATGCACAATGACCATTCCAGATACAGTTCCAAAATTGCTTTGGTGTGGACCAGGCACTGGAATTAGTGCATAGTTTCCCAGTAGAAGTACCATGAAGATGACTGTGGTACAATTTAGCAATGAGGTACGCAGCACTTAGAACAATTAAGTTTGTGGATTTCATTGTCAGACCTCAGAGTTCAGTTGTGCACAGGATCTCGTGGGCAAGGGGCCCACTCAACTCTACAGCAACTAACAACAACAACACCGTGTAAAGCAGCAATGAGCAGCTCAACTTTGGAGAGGGTGTGTCCAAAGTTGGGCAGCAAATGTCTTGAATAACAAACATGGGTAATTTCTACTTTAGTAACCTGTAAGGACTCAGTACTGGACCACCTTTTTCCTGTATTTTCTGTCCCCCAGTATTATGCACTGTATAATATGAAAATTTCTGTTTATACTTGTTAGGGAAGATTGTAATACCCCATGCCTGTCCTTGTTCTTACTTTTCACTGACATATTTGCTGTGTTATCCGTCACAGGCTGGACTGAGCTCTAATCCATTTCAGAACAGTTCTTCTCACTTCAGATTCACTGAGTTTCTCAATCCATCATTATTTTATCTTCGACACTTCATTGCACAAAATCTAGACAAATGCCTGCCTGCCAAATCCATTGTCTTCATGCTTGTCACTCAGCAGGGATCTAGAACACTCTATTCAGACTTGGTCCTTTTCTTTCTCTCACTTTCCTTCTGTCTGAGAGAATAAAATCTATGTATGTGTACATACTTGGCAATAATTTTCATCAGGATGTTACAAAGAAACTTTTCACAATGGAGAACTGAAGCCATGTTTAGGGACTCCGAGATCAGTGTCTCAGAGGCATTCTCTTTAGCCAGGCATGCAGCTCTTGGGAAGGAAACGGACAGGGTGAGTCCCAGCTCATCAGATAATTACAGACATCAAACTGGGTAATCAGCAAAGTAGAAAACACAGCAGTCTTATCTCTGATGCAATCTGAAATCTTGTAAAAATATTGCCTTCTTTCTCTGTCCTCCCTCCCTTCCTTCTTTCCTGCATTTCACGTGTACTTGTAAACACTATAACTGTATCCCAAATGCTACGAGAAAGACTGATAAGAGTCAGTAAGACAGACAGAAACTTCGAACCAGTGTACACTACCCTTCAATAGAGAAGGCACACAACTAAAGAAACTAGAAATGCTGAGTGCCTCCAGTAGTCAACTGCAACTAACATAATCCAGGTTCTGGGTAGCGCGTAGGAGAGATTCCCTAAGGAAGTGACTTTTGGAGTGAGACCTAAAGGATGAATAAAAGCCGACTTCACCAATGGCATAGTGTAAAGGAAGCAAGGCAGGAGGCAATATGAACGTTGCAGGCAGAGAAAAGTGCACATAGCAAAGAAACGTGAAAGAGCAGGACAGCTTTGGGAGTAGAAGTGAGTTTGGTCAGCCTGAAACATAGGATGCAAGAAGGGAATGGGCAATGATGACTTATGGATGCAGGCATAAACCAGCTCACAGATATCTTTGTACACTATATGTTGATGGTAAAAAAAATCTTAGACCATAAAATTCAGATACAAAAAATATAAACTTTATTTTACATTAACCCAACATACTTTCTATTTTGAGAGTTATAGTAAAGATGGGCTAGCTACTTGTCAACCTGATTTTCTATTCCTCCTAGACATAAGGCTGGACTGTTTCTCAGTGTCCTTTGCAATTAGCAGTGCCAATGTACCTGAGTTATGACCAATGGAGTAAGAGAAAGCAACACTTGCCTCTTCTAGACCTGACCAATAACATCTTCCTGTGAAATCCTCCACCCACTCCCTTCTGCCGTCTGAATGCTGGATGTGGATACTCCAGAGACCTGGGAAGATTGGTGGAGCAGAACATCTCCACCCTCTGCTATCACCACTTCATTGGGTAGATGTTGTAAAGATTACATTTCTCTTGTGCTAAGTGTTTGAGATTTGAGAGTTTAGTATGGCAGTGCTCTTAAAATGTGAAAACCAGATGTGCAGTGCCAATATTACCCAAGAACTTGCTAGAAATGCAAATTCTTGGGCCCACCTAGACAAGCCCTCCAGGTGATATGTATTCCATCTCAATGTAAGAAAAATAATAATCCTTCACAATTGGACCAATAAGCAACATTATGACAAAGGGAAAATATTAAACTTGTCAAGATTACACTTTACTTAGATCCACAATCAATGCCCACAGAAACAGCAGCCAAGAAATTAGACATATTGCATGAGCAAATATGTTGCAAAAGAATTTTTTAAGTCAAAAAGCAAAGATGTCACTTTGAAGACTCAGCTATACCTGACCAAAGGTGTAGTGTTTTCAAAAGCCTCATATATACATGAAAGCTAGACAATGAAGAAGGAAGACAGGAGAAAATTTGATGTCTTCAAATTATAGTGTTGGTAAAGAATATTGCATAGATTATGGAATGCCAGAAAAATGAAGAAATCCATCTTGGAAAAATATAACCAGAACATTCCTCATAAGGAAGGATGGGGAAATGTCATCTGGTATACTTGGGACATGTTACCAGGAGGGACTAGTTCCTGAAGGACATCCTACCTGGTAAAGTGGACAGTCCATAAGATAAGAGAAGCTCCTCAGCAAGACAGACTGAAACAGTGGCTGCGACAGTAGGCTCCAACAGGCCAGCACTGTGAGGAGGATGAAGGGTCAGGCAGCCTTCTGTTCCATTGTGTATAGTTTCGCTGTGAGCCAAAACCAACTCTATAGCTCCTCACAACAATAACTAGGTGATATGACTCTGATGGAGAAGACTTGATTACAGCACTTCACATTACATTAACCCATAGCACCTGCTGACAAAAATACACTTGATGAAATCCCAAGCCTGTCAACCAGGTCTGGGTTCTCTCAGTTAATTCAACCAACCTACAATGCCAAGGTATAGTTGAGTCCATCTGACCCTTGATTGTCACCCTTTGTTCACTCATGACATCCTTTATAGTTTGTGTTTCTTCTTGCTAGCCTCTGACTCTTCTGTGAAGATTGCTATTGCTGTCTTCCTTAAGCCAACAAAAAAGTCTTTCAAGCTCAAAACTGGTTACTATTGAGTCAATTCCAATTTATGACCCTTCCATGTATGTCAGAGTAGAACTGTGCTCCATAAGGGTTTAAGTGGCTGATTTTTCAGAAGTCAATTGCGAGGCCTTTCTTCTAAGGCACTTCTGAGTAAACTCAAGCCTCCAACCTTGATGTTAGCACTTGAGCAAAGTCACCATTTATGCCACCAGTGGAACCCCTACCATTGCTCAAAATATGAAAAAAAGAAGAAAACTTAACAATAGCGAGCCAAGTGCCATTGAGTCGGATCAGCTATTCAAATAATTAAATCTTTAAAATTATGCAATTAAGCTAATTATTCCAAACCAAAAGTCCATTGCCACTGAGTCTGTTTCAACTTAAAGCAGTCCTATAGAACAGAGTAGAAATGCTTTATATAGTTTCCAATAAGCACCTGGAGGATTCGAACTGCTGACTCTTTGGTTAGCAGCTGCAGCACTCAACCACTATGCCATCAGGGTCTGTAAAGCTAATAGTAGCCTTTTTGAAATATTTGTTTAAATCATTTCACAGTCATTAAATTAATGTTCATAAAAATTTTAATTACATAAGCAAAATCTTATGACATGACATTAAATTTAAAAGATATAATAAACAACTATGAGAAAAAATATTTTGCTGTCCTTAAGCAAGTGCATCATATTTTCATTACTACTGACTCTCCTTGGTGTGCAAGCAGGTAGCACTTTTTTCTATTACCAAATTTTTACAGAAATTACAATGGCCACCAGGATAAACATTGTTCTTCATATCTTCAATTGCTGCCTTACAAACAAATTCCTATACACAGATTTGTTAGATTAAAGGACATTTTCAAAACTTCTCTTTTATGCTGTCAGTCACTCTCCAAAAAAAGTTTGCACAAATATACAGAATCACCAACTGTAAACAAGGGCTCCCTCACTCTCAGTTTTTGAAAGTCAAAACAAGAGAAAAAGAGAGCAAACGAGGGAGATAAAATATGAGAAAAAGGAAGAAGGAGAAACACCATCAAATTGTGAGCCTCTTTTCTCAACTGTGTTTCTAAGATGCCATCGTGTTTTACGATTACTATGGAAAATGTGTGAAGAAAATAAGAATAAAACATCAAGATACATGCTGCTGTTTCCAAGTGTGGTAAACGTCCAACGTTTTCTCTGATTAGCAAGCTTTGTAGAGATCCCCAGGAAATGCAATTCCTGCTACTTCGTGTAGTTTGTGAAGTCAAGGTAAAGAAAGTCGTGCCAGTTCTGTGTGAGAGGGCTATGCAATTACCACTCTTTGAAGACCACTTTAAATCTCAGTGGGTTATGTAAAGTAATTTATGTCTGAATTCTTCTTTCTTTCGAGAAGAGTTCATACTTTCATTCATTTGTATTTGTAAAGTTTTCCCATACTCACCTTTAAATACTTATAAATTTTATCCAGAGACTTGGCTTTTAGTTAAATCTTTTTAGCAAATGGTAGGATTTTTATTTTATTTAATCATAATACAATTGCTTTTTACCTAACCATTCAGTAAATCTATGAAAATAACAGAATACATTATTATTCATAATTAAAGGCTCACCTTTATTTTTATTTTATTTTTTCTTTATAATTTACAGCACTTAACCTTTGCTTGGGCATCTCTCATTGAAGTTTTCTGTAATTAAAGCACACTGATAGAATATAGAAGTTAAGAGCCATACATTCTGGATCCAGAATATCTAAATATGAATCATTCTTCCTGAAGTCAGTGTTTTATACATAGACAGTGAGGATAATAATAGTAACATCCCATAAGGTTTGATGAGTTTAAACAGAATAATACATGCAAAACACTTAAAATAACTTGTATTTATCACTTAGTATTGCAATGTACTGTTCCACTTTTATCCCCATCGTCATCAAGAACACTTTTTGACCAGTAGTTCTCAAATGATAGAGAATGGTCTTGAAGGCAGATTCTAAGGTCTTACTCCCAAAGATTGGTGTTGGAGGATTGAAACTACCCAGAATCATTTTAGTAGAAAGTTCTGACTATCCATTTGCAAAAAAAAAAAATCTGCCATTGAAAATTCTGTGGAGCACAGTTCTACTCTGATACAGATGGGGTTACCATCTGTCACGGTTAACTGAAGAGCAACCAGTTGCTTAATTGATTGGTGTGGGGTTCAGGCAATTCTGACGCAGGTGGTCAGCTGAAAACTTTTTGAGATACTGTACTCTAAAATTTTTATTCATCTAAAGGTCAAGGTGAGAAACTGAGTTTTCCTATTTTGGGAGAAAAGGGATATTTTTCAAAGCCCAATCATACAGTAGTGGAAAAAGCCAGGAAAACTGTTTAAGCAAGGGAAATTGATCCCCAATTGATTATTCCATGTTAAAATGTGAATAGAGAGTTGCCAGCAAATTGATGCTGGTTCATGGCAAGCATGTTTACAATAGAACAAAACTGTCTGATCTAGCACCATCTGCACAGTTTCCAAGATGTTTGCCTTCATTGTTGTAGCCACTGAGCCAACCCACCTCACTGAAGGTCATCCTCACCCTCACTCTCACTGGCCCTTGAATTCAGCAAATATGTCCTTCTCTAGCAATTGCTCACTCCTGATGCCATGTCTAAAGCAAGTGATTTGGACAATATTCTGCTGTGGTTTGTAAGGTTCTCATTTTCTGAAGTAGATCAGAAGACCATGCCTTGGAGACTGTTTGAGCCTGGAAGCTCTGCTGAAACTTGCCCCTGTGGCAACCTTTATGGCATTTGTAATACCAGCGTTATCACTTCCAGCATCACAGCAACATGTAAGTCATCACAGTAAGACAAAAACAGGCAAAGTGGGGCAAATGTGAACAGCTGCTGATAACCTATCAAATAGTACATGTTTGGGAGGCTACATAGTCCTCTTTCTTTCTCTACTGATGCTTGTCTTATGGGAAATGTCATTGTTCCATGATACTACAAATCAATGTTCTCCATGAGCAGAAAGAGGCATGGTCCCAGAGCAGACTACCCTCTCAAGAAGCACAGTGCAATAGTGATGTTATTGTATGCAGTCTAGGCATATACTCTGGCTTACTCATTCACCCTCTGTGCCTGCTTTCTCATCTGTAAAATGATAATAGACACAAAGTCACTGCAGTTGGGTCAATTCCAACTCATAGTACAAGTCAGAGGAGAACTGCTCTATAGAGATTTGAAGGAGCACCTGGAGGATTTGAACTTCTGACTTTTGGTTAACAGACAAAGTACACCACCACCAGGATTTCTGGATAAGTAACAGCTCTTAATTTATAGCATTACTGTGAAAATTAGATGTGTTCAGCTTAAAACAGTTTGACTAAATTTGAAGTACATTTTAATTGCTCATCGGTGTCCAGATTTTTTTCTACCAAGAGACTGGGAATCATTGAACATGCATTATACCCTATCTCTTCCCTTCCTGTAAAAACAGTTGTGTTGGTATCAGAACTCCTCTAACTTCACAAGGTGGAAGGAGAATCAAGATCAACATCAGCCAAAGGCTGATTCCTTTGTGGTGAAGGTCAGACATACTTCCTCTCTCCAAACATTTTACCAAGAGTGACACCAGCCATCTGTCCCACAGCACTCTCCTCCAATGGGTCTGCTAATTCACTGCAGTGATCACACAGAACTCACAGACCATAATCGTAGTTACGGGGTTCATTAGGGAAGTGACAGGTTATAATTCAGGATCAGAAGCTACTCAGGATACTGTTCTTCTATCAGGACAGATTCTTGACAGCTGTGCTTGTAGGCAGGCCTCTGCAGCCCCTGAGATCCTTGGTCCCTTGACCTGGCTTCTGCCCTGTATGGGCAAATGTGGCAAAGTTCTTCAGCTCTATTGATAAATGCCTAGAGGCACCCCACTCTACCAGGATGCCTCAGTCCACAGGTGCTTGTTGTCTTGCTCCTTAGATAGGCACATCCATTATATCTACCTCACCTCATGGGCTGGAAAGCTCACAGCACCATCTGATACTAGTCTCCTGATTCTGCTGCCACCATTTTTCTGCTGCTGCCTCTCATGATCTCTGCTGTTACAGCTTTCTGGCTCTTGGGTCTTGGAAGCAATCAGTACAAAACTCTGAGTCCAAAGCTCTTCTTAGTAGTAATGTGTTCTCTCCTCTCCCATCCCTGGAAATGGTTCACTTCAAGCCTAGTAGATGTCAAAGCTGTCCAGTCCCCTCATTAGGGTTCCATATGCCTTATCTGCATGCACTTTATTTGCATGATTAGCAAATCGTCCAATCCCCTTGGTAGACCACACACCCCTTACTTGTGTAGCCCCACCCAATCATTCTGTGAGAGTCACAAGGCTATAGCTAGTAGGGATATGTAAGTAATTTACCACATTGCACCTTCCTGGGTGAAGACACTGCGTATGATGTAGACTACGAATGATAAAAAGAAACATAAAACACTGGTCAAGGAAAACATACTACTCTGTCTGCAATTTCCTCTCTCCTAATCCAGACATTAAAAACTAATTCTCTGTGTTATTCATTCCTGATAGAGATGATTAATTTAATCTTTATAGATAAAGTAAAATGTTTGGATGAGAGTAGCAAATACTCTGCTGAGGCTGTCAGGCACATGTGGGTGAATAATTCATTGTGTGCAGTATAATGATATCATAGATGGTTAGCCAAGAACAAACATCAAGTCTATAAAGAGAATTAAACTAAAACCAAGTCTGTTTGGCAACAGAAAATGGATATAGCCCTTACAACCAACACAGATCTCAAATTTTGGCAAATCCTACCAAGATTCAAGAAGATTCCATTTTTATCAATTTTTGATCATCTATCATATGTGCCTTCATTTCTCAGCACAGATTCTCCACATTAAGCAAAATATTGAGAGTGTTCCTTGGTACTTACAAATGTGTTAGATTAAGACAGATGTTCAGTCAAAATAGGACAAATATTGTATGAGACCACTGCTATAAAAATTTATTAAAAAGTTTATACATTTAAAAAAAAAACAACCTTTGAAGGTTTTTAGGGAGGGAGGGGTGAGAATGGAAAAACACCAGCTAGACAATAGCTAATGGTAACTTTGGTGAAGGGTAAGACAGTACACACTACTGAGGAAGTCAGCACAATTTGTACAAGGCAAGGTCATGGTAGCTCCACAGACACCCCAAAACTCGACTTAATTGCTGGGTTAGGAGCTCATAGGACCATTGTCTTGGGGAAAAATCTAGGTCTACTGGCATAACATAGTTTCCAAAGAAAATGATCCACATTCTACTTTGGTGAATAGTGTCTCATCTTAAAAGCCTATGGGGAGCCACCTGGGGTGCTCTAGTGATCTTATCCCATAGGGAGCAAGGAAGAATGAAGAAAACTAAAAAAACAAGGGAAAGATCAGACAAAGAACCGACCGACCCCATCTACAATGGCCTCCAGGAGATGAAATCTAGTACTAGGAGATCATGCCTGGCTACCATTACTACCGGCTGCTTTGACCGGGATCACAACACAGGGTCTCCAACTGAGCTGGAGAAAAATTTAGAACAAATCTCTAACTTATAACAGAAAACCCAGAACTTCTGACCTGACAGATTGGAGAAGTACTGACAATTTGGCCCCTGGACACCCTTTCAGCTAAGTAATTAAGTCACTCCTGAAGTTCACCCTTTAGCCCCAAATTAAAAAGGCCTATAAAACAAACCAAGACTTAAGGGGCATTACAGCAGAGGGGCAAGGACTAAAAGGCAGGTGCGGATAGGAAAGCTGGTAATAGGGAACCCAAGGTTGAGAAAGGAGAGTGTGGACTTGTTGGGGGGTTGTTAACCAATATCATAAAACAATACATGTACTAACTCTTCAATAAAAAAAATAGTTTTGTACTTCATCCAAAGTACAAACAAACAAAAAGTTAAATGTTGGTAAAATTTCATACTGTTTCTTGGCTTTGGGCATGTGGCTTAACCTTCCTCAGCTTTCAGTTTCTCACCAGTAAAACAGGGAAAGTACAACATCAGGTAGTTGTGAGAATAACATGAGATTTAGTGAAAGTATCATTTAATACGAGACCCCAAAATCCACTGCTGTCAAGTGGTTTCCGATTCATAGCAACCCTACAGACAGGGTAGAACTGCCCCAGGGTTTCCAAGGAGCACCTGCCGGATTTGAACTGCCGACCATCTGGTTGGCAGCCGTAGCCTTTAACCACTGAGAAACCAGGGTATTCTACTTAATACGGTTCTGGGCATATAGTAAGAAATTGGCCAAGGAGAAATGTGGACACATTATAGGCACTCTGATGGTGTAGTAGTTAAGATCTTCCTGCTAAACCGAAGGTCAGCAGTTGGAATCTATCAGGAGCTCCTTGGAAATCGTCAGGAGCAACTGTATTCTATCCTATAGGGGTACTACGAGTCAGAATAGCCTGTTGGCAACAGATTTTTATCTTTCTCTTTTGGTTATGTATATACATATATGCATGTACATTACAAGCAATGTTTCTATTTATCTGTCATCTAGCTCTCTTCATTTTTCCCATCCAGCCCTACCAGTTCTTTTTTCAACGTATTTTCCTTTCCTTTCCTCTGCAGTTGTTATAATCTTTATCAACAGATACAAAAGGAAAACAGATGAAATAATTCTTTTCCTCATTAGTAGTTAAAAAATGCAAATTAAAATACCTTGAAAATCAGGATTTTGTTTTTGTTTTTAAGATAATACGAGTTGATGTGGTTATGATAAACCAGTTCATCAGTAACAATATCGCCTAACTGGTACAACCTTTTTCTAAAGCAGTATTTCAATAGTAAGAGCCATGAAGATGTCCTCCACCAGCATTTTTTTCTGAAAATTTATTCAAATTAAACAATATGTTGGTAACAAAAATAAAGTGCCACAATTAATATCTTCCTGGATACACATAATGCAGCAGGGAAAAAAAAGCAAGACACAGCTTAAGTGAAAGTTATATAATTAACAGCATAGCCAAACAACAGAATGTTGCACAGTCATTAAAAATAGTAATAATATATATACATATTTTAAAGCTATGTCAGTGTAATCACAAATGATGTAATGTATACCACTAATGGGACAACGTAAATTGTATGTAAGTAGAAAGTAAAGCAAAGTAGGAATATGAGCAATTATTTAATGACTTTTTTTTTAGCTTTTTGTTTATTGAAAACTAAACATTAAAGTCTAATCTATCTGCCAAGGCTTCCCAATGTACTAAAGTTACATGCATTTCCTTCTGTTTTTAAAAATACAGCATTTAGTTACACACTGCATATTCTGATCCTTACAAAGTCAAAACTGGTTGGATGGCAATGGGCTTGTTTGCTTAGTTTTAGTTTTAATTACTTCCCATATGTTAATCTCTTCCAGAAGAGACTCTGAGCACTTTGAGGACAAATAACTACATAATTTCCATTCTAAGAATACTTCACACTGCTAAGCCTAGAACTAAGCTAAAATAGAAACTGCATCAATATTAGTAGGAAAAACTCAGCATAGAATGTGCACAAATCACAAAATATCACCATGAAACATATAAAATTACTTTCTGAGAACTGTTTCAACAGATTCAGATGGTTATTGGTTGCCTTCATATAGTTCTTCATGTTGAATGTGGCTCTGAGAAAGTCCTCAGGACTTAGTTCTCTTGATGATTTCATGGTTCACCTTCATGTCTGTTGTGAAGTCTGACGTCTTAGTTATTACCTCTTGCAGCCGTTTTTATTCCATCCTGCACTCTTCCAGATGTGTGTGTTTCTTTGGATTTCCAAAATTTTCCAAAACACCGTATATCCAACCCATTTGTGTGTCAGAAGACACTAAAAATTTGCCAAAACAGAAGAGTTCACAATGTAGAACTGGGTGCACATTCATACACACACACACACCTGCAAACTTTTGGAGGTTGAATGTTAGGCAATCTTTTTGCGTCAGAATCAATCAGGAAGACAAAAATCACATTAGGCATTTCAACAGAGAGAACTTAATACAGAGAATTAACTAAGCAGGCTCTGGAGGTAAGCAATTGACTACACAAATGAACAATGGCCAGATCATATATGACAACAGAACACTGACTTATAATCTCTACAACTCTTAGCCTGGAAATGAAACCACAAATTCTGCAGTAATTATCCAGGAAACCGAACTACAACCTGTATAGGAATTGGCAGAGAATAACTGCCAGCTTCCTATTTTTTTTTTTTTTTGCTTCTTCTTCCCTACTCCTTTCCAACTCAAAACCAACTGGAAAAAAAGCCAGATAGCTTCCCCAAACCTATTATACAAGACACCCAGTTTCTAATTAGCACCCCCACCCCTGCTTCCTTATGTCAACAACTCAAATCAGAGGATGCCTGAGGCTGTCCCCCTCCCTCTTTACGTTTAACTATAAGCTTTCTCCATCTCTCCCTAGCTTTTAAGTCTCTGCCCAACAAAGTGATGAAGGCTCACACCTTGGCCATAGCAAGCTCTGCATAAACAGCCTGTTTTTTCATTTGGATGGTCTGCTTATTTCCGCAGAGGAATAAAAAAGCAAAAAGGGACACACTGAGGCAATACAAAATTTTAAAAAATGTTGTGAGCAGCCACCACCCCTAGCTACCCCAAAACAGTAGCTCAGACACCACGTGTCTGCGAGAGACCTTTGAGCATCCGCAGGTGCCGGCTGATACTAATGACAATCAAGATCTTGGAAGAGAGGCCTTATACTGCGGCTGACCCTCAAAGGAAAGGTTACCTGTCGCCTCCGAGCCCATGATGACTCATGGTGATCCCATGTGTGTCAGAATAGAACTGCGACCCATAGAATTTTCAGTAGCTGGTTTTTGAAAGTAGGATGCTGGGCCTTTCTTCCTAGATGTCTCTAGATACACTTGAATCGCCAACTTTTTCACTTAACAGCGGAGCATGTCCCACCCTGGAACGCCTGCCTCTCGAGAGCTGATACTTCTCAGGAAGTGTAATTAGGCTGGTTCTGGGAGTGCCAAAAGATGGAGACAGATGCAGCTGTTGTTGTTTAAGAGGAAGAGCCCTGTCCTGGTGATGTGCACAGAGTAGGAGCTTCTGGGTCAGGAACAGCAAACAAGAAGGGAGGAAAGGAGCTGCTCCCTTTTCATCTGGCAAAACTAAAGGCAGTGGAGGCACAAAAATGTACTTTGCTGCTCCCTAGTCCTTCAAAACAGAGGGCAGAAGAGCAACAAAGGAAAATTGAAATCACTTAGTACATGGCTAGAAGAGAATTTTGGCCACCCACATCACCAAAAACCATCATTTTACATTTGCCTTCCTTGTTTTCTCCTCATGCCTTCTCCAGTCATTATTTTTTCCAACACCACAAGCAGCTGACTCTGTTTGCTACATTGCATCCTTCCAGACTCTACCCCCGGGAGGTTTGCTGTTTGCACCCAAAATCAGCCAATCAACGTGTTTTGCTGTATACAGAGCTGTTGACTCTGGAGAGAAATTACACAATTCCCCTGTGGCACAGAGGCAGCTGCAACCAGTTGGGATTTCTAAAGGGCTGTTTGTCGTTGTTTACTCAGTTATACACGTTTCCAGGATACCTGTGCAAACATGCTGGCAGATGCCAGGGTGACAGTGAAGGTAAGGTTTCTAGAAGGAGGTGGGACAATGCATGTTTCACAACAGCAAAGGCTGAGGAGGCTGGATGTATGCAGATGAAGAGAGTGATGTCAGTGTCAATGACCTCTTGGAGGAGATTTGCCTGCAGAAGAATGTTTTCTTTGCTGTTAAAATTATAATAAATTTTCAAAAGCAATAAGTGGTCTTAGGCTGAGTTCTCTAGAAAAGCAAAACCAGTGAAGTGTATATATGCATATATACGTCTATATATGCAGAGAGAGAGAGACTTATATCAAGGAGACAATTTCATGTGACTGTAGAAGCTGGAAAGTTCCAAGTTAGTGGGTCAGGCTGGAGGCTTCTCCTGACTCATATAGCTATAGGGGCTGATGGACTCAAGATTGGCAGGTAAGCTGGCTGGCTGCTGCCTCACAGGCTGTGAAGGTTAACTAATCCTGAGATTGTCAGGTAAACGCTAACTCAGGAACCAGAGGTCAATGAACGGGAGCCATATGGAGGATCCAGAGTGAACGAAAGCCTGCCAGCTTTACCAGAAAATCTACATACATTGGATGCAGGTCACATCCCAAGGAAACTCCCTTTCAACTGACAAGCTTCTCACTCATTGTAGGTCTCTTTACAAAGGTGATCGTGTTATGTCAGCTCTCGTTATGGATATTACATCGTTAGATACCTGCCAAGCTATATCATAATTGCCAAAGCACTGAGAATCACAGCCCAGTGAAGCTGACACACAACTGTAACCATCTGGTATGAAGACTGCCAGTTAAGTCTGCAAACTCATCCTAGAAAAAGTGCCACATACTTCATTGCTGTGTATCACTACAGTTACTTTCAAAATACTCCCCTTGAGAAGCCATGCACCAACTCCAGTGTCTAGTCCACCCTTCAAAACAATTTTGGGACAATTTCCGGAATGGTCATCAGAGCTGTCATTATATTACCCTTGATACCTCAAATGTTATCAAAATGTCTTCTTTTCAATATTTCCTTTATCTTAGGGTATGGAAAAAAATCACTGTGCACCACAGCAGGTAAGGGCTTTCCAGTACAGTTATTTGTTACTGGCTAAAAACTCCCTTACAGACAACTAGACAATTAAGTTTGCAAACTTGCCACCTTGCCACCTTGCCACCATATGCAATGGCCATTGCACATTGGAAAGAGTTCCAAAATTGCTTTGAAGGGTAGACTAGGCACTAGAGTTGGTGCATAGCTTCACAATGAGAGTGCTTCGAAGGTGACCATAGTGATATTCAGCAGTGAAGTACATAGTGCTTAGAACAAGTAAGTTCATGGACTTAATTGTTGGACCTCATATTCATATCCAGAATACCACTTAATCCATTAAGGTTATATATATATATGTAGGCAAACTATGCACTCTCATGGGAACATACCCATGTTTTACTAACATATTAAAAAAAAATCTCAACATACTGTGAGTAGCATCATCTCTTTTGTTTATAAAAAAAATGGAAGATTCCTCTTTTAGATAGTAGACTTAGTACTGCTACAGCTTACCCATTCCACATAAAATCACTCAAAATGAACATTTTTCCCCCCTTTTCAAAATTTTGCTAGTGTCAGATTTGCAGTTGTCTCATTGGCTAAAGTAAGTCACGTAGCCAAGTCCAGAATCTGTGAGGAAGAGGAGTACCCATAAAAAAAGCTCAAACAGCACACATACCATAAAATAAAAAGTGAGTATATCTGGGAAATGGAAATTAACAGACAGTAAGAGAATATTTTTACTTCTATATAGCATGGGTTGTTTTTTATTTTACAGTGAATATGTATGGGTCTGACAAATTCACAAATTCATCATAGAAAAAAATGCTGCATACCTCACTGCTGAATATCACTATGGTCACCTTAGAAGTACTCCCCTTGGGAAGCTTTGCACTGATGCCAGCACCTAGACCGCCCTTCCAAGCAATCTTGGAACTGTTTTTCTGGAATGTCCATTGGAGCTGTTGTTGTATTACTGTTGATATCCTGAATGTCATCAAAATATCTTCCTTTCAACATTTTATTTATCTTCAACTAAAGAAAGAAGTCACTGGGGGCTAGGTCAGTTGAGTAGGAAGGGTGTTCCAATAGTTATTAGTTTACTGGCTAAAAATTCCTTCAGAGACAACCATACAATTAAGTTTGAGAACTTGCCACTTTGCCACCATGCACAACAGCCATTCCAGAAAGAGTTCCAAATGTGTAAACATCCTCAGGAGCTTCACATATACGAGAAACATTTGATTCTTTTCAGCAAAGAAGTCATCCTCACATCCTAAATCCCTTCTTTCAGCAGAGTCAAATCCAAGAGTCTGTCTTTGTTCCACTTCCTTAAGCCTGCTCTGGACTTCTGTCTGACCATTAACACTCTAAAATTTTCCTTTCCTTTCTTTTATGAAACAGCATAACTCCAAAATGTCTGTTAGAATCAACATCTGGTAGACCTACTAGCATAACTCTAGGAACGAAAATCATTAATCGTTAATGAGTTGATTCATAGCGGATGCCCAAAACATCCCTAGAATTTACTAGAAATGTGCTGTCCATATATGATGTGATACTTCTATAGATGCTGTAAGAAAGCAGACATGACAAGAAAAGGAAAAAAGAGAGATAAAGAAACAACCGCATCAGAATACATTCTTCTTAATGTTCATAGCAATACTACTCCTAGAGTCTCAGAACCTTGATGCTCTCCATCAAAGGATAGAATCTGATATCTACCTCTTGAATGTTTTTGGCTATTGAGTTTTTGGCTATTGAATAAATAGAATGCAAAGGAACGTACAGATACCTTTTGATTTTGGAGTCTAGGATACAAAAAAATGATGCAGCTTCCTTCTGGCTGGCTGTCTAGGGATGTTCTTTTTTTAATTCCAGCTACTATGTTGTAAAGAGACCCAGGCTTCATGAAGAGGCCACTTTTAGATGTTCCGGCCGACACTCCAGCTGAAGTTGTAACCGATAGCCAGCATCAACTGTCAGGCAAGAGAGCAAATAGCCTTCAGGTGATCCCAGCCCCATCCTTTGTATCTTCTGAGTCCTCAGACAAAATGGAGCAGAGATCAGGCATCTCTCCTCAACACCAGACACGTAGAGAATCGTACTAAGTGCTGTCATGCCACTACATTGGGGGGAAAATTTTTATGGTCACAGTAAGTGGAAAAATCACTCATAGCCTTAGAAGAATAAAAATCTTATCTGGTATTATTAAAATAAATAAATAATGGAGGATATATGTTTGAAAACACTGGGTGTGGACAGGACGGGGCACATTCATACTCACTCCTCCATCACTGGTGGTTCTAGCGTTGAAGCAGCTCCCTTGCTAGTGGTGAGAATCAGTATCAATGCATCTTAAAGGATTCGTGCAGGCACCTCTTCTGCCCTTGACCATTGTCTCTGGTCTGTAGCTGGAAATGCTTAAAACTGCAAGAGATTCTCCTAATGCTTAATTGAATATGACCCTTCTTGTGTTTTAAGGAATTACCTCTAAGTTCCCTATCTAATAGGATTTGTCAACCTTGTCCCTGCCATTGCTTACTCTTTTTGATGAGATTGATTTCACTTCCTTGACATCTGAATTTTCACACTGTTAGATTTCATAGCTTTGGAACAGAATTAATAATTTATTCATCTGAAGAAATTGATAGGTTTATTATCTAGTAAGTATATTTCAGAATCCCTTAGGCTCGTCTACTGAGGATAACTTCTCCTTTAACTCATGAAAAACGAACAAAAAGGTCTTCATCCCAACCACCTATTAGGCCAACCCTGTGAGGAGAAATTAGATTGGTCAAGAGTTTGTCTTGTTGATTGTGCTAAGCAAGACTCTTCCTTACGCCATGAACTAAGAGCTTGTTCCAACAATTAATGGGAAATTTTGCTCTTTCTGATAATGTGCACAATACATAGGTGAGTGTGAAGCATATATTCAATCAAAGATTAAAGCCTCCATTTAGTTTTGGTGCCTCCAGATCCATTTTGGTGATGGAATTTAATGCTTAAAAAAAATTTTATGCTACAGCTGACTCCAAAGCAATTCTTGTCTGCCTGCATTTAAAACCGTCGTTGTGCCGTTTATGGATAAAATAATGAAATTTCACAGAGGATTAATTTAATGTTCTCAAAGGAATTATCTATATCAGTTTTTTCTTTAATTACCCAATGTGACTGTGTGAAGGAGGGAAGAAAAAAGTGCTGGGAAACTAGACTGTATTCCAGTGCCGGTGGTGTTAGGTAGAAGACAGTTAAGAAACATTCTTCTGCTAGGTTCCTCTGATGGAAGACTTTCCAATGACAAATGATTGGCTTTTTTGTTTTCCCACATGGGTCATAGGTAACAGATGCTGCTCCTGACTTCAACAATGAGTAGGAGACTTCCAAGTTTGAGAGATGGAATAAAAAATTGCAATTTGGGGAATCTAAATAGCTCAGTATTACTTTAAAGTCATCACCATATAAATTGCTCAAAGTGATTGAAAATGGAAAATATGTAGCACTGATAATTTACTCATCTTGACTTGAAAGTCAGACATATTCACCACTAATCTCTACTTTGTTTGTGGGCTGAGAATGCCTATTTCTACAAAGTCTGATAATTAAGTTCAGCAAACGTAATTTTTTGAAGTGCTATGCACTTTGTTGCTGAGTATCACTGTGGTCGCCTTCAGAGTACTCCCCTTGGGAAACTCTGCACCGATGCCAGTGCCTAGACAACCCTTCAAAGCAATTTTGGAACACTTTCTGGAATGGCACACTCACAAACTTAATTGTCTAGTTGTCTGTGAGGGAGTTTTTAGCCAGTAAACAAGTAACTGTACAGAAATATCTTCCCTAATTACCTGATTTGGCCCCCAATGACTTTTCTTTACCCGAAGATAAAGGGAATATTGAAAGGAAGATATTTTGATGACATTCAGGACATCAAGGGTAATGATGACAGCTCTAATGGCCATTACAGAAAAAGAGTTCCAAAATCACTTTGAAGGGTAGACAAGGTGCTGGTGTTGGTGACTAGCTTCCCAAGGGGAGTACTTCAAGGGTGACCATGGTGATATTCAGCAATGAGGTATGGAGCAGTTTTCCTAGGATGACTTCCCAACTTGCTAGATTTCATATGTGTGCATGTGTATAAAATGAAACAAAGACCAAAGAGAACTGTGGTGACCAATTGCATATAAAGAGAAATAGCTTCTTGCCCTTGGAGGTATTGATAAATCCACTGTCATCGAGTCGGGGTATTGACAATTCCCTCTATATATTTTGCTATGATAGTGAATCGTTTTCAGGGGAGCTTCCTTGCTAACAAGACCTGGTAATCAGCTTCTGAAAATCAGCCAGCGATAGCCCTAGGGATCACAATGGCCTCATCTGAAATCCATCGTGGGCATGGCATAAGAGGAAGGCAGTGTCTTGTTCCATTGTTCACGGGGTTGCCACGAATCCAAGGCTAACAAAAAGGCAGCTAACAGTAGTCTACTTCAGGGTGTGGTAGCTCATAACAAGATATCAAACCTGTTTCCTCTGCCTTTTTCAAGACAGTTTCTCACCTCAACCAATCTTCTTTTCTAGCAGATTCCAACATTTCTCCCACCATCATGATATACAATATGCACATAAGAGACCTCCATAATAGACATTGCTAGACTATCTGCATTCAGTTATGAGCTAAAATATAAGTGACTAGACATTCAAGCATATGCTCATGTGAAATGCATTTTTTTGTGTGTCTGTTTCTACTTTAAATGAGATTTCTTGGTTCTGGGTCATGCTTCATATTCTAACCCAAAGGAAGAATTTCCAAGGTGTGTTTATTAGGCAATTAATCTTGTGCTTTCTAGCCATTGTGGTACAATTTTTGAAGAGGTTGTAATTTTTTCTCTTCCTCTTTATGCAACTCTACAAAATATCATCTACCTAGTCAACATTGTGAGCAATGATGTGTGACCCTATCTGTTGGCAGTGCTATCTGTTCATTCCAGAAGTATGTGCACGCAGATCTTGGAGATAATTAGTTTGTTCTCCATAGTCACAGTTACTTTTCTTTTAACAAACTCGAGATATTATTCTCTGAGCATTCAAGGGAGAAGTCTTTCTGGCAGTTTTTCCTTTAATAGCAATAACCAGCATAAATGCTACTAACCTAAAAAGAGAAAGAAAAAAAAAAATCATTGCTGTCAAACTGATTCCTACTCATTGCAGCCCTGTGGGAGAGAGTAGAAGTGCCTCATAGTGTTTCCAAGGCTGTGTATGTTTATGGAAGCAGATTGTCACATCTTTCTCCCATGTAGCAGCTAGTGCATTTTACCTGCAGATCTTTCAGTTACGTACAGAGAGCTTAACTACTGCTCGCCAGGGAGGGCTCCTTCTCTAATGCTAGTATCTCCACTTTATAGGGAATACCTACCAGAAATCAGGGAGCCCCTGGATGGTGCAAAAAGTCAGCATATGCAACTGCTAACTAAAAGGCTGGAGGATTGAGTCCACCCAGCAGTGCTTCAGAAGATAGGCCTGGTAATCTAATTCCAAAACCAAGTCATTGAAAATCCTATGGAGCCTAATTTTATTTTGACACGCATGGGGTCACTATGAGTTAGTATCAACTCAACAGCAACTGGTTTACTGGTGACAGATATCAGACAATGCTCTAGATGAGAAACATATGAGGACTGACAAGTCCACGAACTCGTCCTAGATAAAGTGCTACACACACACCTCATTGCTGTATAGCACCACGGTCACCTTTGAGGTATTTCCCTTCAGAAGCTACACACCTATACCAGAACTTAGTCCATCCTTCATAAGTAATTTTGGAACTCCATTTTTGAAATGGTCATCAGAACTGTCATTGTATTACCCTTGATGTCGAGAATGTCATCAAAATATCTTCCTTTCAGTATTCCCTTTATCTTCAGGTAAAGAAAAAAGTCATTGGGGACCAGATCAGGTAAGTAGGGAGGGTGTTCCAGTGCTGTTATTTGTTTACTGGCTAAAAACTCCCTCACAGAAACTAGACAATTAAGTTCACAAACTCGCCACTGTGCCACTGTGTGCAATGGCCATTCCAGAAAGAGTTCCAAAATTGCTTTGAAAGGTGGATTAGGCAATGGTGTTAGCGCATACCTTCCCAAGGGGAGTACTTTGAAGGTGGCCACAGTGATATTCAGCAATGAGGTTGGTAGCGCTTAGAACAATTAGGTTTGCAGACTTGTCAGAACTTACACATTATCTCCCGATCTTAGTCACCTAGTGCTGCTATCACAGAAATACCACAAGAGGATGGCTTTACAAATGGAAGGTTTTTTGTGTGTCACAGTCCAGTAGGCTACAAGTCAAACAGCTGGCTCCAGGGGAAAGATTTCTCTCTGTGTTAGCTCTAGAAGAAGGTCCTTTTGTTACATCAGTCTTTCTTTGATCTGGGAGCATCTTAGAGCAGGAACCTCAGTCTGAAGGAGATGCTTTGCCCTGTGCACCGTTTTCTTAATAGGAGGTAACCTGCGTGAAGGTGTTATCATCCTACCCTAATCCTCTTTAATGTAATCCCAACTCACCCTTATTAACTGCAGCCAGATATTAGGATTTACAACATAGAAAAAAATCACAAAATGGAGGACAACCACATAATACTGTAATCAAGGTAAAGTCAAATCGCTACACCCATTTTGAGGGTACACAGTTCAATCCACAACACTCCATAATCCTTGTGAAGTAGGTATCAGCCCTGTTTTACAGATAAGAAAAACACAGCCACATGAATGCAGAAAGAGCAACTTTGGAACTATATTATTGTATAATAAAAGATGAATGCATTTTACTGAAGGGTACCATGAGGAAGAAAGCAAGCCAAAACAAACAATAAGCAGAAAAGAAGGAACAATGAAACAAAACGTAGAAACCAAAACAAACAAACAAAACAGATAGCCAAACATTAAATATTTTTTTTCCTACAAGTATCTAACTACTGCAAGATCGACTAACAGTAAAGACTACCCAAAAAAGCAACCCAAATGCATTGCCACTGAGTCAATTCCAACTCATAGTCACCTTACAGGACACAACAGAACTGTTCTACAGGGTTTCTGAGGAGAGGCTGGCGACTCTAAACTACCGACCATGTGGGTAATAGTCACCGTGCCACCTTAATTTTTTTCTTTTAATTTGAATCAGTCCACCTCGACGACACTTGGCTGGCTTGGCAATTTGAACACATTTCAGTCATTCTCACTGATAAGTTAAGGTTCTTAACCAAAGAATGACTTTTATTTGTGTAGGTTTGTGTATAGGTACTTAAATTCTAAACTGTTTCAAATGTCCCATTTTCTTTGTTTATAATCTTTCTAGAAATTATGATCAAATCTGTGGTTAACCAAGAGTCTCACTTAATTCTATTGTCTTACTGAAGAAATTTTAAATGTTAACTGACTTGAGGTTGACTTTGAGTCAATTGTGCCTTCTCTTGGGACCCTTCGTTTTCAATCGAGTTTCTGTTCTCTTTTTCACTGGTAACTTTAAGCCAAGACACTGAACTGACACTATTTACTTCACCTTTAGTAATGATAATAATACAGTTGTATATCAAAGGAATTTTTAAAATCTTAGCTATAAAAGACAACATACGTGCCTAGTATCTAAAGATTAATGCATAACCTGGAAAATGTC
Source organism: Heterohyrax brucei (assembly GCA_028571685.1). NCBI lineage: Eukaryota > Metazoa > Chordata > Mammalia > Hyracoidea > Procaviidae > Heterohyrax > Heterohyrax brucei. The sequence goes on from CM053151.1 coordinate 102,109,598, forward strand.
TGTCCAGTTGTGAAGAGCTCTTACAGCCTTCATCTGATTGGCATGTGAGGAATATCTGGGATTTCTTCTGGTTTAAAGTGTGTGCAATAAAATGTAACCTTAGTTTGCCTGCAAGAACTTCCTGTCCTGATTTGGTCAGGTCTCTGTGACATCCTGTGTAAACTGAGGTAAAGGGTAAACTGAGTATTGGTGTGGAATAAATAGCTCACACTACCCAAGAGTCCCCTCTTTTCATCTTTGATTCTCAGATGATCATTGTAATCCAGAGAAAACATTATTTTACGTTTAGCGTGGGCTTTTCTTCTGAACACTTCAAAGAGAAACTACCATAAAGCCTACATGGTGGTCTAATTATTTGCCTCCCAAACCCAAGTGAGTAGGTAAGTGGTATCTTGTCTAAATGACAAAGGGCTTGGCCACTGAAAGAATTCTAAAACCAGATCTGGAATTTACCCATTGTCTTGAGGACCATGGCACTAGATTTTATTGTTAAGGAAGTTTAGTAGGAGAGAGATGTCCTCCAATCCTCGTCAGGGCTTCTTCATTCAAAACACTCAGCATGCATTTACCAAAAACCCATCACGCGCCTTACAGGCTCTGAGCCAAGTCATTCCCTGGGAACTGTTCTGGGGAAAAGAGTATTTTCAGAGGAGATGATAAACCCACGCTCATTAGCAAGTTCTTAACAGCTAAGACTTTAAAAGGAAGAAGTGTGATATCGCTAAAGTTTTCCAATTGGAATTAAATGCTGGAAAAGCTCGGGAGTCAAGGACGCAGCTAATTCTGCCTGCAGATAGATACAGAAGTCTTAATTACAAAGACTTTACTAGAAACCTGGTTCACCCTGATTTTAAGTGTCACAAAAGGAGATGTTCACAATTTCCCATGGAAATCCAAGGCTATAGCTTAGTAGAAGTCACTCTCCTCCTATTTTCCTGAAGTCTAAAGGGAATATATTCCTTTCCCTTTTTGAACTGTTACTCCTGTATCTCCTGTTACAATACTTATGTCATTCAATTATCATTTCTATGTAACCTAAGAAGTTTGCTTTGGAAGTTGATACCTAAGCACTTTCTAAAGAGTTAGCCAAGTTCCTTGGAAGGTGCCCTGATGATGTTCTCAGATCCACTAGAATATTTGCAATTTATATCAGCATATAAATCAACAGTAAGTGGAATTTTGAAGTAACATGTAAGGCTGAGTGAAGCATATTTACATAATCCTGGGTGGCCCTCCACTTTTCATTATCAATTTTCTAAATGATTCCCTTATTAAAATCTGAGGGAAAGATAGGTACCAAGATCTGTCACTTTGATCATTAGCTATCTGTGTTCCTTTACTGTATAAGAAAAGATAGCCCTGCCCTTTCTTAATTTGTGCATTTAAAGAGTGTTTTTTTCCTACATTCTTTTGACACATTTCATCTTATACCCTGTATTGTCTTTCCTGATCAAGGCAGCTTGAATTTTCTTTCTTAGAAGTCTCCTATCTTAGCGATAAATTATATGATGTCATCAGCAAAGGTAGCCTCAGGAAATGAGCATGTGCTTGTGTTGTTCATGGACATGCCCTTCAATCTAGTACAAATTAATTTTTAATCCGTTAATTAAATCATTAGCTCCTTCAGGGCAGATGGCGCACACATTCTCTCTTTCTTCCATGGTGCCTGGTAGAGGGCTATACACACTGTGACTACACAGAAGAAAAGGCGCTGGCATACTGTGAAGAAACAGTAATATAATAATAATAAAACCTTCCATTCTGTTTTCTAGTTTCCCAATCTAAACTCTGTATCTTTCTATCAATCACTCTTATGGTTCCCCTCAGCTCCCTTCATTTCAATTGTATTCTTCCCATAAGAAAACGAACAAACTAATGTCAATTTTCAGTTGGCAACCTAATGCATTTCCATGGTTATATTTACTATGTATGCAGGTGACAGCTGGTTCATTCCATCAGTCATGGAGGTAAATTCCCATAAGTCCCTGAGATGCCTTGATTTATTATCCCTGGACTACTCCGTTTGAGAGCTTTAATAAAGAAAGGGTGTTTCAGAGAAACCTAACAATCGTTGTATTGAGGGTCACTCAATCATTCAGACAGCCTAAGGAATCACAGTTGTGAAGCCTCTTGATGCACAGAATAATGCAAAGAGGGGAATAAGGCTCACAATGAGATTGCACACTAGTGGAAAGGTCATAAATTGTAATGATTAACAGCACAAACTTTGAGTTCAGTCAGTCTGGGTTCAAATCACAGACCACTGATTACCGTGTGAGGCGGGCTAGCTCCTGAATCTCATTTTCCTCACATCAAAAGAAGTAAGAATATCTACCTTACAGGACTACTCAGAAAACAGAATGAGAAATCAGGTAGAGCATCTGCAATACATTGCATGCTCCTAAAACTGAAACCTAACTGGCCTACAGACTGTAAAATGGTCAATCTCATTACTGGAAAGTTTATTATTTCAAATTCAGAGATACTTTTAGATAAATCACATTTTCTAACATATCTCCGTTCACCACAGTTGTTAGTTACCATTGAGTTGTTATTGGTTGCTGTTAAATCAGCTCCAACTCACGGCAACTCAGTGTGTGCAGAATGAAACTAAACTCCATAGGATTTTCAAGAAGCAAGTTGCCATGCCTTTCTTCCACGGCTTTTCTGGGCAGGTTAGAACCACCAACCTTTAGATTAGTAGTTGAGTTCTTAACCTGTAAACTCTACTCAACATAACAGAGGACATGTACTATCTAACAGAAACTTTTCTATCTTGCTTACTTCAGCATTAGCAAGCAAGAGAAGGGGCCGTCTTATTATGCCTTTAATTTGGCAGAATGATGATAAAAGTATATAGCCTGAATCATGGGCTATGTGTTAATCACACCAAATGCCAAAGAAGTACTTGGTTTTAAGTTCAACTTGAAATTTTCAATTTATTTCTCAGTTCAGCAGCATAGTCATATTAATAGCTAATATTAAATGAGTGATTACTAGGTTGTTGGCACTAGATTCTGTAACACAAATCTTTCTCAATTTAGAAGAATGTTCTGTAGGGTCCCTGTGATAGTAACCCTTGGGTAGTCAATAATACTCATGCTTTCTCCTCACATGAATCAAAATTCAGATCAAGTCCTCCTTTGACTTTGGATATGTTAACATCTGGCAGCTACTTTGACACATATGTCTCAGCAGGCCATTTATAATCCCCTGATTCTCCCCTTGATGTGAAGGCTGCCTTTTCATGAGTTGTTCACCAGAGTGTAAGGCATTCAAGTTCAGCAGCTTTGCATCATCAGAGGAGGGATTCCAGGTACCAGCTGTGCTACACAGTGATGGTCATTTGTACCATCACTAGGACATTTCCTATTGTCCAGTTTTTATCCAAGCAATGACAAAACAGGAAATACCGCACAGTTAAAACCCTTAACACTGAGTGATATATTGAAAAAGCTTATAAATACAGTAACTAACAGGCTGCACAGAGCTGAGAGTAGTGATTTCATTGTGGAGAGAATGCCTACAGTTGTTCTTTCAAATTCTGATGACACAGTGGATCTAGAGGCCAGCATTTTATAGGACCGCCAAACATTAACCAGAAATCATTGCCCATGATACAGTTGGCAGTCTATCATGGTAAATGTCACTACAGGGAAGACCTTTAAAAGCCAAAAAACAAAACATTCAAGACACAAAGCTCATCCAGTAGGGCCTTGGTCTCCAGAGAAATTGTAAATTCAAATTATAATTGGGCATCCACTGCTTCTTTAAAAGTGTTGGAAGAAAAGTTCTGTAGCCCCATGTGGTGGTGTTTACAGCCCTGCATGATTACATATCAAATCCCCTTACAACAGAGGCAATCTACGCACAACAGAAAAGTTTCCAGATTCAAAACAATGGCTCATGTATTTCAAGTTGATAAAATTTCAAAGTAGTGCTAATTAAAGATTTGGGGTTGTCACTGGGATCAATATCAGCAAAACTTGACACTGTCAAGTTTGTTTTTGATTTTTTGGCAATGATAATAACCTTTCAAATTAAAAAAAAATACATATATATAATTGAAGCTGAATATAGAGGCTTCTCCTTTAGCTCTAATGCCTTTACAGATCTCAATGAGTCTTCCCTACTAATACACGTTCAGAATATAAGACTTAAATACAACACTCAGCTGACTGAAAAGCTTCAAGGACTCTTGTCCTAGACATAAAGCCTAAATCATTACCAGAATGATTTATGTATTTTACCACTGTTTCTTCTGCTTAAAATGACCCTTTCTCTGGGTAAAGATTTCAAGCTAGTACGAAAACAGCAGCTTACCTACGACTACCCAAGCTGGTTGCTTCTTCCTCAATCTGCCTACATTATCTCTGACAGAGCACCTGTCAGGCAGTTCTATCTTACCTTTGTGTTTCCATTATTCAGAATATGGCAATCAGTGAACACGGAAATATTCACACACACAGACACACACATATCGTTGCTGTTGTTGTTGTTGTTAGGTGCCATGGAGTCAGTTCCTACTCACAGCAACCTTAGGTACAGAAGATCGAAACACGGTTTGGTCCTGTGCGATGCCCGCAATAATCTTTATGCCTAAGCCCATCATTGCAGCTACTGGATCAACCCATCATCTTCTTGATGGTCTTGTTCTTTTTCACTAACCCTCCACCCTACCAAATATGATGTCCTTCTCCAGGAACTCATCCTCCTGACATGTCCAAAGTATCTTTGCTTCCAAGGAACATTCTGGTTGTACTTCTTCCAGAACAAGTCTGTATTTTCTTTAGGCAGTTCATGGTATGCTCAGCATTCTTCTCCAACACCACAATTCAAAGGCATCATTTCTTCTTCTATCTTTCTCATTCACTGTCCAGCTTTCCCATGCATATGATGCAATTACAAATGCATGGCTTGGGTGCATCTTAGATTTCAAGGTGACATCTTTGCTTTTCAATACTTTAAAGAGGTCCCTTGCAGAAGGTTTTCTCAATGTAACACATCTTTTGACTTCTTGACTGCTACATTGATTGTGGAACCAAGTAAAATGAAATCCTTGACAACCTCAATCCTGTCTCCATTTATCGCGATGTTGCTTACTGGTTCAGTTGTGCGGATTTTTGTTTCCTTCATGCTGAGGTGTAATCTCTACTGAAGGCTATGGTCTTCAATTTTCATCAGTAAGTGTATATATTTTCTGAATGAATCATTCCAAGCTCACTGTGGACAGCTGTTCAGGTTAAACACTGTAAAAGTCTAGGGACCACATTTCAGATAAACTGTGATGTGAATGGATGCTTTGCAGTTGTGAAGTGGACAACTACAAATGGCAGCCTATCAGCCATTCATACTAAAATGTGTATACTCCCTCATGCTAAATTTTGATATATTCTATTACCCATGTTCTCTTCTATCAGTTTCCCATTCCCGAAAGTTCAGGATAAGCTAGATTTTGCTGCAGTAACAAACAATCCCAAAATCTTATCAGCTTAATACAAGAAAAGTTAACTTTTTAGTCCCATTACAAGTACTGCATAGGTCATCTGGAGAATTCTGCTCATCAGTGCCTCAGGCAACCGGACCAATAGAGGTTCTGTCTTGATATGTATGACTATGATCACTGAGGCATTAAAATCACGATGTGGCAGACCATGTGCTGGCTCTTAGAGCTTTCATTTGGGTGTGACTCACATCACTTCCAATCACATCTCACCCACCAAAGCAAATAATACAGCTATATCTACCTTCAAAGAGGACAATGGAAAGGCCATTCTACTATATGCCTTAAAAGAAAGACAATATTTATAAACATGTTTAATGACAAGTACAATCTGCTTTGCAACATCTCAAAAGTTGTGCTCTTCCCACGCCCTATGACTGTTTAAGTCCTTTTTACCTCATCCTTGGACTACTTCAATAGCTCACTCAGTGTCTCTTCTTTTTTCATCCACTCTACCTTGCATCGGTGGCCTGGTGACACAGTTTTTAAAGTGCTCATCTGCTAACTAAAAGGGTGGCAGTTTGAAATTACCAACCCCTCAACCATAGAAAGATAACAGCAGTCTTCTTCCATAAAGGCTACTGTTGTTGTTGCTAAACCAAACCAAAACAAACAAAAAAACCCACTGCTGTTGAGTCAGCTCTGACTCATAATGACCTCATAGACTGAGTATAACTGTCCCATAGAGTTTCCAAGGAGTGCCTGGTAGATTTGAACTGCTGACTTTGGGGTTTGCAGCTGTAGTACTTAACCACTAGACTACCATTGTTGTTAGGTGGCATCAAATCTTTTCTGACTCACAGAGCAACAGAGCAAAACTGCAGCGTCCTCACAATTGTTGTCATGTTTGACTGCATTGTTGCAGCCACTGTGTCAATCCATCTTACTGTACATGCCCTCTATCTTTTTTGGATGCTTGCTTTGTCGATTAATGTTTTCTCCATAGAATCTTTCAGTATCACATCTCAAGATTTGATTTTTCTTCAGTTCTTTCAGATTCAGAAATGCAGAACATGTTCTTCCCTTATGGTTTTCTGGCTCCAGCTCTTTGCATGTGCCATTACAGTACTTTTTCTTCTCAAGCTACCCTTTGAAATCTGCTCAGCTCTTTTACTTCATTGTTTGTTCCTTATTCTTTAGCTACTTTGTGTTCAAGAGCAAGTTTCAGAGTCTCTTCTGAGATCCATTTTGGTCTCTTTCCTGTCTTTTAATGACCTCTTATTTTCTTCTAGGATGATGTCCTCGATGTCACACCAAAACTCATCTGGTCTTTGGTCATTAGTGGTCACCACATCAAATGTACTTTTGAGGTGGTCTCTAAATTAAGATGGGATATACTCAAGGTTTTGCTTCGGCTCATATGGATTTGTTCTGATTTTCTCCAGTTTCAACTTGACCTTGCATATAAACAACTTATTAATTGTGTTTTAAGTGAAAGTTTACAATAAGTCAGTTTCTCATAGAAAAGCTTATACAAGCTTTGTTTTGTGGTTCTAGCTGCTCTCTTCTCACTGTGACAGCACTCTCCTCCTCTTCACCCTGAATTTCCTATATCTACTCAACAGTTCCTGTCTCCTTCTTCCTTCTCATCCCACCTCTGGACATGTGCTGCCCAGTTAGTCTCCTATATCTTCTTAAGCCAAGAAGCATATAAATAGTTAACAATCTGTTCCACAGTTGGCATCTGCCCTTCTTCTGACTGCTGATACTGAGGTTTTCCACTGTCTCATTCCACAGTTGTACTGAGTCTGATTCCTGTGTATCCCACCTGGCCAGGTCCACATCTATCATCACTGTTTATACTGATGAAAAAGGGTAGTTGCGTGAAGAAGTCATTGGTCCTACAAAATTCTATCATTCAGTCTCTGGGGTCATTTGTATCATTAGAGCCATATTTACCAATCTTTCTTTCTTGTTTCCAACTTTCACATTCCAATTTCCAGCAACTATCAATGCGTCTTGACTGCATGTTCATCAATTTTCAAGTTCAGAAGTTGGCAAAAAATCATTAATTTCTTTATGCTTTGGCTTCAATACATAAATTTGAAAAATAGTCATATTAACTGCTCTTTCTAGAAGTGTGGATATGATTCTATCACTGACAGTATTGTGCTTCAGGACGAATCTTGAAACACGCTTTTCATAAAGATTGCAATCTTAGAAAACCTATGGGCCAGTTCTAAACTCTCCTACATGGTTGTTAGGAGTCAAAATCAAATAGATGGCAATGAGTTTGGTTTTGCTTTTTTATTTTGCCCTAAGCCTTTCCTCCCCATCACTGACAAATTAATCTTCCCAAAGTACAACTCTGTAAGCTATTTCTTCCAAGAAGATAGATTTAATTAAAAAATCTTTCAGGACTCTCAACTGACTACTAAATTAGGTTCTAATTTTTTCCTTCATTGAATCACTACTCTTTCATTCATTTCAAAAACAATTTTTGAATACTTAGTGGAGATCAAACACTACATTAGACAGTAAGAGAGAAGGAAAGAAGTTCCATAGAGCTTACCACCCAATAACCAGTAAGTGAGCCGGTTACAAATGAGGGCAATCAGTTTGATGATGTAGTGGCATAGTTTAGTGGTAACGTCAAGCAGGAAATAACTGCTGTGGGAAACGAATAAAGGCATCTCTGAGGAGAAGATGCTTATGGTAGTCCTGGGTCTTTGAATAAGAGCTTTCCAGACAAAGATAGTCAGAGATGGGAGAATTCAGGAGAGAGCGAGGGCTCTTCCTTGCAGAGGGAATAGTGTGGATAAAAACAGAGTCAGAAAAGAACTGGTGATTTGGGAAAAATGCAAATAGTTCTGCAGGTAGAAGAAGGTCACACTGTGGGGTGGGCATAGAGCTGAGGAGTAGGAGAAACACCTGGAAAGAGAAACTGAGGCCAGGTAAGGAGGGGACAAGGCTTAAAAACCAAGATTAAAGACTTCGTCTTGTTCTTTGGGTGCTGTGGAATTATTGAATGGTTTTTAATCAGAAAATGACTTGGTCTGGTTTTCACTTAAGAAAACTCTTTCTAGTGGCAATATGAAAGCTGAATTGGAAGGTTCAGGGAGATCAGATAGGAGATTATCATAGAGTCAGGACAGTCTGAGCAGGAGCAAATCTGCAAAGAGGAGGAAAAGGGACAAAGAGAGATTTGAGTAGAAAATCAGCAGTACCTAACGACCAGGTAAATAACCTGGAAGGACCCCTGGTGGCGCAATGGTTAAACATTTGCTTGCTAATGAAACGGTAGGGCAGTTCAAACTCACCAAGGGAGATGCCACAGTCTGTTTCTGTAAAGAGTGTAGCTTTGGACAGCAAATGGGGCAGTTCTACTCTTAATGGGGTTCCTGTAAGCTGGAACAGACTCACAAGCAGTGCCTGAACGACCCAGGGGCAAGAAATAGGAAAACTCCAAATGGTGACTGTCACAGTCCAGTAGGCTACAAATCCAAATTCAGGTCATCAGCTCCAGGGAGTCTTTCTCTGTTGCTCTAGAGGAACATCTCTGTTGTCAATCTCTCCCTGGACTGGGAGTTTCTGAGACACAGGATATCTGGTCCTTTTGAAAGGACTCACTGTGCTCCACTTACTGCTTCTCCCTGGTAGGAGGTCTCTAATTCTCCGATTGCTTCCCTTTCCTTTGTATACCAAAAGATTGCCTCAAGGGACAACACTGAGAACTGCCCCTCCAATCCAACTGCTGCCCATCCTTGCTCCTTAACATCACAGCAGCAAGGTTTACAGCCTGTAGGAACATCACACAATATCTGAAATCATGGCACAGCCAAATTACTACACAGAGTTTTCGTTCAATCCAGGACAGTGAGAAATCTTGTGAATTGGCAGCTGGGGTGTACGTAAAGCTCGTTTGTTCAACGTGAGAGTGCTGTGGGACATTCAGAAAAGTTTAAGCTATGGAGTTACATCTAGAGGGTTTTCTTTATGATCATAAATAGTGGAGAAACTATGTATGTGGATGACACTTTCTAAAGGGGGTGGATCTGATGACCAGGGGATGCCAAAGAACCCTAACATTTTAGAAGAAGACAGAAGGGAAACAAGCAGGAGGAGAATTAGACTGAGATAAGTTACAGGTCACAGAGTGATCAATTGTGTCAAATGCTACAGAGTTTGGGTAAGAAAAGGGCTGAAAATGTTCTATCGGATTCACAAACGGGGAGGTGGAGTACTTACTAACCACAGCAAGAGTAGTTTGGGGCTAAAGCATAGTTTCAACAAATAGGTGATAAGGATTTAGAGGCAGCAAGATGACCCTGTTTTCATATAAAGGCTATACAAGATGTGAGAAAGAGTGTAGGAATTCCCAGATACTTCCAAAACTCAATCCAAGTGTAACAGACTGGAAAGCTCTCCTCCGTGCCCACTTCTGTGTCCCTATAATTCCTTATGTACACCTCAGTTATAGCATGTATCACACAGTTTAGTAATTATTAATTTGCTCATCAGTTTCCCATGATAAGTTTCTATGGAAGCATCTTCATCTGTCAAATCTCAGAATAAGGCAGTTAAATAAAATGCAGATTGCATTGGAATGTTCTCCACCCTAACATACAACACTGTATCTAGGTCTCAGCTACCTTTCCTATTTCAGTGTGTCCTTATACCCTCTGTCCCCTTATTCCCCAACTGAACTAGGTGAATATTTTCATTGAATGAATTGTACAGTTATCTGCCTCTGTGTCTTTGGTATGTAATTTTCTCTGCTGGGATTGTCCTTCTTCTGGGACAATAGATGTTAAATTTCTATTTATTTATTCCTTAAGATCTAACTTAAAAGTCACTTTTTTAAAATAAATATCTTCACTGGGGGTCGGATCCAACTCGACAGCACTTGGCTTTGGCTGGACTCCGCCATAATATTCTCCTCTTTCTCTGAACTCTACAACATATAATTCTGCTTCTCCAGTAAGACTTTACCTCAGTTTAAATACAGCTATTTATGAATTGGTATTATTCTTTATGTCATAGTGAAGGCTTCTGGAAGATAGGGGCCTCATTTTATTCACCTCTATACTCCCTGGAATCCCTTAGCAATATCTCCTACACATTGTATTTCATGCATGCTTGTTGAATGAACAGAAATGAGTTATGAGTATTGGATTGATTTGTCTTCCCCCTAAAAGGAAAATCTGCTGCAAAGAACCTCTTTAAAGTTTTGCAAAAGTAGAGATGTCACCTTGAAGACTAAGGTGCACCTGACCCAACCCATTTATACGTAGGATGCTTAGTGCTTTTCAACTGCGTCGTATGCATGGGAAAGCTGGCCAGTGAGTAAGGAAGACAGAAGAATAATTGGTGCCTTTAAATCATGGTGTTGGAAAAGAATATAGATTGTACCATGGACTGCCAAAAGAACAAACAGATCTGTTCTGGAAGAAGTACTGCCAAAAGAACAAACAGATCTGTTCTGGAAGAAGTACAAATTTGGAAGCAAAGATGAAAAGACTGCATCTTACATACTTTAAATGTGTTGTCAGAAGGGGTCAGTCCCTAAAAAAAAAGACATCACACTTGGCAGAGTGGCAGGTCAGTGAAAAAGAGGAAGACCCTCAATGATGGATTGACACAATGACGCAACGATAGGCCCGAGCATAAAAACAATCTTGGATAGGGTGCAAGACCAGGCAGTGTTTTGTTCTGTTGGGCATAAGATCTCTATGAGTCAGTGCTAACTCAACAGCACCTAACAACAACAGCTAAAAAAGGAAGGCAGAAGTTAGAAATCAAATTCCTATGAAAACTAGAATTGAGATTAAAATTTGATGTTTGTAATGAAAAAAATCATTCCATGAAATAATAGGGTGTAAATATTACTCCTTACCACTATCTAGTCATTCGTCTCTACAAATCATGTTGGAGTTCACAAAGATCTGATAAATTACCAGGATTATCCCACCTACCTGAGTTATCAGTGGTTCCGTGGTAGAATTCTCTTTTTCCATATGGCTGACTGTGTTCAACCCTGGCACAATTGTCAAGTGCAGCCAGCACACATCTGTCAGGTGTGGATTGTATGTTGCAGTGATGCTAAACAGATTGCAGCTGGAGCTTCCAGATTCATATAGACTAGGAAGAAAGTCCTGGCAATGTACTTCTGCAAAGAATCCAAGGAAAACCCTACAGATCACAGCAGTCTAATCGTAGGCCTGATAGAATGGTCACAACTTGTCACAAGGGCTAGCACATGACCCAGCAGCGTTTCATTCAGTTGCATGGGGTCACCATGAATCAACCAGACTCAATGACAACTAACAGCAGCAAGCAACATGTCAGGTAGCCATGTAAAACTACTGCTAGAACGATTTTATATGCAGGATGCTCAATGGTTTAGATTTCATTTTCACACGTTGTCTCATTCAGTCTTCAGTGTTGCTCTTATTGTTGTTATTAGATGTTGTTCAGTCAGTTCTGACTCATAATGATCCTGTATACAACAGAGGAAAATACTGTCTGGTCCTGTGCCACCTCCATAACCACAGCTGTGTCTGAGCCCACGTAGGAGCCACTGTATCAGTTCATCTTACGGAAAGTCTTCCACTTTTCTGATGACCCTCTACCAAGCATGATGTTCTTCTCCAGGGACTGATGCCTCCTGGTAACAGGTTCAAAATATGTGAGACAAAATCTCACCATCGTCCCTTCTAAGGAGAATTCTGACAGTACTTCTTCCAAGACAGATTTCTCCCTTTTTCTTTGCCAACACCGTAATTCAAAGGCTATAGTTCTTCTTTGGTCTTCCTTATTCATTGCTCAGCTTTTGAATGCACACGAGGTGAATGAAACGTCTGTGGTTTGGATCAGGAGCACCGTAGTCTTCAAAGTGGCATTTTTGCCTTTTAACACTTCAAAGAGTTTTTTACAGCATATTTGTCCACTTCACTACATTATTTGACTCTTAACTGATGCTTTTATGGGCACTGGTTTTGGATCCAGGTAGAATGAAATCTTTCACAACTTCAATCTTTTCTCCACTTAGCCTGAGGAAGTTTTTTTTTTTTTTTTTTTTTAATGTTGAGGTGTAACTCATACAAAAGGCTGTAATCTTTGATCTTCTTTAGTAATTGCTTCAAGAAGTCCTCTTCATTTTCAACAAATAAGATTGTGCCATCTGCATATCATAGCTTGGTAATGATTGTTTCTCTAATCCTGATGCCATGGTCTTCCTTGTGTAGTCCAGCTTCTCAGATTATTTGCTCAGTATAAAACTGAACAAGTATGGTGAAAGGACACAACCATGACGTACATCTTTCCTAATTTTAAGCCACATTGAATCCCCTTGTTCTGACTGCCTTTTGATCAATATAAAAGTTCAGCATGAACATAATTGAGAACTCAAAATTCCCAGTTTTTGCAGAGTAATCCATAATTTGTTATGATTCACACAGTTTCTTATATATTTGACAAATCAGGAAGTAGTCTAAGAAATGTTAATTGACTTGTTCAATGCTGCAAGAACTAGAGCGGAAGAGATATGTCTTAAACGCACGTCTACTGTGCTGTGAACTGGACTGAGCAGCATCCTCCTAAAACGCATGCATGTCCAGTGAGAACCGGTGAGTGCAACCTTATTTGGAAACAAGTCTCAGCAAATGTCATCAAGATAAGATGAAGTCATACCGGATCTGAGCATGCTTATAAAGAGAGAGAGATACAAAGATATGTGGGGGTAAGGATGCCACGTGAAGATGGAGGCAGAAATTAGAAGGATGCTACTAGGAGCCAAAGAACGCCAAGGATTATTAGCAACCATTGTAAGTTAGGAAGTGGCAAGGAAAGACTCTTCATTAGAGATTTCAGAGGGAGCACAGCCCTGCTAACACCTCGACTCCAAAACTATAGCCTCCAGAGAAAATATTTTCACACTTTAAGCCACTCATTTATGGTAATATGTTACAGCAGCCCAAGGAAACTAACCCACACTGTGCTTACATTTCACTCATCACCTCATAGTTGAGCACAGACTTTGATTTCAGTCCCAGAAGCTTAACATTTGAATACAACCTGCAGCTCTTCTAAACTACAGGAATGTGGTGGTAAAGTCCACAATAAAAACCAAAGAAAATTCTTGGCAGTGGAGTGATTCTGACTCATAGTGACCCTGTAGGACAGAAGAGAATGGCCCTACAATGTTTCCAAGGAAGGACTGATGGCTTACAACAGCTCCCTTTTGGCTGAGCAAACAACACTTCGATAAAATGGGATGTCATATGATTTGGACATTGTGCAAACACCTAGATCCCTGTGTCTATGACTCCTAGGGTGCAGGCTAGGGGCTGCTGTGCTGGGCACTGCTAATGGCTCAGGTGAGTAGTTGGTGGTCTTACCTAGGTCTGCAGCCCCAGAAACAACCCAGTCAGGAAGCTTCTTTGGCAGCCCTACAACAGGGGAACATCTCAGTGACCTGGGACAGTGCCCAGCCAGGCTGCACGCCTGCTGACTGGGAGTACTCTGGGAGCAACATCAGGCACATAACCCTTCCAGTGGGAACTGGAAAATGTGCTCACTGCCAAAGTGGAGCTGTGGGGGTTCCCCAGAGAAAGGAAGGAGAAGTTTTTTGGGGGGGGTATCAGGCATTTATTATTGAGGTGGTAGTGGAGTAAGGGAAATAGTTCACTTATAAAAGGAAATAGAGACTGTACATGGAGCCTAGCAGGAGGCCCAAGGCAGTGTCTCTAGATGCTGTCTGGGTCATTCCATTGGCCTGGCTGGAGTTCAGGCGTGGCTGCTCTCTTAGGCCGCTGGCGGGGCTCCGCACATGCCCCGGCAGCCATTCTGGGCTCCGTCTTGGCCTAGGCCTAGCAGGACCCACCCTTGGGCTTTGGAGAGCTCCTATTCCTTAACCTCTTCCTCTTGCATGGAGGCCCTGCAGGCTGTCTCTGCTTGGTCAGCTTCAGGAACACGGCCTTGTCAGTCTCCTCACACACTGTCTGGTAGAAATACTCAGGTTTGTCCTTTTTCCTTTCAGGTGGGCCTGACCCCTCAGCCTCCAGTGGAGCTCCCAGGTCCTCAGCATCACTGACCCCATCAGCCTCTGTCGGTGCTGTCTTCATGCCCACCAGGCACTTCCTCTCGTGGGCCTCTCATGGCCAACGCTTGCGCTACATGTCGCGGGCCTGCTTATCCAGCCTTTTGGGCTTCACTCGCAACTTTTTCGTCCTTGATCACCAGGATGACCCGCAGTTCTGCCTCCAGCTTGTACACAAAACTGTGAAACAGCAAGTTCTCTTCTTTGACGCTTTTCTGGGTATGGATAAGCTGTCGGAGGACCTGTTTCAGTGAGCTGCAGGGCCCTCTGCTGGGCCACTTTTGGCTAGGCCTACTGATTGCTAGGATAGCCTAGTCAGGTTGCTCTTACTATCCTGTTCCGCTTCCCTCTGTGGCAGCTCCCGACCCATTGCCAGCACATCTCTGAAGTCCCACAGACTGCTCATGTTGAGGAACTTCTCCCAGGGAGCATTTTTCAAGTGACCTGTGCTGACAGAACGACTTTGATGCTGTAACGGTGGAAATCTAGCTCCTGAGAGTTGGATGAGGAGGAGGCAGGCTTGGTGGTGCTCAGGTTTACCTTGCATACGCTGATGAATGGGAACAGCTTCTAGAACACAGTGGTCATGAGCTCCACGCAGATGCCTTGTAGGGTGGAAGCACCTGTAGGAACAGATGAACATGTACAATGTACCAGTGAGACTTGCCAGACCACGGATGCATGTATGGGACATCACCCCAAGAGAAATTGTGCTAGGCATAGATGTGGTACTTTTATTGTTGTGTTTTTTTTTTTTTTTTTCCATTTTTTTATCGTGGTGAAGTGAAAGTTTACAGCCCAAGTCAATTTGCCATATGAAACCCCCAGCACTTGCCTTTGTGGAACTCTGTCTTCTCTCCTCACTCTGTGGCATTGTAGTCTTCTTTTCCACTCTTTGCTTCCAGTATCCACTCAGTGAACACTTGTCCCCTCCTTCCACCATCTCTTCTCTCCCCTAGAAAGAAACCAGTTGGACAGCCTCATATGTACATTAAACCATAAAGTATACACACTACCTGCATTACTCTGTGTTCATAGTCCCATCCAATCTTTGTCTGAAATGTTGGCTTCAGTCCTGGTTTCAGCTCCAGACTACCGATAAGTCCAAGGGCTATGTTCTTAGAGGAGCCTCCAGGTTGCTGGACCATCTTTTAATAGAATTGTGAAACTGTATTCCTTTTTCTCTCGTGCTACGTTGGGGGCTCCATAGTGTGTTCCCCGTCCAGGCAGTCTTTGATGGTGCCTGGGTGCCATTTAGTTCTTTTTGGCTGTAGTACCTTTGAAGGTGATCATGATGAAATGCTGACCACTGATCTGCTAGCAATGAAGCTAGACATAGTCTAGTACAATTATTCACATTTGGGTCAAGTTGCCCAGTAAATAATTTCCATAAATTACACAGAGAACCTAATTATGTTAAGTCACTTGAGAGATCTCCAAATGACTTTCTTGACAATAACTAAGCAAGAGTAATGAGTGGAAATTTTTTATTTTAAACTAAATTATTGCCTCAGCGCAATCCAGAGATGTCTACATTCCTATTTGAATGTGGTGTTTCATCTGTTGTTTGGCAGCTAAAGAGTATTGCAGCAAACTCTTATGGGCTGATGTACAGATTTACTAGGAAGTAAACTAAAAAACAAGACAGACAGAGAGAGAGCTGACCTAGCTTTCTAATTATTAAAACTTTTAATGTTTCTCGAAATGTTGACAAACAAATTTCTTCAACCGGAAAGAAAAAAAAATAGTTCTCTTTTATAATCAAGGAGGATTAAAAGGCTGTGAAACCATATCCAATGCACAAATGTTGTAATTATGATAAATATTTGTCCTTTCTGTTTTCACTACAAACTCAAAAAGCCTAAAGTCTGTGTTTGGCACATGCAGGAGATTACAGCCATCTGCTGAGAGACAAAGCTGTCAATTATAAAGCAATCTGGCTTTCCATTCCATTCCATTTCCAGGTAAAATGTGGCACACTTACAGTAGGATTTATTATTATTATTAAAATTGGAAAGCTCCTAGTACTGTATGCCTGTGACCCTCGGGATCCCAGGAGAGACTCACTAGTCTCTGGACTCCGTATTTGAAATTCAAAGTCAGCCATGCCTTGAACAGACCATTTAGTAAGACAAACTTCCCTCAGATACGGCTATGAGCTGTTTTCCCAACTTGAACCCAAAATGAGGGTTTAGTTCAATTAAAGCTCACTTTAGGCTAAGAAGAGAAATTACAGAAAGCAGATACAACTAACTGGAGACAGTAATGCTTTCTTTCAGCTTGGGTGATGAGCACTTAAAGAGGGAAGATTTGAGGTTAAAAAACAACAACCAAAAAGACCCAGGGAAACTTGAAAAGCAAAATTGCTAATAACTTAGGATTCAACACCATTGAGAAATGGTTCAAAACCATAGCAGAGGAATTTTAACGTAGGGACAGTGGCCTTCAACTGTGACTGTTAAAGATCTAATGGAAGTTAGTTTACCCTGTTTGGGCCACATTCCAAACCAGAAAATCCACTCTGCATCCTTGATTGAATTCTTCCCGCACTTTTAGAGGAAGTAGAAATCTTGAGTTTTGTCTTAAAACAGCTAAACTGCCTTCCAATGGACTATTCAGAAACTGCTCCATTCCTCAGCAGCAGTGGATGCGAGCATTAGCTTTTAAATGTACATGTAGCAGTAGAGAATATAATTTTCTTGCTTGGATCTGTGCAGGGGTCAGGCCTGTGGACATCTTCAAGGGAGGCATTGAAGCTAAAGATTAAGACCCTGTTTACATAACACTAATTATAGCATTTCCTGAAATGTTTTTCCTTGAGGCCAGAAAGAAGGAAAAATAAGTTTGAATTTCCCAAGTCCATCTGATTCCTCACCTTAATTCAATTTATCAGCCATCTCTTGCATTTCATAGTGGTTATCCAATATTGGTCAATAATTTCTCACACTGACTCTTGCAATTAAGTTCAAAAAATGGAAGAGAAAAGTATGCTTTTGGGGTGAAGGGTGAGTCCACTGAGACCTAGCTCATAAATTTACTAATGCTTTCCAGTTAATGTCAGAAATTTTGTAAACATAAATGGATCTTCACTCCTTAACAAAAGCATATCAAGTTTCCTGTTCCAACAAATGTTATTAGTGATCTTGCAGAAAGGTATCAAAAGATTAACTGTCAACACTGTATTCCTAAGCTTATTAAAAGAGAGGGATAGGTGTGTGTCTGGGATGTACAACTTAAGTTTAGAAAATAAAACTACTCCTAATAGGAAGTTCTGTAGAAGCGATGGATGATGGCTTGTATTCAAGGCAATTTGCACCTACCTGTCATCAAAGCTAGTGACAAGAAGGAAAATGGACACACCCAGTGGTGTTTGTAGAGTTCATTAATGATCTATATGGCACTCAAGCTTGTTAACCCACAATTCCTATGTCTTTTTCCTACTTATTTGTAACTTGAAGTTCTTACTCACAAAGCTTACTTCCTTATCCACTCTGATTTTATTCACAGCAGTACTGTTTAACTGGGTAGGCCAATTAGAAGATTTACCTTCTCAGACCACCTTGCAATTATGGGCTTATGTGGCCTAGCTGTGACTAACAAGGGACAGTCTTCAGATGAGTGTTTATTAAAAGCTATTCTTTCTCTGTCATAAGGGAACAGACATAGACATGAGCTTTCTACTGTTCATTTTTCTCCTGTTCTTCCTGGTGGAATGGCGATGCAATATCTCGAATATATGAGCCATCTTACAACCATGAGGCTAAAGTAGGAAGTAAGGATGATAGGCAATGAGATAGAAGGCATCTAGTTCTTTGATGAATCCTGAGACCAACTGAATCCACTGTGGAAAGTATACCCCTGCAACTTCAGGTATGTGAGAAAAACAGTCTCTGTTTGAGCCAGTTTCTGTTACTAGTAGACGTGACCATTCTAAGTGACACAAGCTGCTTCAACAGATTTGAATATTGATGAAACTGGTTTATTTTGGATAAAATATTTGAAAGGTCCTGATTTTTCTTTTCTTTTTGTTTTTCCTTAAAGAAGAACCAACACACTTTTCTTCGGGGAAAATGTACTAGATGAAAAAGTTAATTTTTTTTTTTTTGTAAATGCAAAGAGAAAATGATAAGGAAAAACACTTACAGACTTTTTTGGTTCTGTAATAGTCCAATAACTAACATTAATAAATCATTCTCTATATAAGTTGAACAACACTGAATAATAATTCTGCAATAATGCCTTCTTTTGTCATTTGCCTGTGGAAAGCTCTCCTTTTTAGGATGGAAGGTTGGGAACTGAAGAAGCATTCCTGAACTTGGGTACAGCCATAGACATGTCCAGGAAGTCTGTCCTTTATGATAATTTTCTCTCACATATTTGTCATGGAAACATACTTGAGAACTTCTAGAATAATAAATGTGAACATGTTGAGTTCCCTTAGTTAACCCAGTTGGATTTCAATTATCCTTGCTGAAAATGCAGTCTTGACCCAATGAGGTGTTGTAGGAGAATGAGAAGACAAGTATCTGGAGAACTGGGGCCTCCCAATGTTCTTCAAAGGAGTGTCAGTGGCCACAGTGGTTAAGCACTTGACTGCTAACTGAAAGGTCAAGAATTCAAACCCACCAGCTCCTTTGCTGTAGAAAGACATAGCAGGCTAGCTTTCGTGAAGATTATAGCCTTGGAAGTAATATGGGGCAGTTATACTCTGTCCTATAGGGCTCTTGCGAGTTGGAACGGACCTGACAAGTTGCAGCTGACCTCCAAAAATATGTTTTCCATCATAAAGAAGGTAAGCCTCTTCTGAAATACGAATGCTAGATAGACATAAGTGTGGTGGAAAAACTAAAGGCAGGTGGGAGATGTGGCCTCCGTTAGAACACTTTGAATACCACTCTTTGAGCTTTTCTCCCTAAGTCTGTTGTTACTCGCAACTGAGTTGTCTCCAACTCATAGCAACCCAAGTACAATAAAATGAACATTTCCTAGTCCCCTGCTACCTTTACAATTACTAGCATGCTCAGGTTCATTGTTGCAGCCACTGTGTATTTTGAGTATCTTCCAGCATCTTCAATCCTGTCTTGAACAATATTTCATTGTGATCTACAGGGTTTTCACAGGCTAATTTTTAGAAGTAGGCCACCAGGCCCTCGTTCCTAGTCTGCATTAGTCTAAAAGCTCCATTGAAACCTGCCCACCACGGATGACTTAGTTGGTATTTGAAATAGTGGTAAGATAGCTGCCAGCATCACGTTGTTGTTGTTGTTGTTAGCTGCCATCGAGTCAATTCCAACTTACAGTGATCCTATAGCTCAGAATAGAACTGCCCTATAGAGTTTCTAAGGAGCACCTGGTGGATTTGAACTGCCAGCTTCTTGGTTAGCAGCTGTAGCATTTCATCACTGCACCACCAGGGTTTCCTGCATCACAGCAATACACAAACCACCACAGTAAGAAAAACTGACAGGTGTCGTGCAGTAGGTCTACCTACACAGTGATCAATCCTCAGAGTTCCTTCCATCAGGTACAAAGACTCTAGGTATAGAGGTTCCATACTTTTCAACTTTGTCCCTTGCAAGGCTCCAATGATGCTCCATGCTCACTGGAAGGAACCACATGCATCAATCAGCATCATTTTTCCCAGGCCCTGTTTGCCATCAAAAGGGCCAAAGATTTCTTTGTTTATAATTATGCCAGGAAAACATCCTACTAGAACTAATTCCACATGGAGCATCATCAACATCACACATCCTTGTTCCAGCACACAACTCATAACAAATACACACTTAGACAGCAGCCCAGCAGCTGTTTAATAGCCACCTGGCAACCCTACACAGAATTGCCAAGCAAAAGCAAATACCAGATCTAATGGAAACTGCAGGGGAAATTTCAAGTGGCAAACTGCAATTGCCTGAGTTAGGATACTGAGGTTAAATGACACCTGTGCTCTCTTAGCTAAAAAGTATCCCAAATCTTTTCCAGTGTAAATGACTTGGATCTTAGTTTTACAACTCGGTGGTAGAAAGGAAGGCAAGTTTCCAATATCACAGCAGCCACCTCGCTTGGATACCCTGTTTCTCATCCGGCACCACCTGTATGTCCTCTTGGCTACCCCCCAGCCAGGCGATGATGCAGCCAAGCTCTGCAAGAGTTGCCAGAAACACAGCAGAAGGTGTCGGCCTTCCTGGCCCCTTGTTGAGGCCATCTGGACCCTCCAACACACCTGTTCGGGAGGAATTCAGTGGCTTGGTTTACAAAATTAAGTGTACATCTAAACATTCTGATCCTGTGACAATCATTTGCCTTTACTTTTGGGAGAGTTAATTATGCAACACAATCATCTCTATGCCCATTCTTCTCTTCAGTTACAAACTTTTAGATGGTGAAAAATGTGCTTCTTAGTATATTTTCAGTGGCATGAACAGATGTAAAAGTGCTTTCAGTTCCTTAATAAAGGTGACATTAGGCCAGATTTGATATTACATTAAGTCCCACATAACATTTAAAAATGAGTTTTTTCAACCATAAAATTACTAATTGATCTGTCTTGTAAAAAGATAAAGGAAACGAATGCCTATTTAAGTTTCATTTCTATCAGGCTCCCGATTCCTTATTTTATGTAGCACAAAATGAATCTTAATGAAGCAGCCTCCAAATTTCAAAATATGCCATTACACTTCGGAAGTAATTGGCATATTTGACTGCCTTTCCTTTCTCAGAGTCTGTCTGACTTTCTAATCTTTAAGTCAATGTTCCATTCAGCACATTCTTTTGCATCCCATCTGAGTGGAGTAAATTAAAACAAAAGGAGGAGCTATACCAGAAAGAAGTCACTCGATTAGTGACTCAACAAGTGTCAGTGGAATTTTGGCTGTGTGTCAGTCACTTTTCCAGGTGCTGCACAGATAGTAGAGCACAAAATGGTGGAAAATTACTGTTCTCATGTAGTTTGCATCTTAGTGGAATGAGACAATACAATGAATGCCCAAGCATAATATTCAGGTGACGATCAATGCTTAAAGAAAAAGTTTGCTATGAAGTTGGTGCTAACTCACAGCACCCCTATGCAATAGAGTAGAACTGTTTCATAGATTGCAAGGCTATAAACCTTTAGGGAAGCAGATTTATATCTTGCATACAGACTGGAGGGTTTGAACTGTCAACATTTTAGTTAGCAGAAGAGTCCTTTAAACACTGTACCATGAGAGCACACTTTAATAAGTTAGAGGCGTACAGGGTTGAGTGGAAGGTTTGTGTGTAATACTTTTTTATCTATGTACTGTTATCATTAGCTACTATTGAGTTATCCTCCAACTCACAACAACCCCATGAGCAACAGCACCATATGGTCCTGCTTCATCTCCATGATCAGGTATAGATCAGATCATTGTGATCCATAGTGTTCTTCATTGGCTGATTTTTTGGAAGTAGATCACTAAGGCTTACTTCCCAGCCTGTCTCAAGTCTGGAAGCTCCAATGAAACCTATTCATAGCAACATTCAAGTCTCCATGGACAGACAAGTCATGGCTGTGCATGATGTGCATTTGGTCAAGAATTAAACCCAGGTCTCCTATCAATGTATATATGTATGGTGCTCTGCTGGTGCACTGGTTAACAGCTTGGCAGCTAACTGAAAGTTAAACAGTTCAAATCTACCAGCTGTTTCTTGGAAACCCTATGGGACAGTACTATCCTGTCGTACACGGTCCATATGAGTTGGAATTGATGGGTCAGCAATGGTTTTCTTTGATCTATCTATCATCTATCATCTATCTATCTGCCTGCCTGCCTGCCTGCCTGCCTATCATCTAATCTATCTATCTAATCTATCATCTATGTTTCTATACATACTGGGTCCCAAAAGGATGCTGTAGGAAAGTGACATTTTAGCAGAGACTTAGATGAAGTGATAGAGTAAGTTATTTTGGAGACAAGACTCAAGCGGACAGAATAGCCTCCCTTCTTTCTTGCATCATTTTTGCCTACTAAGGAGCAGGAGTGATATTCTGAAAACCACAGCTAGCTATGTTGTCTAATCTGGAAGGTTAAGGAGAGGGTGAGGGAGGAATTCAACTTCTTTATTAAGGACCTACACGTGCCAGAATATGCATGTTTATATGTTTCATTAGTCTGTATGACAAATCTCAGAGGCAGACGGTTTGATTCTTGTTTTAGAGCTAGGAAAGCATAGGCTCAGGGACGTTAGGCAGCAGAGGGATAGAATGCTCCACTTATTTATTGCTGCATAACAAACCACTAAATTATGTGTCTTAAAATAACCATAATTATTTATTCTGCTCATGAATATGCAATTTGGGCAGATTCAGAGGAGAAGTCTTATCTCTGCTCCATGCAACATCCGTGGGGAAGCATGAATCAGACCTGGAGCCTCCTCTTCCAAGACATCTCCCTCACATGGTGGTAAGCTGGTGTTGGATGTCTGCTGGTAGAGCATCTGAAGTCTGGTGGGCCTCACTTCTCTCCATGCAAACTGAGCTTTCTTATACCTGGGTGGCTGTGTTCTTAGGGCAAGTATTATAAAAGGGAGGCTAAGGTGTGAGAGCAAGACAGAAGTACCCAAGAGTCACTTCTGCCATATTCTATTAGTTGAGGCAGTTGTAAGGGTGCACCAAGATTCAAAGATGAAGGACAGGGACTCTACCTCTTTAACAGGAAGTGCTAAAGTTCTAGAAAAACAATATTGTGACGTTTGGGGAGAAATTGTTGTTAGTTGCCATTAAGTCAATTCCAAATCATGGTGACCCAAGATTTGTAGACTAGAACTGCTATACCGAATTTTCAAGACTGTGGCCTTTTAAAAGGATATCACGAGTTCAGTCTTCCAAGGCACATCTGAATGGGTTTGAACAAGGTACCAACCTTTAACAGAGTAGTCCTGTGCTTACCCTTTTGTGTTGTCCTGTGCCGAACGTGCTCAAGATATAAACTCAGATTTCTCTCTCACTAGTGTCAGCTGTTCCATCAGATAGCACCCCTCTCTTCAGGAAGAAACTTTTCACAAATGACAAACTTTCCCTGAGTCTGTTAATCAAAAAGAATTATTGAGTATCTCTAGCATAACTGTTAGAACTACATATTCTAGAGTCCAGTTGCTTGAGTTTGCTTCCAAGCTTTGCTAAAGATATTAAGGACCTTGGGAAAATTATTCAATCCTCTCCAGAGTGAAAGAAAGTCAAGAGAACATCTCATGAACCTAATAGGACTACTAATCCTTGACCCTAGAACACTGACTGTCCTATTGTCTTAAAAAAAAAAAAAATCAAGCAGGGACTTGAAATTAGAATTGATTGCCTATTTTCTCCAAGAAGTCAATCGTGCCTTCTATCTCCACAAGAGGTCCCAAAGCTATAAGACATGCTTCTTTACTAGGACTCCTATTGTTCTATTATTCTACAGAACCCTGAATGTAACTCAAGGTCTCACTCTTCCACAAACACCAAATTCTTCCACTCTGCCTTTTGGGATTCATGGTCTATCATTAGATAATCTCTTCTCTAAATGCTCTGCTTACCTTCTTTTCTTAAAGGAAAACTAATGAACATATGTAGATATCTCCTGTGTTGGCTATTTCTTTACCTTTACTACCTCATGTTGCAAAGGGTCTTGCAGAGAAACATATGTCATACTTGCACCTGTTACCATGCCCAATCTTTTTTTTTCTTTCCATTCTACCTCAGATCCCATGTCCTGGAAGCAAATGTCATTTGCGACACAGTCATCCAGCAATAGCCTTGGTCATTCCTTACCCTTCATTGAAGACTTTGTACTTGACTCATTCACTAGGTTTTTTCAACCACTATTTCTGTTCACCAAGGAGTTCTGGTAGTCTAACAGTTATGTATTCAACTGATAATCAAACTCTGGTCGTTTGATCCCATCCAGAGGCTACACAGGAGAAAGACCTAGTGGTCTATTTCCATAAAGATTACAGTCAAGAAAACCCTATGGGGCAGTTCTAATCTGTCATATGAGGTCACTATGAATCAGAAGCAACTCAGTGGCTCTCAACAGTATCATTCCTGTCACCATGTTATATAACTTTATCATCTATGTGGATGATCAATCCAACAGTGTGGTTTATGGCAATAATTTGTCCTCTCCTCTTTCAAAAGTTTTGTTTCCTCCTATCTTAGTCACTCATTCTAATGCTTATATCCTGGATGTTGTCAAGATCAGTGTCTCCTCCAACATGGTCACCACTTCAAGTCTTTCAATATTACTACTTTTAGAACTTGGATTCCAGTAGTTTTTAGTCAGTATAGGCCTTTAATCCTCTTCTTCTTATTATCCTCTTCATGTTACCATTTGTCCTTTACCCTGTTTGGACACCATAGTCCATTACTAAAATCATTCTTTTACATACTCTTTGAACATTTTGACTTTCACTATGTATATACACTGAAACCCATGAGAGAGAGAAGTCAATGGGACTGCCTTGTTTTTCCAGATTTTGCAAGTTTTCTGCCTTTGACAGAGTGAAGTCTTGCCACTTTTATGTCATTCTCTCTTAGTGGAAAATATCTGGTGTTTCCTCTTCTGACAAGTTTCTGCCTTCTGCAGCTTTCAGTTTTCACAGGTTATACTGTATTGGTTTTTCATTGTCACCTAGACAATCTGTCAGAATTTGTGAAACCAGAAAGTATTCATGCTTTTAAAGGTTCAGACTTTAAAATCATAACTTGTGGAAAATCTAAAACTAAAAGTTTTCTAAATCGCTTCTTTTGCCTCTCCATATCAATTGACATTCAGGATACATGTCCATATCTGCAGCACCATCAGTACGCATTTATTATATCATGGTTTTATAAGTCAAAAGTCCAATGGGATCTTATGTGGAGGCTCTAGAGGAAGAATCCATTCACAAGCTTACTTAGGACACCAGCAAGATGCATTTCTTGCAGTTGAAAGACTGAAGTCTCTGTTTTCTTGCTGGTTATCAGTTAGGGCTACCCTCAATACCTGGAAACTTCTACCTGTGCCTCTACAGTTCAGTGCCAGCAAGGTGCACCAAATCCTTCCCAACTTTGAATAATTTGGACCCCTTTGTGACTCATCTCTTCTCTGCCCCTCTGTTCTGTAGCTTCTCTCTATTTAGATCATCTGCCTTAACTCTGCTTTGAAGAGCTTATGTGATTACATCATCCAGGATTATATTACATAATGCAGGATTATCTCTTTCTCTTAATAAACACAGCTGATTAGCTACGTTAATTACATCTGCAAAATGCCTTAACAGCAATGCCTAGATTATTGCTTAGCTAAATAGCCAGAGGGATAGGAAACTTGGTGGGAACCTGTGTTATTTTTACTTGACAAACCCTAACTTTGCTTAAATTCAATTATTTATTCTTCTGCAACTACTCTATAACACCTCAATGTAGCTGGAAAAAATCATGCAATGTGCTTATTGCATTCACTCCAAATTTGAGAACGCAAGTCTTTAGCAGGTCTCAACACAGCCCAGCAATTATTCTGCATTTCTCTTGGCAACCCTTTCTTCCACTTTCTTAGGTGACATTTCACACCTTTTACTACCTCTCAAAATTCTAACCCTCTTCCTAAACTCTGTCTTTAGATGATAGCTTTAACTCCTATTTCAATGGAAAAAGGTTTTGAAGCAATCAGAAGAGAATGACCATGCATCTCTTTCACTAAATACAGCCATTTGTCTGCATTTTTATACTTAGATTCACACATGCTGCTTCTGTTTAATGCCACCTTCCCACTGATGCACTGAATCCTTTCATCTTCTGCATCTTTTCTCCTCTGCATCGTTTCTTTCTCCCTACTGCATTCCTGCCATCAGCATACAAAAATGCAGGAACATGTCTCACATAAAAACAAAAAAATCTTTCTTGGATATTGATATACCAAGGGTTCATGCCTCCTGGGTACAATCCAATATACTTTGGACCTCTTAGCATTCACTGTGCTAGAATTTTCCAGGGAATGTATAAAAAGTTAGTGAAATTAGAAAGTTTCCATCCATACAGTGTTCAACAGTTTTACATAGCAACTTATTGAAAATTTGAAATTTACTGTTTGTGAAGTGGCTTCTTTGGGGTCCTTACCAACTGATAGACGGGAGAGATGATCCTTCCCTATCCCTTTCAATTGTCCTCTTCCACTGTTATGCTTAGGTGTCCTTAAGTCAATTTCAACTCACAGACACTCCATGTGACAGAGTAGAATTTCCCCACAGGGTTTTCTAGGCTATAAACTCTGTGGGAGCATATCACCAGAACTTTCTTCTGTGGAGCCACTGGCTGGGTTCAAACCACCAACCTTCCAGTTAGCAGCCATGCCCCTAAGCATTGCACTGTCAGGGCTCTTTCCTCACACCTTAAACTGCATGAAGTCCTGTAGCACTGCTCCATTTCTGTGCTCATCTACAGCAAGACTCCCCTAGAAAGTAGTCTGTAATTGTTATCTCTATTTCTTCACGGGTATTTTCTCTTCAGCCCATCCCACTCAGGTTCTGAGTCTACTATTTCACTGAAATTCTAATTGTCAAGGTGACCATGGGCCTGCATCATGCCCTGTTCAATGAAAATCCCCGATTCTCAGTGGCATGTGACAGTTAATGAATCCCTGTCCTTAAGATGCTTTCTGTATCTTCTGGCCACTCTTCTGGGTTTTCTTCTACTTTAGTGTTTGTTTGTTTCCTCACTTCCCTTTCCTTGATTCTTTTTCTTCTTGACCTTTAAATACTGGGTTTTCCCTAGGCTTAGTCTTCAGCTTTTTCTTTTCTTTTTTTTTTTTTAATTTTCTATCTTCAGCTTTTTCTTTTCTTTTTTTTTTTTAATTTTCTGACTACTTTCTCTACACAGTTGAGCTCATTAGTCCCAATGTTTTAAACATCAATTTTAGATTTCCAGCCCTGAACCTCTCCCTTGAGCATTAAACTCATTTACTAATTGCTTATTCAACATGTCCACTTGGTTATCTTATAAGTGTCTTGAAATTAGCATGTTTAAAATAAAAACCCCAACTTCTCCACACTTCCTTTCATCTCCCTTCTGCCTCTATTTTCTTCTCTCTGTCTTCCCCATCTTGGTCAATTTAATTGCTCAAATAAAAGCAGACAAACAAATAAACAATTCCTATGAGCCATCCCTGAGGTCTTTTGCTCTAATTACAAATCTGGTCTACCACCTTCACTTTGAAAACATCATTATGGAGCCATTGGTATGATGCAAAATTAGAGAACGACCACATCAGACCACAAAACAGAGGATGGCTACAACACTATGCAACTGTCAAATTACAATATTATATAACTGCCAAACCACTGCGATTTGTGCACCAGCCAAGTTGACACACAACCTTGGCCAATACAGTGAAGTTACTCTTCACTTACAATAGCATTCATTAGACTGAAATGTGTGTTTTTAATCTTTAAAATGTTCACACAGTCAGTTTCTTATTATTTTTATAAATGCAGATGATCAGATAACAAGCTAGTCAACAAGCGAGAAGTAGGTGTATATTAGGATTTAGGTTGTCAAGGGTTTTGTTTTATTTGGTTCTACAATTAACACCCCTGGAAGCAGCAGTCAAGAAATCAAAAGAGGCATTGTGTTAGGAAAATCTGCTAAAACGACCTATTTAAAATGCTGAAAAGTAAAGATGTCACCTTGAATTCTAAGGCATGCCTGATGCGAGCCATGGTATTTTCAACTGCATTATATGCATGCAAAAGCTGGACAAAGAACAAGAAAGACAGAAGAAGAACTGATGCCTTTGCATTGTGCTGGAGAAGAATGTTTAACATACACAGGCTGCGAAAAGAACAAACAGATCTGATGTGGAAGTACAACCAGGGTACTCCTTGGAAGTAAGCAAGGACGGCAAGATTGTGTCTTATATACTCTGGACATCTTGTCAGAAGGAATCAGTTCCTAAAGAAAGACATCATGCTTGGTAGAGTGGGGAGTTTGCAGAAAGACGAAGACCCTTTATGAGATGCTTGACTCAGTGGCTGCAACAATGGGCTTAAGCATAAAAATGATTATGGTCATGGTACAGGACCAGGTAGTGTTTCATTCTGTTGTTCATAAGGTTGCTATGAGTCAGGACAAACTCAATGGCATCTAACAACAACAGCAACAACAACAAGTGCATACTTTGATTTGATCACTTATCATGTTCAATATTACCACCACGTTTGTCCAAATAATGATCATCTTTCCCTTAGACTCCTGTTTTTGCTCACTTTATTTTCACTCTGCCTCCTATCTCACCTTGCTTTTCACCTCTGAGTAATCATTCAACGGGCAACCGAAATGGTCTACTTAAGACTTAAATCCAATCATTCCATTCACCTCATAAGCCTCCCTTGTCCCCAATCAAAGAAAATAAAACCCAACATTCCACCATTGTCTAGAACCAGATTAGCCTATCCTGCCTCTCATTTTCTCTCTGATCCATCTCCAAATTCACCGACCTTTTTAATAAATCTCCAATTTTTAATAAATCCCTAATTCTCACCCGAAGCAGTTTTAGTTCCCTTTGTCTGGAAAGCTCTTCTCCAGATGATTCTACAGCTCCACTCAGATTACTACATAAAAGTTACCTCTTCAGAGGCCTTCCCTGGCCACCTATTGAAATGCACAGCTTTATACACTATTATGATTAACATTCCTTCATAGATCTTAAAAGTATCTTACTTCATATTTTGTAAGTATTCATTTAATGTCTATCTTCCAACTAGAATAAAAATTTGAAGGAAGAAGCAGATTCCATGCCTTGTTTCCTGCCAAATCCTGAAGCTCTAGAACTAAGTATAGGACATGGTAATGCACAATCATATTTGACAAATCAATAAATGGCAATAATTATAATGCCTTCATCATAGAGATGCTGAGAGAATTAAATGTGATGTTGCATAAGTGGCAAACACTTTTTCCTGAGACAAATTGTCCCTCCTTCACTAATATAATGTCCTATTTTGATCTATGCATATGGTGACACAGAATAATGATTCCATTTCACACCTTACTGTGCAGCTAGGTATGGTCATGTGACTGAGTTCTGACCAATGAAACAGAAGCAGAAGTGCCACATGCAACTTCAGGGAAGAGATCTTAAAAGAAAGGAGCCTTTATCCTCTTTCTCCCTCCCTATGACTTGACTTTGGGCAAGATGGCTGGAGTTCAGAAGCTCCAACATCTATTGTGAGCGATAAGGTGATCTTAAGAGTAGAAGACAACTGTCATACCACAGTTCAAGATCTGTACAAAAGACACAAACTACACACTCAAATAGTGTCATGCATTGAACTGTGTCCACCAAAAAATGTATGTAGCCATTTGGCTAGTACATGATTCTTGGTATTGTATGATGTTCCTATATGTGTAAACCCTGTCTCTGTAAAGAGGGAGGATGAGTGATAGTTGTGTTGGTGGGGCTGGACTCAATGTGTAAAATTGTATTGCACCTTGAAGCAATCTTTTGAGATACAAAAGACAGAATGTAGCAGAGAGATTTGACAACTTCTTATTATGAAGAAGTAGTGCCAGAAGCAGAGTGCATCCTTTGGAAAGAACCTTGGGTCCCTTCACCTCAGAAGCTCCCATTCCAGGAGCAGACTGACAACAAGTATCTTCCTCCAGAACCAAGAAAGAATGCCAAGTCCAGGAACTGATGCTCTGAATTTAAACTTGTAGCCTACTTGTAGCCTTCTGTGTTGTGACAGAATAAAATTTCTCCTTTTTAAAGCTATCTACTTGTGGTATTTCTGTTATAACAGCACTAGATGACTAAGAATTTGGTACCATGAGTAGGGTGCTGCTGTATCAATTACCTAAAAGGTGCAAGTGGTTTTGCAACTGTGAATAGACAGAAGACTCATAAGGAACTGAAGAGAAGTTCTAACACTGGAGAAGGCACAGATGGTGAGAAGTGCATCATCAGCAGTAGAACTGGAAGACCAGTGTGAGACAGTTCTGGAGCCAACCCAAGGAGGGAGAGAGCTGAGTGCCTGTGTGCAGAGGTTTTTCTGACAGAGTGGGGTTTCTCTGAGCACTTAAATTGGTAAGACTACAGAGCTTTGGAGCACTTGCCCCAGCAGGGAAGATGCAGGGAGGAAGCCTAGGCCATGAGGCCACAAGAAGCAGAAGCCGAAGAGAGAAGGAGAGTGAGAAGTTGAGCTGCCTCAGTTTTGAAAGGGATAGCCATTACCCCAGGGATCTGTAACGGTGGAACCATGGCCTCTGTTGTTTCCAAGAGTGAAGTAGCCACTCAGATGGACTGAGAAAATGGAGACCCTAAGGTTGACGGAGCAGAGGTGCTCTCCCAGTAGGCATGGAAGGCAGAGCTGTAGCCCAGGGCCAAGGGGGCTTCACTCAGTAGCTAGAGGGTATGACCAATACCTAGAGTCTAGAGAGAGGGCCGTTGTGTAAAATATCTCAGAGAATGAAAGATTGTTTTCAAGACTTAAGGGCTAATGTAATGTGTTCTGCTAAATTTTCTTAGTGTCTGT
This sequence comes from Heterohyrax brucei, assembly GCA_028571685.1. Lineage (NCBI taxonomy): Eukaryota > Metazoa > Chordata > Mammalia > Hyracoidea > Procaviidae > Heterohyrax > Heterohyrax brucei. Next base: position 102,140,647 of record CM053151.1, read on the forward strand.
TCTGTCTTCTTTCTCTGCAATTTCATCCATTTCTAAAGGAAATGTGTAGCTTGTGCCTGCCTGTTCTGACATCATATTTTAGAAGCAGATGACTTGTACTGAGGAAGAATTTCTGGATTTTGGACTTGGACTTGGACTTAGGACTTCTATTTTGATAAGCTGAATATGTTTTACATGTTGCAAGGATGAGTTTGGGGGGCCAAAGGGTGGAATGCCATATATTGAATTGTATCTCTCTAAAAATGCATATAGTGATTGGGCTAGCCCATGATTCTCAGTATTTTGTGATGTTCCTATATGTTGCAAACCCTACCTCTATGATAGTAATGAGGAAGGATGGGTGGCAGTTGTTTTGGTGGGGCAGGACTCAGTACATAAGATTGTATTGTGCTTTGAGGTAATCTCTTGAGACATAAAAGAAAGAATATAGTACAGAGATTTGAGGATCCCATGTCACCAAGAATCAGTGCTGGGAGTAGAGTGAATCCTTTGCAAAAGACTTTAGGTCCCTTCACTTCAGAAGTTCCCAGTCCAGGGGAAGAGTGACAAAAAGGACCTTGCTCCAGAGCCAACAGGCTTTCCCTCAAACTGAAGTCCTGAATTTGGACTTGTAGGCTACTAGACTGTGACAAAATAAACTTTCTCTTCTTAAAGCTATCCATTTGTGCTGTTTCTGTTACAGTAGCAGTAGGTGCCTAAAACAAATAGTGTAATGGTATTGTGAATTGTGTCTCCCCAAAATACCTATTGTAAATCCTAAGCCCTATACTTGTGGATATAACGCCATTTGGGAATAGGGTTTTCTCTATAATCTCAGTAAGGTCACATCAATGTAAGGTTTATCTTAAGCTAATCACCTTTGAGATATAAAACCAGCCAATTCGGCACAGAGAAGAAAGCAGAAATGGGGGAAGATAAATGACAAGCCCCAAGGAGACCACCAAGAAACTGAGGAACTGAAGCTGAAAAGAGACAGGTAACTTTCCCTCAAGGCTGAAAGGAAAAGTCTTCTCCTAGAGCCAACAATCTGAATTCAGACTTATAGCCACTAAAACAGTGACAAAATAGATTTCTGTTTGTTAAATCCACCCACTTGTTACATTTTTCTTATAGCAGCCCTAGATGACTAAGACAGAGATGACTTTTTCCTCATAATAAAAGGGACAGAGCAAGATCAGCTTATATTGTGGGCACCAGTCTCCCACGGCCAGCAAAGTTTTGTGGTGGATCTTTTTGGCCCCTGTAGGGCAGATGTTGCACATGCACACCACTGGAAATACATATGGAAGTGAGTTGGTCACATGCGATATGGTACCCTTTGCATGAGTAAGAGAGATGCAAAGATGTCATGTGCCCAAAACAGAGAGAAGGTGATAAGACTCGGAGAGACAGAGAGAGCCAATTCCCAGCCTTTCTATCAGAGGATGTTTGGGGTCCAAGGGCTCTGCTTAGGTGGCGTGGATGGGAGACTAGAAGCACACTTACCTGCCCACACCAACCATGGAGGAACACAAGAAACCAAAAGCCTAGGTTCTTTCTACCACAACGTGAACCTATCTCATACCTACTACGACTGAACTTGAATGTGGGAAGAAAATAGACATCTCCCTTTTTACTTCACAGTTACTAATAATATTTTCTGATTTTTGCAACCATATGTCCTAATAATTTTAACCTGAAAATCCAAATAAACTACAGGCCATACATAGTAAGCCCTGAACAAATAGTATCTTTTGTTTTGTAGTACTGTTGTATTTTTTTCTTTTTTAAATTTCCTTGTTAAGGTTGCTGTATGCTACGTGTAATGCTTAAGGTTGTGTCTCAGCTTGGCCGAGCAGTGAATCTGTGGTTCAGAAGCTGTGTGATGATGCAGTTTGGTGGGTATATATAATGATGTAGTTTGACAGTTATGTAGTCATATACTTAAGCATTTACATAATAATGTAATCACACTCTGTGATGTGATCAGATGTGATTAGTCAATCGGTTGTAAGGCATGTTTCCTCAGGGATATAGCCTGTATTCAGTAAGCATATGGACATTCTGGCAAAGCTTGTTTGTTTGCTCGTGATCCTGCATCTGGCTTGTCATCATCTGACCTCCAGTTACTGGGGCGTGGCTGGTGGTCTGCCATATTGGCTGCCAATCTTGAGATTTGTCAGCCTCTACAGCCTGCCACCTGACCCGCCAGTCTTGGATTTTTTTAACACTTGAAGTTTCATGAGTAAGAGGAGCTTCCAGCCTGACCATGACTGATAAATTTCTCTCTTTCTCACAGAGAGCTCTGTGAGTTTGTGTGTGTGTGTGTGTGTCTATGTGTGTGTGTGTGTGTGTGTGTAGTGAACACTTCACTGGTTTTGCTTCTCTAAAGAATCCATCCTAAGACACTATGTGATATGCTTGTTCAGCAACAAGGATAAAAGTAAGACAGAACTTTGAATTAAAGGACATCGTGGTCTGCAGAGAGTGGGAATAAAAGTACAATGCCATGTCAAACGTGCTGTAAGGGGGATTATAGTGGTATTCATGCTGTGGGACAGCATGAAAGACAGCATAAGTCTTCCAGAGGGAGTTAGATCCCCCCTGCTAGGTTAGTAGGGTCTTACCAAAAGGAGGGCTTTATTGCTCAGATGGTCGCTTTCCTAAGAAAGTAGCTTCTTTTCTTCCCACCTCAACCAGTGCTTCATTGACTTTATGTTCAAAAGATCATTACAGCCAAAGAATTTGTTCAGCAGATGAGTTGGTGTCTTAGTAACCAAAGAGGTGACTTCCAGGTGGAATCTACCAGGTCTGACAGTTAAGTCTGCAAATCCATCCTCGAAAATGTGCTACATACCTCGTTGTTGACTATCACTGTGGTTACCTTGGAAGTACTCCCCTTGGGTAGCTATGCACCAGTGTCAGTGCCTAGTTCATCCTTCAAAGCAGTTTTGGAGCTCTTTCTGGAAAGGCTATCAGAGCTCTTGTCATAGTACCCTTGAGGTACTGAATGTCATCAAAATGTTTTCCTTTATGTTTGGGTGAAAAAAAAAGTCATTGGGAGCCAGAGCAGGTGAGTTGGGAGAGTGTTCCAATACAGTTATTTGTCTAGTCGTTAAAATCTCCCTCACTGACAACTATACAATTAAGTTCATGAACTTGCCACTGTGCTGCCGTGCCACCGTGCACGGTGGCTATTCCAGAAAGTTTCAAAATTGCTTTGAAGGGTAGATGAGGTGGTGGAACCAGTGCATAGTTTACTAAGGGGAGTTCTCTGAAGGTAACTGGTGGTATTCAGCAGTGAGGTATGTAGCAGAACAATTAAGTTCATGGACTCAATCTTCAGACCTTGTATATGATCAGAATTGTCAAAACAATCTAATGTCTCAGATGCAAGTTTTTGCAGGATAGTTAGTGGGAAGGAAGAGAGGCAGTGACACGAGAGGTATGTAACTGTGCAAAATTATGGATAATTTCCCAGAGCAAATAGCCATTTAAAGATTTAAGGTAACAATTTTTTTAGCAGGTTATAAAGAACAAACAATAAGTACTCCCTAAACCTTCATGGCATAGTGGTTAAGTGCCGTGGCTGCTAACCAAAAGGTCGACAGTTTTAATTGCCACACCGGCCCTTGGAAACTCTATGGAACTGTTCCACTGTGTTTTACAGGGTCGCTATGAGTTGGAATGAATTCGATGGCACTTGGTTTGGTTTTGCTGTTTTTTTATACTATCCCTTGTATTGGCAGGCAATATGGAGCTAGAGATAACATTTATTTTGTTATTTTCAGAGAGATGTTTTGTGTAAATTTCAAATGCTACACTTTCTCCATCACGTGTGTTTTGTAGCACCCGTCAGAAGCAAGACTAACAGGACAAAATACAGCTGGAAATTTCCTCTTTAAGATGTCTCTCCTGCCTGCAGTCTCAGTGGTTTTGCTGATTCCTAACTTCAGCTTTCACAATTGGCTCGTGGCATTGCCCATTTAATCACCTGGAACAAAACTGACCTTCTCTTTGTTCCTGAATTTTCTGTTTTACCTTTAGCACTGGATTTGCCGTTGGCTTACAGCTTTCCTTAGCCAGTCACTTGATTTTTATCTTGATACCTCTTCACACTAGCAGTTATTTAAATGCACCTTTTACCATGCCTTAGAGTCAACTGCAGTGCTGTGCAAACATACCTCTGAAAATATAATGAAATCTATCGAAAGATATTATTTGACCTGTAGGAATTGACTTTCAGATTTCCAAATTCAAGAATGTCTATGTGTAATGAAAACAAAACCAGATAAAATAAACAAAACACAACTGACCCAAACCCTCAAAAGTAGATCTGTAAAAACTGTAATTTCTGAAAATTAAGAGGAAAGAGAAAATAACATTTGCTTAATATTAATCTATTATACCTACCAACTCAGCTTCCCTTTGCCATGGTCTAAAGCAGCAATGCTTTTCATTGACTGAATAATTTATATCTTTCTTTGGAGAAACATACAATTGTCTGTAATCTCATGCATTCTGAAGCATCTCATTTTATGCCCCCCAAAAGCGTGATTTACTTTGAATGAGAAATATGGCCATGAAATGGAGTGTTTCCAGCATTCACAGATCAAAGGTAACTGGGGAGGAATAACTCAGATGCTTCCTGATGTTTTATGTTTCTGTGCACTAATATTTGCTTCACACCATATGTCACAGTAACACACAAATGCAAAAATGTAGAACAGCCCAGTGGTTTTTTCCTGCAACATCTGGTCTTCTGAGGAACTCTAGCATTTTAGAGATTCATGTTTAAATCCCAAAGCAGGTAGTATAATCAAATGCCTTGGTGATAGAAAGCAGGAGGAGGACTAGAAAGTCTTTCCCTTGTCATCAAATTGGCATCAGTAAATACTGTGATAATCTCCATGGAATTAGACAAACAGATCTAGAAGCCCAGTGGACCCTCCCTGAAAAGTCACGCACATCATGTGTTCCTAGAAGAGTAAAAAGAACCAGATGTCAGCCTTTTAAATGGAGGCCATCCTTCAGGTCTAATGACTCTTAGCTCTGTTCAAGGCAGTCAGCCTGGGAGGGACCACAACTGCCTGGAAAACGATAGCAACACTTCTAGAGCTGGCTTGGCCAGTCTCCAGAGAAAAACACCAAGAACTAAGTTAACTGGGTTGATGATATAACACATGCTAAACAAAACTAAGCTACGGAAAATCTGTCTTCGTATTTCCCACTTCCCTGCAGGAATAGCTGCATTTCTTTTCTTCAGTTCTCTGCCTGCTCCTTATTCTTTAACCCTTCCGTGGGTGATTAAAAAAAAAAAAAAGTGTTTGATAATGTTATGTTTCGTCACTGAAAGACTAGACGATGAATCCTTATTTAAATGTCGAAAGTTTCATATTTGAAAAAACAATACACCAACTTCTCAAGTTCCATGAAGTACATCACAAACATGGGATGTATCAGTCCCATGGTGCATCACATTTCCTGGCTGCATTTGAGTCACATAATGTCTTACTCAACTTTTCAAAAATAGACAAAGGGCATGCAAAATGCTAAATAAACATTGAATTTGCTATACATAATTCATATCTGTTTGATTTAGAGTGGGCTGTATCAGTACCACGTTTCATTAAGTACATCACATATGCGGTACATATGGTACCATAGCCCAGGAAGTGCATCTCATGAACTTTTTACCCTAAAAATAACTCATTTACTTGAATATTTTTGAATGCCAGTGACTGAACCTTACCAATAATAGGAAGGAAATAGTCAACATATTACCAAGAGTTATCTCACTGCACAGAAGCCAAAAAGTAATAGTAACAATTCATACAACTACTCCTCAGGGAAGCTTCTCCTCATAAGAATAGCACTCAACAGTCAAATGCAGCACAAGTCATCTTCTTTGTTTTTCAGGCAGTATTTAGGTGGTCTCATATTTCATCAGTTTCTAGGTGGTTTCATCACAATGCCAGAAGGCATTAAAGTGGCTCAAGGGCTTGTCAGTAAACTTCCAGGGAAGGAAAAATGTAACATAGCTTTATATGTCCATAGTCCGTGAAATAGTTAAGTCAGTACAATATAGTTTCTACCTCTACTGCTTTATAGGAACTATACACATACAAAGTAGCCAGCACATAAGCCTCTCTGTTTTTCTAACCACTATTGCAAAATCTTTTTTCTGATTTGTCTAGCTTTTCTGTTGTTGTTGTTAGGTGTCATTAAGTCAGTTCCATCTCATAGTGACCTTACGTACCACAGAACAAAACATTGCCTGCTCTTGTGTCAAGCCCAACAGTGTGCTGTTGCAGCCGGTGTGTCAGCCTGTCTTGGTGAGGTCTTCCTCTTTTCCACTGATCCTCTACTTTTCCATGCATGATGTTCTTCTCCAGGGACTGGTCTTCCAACAAATAAGGATTCATCATCTACTCTGTCAATGACGAAACATTATCAAACACTTTTTTTTAAATCACTCATGGAAGGGTTAAAGAATAAGGAGCAGTCCCTGGAGAAGAACATCATGAATAGAAAAGTAGAGGATCAGTGGAAAAGAGGAAGACTTCACCAAGACAGACTGACACACCGGCTGCAACAGTCCCTTTGGACATACGTGTTCAAAGTATGTAAGAGAGAGTCCCGCCATCCTTGCTGCTTAGGAGCACTCTGGCTACACTTCTTCCAGAATGGATTTGCTCATTCTTTCAGCATTCGTAGTATATTCAATAACTGTCATGGATGCAACTGTGCTCCCCAAAAGCTATGTGTAATAATTGGCCTCGGCCAGGATTCCCTATATTTTATGACTGTCTTCCATTTTGTGATTTTTCTATGCTGTTGTTAAAGGATTCGTTTGGGACTGTAAATCCCTTCATAGGATCACCTCCTGGCTCTCCTGGAAAGGGAGTTTTCCTGGAGTGTAGCTTGCACCACCCTTAATCTTTCCATCCTGAATGAGATAAAAGGAAAGGGAAGCAAGCTGGGAAATGGGAACTTCACACCACCGAGAAAGCAGCACTAGCTGACTAAAACAATGACCCTTAAATTTTGGTGTTTGCCAAGGCTTGGTTTTCTTTTTCTGTCTATATACACTCCTGGATGACCTGAAACTCTTTCACAGTTCCAGTTACTAGTTACATATCTGCTGCTTGTACTGATATCATCAGTTCGTACCTCCAGGTTTTTGCCTACCCTTCCCTATCCTCCAGGCGCTCCTTAGAAACTCTACGGGACAATTCTACTCTGACCTCTAGGGTCACTATGAGTTAGACCCAACTTTACAGCAGTGTGTTTTCCCTGTCCTGCTCTGTGCCCTGGGAAGCTGACCTCTATGAACTGATTCATTGGCTCCTTGGTCCTTTGTTTGACAAGCTTGTTTTTTGTCAATGGAAAACAACAGAAGGAAATTTGATGTTAGTAGGAGAGAGAGCCTACTCAGAAGTGGGTGTTTTTCTTTACCAAAGGCCTTTAATACTAAGTAACTTTGTCCTGTAGGTCTTGGCAGATGCCAATAATTTCTCCTTCCATTATTTTATTCCTTCAGTCTAAAAATGATGGCAGCTTTCAATTGTTAATTTCAGAGTGCTTCCTCAGTTATTGCTTTGTTCCCAGAAAGTAGCCAGTATCTTTGGAAGCAATTCATTCTGAAAGTCTCTTTAAATTATCTCTTCCTAAAATCCATCTATTTCTTGTCGGAAAAACACACTGATTCTACCCTAATCTGTATTTCAAGTTTATCTCTTTCACTTGAGCTCTAGATCCATAAGACTAAATACCAAGTGCACTGAGATGTCCATCTGGGTCTGCCAGAGTTGTCTAAATATTAATGTAACTGGGGCAACTTATCAGCATTTCTACCTACTCTTCTCAGTTTCCCTTGTCAGTGAATGGCATTGCCATTCATGTAGTTTTTCAAGCCAAACACCTGGAAGTCAGCCTTCAGTTCTTTCTTTCAGATCCCTCATCTAATTAAATGTTAATTCTTTTTAATTCACTTCTAAAAATCTCTCAAACCAACCCCTTTTTCCCCATCTTTGCCACCTCTATGCTAGCAGAGCTTGGCTAGTAACTGAAAGGTTGGAGGTTTGCACTCACCAGCATTTCTTTGGAAATTCTATGCAGCAGTTCTACTCTGTTCTGTAGTCAGAATCGATTTGATGGCAAACAGGTTTGGTTTTATTTTATTTTTTTAAGGCTAGACTGGACAACTTAAAAATATTATGTGATTGCCCCTGCAATCCATTGCCCATAGGGAAGCCAGAAACTTTTCTAAAATGCAAATTTTATCATGTCAAAACTCTATTTGAGAACCTTTAAATAGATTTCCATTGCCTTTGGACAAAATCTGGACTTCTGTACTTACGCTTCCCTATAGCACTCATTGTACTCTTATTATAATTTATTATTTGTATTCCAATCAGCCTCTACACAGCGGGACTTTGTTTTAGTCTTTAGCCTCTGGGTGACACAACTGCTTTGCTATTGACTACTAGCATAAAGTTTGCCCTTGCAAAAAAACCCCACTGTGTCAATGAAGAAAGCCCTGGTAATCGGCCTCAGCGAAGATCGCAGCCAAGAAAAACTGTATAAAGTTCTGCACTGTAAAATATGGGATCACTATAGCTCGATGACAATTTTTTTGATGTTATTATTTGCCCCCATTAGGGTGAAGATCTATTCAGCAAATGATCTGTTTGTCTTGACTATTGTGATGTCTTAATATGTTAGCAACATATGAAAACCACATATAATAAGTGTTCTATAAATACCAAATAGATAAATGAATGACTATAATTCCATGAAATAAAATGATATATAAGGGACACATTGGTTAGCAACCTCCACTTGTCCATCAGTTTGTTGTACTGTGGGAGTATGTGTGTTGCTGTGATGTTGGAAGCTGTGACACTGATATTCGGATATCATCAGGGTCGCCGATGGTGGACAGGTTTCAGCTGAGCTTCAAGACTAAGATAGACTAGAAGGGAAACTGCCTTTGAAAAAAAAGAGAAAAAAAAAAAAAACTGGCCAGGGAAAACCTTATAAATCGCAGCACAACATTGCCTATTATTAACCCAGATGAGCTCCCCAGCTTGAAAGGCACTCAGAAGATGACTGAAGAAGAGCTACCTCCTCAAAGTAGAGATGTTCTTAATATCAGGGATGGAGTCAAGCTTTGGGGACCCTCATTTACTGATGTGGCATGACTCAAAACAATAAGAAACAGCAGCAAATAAACCATTAATAATGGTATTTTAGTCAGCTAGTGCTGCTCTAACAGAAGTACCACAAAGTGGGTGGCTTTTACAAAGGAAGGTTTACCCTTACACAGTTCGGTAGGCTACAAGTCCAAGTTCAGGATGTCCATCCCAGGGGAAGGCTTTCCCCTTGTTGGCTCTGGAGGAAAGCCTGGTATGGCATCAGTCTTTGTCCAGGGAGCATCTTGGCACAGGAATCTCAGGACTGGAGGACGTACTTTTTTCCTGGTGCTGCTTTCTTGATGGTGTGAGATTCCCAGTTCTCTGCTTACTTCCCTTTCCTTTCATCTCTTGTAAGATGAAAGGATTAAGGGTGGGGCAAGCCATGCTCCAGGGATGCTCCCGTTACAGCAGAGCAGAGAGGTGGTGTTACAGAAGGACTCACAGTCCCATCCTAATCCTTTAATGTACAGCATAGGAAAACCACAGAATGGAGGACAGTCACAAGATACTGGGAGTCATTCCCCAGCCACATGGCTACACATATTTTTGGGGGGACACAATTCAACCCGTGACATCTGGGAACATGGACTTTAAGAAGTATGAATCTAGGAAAATTAGAAATCATCAAAAATGGAATGAAACACATAAACATTAATATCCTAGGCATTAGTGAACTGAAATGAATTAATACTAACCATTTTAAATCCGACAATCATATGGTCTACTACACCAAGAATGACGACTTGAAGAGGATCAGCATTGTATTTCTTGTCAGAAAGAACATTTCAAGATCTATCCTGAAGTACAATGCTGTCAGTAATAGTAAAATATCCATGAAATTATAAGGAAGGCCAGTTAATATAAGTATTATTCAATTTCACGCACCAACCACTAAGGCCAAAGGTGACGAGGTTGAAGAGTTTTACAAGCTTCTACAGTACAGAATCTATCGAATATGCAGTCAAGATGCACTGATAATTACTGGTGATAGGAATGCAAAGAAGAATGATCAGTAGTCGGAAAATATGGCCTTGATGATAGACATGATGCTAGAGATTACATGATAGAATTTTGCAAGACCAATGATTTCTTCACTGTAAATACCTCTTACACCAACATAAATGGTGACAATACACACGGACCTCACCAGACAGAATATACAAGAATCAAATAAGCTGTCTGTGGGAAGAGAAGATGGAAAAGCTCAATAGCAGCAGTCCTAACAAGGTCAGATGCCAGTTGCAGCACAGACAATCAATTGCTCATATGCAAGTTCAAATAGAAAACTGCTGAAAATTAAAACAAGTTCTTCGGAGCCAAACTAGGACCTTGAAAACCTGCCACCTTAGTTTAGATACCATCTCAAGAACAGATCTGATGTGTTGAACACTGGTGACTCAAGACCAAATGAATTGTAGAATGACATCAAAGACATCATTCATGAAGAAGGCAAGAGGTCATGTCAGAAGACACTCTGAAACTTGCTTTTGAATGTCGAGTAGCTAAAGCAAAAAGAAGAAATGATGACACAAAAGAATTGAACAGAAGATTTCAAAGGGTGGCTTGAGAAGACAAAATAAATTATTATAATGACATGTTGAAAGAGCTGAAGATAGAAAAACAAAAGGTAAGAGTGTGTTCTGCACTTCTCAATATGAAAGAACTGAAGAGAGATCTCAAGCCCTGAGTTGCAATAATGAACGATTCTACAGGGAAAATGCCAGACAATCAGGAAGCATCAAAAGAAGAAGGAAGGAATACAGAGTCACTGTACCAAAAAGAATTGGTTGACATTCAAAGATTTCCAGAAATAACATACAATCAGGAACCAATGATACAGAAGGAAGAAGTCACAGCTGCATTGAAGGCATTGGCCAACAACAAGGCTCCAGGAATTGATAACATATCAACTGAGATGTTTCAAAGAACAAATGTAGTACTGGAAGTGTTTGTTCATCTGTGCTAAGAAATTTGGAGGACAGCTACCTGATCAGCCAACTTGGAAATGAACCACATTTATACCTATTCCCAAGAAAAGTGATCGAACCAAATGCAGCAAGTATTGAACAATATAGTTAATATCACACATACAAAATTTTACTAAGGATCATTCATAAGTGTCTACTGCAGTATATTGACAAAGAACTGCTAGAAGTTCAAACTGGATTCAGAAAGTGTGTGAACCGGGGACGTCATTGCTAGTGTCAACTGGATCTTGGCTGAAAGCAGGGAATATCAGAAAGATGTTTACCTGTGTTTTATTTGACTACGCATGAGAATTGTACTGTGTGGACTGTAACAAATTACAGATAACATTGTAGAGAATGGGAGTTCCAAAACACTTAACTATGCACGTGAGGAATCTATACATGCATCAAGAGGCAGTTGTTGAAACAGAACAAGCGGACAATGCGTTATTTACAGTCAGGAAAGATATGCATCAGGATTGCATCCTTTCACCATACCTATTCAATCTGTATGCCAAGCAAATAATCTGAGAAGCTAGACTATATGAAAAAGAAAGGGTATCGTGACTGGAGGAAGACTCATTAACAATTTGTGTTATTTAGATGACATAACCTTGTTTGCTGAAAGTGAAGAGGACTTGAACCACTTACTGATAAAGATAAAAAAAAAAACTACAGTTTTCAGTAGGGATTATACTTGAACACCAAGAAACAAAAATCCTCACTACTGGACTGATAAACAACATTATGACAAATGGAGAAAAGTTTGAAGTTGTCAAGGATTTCATCTTACTTGATTCCACAACTAACACCCATGGAAGCCGCAGTTGAGAAATCAAAAGACACATTTCATTGGTAAAGCGTGCTGCAGACGACCTCTTTAAAGTGCTTGAAAGCATAGATGTTGCCTTGGAGATTAAGCTGCATCTGACCCAGGCCATGGTATTTTCCATAGGATCACATGCATGAAAAAACTGGACAATGAATAAGGAATACAGAAGAAGAATCGATGCCTTCGAATTGCCTGTGAATTACTAGAGAAGAATATTTAATATACCATGCACTGCCAAAGGAACAAGTAGGTCTGTCCTGGAAGAAGTCCAACCAGAGTGCCCCTGAGAAGCAAGGCTGGTGATATTTCATCTTTTATACTTTGGACAGACATTCTGTTAGAGACATCAGTCCCTGGAGAAGGATATCATGCTTTGTCAGCGCGTAAGAGAAAGACCTTCAACAAGAAAGAGAGACACAGTGGCTACAACAAGGGGCTTAAGCAGATTACTCATTGTGGGCATGGCACAGGACCGGGAAGTGTTTCATTCTGCTGTCACTGTGAGTCAGAACTGACTTGGTAGTATTGAACAACAGAGTAGACAGAACCAAAGTGTCTTCATTATTGGAGCACCAAAGATACTCATTACAATCTAACCCTGCAGCTGACATTTGAAGTGTATTGTTTTAGTCAAGCTTCATCATATTCAATATTAATTAATAAATCAAGAAAATAGAGCAAACTTTCTACCAGAAAAATAAATAATAATAAAGGAATATTATAATTCATGATCTGGCTAGAATAATAATTTTGAAATGCTTTGTCAGTATTGCATTATTTCCATACACGAGTCCTTCAGATTTTACTCCTCATAGAAATTACCTATTGTCAGTGAGGACTTAACACAGGAAGTTTAAGTAGGTCCCTTGTCATGTTTGCTTATATGATAGCAGTACAGAAGTTGTTCAGATGGAACTTTTCAGTTTCTGTCTTTATGAGTCAAACCTGACAGTTTCAACTCCCTCACTAGACCACTTACAGTATGAAGTTGGGAAACCCTGTTCAAATTTCATGGACCAGAATCAAACGTATTGGTTTGTTCATCTTTTTTAGTGCTTCTAAGGTTCAGTTGATACAGCTGAGGTAGGACACTTGGATTTCTTAGGGAACAGTAATTCTGCAAGTGTGTACGTGTTTGTAAAAGCATTTTTCTTAATTCAACAACACAGTTGTCATTTTAGCAAAAATGGGGCCCTTTGTGCCATTTGAGGTACCATAGCTCAATGTTGTCCAAATGACGGAGTCTTATTTAATTAAATAAAAAGTTTTTATGGTGCTGAAAAGGTGAATGTAATTTGAATTAAAATACATTATGAAAAATCAGGAGTCCAATAAAATACATTAATCGTAATTTTGTGCTTGGTGACATTGATGATCTCTTCCAATCCAGATTCCTCGGGTGTCAAATCATATAACATCACACTGGTGACACTAAGATGACACCAAGCTGCTGCCTTCAGAGAATGAAGAACACTTGAACATAAACTCTTTTATTAGCATTTTTCTTACTAAATGCTATTACCTCACATCTACAACATCAATTACACTTTGGAATGCAGTTGGTGTTTATGAGGTGTTTTAGTCACCTGGCACTGTTCTAACAGAAAATGACAAGAGTGGATAGTTTCAGAAAGAGAAAGCTTTATTGTCACAGTCCAGTAAGCCATAAATCCATTTACAAGTTACAAGCCCGTTCACCAAGGGAGGTTATCACAGTCCAGGAGGCTGAGTTCAAATTCAAGGAGACCATCTCAGCATGGGAAGCCCAGGTCCAAAGGACATCCTCTGCTCTCAGTGCTGCCTTTGTGGTGGTATCAGTTTCCCAACCCACTCTGCTCACTTCTGTCCCTCATACCCCACAAGCTGGTCACTTGAATTCTGTCTCACCAGCATCATTGCTGCCTTTCTCCCTCATCAACATTACAGAAGCAGGATTCACAACTCATGGGAGGAATGGCCGCACTCTGAGATAGCCAAGTCAGATCAATACATACACTTTTGTGGGGAAACAATACAATGCACAACATCATGACACACCAAGATAACCCTATTACCCTAGTCAAGTTCTCCATATAGAGATGTTAAGGGATCAGAGCATTGTGCTTTCATTAACTACTGAATCTACTCTGCGAGAAGTCCTCGCATACTGGCACATTCTTGGCCTGTATCTTGAACTCCACTGACACATTTTCACTTGTAATTCTTTTTCCTAGTGTATTACTGGAATAATCATATTCTCATACTTAAACCCTGAATGTAATGAACAGCAAAGTGCTGCACATGGCCCCTTTGTGTTGTGTCACTCTCTAGTAATTCAGATTATACTCTTACTTTGAGACATTCAGATTCCTAGACTTCAGCGTATCATTAGCCATGTAGACAAAGATTTCTGCAGTTCTGAAAACAATCAGAGAATTATGAAAGAAATAACATTTATCTTTGTCACTATTCCAGAGGTCCCTTTTCTACGTCTATGGCCCCTTAGAATCCTGATTCAAATAATGTTAGAGATATGTTGATTCCATGTTGATTGCCTGTTGGGCATCTGCTAGCTAATTTGAACGTGTATATTTTGAAAAATCTTCCAGATATGATGGAGTCATGGGGGCGTGGTGGTTGAGAGCTCAGCTGCTAACACCGAAAGGTAAACTATTTGAATCCACCAGCTGTTCCTTGGAAACCCTATGGGGTAGTTGTATTCAGTTCTATAAGAGTGTCATGAGTCAAAATTGACTCAATGGCCATGTTTTTTGTTTTTGTTTTTGTTTTTGTTTGGTTTGGCAATAGCTTAGCTTGTCACAGATTGAATTGGTATCGAAATGTGGGTAACAATTTGGCTGGGCCATGATTGCCATTACTGGGTAGTTGGCCTCAATTTTGTGATTGTAGTTTTCATACATGTTCTAAATTCCTGACTTTGATGGGTGAGGTTGGATTATGTCAAAGAGTATTAGGGTGGCACTCTAACACCCTCACTAAGGTCACATCCCTAATCCAATGGAATGAGAGATTTCCTGGAATGTAGCCTGTACTACCTTTTATCTCTTAAGAGATAAAAAGGAAAGAGAATTGAGCAGAGAGTTGTGGGCCTTATACCACCAAGAAACCAGTGCTGGGAGCACAGCACATCCTTTGAACCTAAAGTCTCTGTGATGAGATTCTCCCAGATCAAGGAAAGATAGATGAATCACGATGACCTTCCTCTAGAGCCAACAGAGAGAGAAAGTCCTTTCCTGGAGCTGGTGCCCTGAATTCACACTTCTAGCCTACTGGATTGTAAGATAATACACTTTTGTTTGTTAAAATTATCCACTTGTGGTATTTCTGTTATAACAGCACTAGATGACTAAGACAGATATTAAAGAATATTTCTTCTATTATTGATGTATTTTATAATCCTCTCCATGTTTCAGTCTTTTCCTATGACCATAACAATGATCAGACTCATAAATTTTAAGATAATTATTTGGGAAAATGGTTGATAGCTCACTCTTTGCTTGACCCAGGAAAAATTTAGTTTACTATTACTTGCAAATAAAAGATGCACAGAAAGTCATCTAAGTCAGTCTTTCATCTTCAAGAAACTCTTAAATCCTAAGTTTTAAAGGTATGAAGAGATAAGTTGAGGAGATAAGTAAAGCCAAGGGAGAAGAGGAGAAAAGGAAATTGATTAAGTAACTTAAAATTTATTTTGTCTCTGAAACACCAGGGTGAGCTTAACTCCACAGCATTATTTTGGTAAACATTCCCTGCTTCCATGGCTGGTGTCTTCAGATATCTTTTCTGGGAGCCACAAAAACAAAGCCAAGTGTCATCGAGCCAGATCCAGAGCCACAAAGCAGTCATCAAATCCTTGGATCTCATGAGGAATAAATAAAATGATTGTTTTCAGGGATCTTTAAATGTTCTCAATTCTGAGCATTTGCAGCTCATAAAACACATGCCATGAAAAAGTTGTTCTTCAGTTTCGATGTCAGACACTGACACTGAGTTAAATTACTAAAACAAAATTTGGTATCAGTGAATAAAAGTGATGAATGGAAGGATGTTCACTGTACTTTTTTTTTAAAAAAGGAACAACTTCATTGTATTAAAATTTTAAGCCCCAAAATATAATTATCCTGAAAGCAAGATTATTAACAGTCATAACAGTCGGAAAGATTTTAAAGAGAAGGAAAACATTTTCTAGTGGCAAGAATTTTTCAAAATGCAGGTAAATTCAATGTAGCAAATGTATCATGAACTCAGGCCTTTTATAAATAAGTACATAGTGGTTTCCCTATAACAAAATATTGATGGTTTGCCTGACATAATGCACTATGACTAGAATTTCCCCTTTGGCCAAAAAGAAAAAAAAATCATATCCTTTCATGTTTTTCTTCAATTGTCATTGAAAAAATCATAATGCGCAGCAGTGCCTAAACCACACATAGCTATACACATATATCTGAGGAGCCCTGGTGGTGCAGTGGTAAGTGTTCAACTGCTAACTGAAAGGTCAGTGTTTTGAATCTACCAGCCACTTTGTGGCAGCTTGCTTCTGTAAAGATTGCAGCCTTGAAAATCTATGGGCAGTACTACTTTGTTGTATAGGGTCAGTGTGAGTCAGAATCAACTCAATGGCAATGCGTTTGACCTATAGCCTGATAAAAAGGAATCTCTACAAGTCCTCCAGGTTTGATTGGTCAGTATTTTTCTGAATTCAAAAGAACACTGAAAACACAAGCAATTTTCTTCTTTCCATGTTGACTTCTAAAATAACGTTTGCATCAAGCCTGCAGAGAAACTTGGGTATTGAAACTCATTTTCAATTAGCAAGGAAAAATCAAAGAGAATTTCCAGTAGTGACTCAATTAATCCAACTACAGCAGGGAATATACCCTAGTAGTTAAAGAACTGGGGGGAGGGAGAATGCCTAAAATACAATTCTTGTTCTAAAGCTTGAAAACTGAGGAGCCAAAGGCAGTTCTACTTGTCTACCTGCAAACCCTAGTGGTGCAGTGGTTAAGCACTACATCTGCTAACCAAAACATGAGAGATGGGAATCCACCAGGTGCTCCCTGGAAACTCTGTGAAGCAGCTCTACTCTGTACTTTACCATCGCCAGGAGTCAAAAGCAACTCGACAGCAGTGGGATTTTTTTGGTTACTTGTCCTTTAGGTTTCCCCTTTATAAAAGTCAACAAATGAAATTTAATTTAGTTCAACGATTTTGTAAGTGTTTATTAAATATTTATAGGCTCTACTGAGAGTGTTTGTGGAGTAGAGTAAAGCATGATCCTGCAGACGGATAAGGCTACTGGTTGCCACTTACGTCTTACATTTAATTTGTATTCCTTAGGTCTTCCTTGACGTCAAAGATATTTTCACATTTATCTTCATTCTCTGATGTTTTTTACCTCTCTAGATGGGAGATATTTTAGCAGATGAGCTTTGATAGAATCAGTTTCAGTTTTAAATCTCCCTTGAGAGGCAGTCACATATTGCAGGTTCACCTATGTTGATTCCAATGAAGTCTCTTGAGTAACTGTCCTCCAGTCATATGCATATGTTTAGGCTTCTGGCTGAGATTTCACTGACTCAATCATTGGTTAGAATTGTTTTAAGGAAAAAAAAATGTTCCTGAATGGCAAAATTCCAAATAACATCTACATTATCATTTCTGGTGCACTATCTCTACCACGTCTTTGACAAGCCAAGGCCAGTCCTGACAAAGTACAAATTCTTTCTTCCCAGGGTAACACACTTCGAGCAGCAACATCCTACTGACAGTATGGGAGCAGACTCCAGGGTAGATGCAATTCAGGATGACAGTGGACTGCCCTTGCTTCTTCTTGACAGATGAAACAATATGTCATTTTTTTCTTTATGATGCACTGCAAATAATTTACAAGTACAAACTTTTTCCAAAAAAAAATTAAAAAATATATATTACCATTATCACTATATAGGAAGTATTCTGCTGCTTATGGTTTTTATTTTTACATAAGCTTTTCCCTCTGTTTACAATATCTTTCTATTTTCATCATCAATAAAGTCTAATTACTAAGGATATAAGCCTTGCTTGGAAATCGAGCCACCATCCTAGTCATGACCATCTTCCCATAGTCTGTGATATTCCTTCTATTTGTTAGCATGTCTCACATTATAATATTAAGTTTGACCCTCTTAGCTATCCTGGTGGTAGGCTCTGACTTCCCTGAAATTGGAGGACCGGTGGCATCACTTTGGTGTCACTAGGTCTTCTAGCACAATCACTAGCACAGAAATATATTAAAAGAGACATTTTTGTTGAGTTGATGCACCTAGTACAATTCACCAATGAGTGCTCTCAATAAGTGTTATGACCTAAGTTTACATATCCATTATTGTTACATAGGAATTTCCTGGGTGTTACAAAAGATTAGCACATTTTGCTGCTAACTTAAAGGCTGGTAGTTAGAGTCTACCCAGAAGCACCTCAAAAAAAAAAAAAGACTTAGAAATCTACTTACAAAAACAATCTGCCATTTAAAATGCTATGGAAGAATTCAACACTATATTTTAAAAAGAAAAAATAAAAAAATCCACCATGACCAGATAAAATTCCTACCAAGGTTGCAAGGGTGGTTTAACATTAGAAAAACAATGCAATCAGCCTCATAAATAAAAGACAACAGCCACGTGATTTCATTAACTGATGTAGAAATGGCGTTTGACAAAATCCTACACCAATTCATGTTAAAAACTCTCAGCCAAATAGGAATCGAAGAGAAATTCCTCAGCATAACAAGCAGCATTTACACAAAGTCAACAGCCAACATCATCCTCGATGGAGACAGCCTGAAAGCATGTTCCTTGAGAAAAACAACCAGACAAGTGTTACATGGTACTGGAGGTTCTAGACAGAGCATTTAGGACATAAACAGAAACAAAAGGCATCTAAATTGGTAAAGAATAAGTAGAAGTATCTCTACTTGCTGATGATCTGATATTATACAGAGGAAACCCTAAAGAACCCACACAAAAAAATCCAACTTCGAGAACTAACAGAAGAGTTCAGAGAAGTATCGAGACATAAACATTCAAAAATCAGTCAGTATTACTCTACACGGACAGAGAGACGGTCAAAGAGGGAATAATCACTGAATCAGTACCATTTACAGTAACCCCCAAGAAGGTAAAATAGAATAAATTGTACTAGAGACCTAAAAGACCTCTATAAAGCAAACCACAGGACACGACTGCAAGAAACCAAAAGAGATCTACACAAACGGAGAAACACACCTTATTCATGAATAGGAAGACTCAACATTGTGAAAGTATCTATTCTACCCAAGGCAATCTATAGATACAATGCAATCCCAATCAAAATTCCAGTGGCATTTTTTGATGAGATGGCAAAACAAATCACCAATTTTAAAAATACAGAAAGGGAAGAGGGCCCAGATAAGTAAAGTATTACTGAAGGAGAAGAGAAAAATGGGAGGCTTCATAGTACCTGACTATTACACTATTACACTTCCACAGTAGACAAAACAGCCTGGTACTGGTACAACAACAGATACATAGACTAGTGGAAGAGAATTGAGAACTTAGACATAAAATCATCCAGCTATGAGTGGCTGATATTTGACAAAGGCTCAAAGTCCATTCACTGAGGAAAAGACAGTCTCTTTAACAAATTGTGTTGACACAACTGGATACTCATCTTCAAAAAATGAAGCAAGACCCATACCTGACACCATGCACAAAAACTAACTTAAAATGGATCAAAGAATTAAATATAAAATCTATAATGGTAGGGACCATGGGAGAAACAACAGAGTCAAGCTTAGTAGTCCTAACACATGACATAATCAGAATACAAAACATTACTAACAATACACAAACACCAGAAGAGAAAAAAGGATAACTGGGAACTTGTAGAAATCAAACATTTTTTTCTCATCCAAAGACGTCACCAAAAGAGTAAAAAGATAACTTGAACTGGGAAAAATTTTGGAATATGACAAATTGAATCAGCATCTAATCTCTAAAATCTACATGATCTTGCAAAACCTCAACACAAAAAGACAAATAACCCACTTGAAAAATAAGCAAAGGATATGAACAGATACTTCAGCAAAGAAGACGTTCAGGAAGCTAACAGACACACGAGGAAATGCTAACAATCATTAATCATTTGAGAAGTGCAAGTCAAAGCTACAATAAGATACCATCTCACACCAACAAGGCTAACATTAATTCAGAAAGCACAAAATAATAAAAGATGGAGAGGCTTCTGGAGAGACTGGAACACTTATACACTGCTGGTGGGAGTGTAAAATTGTACAGCCACAAGAGAAATCAACTTGGTGCTTCCTTGAAAAACTAGAAATAAAAAAACCTTATGATCTGGGGAACCCATTCCTTGGAATACATCCTAGAGAAATAAGAGCCATCATATAAATACATACATGCACACCAATGTTCACTGCAGCACTTTCCATAGAAGGAATTAACCTATGTGCTCATCAACAATGAATGGATAAACAAATTACAGTATATTCACACAATGGAATACCATGCAACAATAAAAATAATGCTTTTGGTAAAGATCTCATAACAGGGAGGTATTTGGAAGGCATTATGCTGAATGATGTTCATCAGTCGCGAAAGGACAAATATTGCATGAGACCTCTGTCCAAAGAACTCAAGAAAAGATTTAAACACAGAAAAAAACATTCTTTGATGGTTACAATTGTTGCGGGAGGGGAGAGGTTAGAGGGATGTTCACTAACTATACAGTAGACGATAATTATTTTAGGTGAAGGGAAAGACAGCACACAACATAGGAGAGGTCTGCACAACTGTACTAAACCAAGTTTCTGAATACAACCAAACACTTTGAGGGGCAGAGTAGCTGGAGCAGGGGTCTGAGGTCCATAATTTTGGGGCACATTTAGGTCATTGTCATAAGAAAGTTCTGCATCTCATTTTGGTGAGTGTGTTTGGGGTCTTAAAGTCTAGGAAGAAGCCACTTAAGATGCATCACTTGGTCTCAACCTATCTGGTTTAAAGGAGACATGAACACCAAAAACATACGGAATATATGTGCTCAAGAGATAGAAAAGGCCATATAAATGAATCAGAGACTACCTCAGCACGAGACCATAAGAACTAGATGGTGCCTGGCTACCACCAATGACTGCCAGGAGGAGGACAAAAGCGTGGTACTGAACACAAGCTCTAGAAAAAGACCAGACTTGTCAGACTGGAGCGTCTTTGGAAGACATGGCTCCCAGACTCTCTGTTAGTCCAGAACTGAAAACATTCCCCAAAATCAACTCTCAAAGATTGGACTGTATTATAACACACAAAATGATATCGATGAAACGTGTGTTTGTTTGCTTTAATAGATACATAAGACTAAATGAGCAGATCCTATCCAGAGGAGTTTGTTGAATGGACATGGGAAAGACGCAGTAGAGAGGTGAAGTATGCTCTCACAATGTAGGCAGATCAGCTAGGGTCATATAACAACATGTGTGTAAGTTTCTGAACGAGAAACTAACTTCAGTTATAAACTTTCTCTTAAAGCACACATACAAAAAAGCCTTACAGAGTACAGTTTTACTATACACATAGGATCATTATTAAGTTGGAATCAACTGAACCAAACCAAAACCAAGTCCATTGCCACTGAGTTGATTCCAACTCATTGCGACCCTATGGACAAAGGAGAATTGCCCCTTAGAGCGCTCAGTGGCTTTGAACTGCCAACGTCTTTTTGTTAGCAGCCATACCTCTTAAGTGGTACACCACCATGGTTTTTCCATGTAGACAATAGATTACCTTTACACTTTTTCTTCCTAGGTTGATCTCTGCCTCCAAAGTGATCTCTTATAGCCGTTATTTGTTGACATTTATCTTCTTTACTAAGATCTTTGATAAAAGATATTTTGCCCTAGTTACTGTGTGAATGAAGAAAAACAAATATTTTTGAATACATAAACAATCCAATATGAAGAGATGACCGATGAATGTTCTTGGTGTTGTGGATTGACTCCACAGCTATAAGATTAGTCAAGTAGAAACGATAGCTGGGATTCAGAAGAGGAGAGAAGTTTGGAGATGCTATAGGTTGAGACTTTTTCTGTTGTTAGGAGCTCTCAAGTCAGTTCTGACTCATACAGACCCTAGGCGCAGGAGTATAAAACCCTCCCCAGTCCTGTGCTATCCTCACATCTGTTTCTGTACTTGAGCCCATTGTTGCAGACACTGTGCTAATCCATCTTGCTGTTCCTCCCTGGATCTCTGCTTTACCAGGCGTGATATCCTTCTGGAAGGACTGACCCCTCCTGACAACATACCCAAAGTATGTCTCCCCATCCTTGCTTTTAAGGACCATTCTGGTTGTACTTCTTCCAAAACTGATTTGCTCATTCTTTTGGCAGTCCATGGTATATTAAGTGTTTTTCTCCAGCACCACAATGCAAAGGCATGAGTTCTTCAGTCTTCCTTATTAGTTGTCCAGCTTGTGCATAAATATGAAGGGAGTGAAAACATCACAGCTTTGGTCAGGCACACCTTAATCTTCAAGGTGACATCTTCACTTTTTAACATTTTAAAAAGGTTTTTTGCAGCAGATTTGTCCATGCAATGTCCAGGAATCTTTTGATTCCTGGTTGCTGCTTCCATGGGTGTTCATCATGGAGGCAGGTAAAATGATTTCCTTGAAAACCTCAATCTTTTCTTCATTTATCATAATGTTGCTTGTTGGCCCAGGTGTGGGAATTGTTATATTCCTTATAGTGAGGTATAATCCTTACCGAATGCTGTGATCTTTGATCATCATCAGTACGAGCTTGAAGTCCTCTTCAGTTGCAGCAAACAAGGTTGTATCACCTGCATAACAGAGATTGTTAATGAGTCTCCCTCCAATTCTGATATCCCATTCTTATTCATATAGTCCAGTTTCTCAAAGTGTTTGTTTAGCATATAGACCAAAAAGATATAGTGAAAGGATACAACCCTGATGCACACCTTTCCTGAGTTTAATCCACACTGTATCACCTTGTCTGTTCAACCAGCTGTGTCTTGATCTATGTACAGATTAAAACTAAGTGTTCTGGAATTCCTATTCTCCTCAAGACTATGTATAATTTCTTATGATCCACACAATCGAACGCTTTTGCATAGTCAATAAAACACATGCAAACACCTTTCTGTTATTCTCTGCTTTCAACCAGGATTTACGTGGCATCAGCAATGGTATCCCTGGTTCCACATCCTCTTCCAAATCTGCCTTGAATTTCTGACAGTTCCCTGTCTACACACTGTACATCCACTTTTGAATGATCTTCAGCAGAATTTTGCTCACATGTGATATTAATAATATTGTTCAATCAGGTCATTTAGGATAATAATAAATGAATCCTTCCACAGACTAAAACCATTAGCCATAGCCAGAATTAAAAAAAAAAAAAAATCCCTATCAGACATTGCCATAGAAATAGAGGATGTGACTCTATATACAGTATACTATTGTTCATTGTCATTGAGTTCAAACAATTTTGACTCATGGTGATGCTAGGGTTAAAATCTTGGTACTGATGAAAAGTATTTATTGCTTTGGTAATCTGAAAAGCAGTCTTGAGTTGTCTCAATCTAAGAGATAGAAGGCAGTCAGTAAAAGCACAGATCTATAAC
This sequence comes from Heterohyrax brucei, assembly GCA_028571685.1. NCBI lineage: Eukaryota > Metazoa > Chordata > Mammalia > Hyracoidea > Procaviidae > Heterohyrax > Heterohyrax brucei. The sequence continues at coordinate 102,164,297 of CM053151.1, forward strand.
ACCGAGATTTCCAAGAAACTAAACAGACGATATGGGACCTAATAAACTCCAGCCATGAAACCCACAGGGAACCAAGGAAAAATGAGTCTGAAAAATCCCTCTCCCACTAAACAGGTGTGTTCATTTCCAAGTGACTTGGTTTCTTTGGCAGTCCTGGCTTATTGCCTATTAGAAAAGAGAATCACTTCAGGGGCCTTAGAGCTGACTGGCTCCCAGACAAAATGCTTTGACAATTCTTATATGTTTTTTCTTTTCATCAAAGCACCCAGATATCAGAGTGTTTCTATACCACCAAATGGAGACCAGCCCTTTTGTCCTTAGGCCTGTGAGTTCTTAAAAACTGGAAGCCACACAGGGAATCATCACCCAAGTGATCACATAATGCAGCTAACCATGATCAGCAACAGAGGCTAACATCAGTCTATGTTTTGCTGAAAGAAATTAGGAAAAAAAAAAAAATTACTCAGCTATGAAAGCCATTTCCTACTCAGTTGTAGCCAGCCCCAAATTGCGGTTACATGGATCCAAGATAGCAATAACACATACACCCTTCAGTTAAAGCTCAAGACCTGTGATTTAGCACTGAACGCCAGCAGACAACTAGAAATGTTTTTTCTTTCCTTTCATCCAGCTGGTCGACAAATATAATAAACTGGAGGGGCCTGCAATCAGCTCCTTCAGAGAGCATGGATGAAAGAGCAAAAGGCAGAAAGATTTTACATGTCTAGCTAGCACAGCATCTCTGGGGAAGTCTGCTGAGGGGGGAAACATCTTTTAGTATTATTGCAACAGACTACCTTTCATCAAAGGTGTTTAAGATGACTGAAACATGTTAATTAAATTTCCCTCCAGACCTGTGGGATTGGGATCACAAAGTACCATTAGAAAGACAACAGGGCAACTGTTATCCAGACCAGTGATGATGCAATCATTCGTGCACAGGACCTTTGTATTATCACACACACACACACACACACACACAAACATATATATTTCCCAGAATCTATATAGTCAGAACTGTGAAACCAGTCTTATGTTGTTATACCTGCTTCCATTCTCTAAAGTTCAAAGGGTATCATAAAGTTTAAGGGGGAACTTCAAGGAAGTTAAATGCCAAGAAAAGGAACATGAAATATGGAACAGGTAGCACTCTGGGAGTCACTCAAGGCCTTCATCTTGCATCTGTCTAGTGTCCCCTGGCTGCCATGACAAAAAACCACAAACTGGGTGACATAAGGATGGAAATGTATTGTCCCAAGTTCTAGAGTCTAGAAGTCTAAATGAATGTGTTGGTTAAGCCATGTTTTCTCATGGTAGGCTCAAGATTAAATTTCTTCCTAGTCACTTCCAGCTTTTCACACCTCAAATGTTCCCTGGCTGGTGGATCTTTCCTGGCTATTCTTCCTCTCTTCCTCTGTGTCTCTTTTATTAGGAATTACTCAGATTGGTTTAGGATCCACACTACTCCAGTATAACCTCATGTTCATTTAAATGATAGTATTTTCAACAATCCTGTTTCCAAACCTGATCACAGTCACAGGCACCAGGAGTTAGGATTTCAACCTGTCTTCTTGAGGATCAAAATCCAATACAAAATAGCATCTCCTAGTGAGAGGGCTTTAGCAGTAATGAGGATTCTTGAACTCTCAGAGTAGTGTACTCAATTACTCTGTATGGAAAGATTGACAAATACTGTCCATTCTTTCTTAACATTTAGCTGCTAGTTTCTGGGAACTCAAAACTGTTTAATTCCTAGCAGTTCTCCTGATTTAAGAACCATGTCTAAGTGAGTGATTTCCTTGTCTGGGTTTCAGTTTAAATCTTAATATTTTCAGATAGCAAGTTCTTGTTAATGTACTTCCAGGAAGCTCTGGAGATATATGGATTAAATAAGACAACCATGAATTCCTCTGGACTTAAAAAAAAAGAAAAAAAAAGAATGCCCTCCACCCTATCAGAAACATCTTTTGCTCTCTTCTAGAGCTCTTTATCTTTTAAGACTACTTCTCTGTGGTATAGCTAGTTAAGCACTGTGTCTGTTAAACAAAAGCACAGCAGTTCAAATCCACCAGGTGCCCCTTGAAGACTCTATGGAACAGTTGTATTCTGTCCTTTAGGGTCATTATGAGTTAGAATTGACTCAATGGCAGTGATTTTGGTTTACTTTTTGAATATGGAAAAAGATTTTTTTTAAATTAATTCTCTCTTCAGTGCCCCTACACCTACCATATAGCACCTTCTTCATCCACTTCTTCTCATGGCTTTTCAGCTCTTCCATCCAGAAACTGCATCCTTTATTATGCTGTTGCTGTAGTGGGCACCTAATCATTTATTTATTTGTTTGTTCTTTCATTCATCAAAGTTTTTGAGGTTTCACTGCTTGCCATTCAGTACTGGGAAGTCCTTTCCCTTCTCCATATGTGTAATTTCACTAATTATTCAAACTCAAGTCCAAGTGCTTTCTAAAGCTTCACTCTTGTCACAACATTCTCCCACAGTCTTCTACTGAATTCTATGATAAATTTCCTCTTCCTTAGAGTGTATCACTGTCTATCCAGTATTGTAACAGCATGTGTCTGTCTTGTGTCTCTTATTCTTTGGGCTGCATACTGTCCACATTTGCCCTTGCTGTATGCTGTTCACATCTGAAAACATGCAGGCCACTTAGTAAATACAGCAGGAGAAGGAAACAGGCTTTTGAGGTTATCTGAGCCATCATTTTACCCTTTGTAATTATAAAGGCAAAAAGAGTCTAAAGAGCAAAGAAGGAATATTAGCAGTTTAAACATAAATGTAGATATAAAAGTCTACTTTTACTTCTGATGATAAAATCTTATATATGTCAAGTAATATATGCTTCAGTTTATATAGAGTAACAAAAGACAAAATGAGCCATGTTAGAAAAGTGAAAGATTCTTAGCCTCTATTAAAAAGCTCAGACATTCCAAAGTAAAATTGCTAGAGGAAGTCATGGAATGTGCTAAGCACTCACTCTAAAATAATGTGTGTTACTCAGAGAACTAGAGATAAACCATCCCAGGGGGCTAATCAACAAATCTTGCTTCTACGGTGGGGCAAACTGCTGGTGCTATGAATCTATTTTTCAAGATTTGCTTCTTCTATCCTTCCTCATGCCTATTTAGAGGTATAGGTAAGAACACATTACTTGCTTTGGCCAAGCAAATACTAGTGGAATAGATATAAATGCCTTCCAGGAAAAGCCTTTAAAAGCCACTACACAATATGCCATATTACTCTTCCACTTTCACAGCACCATCAGCACACACAACAGGCATCAAGGAACCTAAGCATGGCTGCCTTAGAGTCAGGAGTAAGGGGAATATTGTAGTTGAGACAATCTTGGAAATACTGACAACATAATAGCAGTTAGATTTCCTCTCTCCCTCTCTCTCTCTATGTATTTTAAATTTCCTTATGGGATTTGGGAAACAAAGTGGGTAAAGGAAATTTGAGGAGAAGAGAGAACGGATAAAGAGGGCTCTTTGAGTCAGTGTTTTTTTTAGAAGAAAATACATTTTTTTCTCTCTTTTACTATGAAATTGCAGAACATATTTCAATTATTAGTCCTTAGAATAGAATTATAGGAAAGGAATGCTATTGACTAACAATCATATAAAGACAAGTTCAACAAGGGAAAAAAAAAAGAGTAAAGCAATTGAGAAACTAAAAATAAAAAATATTATCATTTATGAAAGTAATGATTTTCTGTCCACATGGGTTAGATGATCCAAATATAAAAAACTAAAGACTTCAACTGAAATAAAAGTCTTGTTCCATATGAACATCTCAGCACATAGAGAACTGCATATACTCAATCTTTTCTTGGGTTAGCCATGGTATCAGGGAAGAAAAAGTTCAGCTCCAAGTGACAAACATCCCCAAATAACACTGGTTTACAATTTGGTGTTTGTGATGCTTAAGATTATGTGTCAAGCTGGCTGCACCATGATTCTCAGTGTTTTGGCAGTCATTTATTGCTGTGATCATTTCTTTCATAATATTTCATGTGTGATCCCCTCATGATGAGATCTGCTGTGAGTAGCCAATTAGTTGAAAGGGAGTTTCCTTGGTACATGATCTGCATCTGAATATAAACAGATGTTCTGCTTTCACCAGTGCTGGGTATGGCAGCTGGCTCCTTTTCTTTGGACTTGAGGTAGCAGCCTACCTGTGGTCTTGCCTGCCAATCTTGAGATTTATTGATATCCACAACATGTAGGCAGAAGCCCTGCTCTCCAACCTTCTGCTTTTGTGTTCACCAGCCCTAATGGCTAAATGAATCAGGAGAAGCCTCTATCCTGATCCATGGACTTGGGACACGCCCAAGTCTCTACACATGCATGAGTCATTTCCTTGATATAAAGCTCTTTCACTATATGGAATTTATACTTCATTGGTTTTGTTTGTCTAGATAAAGCAGCCTAACACATCGGTATCAAATTTTGGTGATGAAAATTTCAGACTTGTAGAGAAATTCCATGATCATTAGACTTAGGCTCTGTATAGTTGGGGCTCCTTATAGTTCATTTTTCTACCATTTCAACCTGTAACTTCCACCTATGGTCCAAAATGCTTGCTTGAGCACCATCATGTCTATGAGCTAGCAGCAGGATGGAGGAAAAAAAAGGGAAAAGGTGTTAGTCCACAGTTTAAGAATACTTACTGGACACTGCCTTCATTGCATCTCATAGGATAGAAATTAGTTATCTGTCCACATGTAATTTCAAAGAATGCTGGGATATACAGTTATTAATATAGAAGATCACATGCTCAACTAAGACATAGAGATTGTATTATTAAAAGAAGACCGGATATTACAATCTGTATGTCTGCTAATTTATGGTTCCTTTCAAACAGAACAGACCTTCAATTTCTCACGTGCAAACGCAACTTGAAACTGAAGAAAACTAGAACAAATCCATGAGTACCAAACTAAGCTCTTAAGTACACCCCCACCTGAATTTAGAGCCCATCTCGAGAATACATTTGACACATTGAACACTGACTGAAGACCAGACAGGTTGTGGAATGACATCAAGGACATCATACCTGAAGAAATAAAAAGTCACTAAAAAGGCAGGAAAGAAAGAAAAGACCAAAATGCCTGTCAGAAGAGACTCTGAAACTTGCTCTTGATTGCAGAGTAACTAAAGTAAAAGGAAGAAATGATAAAGTGAAAGAGCCGAACAGATTTCAAAGAGCAGAGCGAAAGGACAAAATAAGGCATTATAATGAAATATGTACAGATCTGGAAATAGAAAACCAAAAGGGAGACCACTTTCAGTATTTCACAAGCTGAAAGAACAGAAGAAAAATTTCAAACCTCAAGTTGCCATATTGGGAGATTCTACAGGGAAAATATTAAATGACACAGGATGCATCAAAAGATGATGGAACAATACAGAGAGTCACTGTACCAAAAAAATTGGTCAATATTCAACTATTTCAGAAGGTAGCATGAGATTAATAACCAAAGATATTGAAAGAAGAAGTCCAAGCTGCACTGAAAGTGTTGTCTAAAAACAAGTCTCTAGGAACTGACAGAATACCAACTGAGATGTTTAAACAAAAGGATGCAGCATTGGAAGTACTCACTTATAGCAAGAAATTTGGAAGACAGCAATTGGCCACTGAATGGAAGAGATCCATATATATGACTATTCCCAAAAAAGGTGATACAAACAAATGTGCAAATTATCAAACAATACCATAAATATCACATACAAATAAAATTTTGCTGATGATCATTTGAAAGCAGTTTCAGTGATATATCAACAGGAATATATTTCAACCCAAATTCAGAAGAGGACATGGAACCAGAGATATCATTGCTGGTGTCAGGTGGATCTTGGCTGAAAGAAAAGAATACCATACAGGTGTTTACCTGTAGTTTATTAACTATACAAAGACATTTGACTGTGTGTATCATAACAAATTATGAATAAGATTATGAAGGATGAAAATTCCAGAACACTTAATTGTGCTCATAAGAAACTTGTACCTAGACCTAGAAGCAGTCATTAGAACACAAGAGGATTAATACGTGCTTTATGGTTAAGAAAAGTATTTGTCAGGGTTGTATCTTTTCCCCATACTGATGCACTCTGTATGCTGAGTAGAAATCTGACAAGCTGGGCTGTATGAAGAACAATGTGGCAACAGATCTAGAGAAACATTCGTTAACAACCTGTGTCACATAGATGACACAGCCTTGCTTGCTGAAAGTGAAGAGCCCTTTGAAGCACTTACTGAGGAAGGTCAAAGACAACAGCCTTCGATTTGGATTACACCTAAACATAAACAGAAATCCTCACACCGGGACCAACAAGCAGCATTATGATAAGTGGAAGAAAGTTTAAAGTTGTCAAGGATTTCATTCTACTTGAATTCACAGTCAACAGCTATGGAAGTAGCAGTCAAGAAATCAAAAGACATACAGAATTAGGCAAATCTACTGTGAAAGACCCCTTAAAAGTGTTAGAAAGCAAAGATGTTATTCTAAGGCCCCAGGTGGGGCTAGCTCAAGGCATGGTATTTTCAATTGCCTCATATATGAAAGCTGAACAGTTAATAAGAAAATCCAAAGAAGAATTAATGCCTTTGAATTACAGGGTTACCAAAAAATATTGAATATACCATGGACTTCCAGACTCGACGGCACTTGGCTTGACTATGGACTTCCAGAAGTACTAAAAGGTCTGTTTTGGAAATAGTACATCCAGGATGCTCATTTGAAGCAAGTGTGGCAAGACTTCTCACATACTTTGGACATGCTATCAACAGGGACCAGTACCTAAAGAAGGACATCTTGCTTGATAAAGCAGAAGACCAACGAAAGAGTGGAAGACTCTCCATGAGCTGGATTGACAAAGTGGCTGAAACAATGACTTCAAGTGTCACAATGATTGTGAGGATGGTGCAGGACAGGGCAGAGCTTTACAGTAGGGTCACCATGAGTTGGAGCTGACTAGCCAGCACCTAACGACAACAGCAAAAGTTTTAAACCCACTCTCTATGCTTTTTATAGTTTCCATTATTGCAAATCCCTAGTGAGAGCGCTAGAGAGGCCAAGAATAAGGCTGGGGAGAGGGCAGGGGGAAGTGGGCTGACGGTGGAGAACTTCAGACATTGTGTCAAAGAGTTTGGATTTTATAAGGATGTTTTTTAAGTTTATATGAAACTTAGGTTCAATAAACACCAGTTACCACTGAGTCATTTCTGACATATTGTAATCTCCTTAGAGTTTTTAGTAAATGATTTTCTGCAAATGGATTGCCAGATCTTTCTTCTGAACAGCCTCTGGGTACATTCAAGCCTTTAACCTTTTAGTTATCTAGCCAAGCATATTAACCATTTACACCACTAGGGACCCATAAGCTCGATAAATGCCCTCAATAAAACAGATATACAGATGGTAACGAGATGGGTAGGTAAGTAGATGATATAGACAGACAGACAGACAGACAGACAGATAAAGATATAAAGCTCTTGCATACCATCAATACGCAAAGCTACTTCTGGAAGGCCAGTTGAAAAAAAAATAAAACCAACAGTAAGGAATTTATAATACTGTAGAGGAAATATGTCCATAACTAAAATTCAATGCACAGTAATAAAAGTTTATGGCCCCTTTATAATTTAAAGAGTGCTTCCATGTAAATGATTGAGTAAATGATTGAAACTAAGAAATAAAGTCTACAAAAGAAAGGATATTTTTGAAAAATGAGTAGTTTGTTTTGACTTAAATGGGGGTACATACTGTGGAATAGTATGAGAGGCCTAACAAAATAAATTGATGGTAGATTGAGGAATATATTAAGCATAAGAATCTCTGCTTTGCAGGTTTAAAAATAAGAAACATTAAGAATAGGATTTCTTTGTACATTCATTCAGGTTTGTTTGCATTCGACATAACTTTGTTAAACCAGGTACTTTACATGACGTTGAGGATTCTGAGCCTGAGGTGATCCACTCACATCCTCAGGCATATAAATACCATAGTTGGCAATCAAGTCAATCAGGTCAACTATGTGACGTCATAGAAAACTGTGACCTTACTCTGACCATGCCGCTGGCTCCAAAGAAGAGACTTAGGATGCTTGCAGTCTATCTCCAAATATTCTTATCATTTTTGTTGTTCATTACTGTGTAACAAACCACCTCCAGAGATAATGGCTTAAAATAATAGCAATTTATTGTTTTCTAAAAGTTTGTGGGTACCTCTGTTTCATGTGGTATTGGCTAGGTAATGGGAAGCGTGGAGGTATAACATGGCCTTGTGGCCTCACTTATGTTACTTGTAGTCGGTACTGACTGCTGCCTGGAAGCTCAGCTGGAACTGTCATTTAGGGGCCAAAATTCTCCTAAATTCATCATATCTTTAGTTCTCTCTCTCTTTCTCTACCTACCTATCCATCCGTCTACCCACCCACCCACTCATCCATCCACCCACTCACCCATCCACCCACCCACCCACCCATCCATCCACCCACCCACCCATCCATCTATAAAGGACTGCTTGTGCTTCTTTATAACACGATACTAGTGAGGATCTAAAAAGGAGTATTCCAAGTAGCAAAGATGGGAGTTACAGATCTCTAAAGGCCCAGCTCTAGAAATTACAAAGCATAGCGTCTGCCATACTCTTTTGGCCACACAGGTCACTACAGTATTTCAGATACTTGGAAATGGAAAACATACTCCATATGTTAACAGAGGAATGGAATACTCACATTGTAAAGAAGTATGTGGGATGGGAGATAGTGTTGTAATAATTTTGGGGAACACAATTTACCACTGTCTGTCCTCTGGCCATACAATTCATATTCTTTCCACATGAAAAACATTCTCAACCCATTCCCTCCAATCTCATCTCATTCTAACATCAGACTTAGGCTCAAGGTCTAGGATTCTGTCATCTAAATTAGATCCAGTTGGGGATGAGTTTTCTTGGGTGCAGAGATCTATGAACTATTTATATAACTTCTATGTTCAAGATATAGTGGGAAGGGGGAGATAGTTTTTAACTGTAATGGATATTTCATTCAAAAAGAGGGGAATGGGCAGCACTTATCAATCACTTGCCCATAGAAATCTTGATATTCAGTAGGGCATATATTGTCAGTTCTTCCTGTACTGACATCAGGAAATGTACCTGGATTAGGAACCAGCTCTGGCCCCTGAGAATGATTTCTCTGAATTTTTAGCTCTACTCTCTAGACTCTAGGCTCTGTAAACTTAGATGTCACTTCTTTTCATAAGAAATGTCCCATATTTTCAGCTGTGTAGGTTTCTCACTCTGCTTCTTACCTCTAAATGTTACGAGTCCAGAAGACTTTATTCATTTTCAACTGTCCTTGCCTTTTTTAGGCTAAGCTGGTAGTGTTTCCTTTAACAGTTCTCTTAGAAATGGTGTAGATTTCCCATGACTCCTACTAGAGCTAACATCACTGGGCGTTAGAAGTCACACAAACCTCTCTTAAAGATAAGCCCCCTTTTAACCTTGAGTTGAGGGTTAGGACGCTGTCATACGCTGCCTTCAAAATTTTTATAAACTTTTTTTTTACAATGGAAAAAGCCTATACAGCAGGCCCACGAGATTTTTAAAAGTTTCACCCAGCTGAGAAAGCCTAAAAGGCAAGGTTTTACTCCTCATAAAGTCTTAAAGAATTCAATAGACACGTCCTTGAATTGAGCTTGATCTGAAACCACATTATACTATCATTACTCTGGATTTGGTCTTTTCCCAGTGTCATTTCTTGCTTTGCCAACTTTTTGCCATCTGGAGAGCCTTGGATTGAGAAACAATTTTCCTTTCTAACCTTGAAACTTTTAGGTTGGAAAAATTTCCTCTAAATTCTGCCTGAAATCTAAATTACTTCTTTTTTTTGGTCATCTCATCTTTCTCTTTCACTTTATTATCAGCAGTTAAAAGAAGTCAACTGACACAGTCAACCATCTGCCTAGAAATCACTGTTGCCTAAGTCACAAATTTCTTAGTTATATTTTCTATCTTCCATGTTACTGCAGATAATAGTGTTATTGAACATTTCATCACTCTATAGACTGGTTGCCTTTCCTCCAGAATTTGATATTAGTTTCTTTTTTTTTTTTCATCTTCCATTAATAGTCTCTCTACTACCATTCTGGCCTTTTTCCTTGGTCTAGTCTCAAAGTCAGTGCCATGCATTATAGGTTTATCTCATGTCTGTGCCCCATGTTAATACCATCCCCAAACTTAGTTGTATTTGATCAACAAAATCTTACTACGTTTCAAGTCTGTCAGTTGACTTGGTTGTTCTTCTAGTCCTATGATGCTAACTGAAGTGCCAGGAAGACTGGAAGTCCTGAAAGGCTTCGCTCACAATTAACTGGCTAACAGTGCCAGCATCTGGTTGGTAGCTCATCTGGAGCCACCAGATGGCAATCTGAGTTACGCTCCACACATCTGTCTGGACTTCCTGGCCTATTTTATTGCATTTCCTTTATTAATTATTTTAACACTGTGAGGTAGATATTATCAATTCCATTTATTTGTTTAGTAAACACAACATTAATGAATAGCAGCTGTGTTTCAGAAACTATGTCAGATTAATGTGAATAAAAAGTCAAATAACATATAATTTTTGCTTTAAAGGAGTTTATATGGAGTGGAAGAGTTAGTCAACAATGATAGTCCAAGTTATATACTGGGAATGACAGTGCACAAAGATTACATAAATTACTCATTATGTAAGAACTGACTCAAGATTTTAACTTATATCTGCCTAACTTTAAAACTTATGCTTTCTCTCAAGCACAAGAGAGTAGTCAGAAAGTTGATGTAAGTATCCACACTGAAGGTAATGAAAATTTGAAAATTAGAAATTAAAGAAGGGTCAAATGCAAAAATATTACTCAAGGACAATAGACAGGACTTGATGACTGCTCAGATGAGGCAGATAAGACCAAGAGAAAAATCAAAGGTGAGTCTTGAGGGACTGAAGTTAGGAAATCACAAGGAAGTGTTCCTAGTAAATCATCTTTAATTTGAAAGACTAACCAGATATACATGCGCTGTCCAACAAGCAGAATAAAGACTGACAACTTTCATTCATTTATTCAAATGTTTATGAACATCTCCTATGCATCTGGTATGGGATAGCTGACTAAGAAACCATACCCTAACTCCAAGAAGCTAATATTCAAGTGGCAGGCACAGTGCAACAGACAAATGATTATACTTTGATGTTATTTCAATAAAAGTAAAGACACAAGTAGGTATAAGGGAACAAAAAAAAAGAAAAGATGACACTAGGCGAATTCTCTACATATGAGCTTCCATTCTACAACGGAATAAATGTTATCGCTAAGGGGAAGAAAACAGCCACCAACACTCTTTAAAGTGGGAATCCAAAAACATAGACGTGTGGAAGTACAAGTAGAAATAGAGTTGGCCACAAAGGATAAGCGAAGAGAAAACCTGAAGAAAACCCCTCCAATTCTGGAAGAACCAGGGGCAGCCTAGAAAAATGGAGAGCAGAGGAAAGTTTAAGGATCAACTGATGCAGGCAGTCAAAGAGGATGGATACCAAGAGGAGATAGCTTTATTGAGCTCGAATGCATTTCTTTTTTATCTGTTTATACAGAAGTCAGATAAACTATGATAATTCAGTCTCTCAAAGACATTAAAAGACTTCCAGACAAACAAGTATATTGTTTATATAGCTGTATCATAATGACTCATATCCTAGGAAGGGATAAATGAACTATAAGCTGAATGAGAAAGAAACATTTAGCTAAGATAATTAAGTTGGCTAGGCTTAAATGAGGGTTCAGAAGCTCCAAGATTTGGAATGAAAATGGCAGAGGATAAGCTGATTTTTAAATGTAGAGAGAAAGTTTCATGTTAAAAACTGAGTAGGCCTTAAGATTAGATATTTCCATTGTCTCATTTCAACTTCTTGCTCTGCCGGAAGAAAGAGTTCATCATAAAAGTAGAAATAGCTAGATGTCTAGAAAGTACAGGATGACCACTCATGTTAAGACCTCGTATTTCTTCAAAGGAAGCCCTGGTCGCATAATGATTAAGAGCTACAGCTGCTAACCAAAAGTTTGATTCTATCGGGCATTCCTTGGAAATCCTACAGGGCAGTTCTACTCTGTTCTGTACAGTTGCTACAAATCAGAATCAACTCAACAGAATGGTTTGGGGGTTATTTCTTAAAAGGGCCATTTAATCAAGGCTGAAAAGTATTTACAACAAGAAGCTAAAATGAGGCTACTCAGTTTCATCTCAGATCCCAAAGACTGAAGAAAAAAATGGTGGATGCTGATTACCTTCAATATTCAAAATGAGAAGCCAAGCCATATATGTAGGCTGTGCAGAAGGAAGGTTCTGGAAACATGCTCTGGCAACTCTTAGCACAATGCTTGCCTTGAGGATATTTAAGGGTTGAAGTGGTGAAGACAGACGAGTGTTTTCAGAGAGTTTCTTTGGAGAATTATTGAAATACTGTGGCATTCGGCACCAGTCCCCACTCAAACACAAACTCCATCCACCACGGGCAAGGACAAAGGCTTAGTTATCCCAAGCCAAGGAAATGAAAATAAAGAAAACCATTCAGAGAGCTTGATCTTTATCTCTGTAAATCTGTAAAATACATAGACTAGTGCAATATTATTTTCAAGAAAAGTACCAGTGTGGGTAACAGTAGCTAGAATATCATAAAGTGCTGAATGTATAAAGAAGTGCACTCACAGCTCACTAAGGATTAACTCTAGGGCTCACACTGGAATCTATCCTGGATACTTCCGACAAGTGGAGCCTAAAGGACAGACAGGAGCTGGAGAGAAGAGATAGACTACTGTGTGTTCAAAGTTCAAGGAGAAAAGATAAGCAAGTCCCTAGAAGACTTAGATTGCTGTAGCCCCAGGAAATGTGCCTTGAAAGTTCTCAATGAGGAAATCTGTGAGAAATACATTAAAACATCCCCAAAGGAAATGAATCAGTTTTAGACATCCGTACCACCCAGAAATCAACAAAAAGAGATTGCACCTGTACGGCAGTACCAGTCGTATTCAACCGTTCTCCTCCTACCAAACGTTTAAACCACTCCACAACTGGAGAAGTTAGAGGCAAAGTTTAGGGCAGGGTGCAACGGGGAGCTTTAACCTCAAATGAAACTTGATGTCTTAATTATTACTACAGGCTAGCTGTTTTAATTCTGAAATGAAGTTGTTATAGCGTGTTTAAGTATTGATTTTTTTTTTTTTAATTAGCTAAGTATTACTGGAGAAGTTGTAAGACCTACTCAAGCACCCAAGTTTTTACACAAGGCCCAGGGAATAAATATTACAGAAACTGTGTTAAAGAGACAGTGTTTTTATTTTCTTTGCACACTCTAAAGAGTGCCACTTGTTTATTCTAATGATTACATCCAGGTCAATTTTTAGGTATAGTATAACATATAAATACAAAATAACAGTGCCATTTCTGGAGTAAAAATAGTTGCTATTGACTCAGTTCTGACTAATGGTAACTCATGTATGTCACAGTGGCACCATGTTCCATAGGCTTTACAATGGCTGATTTTTCAGAAGTAGATTCTCAGCTCTTTTTCTGAGGTGTCAATGGGTGGACACAAGCTGAGCTTCCAGACCAAGACAGACTAGGAAAAAAGGCCTGGCTATCCACTTCTGAAAATTAGCCAACAAAAAGCCTATGGATCACAACAGAATACTGTCTGATGTAGGGCTGGAAGATGAGCTTCGAAGTTGCAAGGTACTTAAAATACACAGTGGTCACAAAAATGGACATCAGCATCCTAACTGCCACGTAGATGATACACAAGGACAATATTTCCTTCTATTATACATGGAGTCACCATAAGTCAAAGCAAACCTGATGGCAAGTAACAACAACAAGTTGGAGTATACAGACAATAAATTAATAAATAAGAAATTTATTTAGTACCTTAAAAGATAAATGTTATAGTTAAAAATAGGTCCAGAGTAAAGAGGATTTTTATAGCTAAGGGTGAATTTTCATTTTCTTTTTGTAATTAAGTGAATGTTAATAATCTAAGTCAATGTACTGTATAAAACCACAAACACATGCTCCTATACAACTGTATCTGCTCTGCATACCCTGTGAGAGCACACCCTTCTTTCCACTTTGTACCTTCTGGTATTCATCAAACCAATACCTGTCCCCTTCTCTCTAACTTCTCACTTCTAAAGAGGAACTGGTTAAACAGCCTCATACATATGTTTAAGCCAAGAAGTACACACAAAACCTATATTACTGTATGGAACGTAGTCCAGTCCAATTTTTGTCTGAAGAACTGGCCTCAGTACTGGTTTCAGCTCTGGGCCAAAAGTGAGTTCAGGGGTTGGGTTCTCAAGGGACCATCAAGTCTGACCTTTTAATAGAACTCTAGATCTGTGTTTCCCCTTTTTTCTCCCACTGTATCAGGGACTCTATGTCGCGTAGCCTGTCAGGGCAGTCATTGGCGGATGGCCACCGTTTTGGTTCTTCTGGTCTCATGCTGATATAGTCTCTAATCATGTGGCCCTTCTGTCGCCTGGGTTCAAATTTTCCTCATGTCTTTGACGTCCTTTGTTTTCATCTGTTCCAGATGGGTTGGGAAAATTCAGGCTCCTCAGAGAGCAGCTGTCTGGCTTTTAAGACTCCAGACTCCACTCATAAAAATGCACTTTTAAATGGGTTTCAGGATTGACCATTTTGACTGCCTCTGAAAGGTGAAGTCTGCTTACTTGGTTTTGAGTTTCCTGAAAGATCTGCTGGATCTAGGTCTCAATGAAAGGGGTATACAGGATCTGCTCCGAATTCCCAGCATCTTCGTGGATGGTTTCTAAAATTATACAGCTATTGCAGTAACTTCCTAGGATAGTAAATACTGCCAGTGAACAGTTATTGATCATTTGAGGACACAATTAGGACTTCAGTAAAAGAGCTCTCCGTAGTAGACTTGAAGCTAACACTACATCAACTTGTACCACTCACAGTGGTGCTTGTCCGCAAAGTCTTAGTAGCTAAAAGACCAGCTGTTGACCAGAAGATCAACAGTTTGAATCCACCAGCTGCTTCTTGAAAATCTTGTAGGACACTTTTTACTCTGTCATTTGAGATCACTATGAGTTGGAAACAAGTTGATGGCAATGGCTTTGTTTGTTTGGCTTGGCAATGTTTTTTAAATCAGAATTTGTTCATTGTATGTCTTTTTAAAATTTCATTTTTCTAGTAATTCCTTGTTACTGTATTTTATAAAAATATTGATCTGAAACAAAAAGTAAATAAATCTGATCTTTACAGATCATTTGAGAAGCAAAGGTATAGGCAATCATCAGTGATGCTATGTATAATAATATCTATCTGTGCCTTATGATCAGTTGATATTCAACAAAGGCCCTAAGATAGTAAACTAGGGCAAAAACTGTCTCTTTAACAAATGGTGCTGGTAAAATTGGATAGTCATCTTCAAAAAATTGAAAAAAAGATCCATATCTCACACCTTACAAAAAAACTAACTCAAACTGGATAAAAGACCAAGATATCAAACATAAAACAATAAAGATCATGCAAGAAAAATACAGGGTCAACAATGGAAAGCATAACACAGCTTAGACTTCAAAATGACCAAAGCATGTTCAACAGAAGAGAAAATAGATAAATGGGAACTATTAAGAATCAAACTCTTTTGCTCATCCAAAGACTTTATCAAAACAAATACAAAGACCACCTACAGAATGGGGAAAAAATACTAGGTGACTGCATGTCAGACCAACATCTGATCTCCATAATCTACAAGGAACTGTAAAACATCAACAAGAAAAGGATAAATAAACCAATTAAGCAACGGGCAAATGAGATGGACAGACACTTCACCAAAGAGGACATCTAGGCAGCGAAAAGGCATATGAGGAAAAGCTCATGCTCATTAGCTAGTAGAGAAATCCCAATCCAAATTACAATGAGATACCATCTCACTCTAACAAGGCTGGCCATGAACCAAAAACACAAAACAACAAATGCTGGAGAGGCTGTGGAGAGACAATGCTGACAGGACTGTAAAATAGTACAACCTCAATGGAACACTATGCAATGATAAAGAATAGTGATGATTTTAGAAAGCATCTCATAACCTGGTTTCAATCAGGAGATATGCTAAGTGAAATCAGTCAGTGGCATAAGGACAAATATTGTATGAGACCCCTAGTATAAGGACTTAAAAATAGACTCATGTATAGAAGACTCTGACAGCTGCAAGGGTGGGGAGGGAGAGAGAGGGCTGGTTATAGATTTATAGTTTGTAGAAATTTGGCTGAGTGAAAGCAATGACAGCACACAGTAGAAAGATAACCAACTTAAAAGGATTTCAACAAAAGCTGAAAACTTTTCTAATCTTAACTCAATGTTGCAAGGACAGAGTAGCAGAGGTGTGGGTCTTGGGACCATGCTCTCAGGGGACACCAAGGCCCATTGTTATAACTAGCCTATTGCTAAGAGAGTTTTCTGCATCCCATGTTAGTGTGTGGCATCTGGGGTCTTAAATCTAGCAGACTGCCATCTGAGGTAGACCAAATGCTTCCAACTCATCCAGAATAGATGATCACCAAGAACAACAAAGCTATCAGGGAAAAAGACCCCAGGAGACAGAAGAATCTACTTGAATGGGTAACTGTATCAACATGTGACCAGAAGAACCAGATGGTGCCTGGCCACCAGCAAAGATAGCCGTGATGTGCCATGATGCTGTTGAGTCCCAGTGGCAACATGAGAAAAAGAGGGGTGCAACTCAAGAACTCCACTAAAAGAATGCAACTGATGGTCCAGGGACCTGTGGGTTACCCTGGGGGCATGACCCCTAGACCCGCTGATACCCATGACCAGAAAACATTAATGAGGTTAATTATTTGTACAGAGATGGACTGGACTCAGGGTCACAGTGTGGCCTTATGGTGTATATACTTTATAGTTGCATGCACCTATAGGAAGTTGTCTCACTGGCCTCTTACTAGAAAGAAGAGGAGAGGGTGGAGAGGAGGGGACAGGGTATGACATATATAGAACAAAAAGGAGAGTGCTGTCCCTGGGAAGGAGAGCAGAAGAAGCTGCAGATAGGTGGGCATTCAAATTTAGTTTGTCTTGTATACTTTCACTTAATCACAATAAAAAAAATGTATCTATCTATGGCATAGTAGATTAAATGTTATATCTGCTAGTCAGAAGGTCAGCAGTTTGAATCCACCGGGAGATCCTTGGACACTCTATGGAGCAATTCTACTTTGTCCTTTAAGATCACTATAAGTCGCAATCAACTCAATAGTAAGGGGTTTGGTTTTGGGTTATCTGTAATAATGTTGGCTCACATAGAGTGTGACAGTTAATGTTATCTTTCAATTTAGCTAGGGTATGATTCTCAGTGGTTTGGTATGTGCTCCCTCATAGTGTAATCATCTTCCTTTTTGTGATCTGATGTCAGCAACCAGCAAGTTGAAGGGGGAATTTCCTTGTGGCTGTGACTTACCACCAGTAAATAAATGATCATTCCGTCAAAGCTCACTCACTGTCTCCCAGTCCTACACTTTTCTCATTGCCTGGTCTCTAGTTCTTGGGACACAATGCCACAGAAGAAGTCTTCAGCCTGACATCTGACCTGCAGATTTGGGGCTTACCAGCCTCTGCAACCTCACAAGCCATCAGGTCTCCAGCCTGCCATCTGCTTTGTGGATTTGGGTTTCGTCAGCCCCTGTAACCACATGAGCCAACAGAAGTCTTCAGCTGCTGCTTGACCCACAAATTTGGAAATTGCCAGACCCCACAACTGCATAAGCCATTTCCTTGAGGGAAATCTCTCTATAAATATTTATAGGTATGCTAAATAACATTTGTGTGCCAGTAATAAAATAGCATGTGCTTCACAGATCATGCAACTTATGTCACAGATAATAATTTTAGATTGTCCCTGTAAGGTATCTCTGCAGCTTATTTTCATTTTGTCACTGATATGGCACTTACTACCCCAGGCTAGTATAATTGAATGCCAGATTACCTCATTGTTGTTAGGTAGCTGGCTTCAGGCTGGTCCCTGATGCATGGTGACCCCATGTGTGACAGAGCAGAACTGTTTCATAGGATTTTCTTGTATTTAATATTTAGAGAAGTGGTTTGGCCAAAGTACCCACAGGTCAGGAAATATGGGACAAGTTCTGGCTCATAAGTTACTTATCTGTATTACTGTAGACAGTTCGCTGGTTTTCTCATGTGTACATCGCTTCGTGCTTGAATATTCTATTCACCCTTAGTTATTCTATTCATCCTCCACCACCAGCTGTACTATCACACACACACACACAAAAAAAAAAAAAAATACAATGGAACACTGAGGGTTTAGCTGAGAAAATAGATGTTTTTTTGCTAACATTTTGTTATAATTTTTTTCAAGTACATTATCACTTGAAAGACTTTTACAGTAGACATCCACATAACCAAGATCCAGATTTTTCCATTACAATTTTCCTGTACGTGTTTATCACCTGCCTAACCCTCTCTACAATAATTAATGCATCTTTTTAAAAACATGTATTTCTAAAGAAGGCATCAGTAATCTCCCATTTAAAATATTTTAACATGCTTATTAGTGTAGTGGGTTAAGTGCTATTACTGCCAAGCAAAAGATCAGCAGTTCAAATCCACCAGGTGCTCCTTAAGTACTCTAGAGGGTAGTTCTACTCTGGCTCCTAGGGTCGCCATGAGTCGGATCTGACTCGATGGCACTAGGCTTGGCTATAATTATTTGGAGTTCAATATTTACATAGTTTTCTTATGATACAAAACTAACATACAAACAAGTGAACAAATCTTAAGTGCACATCTTCCCTGAGATATGACAAATTCATGCATTTGTGTACTCCTAAACCCTGCCAAGGAGCTCTAGTGGTGCAAGTTAACCAACAAACCAGCAGGTTGAATCCGCAGGGTGCTCCTTGGAAACTTTACAAAGCATTTCTACCCTGTCCTACAGGGTTGATATGAATTGAAATGCACTTAACAGCAGTGATTTCAGCCACTAGCAAGGAGCTCTGGAGGTATAGCAGTTAGACACTCGGTTGAAAGGTTCCAGCGCAAACTCACCAGGTATTGTACTGGAAAAAGACGGGACAGTTGGCTTCGGTGTAGACTATAATCTTACAAAACCTGTGGGGTAGTTCTACTCTGTCCTATAGGGTCATGCCAAGCCAAGTGCCGTCGAGTTGGATCCGACTCATGGCAACCCTATAGGGTCCTGATGAGTCAAAATTGATTGGAAGGCAATAGATTCATTTCTTTATTTATTTTAAGCTCTGTCATGATTTATAGGGCCACTATGACTCAAAATCAACTTAATGTCAGTAGGTTTCATGATATAAGGAAATTCTGATGCTGCTGTTAACCCAAAAATCACTATTAAACTCTATGGGGGCAGTTCTAGTCTCTTCTATAGGTTCACTATGAGTAGGAATCTACCCAGAAGCAACAGGTTTTGTTGTTGTTGTTGTTGTTTCTTTGTTTTTTGGGTTTTTTATAAAGCATTACCATCATCTGGAGTATTCCCTCATAACCTTTAGCCAATCCCCTGACCTACTCCCAGAGGCAACTACAGTCCAAATTTTTTCATAGTAGAGTAGATTTTCCTGTTCTAAAGTTTGCTGCAAAAGACTGTTTAAAGCACTAAAAAGTAAAGACATCAACCCCAAACCTGGTGTTTTCAACTGTCTCATATACATGTGAAAAGGGACAGTGAATAGGAAAACTGAAGAAAAAATGATGCCTTTGAGTTACAGTGCTGGCAAAGAATATTGATTATACCACAGACTGCCAAAAAAACAAATAAATTTTTCTTGGAAGAAGCACAGCCAAAACGCTCCTTTAGAAGCAAGGATGGCAAGACTCTGTCTCACATACTTTGGACATGTTAATCAGGAAGAACCAATTCCTGGAGGAGGACATCGTGCTGGGTACAGTACAAGGTCATTGTAAAAGAGGAAGACCCTAAATGAAATGGGTTGACATGACCAGACTCAATGCCGTTGAGACAATTCTGCTCGTAGTGACTCCACCGGGCAGAGTAGAACTGCTCCATAGCGTTTTCAAGGAGCATCTGGTAGATTTGAACAGCTGACCTTTTGGTTAGCAGACACAGCACTTAACCACTATGCCACCAGGGTTTTCAAATTCTGTATACATGAAATAATATAATATTTTCTCTTTTGTGTAAGTTTTTTTATAAATTCAGTTCGTTCAGTTTTTAGATTCATCTCTGTTGTTGCATGTATTAAGAGTTTCTTTTTCTTGCTGAGCAATAAACCAAATTTTGTTTATTCAGTCAGCTTTTGATTAATACCTTGATAGTTTCCATTTTGGGGTTATTCTAGATAAAACATCTTGGAATATTTCTATACAAATTGTTTTCTGTACATACAGTTTTAATTCCCTAGGATAATCCATGCCTCTATGCATGTCTATGATTTCCTTTGAGTTAATTTTTGCATATGGTGCAAATTAAGGGTGGAGATCTTTTCTTTCCATATACATATCTAGCTGTTCAGCATTATTTTTGAAGACCATCCTTTTACTCTGTGAAATATACTGACATCTTTGCTGTCTTAGTGTTCCCTTTTAGGATTTCTATTCTATTTCACTGATTTGTCTGTCTGTCTGTTCTTACACCAATACCACACTGTGTTGCTACCTACAGCATTTTTTCTTTTTGAAAATGGCTTTTTTATTCCTCCAGGCCTTTTAACTTTATTCATAAATTTTAGAATTGGGGTATTTATTTCTACAATAAAATCATGCTGGGATTCTGATCAGAATTGCTTTGAATATATAGACATATTTGGGAATAAATGACATCTTAATAAAGTTGAATTTACATTCTGAATATGGTGATTTGTAATTTTTAAGGAAAAATTATAACAACATCTTTTGCAATTCTACAATTTCCATGACTCTTTTCTAGTATTTTCACTCACCGTGAGCATATTTTCCTTGACTTTGTTTAGTGTATTTCTAAGAATCTTTAAAATACTTGTCAGCAACTTCCAACACTTTGGTCAACCATCTTCGAGTCAGTCTCCATTCACATTTGTGTATTATCCTATGTCAAGTAATTTCGGATATCCTGGATATTATGAAAGTTATACTGTACAATCTCTAGATTCTGTTATATTCCTCTAAAGAACCAGTAGTTTTGTTTCTTTAGTTCTTACAGGCAATATTTTCATTTCAAATCTCATCTCAGTTGTCTTATTCTTATCATCTTCTTGATGTCTGCCCTCTGCATGAATGGCTCATGTATCCATCAAGGTTTGAGCAAGTTTATACACAGAAATTACGAGTCATCTTCTCTGGTTCTCTCCCTTCTGAGATCTTCTTTCCTTACTTCCCAATCTTTTCAGAGAATGTGATTGCCCAGACTCTGTCTTGGTTTCCAGTCTGAAAGAACTATTGGTTTCCTATTAGAGTTTAACCTTCCTGAATGTCTCTGTCTATCACCTATCATAAGACTAAAAGCTCTTGAAGAAGAAGAAATATGTGTTTTATTCAGAATTTATAGTTGTTATTTATGAGAGAACTAATTAGGTAGGATATTACTTGTCCACAACACAATCAGTGAAAAACAGAAAATTTTAAAACCTGGTTGTAATTAGTGCCAGTTCGTTAACAAGAAGAGGGAAGCATTTCTTTAAAAAAAAAAACCCTTGGGAAAAGAATTTAATGAGCCTCTTGAGTATGTAAATGTTAAGCCTAGGGCTAACGAGGACAAGAGGTTTATAATAAATGAGATGTAAAAATTACTCTTCATAATAAAAAAAGAATATGGTTTTCTCTCAGTTGCAAGAATGAAAAGTCAGAGTAGGAATGAAAGTGGTTCTGAGATAAGCAAGTTCATAGCCAAGGGGGGAAAATACTAAGAGGTAGAACAGCTAAGAAAATAAAGGAATTCCCCAATATAGGAGAAATTTAGAGCCACAACTATCTGATAGTCAAGTTTAAGTTTTTCTCTGTTTTTGTTTTAGTCTTCATATTTATCCCAAGTCCACAGCATACTCCACTAACTGCAAAAGGAAAAATATGGAGAGTATATACTACTTTTTAGCTGATTACTTTCCTGTACTGAGTACATATTACCTTCCTAGCAGGTATATTATCTGAAAAACTCATCACTAAATTAGTTCTACAACAACAACCTCCCAGGAAGATTAATGATATATAATTTACCCTTATGAAAGAATCAAGCAGCCAATAAATTAGAAAATACAGACCGTCATCCAAGTAAATTGTTAAATATCTCAAGTGCTTGCCTTATTGACTATTTGACAAATAGATTTCACATTCATTCAGTTACATCAGTCCTCTGTTGATGCCACATGGTCTATTGTATACTGAAATGTATGTGTTTTCACCGACAATGTTATGTGTGTTTTACTTTATTCAGCTGGGTCTAGGAGGGACCCTCAGGGAAGAAGATCATTCTACAGCATTGAATTGGCCCTGGTCCTGTGTTGCTAGTACTCCTGCTTCAGATTCCTAAATCTCAATGGTTTTATTATTTGATCTATATAGAATGACAGACATTTTTTCTCTTAAACTGGTACCAATAATCACTTTTATTATTTCCTGTATGCTCCATAACTTCATGTCTGAAAATATTTGGTTCTATCTAACAATTTTCTTTCTCATTTAAATAAGAAAAAAATTTAATTGCCAAGAAGAGTTTTGGCCAGGTGCAAATAACAGCTAGGTTGAAGGTAGTCCATCTACATACAGAGCATTTGTGTTTTAGTTAGCATGTCTTGGTATTGTCAGGTAAAAATATACAACTCTGACTTCTTTTAAAAATGATAAAGATGATTTGCAAAGCCTTTATTAACCCTGTTGCCATCAAGTCAGACACAACAACCCAAGAGGACAGAACTGAATCATCCTGCAGAGTTTCCAAGAATCACCTGGTAGATTTGAATTGTCAATGTCTTTTTTTTAGCAGCTGTAGTACATAGCCACTACACCACCAGAGTTTCTGGTAAATACCATAGCTGACACCATATATTCCATCTTTTATCATCCTAAAACCTTTAGGGGATAAATCATAGCTCTATGTTTCACTTGACTACAGGCCAATAACTTGAAGCATAATCATTCATTAAAGAGGAATAATATACTATAATGTTGCTTTTTGCTTCAAGAGGCCCATCTTTCTGCTAAAATATATGTTATTTATGCTTTTTCAGATTTTTTCTGTTATTCAGAATTGTATACCTGAGCCAAAATATGTCGTTGAAATATTAAAGAAAAAAAAAAGATAATAGTCCAAGAGAGAAGGTAGCATAATGTCTTTATTCACAGTGATTAGGTTCATACACCACAAAAAAGATTAAAAATTCTCTACCATTTCACATAGTCTATATGCTGACATTTTTCTAGCCTCTGAAATCTCTGTATTTATGACTCTGTGTGGAAAGAACTCAATCAACCAGGCAATGCAACCAGATTGTTTTCTTTAACATTTGCTTCCTATAAAGTTTTTTGATTGCAATAACACATAGCCATTAAAAAAAAAAAAAAAAATCTCTCTGAAAGACAGATACCATACCAATTCAGGGATAAAATAAATCATTTTAAGGCAGTAAGACTGCCAAGTGTTGCTAAAAAGGTTCATTTTTATACTGAGTATCTGAAAGTTTGCTGCCAACCTACTTCACTTCATTTTCAATATCTGCTCTTTTTCTTGCATGCTAATTTAAACAGGAGACAATGAGTTCAACTCTTGCATCATGTGATTGGTGCCTAGCCTATCATACGTAGACGTTTCTGGAAAGTTGCTTGTAAATTGAATCACTTCAGAGGCTTTCTAGAGGAAATTGCTGTCTAAACAAAGTATATAAGAAATCTTCTTGAAAGTGAGCTATCTATTTCATAAAATGGATTGTCTGCTCTCAGATTTGATGTTTGTCTGCAATTTTATTGTATTCTTATTTTAGACTTGCTATAAGCAAGGTATGTATAGGTTTTTCTTTTTTGAAAGTCACTGCAGACCAGATGAAATGGAGTTATCAAGACCACTCCAAAACAAGCAAGATTACATCAAGCAGCTTGGAGTGAGTTAACTACCCACCTATCCACTGCCATCAAGCTGGAGTTAACTAGAGACTATATATAAATGACATTAAAGTCTTCGTTTATTTTCCTTTAGAGGTGAACTCAAAATATCTGAATTTAAACTTTTTGATATGTATACTGATAATGTATTTCCATTTTGGTTAAAAAAAAAAGTACAAACAGTGTTGTAAAAAGCAAACAAAAGTCTTACCTGAAGCATTCTAGACTCATTCTATTGCAAGGCACAGAAAATAATCTTAAAGAAAATTTTTTTTCAAAAAGATGTTTCATACCTTCATGGGACCTTTCGCAGGATGGAAATATCCAATTTCTCAAACCCTTGCTGATGCTAAAAATCTGTCAGTTTTTCATCAATTTAATACATGAAAAGAAATTAATTTATCCTCCAGACAATCCTTGGAAACTCTACGGGGCCAGTCTACTCTGTCTATAGAGTCGCTATAAGTCACGGTTGACACTATGGCCATGCAGTGGGGTTCTACAGATTACTAGTGAAACTGCAGATTTTTCATACATTTATTAGCTGTTTGATTTTTGTTTTGTTGATTGCCAACTTGTTCATTTTTATTCAAATGTTTTGTTTTTTAAAAATTAGGAATATTACTTTTTGGTTACCAAGTGTTCCATATGTTTTTCATCTTGGTGGCTTTTTTATCCTATAGTGTGGATTTCATTTTTCTCACCACATAAAATTTTTACATAGATAAATATTAATTGGTCTTTTCTTTTTTGGAATTATGAGTTGATTAAGATAATTCCAAAAATGATGAAAATTTTTTCTTCAAAGTTAGTTTCTTTTTTACACTTCTACTTTTTTAACATTTTAATATTTTATCTGGAAATTTATTGTAATAAGTACCTCCTCGGAAAATATCTTTGCATGTTTCTCATCTTTGGTGCTGTAATTGTTGACCATACATAGTACAAAAGGAGCAAAGACAAAGGAATCACTAATTTGACCTGGAAGAAATGGTTCATTTGTTTATCCTGTCTGTTGTCCTTAACTGTGAAACAACCAGCTGTCTATAAGTTTATCACATCATGGTGACTTTTGTGTTGCTGTGATACTAGAAGCAATGCTACCCATATTTCCAATATGAGCAGGGTCACTCTTGGTGGTCTGGTTTCAGCATGACATCTAGATTAATACAGACTAGTAAGAAAGACCTAGAATTCTGCTAGGAAAAAAAAAAACAGTGAGAACTTATAAGCAATAATGGATTACTGTCTGGCATAGTGTCAGAAGATGAGCCCCTCAGGTTGGAAGGCAGTCAGCACTACAGGGGAGTGACTACTTCTTCAAAACAGAGTTGACCTTAATGGTGTAGATAGAGTCAAGTCTTCAGAACCTTCATTTGCTGATGTGGCGTGACTCAAAGTGAGAAAAAAAAGCTTTAAATATCCTTTAATAATCAGATTGTGAAACATATGAAGTATGAATCTGGGAAAATTGGAAGTCAGTGACAATGAAATACAATACGTGAAGACTGATATACTAGGTATTAAAAAAAAAGTTGCATTCTAGTCAATTCCAACTCAGTGATTCTACAGGACAGAACTGCCCCTAAACTGGTATTGGCCATAATGACTTAGGCATTCATGTGGTCTGCTATGTCAAGAATGGGAAATGGAAGAGGAATGGAATTGCAATCATGTCAAAAAGAAGACTTCAAAATCTATTCTGAGGCACAAAGCTGTCAGTGATAGCATAACATTCAAATGACACAAGGAAGACCATTTAATACAACTAAACAACTATCTTTCCCATTTACACACTAACAACTAATGCCAACATCTGCAGTTTCAAATTGATCAAGCATGCAATCAATATGCATTTCTAATTGCTGGTGATTAGAATGCAAATACTGAAATGGGGTGGGGGTGGGGGGAGTTGGAAAATACAGCTGTGGTGATAGAAACAGTGATAAAGATCACATGATAGAATTTTGAAAGACCAATGATTTATCCTTTGGACAAACCTTTCTCACAAGATGGAAAACACAGGAATCAAATTGACTACATTCATACAAAAAGCTGGTAGTATCATCAGTCTGAAAAAGGCCAGGGACCAACTGTGTAACAGATCATCTGATGCTTACACACAAGTTTAAATAGAAAACCAAACCAATCCCACAGATTCTGACTCCTAGCAACCCTATAGAATAGCTGTCTGTGAGGGAGCTTTTAGCAGTAAACAAGTAACTATATCAGAACACCCTCCCTACTCACCTGATCTGGCCCCCAATGAATTTTTTCTTTACCTGAAGATAAAGGAAACACTGAAAGAAAGGCATTTTGATGACATTCAGAACATCAAGGGTAATATGATGACTGCTCAGCTGGCCATTCCAGAAAGGGTTCCAAAATTGCTTTGAAGGGTGGCCTAGGCACCAGCATTGATGCACAGCTTCAAGGGGAGCACTTCAAAGGTGACCACAGTGATATTCAGCAGTGAGGTATGTCACACTTTTTCTAGGATGAGTACACAAACTTAAATGTCAGTCCTCGTGTTTGACACATTGGATGCTAATGACAAAAGACCAGAAAAGCTGTGAAAAGACATCAAGATTATGATAAAAGTAAAAGGTTACTGAAGAGACAGAAAAAAAAAAAAGACTAAAATAGATAACAGATGTCCTGGAAGTAGGAAACCAAAACAGAAGAATGTGCTTGGCATTTCTTAAGCTGAAATAACTGAAGAAAAAATTCAAGCCTTGAGTTCTAACTTTGAGTGATTTCATGGGAGAAATATTGAATGGCATGGGAAGCATCAAAAGCCAATGTTAGGAATGAATATCAGAATCATTGTACCAAAAAGAATTGGTTGACATTTGACCATTTCAAGACGTAGCATATGATCAAGAACTGATGACATTAAAGGAAGAAGTCAAAGTTACACTGAAGAGATTGGCAAAAGACAAGGCTCTAGGAATTTATGGAATACAAATTGAGATGTTTCAAGAAACAAATTGAGCACCCCCCAACCCCAACCGAAACCTACTGTTGTCAAGTTGATTCCAATTCATAACAAACCTATAAGACAGGGAAGAACTGCCCCACAGAATTTCTAAAGACTGCCTGGTGCATCTGAACTACTGACATTTTGGTTAGCAGCCATAGCAATTAATCACTATACATACCATCAGGGGTTCCTGGAGGTGTTTATTCACCTATGCCAAGAAATCTGGGAAACATAAATCTTGTGAGTAGCCTTTTAAGATACCCTACTGGTCTCACCCCATCTGGAGCAAAGGGAGAATGAAGAAAACAAAGGTGAAAACAAAAGATTAGTCTGAAGAACAACAGACCACAAGTACTATGCCTCCACCAGACCCTAAGTCCAGGACAACTAGGTGGGGTTTGGCTAGCATCACTGTCTGCTCTGACAGGTATCACAGTAGAGAGTACTGCTCAGAGCTGGAGAAAAATGTAGAACAAAATTCTAACACACACAAACAAAAAGACCAGACCTACTGACAGAGATTGAAGAAACTCTGAAAATATGTCCCTCCAACACCATGTTAGCTCAGTAACGAAGTCACTCCTGAGGTTCACATTTCACTGAATGATTACACAGGCCCATAAAACAAAATGAGACTAAATTGACACACCAGCCCAAGGGCAAGCACAAGAAGGTGAGAAGGGACAGGAAAGCAAGTAATAAGAACCTAAGGTTGAGAAAGGGAGAGTGTTGACAGGTCATGGGTTTGGCAACCAATGTCATAAAATAACACATGTACTAGTTGTGTAATGAGAAGCTAGTTTGTTCTATAAACCTTCATCTAAAGTACAGTAAAAATGAATAAACAGAAGAAATCTGGAAGACAGTTACCTGGCCAACCAACTGAAAAAGATTCATATTTGTGCCTGTTCCAAAGAGAAGTGATCCGAAGAAATGTAGACATTATTGAACAACACCATTAATATCACACTCAAGTAAAATTTTGCTGAAGATCATCCAAAAGTTGTAGCAGCATGTGGACAGAGAACTTACAGAAATTCAATCCTGGTTCAAAAGATGACATGACAGAAAGTATATCCTGGCTGATGTCAGATAGATCCTGGCTGAAAGCAGAGAATACTATAAGGACACTTGCCTTTGCTTTATTGATTATGCAGTTTCATTCTACTGTGTGGATCATAGCAGATTATGGATAGCATTGCAAAGAATGGGAACTCCAGGACATTTAATTCTATTCTTGTAGAACCTGTACATAGACAAAAAGGCAGTTGTTCTAAAGGAGCAAAGGTATACTGCGTGATTTAAAATTAAGAAAGATTTACATCAGGGTTCTGTCCTTTTGACATACTTATTCAATCTGTGTGCTGCACAATCTTAGAAGCTATGCAGTATGAAGAGGAACGTAGCATCATGATTGATGAAAGACTCATTAGCAAGCTATAATACGTAGATAACGCAACCTTGCTTGCTAAAAGCGTACAGGTCTTGAAGCACTCACAGATGATCAAAGACCACAGCTTTCATTATGGATTACACCTCAACATAAAGCAAACAAAAATTCTCATAACTAGACAAATAAGCAGCATCATTATAGATGCAGAAAAGATTGACATTGTCAACAATTCTATTTTACTTGGATCCACAATAAACACCCATGGAAGTAAAAGGAGATCAAACAACATGTTTCGCTGGACAAATCTGCTGCTGCAAAAAAAACTCTTTACTGAAACAAAGCTGTCACTTTGAAGATTAGGGTGTGATTTATCCAAGCCATGATATATTGAATTGCCTCTTATACACGTGAAAGCTGGACAATGAATAATAAGGAGCTCAGAAGAACTGGTGAATCTGAATTACGGTGCTAGCAAAGAATAATGAATATACCACTGTTTTAGTCATGTAAGTGCTGCTATAACAGACAATAGCACAGGTGGAATGTTTTAACAAAAGGAAATTTATTTTCTCACAGTCTAGTAGTCTACAAATCCAAATTTAGTGTGTCAGACTCAGGGGAAGCTTTTTTGTCTCTGTGGGCTTTGGAGGAAGTTGCTCCAGAGTTCCAGTGGCTCCATTGTCACAGCCACTGTGTGAATCCATTCACTGAGGGTATCCTCTTTCTCACCAGCCTTTTACTTGACCAAGCATAAAGTCCTCCAGTGACTGATCCCTCCTAATATCATGTCCAAGGTAATCATCTGAGACATAATCTTGCCATCTTCACTTTTAAGGATCGTTCTGGTTGTACTTCTTCCAGGACAGACTTTTTTCGTTGTTTAGGCGGTCAATTTTGTACTCAATATCCTTTGCCAAGACCACAATTTCAAAGGCATCAATTCTTCTTCAGTCTTCCCTATTCATCCAATTCATTCAGCACTTCCAATTTTCACATACCATATAAGGAATTAAAAACAGTGTGACTTGGTGTCCTTTGCTGCTTCCATGTGTATTAATTGTGGATCCAATTAAAATGAAAACTTCAACAACCTCAGTCTTTTCTCTGCTTATCATAATGTCGTCTATTGGTCCAGTTGCTAGAATTTTTGTTTCTTTACATTGAAGTATAATCCATAGTGATGGCTGTGGTCTTTGATGATCTTAATCAGTAAGTGCTGGAGTCCTTTTCATCTTCAGGAACAAAGGTTGTGCTATCAGCATAATGCAATGAGTCTTCCTCCAATCTTGGTGCCCTGTTCTTCTTAAAGTGCAGCTTCTTAGACTATTTGCTTGGCCACAAATGCAATAAGTATGGTGAAAGAATACATCCCAGACCCACATCTTTCCTGACTTTAAACCACATGGTATTTTATTCCTTTGTTCCGTTCAAACAACTGTCTCTTGATCTACGTGCAGATTCCTCATGAGCACAATTAAGTGTTCTGATATGCTCATTTTTTAAACATTAGCCATAATTTGTTATGATTCACAGAGTTGAATGTCTGCATAGTCAATAAAACATGGGTAAACGTTTTTCTGGTATTTTCTGCTTTCAGTCAGATCCATCTAATACTTATCCTGGTTCCACATCTTCTCCTGGATCTATCCCCATTTCTGGCAGTTTCCTGTCAACAGACTGCTATAGTTGGTTTTGAATGATCTTCAGCAAAATTTTGAATGTGATATTAACGATTTTGTTTGGTAATTTCTGTATTCAGTTAGATCTCCTTACTTGGGAATAGGCATAAATATGAATCTCTTCTAGCTGGGTGACCAGGTAGCTGTCTTCTAAATTTCTTGGCCTAGATGAGTGAACACTTCCAGTGCTACATCAGTTCATTGAAACATCACAGTTGATATTCAGTCAGCTTCTGGAGGCTTGTTTTTCACCAATGCTGTCAGTGCAACCTGGAATTCTTCTTTCAGAACTATTAGTTCCTTGTCATATACTTCCTCATGAAAGGGCTCGACACTGACTAGTTCATTTGGAAATAGTGAATCTGCACATTCCTTCCATCTTCTCACGATGCTTCTTGTGTCATTTCATATTTAACCTGCATAATCCTTCAGTATTGCAACTCTGGACGTAATTTTTTTTCTTCATTTCTTTCAGCTTGAGCAATGCTGAGTATGGTCTTCCCTTTTGGTTTTCTATCTCCAGCTCTTTGCAGATACAGTTATAATTCTTTACTTTATGCTCTCAAGCCACCCCTTAAAATCTTCTGTTTAGCTCTTTTAATTTATCATTTCTTCTTTTGGCTTTAGCTGCTCATTGTTCAAGAGCAAGTTCAAAATCTCTTCTCAGAAACATTTCGGTCTTTTCTTTCTTTCCTATCTTTTTAATGACTTGTTGCTTTCTTCGTGTATGATGTCTTTTATGTCTTTCCATAACTCTTATGGTTTAGTCATTAGTGTTCAAAGCATCAAGTCTATTCTTGATGTGGTCTCTAAATTTAAATGGAATAATGCAAGGTCATACTTTGGCTCTTGTGGACTTGAAACTTGCTTGAGCTTAAATTTCATTTTGTGTATGAGTAAGTGATGGTATGTTCCACAGTGGGCTTCCAGCCTTGTTATGACTTATGATATTCAGCTTTTCTGTCATCTCTTTCTAAAGACGTAGTCAATCTGAATCCTGTGTATTCTGTCTGGCTACACCCATGTGTATTCCGTCTGGCTACACCCATGTGTATTCCGTCTGGCTACACCCATGTGTATAGTTGCCATTTATGTTGGTGAAAAAGGCTATTTGCAATTAAAAAGTCATTGGTCTTGCAATATTTTTTCATGTGATCTCCACAGAATAAAGATGATAATACACATTAAAATTATACATGGAATGATAAGAAAAGATAGAACAGAGGACAAACTTTGCTTATTTCAGTAATTTAGTTAAGACAACCTGTACTCATTTGCTATTAGGAAGGTACTGAAGTGTGGTATCATGCTGGTTGATCAATGTGGCCTCTGCTTGCATCTTCACTAAGGCCACTGATGAAAAGAAAGCCAATGGTTTTAGAATTGTATCCTCCCATGTTGTCTTAATTAACACAAAAAGTAGCTTTTGGGGTAAAATTTCTAATCACTCATCTCAAAAACTAAGAACACAGAAATATTGCATGCTGTGATGAATTTGCAAAATGATGGCCTTTGTCTTATTCTAAACAGTTCACTGAGCCATGTAAATTGAAGACATAAAATATTATGCTCGTGTCAAAGGTGATGTAACTTACACTGATGCTAACTTCTTTCCAGCCACTGAGGTACAATAATTAACATTCAATGACCTGCTGACAGAGCACATACCTTGTAGATTATCAAGAAAAATGTTACCTTTATTCCTTTGCTCAGCAAAAACATTTAATGCTTATTTATGTCTTAGTATGTGAGCTAGATGCTGAGTATGTGGACACAAATAACTAACAAATCACTTATTTCACAATCAAAATAAGAGAAGCAGATCAACAAGGGACACTTCTGCACATCTGCACATAAAGACAAGAAAGGTATAATTGTTTGGGAAGGTCCTAATTCATTTGGGAGAAAGTGTGGGTAGCACTGATGGTTAATGCACTCATCTGCTAATCAACAGATGGGTAGTTCTACTCCACTCAGAGGTGCCTGCAAAATAAAACCCTAGTGATCTACTTAACCAGTCATTTAAAACCCTATGGAGCATAATTCTTCTCTGACACACATAAGTGGAATTGGTAACTCCTTTGGAAGAATGAGGTAAGAGATTTTCAGAGATGATCTCTGATGTGAGACTTAAAGGGTGAGTGACTATCGTGTCATCATCACCAGCACCATCAGCATTCTCTTGGCACTTTCTAGGTACCAGGCATGGTCGTAATCACTTGGCAAGTATTCATTTATTTAAGTGATAACACTTTACACAGTGGCTTGTGAGAGAATGGCATTCTAGGTGAAAAGCGTAGAGTACGAAGGCATGGTAGTCTAAAAGAAGAAGACACATTCAGAAAACTACAAGTAAGGGAGCAGTGAAATATAGGGCTGCTATACAGAGTACCTGGAAAGAGCTAAAAGTCGGCCTTCTTAGAGATCCCCAGCTATCAGCAGGCATTGTCCTGTTTCATCTCTAGCTGCACTGCCCACCTCACTCTTTATGCATGTGCAATGGATATCTCCAACAGACCGAGGTGCTGTGAACACAGTTACTCATTTATTCACAATGACAATGACCTTCAGGGTCTTAACCTGTTCTCTGTGCTAATTGTTTTAACTAAAAGCATCTAACACTGCTGCCATCATCACTGTCATACTCTCCTTAAGTGCTTTTGCTGGCAGATTCTTTGGATTTTCTCTTGTTCAACTGGATTCCACTTGCATTCTATCTTTAAGGAATTCTTCATACATTTTGATTTGATGGAGGTACCTTTTTTATATTACAGTATTATTCTGGATTTTATCTATATCTATAGAATCTGTGTAAATATGTGTACGGGAAGTGGGTTCCATAAGGAACTCAACAGGACTTGTTCCATTTATTTCTATGTCTGTCTGTTTTTTCTTGAAGTCCTAGCTTCCTCGTGCTACCTAGCCACAGGGAGATTAGTCAGTAACACACAACCCACTGAAACTATGAGGAGAGGAGGTGATGCACCAGGCATGAAGTACAGTAAAATCTTTGCAGCTGGTTTGTTTCTGATTCTCTCTGAGTCCCCAAATAGGAGGACACACACCAGCATCAACCCCTTGTCCAGATAACCACCTGAAAAAAAGGTGAATGGTTAAGTCCTTCATCCAGTAACCAAAACGATCAGGATGGTGGATGAAGCACAGGCAGGGATTTCTGCTGCTTCCAGAGAGCTGGAAGAACTCCAGACAGACCCCCTCCAATGCCAGGCTCCGGACATCCATCTTCAGATCCCTTCCACAAATTACCTACATTTTCCCACGATTTCTATCCCTCATATCTAAATGTTTACATGCAACCACCCACGTTTGTCCACTCTTAGATACTCAATAAAACATTCAGCCCAACACAAGAAGTCAGACAGACTTTAGAGGACTTGATTCCCCTCTGTTTCTTGTATATTGATATAGAATCAACCTCTTGATCACCTAACTCACCCGTGTCTCAGTATTGGCTTTAAGGTAAGCAGCAGGGATCCATGTTTTATGGCAACAAATGTGTGTGTGTGTGTGTGTGTGTGTGTATACACGGTTTGGTTCCTGGATCATATATGGAATGGCCATCAGCACTGTCATCATATTACCCTTGCTGTCTTGAATGTCCTCAAGATCTTTCCATTTCAATATTTCCCTTACCCTCAGGGAAAGAAAAAAGTCACTGGGGCCCAGATCAGGTGAGTAGGGAGTGTGTTCCAACACAGCTATTTGTTTACTGGCTAAAAACTCTCTCACAAACAACTATGTCATTAAGCTCACAACCTTGCCACTGTGCCACCGTTTGCAATGGCCATTCCAGAAAGAGTGCCAAAATTTCTTTGAAGGGTAGACGAGGCACACTGGTGCATAGCTTCCCAGGGGGAGTACTAAGAAAGTGAATGTAGTGATAGTCTACAATGAGGTATGTAGCACTTAGAACAATTAAGTTACTGGACTTAATTGTCTGAACTTATATACACAAATACACACAACATGTACATACATACAAAAGTATATACTCCCCCCTAACCCCACACACACTGTAGCAGAGAATTTCTGTCAAGCAGCAGAAATCACTGCCTGTGCTTCATCCACCATCCTGATCATTTTGGTTACTGGATCAAGGACTTAACCATTCACCTTTTCTTCAGGTTGCATTGATTGATGATGTGGGCTGCACTGGCTTCATGGTAGATCCTGGAATCCTCCTGACCCTGGAACCAATGATTACATTTGTCTCCTCATATCAGAACATGAGAGACTGTTTCTCCTGTCTCTGTGGCTTGAAAGAGAAGGGAGAGACAGCATCTGGATCCGTTGACTGTCCCCATAGAACTAGAAATGGTTTTTTCTTGATGGTCTTTATCTAGGCTGCTTTCAAAGCCTGTCCCTGAGCCCCCTGCTGAGGATCAAAGAATAAAACAGAACGGTTTAATATGCACACATGAAAGCTTATAAACTACTGGCATTCCAAGCAAAAGGCCCTTTGGGGTAACTTAACTGTCCTTTTTACATTCCTACTCTCTTCTACCTACGTGTTTTACTTCTTTGTCAGGATCTGGGTGATAGCAGGGAAAAACTAAACAGGAACTCAGGGACTCATATACAGATTAGAAAAACAGAGAAATTCCTGAAGTTAGAACGCACTGTGAAGCAAAAGTCCAGAAAGTTGGGAAAACCTTAAGTATATAAGCCTCTAAAGTCAAGCATTACAAGGAACAAAAGGTCAAGAAATTTGAAACAGAGAAGCTACGTGGCGGGATATGGCGGTACAGCAGAAGACCAGCTCAGAGGGTCTTAGATTCTCCCTCAAGTCATCTGGGTTTTCCCTCAGAATTTCTAGCTTTTTGTTTCAAAATTTGAGGTCCCTGAAAGACGCAGGCTGCATTTTCCTTCTACTCTCATTTCCTCTCTCTTTCTCTGCTTAAAATTTAAAACCATATTTTCTCTTTAGATTGTGGAAAACTGCTCTGAAATCATGTCCCTTACTTGTTCTATCATTTTTATTAAGTACCTCTGTGGTCCAAACTCATCATGACTATTTTTTTTTAATTGCACTTTGTCCCACATAATATTTTTGTAAAATAATGGTTTTATTGAGACAGAATTTACATATCATAAATTTCACCCTCTAAAGTACACAATTTAGTGATTTTAAGTATACCTGCAGTGTCATCTAACTACCACCACCTTCTGATTTTAGAACACTTCTATCATTTCAAAATAAGCTGTGTCCCCCTTAGCAGTTCCTCCTGTTCTCTATTCCCTTAGCTCATGGCAATGATAAATCTGCTTTCTCTCTCTAAGGATTTGCCTATTCTGGACATTTCATGTAAATGGAATTATAAAATATGTGGCTTTTTTGATGGGTTTCCTTCACTTGGTATAATTTTGTCAAGATTCTTCCATGTTGTAGATAAACTTTTTGCTGCTGAATAATATTATACGATATGTGTAGACCATGTTTTGTTTATCCATTCGTCAGTTGATGGGTACTTTCATTGTTTCTGCTTTTGGGCTATTCTGAATAATGCCTTTATGGACATTTGTGTTTATAGATTTTGTGATTCTAACATATTTTCAATTATCTTGGGCAGCTAGCTATATGCTGGGTTCCCTAGCGAAGCAAAACCAGTAAAGTGTATAAATATATAGAGAGAGAAATTTATGCAAAAGAAGTAGCTTGTGCAATTGTAGAGACTGAAGTGTCCCAAGTCCTGGATCAGGACATAAGCCTCATGCCACTACAGAAGCTGACAAATTGAACGTTGGCAGGTCAGAGAGCAGGATTCCCAGTCACAGGCTGTGGAGATCAGCATATCCCAAGATGGAAGGCAAGACTGCAAGATTTCCCCTGATTTCCATAGTTACAGGGGCTGGTGAACTCAGAATGGGCAGACTGGGGAACAGGACTCTTAGTCACAGGCTATAAAAATTGCTGATCCCAGTATTAACAGATAAGCTGCTAGCTCAGCTCCCAAGAACCAGATATCAGAAGACAAGAGATTGACAGCTGCTGAATCCACACCATGCCAAAACCTTGGCAAGGTGAGCAAGCAGGAAGCACATGGCAGAAGGCAGAGAGACGAAGACTGAGGGGTGGGTGAGCAACCACAGGCCCTGTCCCTGCCAGTACCACAGCACGTTCCGTCATGGCAGTGATCACAACATTATACAACTGACAAAACACTGAGAATCGTGGCCCAGCTAAGTTGACACACAGCCTTAACCATCACGATACCTAAGGAATGAAACTGCTGAGTCATATGTCAATTCTATGCTTAACATTCTGAGAAACTACCATACTATTTTCCACATTGGCTGAACAATTTTACATCCCCACCAGCAACGTCTAAGACTTCGAATTTCTTCACATCCTTGTTGACAGTTGTTATTGTATTTTTTTATTATTATTGTTATTATAGCCATTTTGTGAGTAGTTTTGATTTGTACTTCTCTAACAAATAATTATATTTCATGTGTTTATTAGTCATTTATATACCTTTTTTGGAGAAATGTCTATTTATACCTTTTAAACATTTTTAAATTTGGGTTACCCTTTTATTGTCAAATTGTACAAACATTTTATGTAGTCTACATAAAAATTCCTTGTGGGATAAATGAATTGCAAACCTTTCCTCCCATCCCATGAATTGTTTCTCACTTTCTTTATGATGCCTTTGAAACTCAAAAGTTTTTAATTTGATAAAGGCTAACTTATTGATCTTTGTATATTGTCACTTGGGCTCCATGTTTGATTCTCGAAATGCCAAAGGAGGTACAGGAATTCAGAAAAATCTTGTTTTCTATCCACATTGTCTGCCTCTAAAGATAATTATCTTTCTAAAGGCTTACAAAAGTCAAAACTCAAGACTAACCTATGACTTCTTCGTACTAGACAGTAGTTGAGGAAATGACTTTAATGGAAATTCTGCCATGGTAGTTAAGAGAAGGAAAAGATTGTTTTTTCATTGGAATGGATGAAAGACATATCAAAGACCTTAACTTAGAGTTTAAATGTGAAAAATTTGCAAAATTCCCAGGGCATTAGAGACATACTCCACAGAAACAAAGAAGAAAGGACTGAATGAAGTCTGAATCAGAGAGGTGAGTGTGGTGAACAAAGCATTGCGTGCTAACACAAGTATAAATCACACTCTCATCAAGAAACCATTAGATATTTTGAGGGAAAGTAGGGACATGATTTCTTCTAGGCTTTGTGAATGTTAATCAGATTGTATTCTACAGAACTGATTGCAAAAATTAGATACAAAGGCAAGAAAACCAATGGGGAGGCTATTTCAAGGGGGAGATTATCACAGTGGATCAAGTAAGAGTTAAAGCAAAGGAAGTAATATTAACATAGGAAAGAGAGATTTCACAGGTATTTTGGGTGATGGATCTCCAAGTCCTTAGCACCTGATTGGATGCCAGCTTGGGAATGACAACAGTAGCAAGAAAACAAGCTAGCTGCAGTGAGAATAATCTTCCTAATGAGTCAGATAAAGAGCTATTCTAGAGTAATTGTGGTGCATTATTCTGATGTGCCAAAGTGTTTGTACCTCCTGAGATAAAAAGTAATCTAAATTACATTGTGTTTGGAAAATACTCCTACTCCCTACCCCCCCCTCCAGTTCTAAAGACAGGCTACTGTGGAAAAAAGACAATTCGTTCATTTTGCCACATGGACTCTAGCTGCAGTCAGGAAAGAAGCCTGAATGCTATTTTCAGCTCTTTATGAAAATGTCTTAAAATTCTCATTTCTCTATGCAAATTAAGTGCACCTTTAATAGCTGTATGTGTTTCCTTCTTGTAGGAAAAAAAATGTTGTGTATATGTGAGTGCAATAGCATATGAGGATGTGTTCTCCTGTATTATATTTCTGTACTTATATATTGCTCTACTGCCTCTGGGGATTGTAACAGATATTAAATTTATACAGCAGATCTAAAAGAGTGCGAAGAAGTTCATTTTTCCTGGATTTTTCTCCTGTGAGCTCTGGTGAATAATCAGACAGTAACCTATCTTCAGGTTTAAAGAACTGAAGAAAAGACTAGGGATACCTACATGTATGCCTTTTGGTTCACAGCTGAGCTCTTAACCACTGCACCGCCAGGGCTCCTCACGTAGGTACACAGTTCGAATCCATTAGTCATCCTTTGGAAACCCTATGGGCAATTCTACTTTATCCTATAAGGTCACTATGAGTCAGAATTGACTCAACAGTGAATGATTTGGTTTGCATTTAGCTTGAAAAGATTTTTACTAGAGTCCGTATAGACATAAATGTAAACACATTGGTCTTATCGGCATATAGCAAAACCAGGCTGTGGCCAGTGACAAGTTGCTCTGTGAATTCACGGGGCCAGGGGCGGTTCAGTGACAGAATTCTTCCTTTCTGTGCTGGAGACCTATATTGTATTCCCAGCTAAGTCGCTACACGTATAGTTACAACACCACTCATCTATCAGCAGAGGTTTGTGTGTTGCTATGATGAAGATCAGGTTTTAGCAGAGCTTTCAGACTAAGACAGGTTAAGAATAAAGGCCAGGCAATCTACTTTCAAAAATCAGCCAGTGGAAAATCTGTGGATTGCAATGGTCCAGTCAGCCACCCATCATGGGGATGGTGCCGGTACAGGCAGTTGTATTGATCCACAGTAAATAAAGTCACCGTGAGTCAGGGCTCTGCTTGGCATTCAACAACAACGTTTTCATCAGGAAGCAGCCTCTGTCCTAGGATCTAGCTCACAGATCAAGGACTGCAATACAGGCTCCCTATGGTCTTTTGTGTGGAAGGATGCCAGAAGCACCACACACTTCTTCAAAGAAAGAGATATCTTGGTAGGCCAGCAGACATCTGGTGTTGACCTCAGAGGGAACAGTAGAAGGAAGCTTCACGAGCAAGGAAAGGTTGTGGCAGGACAACCACATGTGGCTGTGAAGCTTGGGCCCAGTGTCATGGAGCCCACCCAAGGGTTGCCTGTGACTATGATTGGATGTAAGATCTAGCAGCAGAAGCCTGAACTCGAGTATGTGTCTGTGTCTGCCAGCCTGGGGCACCTCTTTTTGATTTGAACAAAAGTCATTTTTTGGGTAGTGGTGACTCTGCTTCAAGGTCAGCAGCAGCAGATGCTGACCCCCTCAAAGTGGTAGATGGGCTCTATTACCAACAGACTGAGCACCCAGAGGAGACAGTTCTTAGAGACAAGAGGAGAACGAGAACATGAAAACAAGGAAGGCCCCAAGGCCTTGAGGTCCCCTCCCTTTTGCACCCAGTCCTCATCTTGGAAAGTAAAAGGTGGAGAGGCAGAAAACAGTCTGGCATTTTCTTATAAAACTAAACAAAGGCTTACCATATAATCCAGTAATCACACTCCTAGGCATTAGCCCAGAGGAGCCGAACATTTATTTCTACATTAAAACCTGCAGCTTTATTCATAATTACAAAAAACCATAAAGAACTAAGATATCCTTCAATATCCTTCAATAGGTGAATGGGAAAACAAAACATGATATATATAAATATATATACATAATATATATGTAACTTATATATTTATATATCATAATTATATATAATATATATTTATATATAATACGGATATATAGAGAGACAATGAAGTGCTATTCATAAAGAGAAATTCATAAATTATAAACTATTCACAAATCATAAACTTCATAAACAGTAATAAGCTATCAAATTACAAAAAGACATGGAGGAAATCCATTCCCAAAGATCACTTTTCAGTCAAACAACAGAAAATACTACAAAGCAAATGGTATCACTAGTGATGAACACGCACCTTGGAACCATCATCCATACAAGACCAAAGCAAAACTCAGAAGTAGGAAGGCACAGGAAAGATGAGCAAACGAAAACCGAGAACCCAGGGAAGGAGAAGGCAGGGTGTCACCACACTGAGATGATTGCAGTTAATATCACAAACATAATGTGTACAGATTGTGGAATGGGAAACTAACTTGCTCTGTAAACCTACACCCAGACCACAAAAAAAGTTTTCAAAAAAGACATGGAGGAACTTCAAACGCATGTTTCTAGATGAAAGAAACCAGCCGGAGAAGACTACGTACTCTGGTTCCAATTATGTGACATTCTGGGTAAGGCAAAATTAGAGAGGAGTAATAAGATCAGTGGGTTCTAGCGGTTCAGGAGAGTGGAGAGGGATAAACAGGCAGAGCACTGGACATGGTTAGGCAGTGCAGCTATTCTGTATAATACTATAATAGTGGGCACGTGCATGATACCATGCGTTTGTCAAAGCCCACAGGACTGTGCAACAACAAATGGGTGTTCTTCCTTGGTGGCAGTGAGATCTTCTCCTCCCTATTTTTGAGATGGCTCATTTCAAGCCCAGTCAGATAGCAAAACTGACTGATCCCCTCATTAGGGTTCTGTGTAACTTATTAGCATGGTTCCACCCAATTAATTGGAGGGAATTACAAGACCATGGCAAGAAATACCACATAAAAGCAATCACATCACACAATGGAAAACGAGTTAATATGTTTTTTCATTTTTTTACCAATGTTGTAACAAACATCTTGAACATACATATCTGCATTTTCCAGTTAATTTTTGTGGATCTCTAGCAATGTAATTGCCAGATCAAATTGCATACACATTTACATCATTGACCTGCCAAATCATCCTGCAAAGCTGTTGCTACTTTAAATACTAAACTGGTGCTTCCTATCCTTTTTTCTAGCCATGGCACAGAAAGGAAGTGAGCGAGTTTGGGTGGCATGAGGTCAAAGAGCAGAAACTGCTTTCTGCCGGACCAATCAGTCCAGGGCCTCCAGTTATACCTTAGAATGACAGAATCAGTATCTCCACAGCCTGTTGGTGGCCTACCATTCGGAAACTTTGGTGGCATAATGCTTAAGTGCTATAGCTGCTATTCAAATGGTCAGCAGTTCAAAGCTACCAGGTGCTCCTTGGAAACTCTCTGGTGCAGCTCAGCTCTGTGCTGTAGGGCCTCTGTGAGTCAGAATCAACTCAACAGCAGTGGGTTTGGTTCTCCAGAAAGCACTGTTCTAATCAACAGTGTCTTTGTGTTTGTTATCAATATGCATATTTTTAAATTTCCATTCTAACTGGCACGAGGAAACCTTGGCAGTGTAGTGGGTTAAGTACTACCACTACTAACCAAAAGGCCAGCAGTTCAAAGCCACCAGGTGCTCCTTGGATATTCTATGGGGCATTTCTACTCTGGCCTCTAGGGTTGCCATGAATCAGATACAACTCGACGGCACTGGGCTATTCTAGCTGGAAAACTTCCTCATTTTGTATTTTATTATGTTGAACAGCTTTTTCTATGTTTATTGTTAATTGTATTTTTCTACAAATTAACTCTCTGTACTTTGCC